>OZ012666.1:1970147-3313897 GCA_963942505.1 Lordithon lunulatus
AATGTGAATGGCATATAGTGAACTATCGATCCATATCCAGTAGCGCAATGACGCTTTTGTAATTGTTTTTAAGTGGACACGTTTGACATTTGCAGCTGAAGGGGCTTAATGTCGCGCCGGCTTTTACGAGTCCTGCAGACACCCTAACCCCTTCACGGTCGCGCAATTTGCATGCATTAGCCCTTGCACGTTGCGTGGCGGGGATTTTAATTGCGGATTAGTTTTTATGCGGTTCATAAAAATATAATTAAATGCATTGTAATTGTTGCAACATACAGATATTATGGTTCTGTTTTTGGGTACAATGATACACATGAATGTGTGTAATAAGCTAATTCTGTTAAATTAATGATTTTTAGTTAAAAAAAAGGGAAGGAATTCGTTACAATAATTGGTTCTGTATTTGGAATTATGAGAACTCTGTTCCTAAACTTCCTATTCCTCCCAGCTGTTTATATATCCCCATATTCTTTCTTCGCTACCCCCTAAGCCATTATCGCCTTTGCTTGCAACCATTCCTTTTTTAGTACACTTCGTTTAGTCACAATGTATCGAGAGAACAAAACAGCCACGCGGCGACCGAAATTATTGGAAATATTTAAAAATGTTACAACTACCCCCTACTATTAAAGTTAAGCACCACGTGGCGGTACCACATCAATTAGTAATGCACACCCATATGGTAATAACCGTCAACATGCTCATGTCATCAAGATCACCGGGTAGTGCCCTCTATGGAATAATATTGTGCTTGAGATATCAGCACAAGGCCAATCGTATAAAACATATATAAGTGTGAACCCACCCGTTAGCAATATACATATCTAGATTCCGATTTTATTAGATCTCATCTCATCAGTGTAGTTCAGCTAGTGAGGATGAATTCACATAATATCTCACCCTTATATATGTTTTATACGATTGGCCTTGTGTTGATATCTCAAGCACTCTGTTGGAATATTATTCCATAGAGGGCACTACCCGGTGATCCTGATGACATGAGCATGTTGACGGTTATTACCATATGAGCATTGCTAATTGATGTGGTGCCGCCAGATGGCCTTTAACTTTCCTTCTAGGGGGTTAGTTGTATTATATTTATATATAACCACTCGAGATATTATGGGAATTCATCCTCACTAGCTGAGCTACACTGATGAGATCTAATAAGATCGAAATGTAGATTGCTAAGAGGTGGGTTCACACTTATATATGGAAATATTTAACTTCACACCAGTGAAAGATGCCCATAAGTGATTGTAATGTAGTAGAGCAACACCCAATATACGTATAGATATATAAGATAACTAAACTAACAAATTACATCCCAAGTGATTTATCCTAATAAAAATAACATTTACATAATATTTCTTATAAAACAGTTTAAATAAAATTGTTGTATATTGATGCAATTTACTACAAAGAGCAATATACCGTACGCAGTAACTGTTAACAAATTGGGGCTTCATTTTTAATGCATTTGCATAACAAGCGAGCGCTGTGCTGTACGCGCTCTATCGCCCGTCACATCTAACAACCCCCTTTGCTCAACTCACAAGAACATCCACAACGCTACTCCACGCACCAAGTAACCGATATGCCTTATTTACACGGATGAATATTTCACAACGCAATATAAACTGTATTGTTTACTTCCCCGAGATAATCTTAGCCGTTTTCCATAACGGATACGTACAAGATGTATCGGAACGAATGGCGTTGGGGGAGAAGAGTACAATTTCCATAACGGAATTCATATATTCAAATATTTGCGAACATATGCGCGCGAGGGGTGTATCTTGCGTACATCCCACCCGCCCAGCAGTCAGTATTTAGTAAGTGCGCGGATTATACACTGTATAATATAGCAATAACAGGGCGACTATTCCCAAAGTGTTAATAAACGGGAATCGTAGCCAAAGCGGCCACCCCCGCAGGGAGGTCGGTCTGAATTATAAGGACCCGAATATTCCACCGAGGGCACTCTCACAACAAATTATAGATTTACCTACTATGTGTGTATGTATGTGCCACCTAAAACGGAATCTCGTTAATATATTATACGATCGAGAGGTTGCAGGGCTAAATAATAGGATAAAGGGCCCCGATTACATCATTATCAACTACACACAACACTGCGGAACTTCGTTACGTGCCCGCAGGAGGTGGTTATTATCCCTAAATGTTTTCATTTTTACTTTCGTATGCTCGGGCATATTTGAAATTATTCCGAGCGGCTTAAATGGGCTTAAGTAGCTCTTTGCATGAACAAGTACCGAATGTTCTACTTAATCGGCGGTGATTTCGAGCGATGCGAACTCACTCTTTTTTTTTGTTGCTTGCGGAAACCATCTCCGTGCACCTTAAGTACCATTAGCGGCGGAGGATATAAGTTGCGGCGAATTGAAATATAAAATTCAAGATGGGAAATAAGAGGCGATATATTTTTCACGCCATTGCACATACTTGAAGAAAACAGAGCGGGGATCGGTTCGAGAAAATGAAAACTATGCATTGTCGATTCAAATTCAAGCCATATAAATATATATACAAAGTTTATATTTTAGTTTAATAAAAATTAATAAATAAATTAAGCAATAATTTATACTACAGTGTAATCACATAAACAATAAGAACTGTTCGTAGAATTATTGAAGCTAATACTGGTTATTTCTTTGGTACATTTTTATTGTTATAGAGCAGGAGTGACTAAAGCGTCGTACCTATTCCCAGGCACCCGAATGTCTGATATGTATACATGATTTATTATTAGGCGAATCTCCGAAAATTTCGTTCGAGGAATTTCTGTTGAATTTTGATTACAAATCGGAGTAAATATATACTTTTCTGATGCAAATTTTGACTACTTTTGCATATTTTACTATTTCGAGACAAAAAATTAACTTTTTCGTCCTAACAAAGTATCAAATCATCCTTCGTTTGGAGAAATATCCAACCATATTTTCAGAAAATTATATATTGTTGACTAGAAAAGACCGCGCGATTAGGTCAACATTGAACCGTATTTCATTTTCCGAGATTCGCCTTAATAAACTCGTTTGCAAGAAGAAATCATTATTTTCTCTCAATAAAATAACTTGATATTGAATACGTATTTGTATTATCTAAGTTAATTTTAAATGTAAATTTATTTTTGTTTTTAAATCCTATGATCACTGAATACATACGATGTTGGTAGACCGTCGCCTATAATTTAAGAAACAGGTTACCCAGCGCGATCAAAAGTTAGCCTGTTATAAAGCTACATCAGGAATAAAAAATAATTTCATTATCTGCTGGAGATATAGAAAAATCCGATAACTCGCAACTTTAATCCTCGGACAAAATAGAAGGTCTTGGACTGTCGGATTTGGGTCGCCCTCGGCCGGAAGTAAAATGATTTCGACACCCACTATGTTAATTCTTATAGAAATTTGCCGAAAAACCGGTATTTATAGAAGTCTGAAATCTTATAGCGTGAATTACATTGTAGTAGATTTGTCAAGAAATGTGTTAAGGTCGTTTTAGACAAGACAATTTCTTATCTCAAAAGATGTCCAAGAAATTAATTCATATATCCTTTTCCCATACAATTTGTTCTTGACAAATAGAACGTGTTATATTTTTTCATTCGATCTACTATCCAATTCAATATTTCAAATAATTTGCTATATGATACGAGACGATTTAAATTGTCTCGCATCTTGACTTTTGAGTCAAGAAATTGTCTTGTCTAAAACGATCTTAATAATCGGGCGAAATTCCTTCCATTTTTTTCTTTAATGGCTTGCTTTAGTGGGACTAACTTTTGAGTCAAGAAATTGTCTTGTCTAAAACGACCTTTACTATAACCAATTATGTACTATGCATGTATTTTATTCAAAAAGTGATTGAACATAGTATGAGCAACATAACACATGAATAATTGAAAGTAGATTCTTGTACAAGTTTCATGACGAATCCAGTACATAATGTAAGTCACGTTAGAAGATTCCACAGTCTTCTATGAATGCCGGTTTTGCGGCAAATTTCCATAAGAATTAACAGTGTGGGTGTCGATATTATTTTACTTCCAGTCAAGGGTGATTCAAATCTGACAGTCTAAGACCTTGGATTTTGTCTGAGGATTAAAATTGCGAGTTACCGGATTTTGCAGCAAATGGCAGCAATATTTTTTTATTCCTGATGCACCTGATATTTACATTCCAATAAGATTTAACATAGTGCGGGTCGAAATCATTGTACTTCCAGTCGAGAGTGACTGAAATCCAACAGTCCAAGACCTTGTATTTTGTCCAAGAATCAAAATTACGAGTTATCGGATTTCGTTTATGTTAAAGTAGTTTATGAACGTTCCATTATTACTTGGTAGAAGCTAGAAACCGTATATAGAAAATAAAAAAATTATCAAGTCAATAACTTTTATTATGAAACATTTTAATAACCGCACGCAAAAATAATTGGACATAAAAGTTGCGGAATCACTTTTTGCGGGCTGTGAACTGGCTGGGCTCGTTTTATCACACCCGCCGCTCTGGATAAACATAAAAATCCCGCGCAATAAGCAATATATCGGGGGGCGCGGTGGCGGCTTTGTTCCAGCCATGGCGTATTAATCGAAAAAGTTGAATCGGCACGCCGCGGACAAAGCGCGATATCAACAATATCCCGCCGTGTGGGCGGCGGGGGTGTGCAAACGGGATCGCCGGGCGAATGACAATTAAAATCGGATAAACTATGGAATATCCGGAATATCAAAAAATCACCCCCACTGTCGTTATGGCATCGGTGGGGCGGACAATGGTGTATGTATCCGGTTTCATGAATTGAGCGGAGAACTAAACATTTTTGGTTTGCACCACAAAACACTGGAATTTAATTTCTAATATAAACCATTTGTTATATAAAGGTTATCATTGTAGCATTGCACTGATATAATTACAACTTCTTTTTAAATGTCTAAAGAAGATTATGTAGTTCTACAGAACTGTGAGATGGATGAAGAAGTGACAGGTAGAATGCGCAACAGATAGATAGATACACTAAGGTCATATACAAGTGAATTAAGTGCATAAGTGCAGTCTGCTGATGAGCTGCCAGAAAAATTCTATAATTTTAAATTAAGGTTGGTTTATGCCCTGACATAAAATAAGAAATATGATAGAAGAAATCAGTGAAAATAAAAACCAATTAAACTCATATAAATGATAAGATTGCGGCGACGTACTGATGGGCTTCGATTTTATCAAACAAATTTCAGCGGGCAAATATTTACTTTTAAACTTAGCATGTTTGAAATTATGAATACAGATTGTTTTAGACAAATATATTTTAAATAAACCTTTTCTTATTGTTACATATGTAAAGCATGTTTTATGTAGCGCCAGTTGTGAGCTTATCTCATACATTGTGTTATGTTTTAGTTTCTATTCGTATGAGTTTTGGCAAATTTTGTTATTTATTATTATTAGTAGCTCCAGCATCGGGACAAAACAGCCCCCAAACGAAGATAGAGGCCATGGAAACAGAAAATAGTCGCAGCTATATATATATATATATATATATAGCAGTGACTGTATAAATAATGGAACAACTGGCAAAAGAGGTTAACAAGTAGTAAGTAGACATATGGAAAATATTGTAAAATTGTAGCCACAGCCCGTCTTAACTTATCTAGAACTAATCTGAAATTATTGACCAACATCCTAACTGGCCACTGCCGGCTAAACAAACACCGACAAACGATGGGTCTGGTGGACAGAATGTTATGTAAAGGGTGCAATGAAGAACTAGAAACAGCATATAATATGCCTCTGCCCAGTTATATTAAACACTAGGCATCTAGTACTAGGGGAGTGCTGGCCTAGTATGGTCAGCATTGGCAACTCCTCTCCCGCCAGAGTTTTGCAGCTCGCAGGCAAAATTGACTGGTGAGACGAGTGAGTAGCCTTAAAGGTAGGTTTCACAATGGGCTGTGTCTGTAGTTATGCTACCCACCAGCCAACTATCCAGAACTAACTATCCAGAAGCATATGGAAAGAAGTGGTAGTAGTGGTGAGGGAAAGAAGTGGTAGTAGTGGTGAGGGAAAGAAGTGGTAGTAGTGGTGAGGGAAAGAGCGAGGACTGCACTCACATATTCATATGCGATATGGACTTTTCTAGTATTATAGGTTAATCGTTTATTTACTTTATTTAAACCACTAAATGAATATTTATTTACCTTTACAAATGAATTACCAATGTCTTAGTCCCAGTATTATAAAAAACTAAAATTCTTAATCTAGCTTTAATATAAAGCATGCGTTTTTTGTTCTGATTGAACCCATTCCCTGCCAAATTCTGCACTTTACAGAAAGTTACAGTGTTGTACTATGTTTGTACAATGCCAATCGGACTGAGTGAAAACGCGCGCGGCACAAAATTAACTTTCCCGGCTAACTCTGTTGCATTCTAAACAGTTCATTTCATGCCGAGGGGGAGATCTATTAAACTTCCCCGGCGGGAGCTTTAAAGAATCCAATCAATTCAAATTAAATATAGAGCAGTCGCCGGGCTTTAAGAACGACGGATGCCGTCGACGTCTCTGGGTGTATTAATTAATAATTAACCCTGATGCATAATGCAGAAGTTTGTGGTTTTGTGGTAACGAGGCAATTGATTCTTTTGTCAACATAAGTAAATATTTTATTAGAACTGGACATTTCTGTATTCCTAATTCGATTTCTTAAGGTCGTTTTGTACAAGACAATTTCTTAAGGTCGTTTTAGACAAGACAATTTCTTGACTCAAAAGTTAGTCAAGATGCGAGACAATCTAAATTATCTCGTATCATACAGCAAATTATTTGAAATATTGAATTGGATGGTAGATTAAATGGAAATATATAATGCGTTCTATTTGTCAAGGACAAATTGTATGGGAGGAGGATATATAAATTTATTTCTTGAACAACTTTTGAGCTAAGAAATTGTCTTGTCTAAAACGACCTTTAGCTCAAAAGTTGTTCAAGAAATGAATTCATATATCCTCCTCCCATACAATCTGTCCTTACTGTACAAATAGAACGCGTTCTAATTTTCCTTTCGATCTACTATCTAATTCAATATTTCAAATAATTTACTGTATGATACGAGATAATTTAGATTGTCTCGCATTTTGACTAACTTTTGAGTCAAGAAATTGTCTTGTCTAAAACGACCTTTAATGTACGATTTTCACTACAACTATGTGCAGCAAAATATTTCAAATCATTTCACCCCGTAGCTACTCTATATGGATACAGACTCTTTTGTATATGCATTTGTAAAAAATAAGAAAGAAGCCCCCGGGAATCATATTAAGTAGTATTTATGAAATTATTAAAAGGTGATGCGTCCGCCTGGTTTGATACATCTGATTATGGAGTTGATAATCAATATAATATTCCGCTGATGAATGAAAAGAAATTGGCAAGTTTAAGGATGAACTATCCGGAGAAATTATAACAGAATATAACATTTTTTTTATAAAATATATTCAATATCTAATTATTTAAATATGAGAAAATAATGATATCTTCTCCCAAAATAAGTTAATTAATAAAACAACAAATGTAATATGTCTATATCTTAGATATCCGGGCGACTAGGAATAGTTAGAAGGGCCACTGGTCGACCGTGGTCGACGTTTTGGTCACCCCTCTTTTACAGGATTGTGAAGGTGACATTTTGGTGAAGGCGCCGGGCAGCCTTTACCAAAATGTTAGGTAAGTATTAACTCTGGAGTTTAAGAATATTCTTCATTTACTATGGCGGTACATAATTTTTCTCGCAACAATTGATGCCCTTAATCGGTTGTAATTATATAATTATAGACATTAATTCCTAGAAAAAACGTACATATATATATATATATATATATATATATATATATATATATATCTATATATATATATATATATATATATATATATATATATATATATATATATAGATATATATATATATATAGAGGGAGAATGTTGGGATTGCGGCGACTAGGGCTGAAAGAAACCTCTTCTCTTTAGATCGATATTTCGCTCTGACTCCAGAGCTTCATCAGGATTTACTAAAAAAACAGATTGTTAAATTTCTACAAAATTTGAATAAAGATAAAGAATGAAACAATACGTATATATTGTTGTTGACAGGTGTATAGACAGCTCCGATATTTTACCGAAATATAGCGGCGTTCGAGTTGAAATATACACGACAGGTGAAAACATCGACAAGAAACAGTGATACACAAGGAAAGTTAAAAAGTCGAGAGAAAGAGCGGTAAGTGAAAGTAAATAAAATAGAGGGTAGAGGTTATTTGCACGAGGGGTCGACCCGTAAAAAACCTCTGGTGCCGATAAAGGTGAGGAGTATATTGGCCGGCATATAGCGACAACAAAGGCAATAATAGCAAATAAAAATAGCGCCAGGGCCAATGAACAAAAATAAAAGAGGTAGAGAAACGGATAGCGAGGACAAAGACATACAAAATCAGAAAGAAACCATTAGAAAAAACAAAAAAATACTGAGATCACACGCATCACAAAGAAGGTTAGAAGAAACAGAAAAAAATTGCAACGGTGAAACGAACATTGACAAAGATAAAATGGAAGAACTAAAACAAATGATTATAGAACTAATGAGGAAGATGGAAGAAAGCATGTCACAAATAAAACAGGAAATAAAAGAGATGAAGACCGAAATGAACAATAAGGAAGAAACATGGAAAGAAGAAAAGAGAACATTGGAAGTCAGAATAGAAAAACTAGAAAATAAAGCAGAAATTGAAGAGAAGAGAAGAAGAAAAAATAACATAGCAATAAGAGGTCTAGACAAGATAGATAACATAGAAGAGGTAAGATCACTCATCAAAGAGAAACTGGAAGTGGAGACAGGGGTCAACAAAATACAAAAAATAAACACAGGCCCAGAACGACATATAATAATAGTGGAAATCCCAAGCTGGGAAGAAAAACAAAAAAATAATGAAAGCAAAATATAAACTGAGAAATACAACGATATATATATAGACGATGATCTAACGGAAGAGGAGAGAAAAATACAAAGAGAGATAAGAAACATACCAAATTGGAAAAAGAAAAAAGAAAACACGTAAAAATAGGATATAGAAAGATAATAGTAGACAATGAAATCTACATATGGGATAAAAAGGAGAAAGGAGTCGTAGCCAAAGATAATGGGGTGAAAGTAACCAATCCAAAAAACTACTAGCAAAAGAGAAAACGGACAGAAGCAAAAAAACAAAGAATACAGCGAGGAAAGGGACAACGAACAAAGGAAAGAAGAACAAACACATAAATGGAAACAAAGAAAAGAGTACAGTAAAAAAAAGTAAAAGAATTTGAGAAAGCTGAACTAGACTTCTTAGTGATAACAGAAATAAAAAAGAAGGGGAAGGGAGAGTACAAAATGGACAAGGAACATATATTCATATATAGCGGTGTAGATAACAATCGGAGAGCCGCAGCAGGGGTAGGATGTATAGTGCATAAAAAACTGAAATCGAATATATATATAAATGGGATGCAATTACGGAGAGGATTTTGTCTATCGAAGTTAGAGATCAAAGAAATGGCTACCATAAAACTATCATAGCAGTGTATGGACCAAACGAAGATGATACTGCGTGCAACAAAGAAACATTCTGGGAGCAACTCAACGAAACAACAGAAAAAGCCAAAGGAGAAGTGTACGTGGCGGGAGACTTCAACAGCAGAATTGGCAACGAAGTAAAAGATAATGACGGGATGAGAGGAAGATATGGAGAAGGCGTACTCAACGAAAATGGTAAGAAAATGCTAGATTATTGTAGAATGAATAATCTAGTAATAACGAATACACTATTCAAACACAAGGACACACAAATACACCAGGGAAGTGATAAGCAGGAACGAAAAATCTATAATAGACTACGTACTAGCAGAACAAGGGAAAAGGAGCAAAATAATAGACACAAGAGTAAAGAGAAGTTACGAAATTGGAAGTGATCACTATCTAGTAGAGACGAAAATAAAGGAAGACTACCAAGATAGCGATAAAAAAAAGCAGAGACCAAATATAGCAATAAACTACAACAAGATAAGAACATACAAACTAAGGGAAAAAGAAATAGCAAAAATCTATAAAGAGAAAATAGAGGAGAAATTAGTAAAGGTCAACTATAGACAAGAAGTAGAGGAAATGTGGAATAAATTATAGAAAAATATACTGGAGACAGCACAAGAGACATGTGGGACAAAGCAAAACACAAACAAGAAGCAGCAGACAGCATGGTGGTCGCAGGACATAAGAGAGAAAATAAAGGAAAAGAAAAAGGCATGGCAAAGATACCTAAATCACAAAAATAGTAAAAACTACGCAGAATACAGCTTAAAGAGGAAAATAGTAAAAGATAAGGTCAGAATAGCAAAGAGCAGGGAATGGGAAAAGTTCGGAGAGACAATGGAGAAAAATGCAAAGGAAAACAAAAAATTATTCTATAAAACACTAAAACTAAACAGAAAAGAAAAAGGACAAGAAGTAAATTATATACAAGACAATCAAGGAATATTGCTGAAGGACAACGAAAAAATACTGGAAAGATGGAAAGAATATTTTGAAGACTTACTATCTCAAAATGGTGGAAATGAACAGAAGACAAGAGACCAGAACGACTCGGAAACAGATATAGAGATGATCAATGGAAAAGAAATACTAGAGATAGTAAGGGAAATGAAAATAGGGAAATCACCAGGACAAGACCAGATCACAACGGAAATGATTAAACATATGGGAACTGCAGGTAATGAAATACTACTAAAATTAATAAACGAAATATGGAGGACGAATAAAATACCCAGATATTGGCAAGTATCGTTAATCGTACCGATACACAAGAAAGGCGATAGGACAAAATGTTCAAACTATAGGGGTATAACACTCATAAGCATAGGTATGAAGATCTTAGAAAAAACAATTAACAAAAGAATACTAGCAAAAATAGAGCAGATGCTAGAAGAATCGCAATGTGGATTTAGGAAAGGAAGATCCACACAGGACAACATTTTCACGATAAAACAAATCACAGAAAAAAGAATTGCAAATAATAAAAACACATACCTCGGATTCATCGACCTGGAGAAAACATTCGACATGATACCAAGAAATAAATTATGGAAAATCCTGGAAGAGAGAGGTGTAGAAAGAAAGACAGTCGAATTAATACAAAACATATACAACAACAACACCAATGCAATAATACACAAGGGACAAACATCAAGAACATTTCAGACAACCACTGGACCAAGACAAGAAGGCGGGCTCAGTCCTACATTATTTAACATATACATGGATGAAATAATGAAGAGCATGAAACCAGAAACCAAAAAAGCAAACATAGGGTACAAAAACATGCAAGTTGTAAAAATATCGGAAGGAGCATTCGCTGATGATGTAGTAGTGATAGCAGAAAATGAAGGTAATCTGCAGCACAACCTTAGTGTATGGAACAAACACCTAGAAAAGTATAACATGAAAATGAACTATAACAAAACAAAAGTGATGGTAATAGGAAACCGGAAAGACCAAATAAATATAAAGATAGAACAACACACAATAGAACAAGTAGAAGAATTCAAATACCTGGGAGTAGTACTGACAGAAGACGGAAAAATGGAAGGCGAACTTAGTAACAGAATAAACAACACAGCTAAAACATACCACGCATTGAGCAATATAATGATTAACAAGAAAGAGATCAGCAGAGGGACAAAAATAAATATATATAAAAGCATATATAGACCTATACTGACATATGGAAGCGAGACGTGGAAGCTAACGAAGAGGGACAAAAGTAGAATACAGGCAATGGAAATGAAATATCTCAGAGGAGTAAAACAAGTTACGAGAAGAGACAGAATAAGAAATGATGACATCAGAGAAGAACTGGGAATTGAAGCTGTAGATAAGTATATAGAAAAGAAACAAGTAAACTGGTGGGGTCATTTAATTAGGATGGACAAAAAGAATCAAACAAAACAGGTATGGGAAGCAAGAACTGAAAATAAAAGAAGAAGAGGTAGACCAAGAAAAGAGTGGGACAACATAATAGAGGACATAATAATCAAGAAAGGAAAAACAGTCAAGCAAGCAAGAGAACTGGCGAAGAACAGAAAGGAGTGGAAAGAATTCACAAATGTATAAACAACAGTAATTGTAAACTATAATAATGTTAATAATGTTAATGTAATAGCCTACACAGAAAGGTAAAAGGCAATTGATAATATATATATATATATATATATATATATATATATATATATATATATATATATATATATATAATGACTTGCTTCATAAGTGTATGTTTTCAAATCAGTTTAGAGTTGATTTACTTACTTTAAATAATTCTGATTAAGTTAATAAAAAGCTCTGAGGGAAATGCGCCCGAGCTAGACTTGAATAAATTCATTTTCCAGCGATTATTGCATTTTTAATTTACTTTCCCGAAACGGAGGGGTAGTTATTAAATCTCCTCAAAGGAAGTCACTGGCTTTAATAAAATGGAGTAATGTAATTTATCAATATGCGGTGGCTTCTGATTAAAAAAAATTATGCCGCAACACTCCGGAACGAGCGTGAAAAAATTAAGAGTTTCTTCAAATTGGACGATACAAAATGATATATATTAATATATATCATTTTTTTAAATACTAGGTAACATGCCCACCGATCGACAAGGATGATTTTCAATTGCAATAAATGACAAATCGTTACTTTTAATATAATGAATAAATACATTTTTAATTGCAATTTTTTTTTACTTAAAACATATATATATATATATATATATATATATATATATATATATATATATATATATATATATATTACTTTCAAACACTTAATACTTTTATATATAATAAATAATAATATATAATAATTAAATATAGAATAAACAATTTAAAAAGAAAAATCTCGCTGCGAATTCTCGCAACTCTCGCTTTTCAACAGACTTTTATGTTATAGGAGTATTTTTCAGACTATTTTACACACTACAATCAGCGAAAATCTATCAATTTGAATCCCTCAGATCTTGATATAATATTTTTATTTTAAATAGACTAACTATATATAAGGGGCGGTCGTGGCGCAGTAGTCTAAGGCGACGGTCTGTAGCCACTGCATTCGCGCCGTCACGGGTTCGAATCCGGTATTAATAGATCCCCATTTTCATTCGGAATTTGGGTCTATTAATCCATGGATATTGTGTCTGTCTTTAGTTTAGTGTGTGGTTTCGTCTAATAGTGATTATATATATATATATACAGAGTTTATAAACAAAATACTGGCTAGTGTGATCAATAGATCAAGGCCAACAAACCAAAAAAAAAAAAAACTATATATAAGTGTGAATCCACCTCTTAGCAATTTACATATCTAGATTTCGATCTTATTCGATCTCATCAGTGTAGCTCAACTAGTGAGGATGAATTCAGATACAATATATCGAGTGGTTATATATAAATACTAGGGGAGTGCTGGCCTAGTATGGTCAGCATTGGCAGCTCCTCACCCGCCAGAGTGTTGCAGCTTGCACGCAAAATTGACTGGTGGGACGAGTGAGTGGCCTTAAAGGGAGGTTTCACAATGGGCCCATTGTGAGGCCTAAGTGTCTGAAGCTATGCTACCCTCCAGCCAACTATCCAGAACTATTCAGGTTATATATAAAAATTATACTAACCCCCTAGGAGGAAAGTTATTGAAAGAGCAATTGATGTGGTGCCACCAGATGGCATTTAACTTTCCTTCTAGGGTATTAGTTGTATAAATCTAGACTAACTACTAAATATATATTAATACTATTACAGCTAGAAATATGGGCATAGAAATATCACAGCACACAATCATGTAGTTAATTACAATTAATTATTTTATGCTTGTGACGCTCGCTACCAACAAAAAAAGAAAACGCCGACATAAACGAAATATTTATCGCCGCCCGTACGTGCCACACAGCTCCCCCCCAAACAATCCCTTATGGCACATCCGTAAAGTTCATATCGCGTCGTTATAAACCACGGTTCACGAGCCGCCCTTTTATTTCAGCGCCGTGAATTATGCAAAAAATACATGTTTATGCATAAAGGAAGGAGAGGGTTGTAATTCGAAATCAATGCTCCGCCGAGCGTTAATGGCAATGGGCGTAATAATAATTCATGCGCTGTCTGCTATTTGTTTTGGGGAAGATATATGACGGGTTAGAAAATATTCAACGAAGCTAATTTTCTGTGAGTATTGTATAGTCAAGTAATTGTTAGGGTGGGGTAATTCTAGTCACATAAATCTAGTTTAGGTGATTATATTGTTACTGAAAATAAATAAAATATATTTTTTCAAATATTGAATTGAATCGGCATCTACTTTGTGATAATTCATTATAATAAATAAATAAAACGAATTTTTCTTTGTTTTTTATCACTTGTTTATTACTGTTTGCGAATATTTTCGGCTACGCTCTAGCCATTATTAGCTTCATTATAAATATTCGCAAAAACAACTAGATTTATGTGAAAAATTCATTTTATTTATTTAAAATATATTTTTGATTAACTACACATATTTTCATACCATATCTTACATAACTATCTATTATATCAAGTAGCTCATTTTTAAGTTTTGGTAGACATCTGCCCGAGGAAAATTAATGTTTACAAACTGCGATAGTTAGATTTTGATAAAAAAAATCTTATATCGATTATTGAATATAGGGCATACTTTTCATTTAATCTTGCACAATACAGTTGATCAAGAAATGATATTTGTAGCAGCATTTAAAGCATATACCAGTACATTTCCCTCTTTTAATCTCAATATAATTTTATTGATGGTCGTAAATCTTGCCATGTTAGGATAATGCACAGTATGTTAAGTCTATGTGGAAAGGAAGAGGAAGCTATAAATATCAGTCACTTTCATGTAATGTACATTGTCCAAGAAGGCCGGCGCGCACACGAGGGATTCTCGCAACGCGTACAATCCCTCCATAAAGGAGCAGTAAAATGTAATTATAGTCGGGGTACTTTGCACAAGACATGGTGAGTGCGGATCCCTATATATGTGACAATAGAAAGTATATACGTTTCAAGTAGAGAAATTTGATAGTCTGACATTAGAACCACATATTGTAACAAATTTCTCATAAATTGTGTGTAAGTTGAGTTGTGTAAATAGTTCATCATATTCAAACGGATGCAAAGTGTGTATGTATATTTGTCATAACTAACGACATAAGGTCGTCATTTTTAATTTCCATATACAGCAGCGATTTTATTAATTAAATAGTAACTGGCTATTAATCTTAGGGCCATTCTGCTGTATTATTTTTGAGATATTCAAACAATATCTGAGCCCGAGACTATGATATTCAATATTTTTCAGTTAAACAAATGTTCACTAGTTTTTAGTTTGTTATAAAGTTAGTTTGGATATTTTTGGATAGACTGATTAATCTAATTAAACATAGTAAATAAAAAATAATATCACAGGTATATTTTTACAGATAATAATATCAGAAACTATTTTTGGATAGACTGATTAATCTATTTAAACATTGTAAGTAAAAAATTAATAAAAATAAAAGAGGTAGAGAAACGGATAGCGAGGACAAAGACATACAAAATCAGAAAGAAACCGTTAGAAAAAACAAAAAAATACTGAGATCACCAGCATCTCAAAGAAGATTAGAAGAAACAGAAAAAAACGGTGAAACGAACATTGACAAAGATAAAATGGAAGAACTAAAACAAATGATTATAGAACTAATGAGGAAGATGGAAGAAAACATGTCACAAATAAAACAGGAAATAAAAGAGATGAAGACCGAAATGAACAATAAGGAAGAAACCTGGAAAGAAGAAAAGAGAACATTGGAAGTCAGAATAGAAAAACTAGAAAATAAAGCAGAAATTGAAGAGAAGAGAAGAAGAAAAAATAACATAGCAATAAGAGGTCTAGACAAGACAGATAACATAGAAGAGGTAAGATCACTCATCAAAGAGAAACTGGAAGTGGAGACAGGGGTTAACAAAATACAAAAAATAATCACAGGCCCAGAACAAAATATAATAATAGTGGAAATCCCAAGCTGGGAAGAAAAACAAAAAATAATGAAAGCAAAATATAAACTGAGAAATACAACGATATATATAGACGATGATCTAACGGAAGAGGAGAGAAAAATACAAAGAGAGATAAGAAACATAGCAAAATTGGAAAAAGAAAAAGGAAAACAAGTAAAAATAGGATATAGAAAGATAATAGTAGACAATGAAATATACATATGGGATAAAAAGGAGAAAGGAGTCGTAGCCAAAGATAATGGGGTGAAAGTAACCAATCCAAAAAACTACTAGCAAAAGAGAAAACGGACGGAAGTAAAAATACAAAGAATACAGCGAGGAATGGGACAACGAACAAAGGAAAGAAGACCAAACACAAAATAAATGGAAACAAACAAAAGAGTACAGTAAAAAAAAGAAAAATATGGAAAATTGGGACTTGGAATATCAGGAGTATAAATGGAAAGGAAAAAGAGCTGGAAGAAGAATTTGAGAAAGCTGAACTAGACTTCTTAGTGGTAACAGAAACAAAAAAGAAGGGGAAGGGAGAGTACAAAATGGACAAGGAACATATATTCATATATAGCGGGGTAGATAACAATTGGAGAGCCGCAGCAGGGGTAGGATGTATAGTGCATAAAAAACTGAAATCGAATATATATAAATGGGATGCAATTACGGAGAGGATTTTGTCTATCGAAGTTAGAGTTCAAAGAAGCGGCTACCATAAAACTATCATAGCAGTGTATGGACCAAACGAAGATGATACTGCGTGCAACAAAGAAACATTCTGGGAGCAACTCAACGAAACAACAGAAAAAGCCAAAGGAGAAGTGTACGTGGCGGGAGACTTCAACAGAAGAATTGGCAACGAAGTAAAAGATAATGACGCGATGAGAGGAAGATATGGAGAAGGCGTACTCAACGAAAATGGTAAGAAAATGCTAGATTATTGTAGAATGAATAATCTAGTAATAACGAATACACTATTCAAACACAAGGACATACACAAATACACCACGGAAGTGATAAGCAGGAACGAAAAATCTATAATAGACTATGTACTAGCAGAACAAGGGAAAAGGAGCAAAATAATAGACACAAGAGTAAAGAGAAGTTACGAAATTGAAAGTGATCACTATCTAGTAGAGACGAAAATAAAGGCAGACTACCAAGATAGCGATAAAAAAAAAGCAGAGACCAAATATAGCAATAAACTACAACAAGATAAGAACATACAAACTAAGGGAAAAAGAAATAGCAAACATCTATAAAGAGAAAATAGAGGAGAAATTAGTAAAGGGCAACTATAGACAAGAAGTAGAGGAAATGTGGAATAAATTAAAGAAAAATATACTGGAGACAGCACAAGAGACATGTGGGACAAAGCAAAACACAAACAAGAAGCAGCAGACAGCATGGTGGTCGCAGGACATAAGAGAGAAAATAAAGGAAAAGAAAAAAGCAAGGCAAAGATACCTAAATGACAAAAATAGTAAAAACTACGAAGAATACAGTTTAAAGTTCGGAGAGACAATGGAGAAAAATGCAAAGGAAAACCAAAAATTATTCTATAAAACACTAAACAGAAACGAAAAAGGACAAGAAGTAAATTATATACAAGACAATCAAGGAATATTGCTGAAGGACAACGAAAAAATACTGGAAAGATGGAAAGAATATTTTGAAGACTTACTATCACAAAATGGTGGAAACGAACAGAAGACAAGAGACCAGAACGACTCGGAAGAAGATATAGAGATGATCAATGGACAAGAAATACTAGAGATAATCAGGGAAATGAAAACAGGGAAATCACCAGGACAAGACCAGATCACAACGGAAATGATTAAACATATGGGACCTGCAGGTAATGAAATACTACTAAAATTAATAAACGAAATATGGAGGACGAATAAAATACCCAGAGATTGGCAAGTATCTTTAATCGTACCGATACACAAGAAAGGCGATAGGACAAAATGTTCAAACTATAGGGGTATAACACTCATAAGCATAGGTATGAAGATCTTAGAAAAAACAATTAACAAAAGAATACTAGTAAAAATAGAGCAGACGCTAGAAGAATCGCAATGTGGATTTAGGAAAGGAAGATCCACACAGGACAACATTTTCACGATAAAACAAATCACAGAAAAAAGAATTGCAAATAATAAAAACACATACCTAGGATTCATCGACCTGGAAAAAGCATTCGACATGATACCAAGAAATAAATTATGGAAAATCCTGGAAGAGAAAGGTGTAGAAAGAAAGACAGTCGAATTAATACAAAACATATACAACAACAACACCAATGCAATAATACACAAGGGACAAACATCAAGAACATTTCAGACAACCACTGGACTAAGACAAGGAGGCGGGCTCAGTCCTACATTATTTAACATATACATGGATGAAATAATGAAGAGCATGAAACCAGAAACCAAAAAAGCAAACATAGGGTACAAAAACATGCAAGTTGTAAAAATATCGAAAGGAGCATTCGCTGATGATGTAGTAGTGATAGCAGAAAATGAAGGTAATCTGCAGCACAACCTTAGTGTATGGAACAGACACCTAGAAAAGTATAACATGAAAATGAACTATAACAAAACAAAAGTGATGGTAATAGGAAACCGGAAAGAACAAATAAATATAAAGATAGAACAACACACAATAGAACAAGTAAAAGAATTCAAATACCTGGGAGTAGCACTGACAGAAGACGGAAAAATGGAAGGCGAACTTAGTAACAGAATAAACAACACAGCTAAAACATACCACGCATTGAGCAATATACTGATTAACAAGAAAGAGATCAGCAGAAGGACAAAAATAAATATATATAAAAGCATATATAGACCTATACTGACATATGGAAGCGAGACGTGGAAGCTAACGAAGAGGGACAAAAGTAGAATACAGGCAATGGAAATGAAATATCTCAGAGGAGTAAAACAAGTTACGAGAAGAGACAGAATAATAAATGAGGACATCAGAGAAGAACTGGGAATTGAAGCTGTAGATAAGTATATAGAAAAGAAACAACTAAACTGGTGGGGTCATTTAATTAGGATGGACAAAAAGAATCAAACAAAACAGGTATGGGAAGCAAGAACTGAAAATAAAAGAAGAAGAGGTAGACCAAGAAAAGAGTGGGACAACATAATAGAGGACATAATAATCAAGAAAGGAAAAACAGTCAAGCAAGCAAGAGAACTGGCGAAGAACAGAAAGGAGTGGAAAGAATTTACAAATGTATAAACAACAGTAATTGTAAACTATAATGTTAATGTAATAGCCTACACCGAAAGGTAAAAGGCAATTGATAATATATATATATATATATATATATATATATATATATATATATAATAAGTAAAAAATAATAGCAGAGGTATGTTTTTACAGATATTGCATGAAAACTAAAAGCATGATTTTTGAAAGTATTTTAGGCAATAAAAAAATCTGAAAGTGTCAAAATACATTCATTTGTACTTAAATAATACAAATATAAAATTTGAAACCCATTAAAATTTGAAAAATACATAAATAAAATTTGAAAAATATAAAATTATTGCAAAAAACTAAGAGCACGATTTTTGAAATATTTTAAACAATAAAAAAAACTCAAAAAAATCAAAATACATTCATTTGTACTTATATAATACAAATTTAAAATTTGAAGCCCATTAAAATTTTAAAAAATAAATAAATTAAAAAATATTAAAATATTAAAATATTGCATGAAAACTAAGAGCACGATTTTTGAATTTTGTTTAGACAATACAAAAAAATTCTGAAACTGTCAAAATAAATTAATTTGTACTTATATGTTACAGATATAAAATTTGAAACCCATTAAATTTTTTAAAGATAATAAATAAAATTTAAAATTAAAATTTTGAATATTTCGACCAAAATGAATATTTTCAGGATAATTCAGTAAGCTGTATCTCTGATTTCATATAAGATACTAACATTAACAAAACTATGCCCATCCACTATATCAAACGACTTGAACTATGCACTACACTATTATCTGTTATTTTCTATGATTAAATTAATGTCATTAAATAACTTAAGACTAATTAAAAAAAATATATGTGAAAAATAATGTAATGCATAGTTCAAGTCATTTGAAATATTGGACGGGTATAGTTTGGTTGGTAGGGACCGCCAGCCCACCCCACCGGATCGCCCGCCAACCACACCTATTCTCGCATAGTTTTTCCATAGGAAGACACTCTTTTTGGAATAGTTGAAACAATAAAAAACATCTATATCCAATGGAAAATATATGCGAAACGTCTGTGTCCATTGGAAAAAACAATGCCAACAAAGGTGGGGTGGGCGGGCGTTCCCTACAAACCAAACTATACCCGTCCAATATTTCAAACGACTTGAACTATGCATTACATTATTTTTCATATATATATTTTTTAATTAGTCTTAAGTTATTTAATGACATTAATTTAATCATAGAAAATAACAGATAATAGTGTAGTGCATAGTTCAAGTCGTTTGATATAGTGGATGGGCATAGTTTGGTTGGTGGGGGCCGCCCACCCACCCCACCTTTGCTCGCATAGTTTTTCCATAGGATAACACTCTTCTTGGAATAGTTTAAACAATATAAAACATCTATATCCAATGAAAAAACTATGCGAGCGAAGGTGGGGTGGGTGGGTGGCCCCCACCAACCAAACTATGCCCATCCACTATATCAAACGACTTGAACTATGTACTACACTATTATTTGTTATTTTCTATGATTAAATTAATGTCATTTAATAATTTAAGACTAATTAAAAAAAATATATATGAAAAATAATGTAATGCATAGTTCAAGTCGTTTGAAATAGTAGACGAGTATAGACAGGTTGGTTGGTAGGGAAAGTTATTTGCATCTGAAATTAGATTTACGTATAACTTTATAATGGTCCGTTTGTGCGAAAATTTTATGGAGTGTGGGTATATAATTTTATAATGAACAGGTTTTATTAAAATCTTAATAGTTTTGAATAGCTGGATTAATATATTTACATACCCACGGTCTTTCTGCCACTTATTTTTCAGTACCAGAAAGAACGTGGGTCAATAGCCCTTTATTACTGTTATGATTAATATTAATAGTAAAATTGAACATATTTATTTAAATGATCGGTATATACAATATGCATCAATATTTATTTTTCAAAACACCCAGGATAAAATTCATACACATTTTTTATTTCCATTTTCATATATTCTACTTAAACCGCAAACCACTACTACGCGGCAATGTCAACATTGATAGCACTTATAAAAACAAAGAAATCGCTACAATAAACAATGCGCTGTCATTATAATCTGCAAAATGTAGGCAGAAATATAAGCATAATATATCACGCAGACGACATAAAATCTTTTATGCCCTCCCGGCTTTTTACTCTCATGATATTGACCGTATTTTATTTATGGCGCACTTTTAAGCCCATAAAGTATACATTGCATTGTAAGGGGGGACAGATATATGTATATGAGGTCGTGATTTATTTTTAAACAACTTTCACTGCGCGATATAAACCGATATGCATGGAAATACGCGCGGGTGCATAAAATGTTTTATTTACTATCTTCGGCTTTATGTTGTGAATACAACTCGTATAAATTTAGTAATATTGAATTATAAAGGTCGTTCATTATAACAATTAAGGTTTTATATGCCATTATATTAATTGTGCCAGCAAATATAATAATTGTTTATAAAACGTTTTAATATATAGCTTATATATTGTAACACAATTAAAGTAGTGATTGTTAATTATTTAGGCATTGAGGAAAAAAGTGCACTAAACCTCCTAAATTTCAAAAATTGTGTTTTATGTTATTATTGTCATTATTATTATTTGTATATAAAAATGATTTAAATTTTAATGTGACTTAAATTAAATTAAAATCACAATAAATTTAAAATACGTATATTTACACAATATGTAATGTAAATTGATATAACAATCGCAGTGTTCGATGTTTGAAGAACGATGCCTAACAATCGCAGAGCGAAAAGGCGCAACTATTGTATCTTCACGCTATCTGTTAGTCAATATTTCTACTACGCGTAATCAACAGAAGGTTTCTGGCAAATATTCATTCAAAAGTCATAGTTCTACAGATAGCTGATAAATATGCCACATATTATACCTATGCTAATGATGATACCGCGAACGAGCCATCCTGTGACTCGATATGAGAGAAGCCATCATTTGGAAGACCGGTTTAGAGGCTGGAAGACTGGAAGCCAGTGATTAGATTTTATCAATCAGTCATGAGGTAGAAATACAGAAACGACTTACACAGTAACAAAAACGAATGCGAATGCAGACATCTAGGACAAGACAGGAGATAAAACTGATTGACGGTGATTCGGGGTGAATCCCATGCCTACCACCGAGTGTTGGTAATGGAGGCATGGGTGTCTTTTGAAGAGTTCACCTGACAGGGATAAAAGCATGCAGAAGACGAAGAGGCAGACCAACAACCCAGTGGATGTAAGCCATTACGACAATAATGAGAGACAGGGCTATAGTGATAGATAGCTAGTTCTGGATAGTTGGGTAGCATAGCTACAGACACTTAGGCCTCAACATGGGCCCATTATGAAACCTCCCTTTAGGGCTACTCACTAATCCCACCAGTCAATTATGCGTGCAAGCTGCAGGACCCCAACGGGTGAGGAGTTACAAATTCTGCCATACTAAGCTATAGCTATAGAGAGATGTAACAAAAGAACTTCAATGCGACAGATTAATGAGAGCCAGGGCTATAGAGATAGATAGATAGTTCTGGATAGTTAACTGTAGCGTAGCATAGCTACACACATTTAGGCATCAAAATGGACCCATTGTGAAACCTCCCTTTAAGACTACTCACTCGTCCAACCAGTACCAGTCAATTCTGCGTGCAAGCAGGTGAGGAGTTCCCAATTATATCTATATTAGGCTTAGCAATAGAGAGAGGTAGCAAAAGAAATTATTTTAAAATTCAATTCGGCAGTAGCTGTAGGAACCTCGCCCCTCTACGTACATATTACAAGTTTTCAATGAATAGAAAATATTTAGTAGAAAGTATTTAGTTTAAATTTAGGTTTCACTAGAAACCATTTCATACTTCCACTCTTTCTGAAGAATGTACCAAGCAAACATAAGTTGAACAAAAATTAAAAGCGTTGTATGTTTAAATTAGTACATTGTTCTCCCGAGAAAATTCCTGCTCGCAGTACGTATTGTCACCCCACTCGGAGTTAATTGTGCAAATATTTTTTCATCCCCAGCGTCAATATAAAGACCAGCAGGGTAATTGGTTGTTAGTTCGCAGCGCGCTCGCCACGCCTAACACATTCTTTGTTCTATTTTGGTCCTTGTCACACTTGACACTCGCGTCTGGAACTGGTTTTAATTCCCCCGGCCTCTACCCCACCCCCCCTAGTGACGTTTTCCTACCAATTACACAGTCGCCTTAATGAGCCCGCGGAATAATCTGTTTTTTATATTATACACAGTGCCCGTTGCAATTGAATTAGAGATCGCCGAGCAAATTAGCAAACGCGCTAATTAACCTGGGCGAATAATTTTTTTGTGTGCGGCGTTAATTAAATTTAAGCAGGAACCGCGCCCCTGTGGTAGATAATTGTTCTTATTGTTTTTTTTTTGCGGTATGATATTTTATAACCCGATGATCATTACCGCGCTGCCAACTTCTGCATTTTATTTTGTTTTGGATTTGGTAATTACTTTAATTAAACCGCCCTGGCGCGGTTTACTGTATTAATTGCGTTTGCTTACCAAATACAAAATGTTAATTAAAACTTAGTCCGACCGCGCTGCATTTCGTGAGTACGTTTGCTGCCCCAAAAATTACCGCCGCAGTTCGTTAGCAGTTGCATACATTGAGTCACGAATGTACATATGAAATTCAAAGGTTGAATTAAAGTTTATTTGATTTATTCATGCGAAATGTTATCAGATTTTTATTTCTACAGGGTGGGACACAGTAAACTCCCACATATCCGAGGTGAATTCTAAAAAACTGTACAAGTTAAGGGAAAAACACAGTAGAGTCCCACATTTCCGAAGTGAATTCTAAAAAAGATTTAATACGTGTGTTTACATACAATAATAAAATCATTATGGTTCTCGCGCACATAAATTAAATTTTTGTAATAAATACGTTTGGCATTAAAAGTTTGCGGACATAGGTGAAACAATTTTATAATCATAAATTACATTATATCGCTTCATTCCCGTTTTTCCTACTGTTTAACTAATAAATCAAAGTGAGAATTGTGAAAAATTGTATCTACAAATCACAAAGTAGCAACTTGCTGTCTTTTTTTAACTAATTTATTAAAATATCACTAATTCAAGTTATAATTCTTATATATTTATAATATATAATATGAAAGCAACCAAAAATCCGCATTGCGTCGATAATAATTAACTCAGACCTGCCTTCTTGTTACAAGAATATTAGCTACCTCCGGGACAGATAGTATTAGGGCAAAGGGATTCCAAGCTCGCCCCCCAGCAGGCCTTTTATGTATGTACGCCGGATTGTACGTAGGTAGTTAGCACGAGGTTAGGGGAAGGCGGGGGGTGTGGGCCTCTGATTGCAGGAACGCCAGGTTCGTCTTCCAGGACGACAGTGTTTGGAAATAATAAAGCCCGGACGTGCCTTGCGTGCTAACAAACCAGCGCCCCCATTAATTGAAGACTGCTAACGATACTACTAGCTGGAAATTTGGATCACACCCGTTAATATACCCCCCGCATGTCGCCTGTGTACTCTTCGGAATGAATTTTTCACTGCATTATATCGCACGCGTGCATCCATTTTATTCAAATTTATTGCCGAGCCACCTCGTATAAGATAATACACTTTCCGTGTTCCGGAACTATACAAACAACTGGTTCGCCTCGCCGAAAGTTTTTCCGCGTTTAACGAATTCCCGCGCGCCACCACCGCCAGCGGGTGGGCGGAATCAATTCGTGTAACGATCCCATTTAAATAACGATAAATTTGATACTTCGCCGTACCGGAACCGGGACTACTTCCAAGTAATTTAAAGTCAATTATTACTGTGTTTTTTTTAGGTTCGATGTGTGCGAGTGGTTCAAGTTAAACTCGGTTATACAAATAGTAGTAGTTGCAGTTTGTTGTTTCTTGAAATACTTCTTCCAGTTTCAAGAAACAACAAGCTGCAACTACTACTATTTGTATAACCGAGTTTAACTTGTTATCAAGAGTTACTTTAACTAAAGTTCAGATCTTCATATCATCAGCGAACGCAATCGCCGTGATGTTTGAGCCAAAGGAGAAGTTTACGTGGCGGGAGACTTCAACAGCAGAATTGGCAACGAAGTAAAAGATAATGACGCGATGAGAGGAAGATATGGAGAAGGCGTACTCAACGAAAATGGTAAGAAAATGCTAGATTATTGTAGAATGAATAATCTAGTAATAACGAATACACTATTCAAACACAAGGACATACACAAATACACCAGGGAAGTGATAAGCAGGAACGAAAAATCTATAATAGACTATGCACTAGCAGAACAAGGGAAAAGGAGCAAAATAATAGACACAAGAGTAAAGAGAAGTTACGAAATTGGAAGTGATCACTATCTAGTAGAGACGAAAATAAAGGAAGACTACCAAGATAGCGATAAAAAAAGCAGAGACCAAATATAGCAATAAACTACAACAAGATAAGAACATACAAAGTAAGGGAAAAAGAAATAGCAAAAATCTATAAAGAGAAAATAGAGGAGAAATTAGTAAAGGGCAACTATAGACAAGAAGTAGAGGAAATGTGGAATAAATTAAAGAAAAATATACTGGAGACAACACAAGAGACATGTGGGACAAAGCAAAACACAAACAAGAAGCAGCAGACAGCATGGTGGTCGCAGGACATAAGAGAGAAAATAAAGGAAAAGAAAAAAGCATGGAAAAGATACATAAATGACAAAAATAGTAAAAACTACGAAGAATACAGTTTAAAGAGGGAACTAGTAAAAGATAATGTCAGAATAGCAAAGAGCAGGGAATGGGAAAAGTTCGGAGAGACAATGGAGAAAAATGCAAAGGAAAACCAAAAATTATTCTATAAAACACTAAAACTAAACAAAAAAGAAAAAGGACAAGAAGTAAATTATATACAAGACAATCAAGGAATATTGCTGAAGGACAACGAAAAAATACTGGAAAGATGGGAAGAATATTTTGAAGACTTACTATCACAAAATGGTGGATATGAACAGAAGACAAGAGACCAGAACGACTCGGAAGCAGATATAGAGATGATCAACGGAAAAGAAATACTAGAGATAATAAGGGAAATGAAAATAGGGAAATCAACAGGACAAGACCAGATCACAACGGAAATGATTAAACATATGGGACCTGCAGGTAATGAAATACTACTAAAATTAATAAACGAAATATGGAGGACGAATAAAATACCCAGAGATTGGCAAGTATCGTTAATCGTACCGATACACAAGAAAGGCGATAAGACAAAATGTTCAAACTATAGGGGTATAACACTCATAAGCATAGGTATGAAGATCTTAGAAAAAACAATTAACAAAAGAATACTAGCAAAAATAGAGCAGACGCTAGAAGAATCGCAATGTGGATTTAGGAAAGGAAGATCTACACAGGACAACATTTTCACGATAAAACAAATCACAGAAAAAATAATTGCAAATAATAAAAACACATACCTAGGATTCCTCGACCTGGAAAAAGCATTCGACATGATACCAAGAAATAAATTATGGAAAATCCTGGAAGAGAGAGGTGTAGAAAGAAAGACAGTCGAATTAATACAAAACATATACAACAACAACACCAATGCAATAATACACAAGGGACAAACATCAAGAACATTTCAGATAACCACTGGACTAAGACAAGGAGGCGGGCTCAGTCCTACATTATTTAACATATACATGGATGAAATAATGAAGAGCATGAAACCAGAAACCAAAAAAGCAAACATGGGGTACAAAAACATACAAGCTGTAAAAATATCGGAAGGAGCATTCGCTTATGATGTAGTAGTGATAGCAGAAAATGAAGGTAATCTGCAGCACAACCTTAGTGTATGGAACAGACACCTAGAAAAGTATAACATGAAAATGAACTATAACAAAACAAAAGTGATGGTAATAGAAAACCGGAAAGAACAAATAGATATAAAGATAGAACAACACACAATAGAACAAGTAGAAGAATTCAAATACCTGGGAGTAGCACTGACAGAAGACGGAAAAATGGAAGGCGAACTTAGTAACAGAATAAACAACACAGCTAAAACATACCACGCATTGAGGAATATACTGATTAACAACAAAGAGATCAGCAGAAGGACAAAAATAAATATATATAAAAGCATATATAGACCTATACTGACATATGGAAGCGAGACGTGAAAGCTAACTAAGAGTGACAAAAGTAGAATACAGGCAATGGAAATGAAATATCTCAGAGGAGTAAAACAAGTTACGAGAAGAGACAGAATAAGAAATGATGACATCAGAGAAGAACTGGGAATTGAAGCTGTAGATAAGTATATAGAAAAGAAACAACTAAACTGGTGGGGTCATTTAATTAGGATGGACAAAAAGAATCAAACAAAACAGGTATGGGAAGCAAGAACTGAAAATAAAAGAAGAAGAGGTAGACCAAGAAATGAGTGGGACAACATAATAGAGGACATAATAATCAAGAAAGGAAAAACAGCCAAGCAAGCAAGAGAACTGGCGAAGAACAGAAAGGAGTAGAAAGAATTTACAAATGTATAAACAACAGTAATTGTAAACTATAATAATGTTAATAATGTTAATGTAATAGCCTACACCGAAAGGTAAAAGGCAATTGATAATATATATAATATATATATATATATATATATATATATATATATATATATATATATATATACATTATTTAAATATATTGTTGTCCTGTTATTGGAATTTTTTTCTGATGGGCAATAAAAGCTTATTAATATTCATAATAATATTATAATAAATTTTTCATTTAAACACTGGTTGTGGTAAATCTAACAACGGTCAGTTATTAAATTTTCCATTCAGTCTATTTTCTTTCTTTCCTTTTAAAATAGTCCATCGTCGCATAAAAGACCTGCCTTCAACACTCAAACAGAATAATTACTGATATAACCCCCTGACATTTTAATTGTACATGAAAGCAATCTGAGCGCAAACGGGGGAGGACAAACGGACGGCGAGATAACCGTTTCAGTTCGTCCAAAGCGCACAGAAGACGCAAAAACGCGCGCCGTTTAATTGTTCACTGCACGTAATTAATCATTATAACGCACTGTATAATCATAATAAAAACAATTTGAAGCTTTCCTCTTGAAACATATTATGTAGGATAATATCCGAGTAATAAGCAATGTGTAAAAATAGAATTAAATAAATAAATAATAGAAATCAACAAAAATATCAAATTACAGGAATATATAGGTTCAGTTAGTTGTATTAAACTAACACTTGTTTTGTTAATAAACAGATAAGGATCCCTAAAGGAGGTTGATAAGAAAATCCGATAATCTGCATACACTATACCGAAGCAATTTCATCCCCTTAAGATCTAGTAATTGTAGCTAATTTTATTCAGCGGGGATTTGCTGCAATCCCGAAGTAATTCGCCCATATTTTACCTCCTCGGCTAAAGAGCGGTGTGCGCTTGAATATAAAACAGAAGTGCCGAATAGACCTACATTGTAAATTTTTTTCGGAACCAAATTTTCACATGACAATTTCGTTAGTAATATAATACCATAGAAATACTAGTGGCCCGTAAGAAGTATAAATTGTTTTTTGTATTTTACCAAAATACCCATTTGTTAAAATTGAAAAAAAATTGAATTAATATTTTTTAGCTCAGTGGCCGAGTGGTTAGAGGTGTCGTCCGTCTCGTATTGAGCATTGGGTAGCCTGAGTTCGATCCCCAGCGGGGAGCGATTTTTTGCGAATCACCTTTCACAGTTTTTCAGAGGTTTTCTGTCAAGTTAAGGTAAATACAGGGTGATGAAACTCCTCTGAGCTTCTCCCTTGACCGACGGAAAAGCCTCACGGCTGATAGTCCTATAAGGATAGATTTTTTAATGTTTTATTTGGTTCTAAATTGTGTATCTAACAGGCTTAAGTAGTTTATTTTGATAGGACAATTATGATTTAATTTTTATTCAAAATATACCGTTAAAGCTGAAAAATAACCGTATATTTTTATAACTTTTTTTGCGCTTTATTATATATATATATATATATATATATATATATATATATATATATATATATATACAATAAAGCGCAAAAGAATTTATAAAAATATACGATTATTCTTCAGCTTTAACGGTATCTATGTATAATAAATAAATAAAACGAATTTCTCTTTGTTTTTTATCAATTGTGTGTTGCTGTTTGCGAATATTTTCGGCTACGCTCCAGCCATTATCAAGCTATCAAGCTAATGGCTAGAACGTAGCCGAAAATATTCGCAAACAGCAATAAACAGGGGATAAAAAACAAAGAAAAATTCGTTTTATTTATTTATTATAATGAATTATCACAAAATAGATGCCGATTCTATCCAATTTTATTATCTATTTGCCTTTTGCCTTTCGGCATAGGCTAAATTTAAATAAAACGTCTACAAAAACACGACTTTCTGTCATGAATTTAAATTTACTTAAGTTTTATTTTATTTATTTTTTTTTTTTTTTTGAATTTATTTAAGTTTTAAAAATTTCCCAAGCTCTATAGCTTTTTCGGTTTAATATAAAACATATTTCCCACTATCTAGACTATAATTTCAATCAAATGACATTAGTTTCAATTCCAGGTGGCTTCTAGTAAGGCCTCAATTTTGACACAACGGATAGTTTTGGCTACCGATTAGCTTTTCCGGTTTAATTTGAAACAATCTTGATAATTTATCGCCATCTAGAGTATATTTCCAATCAAAGGACATCAGTTTCAGTGTCATGCCACTTCAGGGACGGCCTTAATTTTAAACCGAAGGAACGTAGTTTTGGCTTATTTACCTATTTTTATCATTATTATACAGTTTACAGTATAATATAATACAGTATAGAATACTGTGACAGGTTTGTCTTTTGTTTTAAGGGAACATTGTACTAAGATTTTTTATTTGGTTCAAAAGTCTCTATTCAACTGGCTGAAAAATTTTGAGTGAACAATTTTTATTTTATTTTTCTTCACTTCCTCGGCTTTACCCCCACAACGGTACACTTTTTATAATACTATTTTTATGGATTTTTCTTTGGAAAAAATGATACCAAACACATCTTTCTATCATAAAATAAAATATTGAAGCTTTCAAAAAGTTGCCAAGCTCTGTACCTTTTACGGTTTAATTGGAAACAATCTTGACATTTTCCCGCCATCTAGATTATATTTCCAATCAAGAGCCATACGTTTCAGTGTCATGCCACTTTTGTGATGATCTCAATTTTGAACGGACGCAAGGTAGTTTTGGCATTTTTACCTATTTTTATCAGTATTATATTTTATACTGTGACAGGTTTGTCTTTTGTTTTAGGAAAAAATTGTACTAAGATTTTTCATTTGGTTCAAAATTGTCTGTTCAACTGGCTGAAATTAATTTTGATTGGATAATTTTTATTTTATTTTTCTTCACTTCCTCGGATTTACCGCCATAACGGTACACTTTTTATGACAATATTTTTGTGTTTGTCTTTGGAATTAGACGACCTACAAAATGGTACCAGACACATCTTCAGCATAAAATACACTTTTTATAACAATATTTTTGTTTTTGTCTTTGGAATAAGACGACTTACAAAATGGTACCAGACACACCTTCATCATAAAATAAAATTTGAAAAGTTTTAAAAAATTTGCCAAGACCTATATATTTTCTGGTTCAAATTAAAACAATCTCGAAATGTTTCCAGTCATGTAGGCTATATTTCTAATCAAAAGACAGAAAAGTTGCCTTGCCACTTTTATGATGGTTCAAATTTTGAACTACCTTTTGGCATTTTTACCTATTTCTTATCACTTTTAAAATGTATCATGTGAAGGTTTTTTTTTTGTTTTAGGGAAAAATTGTATGAAGATTTTTCATTTGGTTCAAACTTGCCTATCCGACAGGCTAAAGTTGACCTTGATTGGACAATTTTTATTTTATTTTTCTTCACTTCTTCGGCCCACTTTTTAGATCAATATTTTTATAGTTTTTTCTTTGGGATTAAATGACTTACACAATAATACCAGACACCACTTTCTCCCTCTAAATTTTTCAAATTCCAAAAATTTGCCAAGCTCTGTAGCTTTACCGATTTAATTTGAAGCAATCTCGACCTTTTTCCCGCCATCTAGACCATGATTGGACAACTTTTTTTTTCTTTACCACCACAGCAGTACAATTTTTATAACAATATATTTGCGGTTTTTTCTTTGGAATTAAACGACCTACAAAATTATACTGAACACCAATTTCTATCATGAAATAATATGCATCAAGCTTCAAAAATTTGCCAAGCCCTGTAGCTTTTCCAGTTCAATTTATTTATTTTTTATTTATTTATTAACGCTATTATTAGCATTTACAACATACATGTATATATACAAATCAAATTATGCATTGTAATGCCTTAATTGACTCTTAAAAGACATAAGGGATTTGAAACAATCTAGACATGTTCCCCGTCAACTAGACTATATTTCTAATTCCAAAAGAGTTTCATGCCACTTCTAGAACGGCCCCAATTTTGAACCGTCAAAAGGTAGTTTTTGAATTTTTACCGATTTTTATCACTTTTATAATTCCTCATGTGACGGGTTTGCCTTTTGTTTTAGGAAACAAATTTATTTAAAAAAATCAACATGCTGAAGTTGACCTTGATTGGACAATTTTTATTTTATTTTTCTTCACTTCTTCGGCATTACTGCCACAACGGTACACTTTTTAGATCATTATTTTTATAGTTTTTTATTTGGGGATTAAACTACCTACACAATGATACCAGACACCACTTTCTACCTTAAAACAAAAATTTTCAAATTCCTAAAATTTGCCAAGCCCTGTAGCTTTACCGATTTAATTTGAAACAATCTTAATTTACACCTAATTCGCAAACAAAAGTGAGAAACAATGTAATGTATAGTTCAAGCCATTTGAAATAGATGACGGGCATAGTTTGGTTGATAGGGACCTCCCATCCACCCCAGCTACCCTCGCATAGTTTTTTCAATGGATATAGATGTTTTATATTGTTTAAACTATTCCAAGAAGAGTGTTATCCTATGGAAAAAATATGGGAACAAAGGTGGGGTGGGCGGGCGGCCCCTACCAACCAAACTATGCCCGTCCTCTATTTCAAATGACTTGAACTATGCATTACATTATTTTTCACATAATTTTTTTAATTAGTCTTAAATTAATAAATGACATTAATTTAATCATAGAAAATAACGGATAATAGTGTAGTGCATAGTTCAAGTCGTTTGAAATAGAGGACGGGCATAGTTTGGTTGGTAGGGGCCGCCCGCCCACCCCACTTTTGTTCGCATAGTTTTTTTCATGGGATTACACTCGTTTTCGAGTAGTTTAACCAATTAACCTTGATGAGCTTATATGTCCATGGTATAACACTCTCCCTGGAATGGTTTCAACAATAAAAAACGTTTGTATCTAATGAAAAACATTATGCAAGCAAAGGTGGGGTGGGCGGGTGGTCCCTACCAACCAAACTATGCCCATTCACTATTACAAATGGCTTGAACTACTGCACTACACAATTATTCATAACTTTTTATGATACAAGTAATTTCATTTATTAAATTAGATTTAATAAAAAAAAATATATGGGGAATAATGTAATGTAGAGTACAAATCATTTGAGATAATGAATGGGTATAGTTTGGTTGGTGGGGGACCCCCACCCACCCTACAGTTTGGTTGGTGGGGGACCCCCACCCAACCCACCTTTGCTTGTATAGTTATCTTCATAGGATTACACACCTTTCCGAATAGTTTAATCAATCTAACAACTCTGTATTCATATAAAATATCAATGTAATCAAAATTTTAGATTTAGGTGGGTCAAGACCAACCAAACGATGCCCATTCACTATTTCAAATGGCTGCAATTCTGCACTACACTCTTGTCCACAATTTTCTATGACTCAATGAATTTCATTTATTAATTTAGACTTAATTTTTTAAAAAAATGTAGGGACCAATGTAGTGTAGAGTTCAAGTCACTTGGGATAGTGAATGTGCATAGTTTGGTTGGTAGGGAGCACCCGCCCACCCCTCCGTTGCTTGTATAGTTTTTTCCATAGGATAACACACTTTTTCCAGTAGTTTAATCAATCTAATAACTCTGTATTCATATATATAATATAATATAATCATATATATATATATATATATATATATATATATAGAGAGAGAGAGAGAGAGAGAGAGAGAGAGATAATTAAATATTTATATAGCAAGGCTTGTAAAAGCATACACCACAAGAAAGAAAACCATTTAATGATACAATTTACAGAAGTTACTTCAACATAAATAAACCCCCCATAACAAGCGTCTTTTCCGCCCTCGAATTTGTCACGTGCTTACAAATTCCGATCCCCAAGGGAGCGGAATAACAGCGCCGAACTGTTCGCACACCCAAGAAATTGCAATATGTGTAAAGCACACACATACATGGCTGCCTGAGGTGAAAGGCTATTTTTTTTTTGCAGATCGCAGTACCTCAACTTGATGTGTTATAAAATGAATATAAATCTACAATTACGAGTAGTTGAATAATAAACTAACATAATTTCGCGCTTTATTAGACTAACTCTTGTATTCACCGACGTTCCCTAAAGGTCGTTTTAGACAAGACAATTTCTTGACTCAAAAGTTGGTCATGATGCGAGACAATCTAAATTGTCTCGTATCATATAGCAAATTGTATGAAATATTGAATTAGAATGTAGATTGAATAGAAAATAAAACGCATTCTATTTTTCAAGAGCAAATTTTATGCGGGCATGCATGATCGCGGACCAAAACTTATTCCAGAATATGTTTCGTATCATTGAGATTCATCAACTAGACAATTTCTATATTCTTCAATATATTAATTCATTTCTTGAACAACTTTTGAATCAAGAAATTGTCTTGTCTAAAACGACCTTAAATCTATCAATAGCTATTGAACCAATAAGTATTCGTTGTTATAGCAACAATAAATACATTATCTAGAGAATGTAGTTACTTTAGATTCTCTCTATTGGAACCAATGAATATTTAAACAAAAGGTGTCATCAAAGCTCCAATCGCAAGAGCTACTCAAGGTGTTTGACATTTGTTTTGGAATATTCTGTCACAATAACGTTGTCAATTTATGCTTTCAATAGTTTATGGAACCTATAAAGTTTATGGGATGTTGGTGAATATGGGCATATGCCCTCCAGTTTTCATAATTTTGATTTTGTAACTAATTAATTATACACAATTTTGGGGTAAATTAAAAATATTTATATAAAATTAGTATTAGTAATTGCATCTAGTAATTAAACAATATTTTGAGTAATATATAAAATATTTATATAAAATTAGTATTAATAATTGCATCTAGTAATTATACAAAATTTTGAGTAAAATATAAAATATTTATATAAAATTAGTATTAATAATTTCATCTATTAATACTCATTTTATATAAATATTTTATATTATACTCAAAATTTTGTAAAATTAATTAGATTCAAAATCAAAATTATGAAAACTGGAGGTCATAGTCGAATAAAGCGATTTTATATAAATATTTTATTTTACCCAGCTCAGTGGCCGAGTGGTTAGAGGCGTCGTCCGCCTCGTACTGAGCATTGGGGAGCCTGAGTTCGATCCCCAGTGGGGAGAGAATTTTCGCGAATCACCTTTCACAGTTTTTCAGAGGTTTTCTGTGAAGTTAAGGTAAATACCGGGTTATTAAACTCCTCTGAGCTTCTCCCTTGACCGGCGGAAAAGCCTCGCGGCTGATAGCCCTATAAAAGATAGAAGTTTTTTTTAATTTTATTTTAGAGAGAGATAATTATTGCCGTGTTAGCTGTACACGGCAATAATTATCTCTCTCTGAGTGAAGAATCACCAAACAATCACCCTGAAAAATTCACTCTCCAGTGGGACTCGAAACCACGTCTCCAGCTAACGCGACCTTCGTGCTAACAACTGCACCACGGAGGGTTATAGTCGATAGCACGTAACTGGACATTACGAACATTTTGCGGCCGTTAAAAAAATAGACCTTTAAGGCAAACACACGCTGTTGTACTCTAACGCACGATGGCGACTGGAACCATTGAATAAATTTAAATATATCTCGCCAACTGCGAGTTGATTGTAGCGCCTAGCAGTCGGTTTTTCTATTAAAACCGTGAATTTTGCAGGTGGATTGAGAAGGCTATCTATATTATATATAAAGACTTGTCTATGACTGGAACACAAGCTAACAAAAATTTAGGATCCCCTCTCTCGAACTACACCACGCACACCTGCATGGGACTCCCATCAGCTTCAGAGCTTTCATTTCAAATAAGAAAGTATCTTGTCGCCTCCTGTATAATTCACGTTTTAGTCATGGAGCGTAAAGAAATATCAAAATTAGCAGCTCAATTTTTTGTTCGCGATAACAAACCATTCCTTATACAGCACTGCTGTATACGGAAAGTAAATATAGTTAAAATAGTTTCATCCGTATGATATATTATATTACCGTGTACTGTTTATTCGCATGTAAATTGTTACTTGTAGATCCAGGGCGTAAATATGTAAATACAACTAAGCGCGCTGATAAAAACGTCTTTGTGGTGATACGAGGCGCGCACGAGTTATTCATTTGTTTGAACTTGAGACGCCATAAATTTCAGGCGCGCCTTAAAAAGCGTATATATCCAGAAGAGCCTGAAATATGCTCGCATAATATATACCGGATGTTTTCATAAGCAAACTTAAAATTGAAAATTGAAATTGAGACGTACATGTGGATATTTAATAGATCCAGTTTTGTATCGATCTGGGGTTAAAGAAAACGCTCTGTTTTTTTTTCTTCGCGTTAAAAGGACCGTCTTGTGTGGACATTACCGTCAAAGCTCCAGCGGGGCGGATGTAAAAAGTGCGCTAATACTTCCATTCGTCCTTGTCGGACGCAAGGCGGTGAGTGGAATTGGGGCTGCTGCTACTTCAACTACAGAAAATGCTTGGTGGTGTCCAGGTCACAGTTTTCGTTTTCGTTTTCTTAATGGAGCGCAAACTTCAAAGAGGGTTAAATTATATATGCTATTTGTACACTTTTAGCAAGGTGAATTATTTACAAAAGTTATTCGTAATGTACTTGCTAAACTTAATTCATAACTAAATAAACGATAATTATAAAGACGACAGTTTGTTTGGAATGTAATTAATAAATATTGTTAGTTGATATTAGACACTTTATGGTAATAGTTTGAATAGCTAAATAGACATTGGTTTTTGTATCGATATGAAAGCTTTTGCCGTTTTAAATATAATAATTTTAAGTATAATAAAATAAATAACGCAGTTTAGTGGTCGAGTGGTCTCGTACTGAGCATTGGGGAGCCTGAGTTCGATCCCCAGCGGGGAACGAATTTTAGCGAATCACAGTTTTTCAGAGGTTTTCTGTGAAGTTAAGGTAAATACCGGGTGATTAAACTCCTCTGAGCTTCTTCCTTGACCGGCGGAAAAGCCTCACGGCCCTATAAAGATAGAAGCTTTTTTTAAATAATTAATATATATTTTATTATACTTAAAATTATTATATTTAAAACGGCAAAAGCTTTCATATCGATACAAAATGCATGTTTGGTGTTTTTATTCGCTCTCTTCGTTGATTGTTGTTGTCTTTATGTCGGAATGTATCGGTGCTGTCCCACCCCGGCCTATCGGTAAATGGAATGTATGTAGTTTATCGATTCCCATTAAGCTATTTTAATTTATGTCCTCGTTTATCAGTTTTGATTTTTAGCTTAAAAAACTCATCTTTAATAAATCAAAAACAGTAATTATTTAATTAAAATATCTCGTGTAAATCGAAAAGCGCAAGACAGTTTTTCCAACTGACACCGGTCTTTTAAGTTCACAAACGACGCCAATTACGGCGGATATCAAAGCGTGTTTATGGAAACTGGCGGCGTGTTATGAATATTTTACGTCTGTGCCACGTGTATACACGGTGTATTTGTTTCCAGGCGTATCTTGAGCAGCAATTTATACGCCTCCATGCACATTTAATTCCACAAGATCGTTAAAAATATAACTCCAAGAATTCGTGTGTAAGTAACCAAATGATGTCAGCACAACACACATACATAAAAGGGGGCAATATTACACTGCGGCTTATAGGATATTTCTTCATAAATATTAAGAAATACTTATTAAGACGGTTCAAACAAGTTAATTAATTCATACTTATATACGGCAGATAAATGTATAAATGTTTTATTCTATATTTAGCTACCAGTGTTTGTAGGTTTGAAAAAGAAATAAACTATTGAATAGGGTGAGTGGAAAAAACATAAATCGAAGTTTAGATAAAATCGGTTTAGTGGGGAAAGTATCCATGTCACAACAAAAGATGCACAAGAGAGTTGTAGAGGTCTAAACATTTTATATATATATATATATATATATATATATATATATATCCTAAAAAAATCCTACTAAAAGAACATCTTGTAAACAATTAAAAAAAAGAGAGAATCCAACGAGGAAGGGGATCATCATACCAGCGCCACAGAGCAGCTGATTTGATCCCCATAAACTGAAGTTCCCATATATACCAAATCAACATGTAGTCAATATAAATATATTTAAGTATTTTTTTTCTATATATTTTTTTATTATAATTAAAAATGTATTTGTATGTTTGTAAAAAAATGGGTGAATAAACTTATTATTATATAAATAAATATATATATATATATATATATATATATATATATATATATATATAAAATGTGCCAGTCTAAATCAGTCGAACTAACCCTATCGTTGAAGATGTGCGAATTCATTAAATAGGTTTTCTTTTTTTTATTGAAGATGCATGTGAAATTTCCTAAAAAGGGTTAAGCCCACAAGTGTCATCCGAATTGAAATGATAACTATCGCCAAACTGTCCCCCCGAATTAAAATCAATTCATTGATGCATAACAGTAATTGAGATGAGTTGTTTATACCGCCTTGAAAAAAAGATAACAATACCTTCCGTATACAGCACTGCTGTATTCGGAATGTAAAAAATATTTAATTGCCCAGTGTAATCTATTGATGTCTCTCCAAACAGCAAAAAAGAATCTGTAAACAATCAATCCGTTTATAATAGGTACAATAGATGCAGGCCAGAAGATTGATTACTACAAAGCTTTGCAGGTGTCAATCACTACAAGATAGGGGAGCTGCATTTGATCGAATGATTTATCGGCACATTTCTTTAAAGACACCTACAATCAATTCCATGCGCCCATGTTAATTCGATGAATATTTTCGCTCGCACATTATAATAATATGGTATTTGAAAATATGAACAAAACTATATTAATTCGCACCATTCGGTTGCAATTTTAATTACAACCACCACAATACTGGTAATTGAATGTGCAACTAATGCACCAACCGAGTGCATAATAAATTTAAAATTGTGTTAATACAAACTTTTACAACCACGTTATTTAATTAAACATGACACACACACACACACATACACACGTGTATGTCTGTCTCATTGTATCGCACAAGTAGGGCAAAGCTGCGGTGTTGTTTTCTTGGCGCAATGCTCCCGGCCATCTCTCGAGAGGATATGTCTCAAAGCTCGAGTGCATTGTCAAAATTAGCGCGCTCAATGGGGCGGCGGGCCTGAAATAGGCTCTCTCGCCGTGGCGGCGGCGGTGGCGCGTTTCCGGAACGCAAGGGGCTGCGAGAGTTATCCGTCTTCCTCCCGCATGACGAAATCTGTCACGGGCAAGGGGGAACGTCCGGATGGCTGCTCGTCACATTGCAACAAACACTAACTTGCGAACTAAAACTAAATTGGTTTCCGGAATGCGCAATGCCGCCAATTGCATTAACGGTGCTTACTGCACCGTGGCCCTCTCCCCCATCAAGTAGCTATTAATACAATAAGTGACTCAAAAGAGGGACATGTTAAATACAAATGTATTTTAGTTGTTTATTGCAGAATTTAAGATGACATGGTTTATGTAAACTGTGACGGGTTACTTTTAAATAATAATTGGTTTAACGTAGAGCAGTGGCCTAGTGGTTAGAGATGATATTCGTATTGAGTATTGGTGAGAGACTGTTCAAACCCCGTTGTGAGGGAAATTTTGTTAATCATCTTTCACAGTTCAGAGGTTTTTTGTGAAATTAACGTAAATACTGGGTGATTATACTCCTCTTAGCATTTTTCTGTACCAGCGGAAAACAGCGAGGGCAGTAAAAACTCCTTTTTTAATATATCAATATATTTCGCTCGTTAAATTTCGAGCATCATCAGTATAATTAAACAGAGTTAATCAACAAGGAAACTGGAACATAACATAATTTACAACATTTTTTAATTTAGATTTGGCGCTTATTTGACAAGATAATAACAAATTCGCGGTTAACAAGGATATATATATATATATATATATATATATATATATATATTTCTAGTTTATTAGGGTAGTGCAGCAATAAAACGCTATTTTACTTGAAGTACACTTTACTTCCTTTTGCTAATATTTCGTAGCTTACATAGCTACTTTCAGGGCTCGGAGTATGTGAATTAGCTATAGATGTAGATGCAGCGTACAAATGGTATTTACAGAAAATTATTCTTTAAAAAAATGACTGACGATGAACTAATATATATATATATATATATATATATATATATATATATATATATATATATATATATATATCTATATATATATGTATATATATATATATATATATATATATATATATATAAAATATATAAATATTGAGTATCATCTGTAAATGTATAATGTTTCTATAAAATGTTAAACCCAAAGTGAAATCTCATGTGAGTTTTGGTGCATGCGCCGGGTTGCGTTGCGATAGGGTTGATAATGTTTCTATAAAATGTTCGTACAAATGTTTGTACAAATGTTCGTACAAATGTTTGTACAAATGTTCGTACAAATGTTCGTACAAATGTAACGTTACAAAGTTATATTCAATTAAAACTTCAATTAACTCATTGATGTTTTAATTGATTATAACTGAATTATTATTTTAAATAGATTTTCCTGCTCATAAATTACATTATTAGTTAGTTGATTTTTTTTTGTTATTGTCAGCAATTGTAAAATTAAAAGAAACTTCCCCAATTACGAATTCCATTAAAAACTTTTGAAAACCTAATCCCGCTTCTAAAATCAGCAGTGTGATCCCCATGGTCCCTCTTTTATAAACTAACGAGCCGAAACCTCCTTCATTAAGTGCAAAACGTTCATAAGGTCGCGATTTCTGAAAAGTGCGGCCCCCGGAAGAGCACGTAAGCTTTAAAAGCATATTCAAAACTAATTTAAGTGGGGGCCATTAACAGCTAAGCGCAGCGCGGCAAGACAAATAATATTAAAACTTCACAACCTCGGCCTGTCTCTTTGGAGCGCCGCCGAATTGAATACAGTCAAAAGATGCTTTGTTCGGGCATTAATTAACGTTTAATTTAAACTTTGTACGCGACGGCGGCGGTGGCGGCAGGCCGACGCACAAACGGCTGATTATGGCAAAGTGCGCGCGCGTTTGTAAATAAAGTTGCACCTAACGAATATTAATTTTCGTGCCACTAATTAAGTGCATTCCGTTGTGCGACCGTATGATATAGAGTTAATTTATATTGCAATATATGCGTTGTTTAATGTTGTAACATATTATGTAAGTACAAAATAAAGTTGTTACAACTTTAACTTCATATTTAGTGATAGAACTCCACAAACAATTCTATAGGAGTCAAACAGATATAATACTAAATCCCTAAAATAAACAAATAACACCACATTATGAGGACAAAACAATACAAATAATGTCAACTTTTTGTAATTAAAAAAAATCTGAAAATTGAATTTATTATGATTTTTTGAAAAACATATATGGAAAAAAAGTCACTCGTGTTGAATTTTTGTTTGTTGTAACCACACCGCTGGTTCGAAATAAATAAATGATATCTCACTATGAGGACAAAATAATACAAATTGTGTCAAGCTTTTGTAATTTAAAAAAAATTGAAAATAGAATTTATTATGATTTTTTGAAAAACATATATGGAAATAAAAGTCACTCGTGTTGAATTTTTGTTTGTTGTAAAAGAACTGCTGGTTCTAAATAAACAAATAATACCTCATTATGAGAACAAAACAATACAAATTATGTCAATTTTTTGTAATTAAAAAAAATCCGAAAATTGAATTTATTACGATTTTTTGAAAAAGACATTTGGAAAAAAAGTCACTTGTGTTGAATATTTGTTTATTGTAACCGCACTACTGGTCCGAAATAAACAAATAATACCTCAGTTTGAGGACAAAATAATACAAATTATGCCAAGTTTTTGTAATTTAAAAAAATCTGAAAATTGAATTTATTATGATTTTTTTGAAAAACACATTTTGAAAAAAAAGTCACTCGTGTTGAATTTTTGTTTATTGTAACCGCACTGCTGGTGCTAAATAAACAAGTGATAGCTCAGTATGAGGACAAAACAACACAAATTATGTCAAGTTTTTGTAATTTAAAAAAAATCGAAAATTGAATTTATTATGATTTTTTGAAAAACATACATGGAAAAAAAAGTCACTCGTGTTGAATTTTTGTTTATTGTAACCGCACTGCTGGTTCTATATAAACAAATGACAACTCAGTATGAGGACAAAACAATACAAATTATGTCAAGTTTTTGTAATTTAAAAAAATCCAAAAATTGTATTTATTATGATTTTTTGAAAAACATATATGGAAAAAAAAGTCACTCGTGTTGAATTTTTGTTTGTTGTAACCGCTGGCTCGAAACTGCTGGCTCGAAATAAACAAATGAAAGCTCAGTATGAGGACAAAATAATACAAATTGTGCCAACTTTTTGTAATTTAAAAAAAAATCCGAAAATTGAATTTATTATGATTTTTTTAAAAACATATATAGAGAAAAAAGTCACTCGTGTTGAATTTTTGTTTGTTGTAACCGCAAATGACAAATGACAGCTCAGTATGAGGACAAAATAATAAAAATTATGTCAACTTTTTGTAATTAAAAAAGAATCCGAAAATTGAATTTATTATGATTTTTTGAAAAAAAATATTTGGAAAAAAAGTCACTCGTGTAGAATTTTTGTTTATTGTAACCGCACTGCTGGTCCTAAATAAACAAATGACAGCTCAGTATGAGGACAAAATAATACAAATTGTGTCAACTTTTTGTAATTTAAAAAAAAATCGTAAATTGAATTTATTATGATTTTTTCAAAAACATATATGGAAAAAAAAGTTACTCGTGTTGAATTTTTGTTTGTTGTAACAGCACTGCTGGTCCTAAATAAACAAGTGACAGCTCAGTATGAGAAAAAATAATACAAATTATACTAAGTTTTTGTAATTTAAAAAAATCCGAAAATTGAATTTATTATGATTTTTTGAAAAACATATATGGAAAAAAAAGTCACTCGTGTTGAATTTTTGTTTGTTGTAACAGCACTGCTGGTTCTAAATAAACAAATAATACCTCATTATGAGGACAAAACAATACAAATTATGTCAACTTTTTGTAATTAAAAAAAATCCGAAAATTGAATTTATTACGATTTTTTGAAAAAGACTTTTGGAAAAAAAGTCACTTGTGTTGAATTTTTGTTTATTGTAACCGCACTACTGGTCCGAAATAAACAAATAATACCTCAGTTTGAGGACAAAACAATACAAATTATGTCAAGTTTTTGCAATTTAAAAAAATCTGAAAATTGAATTTATTATGATTTGTTTGAAAAACACATTTTGAAAAAAAAGTCACTCGTGTTGAATTTTTGTTTATTGTAACCGCACTGCTGGTCCTAAATAAACAAGTGATAGCTCAGTATGAGGACAAAACAATACAAATTATGTCAAGTTTTTGTAATTTAAAAGAAATCGAAAATTGAATTTATTATGATTTTTTGAAAAACATACATGGAAAAAAAGTCACTCGTGTTGAATTTTTGTTTTTTGTAACCGCACTGCTGGTTCTATATAAACAAATGACAACTCAGTATGAGGACAAAACAATACAAATTATGCCAAGTTTTTGTAATTTAAAAAAATCCAAAAATTGTATTTATTATGATTTTTTGAAAAACATATATGGAAAAAAAAGTCACTCGTGTTGAACTTTTGTTTGTTGTAACCGCACTGCTGGTTCGAAATAAACAAATGAAAGAAGCTTAGTATGAGGACAAAATAATACAAATTGTGTCAACTTTTTGTAATTTACAAAAATCGTAAATTGAATTTATTATGATTTTTTCAAAAACATATATGGAAAAAAAAGTTACTCGTGTTGAATTTTTGTTTGTTGTAACAGCACTGCTGGTCCTAAATAAACAAGTGACAGCTCAGTATGAGGACAAAATAATACAAATTGTGCCAAGTTTTTGTAATTTAAAAAAATCCGAAAATTGAATTTATTATGATTTTTTGAAAAACATATATGGAAAAAAAAGTCACTCGTGTTGAATTTTTGTTTGTTGTAACAGCACTGCTGGTTCTAAATAAAGAAATAATACCTCATTATGAGGACAAAACAATACAAATTATGTCAACTTTTTGTAATTAAAAAAAATCCGAAAATTGAATTTATTACGATTTTTTGAAAAGGACATTTGGAAAAAAAGTCACTTGTGTTGAATTTTTGTTTATTGTAACCGCACTACTGGTCCGAAATAAACAAATAATACGTCAGTTTGAGGACAAAACAATACAAATTATGTCAAGTTTTTGCAATTTAAAAAAATCTGAAAATTGAATTTATTATGATTTTTTTGAAAAACACATTTTGAAAAAAAAGTCACTCGTGTTGAATTTTTGTTTATTGTAACCGCACTGCTGGTCCTAAATAAACAAGTGATAGCTCAGTATGAGGACAAAACAATACAAATTATGTCAAGTTTTTGTAATTTAAAAAAAATCAAAAATTGAATTTATTATGATTTTTTGAAAAACATACATGGAAAAAAAAGTCACTCGTGTTGAATTTTTGTTTATTGTAACCGCACTGCTGGTTCTATATAAACAAATTACAACTCAGTATGAGGACAAAACAATACAAATTATGCCAAGTTTTTGTAATTTAAAAAAATCCAAAAATTGTATTTATTATGATTTTTTGAAAAACATATATGGAAAAAAAAGTCACTCGTGTTGAACTTTTGTTTGTTGTAACCGCACTGCTGGCTCGAAATAAACAAATGAAAGCTCAGTATGAGGACAAAATAATACAAATTGTGCCAAGTTTTTGTAATTAAAAAAAAAACCGAAAATTGAATTTATTATGATTTTTTTAAAAACATATATAGAGAAAAAAGTCACTCGCGTTGAATTTTTGTTTGTTGTAACCGCACTGCTGGTCCTAAATAAACAAATGACAGCTCAGTATGAGGACAAAACAATACAAATTATGTCGAGTTTTTGTAATTTAAAAAAATCCGAAAATTGAATTTATTATGATTTTTGGAAAAACATATATGGAAAAAAAAGTCACTCGTGTTGATTTTTTGTTTGTTGTAACCGCACTGCTGGTTCGAAATAAACAAATGATAGCTCAGTATGAGGACAAAATTATACATATTATGCCAAGTTTTTGTAATTTAAAAAAATCGGAAAAATGAATTTATTATGATTTTTTGAAAAACATATATGGAAAAAAAGTCACTCGTGTTGAATTTTTGTTTATTGAAACCGCACTGCTGGTCCGAAATAAACAGATTACAGCTCAGTATGAGGAAAAAACAATACAAATTAAGTCAACTTTTTGTAATTAAAAAAAATCCGAAAATTGAATTTATTATGATTTTTTGAAAAAAAAAGCATTTGGAAACAAAGTCACTCGTGTTGAATTTTTGTTTATTGTAACCGCACTGCTGGTCCGAAATAAACAAATAACACCTCAGTATGAGGAGAAAACAAGTCACTCGTGTTGAATTTTTATTTATTGTAACCGCACTGGTGGTCCTAAATAAACAAATAACAGCTCAGTATGAGGACAAAACAATACAAATTATGTTAAATTTTTGTAATTTAAAAAAGTCCAAAAATTGAATTTATTATGATTTTTTGAAAAACATATATGGAAAAAAAAGTCACTCGTGTAGAATGTTTGTTTGTTGTAACCGCACTGCTGGTTCGAAATAAACAAATTTTTGTTTATTTAATAAAAATATTTGAAAAAGTTAATAAATTTAAAGTTAGAAAAATATAGTTATGTTAATGTTAATAAAGTTTATTGAAATCAGTCAATGTGCTGAAGGCTGTTCAAGTAAGCCACACAATACTTACAAGAACGAGTTTACGGAACTTGCAAAAGCCTTCGACCTCAGCGGACACATACCATGGGTCAAATAGTAAAACACGGTCATTAAAATAACATTAAAATTGAATATATATATATATATATATATATATATATATATATATATATATATATATATATATTTTAATAGGGATATAGTATTATTAGGCCATGAATTTCTGTAAGTATTTTTCCAGTTTCTCCAATAATATATTATTATATTGGTGCCATATTAGAGTCGGAATAAAACGATTGCAATATTATTCGTTAAAAATTATACACATTTTAATTATCAACATCCACCCCGTTCAAATTTTTATGCCCAAAACTTTTATCACTTTTATATTATTTTAAAAGCAAATGCGTGTTAAGCGCATTTTTATATAGTCCTCATAAAAAAAGGCGACCGGCACATTTAGCATTAAAGCTTCCTTAAGCACGTTGTTATAAAAAAATAAATTCGGGGGGAGTTATAAAAAGGCGCGCTGGCGTGTGTTTTAATAAAGTTATTGTGCGAAATCGTTCGCGCAAAGAAGATTAATGGCCTCGATGTGGCGGCATTAAAAGTGCGGCATAAAAGGCGTTTAATAAGTTGTTTTTAAAATGCTGAACGCTATCGGTGCGTTGTATCTCTTTTGACGGCCCGAGGGGGAGTGTGGCAGTCCGGTCACGTACAACCCAAAGTGAAACCTGATGTAAGTTTTTGTGCATGCGCCGGGTTGCGTTGCGATGGGTGTATTTTCAATTGTAACGCGTTGGCTGGTGTAAGCGGGTGCGGGGTTATAAAAAGAAAACATGAGTTTATTGAAACTCAACGGGAGTTGTTTTGAAATATTAGAGATATTTTTTAAAGAAAATGTTTTATGTTCTGTACAATAATATTTTATGCGTATGTGAAGTGCACATTTTTGAAACAACCTTACGAAATTTGTCTCTTAACCCATAAAGGCACATTACACGGTCAATAATACGGTCAATCATAGTGCTGTGTATTTTAGAAACTGTAATTCTGTATAGATATCTACATACATATGATTCATGATTTTGCTAATACATGACGATGAAGTGTGATAAAAAATTAAAAAAAGTAAAAAATCGTTTTATTTATCCTTTAAAATGAATTATCAGAAAGTAGACGCCTTAATAATCCAATATTTGACGATTCTTATGTTTTTTAGCAAGTGGACGACTGGTGGTAACTATTATTTCATATCAATTTAAAATAATCATACATTTAAGGGTTAAATATTTTATAAAAAAAGGATTCACTGTCGAGGAAGGTGATCATCATATCACGATAAAGCAGCTAATTTGATCCCCATACGCTGAAGTCTCAAGATAGTATACAATATCATTATGTATTTAATATAAATATATGGGCAGAAAGACTCCGGTCGTTAGCCCATTGTGGTATGTAATGTAATGTAAATGTTATGTATTATAATAAATATTTGTATTATTATTATTATTATTATAAATATATTATAATATTATTTATTTTTTGTTATTATATATAATATTATTATTATAATATTTTTTTATTATAATTAAAAATTAATTTGTATGTTTGTTTGTAAAAAAATTGGGGGAATAAACATATTATTATTATTATTAATAATAATAATATTAGCTCTAGGGATAATAAAGTTATATTTTTCGTGCAACCGTTTGTGTGTAATCTCTTCAAGTATATACTTACTAACATACTTTTTCCACGATTATGCGTAGACCAATGGGCCCATTTTGAGGCCTCAGTGTCTGTAGCTATGCTACCCTCCAGCCAACTATCCAGAACTATGAGTAGACCAAAAATACGTATCGATAAAAATTATCACTCACCTGAAACAAAGAAAATATGTTATTAGATAAAGTAACCTCTGTCCTGAGCATTTAATACATTAATAGTTTGTAAAATGTTGAGGTATAAATTTAAAACGTTGCCGGGAGTGCGCGAAACATGAAAATAATCGTAGATAAAAAAATGTCAATTTGGACGTGCTAAAATGCCAAAGAAAAATCGGAAAATATTATTGGAAAATGTCAACCGGTAGGATTTTACAGCCGGAAAATTGCAAAAATAAAAAAGTTTGAGTTTGGGCTCATTAGATAGATAATTGCAAACTGACCCATAAAACTTATTGCTCTAAAGTTACTGATAAAGCTGCAAAAAGCACAGATGCAAAATATTAAAAATTACAGTAAACGTCACAAAACTATCCTCCGTTACGTCAAAGCAGGAATCATTCCAAACGGTCTCTGACACTGAAACTAAGTCAAGCTGAAGTTTAATAAAGGAAATTTATACCATAAAGTAATCTTCAAGTTTATTGCTGTATATCTTCGAAAATAATAAAAATATCTCATTAAGGTTTTCAAAATTTAATTTCTCATATATTTGTCAATAGGAATCATATAGACTTTATATAATTTTCCAGATGCAGCTAGATTTAATTAAAGAAATTTGTACCATAAAGTAATCTTCATATTAATTGCTGTATATCTTCGAAAATAAAAAAGATATTTGTTTATCCTTTTCAAAATTCAATTTCTCAAATATTTGTCAGTAGGAATCATATAGATATCTTCTAATTTTTCAGATGTGGCTAGATTTAATCAAAGAAATTTGTATCATAAACGAATCTTCATGTTTATTGCTGTATATCTTCGAAAATTATACAGATATTTGTTTAGACTTTTCAAAATTCAATATATCATATATTTTTCAGTAGGAATCATATGGATATCTTTCATTTTTTCAAATGCGGCTAGATTTAATTAAAGAAATTTGTATCATAAAGTAATCTTCAAGTTTATTGCTGTATATCTTCAAAAATAATAAAGATATTTGTTTATGCTTCTCAAAATTGAATTTTTCAAGCATTTCTCAGTAGGAATCAATTAAATTTCTTACAATTTTTCAGGTGTGGTTAGATTTAATGCAAGAAGTGTTTAACATATAATAATAGTTAAGTTTATTGCTTTATATCTTCGAAAATAATAAAGATATCTGGTTGGAGTTTTGAAAATTGAATTTCTCATATATTTGTGAATAGGAATCATATAGACTTTTTATAATTTTCCAGATGTGGCTAGATTTATTAAAGAAGTTTTTATATTAAAGTAATCTTCATGTTTATTGCTGTTTATCTTCGAAAATAATAAAGATATTTGTTTAGGCGTTTCAAAATTCACTTTCTCAAATATTTCTCAGTAGCAATCATATAAATATCTTACAAATTTTCAGATGTGGCTAGATTTAATCAAAGAAATTTGTATCATAAACGAATCTTTAAGTTTATTGTTGTATATCTTCGAAAATATTAAAGATATCTCATTTGGGTTTTCAAAATTGAATTTCTCATATATTTATCAATAGGAATCTCCTTCCTATTAACAAAAAACTTAAGCTCCTGCCTAGAACAGGAATAAATATATAGTTACGCTTGATTAGTGTTGGCCAGTCTAGTGTTTCTGGCAAGTGCTCTACTCTCATTATGTTATTTAATTTATAAATTAAATCTGCCTTACATTTTCCTTTTATAAGCTTAGTAATTATATAATTATGAAACACAATAAATATTTGCATGATACAAACAATCCTCTTAATTTAATTGTTCTCTTGTACAATTACCCCAAAACCGGGTTTGTGGTTAATAATCGAGATAATTAATGCCCCCAAAAAGTAAATGAAGTGTAAGCGGCCGGGGCCGGTAATTTGTGTTCGAGAAGATTTTCTGTAATGTTGATACATGAGGGGGGAGAGGGCAATTAGATGTAATCTTGTTGGCAATAACTATGATTTAGGAACACGTATGTGTGTACGCGCGGATCTAAAAGTCATTAAATATTTATAATATGTAGTATAAACTGTATTAATACAAACAGGCCGCTGGCAGTTCATATCACCAGAGAGGGAGAGGGTGCGCTGACGACCCAACGGGGTTGCAAAGCAATCCAGAAGCCCCCCTTTAATTAACACAGTTTTACGAGTTACCGGTTCCAGTTAAAATTTTATTATTTCGTCCAGATTTGATGTGAATTGCCCGCGTGAATTATGCAATCGCGAGCACCGCTGATGGGATTAAATAATTTTTAATTCATAGACACATAAACGCGAACGTGGGGTTTGGGTGAAAGAGTTTAGGGTATGTATTGTATGTATTTCAGTTTGTAATTATAATCAAAATGAATCAAATCTAGTATAACAACAAACAACATCCTTCACACCTGCTTTTTCAGATCCATCCTATTATTGGTGAAAACACTGCGAAGGAACAAATTAAAAGGAGTCTAATTATATATATATATATATATATATATATATATATATATATTATTATTGTTATTATTACTATAATTGAAAAAAGTAAAATTGTAAAAAATGTAATATATAATAATAATTTTTTTAAACCAGCATAATTACACTACTCAACAGATATGTTATTGCCTGCAATATTTGTATAGCCACGAAGATATAAATAAATTCCAATATTCACTACAAATAAAAAATAATCAAAATTGATATATCCCTTGACGTGTTTATGAAACGGCTGAAGAGTAATTTTTCAAGCGTTTCATAAATTTCGGCAAATCAATTTATAAATTTCGGACACCACCCCACCTCCCTCGGTCGATAAATATACGCCGTTGAAGGATGCCGAGCCGATTGCATAATTAATGGCATTGGTGGCTAATAATAAGTTTACTAATGAAAGTCCAATAGGTCAGGCTTAATAATATTTCATTGGGGGGTTGGACGATGACGGCGTGTTGTTGCCTGGTGATGGATGATGCGAGTGCTTTTTAATCCGCGCTAATGCAATAATCTGGTCGAAATTAAATTTCTTCTGAATGGCAACAGCTCGATGGTTGGTTGAAGTGTCGGCGTAATGTATATTGTGTTTCGTGCTGCTGTATGTATGACATAAAAATAAAAATAAATCAAGTACATACATGTTTTGTATTTATTTATAACTTCGATAAATGCTCTTCGTTCGTATTCACAAATAGTCAGCTTCGGTGACTACAAAGTTTGTAATTCGAACGTCAATTTTTATAATATTAAACTCGAAAATTACTAAAAATAATTAGGTTTATAAAAAAAAAATAAAAAAAATGAAAAATCTTAGTATAATACAAAATGTTCAAAGTTCAAAGTTCAAACAAATATCTTTATTATTTTCGAGATAGAGCAATAAACTTGAAGATTACTTTATAATAAAATATATATATATATATATATATATATAAATTTATTTAATTTAACCTAGCCACATCTGAAAAATTGTAAGACATTTGTATGATTCTTACTGAGAAATATATGAGATATCGAATTTTGAAAAGCCTAAACAAATATCTTTATTATTTTCGAAGATATACCGCAATAAAAATGGAGATTAGTTTATGATACACATTTCTTTAATTAAATCTAGCCACAGCTGAAAATTTGCAAAAAGTCTATATGCTTCCTATTGATAAATATATGAGAAATTCAATTTTCAAAACTCCAAACATATATCTTTATTATTTTCGAAGATATATAGCGATGAACATGAAGATTAGTTTATGATACGAATATCTTTGATTAAATCTAGCCACATCTGAAAAATTGTAAGATATCTATATGATTCCTACTGAAAACTATATGAGATATCGAATTTTGAAAATACTAAACAAATATCTTTATTATTTTCGAAGATATACCGTAATAAACATGGAGATTAGTTTATGATACAAATTTCTTTAAATAAATCTAGCCACAGCTGAAAAATTACAAAAAGTCTATATGCTTCCTATTGATAAATATATGAGAAATTCAATTTTCGAAACTCCAAACATATATCTTTATTATTTTCGAAGATATATAGCGATAAACATGAAGATTAGTTTATGATACGAATATCTTTGATTAAATCTAGCCACATCTGAAAAATTGTAAGATATCTATATGATTCCTACTGAAAACTATATGAGATATCGAATTTTGAAAAGGCTAAACAAATATCTTTATTATTTTCAAAGATATACCGCAATAAACATGGAGATTAGTTTATGATACAAATTTCTTTAATTAAATCTAGCCACAGCTGAAAAATTACAAAAAGTCTATATGCTTCCTATTGATAAATATATGAGAAATTCAATCTTCAAAACTCCAAACATATATCTTTATTATTTTCGAAGATATATAGCAATCAACATGAAGATTAGTTTATGATACGAATATCTTTGATTAAATCTAGCCACATCTGAAAAATTGTAAGATATCTATATGATACCTACTGAAAAATATATGAGATATCGAATTTTGAAAAGCCTAAACAAATATCTTTATTATTTTCGAAGATATACCGCAATAAACATGGAGATTAGTTTATAATACAAATTTCTTTAATTAAATCTATCCACAACTGAAAAATTACAAAAAGTCTATATGCTTCCTATTGATAAATATATGAGAAATTCAATTTTGAAAACCCCAAACATATATCTTTATTATTTTCGAGGATATATAGCAATAAACATAAAGATTAGTTTATGATACGAATTTCTTTGATTAAATCTAGCCACATCTGAAAAATTGTAAGATATCTATATGATACCTACTGAAAAATATATGAGATATCGAATTTTGAAAAGCCTAGACAAATATCTTTATTATTTACAAAGATATACAGCAATAAACATGAAGATTACTTTATGGAACAAATTTCTTTAATTAAATATAGCCACATCTAAAAAATTATAAAAAGTCTATGATTCCTATTAATAAATATATGAGAAAATCAATTTTGGAAACCCTAATGAAATATCTTTATTATTTTCGAAGATATACAGCAATAAACTTGAAGATTGTACGAGAAAAGCTACGGCGGTTGGTAAATATATGAAACTTTGAAAATTGTATTTCATATTAGAATTTCTTTGATTAAATCTAGCCATATCTGAAAAATTGTAATATATCTACATGACTCCTACTGAGAAATATTTGAGAAATTGAATTTTGAAAAGTCTAAACAAATATCTTTATTATTTTCTAAGATATATAGCAATAAACATGAAGATTAGTTTATGATACGAATTTCTTTGATTAAATCTAGCCACATCTGAAAAATAGTAAGATATCTACATAATTCCTACTGAGAAATATTTGATAAATTGAATTTTTAAAAATCTAATCGAATATCTTTATTATTTTCGAAGATATATAGCAATAAACATGAAGATTACTTTATGGTACAATTCTTTTAAATTAAATCTAGCCACATCTGAAAAAGTATAAAAAGTCTAGGATTTCTATTGATAAATATATGATAAATTCAATTTTTAAAACTCTAATGAGATATCTTTATTATTTTCGAAGATATACAACAATAAACTTGAAAATTGATCCGCAAATGCTACGGCAGTTGACAAATATTTGAAACTTTGAAAATTGTATTTCATGTTAGAATTTCTTTGATTAAATCTAGCCACATCTGAAAAATTGTAATATATTTACATGATTCCTACTAAGAAATATTTGAGAAATTGAATTTTGAAATGTCTAAACAAATATCTTTATTATTTTCGAAGATATATAGCAATAAACATGAAGATTACTGATACAAATTTCTCTAATTAAATCTAGCTACATCTGAAAAAATATAAAAAGTCTATATGATTCCTATTGACAAATATATGAGAAATTCAATTTTGAAAACCCCAATGAGATATCTTTATTATTTTCGAAGATATACAGCAATAAACATGAAGATTAATTTATGATACAAATTTCTTTGATTAAATCTAGCCACAGCCGATAAATTGAAAGATATCTATATGATTCCTATTGAAATATATATGAGATATCGAATTTTGAAAAGCCTAGACAAATATCTTTATTATTTTCGAAGATATACAGTAATAAACATGAAGATTAGTATATGATACAAATTTCTTTGATTAAATCTAGCCACCTCTAAAAAATTGAAAGATATCTATATGATTCCTACTGAAATATATTTGAGAAATTGAATGTTGAAAAGCCTAAACAAATATCTTTATTATTTACGAAGATATAAAGCAATAAACATGAAATTTACTTTATGGTACAAATTTCTTCAATTAAATCTAGCCACATCTGAAAAATTATAAAAAGTCTACAATTCCTATTAATAAATATATGAGAAATTCAATTTTGAAAACCTCAATGAGATATCTTTATTATTTTCGAAGATATACAGCAATAAACATGAAGATAAGTTTATGATACAAATTTCTTTGATTAAATCAAGCCACATCTGAAAAATTGAAATATATCTATATGATTCCTACTGAAATATATTTGAGAAATTGAATGTTGAAAAGCCTAAACAAATATCTTTATTATTTACGAAGATATAAAGCAATAAACATGAAGATTTCTTTATGGTACAAATTTCTTTAATTAAATCTAGCCACATCTGAAAAATTATAAAATGTCTACAATTCCTACTAATAAATATATGAGAAATTCAATTTTGAAAACGCCAATGAGATATCTTTATTATTTTCGAAGATATACAGCAATAAACATGAAGATAAGTTTATGATAGAAATTTCTTTGATTAAATCTAGCCACCTCTGAAAAATTGAAAGATACCTATATGATTCCTACTGAAAAATATATGAGATATCGTATTTTGAAATACCTAAACAAATATCTTTATTATTTTCGAAGATATACAGCAATAAACACGAAGATTAGTTTATGATACAAATTTCTTTGATTAGATCTAGCCAACTCTGAAAAATTGAAAGATATCTATATGATTCCTACTGAAAAATATATGAGATATCGTATTTTGAAATATCTAAACAAATATCTTTATTATTTTCGAAGATATACAGCAATAAACACGAAGATTAGTTTATGATACAAATTTCTTTGATTAGATCTAGCTACCTCTGAAAAATTGAAAGATATCTATATGATTCCTACTGAAAAATATATGAGATATCGTATTTTGAAAAGTCTAAACAAATATCTTTATTATTTTCGAAGATATACAGCAATAAACATGAAGATTAGTTAATGATACAAATTTCTTTGATTAAATCTAGCCAACTCTGAAAAATTGAAGGATATCTATATGATTCCTACTGAAAAATATATGAGATATCGTATTTTGAAATACCTAAACAAATATCTTTATTATTTTCGAAGATATACAGCAATAAACACGAAGATTAGTTTATGATACAAATTTCTTTGATTAGATCTAGCTACCTCTGAAAAATTGAAAGATATCTATATGATTCCTACTGAAAACTATATGAGATATCGAATTTTGAAAAGCCTAAACAAATATCTTTATTATTTTGGAAGATATACAGCAATAAACTTGAAGATTACTTTATGATACAAATTTCTTTAATTAAATCTAGCCAAATCTGATAAATTGAAAGATCTATATGATTCCTATACTGAAAAATATTTGAGAAATAGAATTTTGAAAAGCCTAAACAAATATCTTTATTATTTTTGAAGATATACAGCAATAAACATGAAGATTCATTTATAATAAAAATTTCTTTGAATAAATCTAGATACTTGTGAGATATGTATATGATTCCTACTAAAAAATGCTTGAGAAATTCAATTTTGAAAAGCCCAAATAAATATCTTTATTATTTTCGAAGATATACAGCAATGAACTTGAAGCTGAATCTAGAAATTTCTATTACCATTCCAGACACACACACTGTAAGTTTGATTTAATGTAATTCAGTTATACAGTTATTATTAATAATAATTCCTATACTAAAAGAAAAAAAAACAATCAAGAAAACAAGGTAAAGTTGCAAATTTAACTGTTCATTTAATGATAAGTTGAAGGTTGAGATTTTTTTAACTATTTTTTTCCAGACTCAGTAAATCCCTACAACGTACTGAAAACGAAATGCGCCGTTTTATACTCTCCATGCGCTTGTGTTTGTTGGTTTTCATATTAAAGTTCTTCTTACTATCGGTAGTTTTACACCAAGTTTTACGGATGATTTCCAATTTATAAATAAAACTGGCAATTTAGTTGAATAATCAGTTTGAAATTTACAGCTACACTAAAAAATAACTTTATATCCCAATTCGCTAGCCGGTAATTAAACGGTTTCAATATCGCAATTTTTCGGCGATATTCAAAACGGCAAATGGATCCAGTTATAAATACAACGCGCGTTTAATTGAGCCAGCGCGGGATTTACGTACGTGAATTTATGAATTCTAAAAAACATTTATAACCGTGCATATACACCGGTTATAATTTAGTCGTGATTGAATTTTTTTGGTTATGAGTAATATCGTGGATTTGTTTCGCTGCAATTGATTGCTAATGGGTTATTTGAATGGCATTAATGGACGGTGTGTGCGGTGGCTAAAAGGTCTTAATCGAATCAAAGCAGATGACCGGCGGCCGGCACTGGTTAGAATAATTGATGCTTTCCACGCGTTATGGGTTTAATTAGTGTTTCGGATCATTTGTTGTCATTTATGGTGTTTAACCGGGCAATTACATGGTTGAGATATGAATTATTGATTTTCTAGTTGACCGTATTTTAACTTAAGTGAACCAACTTGTTATTAACATAAGTTCTATTATGAAAAATTACATGAATGGAGTGCTATTCATGTAATTTTTCATAATAGAACTTATGTTAATGATAAGTTGTTCACTTAAGTTAACCAGCGAGAGAGTGAATATTACTATTAAAAAGTATATTATCTACATTTATTCGAGATATATGTGGCAGACATTCTGCAACATGTATCTCGAATAAATCTACACTTATTCGAGATATATATATATATATATATATATATATATATATATATATATATATATACTTTTTAATACTAACGCCTACACCTTACGGTAGAAGGCATATAATAATAAGAATAACTTTATTAGCACAGCTAAAAACAATGTCATTTAAATATAAATTAATATACATATACATATACAATTAAAATTAAAATATATTACATGTTTACATTCTAAACATCTAACAATATACACCTTAGTGCCTTTCGTTTATCACTCTAGGCTGGTACGGGCTTATTGTTTATTGTTCTATTTGCTGCTTCCGATGCGCATAATTCTACCTCGGCCAGTACAACTGACGGCGCACGACCGCAAGACCTGAGCGATACTGCACGCTACGGGGGCGACTAGTAATGATAAACCATGCTAAACGAAAGTGCCTCTTAAACCAAAATATTTTGTGGTGGCAAACACAAGTTTTTCTCTGTTTTACATTTGGGTAACTTATAAGAGCAAGAAGAATAACAGCTGGTTTTACTCCACATTTTCTTAACATATCTTTGACATTCTCGCTTAAATAACCCAATATGATTAAATAATAATAAATACTAATTAGGGGAGGTTTCGGTGAAGTTAACTAAATGAAAATGTATCCTGTGATCCTGGTGGCATGCGCATCTTGACGGTTATGGTAATACCCGTCTAGATGTGCATGCCACCAGGATTACAGGATACATTTTCATTTAGTTGTTTAGTTCCATGGGTATGCATTGCTAATTGATGTGGTGCCGCCAGATGGCATTTTACTTTCCTCCTAGGGTGTTAGTTGTATCATTTTTTAAATGAAAATGGTTTAGGATGAAATAACTGCAGTTCGAATTATTGGTGATTAATGTAAGAACGTGTACATATAATAATAACACTTATACAAGAATATTAATCTCAATAATTTTGAAAGAAATCGCACAAATATAACAAATTAATTAAACGCGCGCAACATTCTCTGCCTTCCTAGTAAATTCCCTTTCGCGCTGCTCGCACAATCTGCAACTGCTGTTCCGCTTTGCATTTAAAATTAATAGGCGGCCTTAATTCCGCCCTAAAGATTTTATTTAATGCGAACTGAGAGCGTATTTTGCGGAAACACTTAGCGCGCGCGGGGACGCTTAATGGGAAATAAATTAATACATTTCGGTGTTAAAACAATAAAAGGAATATAAACACAGGACTTAATTTTGTGTTTTTGTCGTGATATTACATCCTCGGCTGTGGTGGCTACCCGGAAATGGTGTCTGAGTTTAAAGCGGTGTGATGTTGTATTAAAGCACAACCCGCTAAACATTAAATAACTTGTTTAATCGCCGCGGGGTATTTTGAGGGGAGAATGTTGCAAAGAAGTTTATAGTTTGTATTTGAATACATATAAGGTCGTTTATTCGAATGTTATAATACATCGTTCATTGGTGTTTAGTTTAGTTTAATTATTATATTGGAACAATTTACTCCCTTCGCATTATTCGCAGTTATTTGTAATTCATAAAGCAATATTATCATAAATATAATATAAAATTCGCCATTAGATCATGCTCCTTCCAGTAGCGTCGCTGTGGTAGCGCCTCAACGTGTTGCCAAAATTTTACAAGACTTGAACTCTCTCTTATAATGCTCTGTGCGCAGGCAGCAATTGGGGAAATTAGAGAGGGGTGTAGCCCGGTTGTACACGTTTTTATGTTGAGGTACTTGTACACATACTGCACATTATTATTAATAAAACTGATTAACTTGCAACGGTGAGATTTGTTTAATGACTTAATGCAAACTTCGGCTGTTACTACAAAACATGACATGCTACAGGATAATGGTTTCAAAATTAGTTTTCCTTATTAAATTTACTTTGACACAAGTGCAAATTTGCATAATTTCTGATATTGGTAACGAAATAAAAAAAAACAATTTACTTGCGACGGTCAGATTTCGTTATGAAGTAAACAAATAGAGCTGTAACTACAAAACCACGCATGATTATGGATTATGGTCTAGAGACTCTGTTTCCTTATTTAATTTGCTTTGAAACAAGCGCAAACTTGCCAAATTTATCACTTTAGTAACGACTGAAAAACGTATTTACTTGCAGGGGTCAGATTTCTTAAAGGAATAAACACAAAGTTAGGCTGTAACCACAAAACCAAGCATGATTAAGGTTTATGGTTTAAAAATTCAGTTACCTTATTAAATTTCCGTTGAAACAAGTTTAAACTTGTCAGTTTCTCACATTAGGAACGACAGAAAAACGGATTTAGTCATATAGACAGATCACTTTATGGACTCAACTTAAAATTAGGCTGTAACTACAAAATTCAGTTTACTTAATAAATTAGCTTTGAAACAAGTGGAAACATGCCAAATTTATCACATAAGTAACGACAGAAAAACGGATTTACTTGCAACAGTCAAATTTGTTTAAGAATTTAACAAAAACTTCGGCTGTTACTACAAAACCAAACATGATTTAGGACAACGGCTTTAATATTCAGTTTCCTCATTAAATTTGTTTTGAAACAAGTATAAAGTTGCCAAATTTCTGACATTACTGACGACATATCAACGGATTTACTTGCAACGGCCAGATTTCTTAAGGACTTAACACAAAGTTACGCTGTAACTACAAAACCAAATATGATTAAGGAGTATGGTTTGAAAATTCAGTTTCCTCATTAAATTATCTTTGAAACAAGTGCAAACTTGCCACATTTGTCACATTAGTAACGACAGAATAACAGATTTACTTGCAATGGTCAGTTGTGAAAAATATAACTTACAACTAGATTTTTAAATTTTGAGTTAGTCCAATTTTCCTCTCAATGTCTCATATAAGCTTTATAAATATATAAATCTAAAGTAATAAGTGCTATAACTATATTATACTAGCTATAAAGTCAGTTAAGTTAAATTAAAAAAATGTCTACACCATTTGCGCTTTTAGCCAAATCTTAGTTTAATATAACTAGTAAAACAGTTAGTACACCCATAAAACCGGTATTAAATCTATAATCCCAACCCTCGCTTAATATATTCACCTCCCACTCGAACCCTTGTTTATTGACATTAATTCATTTCCGTGCGTGTAGTGCAAACACCTTATTTCCATCTCTTATTGCATTAGCAAGCTCCATTTCTACATATTACCGGCGCACACGCCCTTCCCCGCAACACCCTGAATATTTAACAAGTCTTTTGGGATACCCGGCGGCTGCCGCATTTGTATAAATAATAAATAGCAACAACGCCGCTCGCCTAGATTTTCCATGGCCGGTCCGGTCATAACGGGTCATCCCTTTAAATTTTAGACGGCGCCGGCTAAGAGGTCGTGGTATTATACATAACGAAACGGTCGTCGAAATTTAAATGCGTCCCGGGGGCGGGGGGCGGACATGAAAGTTTCACGCGACTCAATAATGCAGTTTTAATTTTCCGATTCGCCACCTTGAGAGCGGCTTTAAAATTCATGGCCCGCTTAAAACCGCCACGCTGGCAGAAGTTGAAAATTGACCCCGCGCAACCCCGAATTAGTTATTTACGATGCGATTCATTAAAGCACTCAGCACATTCGTTTGGGGAGGTTTTTCAATTTTCACAAGGTGCATCCGAAAGTTCGAAACTAAATTTCTAATTCCGTTTCATACGGAGAGGACGCGCGAACTTTATACCGGGGGAAAACACGTCTTTTGCATTATCCATTTATGTGAAACACGTGAAATATTTAATCGGTCCGGGCATGGCGTGGCCTGGGATTAGTTATTAATGAAGCGAGCGCACACTTTCCTATCCGTATTTGCATCTTCTCTATTATGTATTTTTTTTGCGGCGTATTTACAGCGGCAGCGGCCCCCGTCGAGTGTTATTCATGTAAATATTATGGGGAAAAAACGTTCATTCACCAGTTTCATATTACTCCATTCAAAAGGAACGATATTAGACTACTTTATATAAGTCCCTTCAAACTTGTTCCTTTTTTCAACGCCAAAGGAGGCGGCCGTTTGCTATGCCGTGGCTGGACGTTAATAAATTTCACTGCGCTCGGCCCATAAAACGTTCCAAGCCGGGGAGAAAATGCAACCGCGGTTTTATCGCGACGCGCAATCGTGGATAACACGGCGGGACAAGACAACGATTAATGATACGGGAAGGACAGATTATATATGGTCCGGGAAAACGAGAACCGAATAAATAACAGCGGGAACTACACGGACAGTTGGAGTAGTGATATTCCTATTTCAAACGCAAACGCAATTAAATTAAACGCTTCAAGGAAGTGGCTGCGAAAATCGTCCTTCTTGAATAGAAATGGCAACTATTTAATAGTTGCTTTGAAATATATTCTAGTTCAATTACTTTAGTATTTAGTCACCATACGCGATTGATAAATGACTTGAAAAAGTTTTCGTGTTTTATTGCATTTCGTATAATGATCTAAATCAATCATAAATGTGTACTTTAATAGCAATATATACAGTTTCAGGGACTTGCCCTTGAAAAATGCATCAAAGTACGTACATATTAATGTACAAGAAAAAAATCATGTTGCCATATAATAAGTGAATATCTATAGCACTGATAAATAAATGTTTGACTAATGTAAAAAATCGATTACAGCCGATGTATTTCATTTGAGTTATGCAAATTGTTCAATTTGGTTAGTGAATAAACAGTGTACATTAAATCGTGACGCGAGATTTATACGCACTTATTTAAACCGTAACGACTCAATTTGTTTTGTTTAGCATGAATGGATAATTGTTACGATTTATATTTTACGAGCGCTAATAAATTAATGCTGTGACATAATTTTACACGCGCAGCATGAAGTAAAAACAATACACCTTGAAAGAAATTCAGCAAAAATGTATTACTCTCATTGCATATTATACAACTATTAGCACCAAATTTTGTATCGAAATTTTATTGGTTTTCCATACATATACATTTTTGTTCGGTGCCATCCGTAGTAAAGTGATGGTTCACATTTCATGTATGTAGTTTGCTCGAATAAATATAAAATCGTATGCTCTGAGTCTGTAAAATGTTTCATTATGGGCTGAAAATAAATAGAGCATTTATGATACATCTAACCCTCTAGGAGGAAAGTTAAACGCCATCTGGCGACACCACATCAATTAGCAATGCACACCCATATGGTAAAACCGTTAATATATGTTTTATAGAGCATCTATTCTAAATATACGCCAATATTAAATGAGTAGCCTTATGTATAATACCATTTAATATAATAGTTGAAAGATTTGCTCGTGCTGTTTTTTTTTCGGAGATCAGAATAATATCCGTAGTTGGAGAAATCTCGAATTAAATGAGGATGGGGGGGCCGAACTAGTAATACTTGGTAAACTTTCCCAAGCTCCTTAATCAAAAGACATCTTAAAAACTCGTTCAAACTTTCCGGGCGCAAAATATATTTGCAGAAAAAAAGTATCAAACACAAATTATACAAAAAAAAAAGTTCCACAAAGCGTCCCCGGTTTATCCGTTTGCGCAACCATTTAAAATGTAAATCATTGCGAAACTACAGCATCCCGCGGGGCGGGGGGTGGCGGCGCGAAAGAAACCGAAAGTTTATTTATTAATCGCATAGCGGCCGGCCCCCCCAAACGGGCAATATTTAATTTCGGAACGTCATCAACCCCGTAACGCGTATAGGAAATTGGCCGATCCCGTTCGGCGCGCAATGAATAACGCCCGGGCATTAACTGCCGCTTCAACATCGGCATGATTTAGGGGTTGCACCACCTCCGCCTCCTCACCAGTTAAACCCTTATAAATTAGAAGTCCTAAGCATTAAGCGCGCGACTGATTAACTGAATCCAGTTTTAATTAGCGCCGCATAAATACGACTAACTGCTGTTCGAGGGCGATCTCAATCATAATTAAACGACGAAATCATCGCGAATTAAAATTGCAAATCGCACAATACTCGGTTTAATTAAATCGCGCGCCGATTAATCTTGCTCGCCGTTACATTTAAATCCCTGTGTGCGAAGGTGTTGGATTTATGGTGAAGCGTGTAGCAGCAACAACGGGCGCAGGCAATTGGCCACTCGTTGTCCCTTTGTAGGGATTTCTGCGCTACTATTTTGCCTTTTGTAAACTGGCGTGTTTTGTGTTATTTAAAAGCCCTGTTGGTGCTCGCAAATATCGTGCAGTTATATCCGCGGCTGACCACTACAACTATGGCTGGCGTTTTTATTTGCGCTTCGGCTATATATTTAGTGAAATTGCGGTTTTTCTGGCCTATTACTGTGAGTGCGCACGTGGAAACGTTTAATTGTTACAAGCTTTTCAAACGTTTTCATCATTTCAATGTTCATTTGCATTATATATATATATATATATATATATATATATATATTAAGTACATTAACATTAACATTACTTATGTCTAAAATCATCTATAAATGTGTATATAAAGTAGAAAAACACTAAATTGTATACAATACTGGTATAATCATTATTTACTGAGATCATAAAACTTTACACACAAATATGATTCGAATTTCAAACTTTGTAGTCACTTCTTGTCATTCTACTAAAGATTGATTTGTAATTTTTTAAATTAACTCCCTGAAAAGTATATAAATAGTTGTAGCTAAGTAATTTAACGTTCGTACTCACTAAATATAACTACTAAAGGAAAAAAATAAAAGGAATTTTATAAAATTCTGAAAATGATGTAGGAAATTATAGGACATTTCACACCCTACTAAAGTTTGGTTTGTAATTATTGAATTTATCTCCCTGAAAAGTATGTAAACAGTTGAACTAAGTAATTCAGAGTTTGTAGTAACTAAATGTGACTACTTATAAAAATACTAAAGGTAATTTCATAAAATTCTAGAGATTACGTAGGGAATTATAGCACTTTTGGCCACACAACTAAAATTTGATTTGTATTTTTTAAATTTAACTCCCTGCAAAGTATGCGAACAGTTGAGCTAAGTAATTCAAAGTTTGTAGTCACTAAATATGACTATGAAAATAATAAAGGCTATATCATACAATTCTGAAAATTATGTAGGGAGTTATAATACTTTTTGCCACCCTACTAAATCATGTTTTGTAATTTTTGAGTTTAACTCCCTAAACAGTTAAACTAAGTAATTCAAAGTTTTTAGCCACTAAATATGGCTACCTGTGAAAAAAATAAAACCACTTTTATAGAATTCTGAAAATTATATATGGAATTATAGCACTTTTTGTCCACCCTATTAAAGTTTGATTTGTAATATTCGCTTTAACTCCCTGAAAAGTATGTAAACAGTTGAGCTAAGTAATTCAAAGTGTGTGATCACTAAACATAACTACTTATGAAAATAATAAAGGCTATTTCATAAAATTCTGAATATTATATAGGGAATTATAGCACTTTTTGCTACCTTACTAAAGTTTGTTTTGTAAATTTTGAATTTTACTCCCTCAAAAGTAGGCATACAGTAGAGATGGTAATTCAACGTATGTAGTCACTAAACTTGATCACTTGTGAAAATACTAAAGGTAATTTTATAAAAATCTGACCATCATAAAAAGAATGATGGCAGTTGTAACCCTACTATTGTTGCATATGTAATTTTTGAGTTTAACTCCCTAAAACGTATGCAAACACCTAAGCTAAATAATTCAAAGTTTGCAGTCACTAGATATGACTACTTATAAAAATATTGGATGCTATTTTATAAAATTCGGAAAATTATGTAGGGAATTATAGTACTTTTTGTCACTTTTTGAATTTTACTCCCTAAAAGTATGCATACAGTAGAGATAGGTAATTCAAAGTGTTGTAGTCACTAAACATGATCACTTGGGAAAATACTGAAGGTAACTTTATAAAATTCTGAGAATTATTTAGAGAATTATGGCACTTGTTGCCACCATACTAATATTTGATTCGTAATTTTGAATTTAAATTCCCTAGAAAGTATACAAAAAGTTGAGGCAATTTTTGATTCAGAACATTATATAGGGAATTATATCATTTTTTTCGACTCAACTAAAAAATCAAAAAAGTATTAAATGATAGAATTTTGCATATTTTTGTGATATTTATATGTTATCCATATATTTATGTTTATAAAGACATATAATTCGTTAAATTTCCTCATTTATTCAGGCTACAGTCGTTAAATATTCATATAAGAATATAATTACCTGCATGAAAAAATCAAAAAAGTATTAAATGATAGAATTTTGGATATTTATGAGATATTTATATGTTATCCATATGTTTATGTTTATAGAGACATATAATTCGTTAAATTTCCTCCATTATTGAGGCTACAGTCGTTAAATATTCATATAAAAATATAATTACCTGCATGAAAAAATTAAAAAAGTATTAAATGTAGAATTTTGCATATTTTTGAGATATTTATATGTTATCCATATATTTATGTTAATAAAGACATATAATTCGTTAAATTTCCTCAATTATTGAGGCTACAGTCGTTAAATATTCATATAAAAATATAATTACCTATATGAAAAAATCAAAAAAGTATTAAATGATAAAATTTTGGATATTTTTGAGATATTTATATGTTATCCATATATTTATGTTTTTAAAGACATATATTTCGTTAAATTTCCTCAATTATTGAGGCTACAGTCGTTAAATATTCATATAAAAATATAATTACCTGTATGAAAAAATCAAAAAGTATTAAATGATAGAATTTTGGATATTTTTGAGATAGTTATATGTTATCCATATATTTATGTTTATAAAGACATATAATTCGTTAAATTTCCTCAATTATTGAGGCTACAGTCGTTAAATATTCATATAAGAATATAATTACCTACATGAAAAAATCAAAAAAGTATTAAATGATAGAATTTTGGATATTTTTGAGATATGTATATGTTATCCATATATTTAAGTTTATAAAGACATATAATTCGTTAAATTTCCTCAATTATAGAGGCTACAGTCGTTAAATATTCATATAAGAATATAATTACCTGTATGAAAAAATCAAAAAAGTATTAAATGATAAAATTTTGGATATTTTTGAGATATTAATATGTTATCCATATATTTATGTTTATAAAGATATATAATTCGTTAAAGAGTTGTCATTTTTGACTTTAACTCCCTAAATAGTATATAAGCAGTTGAGCTAAGTACTCCAAAGTTTCTAGTCATCAAACATGATTATTCAGCAAAATACTAAAGAAATTTTATAACATTATGGAAATTATATAGGGGATTATGCACTTTTTGCTACACGGCTAAAGTTTGATTAATAATTTTTGTAAGTAAAAAGTATGCATATAGTTGAGCTAAGAAATTTAAAGTTTATAGTCTACTAAATATGATAACCGTACAAATGCACGAGCACCTATTATCCCCAGTGAAAAATGTTTGCCCTCTCCACACTTTGGGAAACTCTGTTCTTAATGAAACTCTTCTTGATATCTTTGAATATATTTGATAAAATGAAAGTTAATTTGTAAGGGTTTGTAACGATTAATATTATTAAAGGTAGTGTATACAAACACTCATCTTTTCTATAGAATGCATTTTGAACATCCATAATGAGTCTGTTTTATAAATTTGGATAAAATCTCGTCGGCATGTCGGTCAATTGCTTGGGCACAGATTCGAAGCAGTTTAACCCTCATGAAATTTCCTGTACGTAAGAGGAGGTCTTGCCGCATTTTCGGTGCTAATAAAACCGAGACGGAGGCGCGGCGTGGATTACACTGTATCTGTAAACACAGGTATTTCACTAAAGTGGCCCGGCCGTCCTGTAATTGTGCGCTTAATATTCAAAAGCCCGCCGAATATCGCAGCGCGGATCTGAGGAGAGCCCGCTTTGTGCCCTCGTCGAGGCCGGCTTTACGAGTTTTAATTGTTAATGGAATATTAAGTCCGCCATCAGCCGCCCCCGGTGTGGCATGGGCAGCACACCACACCCGCCTGCACTTTTGCATGCGCGATTATGCGCGCCCTGGTGCGGCGTTGTGATCTTTTCCACCTTTTGCACTTTCGTAGTTGTATTATGTATGTAACATGTTGCCCAGGAAGATCTTCTATGCAAATTTAGTTTGCAGTTGTTATATTCAATTATCATTTTTGGATCTTATCTTAAAGTTTGTTCGTAGCAGCGTAATATTTAGTTAATTAACAAATTTTATACAAACACATTTTCAGTGTTAAATAGATTAATATAGTCTAATCATATATATAAATTAATATAGTCTAATCAAATCTAATCGCCTAAATTGCTTTGAAAATCACTGTATATGATCTTAATGGTATTCTCTGTACTATGAAAATATACTTCTAGGAACTGTATACTTTAAACGAATCTTCAACTCATATCAAACAATGAAATATACGTATACTAAACCTGTAGAAAATTTGAATTAACCATCGAACATTCTAAAACAATAAAATGTGTAGAAACAATAAAAAGAAATACATTGAAACAATTTAACAAAATTACATGAAATACTTGGTGAGTTTTTTAATTTAAAATTTTCATATATCTCCAAAAATACTCATTCTACACATAAAAAATTTAGTAATCAATTAATCATTCCGAATAGGCATCATATTAGCTTTAAAATTGGGGCACTAATTTTATAAAATATTTTGATTACTGATTTTTTTTAGTAGAGTGCCTATTTTTCGAAATATTTGAAAATTTCAGGTATAACACTCAAATTCACCCCATTTCAATAATTAAACGGTTATTACGCTACAACAAAATTTAAGATACATTTTTTAAATCGTTTCCTTTTTACGGAATACAACCCAAAATCTGCCTGAATAAAAAGGGACGACATCAAAATGCATCCAAGTTTATATTAATAATTATTACATACATAAGTATCTGTATATAATTATAAATATAAACTTTTATTTGTGAAATTTAAGGTCGTTTTAGACAAGACAATTTCTTAGCTCAAAAGTTGTTCAAGAAATAAATTCATATATCCTCCTTGCATACAATTTGTCCAAATGACAATTGAACGCGTTATATTTTTCCATTCAATCTACCATCTAATTCAATATTTCAAATAACTTGCTGTATGATACGAGATAATTTAGATTGTCTCGCATCTTGAGTCAAGAAATTGTCTTGTCTAAAATGACCATATACAGCACCGTAAGTGTGACATCGAACTAAGAGGTAGGAACGATAAATATATGAAGTTACATTTCAATATCTATATTTTAATATTATTATATTACCCACGTCTTCGGCTATCGCGGAATAATATAATTCCGCGATAGCCGAAGACGTGGGTTCAAGTCCCACCGGAGATTGACATTTTTGAGAAATTATTATATTATTAATATTTATATATTGATTTTGCTATAAAAACTACGTCAGTTATGATTTATTTAAACCCAAATCCTTATATATATATATATATATATATATATATATATATATATATATATATATATATATATATATATATATATATATAGGTTCCTATATAAACAGAATCTATTTGAAATAATGTTGTCAAGAATTATTCTCTGGACTTGTATAGCATTTAATTGTTATTGTAACATGGAGTATAAATAATGATTTTAGTTTTGAATACGTGGCTTGTTCCCGTCAGTCTACTGGTGGATTATTTCATTTTAAAGTTTCTCATATCCAGAGGCAATTAAAACTAAACGAACTAATTAATAATAATAATAATAACGAATGCGAGCCAGCACAATCTAAAGTTGTTTCAGTGTGAGTGTAATTTCTGCTCGGTTACAAATAAATGTTGTTGTATGTGTGAACAGTAGTTCGTTGCATTTAACTAACTTTAAGCCAACATACTTGTCTAAGCTATATTTATTTGAAATTATATATAAATAGTTAGTAATACACTATATACATTTTTTAAATAATAATAATAATAAGTTTATTATCCAACAGACATAGTCTAATTACAGGACAACAATAGCATTATTTTAATTAAAACTAATATATAGATATATAGAATATATAGACTAACAAGTGTATCTCTGTTCATAATTATAATATAATTTAAATACTATCATGGAATATCGTTATAAAACTGGCATTTCTTGGCATATACTTTAGAGCAGCTTTAAAAGCATGTTGGTTTTTGCCGTGGAATGAAAAACGTACTAGCATTCTGTTAGGACACTCGCGGTACTTGGAGCTGTAGTTTTCAAGAAAGATCATTTCATCAGTTGTTTCTACCATTAAACAGTTTCCTATTATACTTATTTTTAAATTATTTAATTTTATATACAGGATGTTCCATCTAAAAAGGTGAAAATGAAACAAAAATTCAGATCGAAGATCCTGCATGATTGTTTCTTTCTTTTTCCTTTTTTATCTTTTCAGATGTAAGATCCTGTATATGAAATTAAATTTATAGGTATGAACGACCAAACAATAAAACTATGCCCGTCCAATATTTCTGATGACTTGAACAACATCATTAGTTTTTTGTTGATGTTATTTTCTATAAAAACTATAAAAACAAGTGATTTTAAGGATGTGAAATTAAGGATCAGTTCACATAGGTAACATTTTTCATGGATCATATTAATTTTAAATTTATATATATATATATATATATATATATATATATATATATATATATATATATACATATAAATTTAAAATTACTATGACCCATGAAAAATGTTATCTATGTGAACTGATCCTTAATTTTCACATCCTTTAAATCACTTGTTTTTTATAGTTTTTATAGAAAATAACATCAACAAAAAACTAATGATGTTTTCAAGTCATCAGAAATATTGGACGGGTATAGTTTTATTGTTTGGTATATAATATATGCCTTTTACCTTTCGGCGTAGGCTAAATTTAAATTTATATGTATCTATAAAGCACAAGTTATCTGCATAACATTTTTTTAGTGTTTTACAATTCGATTTTATCGTCGATTGCTTGCACGCATTGTTTAAATATTAAATCGATTTGTCGCCCGGTTTGCGTAAATATTAAAATAACAGGCGTCGATGTAATCCATTTTAAACGCGCCAAATTAACGGACGGATTTTATTAAACAATTTTCCACGGGGCCGCCGGTTAAAATTGCAAAACTAATCAACGCCAGGCGGCGTTTGGAAAATTGTCTGACAATATAAACTGCACTGTTATTTTTATCAATGAAAATGTTTACGTCGCGCCGTTATGTAGCTGGGCTGGGTGTAAAAATGATAAACCTCCCTTCCGCGCCGCAATATGCCATATTTTTATTTGCCCACAAATGCGAGTTTATATGCATGCATGGTGGATAAAGTAGGGAGTAAGAGAATGTAATGTGCGGCAGGCAAGTCAAGAGTGTTGCAAGAAAGTGTTGATGTTGATTAAGGAAGTCGACGGTTGTGTAATAACAAATTCTTGTGGGAAAAATTATTATTAATCAGTAGGGTAGTTTTGTCAATTGATCTTACTTTTATATGATTACGAATACATTTGTAAGCGCCTGAAGATTTGTAAGATCACATGTCTTTTATTTTTTATCAATATGTATATGTATAATTCTGTAATCCAGGCTGGATGTTTATAATAAATTCAAATTCAACATAAAATAGAACACTATTTAAGCTCCTATATCTGTTGTATTAACTTCTAGACACCCTCCCAGCCCAGAAAATATGGGCAATAGTTTCATAATAACTTCTGGCGTCCCGAAATGAGCAAACGCAGACTGTATGCAGAAAAGCTCGCAGGCGTCTGGCGTTTGCAAAAGTGGAAAATAAAATATTACCTTAGTTTCTTTGCCGGTTTAATATGGAGAGCGGGGTGAAAGATTTTCGCGGATACGGCCTCTCACTTTGCGTTTGGTTCCGGGCAAGAGCAAATAACGTCGACATATTGCGCTAGGAAACGCAAACGATATTTTACATTCACGATACTCTCTGTGCTAAAGCATCTCGCGGGGTTTATTACGCGGGGGACGTTTCGCTGCAATTGTGCACGTTGCAGCTACTCGACTTTAATCTTTCGCAATTTTTATAGTTTATAACAATATTGTGATTAAATATTAACAGAACATACTATTTAGTATACTACAATAAACATTTTCCTTGACGTGGTATAGACAATACGCTAAACCATCAGACTAGGTCGTATACGTTAACTTCTAACATAACTTTTGACACATAAAGTGACTTAGATTAAACTGCCTGAGAAACTAGATAATATATAATATCACAGATTAGCGTTTATACAGATATGAAAATCTCTTGTTTATTTGAATGAAATCCGTAATCCGGATGTGTGTTCTAGAATAACAAGTTTTAGGTAGGTGCAACCGTGGTAAGGGGCGAGGTAAAATAATGCGTTCCAGGATAATCTAACAGCCTGAAACGGTTCCTGAAAAATAAACGAAAGCGGCTTTAATTGCAATTTGCATACCAATCATAAAACGTATAGTTTTAAGCTTCAGTGAATCGTGTAAGTTGTACAAACTGTTTATTTGTTTTATTTACTTTGTTTTTTATCACACTTCAGTTACACTTTGCAACTAGTTTCGGCTAAGCTCTAGCCATTTTCGAGGTCCTCCGATGACTGATTTGTGTTTTTAAGGTCACCAAAGAAAGATCAAAGGTTTCGACAAGAGTTTTATATCTGCAATAACGCTAATCTGTGATAATATCGAAGATGCCATGTGGTACAATGGAATTACCATCGTAGTACCTATAAACGTATTTCTCATATTTCTATTTTCTATTATTCTATTATATTCGTAGTTACTGTAAACATGTGTTGATATAGTTTTTAAATGTATATAATTGTGTATTTCAAGAGAAATAAAAGTAATTATTATTATTAATATTAATATCTTTAATTGAAAATTAATTATAACATAGTAGATAGCTACAATCACATAATTTCCGAATAGGGTTATTATTTAGACATATGTCTTAATTTTTGTACAGGCGTGCTCATTGTGTTAATAACTAATACACTCGCCAATAAGCAGATCTCATACTGCCGCCTTATAACTTTGAAAGCTTGTGTGGGTTTATAAAGGACATAATCCTTCCACTGTACGATAATCCTGCTTCCGCTGACTTCCAAGTGCAGGTCGCCTTATATCAAAATTATATACCTAGCAGCTCCTCACAGCGACCTACCTTCCCCACTGTCGCGTAATCCCCGGTAAACCCAACGAGAAAAGGAGAAAATATAATACGCCAGCCCTCGGCGTCGTCTCCCCGAAATTCTAACCACAATCGCCCCCAATTATTCACATATCGATCTGCCCCTGCAGCCAACTGGTACAACGAAATAACTCGCCCGTTAATTATATTTGGAAATAAACACAGTACGGTACGCGTATGTGTAATTACGGCCCGATAATTGGTTAAATAGTTCGCACGCATTCACTTGAGTTCAAAAATAAAACTATATCGGCGTTTAATCGTCAGCAGGGATTACCGTTTTAATTAAATGTGTTATGGTAAATTATTATGTAATTACTTTTAAAATAATATCGAAATACTGGATTTTTGAATACATATGATTTATGGACGAGTAGTCACTGCTAGTTGTATATTAATATATTATAGTAACTACGAATCGGGGTCAGTGGCTTATGTAGAATTGACATGTTGTTGAATATTTTATGGCATGCAGACTGCTACCTAGGTGAAAAGTTTTTAGTGTTAGGGATTTATTGTATCCCCCAATGTATGTTATATTTCAATTAAATGTTTACTGTTTGTTTATATATCTGTAAAGTACTGTAAAGTCGCTTCAATTACATGTTTACAGGTTATTAAAATATCTGAAATAGCTATTTTATAGGCTTATTAGTAATAAGCAAGAACCTACGTAATGATTATAGATTATAGAATAATACTAGTAAATATCTCACATTTCTGTGAAAAATTTAAACTTGGATTTTATGAAAATTCAATAAAATAAATGAATTTTGGGGATTTTTAATTTTATAACATTAAAAATTCGTAAGATTGGTGCCTATGTATTTTGAAGGTGTCTAAATGATTTTAGTGTGCAGAATTCCAAACTAGCCGTCTCCAAAAAGTCTATCAGATCTAGTTTTGAGTCTATTTTATAATAAAATCATCTGTTTTTTTAACTTACGTACATTTTACGTTATTACTATTTGTAAACTGATAGTTAAAGACAAAAACAAACAAAAATACAAAGTAAGGTATTATTTCACAAAGAAGATAAATATACATTGATCATTTATCACTTTCAATTTTTGCTTTATAACTTTCTAGCATGGAGTTTACGAGGGCAGGCTCGCTGAAGACTCCTCACAATTTTTTTAACTTACATACGTATATTTTACGTTATCACTATTTGTAAACTGCCTGTTAAAGAAAAAATAAAAAAATAAAAAGTAAAGTATAAATAAAACGATTTTTTATCACACTTCAGTTACACTTTGCAACTAGTTTCGGCTAAGCTCTAGCCATTTTCGAGCTCCTCCGATGACTAGAGCTTAGCCGAAACTAGTTGCAAAGTGTAACTGAAGTGTGATAAAAAACAAAGTAAAAAATCGTTTTATTTATCCTTTAAAATGAATTATCACAAAGTAGACGCCTTAACAATCCAATATTAAAAAGTAAAGTATTATTTCACAAAAAAGAAAATATATATTGATCATTTATCACTTAAAATTTCTCCTTTATAACTTTTTAGCGTGGAATTTACGAGGATAGTCTCGCTGAAGACTTCAATTACGATATACAAACTATGGAAAATCGATATCAAGGAAGATGGGATAGCTGCATCTTCCTTGATATCGATTTTCCATAGTTTTTATATCCTAACGGAATCTTCCCCCCTGTTCTTTACTAAAAAGTTTTTTGGAAACCGATCCGCAAACTTCAATAAAAGAAAAAAATCATAAGGCAGAGAATTATATAGAATTAGTGGAAAATATGCTTTCCAACTTTCATATTATGGGTTGTAATATGAGCAGATAAATTCACTAGGTCCCTGGTTGTGGAGTTAGTGAATTTTTCTGCTCATATTACAACCCATAATATGAAAGTTGGAAAGCATATTTTCCACTAATTTTATATAATTCTCTACCTTATGATTTTTTTCTTTTATAGAAATTTGCGGATTTTTATTATATAATATACTAAATATAAAATTTGCTTTAAAATGAGCTATATGTGGTGTTTTGCACAATTCATAAGCATATAAAAAAGACCTTTATTTGACATAACCCCTCTAAAATATAAAATTTCCCCAATAAACAATACTCATAACAACAAAAATAAAAAGTCTTACAAATATAAAATACATAAGCATATAGCGGTCAGAAGTTTTATATATCATCCATAAAATTATGCGTAAAACATTCTTCAGAATATACATTTTTATAGCAGAAAAAAATGACACAACGAAATATTTTACGTGCAGTATAAGAGACGGTTTCTGCGTTATACATGATACCCGTAAGTAGTAATTGCAATTGCAATGCATTAAGCTGTATTTCTGCTAAATATATTATGTATCTGTTGAACTGTTCATAAAAAGGTCTAATAATAACTCGATAACTAACCTTATAGTACTTGTAGCCGGGATCTTGTAGTATACATTCCTCTCGACTGTGTTCCTTCAGCACATCACCAATCAAAACACTCACTAACACAAAACACTCAACTATTCACTAATGTCTATTATAATAATTGCAACAAACACATATTTTATTGCAACGCGCGCGGACGCTGCCAGATATAAAAGAACACTGACTCATGTGCGCATTGTAGCTGCAGTCATGTGATACTCAGCCAAAAAAAATACTCGACTAATCTAAGTCACTTCTACATAATTTTAGTAACATTTCATGTGTCTAAAATTATTTAAAACTTATATCAGCCCATTTCGGATCATTTGGCTTACCAAATTTGATAAAAATCAACGTGAAAGAATTAAATAGAAAAGAACAGGAATGTTCCGCGAACGTGCGCTGGAGTGAGACGAGATGAATGATTGTGAATGGTGAATGCGCGCGGGATGACTACGCATACAACGCTTAAGAGATAAATATGTTTACAACTATTAAATCAATCGGTTTTTATTTCATGTCAAAATTTGTTAAAATAATTTTTATATATCATTTTATAATAATAATTTTTAATGAGATTACATATGTAACCTCATTAAAAATTTAAAAATTAAAAATTAACAGGATTAAAAAAAAACTACCATCTTTATAAGGCTATCAGCCGTAAGGCTTTTCTGCCGGTCAAGGAGAAGCTCAGAGAAGTTTACCATCCGTAATTAAAAGAAGGAAACAGCTTATCTAGGCCACATAATAATAAATACCTAGTATCAATTACTGAAGCTCATTATGGAAGGAAAAAATAGAAGGAAGGAAGAAACAAATATTCGTGGCTTAAAAATATCAGAGATTGTACTAGCCTCAATGCTCATATTATATTTAGAGCCGCACGAGATCGAAACTAGTATGCCACAATTGTCATCAACAGTCATTAAATTAATACGGCACCTCAGGAAGCAGATGAAAATAATGCAGAATATAATATGTATATATATATAACGGAAAAGCCCTACGGCTGATAAAGACAGAAGGTTTTTTTGTATAATTTCTGAGATAAACATTAAGGAGAAAAATGTCATATGAAAAATATGGTTGTAAAATATAAAACAGTTCTTCGGAAAACGTAGCACAATTAACGGAAGACAGAAATGATCTTAAAATTATCCGGGGTTTAAAACTTCTATCTTTATAGGGTGAGGCTTTTCCGCCGATCAAGGAAGAAGCTGAGAGGAGTTTAATCACCCGGTATATACCTTAACTTCACAGAAAAACTGTGAAAGATGATTCGTGAAAATTCGCTCCCCGGTGGGATCGAACACAGGCTCCCCAATGCTCAGTACGAGACGGACGACGTCTCTAACCACTCGACCACTGAGCTGGGGCTGAGGTTTTTATAAAAAGGAGTTGCGATTAAACTTTTTTATTATGATTGAAATACTATATCGATAGTTTTTATGATGAAATAAAACTTAATTTACATTAAGATGAAAATATTAAATGAATCGTATGATAAAGCAATGGAGTATATGAATATCAGATTATCTAGGGTACGTATTCCAGTCTGACATAATAAATAATACTATGAGTAACAGAATTTCAAAGGGGAGCATTTCTGAGTGTATATAAACCACGTCTGAGCGTAGTGTTGAAAATAATGTTACTCCGTGCTGAAGGGCCCACATATAAAATTGTCGACATCAATATCTGCCACGTTACATAGCATTATGCGGTAAATGCATGGTAATGTTTGCTGTAAAGTGGTTTCAGGAAAAATTATAGGCCGCAGTTATAACGGCGGGGTTTCATTTTTACACAGTATTTTATGTACCGAGTGTCAGATAAGGTTAGAATATATTACAAGTAAATATCTGTAATAGAGATATAATTAAGTATAAAACGTATAAATTATATGAATATCAACACTGTGATAATTTTGATAAATAGTTAGTATATTTTAGGTTCATGTGAAACAAAATGAAATCATTTAAATTGTTTAAAATGAACTATGTCCAATTGTCCATTACCACCCTCCGTAGCGCAGTTAGTAACGCGACGGCGGCGATAGCTGGAGACGTGGGTTCAAGTCCCACCGGAGAGTACACTTTTTGATTTATTATTTATTTATTAACATTGATATACCTGGTGATTCTTCATTCAGATAGCCGAAGTACTTCACTATATATATATATATATATATATATATATATATATATATTATTGTATTTATTCGCCAAAAGTTAATTATGTGCAAGTTATTATTGGGAAACAGCGAGGGCAGTAAAAAACTCCTTTTTTAATATATTTTTTGATATATTAAAAAAGGAGTTTTTTACTGCCCTCGCTGTTTCCCAATAATAACTTGCACATATATATATATCAGATATGGTTATAGGGACTAAAAGCTACTCCGCCGGTAAAGAGAGAAGGGAAGTTTAATCAAGCTCTAGAAAACTGTGAAAAGTGATTACCCGCGATGGGATTTGAAGTGATTCCCCCCAATGCTCAATTTGAAACAATTTCGACATTTTTTTCCGCCATCTAGACTATATTTCCTATCACTGGACATATGTTTCAGTGCTATACCACATCTGGGACGGCCCCAATTTTGAACGGACGAAAGGTAGTTAAGGCATTTTTATTATTTTTTTATTTATCATGTGACGGATTTGTCTTTTGTTTTATAGAAAATATATATTAAGATTTTTCATTTAGTTCAAAATTGTCTATCTAACAGACTGAAGTTTGGATTACACGTCCTTTAGAAAGCTACAAAAGAGAACTTATTATCATGAAATAAAATATTCCATGTATCAAAATTTTGCCAAGCTCTGTAGCTTTTGTGGTCTAAATTAAAACAATCTCCACATTTTCCCCGCCATCTAGATTATATTTTCAATCAACCCACATTAGTTTCAGTGCTAGGCCTTTGCTGGGACGGCCCCAATTTTGACGGAACGGAGGATTTTTACCGATTTTTATCACTCTTATAATTTAGCATCTGATAGGTTTATCTTATGTTTTAGGGAAAAATTATACTAAGATTTCTTCATTTGTTTCAAAATTGTCTATCTAAATGGCTGAAGTTGATTTTGATTGGACAAATTTTATTTTATTTTTCTTCCTTTCTGCGGCTTTACCGACACAACGGTACACTTTTTTCAAAAATATTTTTGTATTTTTTTCTTTGGAATTACACGTCCTTTAAAATTGCCACCAAACAGAATTTTATATCATGAAATAAAATATTTCAAGTTTCAAAAATTTGCCAAGCTCTATATCTTTTGTGGTCTAAATTGAAATAATCTCGACATTTTTCTTGCCATCTACGTTATATTTCCAATCAACCGACATTAGTTTCAGTGCTAGTCCTTTTCTGGAATGGCCATAAATTTGATGGAAGGGAGGATACTTGTAGAAATTTTGACTGATTTTTATCACTTTTATAACTTAGCAGCTGACGAGTTTATCTTTTGTTTTAGGAAAAAAATCTACAAAGATTTTTCATTTGGCTTAAAATTGTCTATTCAACTGGCCGATGTTGATTTTGATTAGACAATTTTAATTTAATTTTTCTTCACTATTAAAGTCGAAGATTACTGCCAAAACGGTACACACTGTTTATAACAATATTTTTGTGTTATTCTGATTGGAAATAAAATACCTAAATAAGACCAAAACCCACTTTCTATCATGAAATAAAATTTTTGAAGTTTCAAAAATTTGCCTCTATAGGTCTATACCTTTACAGATTCAATTTGAAACAATCTCGATATTTTTCTCGCTATCTAGACTATATTTATAATCAAATGATCGCCAGATTTTTCAAATTGAATAATAGTAATCTCAAAAATTCACACGTGGGAATATATATATATAACAGTATTTTCTATTTAATTCAAATCTTGCATTGTTAAATAGAAAATACTGTTTTTAGTCTTCAGATTGTTATTTTTTTATTGAATCATAAAGTACATATATATATTTTACGTTATCACTATTTGTAAACTGCCTGTTAAAAAAAACAAAAAAATACAAAGTACGGTATTATTGCACAAAGAAGAAAATATATATTGATCATTTATCACCTAAAATTTTTCCTCTCTGAAGACTCCTCATATTTTTTTTAATTTACGTATATTTTAAGTATTATTATTTTTAAACTGCCAGTTAAAGAAAAAATAAAAAAATGAAAAGTAAAGTATTATTTCACAAAAAAGAAAATATATATTGATCATTTATCACTTAAAGTTTCTCCTTTATAACTTTCTAGCATGGAATTTACGAGGATAGTCTCGCTGAAGACTTCAATTACGATATACAAACTATGGAAAATCGATATCAAGGAAGATGGGATAGCTGCATCTTCCTTGATATCGATTTTCCATAGTTTTTATATCCTAACAGAATCTTTCCCCCTGTTCTTTACTAAAATCATAAGTTTTTTGGAAACCGATCCGCAAATTTCAATAAAAGAAAAAAATCATAAGGCAGAAAATTATATAGAATTAGTGGAAAATATGCTTTCCAACTTTCATATTATGTGTTGTAATATGAGCAGATAAATTCACTAGGTCCCTGGTTATTGTTATTTTTTTATTGAATCATAAAGTATATAGGATAGGCTTATTTATGGAATAGCACATCGGTAAAATCGCCTCCTCGTTGAATGGACTATTGCACATCAAGAAGTGGATGCTTGTTTTGTGTTTTTATTCTCATATCGTCTTGTCTTGTGTAATAACATCTTGAAGTAATAACACTAATAAAGGATTTTTATTATAATTATTATTTGATAAAGCAATTTCGAAATTTGTCGTGTTGTGTAAATAATATAGATCGTGTCGGTGTTGTAAACGTGACCCATGTGCAAATATCTTGTGTTTATTGACGCGATTTGCATGTGCAAACAAGTCGGATGCACAATATAGATTATATAAATAAAAGATCGTCGCGCTAAGTTAATTCTGAACGAGTCTCGGCGCGAAGCACCGAAATAACTATAAAGGCAGGACGGGGCGGAATAGAGAGGGCTCTGTCCACGGGTCATAAAAAATTTACATAACTACCCGCCGGCGAATATTCCGGTCGTGGATTTATCGCCGTTGAATTTGGAAGGTGTAACCGAGGGTGAATTTCAACCATCACGGATTTTATGAGGTATTATCATTAAATGTAGTAGCAATTAATTGTTTATTGTGGTGCTATCAACGTGTTTTATTAATGCTTTCCATATAGACACACAAACTGGTCTGAGTAAGTGTAAGTAAATATATTTTTCACAGGGATTTGCTAAATGAATATCAATTAAAAATATATTTTTTATATTTTGTTTCATCTATTAGCAACTTATTCTGGGAGATATAGGCCCTATCGTTTGGTTACTACTAGATACTAGTAGTGATTGATTGAAGTTTTTTTTTTAAGAAAAAATAAATAAAAAGAAAATATGGCGAACTTAAAAAAATACGGTTTTTCTGAAAAAAGGCAAACATTTGATAGATTTTATTATCTAAAAATGTGTTTGTATTTGTTTAAAGTAGTACATTTAATGACAAATTGTTTGAAAAAAATACCGTCTCGATCGGCCAATTTTTGACAAAGCTATGGCAATTTAAAAAATGGGCAATTTTGTTTCTAAATTCATAACATTCATAACTTTTTTTGAGATGGATAAAAAAAATGAGAACCGTTTTTCATACGGTAAAAAAAGATACAAAAGTTTCAACCAAATCCAAAGGGGTCGGGGTCGGGGTCGGAAGTGGTCGATTTGACATGGAATGACCCATATACACAATTTTTTTGAAAAAAAAAAAACCGTTTCGATCGGCCAATTTTTGACAAAGCTATGGCAATTTAAAAAGAGAGCAATTTTGTTTTAAATTCATAACTTTTTTTGAGATGGGTAAAAAAAATTGAGAACCGTTTTTCATACGGTAGAAAAAGATACAAAAGTTTCAACCAAATCCGAAGGGGTCGGGGTCGGGGTCGGAAGTGGTCGATTTGGCATGGAATGACCCATATACACACATTTTTTGAAAAAAAAAACCGTTTCGATCGGCCAATTTTTGACAGGCCTATGGGGCAATTTAAAAAGAGAGCAATTTTGTTTTTAAATTCATAACTTTTTTTGAGATGGGTAAAAAAAATTGAAAAAAATTGAAAAAAAATTGAGAACCGTTTATCATACGGTAGAAAAAGATACAAAAGTTTCAACTAAATCCGAAGGGATCGAGATCGGGGTCGATAGTGGTCAATTTGGCATGGAATGACCCATATATATATATATATATATATATATATATATATATATATATATATATATATATATATATATATATACTTTCCGAATTACATGAACTATTTAATTTTGTATAACATTTTCGACATTTTCATCTTTTTGAGTAATTTTTAAAAATTTTTGTCTTTTTTTTTTAACTTTTTTGATATTTTTGATATTTTTTTTTAATTTCTGATATCCTCGATGGGAATTCGAAGCTATTCCGTTCATATTTCAAATGAAAAACAACTTACTCCAAATAAAACATAACAGAGTATAATGAGCAATGCAATTAAATGCTTATGATTTATGATTTTTAATTTTAGTGGCAAAAATGTTGATATGACAAAATGATATTTTAAGCCTGTACAGTAAGAATTTACTGTCTTGCAAGTTTAAAGTAAGGCATTGCAGCCGATGACCTGCAAATTGCCATAATTCTATTACCCGGCGCATTCACCATTTAGCAGACGTGTGAGGCGCGTACGAGTGCAGTAAATCGCATTAAAACGGAATACGAGATCCCTAAAACAACCGCGTGGTGCTATTTACGGGGTGTGCGAATTAAAACCAGCTTTGCAGCACATTCAGTTTGTTTATTTGGAAATATATATGCGCGGGTTTACGTTATTAATATTTAATTATATACGAGAGTTATAACAAAGATTTTTAGTTGCTATAAGTAATAAAGTGATATATAAATATTGTCGTATATAAGTATATTTGCCATATATGACCATCATCGAAAATTATGAATTTACTCCCATTACGGTATATGACAAATACCCTCCTGTTACCGGAGTGAACTTATGCACAAACGTTCCCATCCACCTACTTGAACATGAGCCCGCGATGCGCCGTAAGTTTGCGTCTAAACAGTAACCAATTCGAATAAAATATTAAATCCAAAATTAGCAGAATTGTTTGCTTAACAATTACGAATCATAATATATAATTTCGTTTTTTATTCCTTCAACTGTAGAGGTGTCATTAGATAATATATGGTGTAAGTCTAATTAATTATTTGAACTTTTTTCCATTGGTACTACCAAGAAGAGCCAGTATAGTAGGATTTACAAGCATGCAATAATAAAACAAATATTGATGATAAACAGAACAGATTTATTAAGAGATATTTATATTTATTTTAAATTTTAAATTTTAAATAGATGAAATGCGCGTCGTTCAGCATTGGCGATGAATCAATTTATTACACGTTAAAATTAAATAATTAATGAAAAAGCAATATCCTCGATGGGAATTCGAAACTAATTACGTTCATACTTCAAATGAAAAAAAAAACTTACTCCAAATTAAATATCGGTCGGCTTGACTTGACTTTTATTTATAGAGATTGTTGTAGGTAACTATTTTTTTATGTTTAGTTTAAAAGTAATTTAAATATAAAAATACATATTTGTTAACATAAAAATAAAAAATATGATACGGTGATAAAGTAACGTGCATAAGCGAGTATTTTTAAATTATAAATCATTAACTTCATATATGATTATTAATTATAAACTACTCTAGACTAGCTGCCTTATACCATACAAATTCGATTTGCAAACTTGTTAATTTCGTATGTGATCTCAATACTATTAAACTGCTCAAACTTATATAACTCATTATATCCCAGCCGGTCATTGCAACAAGAGAATCAAACTTTAACTATTTAAATTATCTACAGTTGGCTTTCTGGTATGTACATTCAGCCCCAATTACTATTACCATATGTGCCTTTCAGTGATGTAAACTTCCTATAATTAACTATAAACTACAACAAATTACAACATATCTAAGCATATATGGACTAATAGTTGAACATGTGAAAAATAACATGAATATTTACTGATTAAATTATAAATCTAACTGGTGTGTTATTTCTTCACATAAACTCTAATAAACTAATACTAATAAACACTAAAATTGTTATGTTTTTTAAATATCCGTCGACCAAATTTTACATTATAAACTGCAATTGCAAAATAATAGTTATAATAATAATACTATTTATTAATCTTACAATCTTGAGGATTTATAAACATATACATTAAAAATAGTAATACATTTACAATAAAGGTGGGTAACAAAAATAACAATACATAATACAATACAATAATTATTTGTAATAAAATAATATATTAATTAAATATATTTCAAACAAAACTAAAGCTTTAAATAAACAAATTAGAGCATACATTTCAAGTGCATAGTATATACATATATACAGGTTCTACATTGGGGGGAATTTGCTGTAAATTTCCCCCAATGTAGAACCTGTATATATTTGTTAATTTTGTAATGTTAAAAATTTGCATATCATTATGTTTATTTATTTAATCTGTTGTGTATGTATTACATTAGTTATTTTTTTTTGTATACGTTAAACCATCCCCTAAATTTGTTGGCGTATATATTTGTTAATTTTGTAATGTTAAAAATTTGCATATTTTGTTTATCATTATGTTTATGTATTTAATCTGTTGTGTATGGATTACATTAGTTATTTTTTTTCTGTATACGTTTGTAAACCATCCCCTAAATTTGTTGGCGATAACAGCGCCCATAAGTTTACTTGGTGACCACTGCGTGGTCATCTCGCTTTCTTTACCATCAACCACCATGCTGATGGTGGTTGATGGTAAAGAAAGCGAGATGACCACATCGTATCAACAAAACACAAATATCTGGTGTGGGCACCACACAACTTTCCGAATTACATGAACTATTTAATTTTGTATAACATTTTCGACATTTTCATCTTTTTGAGTAATTTTTTACATTTTTGTCTTTTTTTAAACTTTTTTGATATTTTTGATATTTTTTTTAAATTTCTGACATTTTCAACATTTTCGACATTTACGCATTTTTGACATTTTAGACATTTTTGACATTTTTAACAATTTTACATATTTAACCTTTTTGATATTTTTGATGTTTTAGACTTTTTTTGACTTTTTTGACGTTTTAGACTTTTTTTTGACTTTTTGACTTTTCCACATTTGTGACATTTTTTACTTTTGTCACATTGTTTTGACTTTTTTGACATCTTAGACTTTTATTTGACTTTTTATGACATTTTTGGCATTATTGACTTTTTGACAATTTAGACTTGTTGTTTAACATTTTTGACTTTTTTGTTATTATTGATTATTCCATATCTATTCATATTTTATACATTTTAATTTTTCACATTTTCACATTTTCATGTGTAGCTGCTACCCACTGGCGACATATAGACCGTTTTGCGGGGTTGTAAAAAGGGTAAACGTAATTATAATTACAACTGTTAATCGTTCACTTCCAACTCCAATTGAGCTCACCTCACTAAACACTGAAAAATCCCTTCGCAGCTTACACGGTCTCGTGGTTGATCCCCGCCCACCCCAGAATTGATTTAATTGCAGATTAATTAACGCAGATTTATGGCGGATCGTAGTAATTATCGTCCCCCCTTGATCGTTATTGATTCGTTCAAAGTAATCCGTCTATTGTGCTACGCGTAATTATTTATCGATTACGGCGTGGATTAATTTGGGCTGCTGGTTTATTTTCGGACCCCGCTGCCCAGGACATAAATATGGCTTTGACGGCGCACACATTTTTGCGAGATTACTTTTACTCTACTTGCAAGAACGCCCCGAATAGTTTGAGGGAGTTTGCGCTTGATATGCTGCCGGATTTGACATTCCCATGTATCTTATTGCGTTTCAAGTTTGCTAGTTTGGTTGTCAGTCCAATTATTCACGTCGGCATTCCAATTATACCTAATATACAATAATGTTTTCTTCTTAAATTTCAAGTGAATAGTTTCATAATAATTTGACAAATTAGTTATGTTATGCTGAATTATTACGTGTTTAACTAATAATTTATAATACATAATAAATTAGCTAAGTGAAATAGTCCTCAGTTATGTTAATGTTAATATTATTTGCATCCCAACCTTTTGATTAGAAATAATAAAATATGCTAATTGTTATTTCTAATCGAAAGGTTGGGATGCAATTAACAACATAACTAGGGCAACATTTTCTCACTCACTCTTCAGTAGTTACATATTGAATATTATAAATATTAAGAAGATGGTTATAAAATTAAATTTTAAAAGACCTATTTTATATTATTAAGGCGTCTACTTTGTGATAATTAATTTAAAGGATAAATAAAATGATTTTTTACTTATTTTTTTTTATCATACTTCAGTTACACTTTGCAACTAGTTTCGGTTCTCTAGCTCTAACCGAAACTAGTTGCAAAGTGTAACGGAAGTATGATAAAAAAATAAGTAAAACATCATTTTATTTATTCTTTAAAATTAATTATCACAAAGTAGACGCCTTAATAATATAAAATAGGTCTTTTAAAATTTAATTTTATAACCATCTTCTTAATATTTACAATATTCAATATGTAAATTCTGATAAAAAAAACTAGCGACCCTGTAAAATAAGTTTATGCTATTTTTATGTAGCCTTATATATCGTTAGTTTATTAAGAAAGTTTTACAAACATTATTAAGAAAGTTTTACATCCATTGAGAATTCCTCAATGGATATATGAAAAATCATTGCAACTACATTTATAAATTTTAAAAATATAATTTGTATGATTTGTAAAATAATTGGATGGCTCAGTAAATTCAATTTTCTGTCGTTACTATTGTGAGAAATTGAACAACTCTAAACTTGTTTCAAATGGAATTTATAGGGGAACCTAAATTTTCAAATAACAATTTTCTACCACGTCAAGTTTCATAGTTACAGTCCCATTTAGCGTTGTTTTTTTTTTTAAATAAACGACAATTACAACTAAATCAATTTTTCTATAATTACTAATGTGAGAAATTGAACAAGTTTAGACTTGTTTCAAAGAAAATTTGATAGAATATATGAATTTTTAAAGCAGTTTTTTTTACCACTTCAAATTTAGTAGTCACAGTTTCTCTTTGTGGTTTGATTTAAAACAAATCTGATAGTTGCTAGTGAATCTATTTTCCGGCCGTTACTAGTAGACAAAATAAACAAGTTTAGATTTGTTTAAAAGTAAATTTAAAGCAAAATCCGAATTTTATTATCGGTATTTTTTACCACTTCAAGTATTGTAGCTACAGCCCCATTTTGTGTTTTGTTTTTGAAGTAATCTCGTAGTTGCTAGTAAATTTGTTTCCGTCATTACTGAGGTAAGAAATTGAACAAGTTTAAACATTTTTCAAACTAAATTTAATGTGAAACCAAAATTTTTAAACCACAATTTTTAACTTCGTCAAGTTTCGTAGTAAATCCATTTTTCTATCATTGCTAGTGCGATAAATTGAGCGAGTTTAGACGTGCTTCAAAGTGAATTTAAATAAGGAACCTGAATTTTGAAATCACATTTATTTACCACATCAAATTTCGTAATTACAGTCCAATTTTGTGTGTTGTTAAAGAAAAAAACGACAGTTGTAAGTAAATCAATTTTTCTGTCATTACTAATGTGATATATTTTACAAGTGTAGACTTGTTTAAAGTAAATTTAATGGGATATTTGAAATTTGAAACCAGATTTTTTTAACCCTTTTATTTTGTTTTTAAAACAATCAAATAGTTGCTAGTAAATTATTTTTTCTCTCGGTACTAATATGAAAATTAGAATAAACATAAACGTGCTAAAAAGTAAATTTAATGGACATCCTGTATATTCAAATTACATTTTTTTACCATGTCTAGTTTCGTAGTTACATTACAATGATGTTTAAAAAAAATCGATACTTTAACTAAATCAATTTTTCCGTTATTACTAAGGTGGGAAATTGAACAAGTTTAGACTTGTTTCAAAGTAAATTTAATGTGAAACCAGAATTTTTAAACCACAATTTTTAACATCGTCAAGTTTCGTAGTAAATCCATTTTTCTATCATTGCTAGTGCGATAAATTGAACGAGTTTAGACGTGCTTCAAAGTGAATTTAAATAAGGAACCTGAATTTTGAAATCACATTTATTTACCACATCAAATTTCGTAATTACAGTCCAATTTTGTGTGTTGTTAAAGAAAAAACGACAGTTGCAAGTAAATCAATTTTTCTGTCATTACTAATGTGATATATTTAACAAGTTTAGACTTGTTTAAAGTAAATTGAATGAGATATTTGAAATTTGAAACCAGATTTTTTTTAACCCTTTCTATTTTATTTTTAAAACAATCAAATAGTTGCTAGTCTAGTCGGTACTAATATGCAAATTAGAACAAAATTAAACGTGCTAAAAAGTAAATTTAATGGGCATCCTGTATTTTCAAATTACATTTTTTTACCATGTCTAGTTTCGTAGTTACATTACAGTGATGTTTAAAAAAAATCGACACTTTAACTAAATCAATTTTTCCGTTATTACTAAGGTGGGAAATTGAACAAGTTTAGACTTGTTTCAAAGTAAATTTAATGTGAAACCAGAATTTTTAAACCACAATTTTTACTTCGTCAAGTTTTGTAGTAAATCCATTTTTCTATCATTGCTAGTGCGATAAATTGAACGAGTTTAGACGTGCTTCAAAGTGAATTTAAATAAGGAACCTGAATTTTGAAATCACATTTATTTACCACATCAAATTTCGTAATTACAGTCCTATTTTGTGTGTTGTTAAAGAAAAAAACGACAGTTGCAAGTAAATCAATTTTTCTGTCATTACTAATGTGATATATTTAACAAGTTTAGACGTGTTTAAAGTAAATTTAATGAGATATTTGAAATTTGAAACCAGATTTTTTTAACCCTTTCTATTTTGTTTTTAAAACAATCAAATAGTTGCTAGTAAATTATTTTTTCTCTCGGTACTAGTATGAAAATTAGAATAAACATAAACGTGGTAAAAAGTAAATTTAATGGGCATCCTGTAGTTTCAAATTACATTTTTTTACCATGTCTAGTTTTGTAGTTATATTACAATGTTTAAAAAAATCGACACTTTAACTAAATCAATTTTTCCGTTATTACTAAGGTGGGAAATTGAACAAGTTTAGACTTGTTTCAAAGTAAATTTAATGGGGACCTTGAACTACATTTTTCCCTCGTCAAATTTCGTAATTGGAATGTATTTTGTGTTTTGTTAAAGAAAAACGACACTTGCAAGTAAATCAATTTTTCTGTCGTTACTAATATAAGAAATTCAACAAGTCTAAACTTGTTTCAAAGTGGATTTATTTAATTTAATGGAAAACCTGAATATTTCAACCAGAATTTCTTACCAAGTCAAGTTTCGTAGTTATAGTACCACTTTTGTGTTTTGTTTAAAAATAAATCGACTGTTGCAAATAAATCATTTTTTCTATCATTACTAAGGAGAGAAAATGCACATGTTTGGACTTGTTTAAATTGCAATTTTTTACCACGTTCAGTAGTTACAGTGTCATTATATATTATTAAAAAAAAAACGGCTGCAGTAAATTTAATGAGGAATTTGTTAGTTATCTTCAACTGCTTTTACTGTACAGCTCTTCGAAGTCAAAATTAGTTTCAATGAGAGCAACATTTAGAATATCAATTTTGTATTCTTTTGGATTTTAATATAATAATTTATTACTATTTACCATCGCGAAAAAATCGAATCGCTAATTTTAACATATCTTTACATGTCATGACTTGTTGTGAATGGCTCTTAATAAAATGGCCAGCACGCATACTCTGTACATATGTACATGTAGATTAATAATATTGGGATATATTTGGGGTGTTTACTCGATTTTATGATTATAAATGAATAAATATTTTATTAAATTAACGGCGGGGCAATCGAGTTCCGGAAAGTAATGAAATTTATTGCGCACAAAATGTTTAGCTATTAATATTCTGCTGAAATACGGGTCGGAAAAATTAATATGAAATATATTTTTTTAAATCCACAATAGGCTAGTGAATACTTTAATTGAAATAGCCAATCAAATTATTAAGTTGTATGCTATGAGCATGAATATTGGAAAGTAAATGAAAATTTAAAAAATAATAAAAATATATATACATAATTTATAAAAATGGTATATAACACATAATTTATAAAAATGGTATAATACATAATTTATAAAAATGGTATAATACATAAGTTATAAAAATGGTATGGATGTAAAAAAAATAATTTTGAATTGAGAATTAAAAATAAAATTTACAGCCACCTATATATGAGGTAATACAGAAATGTTGATTCCATATGTAGGAATATATTGGTATGAGAATCGAGGTGGGGTTTAGCCGGTAGGTCGGCCCTAGATGTCTTATTGACCTCCCGGGCGTCTTTGAAGATTCCCCACCTCAAGCCAAAAAAAAAACAGAATATTGGGAGGTCAGATTTTTATTAAAATAATAAAGTGTAATTAAGTTTACGGATTATTGCGATTTACAAAAAAATATTATATGAAAATTAAAGCAGGTCTCAGTAATTGTGTGTATTTTGTGTTTTTTTGTGTTCAACTCAACATTTTCGTCTTGATTTATTGTCGTGGATTTGTTTATTTGAAATATCGAATTTATTGGGTATAAATATATATATATATATATATATATATATATATATATATATATATATATTTGTATTGGAATAGGATGAATGATTCGTTTTAATCCGATACGCTGTGCATATTCGTATTTTATATTTCATTTTGAATTCACTCCCATACAATATGTAACTATTTGTGCACTGTAAGTAGCGATGTTGCAAGTACTTCAACTGCCGGACATTACAAGCTCTAACCACATACACAAATGAAATCGATGTTCCGGCTTATGTTGTGTATAGGTCAACATATATTGTGGCATGAAACCACCACGTCTGTATTAAACGTCACACAAATGAGCAAATTATAGTTTCAATTTCGTTTCTGTTTCTGAATAAAGATAGATAAATAAATAACTCATCGGAGGAGCTCGAAAATGGCTAGAGCTTAGCCGAAACTAGTTGCAAAGTGTAACTGAAGTGTGATAAAAAACGAAGTAAAAAATCGTTTTATTTATACTTTATTCTAAAATAGTTTACAACTGCAGTTGGTTCACAATTAGCATCATAACAGCTAGACGTGCACGAGTCTATATATTGCTACTGTACATTAAGCATCTTCAATATTAAATCAATTATTATTGAATTCAATTTTAAATCATCTTGAAGACGAGTGACGCAAAATCAAGTTGCCCTGACTTGTGAAAATGAATAACGCAAACCGCGATGGCCGCCAGGGTTGTCATGGAAACAAAACAATATGTGTGTTTTCATCCAGCGGGATGGACGACATATTGGTTTTGTTTAATTAAAAAATTGTGACTATATCAAAACGCGTTCTATTCTGAGTGCTAAATGCAGCAAAAGAAATGCAGACAATGATTAAACAACTACCGTTAAATCACTCGGATGGTGATGGCCTAAAATAAGGTTAGTTTTCTTTCAAATTTACTGTATTAGGGGTGACGATTTAACCCTAGACGGGCACTGTAACATACCCAAGGTATGTATTGGAATGAGACTCTACAGTCCTTTATGTGTTTCTGACCTCTTCTACGATTTTATTCAATTCGTCTTATTTGCTATGAATAAATTAGTATAGATGAAATAGCTTTAGATTTTTTATCATCGCGTGGAACATTTGATATGACCTATTTGTGAAGAAATCAAGAAGATGAATCGTACTACTAGTCCCTAAAAAAATTTCTGTTTGTTATAAAAACTGTGTGAATCTAATGAGCATAAGTTAGTCCCCTCATATAATTGAGGCGCCCTTTGTAGCGACCCCCATTTGCGCCGCCATCAATCCACTTTAGGGAAATCGCCGGGAACACGCACCGCTTTATCCGCCGCCTCCAAATTAATAAATTTAAAACTTCCGAATGAGTTATCGGGTGCACGGATTCGGGCGGAAACCTCCCCGGGGCGCGTCTAATGACGTAATAATTTAGTTTATTACGAGTTGATGTGACCATTATTGCGCTATCAGGTATAATTTAGCGGGGAAGTTCGGGCACCGAGAAACGAGTGTAGCTCTGTCAAGTGGCGCGCTCCCCATTTATCAACCCGTTCTTCCCATCCAAAAATTAAAAGAGCATTAGATAGATAATACGTGCGGGGCAGGTCTATCAAAATCCCTGTTACGACGCGCACCTGTCCGGGGGTGATGGATGCGCCCCCGTGGTCCTTGAATATATACGACGTACTTGCAGGTGTATCACGTAAAGGCATGGAAATAATAATAAAAAAAACTGCTAGTCTGGGGGGTATAGCGTATTAACCCCGGGGATAGTCTACGGCGGGGAACGGGTTGCGGAACCATCTCCAGTCAAGAGTTCAGCTGGGAAATAAAGGGGAGAATCTCATTTTAAATCTCTCCATAGCACACACACACATATACACGTTTATATAAATGCAACAACTGCATTTTTCTCTTCATAGACGAGCAGTGTTTACTCTAAGTTATCCTGCTGTTTATTTGAAATAACATTTCTGGGGCTAGCTGCGCTGGAGATAAAAATGTTTTCGGGGTAAATATTAGTGCGCGCCTAAGAGTGCCGAGCGGATGGAAGTTCGCAGTTTGTCAGCTGCATGCGGTTTCCTCGGGGGAGAAATTGCGGGTCATATTGAGGGCACGGGAAATAAGGTGGATGTAACGATGGCGGCGATCAAATCAAAGTTGAGCGGAACATGTCGAGAGGATTGGACCTAAATGGAGTACTCGTGAAAACTTTGCTACATCAATCAATGTTTAGATTTATTTATTTATAATAATAATAATAATAAGTTTAATCCCAATTTTTGTGTAAAATAAAAAATATCTGGAGTGGACTCGAAAAAAGTTCTATCTCGATAAGGCTATCAGCCGTGAGGCTTTTCCGCCGGTGAAGGGAGAAGCTCAGAGTAGTTTAATCACCCGATATTTAACTTAACTACACAGAAAACCTCCGAAAAACTGTAAAAGGTGATTCACTGGATATCGAACTCAGGCTCCCCAATGCTCATTACGAGACGGACGATGCCTATAACCACTCGGTCACTGAGTTGGGTGGATTTGATGATTTAGGAATTAAATTAGAAACTTGTGATCGTTATAATTTTTTTGGCGACCAAGTGGAACATATTTCATTATATTATTTATCACCATGAATCTGCCATACAAATGATTTGAAAAAATTACACAATGTTTATAAAAAATCAGTTAAAGTTAAATGTGAGAAGCTTAATAATAAATATCCAGAGAGTTATGCATCATTTAAAATAACTATTCCATTTGAGAAAATGAACGATGTATTAGATGAAGAATTATGGGCAACTGGCATTTGTATCAAACGGTTTTTTTCAGAAGAAACCTATTTCTCTGGGAAAGAAGTAGAAAAAAATTTACAGTGTACCAAAAACTTAAATAAAATATCCAATATTAAATTGTACTACCAGAATGTACGTGGATTAAAATCAAAACTTGACAAGTTAAAGATAGGTTTATTATCAAACCATACAGATTACTCCTTATGTGCGTTAACTGAGACATGGCTCGATGCATCTGTGCTCAACAATGAATTTAATAATGACTTCAATATATATCGTAAAGATAGAGACAAATTAATCGCAGGAAAAAGTAAAGGAGGTGGTGTGATGTTCCTAACAAGTAAAACCATTAATTCTTATGAAGTGGATGTATTTAATACAACTACGGAGGGTATCTGTGTTAAACTTAATTGGACAAACATGGAGTTGTACGTAGTAGTACTGTATGTACCCCCTGCAACTACCGCGGAGACTTATGAAGATATCTTCGAGCAAATTGAGGATCGACTAAGTGACAAAAAAGTATTAATATTAGGTGATTTCAATATCTCACATTATGTCAACTATTTTGTTAATGAAATTCATAATTACAATGTTATGGGCTTAGATAACTTTTTAAGTTTCAATAATTACTTGCAATATAATGATGTGTTAAACTACTTCGGTACATGTCTTGATCTAGTTATTAGTAATATGAATAACATTAATGTTGTGCGTGATAGCTGCCCTCTATTGAATGAGGATAATTATCATCCAGCACTAGAAATTACTATACTGATAAACATTAAAGAAAAAGAATGCAATGCATCGAAAACAAGAAGCTTTAACTTTTTAAAAGCAGACTTTCAGCAACTAAGTAATCAGCTACAAACTATAAACTGGTCTGAATTATATTTGCTGGAGGATGTTGATAATGCTCTTTCATATTTCTACAGAAGTGTTACAAATGTGTTTCAAAAGACGGTACCGCTTACTAGTTTAGCAAACCAAAATAAAAAATTTCCAAAATGGTTTAATAAACCTATAATTACAAATTTAAAAAGCAAAGAGCATTGCTTAAATATGTATAAAAAAACAGGAGATCGAAGTTGGAACGAAAAATATAAAACTTTACGTAGTATTACTAAACAAATGATCAGAAAGGAATACCATAAATACTTGGTAAATATTCAAAATGATTTGATACCTACCAATTAATTTCTGGAACTTTGTAAAAGATCAAAATAATGATACATATATTCCAAATACTATGGTTATTGATGGAAACGTTTTCAGTGACTGCACTGATATATGCAATGCATTCGCCAACTATTTTGCATCGGTATATACGAATGATCCTTCTGAGCGTAATATTGAATGTAATAGCAGCAATATTAATATTAAAGATTATTTTTGTAATGACTTAATATCAATTACTGAATTCAAAGATGCAGTCAGAAAGTTAAATTGCAGTAAATCCAGTGGACCAGACGATATACCGTCATTCATTGTTAAGGGCTGTGCTGATTATTTCATGCATCCTCTTATATATATTTTTAACTTAAGCTTACAAAACAGTATTTTTCCTAGTTATTGGAAAACAAGCAAAATTATTCCAATTCTTAAATCGGGCAAGAAAACATTAATAACAAACTATAGACCGATTAGTATATGTAGTTCTTTATCTAAAATCTTTGAAATAATTATCTATAATCGTATATATGAACAAGTCAAGTTTAAAATTACTGAGATTCAACACGGATTTCTTCGTCGAAAATCTACTGTAACAAATTTATGTAACTTCACACAATTCATACACGAATCATTTAAAAATAATAGCCAGGTGGATGTAATTTACACAGATATGGAAAAAGCCTTTGATAGAGTTGCCCATAATGATATTATTAATTCATTGAATAGTGTGGAGATTGATGAATATCTTAAATGTATAATAAAATCGTATCTTTGTCAGCGAAAACAAATAGTTGTGTTAAAAAGATGTAGATCAACATCTATAAATGTATCATCTGGAGTGCCACAGGGTAGTAACTTAGGACCCTTATTGTTTATATTGCATATAAATGGTATTTGCAATACTTTAGTAAATAGCCAAGAATTACTATTTGCAGATGATTTTAAAATTTTCAGAGAAGTTTCTTGTACTTCGGAATGTGATCAACTACAAAGTGATATACATAATGTGATAAATTGGTGTGATAATAATAGTTTTAAAATTAATATTAAAAAATGTAATGTGATGTCGTTTTCATATCGCAAAGAAATACTCTTATATGATTATAAAGTAGGTGATATGATTATAAATAGGTGCACAAAATGTGTTAATTTAGGGGTAATTTTCGATCAGAAGCTTATCTTTGATGATCATATCGCCAAGGTAGCTAATGAATGTTACAAAATATTAGGTTTCATTATTCGGTCCTGTAAAAAGTTTAGTAATATCAATACAATTATAGCTTTATATAATTCATTAGTCAGATCAAAAATGGAATATGCATGCGTTATATGGTCGCCATATTACGATAAATATAAAATTCAATTAGAACAATTACAAAGAAATTTTTTGAAATTTCTCTACTTTAAAACACACCGTGTATATCCATGTAGGGGTTTTCCACATGATGAACTACTGTTAATGTTCAGTATAAAATCTCTTGAAAAAATGAGAATAATAAATATGATATTATATTTATATAAATTATTTACTAATAAGATAGATGATAAACTGTTCTTGTCATTATTTAATATAAGAGTTCCTTCGCTAAATACTAGGTGCAATGACTTATTTTATGAGACCACTGTGAAAACAAAGATATATAAGAACTGTCCTTTGTACAGATTATCGCATGTTTTTACCACATATATTGACATTGATATTTTTAATATGCCGAACGCCTCTGTGGTAAGTGCTATTAAAAATATATAATTTGAATGTTCATTATATATCTTTGTGTTATGTTTTTTTTTCTTTCTTTTATTTGTTATGTTGTTATTATATCATCTGTAATTGGTTTTTGTTAAACTGTAGATGTCTATATTAAATAACAAAATGATAATGGAAAATGGAAAGTCTCTATCTTGACGTATTTTTCCTTCTATTTATTTTTTATTTTTAACTTTTACGCTTCCACCTCGATATGCCGATTTTAGAGGCTGGGTCGATAAAAAAATTATGCAACATATTTTGTTTATTTTTTTTACTGATCTTAGTGCAGAATATATCAGTGCACCAGATGCCCTAAGGAAATTGGAAAATTTTGATTATAAGTTTTTTTTTCTCGGCGACCAAGTTGAACATATTTCATTATATTATTTATCACCATGAATCTGCCATACAATTGATTTGAAAAAATTACACAATGTTTTTATAACAAAATGACAATGGAAAGAGGAAAGTCTCTATCTTGACATATGTTTGCTTCTATTTATTTTTTATTTTAAACTTTTGCGCTCCCATCTCGATATGCCGATTTTAGAGTCTGGGTCGATAAAAAAAATATGCAACATATTTTGTTTATTTTTTTTTTTACTGATTTTAGTGCACAATATATCAGTGCACCAGATGCCTAAAATAAAATTCGAAAATTTTGATTATAAGTATTTTTTTTCGGCGACCAAGTCGAACATATTTCATTATTATATATAGGAATTGTTACACCGGTACAATTTAGTGAGAACAGACAATTTACCAAGAGTTAGAAGGGTCTGGGTCGATAAAAAAAATATGCAACATATTTTGTTTATTTTTTTTTACTAATTTTAGTGCACAATATATCCGTGCACCAGATGCCTAAAAGGAAATTGGAAAATTTTGATTATAAGTATTTTTTTTTCGACGACCAATTCGAACATATTTCATTATTATATATAGGAATTGTTACACCGGTACAATTTAGTGAGAACAGACAATTTACCAAGAGTTAGAAGGTCTCTAGGACAACCAAAGAAAAGATAGAACGAACGAAATTCCGGGGTCGTCTTAAAGAAAAATAGTCAGACTGCCTACGTAAAAGAAGGAGACTCATATCTTCACTAACTCTCGCATATCTTCACTAACACACGTTTTCAGATTCTATGATTGTCGTTATTTCTCTGTAGCTCTTTCACAGTTCCGTTTACTGTACTACTCTTACCCAATTCATATCCTACAAAACCGAGTTTCTCTCTAATAGTCAGTCCACATCTGTGCGACAACGCAACCAGCCCGCTGCTAAGAATTTGAATAAAAAAAATAAAATTTTAATACAACCCAAAGCCTATTTATTGCCGCTGCGGCGAAACTTTGCGGTGCTTCGCCGCCCCATCCGGTCCCTCCGCGATAAATATTAAAATTAATTCTCGCGGACAAAAGTTGGCTTAATTAATTTCGAAAGTGTGACCGCGAGGGTCGTTAAACGCCATTGTAATTGGAGTCCGCAGACACACGCGGCACCGTAAAACCCGTCGCCCGTAAAACCGTGATGATAACTATATTTTTCGAGATGCGCAATAAAACGCGATTTCATGTTTAATATGGTCCGGAGGGCACACACATTACGGTCGGGTTATCGGTGCAGTGACCGTCTCGAAGGGGACGGTCATTGATTTCGGGGCCGCCCCTGTTTATTATATGGCCTGTACGCGGCGTGTCGCACCATCCTGAAATATTTGATGCGTGTATGTGGTACCATGTTTATTTTATGGTTTTACATAAATAAAGCGACCGATTCTTGTACTTGGTCGAAATTGCGCAATATATACCCAGTAAAACGGGCTGGGAGACTGAATACGGGATGAACTTGTGTATGCCGAGGGAAAATGAGATGAGCAAAAGGGTTTCAACTATCATTAAATATATATAGATTGTTGTTGGATATTACCTACTGGTAAAAACCACATCATGTGTGTCATGGCAATGTTTTGCCGCCCTAAATTTTAATGTTATTATAAGCATTTGATATTTTTTATAAGAATAGTATTGAAGTTTTTATTATTAAAAGCAATATCAACGTTAATAAAGGAAAAGATATACACTCCTATGAAACTAGAAGAAGAAGTGAAATAAATACAATAAAAGGGCGGACCTCTGCTTTACAAAAACATCAATATGAGAATAAGCGAGTACAACAAGCTACCATATTTAAAGAATAGATAATGTCATAAATGCTTTAACTCATTGAGTTAAAGCATTTATGACATGATCTAGTTTTTTATATCGTTTTCGATGCAGACACAAACTACAGTGTGTCATACACACATGTAGAAAATGTTATAACGGCGGAATAATAATAAATTCACTTAACAATAACAACACTGTAATACACAATGTTAATTTTTCATTTAGAAATAGTTAGACAGTTTAATATATTAATTCTTATATATATACAAAGATATAGGAAACTAGATAATGTCATACGGGCTTAAGACATTTAAAATTAACATCATGGCAACGCAATAAAAGAAGTAATAACATACAAATTAAGAAGAAAAAACTAATCCAGTACAACAAAAAGCAATATCTTTCACAGCAGGTTTTCCAGATCCACCAACGATTGGTGAAAGCACTGCGAATTTGATTTGTTAAATGTAATTGAGAATTATATTGATTAATTTTTATAAAAAAAAGAGTTTGAAATCAAGTATATACATGTTTACAGTTGAAATCCCACATAAGACTGAACGTCCAGAGAGATGGTTTTAGATATTCATATCAAAAAATTCACTTCAATTCCCCATTCACAGAGTTCTATAAAAATATTTTACAGTCCTTTTACATTCTCAGTTTTACACCGCCCAATCCCCATTATCCATTCCTGGGTGTGCCAGTGATCGCGGTTATAAATTTGCGTTCGTTCTGCTGGAAATATGGATCCAATTTACCGCGCCGCGCCGGCTTCCTATTCTTTTCGCGTTTCTTTCCGCGTTGCATGTTTAATAGAAGGGATGGCGCGCCGGTCACGCTCACCTTCTGCACTAAACGCTGAATTATGCGCCCTCGGCTTTTCAATTAGCCCGACGGATGGAATAAATAATGCCAGTCCTGAGTGAAATGATAAGGATCGGCACTGCGAAACGGACGTTTATTACTTCGCGCGACGTATTCATTTCGTTAAGCACAATTGCCGTTTAAGGGCATATTAAATTTTTATTACGAATAAATCTTTGCTGCAGCCGAAAACTGCACTTTATGGGGTAGTAATTAAAATGAATAAGTATATTATTTTCAAGAAAAAAAAAATAGAAATTCTTATTCTGTATGTATATGTATAACTATTTTGATGTTGTGTTTCAAATGTGCATACATTATTTAATTATTTTCTTCTTCTCGTCTTCAGTTATGATTGAAATTTATATATATATATATATATATATATATATATACGTTCCGAAATATTGATAAATACCAAATCTTGATATTCTTTAAATAACTAAGATTTAGTTTCACTACTCCTCTGCCAAAAGAAAACACTATGAAGAATAGAAGACAATTTAGTAGTAGTTACAACCTACATTTGTTGGTCCTTCAGCTATTTGTTTGTGCATGTGTCTGTGGGCACTTGTACTAAGATAACATTATGGCTTCAATTGTATGAAAAAATAATATTGCTTAAATATAACGATCTTAAACTCTTTATAAATATACCCCCTTATGTTTGGCATCAATAGTAGTATATTACAAACATGCAAATCCCAATATAATACACAACAATCCACCAATCGCGCAGCAAATCCAATTCCATCCGAAATTCCACTGTTCAAACATAATGATGTTGCGTCAGCAGTGCAACATCAAACATTTTGACATCGCAATGCAGCACCGCTCGCCAGAGCGCCGCCGCCGTGTAGTTACACCAATATATCTCGCCGCCCGCTTGCCAGGCTAGCGGCGAGTCCTCGCAGGACAGGGACATAATCCTCAGTGTTAGTCTGATTGGATACGACCCTAGATACTTGCTGATCTATCAGTCTGAATAGATCTGGGGACTTTGCCGTTATTCAGTTTGAAGCCCGCAGTAATTTAGGCTTTACCGACGGGGTTGGAGGGCGGGCAGCAGGAAACCGCCGCCGCCAACCCCAACTTTTATCGCCGCTTAGGAAAACCAACATCAAACCCCACTCAACATGGGGATTTTGTGTTATGATTAGAGTTTTAATTACTACAGTCCACTGGGTGATAATGGTATATGCCGTTTTGGTAGGCAGGACCAGATAAAATTCGTTTTAATTATGATACCGAATTATAAAAGGTAAATCCAGTGGGTATTAAGTCAGAATTAACTTCTTATTAATAATTAACTCAATGAATTCAACCTATATGATTAATTAAAATCAAAATGCGGTAGATCAGCCTTTTGTATACATACATACAAAATTATTATTATTATTATTATCATTATTTTAATTTAGTCGGTTTCTACCCTTAGGGTATAGGCCTGCCTTAAGGCTAAAAAATATTAATACACCAATTATATTATGACTATATTTCAGTAAATGTATCAAAAGTCTGCAATAAACATAAGTAGTATTGGTGCTGTAACAAACCGTGTTACTCCAAAATGTAAATTCGAATTTTCCCGCCGTTTGGATTGAACTATTTTTATATTTAGTATAAGGCATAATAGGTCAGTGAAGGGCCGCAGTACACAAAGCGAGGGCTATACTCACCGTAAAAAGATACTAGGGAAAATCATCTATCATCAATCTGTAGGGCTATGAATACTCTACATTTTCATTTATAAACCGTCTCTCTATTATTTCAAATAGAGGTGCTACAGAGTTGAAACAGGAGAACAAACATGAAATTTCATCAAATTCACATTTTTTCAAGCGCTACAGCGCGAAAACGGTAGAAGCTAGATAAAAGCCTCTATCATCAATCTGTAAGTCTAGGAATACTCTACATTTTCATTCAATCAATTCCAATTTTAACTAACAAGTTATTTAACATTTAGCACTTAAAAGTTATTTTAGAATTGACACGTATTTTTGATCTTTGCTTTTCTGCTGGTATAATCATATTAAATAAAAGATTTAGTCCTAAAATCTATATTATTTCCGCTATTAATTTTATATACAGAATTAATTTAGTAGTGAAGCCAGATATTACATTTAATTGCTAAGAAACTAATTAAATTAAAAATATTTTTTATATTATTATTATATATTATATTTTTTTTAGGATATAATTTTACGAATCTACGATTAAAAAGTGTTAGTTCACACCAATTTATAATTTACAGATTAAATTTGTACATTATACATGAAATCAATATTAAACCGAATTTGAACGATAATATTCAACACCACCATAACTTCATAAATTTCCGATCCGCCCAGCAATTGCAATTAGTAAAACATGGCGTCCTCCAACAATAAGTACAAATTAAACACATGTTAACAACAAGGACAGCCGCAATAAATACACGTGAGCTATAAACACATACAACCCCGAATCCCCTACAACTCTATACATCACGAAGTATATGGCCAGAATCAGCAACGGCTGTGCACCAGCCACCAGCACTTGATTGCATCAGATTTGAATAGAATTAAACCTTATTGAATATATTAGCGGAAACAACTCTCGGTACCAGCCAGCTGATATTATAATAATGATGCAACTCGTTTCGCATCCCCCGCGCGCGCACATTTATAAATGCAAATGCACGTCTCTAAGTTTATGTAAATGTGTGTACATGTTATTGCTCCCTGCCTACCCCACCGTTACCAACGACCATGTTTATTCTAGGAAGCTTTCACCTATGTTATGCAGGCTTTGAGCTTTACTCTTGTGGGCGCCTCATTGCCTGTAATAACATTATCGTGTTCCGAACAGAACCGTCGCGAGCTATTCCGGTTTCTCAGACGAAAGGATTGGGAGTGCCACATCAATGTCCTTATTATCGGGACGGGATTGCCAAGACGATATTATTGTATGAGCAGTTTGGATTGACATTAATATGCTTGCATACTGATATTGGCTATAATATTCTGTATGCAGTAATTACTAACTACTAAAACGATATTTGAAGATATCTTACTAGCTTACATCATTTTTCGATTAAATTAAACCATAACCCGTTGTTGTCACGTGGAGTCTCAGAGACTCTTCTCACATTTTCAACCCTATAACTGCCTATTTTTTAACAAATCTGATCCTAGAATGTTTCGTGGGTATATTTTACTGTAGTAACATGTGTAGAATACCTACGAAACATTCTAGGATCAGATTTGTTCACCTAAAATAAAAAATATGCAGTTATAGAGTTGTAAAAAACTCTTAATAATTTTTATTTACGGCAAACGTCTAGAATAAAAATGAGATACATAAGTGACAATACATATAGCGTGCGAAAATGGACAAACAAAAAATGTACATTACAATTACACTTAAAAACTAGTTAAATAAATTACATAAATTAAGTAATTACGAGTGATCGAGTAACGTAATGGAGATAATTATCCTAGGCGAACAGGTCCTTTGAGTAAAAAATCGAATCTGGAATTTGCTTGCAATTTATTGCATAAACGCATTAATCTGCAATTCGGATTATAGTATCCATAATTTGTTCTATGTTTTTTACATCTAAAAAGGAGAGAATTTCGGCCGTTTTCGTAATACACAATTTTGTAGGAGAGTGCGTTTGAGTATAACAAGAAAACACAGACGCGCAATTTAATTTATTAAAAATAAACTAAAACATACATACAAAATCAACAATCACAGTCGTATTAGGAACAATTTTTAACAAATTTTCATATAAAAACGAAAATAAAATTCAAAACGAACAAAATTTGATGCTTTTTATTGGTCATATTCTGCTTCTTTGATACATTCTCTGCATATTTTATGACTGCACCCTAAGGAAATTGTATTTTTTTTGCACTAAATATTAAGATTTTATATAACATCCTTAAGGTTTTATATAATAATTGTAAAGACATTGTAGGCCATGAAAGTGAGATTTTATGGTTATAGATAATATATTGAGATTTTGTAGGGTTTCTCCATCCACTTACATATAGTTTTAGTAGTAGCTTGTAATGATTGTATAGTTTTGTATTATTGTGATATATTGTATTTATGTTTATTATTTTAAATTATTATTATTATTAAATAAATAATAAAATTAATTTAATTTCTGAGTATATGCAGAATTTGACAGCATTGTGCAGGCAGTTTTTAACAAAATATAGACTTTTCCATGAATTGGAATTCCTATATGATACATTTAAACTAAACACCTCTTTTGTCTTATGTTCCATGTTCGGTTTTGAAAAAAGTAACACTTTGGTTGGTCAAGTAAACGTTTGAGAATCTCTGCTATAGTTTGTACGTAAGAAACATTGAAATACGTCCTCATTTGCAGCAGGGCTTTTATTCTTTACGATTTCCTTTTTGTTACATTTAAGCACACAAGTGCAACTACTCAGTTTTATGACTGCACCGAGAACGGTGTAAAAAATACACTCCCATTGTGGTATCTCCATTACTTTTATTGCCCATTTTTTCTTATGTGATTATTTTTGGTAGAAATTATTTCTGCAATTATTTTCACAATATTTAGTAATGTGCATTTATGATATAACTAATGTAACGTTTACCCCTACCGCGTATATTTTTTATTAAAAATATCATATTTCTTTATAACATATCAACCTAGTCCGCCTAGGATATTTTACTTTTTAATTCGTCAGTGACAGTCTTTAAATGTTCATTTTTAAAATTGATTTCACGTGTTGGTTTAAATGAAATGTAAATTTTCACCTGTTTCTATATGTTCATGTATGTACACTTTATTTTATTTTATTTTGTAGGTTGTAATTTTTTGTATTTTTTTGTATTTTATATCTTATATTTTGTAAGAATTTGTATGAAATGGCGTTGCCGTAAATAAAGAATTATTATTATTATTATAGTCACCATACTGATAACCATAGCATACTTTCGGAATCAAACATACAATGATTATGTTTGATTCTGAAAAATATGCTACGGTTATCAGTATTAATCATATAAATCAATATAAATCATATAATATCAAACATAATCACTGTATGTTTAATTCTGAAAAGTATATTTTGTAAGAATTTGTATGAAATGGCGTTGCTGTAAATAAAGAATTATTATTATTATTATTATAGTCACCATACTGATAAACATAGTATACTTTCGGAATCAAACATACAATGATTATGTTTAATTCTGAAAAGTATGCTACGGTTATCAGTATGGTGACTAGGGGTATCAATTTATATTTAATAATTGCCAATTCAACTAGATTTTTCATACAAATAAGCAATTTATTTTAAAACATTTCAATTATTAATTTAAAACGAAACGAGTTTGATTGAAACTACATTTTAACAGTATTAATTGAACCAACAACTCGCTTTGATTGAAAATCAAGCTTGAATATTTTTTTATAAATGTTTGTTGTAATTAAATAGGGCGTGTGTTTTTGCTGAATAAATTTAAACTATATTAGTTAGTAATATAACAATTTAAAGCATAAAAGCAATCAAAAGTGTTCTGGATGACTAGAAATAGTTGATATTGAGAGCATGTTATCTAGAAACTCTATTTTACTTTCCGAATACAATAGTAGAACATGATCAAATATCAATAAAGTATAATTTTTTTCTTTAAGTGTTTAATATTTAATATATAAATTTTAAAAAAATACATAGTATGTAGAAATAATGGTGTTATAAAGAGAGACTATTTTTGGTTAATTAAAAAAAATAATGGCTATTAAAAAATATAAAAGTAATTTGTGATCCAAGGTACTAAATTCTCACCAACTATAAACTGACGCTTTATTATGGTAAAATATCAGTAATAACATAAATCAGTAAATAAACAGACATACAAAAGTAAGTAAAAACCAAATCTCGCGTTGTTTATGCACGAATTCAAAAATGTGCAATACCATGCCAAATTGCGACCTCCTCCGACGGAGGTGGGTTATATCTATACATACGTACCGAATTTAAGAGATTAAAAAAGTCTCAAAGTGCAGTAAAGTTTTTTGAAGTAAAATTCTATAACACCAGGTTATATTAAAGATTGTATTGATATGAAAACTTTTAAACAAAAAACCAAGGCTTTATTAGTGAAGAACGCACCATACAGTCTTGATGAATTTCTGTATTTGAAACTGTAACGATTGTACTATACCGTTGATTTATATACTTCAATCAACGATTATACTAAGTACCATGTTTCTCGAAAATATTTCACTACATATGTTTTATGACCTCTGTAAATACAAACATGTATATAAAAAGCAATACATTATTATTATGATTATTATTATTATACTCCGATTTACACTTTGTGTACATAACCATCGTCGGGCCAGTAAAGTTTGATTCCATCCTGCAAACATATATGAAGCGATCATAATTTCATATCTTTACACCATCACGCCCTCTCGCCGGTTATTTTTAAATATAGTTCCGTGAAATATCTGGCTGTTTATAACTACGGGGTAGTATAAGTTTACGCGCCAACAAAGCGCCCCGGCGAATATGAAACTTCGCGCTGTGAACTTCAGTTGCACAAATTCGCATTTTGTTTTAATATTATTTATACTTGACATACTTACTATTTTATGCTATGACTGTGTAGCACTAAATACAAGATACACTTTAACAATGAATTCAAAGGACCTTTTTTTTGGGGATTTAAAAGTAAAACATGCTCAACAACCTAATCGTTGGGCTTTGTTGACTTTAAATGCATCCGAGAGGATATTATTTTTATGTTGGAGAATGAATCTTCATAAACAACCATATGAACGTTCATTCTGTGTTGCTTTTGTGAATGTTTCACTGACATATGTCTGCCTTTCCACAGTAGAGTTACTGACATTGTGTCGAATCGAATGTCTTTTGTAGATCAATGAACAATAAGTGTGTCTCATAATATCGTCCATGGCGTGCAGATTATTATTTGTTTTATATATTATTTAAATAATAACGAACATTCACGTATTTTTTTTAAAGTTTATTCAAAAATAAAAACACAAGCCATTATTATGCGTGGTAGTGGATCGATACACTACCACTCAGGCTAATGACTTGTTTCTATTTTGTAATAAACTTTAAAAAATAAAACTACTGTAACGTAAAAATAAATCAAGCTATGAAGAACACAAAAAGCCAGCCTTCTGTGTTCTTCATAGCTTGATTTATTTTTACGTTACAGTGTGACTTTTTTAAATAATAAGGAACGTCGGCCATTACGTTCTTCAACTGTTTTTATCAATGAAAACAACGTTCTTCAACTGTTCTGCTTCTAATCAATTGTAACAACATTCTTCAACTATTATTCTATTAAAAATAATGTTTGGCATACGTTAGTCTCTAGTTTATTTAGTTATCTATGCAAAACAGTTGAAAAACGTGTATAGTTTTTTCATTCAATTTTACTATAGAAAACAGTATATACCCTCAGATATCTTCGTTATCCTACAAGATAATACACAAGATTTTAAGGCGTGAAAATTGTTGAATTTCAAACAGTAGCATTATTCTTGTTCTAAAACAAAAAGTATGAGAAATATTGAATTCAAAATAGCAAATATGGGTTCTTCATTGAATTTTACTATAGAAAACTGTATATATCTACAGATATCTTAGAAGATACATTCGGTTTTTAATCACGAAAATAAATGAATATCAAAAAGTAGCACATATCTTACTCTAACTTAAAAAATATAAGAGATATTGAATTCAGAATGGCAAATTTAGTTTCTTCATTGAATTTTACTATAAGAAACTGTAAAATCTTCAGATATCTTCACTATAATAGAAGATGCATACGGTTTTTTATAGTGAAAATAGATGAATATCAAAAAGAAGCATATATCTTACTCTAACTTAAAAATATAAAAGATATTGAATTCAGAATGGCAAATTTAATTTCTTCATTGAATTTTACTATAAGAAACTGTAAAATCTTTAGATATCTTCACTATAATAGAAGATGCATACGGTTTTTTATCGTGAAAATAGATGAATATTAAAAAGAAGCATATATCTTACTTTAACTTAAAAAATATAAGAGATATTGAATTCAGAATCGCAAATTTAGTTTCTTTATTTAATTTTACTATAGAAAACTGTATATATCTTCAGATATTTTCACCATCCTAAAAGATACACAAGATTTTAAAGCGTAAAAATAGATGAATATCAAACAGTAGCATTATTTTTATTCTAAACCAGAAAGTATAAGAGTTGAATTCAAAATAGAAAATATAATTTCTTCATTCAATTTTACTATAGAACACTGTATATATCTTCACATATCTTCACCATCATAGAAGATACATACGGTTTTTAATCATAAAAATAGATGAATGTCAAAAATAACATATATCATGCTCTAACTTAAAAAATATAAGAGATATTGAATTCAAAATGGCAAATTTAGTTTCTTCGTTTAGTTTTACTATAGAAAACTGTATATATCTTTAGATATCTTCACCATTATAGAAGATACACAAGGTTTTAAATTGTGAAAATAGATGAATATCAAAGAGTAGCATTATTCTTGTTCTATAACAAAAAATATAAAAGATATTGAATTCTAAATGGCAAATATAATTTCTTCATTCAATTTTTACTATAGAAAAATGTATATATCTTCAGATATTTTCACTATCATAGAAGATACATACGGTTTTTTATCGTGAAAATAGATGAATATTAAGAAGTAGCATATATCTCACTCTAACTTAAAGAGTATAAGAGATTTTGAATTCAGAATAGCAAATATAGTTTCTTCATTTAATTTTACTATAGAAAACAGTATATATCCTCAGATATCTTCGCTATCCTACAACATATACAAGGTTTTAAAGCGTGAAACTTGTTAAATTTCAAACAGTAGCATTATTCTTGTTCTAAAACTAAAAATATGAGAGATATTGAATTCAAAATAGCAAATATGATTTCTTTATTGAATTTTACTATAGAAAACTGTATATATCTTCAGATATCTTCACCATCATAGAAGATACATACGGTTTTAATCATGAAAATAGATGAATATCAAAAAGTAGCACATATCTTACTCTAACTTAAAAAATATAAGAGATATCGAATTCGGAGTAGTCTTCTATATAGGGGTCGGACCATCAATCCCAATTATATCGCATTGTTTTTACTTTGGGATACAAGTTATTTATTGGTTAAGTAAAAGCCAAACACTGTAACTCAGAAATATAAACTATGTGGAATTCACCCCTGAATGGTCTACGACGACGATGCACATGCTTCAACTGTTTCTATCAATGAAACCAATGTTCATAATCTGTTTTCTGTCATTTTGTTTTTTTGAAGCTATACTGACTGGCTACGCTCTGAATAAACGTATTATAAATAGAAACATTAGAATCAAATTTTAGGAAATATATTTATTTTCATAAATATATTTCCTAAAATTTGATTCTAATGTTTCTATTTATAATACGTTTATTTTATTGAATGAAAACCACTTATTCGATAAAATAAACATATTATAAATAGAGACATTACAATAAAATTTTAGGAAACATAGTGAAATGATGAATGGGTATGGTTTGAAAAACGGCGTATGTATGTCGTGGTTTTAATTTTTGTATATTTTTGTTGTGGTTTCTGATGTGGAAGGGCAGTGAGGGAAATGCCAATATAGGTCTTTTTTATGTCGTGGTACGTCTATATAAGGGCATAAGAAGAAGTTAATGCGAGCTCTGAAGGGATGATTTGATTGAAATGTAAAAAATGTTAAATTTGTATATACAAATTAATTAATTAAATTAGATAAGAGTGACATCTAATTGAATAAAACAGTGTATTATAATATAAAACACTCTAATAATGATATACGTCGGTATTATCACTTTAACCGAAATCTTCTCACTGTTCTCCAATTAATATCCTCATAATAAACCTTTCCCTCTTTAACTTTAACTAACAAATTAGAATTCAGTCACTTTAGACTGATGAAACGTCTATTTAAAGTACGATTAAACTGGCGACAAACACGATTACACCCCTTCATCGTGGACGCGTGAAAAATTTAATTAACATCCCCTCGGGCGCGAAACGGCTTTCATACTTTCCGACTTATTTAATGCGATTTCATGTATTGTTTGGCAGTTCCACCTGCAAACAAGTATATAAGTGATCGTTTAATATTTAAGAATTTAATTTTCTACGAGTTAATGTGAATTTCCATTGCAGTCGCCAGTAGAAATTCACAGTACAATTAAAAAATACTGCTAAATAATTTAACAAATAAATTAAATTCTCAATTCTATTTTCCAATAAATTTAGGTTACAAGTGCAGCCGGCCAACAATGTACCCCTGCTGCTGGGCTGTAATTTGCACGCGCGTTGTATGATAGGAAGTTCGAAGATGCATCAGGTAATAAATTTCTTCGGCTTCCTTGTAAATTTATTAGTTCTGCACGGAACTTTCAATGGTATCTTGTTGTTGCGATTTATGGGAATTAACAAACTGCCGGCCATTCATTACATCGCCGCGCAAGTGGTCGCGCTTTATTATTAAGAAAATTGATCGCACCGCCGAGATGATTTAAGAATCCCTCGCCCAAGCACAGTTTGTAATCACATGAAACAAAATCATAAGAAGGTTCATTACTGTGTAGTTTCGAGTATATACAGTTTTCTTATGATTTATGGTTATTTTTTTTAGTAGAACTAAATATATATGTTATAATAAAATTAAAATGGCGATTATTATAGGGGTATAATAATAACCTGATGGGCATATAATATAAAATATAAAGTGAATTCTAGAAACCTAAGGCTGAAATTAATTGCGGATAATATTACGTATACCAAATTAAGGTATAAAATTTAGTTCTAAAATTAAAATAAAGAATAACTTTTTTATATATAATTATTTCTCATATATAAAAAATAAATTAACATTGATATATCTGGTGATTTTTCATTTAGATAGCCGTATACGGCAAAAAGTCTCTAACCATATAGGAAGGAAATGATGTCAAACTTTTATATTATTCTTGGTAATAAAAAAAATAACTTAATTGAGGGGCTATTTGCTACAAGCAGTTTTTTTATGTCAATAAATAAACTTTCACAATGGAGTGATAAACTTTTTATATTGTGTACAAATAATCAATTATTTTTTTAGTTTAACTTATTTGATCGTACATTTTCAGTAATTCCGTTTTAATATATAATCCGGGATTAAAATACCAGTAGTCTACACTTAGTGGGAAATAATTACGTGTGCTATTTAATAACAAAGTAGTCTGTTATTAAATAGCACACGTAATTATTTCCCACTATATCTATTGAAGTGTAGACTACAGGTATTTTAATCCTGGATTATATATTAAATCGGGATTACTGAAACTGAAAATGTACGATCAAAAAACTTTTGAATTTGATAAACCGTTTTAAATGTCTCAAAAATGTAAATGCATAGTGACAATTTTGAATACATATTAATACCATATAACCTTAAATTAAACACACTTTCATCTCCTATAACCCAACACACCCAATTTAATTGCCATCCGGTTATTCGTAATTACTTACTTTCCCAACCGTCCCTTTCAAAACCTTCATCTCGCAATGTCCGGCCCTCCCAAGGGAGCATTACGTTTTTAAGAGCGAACCCTCCTCTCATCCATCCAAAATTTAAATTCAGCATCGTCCTGATTGTGTCATATCAGCCCGAGCCTACTTATGCAATTCCAGTGAAACGCCACGGTCAGCAGCCCGATATGCAAAAATATTCGGCAAGAGGGACGCCCGGCCGTTCGATTGAATTTCAATAAAACCAATCAATTCCGAAATTAGACTGGCGTATACATGCGGCGCGCTGTTGCGATATGCCGCGGATTAATTATCTGCTGCTGTGGCGGCTGGCTGGCGGTGTGTTAGTACCACCGTGTAATATAATAACAAAATGTCAGGACATCATTTTTTTTGCGTTTGAATTAATGGATGGGGATACCGCCGCGCCGGAGGGGCGATAATTTGTCTTTCGGGGGTAATGAAATTAACGGCGATGATTCAATGTTGTAGTGATAAATTTATGGTAATTATCTGATGTATGCTATAACGGCTTTTGCGACGATTAAAAAGTTACCAAAACTAAAGCGCATCGCAAATTATGGATGATTAGTGTATGTGTGCTCGCTACATATTTTTTACGTAATTTTTTATTATAGTTTTTATAATAATAATGTTCTGAGAGTGATAAATAATTAAAACTAATTTATTTTTTCAATCTGAAAATTCATCACTTTGAATTTATTGCCGAGCTAAAAAGATGGCGATCCTGCAATATAACTAATCTTGCGATTTATCTACTATTATAATATAGTAACTACTACTCTAAATAACCTTATTTAAAGTAGTAGTTACTATATTACTCACAATTCTATAAACTATAAACTATAAACTAGTTACTATATTACTCACAATTCTATAAACTATTAATACTAGCATCTACTTGTTGGTGTAATTTAATTATTTTATAAATGTGTCGCCCGATCAAGCGTCCATCATGTGAAAATTCTTATCTCTCTTTGTTCTTGCACAGATGACAAAAAAAAAATTGTAACGTGCACACAATTGCATTGCCCCGCAGGCATCTTTGCGAGTAAGCGTTCAGCTGGGATTGGGAATGCTTTAGCTGCAGCAACCCGAGTTATATAACGGTCAACGATCTCCAGGCTTCAGCGTTTTTTTTTTGTGCGCCGTCAAAGTTTCAAACAAGAAACGCATTACATGCCCACCAGGCAAAATTTTAAGCGGAAAAGTATTAATTGCTCCGGCTTCAACTATGAAACTTGATGTTTTCACATTAGAACGTTTATTATGAAGGCGGGGTTTTTTTTTATTTGGCGTTTTATCGTTTTACCTTTTAAAGCTTGTTATTTCTAGTTGCAACTCTCCGATTTACAATTATTGTTTAATACTCTCGTTGTTTAGATTAGGGGTCCACAAACTACGGCCCGCGAGCCATATACGACTTTATGGATACGTGAGTGCGGCTCTTCAAAAATACAGTTGAAATTTGTAAATTTACTAGTGTTCAAATATGCATAATAAAAAAATATTGAGACTTTTTTTGAGGGTTAAAATTTATAAATCCATAGACTATTATAATACTGATGCATTAGCAAGGTTTGTAATATAAACATCCAGAGATGTTTGGAAATATTTGCAAAATTAACATATAACATCGTATATTTTATTATATATGTTGGAATTAAATTGCATGCAAACTAAAGAACCCGTAATGTAATATTATGACTCTAATAGAGGGAATAATATATTGCTAATGCATTTGCCTCAATTACTCAAGGTATTACTGGTATTAATTTATCTGCTTTCGCTACTTGTTATTATACTACGTCTTCAACATTGCCGTAGCTGGTTAAATTGATTCTAATTCGGTTTATTCTTGCATTAATAATACATATTTCAGTCTTTTCAAACCAATTAAATAAAAATTATATCCCTTACATTGCAGTCCAGTATGTTTTTAAGCAACTTTTGCATTAATTAATACTACTTTCCGGAATGATTATAAAAGTTTGTTATGGGAGTCGAATATGCAAATCGTAAGCCTTCTTAATTGCGGTCGTAAAAGTTGTCGCCCACTAAAATCTAATCTGGAATTATTATATCCAATGAGCATAAAACACGTTTACATAAGAACATTTAAGTCCATAACTATAGTCATTAATTGTGCACCCAACCCTTATAAAATTATTTCCGCATAATTGCATAATTCACTTATGCGAAATCAATAGTTTCGCCAGCGGGAATGTTCTATGTGAGACGGGTTTGACGATTATTATAACTTTAGATTGTAATTTATTTTATAATCTGAATTTAAATTTACATACGACAGAGATTAATCACTATACACGTTTAGTAGTGATATATCAGTCTAGATAATAACGCAATTTGTGTAATTCATTTTCTCGAAACAATCTATATCTATATATATATATATATATATATATATATATATATATATATAAATATATATATATATATATATATATATATAAATATATATATATATATATATATATATGTATATATATATATATATATATATATATATATATATATATATATATATATATATATATATATATATATATATATATATATATATATATATTTCATTTTCGACATTTCTGATACTTCTGATATTTATGATATTGCTGATATTTCTAATATTTCTAATATTTCTAATATTTCTGATATTTCTGGTATTTCTGATATTTCTGATATTTCTGATATTTCTGATATTTCTGATATTTCTGATATTTCTAATATTTCTGATATTTCTAATATTTCTAATATTTCTGATATTTCTGATATTTCTGATATTTCTGATATTTCTGATATTTCTGATATTTCTGATATTTCTGATATTTCTGATATTTCTGATATTTCTAATATTTCTGATATTTCCGATATTTTTGATATTTCTGACATTTCTGACATTTCTGATATTTCTGATATTTCTGATATTTCTGATATTTCTGATATTTCTGATATTTCTGATATTTCTGATATTTCTGATATTTCTGATATTTCTGATATTTCTGATATTTCTGATATTTCTGATATTTCTGATATTTCTGATATTTCTGATATTTCTGATATTTCTGATATTTCTGATATTTTTGATATTTCTGATATTTCTGATATTTTTTGACATTTTTTACATTTCGGACATTTTGACATTTTTTTTATACTATTTTGACATTATGTCTGATGTATACTTATTTGAAGAAATACAGTTATTATTATTATTATTATTATTATTATGTAGCCTACACCGAAAAGTAAAAGGCAAATAGATAATATATTACTATTATTATTATGATATATTAAGATATAGATAGCCCACCTACATGTTTTCTGAATACAGTTTGAAACAGTTTTTTTTCCGCTAGCATTTAAATTCTTATTTGAATTTAATGAGCCCCTGTTGTGTGAATATGAAAGCAGTCTACTCTTTAAATTTTCCCTGGAAAAAATCTCCACCAGCACCCAAACATTATTCAGCCCGTAATTACGAGCCCTCGCCCATTATTATCGCGTTAAATATTTCACGGGCCGGCCGGAACCCGCTGAATTAAAAATGTGTTGCTCTCCAATGGAATTTATTATGGTATAAATAACGGAAGGCGTTGCGGGGGCTATTAACCCCGCGAGTGGATTACACTACATCATTTTCGCCCGCAACTAACCCCCCTCTCTGCATCGTCTGCAATAAAACTGTCCTGCGCTGAAAAGTGGAGCGCTCCAGCTAATTTGTGAAGGTTACTGCTCGGCTGAGGGGGGCGGCAGCATGAACGATGTCTTAACAATTTTCGGGCCCATCCCTCGGGAGCGTAATTCCTTTTCTATTTCGAGAGATAGTCGCGCGGAATTACATCAAAGCATGGGGAGGAAGGGGGGGTTAAACGCTGTACGTAATTCCGACGATTTCGCTTGAATTCTTCAAATTCAAATCTCTTTTTCCACGGGGCATAAACTTATTTACGTTTACAGTTTTGTTTGCTTTCTCAAGAAAAATAGTTTCGGATCATGAGTTAGATTTAACTTTGCTGTTTATACAAAAATAATTAAGATGAAAAGTTATTTATTAACATTTGTTACCCGGCGCATTCACCAATGTTCCCCAAATATATCAATAGCTATTAAATTAAGTATTAGTTGTTTTAGCCACAATAAATACGTTATCTATAATATAATATATAATTTGGTTGTTGGTACAAAAAAATATTATAGGAGCGTTAAAATATAGATAAATTTAAATTTTATTTTAATTTAATAAAACATATTGACCACATATATACCCCAAAAACTAAAAAGCAAAACACTATACTACTACTATATATCGCACTATAAGTGTCGTAACTTCCAAAATTAATTTTCAGGTTTTGATTTTTATTTTGATGATTTTGATACACAAACCTTCAATACCCACAGCCCGGTGAGGAATCCAAACCACAAATATCGCGTCGAGGACTGTGGGAAGAAACCGCTATTCATCATTTTTTTTTTGTGGATATACAATTGATTTTAATTTTACTTTTAAATGGAGAAAAAAAGAATTAAAATAAAAAAATTAAACCCCTAGGAGGAAAGTTAAGCGCCATCTGGGGGCTCCACATCAATTAGCAATGCGCACCCATATGGTAATAACCGTCAACAAGCTCATGCCTTCAGGAACACCGGGTAGTGCCGTCTATGGAATAATATTCCATCAGAGTGCTTATATATGTTTTATAAGATTGGACTTGTGCTGATATCTCAAGCACTCTGTTGGAATGTTATTCCATACAGGGCACTACCCAGTGATCCTGATAGCATGAGCATTTTGAAGGTTATTACCATATGGGTGTGCATTGCTAATTGATGTAGTGCCGCCAGATGGCGTTTAACATTCCTGCTAGGGGTTTAATTTTTTAATTTTAATTCTTTTTTTCTCCATATAAAAGTAAAATTAAAATCAATTGTATATCTACAAAAAAAATCCTAGCCGCGATATTTGTGGTTTTGATTTCTCCTTGGGCTGTGGGTATTAAGGGTATGTGTATCAAAATCATCAAAACAAAAATCAAATCCTGAAAATTCATTTTGGAAGTTACGACACTTATAGTGCGATGTATAGTAGTAGTATAGTCTTTTTAGTTTTATGGGATATATATGAGGTCAAATGGTATTTTGGAATTAACTCTGTGATTGAATTAATTTAAATCACCCATCACTGTCTACTCATAACTCGTTAAATGAATAAATGTCATAGCCGGAGCAATAAGGCACCAATTAATATGTCGCGCTCGTCGATTAAACGTCGCAGTGATTAAACCCGTTTAATTGGGCAGCGCTGGCTTTTTTCGTGGTTCCTGCGGGGGGATGGGCCCATTAATCAGCAGCGCTGCCAGCGACATATGGCGGCCACTTCCATACGACATGTCATACTTGAGATATAGTAAATTACTCCTGCAGATTAGATAGGAGAAGTCCTGCGGGGCGGCCTGGCCCTCGTCATTATAACTTTACCGGCATATTCGTTGTGCTTACACGCCTTGCACGGGAGTTTCGGTGATATAGCGACGGCGGAACTTGCGCAGGCAAAAAACCCGCATGGCTAGAATGACCACGCGGCTACGTTTACTCAGGATTTATATTGCCTGCGGACCATATCCTGTAATAAACCTGTAATCGCGTTGCTAACAAACTACCTGCTCCAACGGATATGACAGTATTTATATAGAGGGATGTTTTATATTATGCGTTTATATGCGCTACATATACATGTTACGACTAGTTTGCCGTAGTAAAATATGTGACAGGAAATGCAAAGGTTTTTGCAATAAATCATGCGTTAAAGTCACGTAAGATTATTTATACAAGAAACATCAACATACATGTTATGAGTATTAATTGAATAATTGTATATTTGCTTCTATCAAACTCCTTTTGTCTTCCCAGCTTGCCAACTCCAGTAGGATTTTATCCCCCTCTTCCCCAGTTCTACTACCCTTCTCAACTGAATATTTAGGCACAACCTCTTCATAATCGGTATCGTACTTTCTCTTCCAATCACTGACACCAGTAGATCGATTTTTTTCTTCTGCCTTGCTCTCTATTTTCTATTATTTCCTTTTTTGACAATCCTCGCCCACTCGGGTGCGAATTTCTCCACCTCTTGTCCACTCCAGTGTTTATTAATAATCTGATCAATAAATTAAGTTTACATACGACCTATAATCGCTTTAAGTATTCTGTTCGGTAAGTGATCGAGCCTGGCTCCACTAACATAATACAGGACTGATTTAGTGGTTGGATTAAGGACACTTCATATCGTTGAGACATGCCAAAGCTCGTCTATCGTATAAATTCCACTATAGTGATTTGATACCAAATTCAATTACTACTAATAAGCTGTGTATGTAAGTGTATTTTATTTCGCCTAATAAGGGAGAAACTTCGAAACATAATTCACCCAGTTCCAATTCATCCTCTATGTATATGTTACAAACTATCCTTGGGGTGTTATTCCTCGTTCCAGTCGAATTCGGACAATTGATGATTTCATTGAGTGTTAGAGTTTGCAAGTATTTTTTAATAACGAAAACATTAATGTCTTGTATAATAATTATATAATTATTATTATATATAACAGTTTTCAAGCTGATATTTATGTTTTTTTGTACTGTCATTACAAAAGTCTGAGTCGTGAGTTCGAATTGCCATTAAGGAAAGCTCTTTTGTATTTTTAAACTTATTTATTTATTTAATCATATTTCTTCTACCGTAAGGTGTAGGCGTTTACCTTTCATTTATCCTTTGAATTTGTATTTTTCTTTCCATATTTTTCTATTCTCTATGAATTGTTTTATTCCTTCACATGGTATATCTTTTCTTTTTGCTTCCTCCCATGTTTTTCGTGGTCTTTCCCTGTAAATTTTCCCTTGTACCTGTTGTTTCGTATACTCTTCTTGTTATTCCTACAACCCCCGTACATTATCTCTACTATAACTCGAGTTATCTCTACTATAACGAGTAGAGATAATGGGTGGGGATTGTAGGAAGGTGTGATTTTTTTAAAGTGATAGGGAAAGGCGTATAAATCTGCAAAAGGCTGGCATGGGAATGAGAAACATTTAAGTTGTATATTTCTGTATGTAATAGCCACTAATCAAGGTTTCTTTTTATATAAACTTTTGAAATTCTATTATAAAAATTGAATTTATGAATAATTTTTGTTTCTTCAATACAACTAAAATATGTATGTGTGTAATTTTTACTAAAAACATAGTAATTCGCGCTATAAAATATTATAAACGTCCTTTTAAACAATTCTTTCTGATAAACCGATTAAAACCAATTCTATCTCACAAAACTCCATTACTTTGATGTTTCTACCCGAGTTAATAGGATTTTTTTTCTACGTTGCGTTATATTTCAAATTAACTCAGGTATGTACTACATATATTTTTCCTGCAGTACATGTGACGTTCGCGTACCCATCCCTGAAATAAGCTCGCCAGACCGAATTCCAGAGCGTATCAGTTGCATTCCTAATTTAATCGAAGCAAAAAAAAGCGCCCCGGCGCTCGCTAGGCAAATGGAAACCGGGCCGCATCCGCAAACACAGCCCCTTTAATTATCGGAAAGAAACATGTCCCGTTTTTAATTCGCCGGCACGTAAAATGCCCGTCCATATATTACAAACAGTAATTGTCGTCGTTCGATAAAGCCCATCAGACTGCAATTCCATTGTTCGATCCACGTTACAAGCAACACCAGGGCCAGAATAAATATTAACCGGCCTCATTATACGGGCTTTCACGAGAGAGGTCCACTGTCGGTTGGCAAAGTAAACATCACCGTCCGATAGCAAATTGCTGTTGGAACTCTTTGAACCTAACCGGTCTAACCCGTTACACACTTCGTTCTATTTGCACGTAGATATTTTCACAGCACGCTTTGTAGCGTTTACACAAAAACGCTCGACACGAAAAAAAAAAATCAAATCAGTAGAAGAATAAATATTTATGGAATCCCATACGAAAATACGAGCAAATAAACATTAATCAAATGACTCTCGTTAAAAAGTAAACCGGATTTCGGCTGGAAAATAAACACTTTAGCAATTACCACCGGAGTTTAAAGTATTGATAGGTAAACAACACTGTTTACTTTTCCGAAAGCACCCCACTTACACAAGGTGGAAAATAAAAGTTTTATGCTGTCATTAAAAGGCCGGTGTATAAAATATAAGCTAGAAACTATTAAAGTGCTATTATTTAAATTTAAATTAAAACTTTTGAGGCTTTATTACAGGCTTTAGTGAATCGTAAGCTTGCTTTTAGTGCGCATTAATGGCTGTGTAGGGTAGAAGTATATCGCGGCGACTTTATTAAATCTTAATTATAATTGGTAGTGGCGGGGTTTAATGTGTTTGTGTTTAATATTAACTTAGAAGTACACATCTCTGTCTTCACCATGGGAATGTGAAGACAGAGGGTTCAACATCATTCAGCATGACAATTAACAACAGCCGTGCATCGTTTTGTTTTTGCTCTCTGTATGAAAGAAACAATATAAAACTGTATGTAATAATAATTGTATTGAATAAATGAATAAATATAATTTAATTGTAGTGGCAATCGTGTAGTATTTTTTAGAAAAGATTATTGCGTGCAATTAAACAAGGCGTTATTAATATAATATAATTGTTATCATTATATAAACCATAACGTCATTTTGCGGTAACAGTCCTGGCGGCGATTGGTGACAATGCAAACACGGCGGCGGTCGAGAGCAATCTGAAATCGGCTTATCGCTGCTACGACACAGATCTGCTCAAGGCATTCATCTCAGCCATTAGAGCTTCACGAGGCGCACACGGAAAGCTCTTACGCTGCACGGAGTTTACAACGTAATAAGATTGCAGGCCGGCCAGAAGCGCCTTGAATTCTAACTATAGCTTGAGCGTGTGCCAAAAAAAACACATTGTTTCATGATACAATTAGTGTGTAACTTGTAATGAGTGTTGATCTTACATGATGATGATGAAGTACCTATACAAAATGCACGTATTATAACTGTCGTTTTATTTGTAAACAAATGAGAATACTCAAACTAGAGCTGTATTACCGATTCAACTTGGATATTAAATTCTTATTTTCTCCATATATACACAACATAATCATAATTATATAAAAAGTAAAATTTAAATTAATTCTATATCTACAAAATAAAAATGACGATTTCTTCCCTCGGTACTCGCCCAAGCACCATTAGATTTTATTTAAGATTGAAGTAAAATTATGGATGGTGTGTTAAATCGTTTTAGACAAGCTCAAAAGTTGTACAAGAAATGAATTCATATATCCTCCTCCCATACAATTTGTCCTTGACATATAGAACGCGTTATATTTTTCCATTTGATCTACCATCCAATTCAATATTTCAAATAATTTGCTGTATGATACGAGACAATTTAGATTGTCTCTCATCTTGACTAACTTTTGAGTCAAGAAATTGTCTTATCTAAAACGACCTTTAAGTCAACGTATTGTGCCAGATACCAGATATATTTAGATATTAGGGGAAATTTCAATAACACCATAAATTAGAAAATATTTATTTGTAAAGGCAATACTAAATCATACGTTCCTTTTACAATTAACGACCAACGGGCGACCACACGAAATTGCGTCTGATTTACACTTTACTTACTACTAGTATTATTAAGCGTTTGTTTTTATTTCGAGACACATTAACTATAAAAGTAATGACACAAAAAGTACTAAAAATAAATTATTATTTCTGTCCGTATCACGCATATGTGTTTATGGTAAATTTAAAGTATCCTGCTACATTAATTTTGTTATTAAAGACTAGATAATAATATGTGACGGGATTTTATGGGAGCCTTAACTTTATACACTTAATGATATTGTTATGGTTGTTACTATGTTGGTGGCATGAATTTTTTTATGAATAATAAAAGCCCTGATACATTCACGCTATGTCTAGTAAATTATGTTTGCGTGCTTTATGAATAATTTTTATATAGCCATGAATTACTAGCCCATACTGTTTTAATGAATTGTTCAAGAGATCCGTTTAGATTTTAAAACATGTACAAAAACATATTAGTACTTGAGATTAATAACAAATATGTTAACCCTTAAATGCATGATTTAAAAAAATTGATATTTAATAATATATTTGAGTTTAAGCGTTGGCATTAGTTATGAGAAAAATAATTTAAAAAATCAAATCGGGAAAATATTTAGAAAAACGTACATCTTTATAGGGCTATCAGCCGTCAATCTTTTCCGCCGCTAAGGCAAAAAGCTCAGAGGACTATAATCACCCGGGGAGTGTTGGCCTAGTATGGTCAGCATTGGCAACTCCTCACCCGCTAGTGTTTTGCAGCTTGCACGCAAAATTGACTGGTGGGACGAGTGAGCAGCCTTAAAGGGAGGTTTCACAATGGGCCCATTTTGAGGCCTAAGTGTCTATAACTATGCTACCCTCCAGCCAACTATCCAGAACAGACTATCACCTGGTATTTACCTTAACTGCACAGAAAACCTTTGAAAAACTATTAAAGGTGATTCGCGAAAATTCGCTCCTGTTGGGGATCGAACTCAGGCTCCTCAATGCTCAGTACGAGACGGACGACGCCTCTTATTGAAATATATCAAAAAATATGTGTGTTACAAATCTGCAACGTTATGCAGTAACGTATTAAATGAAACAATAGAGATTGGATTAAAAAAACTGTTAATGTCTACTTCTCTTACACAACAAAATATTATTTTTTCTGATATAACCTAAAGCAATTACAACTTTTATTGTAACATAAAAAACACCACATTTACTACTTCTGTTTTGTGTAAAGCACATTACCTCTCTCATACCACTTGATCAACCCGATCTGTTCTGGTTGCATATTGACCTACATATGAATTTGTATCATTATCCTTGAGTTCTAAATTTTAACTGAATCATCGCCATTTAGTTTAGGCAAAAATGTTTCGATATATCCAAAGCATCACAGTCCAAATCATCACCAAACAAATTTTCTATTTTCATTGTCTAATGTCCTGTTCATATACTCTTCCAACTAATATATATATATATATATATATATATATATATATATATATATATATATATATATATATATATATATTTATATATATAACTGATTTTTACAAGTACTAAAAATAATCGTATACATTATACATATACAGGCTTGTCCCTAAAGTATGGAATAAATTCGAAATAAAAAGAGGACGAACAACACTGCAAAACCCGCATTCTACTCGTTTATTGTAATTCACTCTAATGACAACATCTAGTAAACCCCGCTCTCAAATTAAGAAATGTATCAATAAAACAACACCCACTTCGCCCTGATTAATTACCACACTTTCACCACCGCATTACACCCATTAATACTTGCCATTAACTAATGGCTCATTACGGTACATTTGATGTTTATTGTTTCCACTCACCCACGGGACTAAGCAGTAATTAACCCGGCGAGCAGCACCTTATTTAGATTGCGGGACAATACCGCGGGAGATGATTAAAAATCATAATTATCGCGTGTAATAGAAAAAGTTGAGTAGTGGCTCTGGTGAGAGAGAAAGAGGGCTGTTGCATTTTTAAATAAGTTAATTTAATGAACGTCCGTGCCTGAAAAATTACGCAATTCCGCATAAGCGAGCGTAAAGGGGCGCCTCTTTTTTAATCCTCCCCGTGTGCTCGGGAAAAGGTCGCACCGGATTAAAGGGTGTGGGCGAGAGCAGGAATGAATGCGGTACGGTGCATGTGTAACGTGCAAATGCTCGCCTCAGTTGAGTAAGTTTTTACTTTGAGCACACGTGTTTTACTACGAGAGAAAAAAATATAGTTTCTGCTGCTGGAATTAAGTTTGAAACTGGGAGGAATAAAATGTCGGGTGGTACGTGTGGCAAAATACAGAAATTGTTATGGTTGGTGGTTGTAATAATATTTTCTATTAAATTACTAGAAATAAATACTGCAAAGTCTATATTAGATCCTCAAGGGATTGGAAAAGTTTGTTATTAGTTTTGTTATATTATTAGTCATATGTTACAAAATTTCTATACATTTTGATATTTTAAAATATGTATACACTTAAATAAATATCTTGTAGCATATTCACAACTCAATATATATGTCCACTCCGTTACCGGTTTGCGAAAGTATTATCAGTATAAAAAAATTCAAAATTAAATGCTTACCAAGAAGAGAATTTAATGAAACAGTTGAGTAAGTAAAAATAAAAATGTAACATTGGTAAATTCGTACTATAGTGCGGTTTTACCCCGATGGATAGTCCGAATTTGTTCAAATATTCCTGAGTTAGGTTACACTATTATTTTATCAAAAAATATAAAAGAACTGATATATTTTATTACTATAAAGGGAACTTATCTTACTATACTTTGTGCCTATCTAAGAAGGAAAAAGAACCTTTATTGGCATTTCCCTCACAAAAAAACTTATCTTCAACATCATCAACCACAACAAAAATATATAAAAATAAAAATACAAATAGAAATAAAAGTACCACTCCGCCAAAAATTACAAATTACCATCATATATACCCACTCCCTCTGCCCTCGCCACTTTCCTCTCCCACGCCAGCCTCCTGCAGATTTTCACGCCTTCCCCATCCTCGCTTAACGATTCATTCAGCTATCTGTAGTCTCCCACCCACTCTGCTTTCACACCCTCACATTCTTCGCTAAGGTGCCACCACGTGCCGCTTCCCATACTACACAGCGCACACGCGGTGTACCCCAGACCCATCCACACTTTCTTTCCTCTCTCGTCTAACCCACATCTCGCTCTTACCATGCATACTTTGTCCTCCCTGCTCCACTCACCCCTGGCTAAGTAACTTGGGAGTTTCCCAAGCACTTGCCACTCTACTCTATCGAAGATAAACACATAGATTTGTAAACTATTGTTTAAATAATCGTTTTATAATGCTTAACTCAATATTTGCTCTGCATCTAAAGTTAGAGTTAAACGGGGGAATCACAGAATACATGGCAGCCACTTATGTTGATCATTGAATACTAACCAAAGGAAGATTTTTACCTTACAGTTGATAGAATGTAACGTGTATTTAAATAAATAAAGGCCTAGTGCGGATTTGTCCCGTTTAAGGATTTACCCCACTGCACCTTACTAAGATTTGTTTAAAAATTGTCTATCCGACAGGTTGAATTTAGATTAGACAATTTTTATTTTTATTTTTTTCACTTCTTCGGGTGCCGTTGTAACCGCTACATTTTTATCACAATATTTTTTCGAAATTTTCTTTTGAATTAAAAGACCTACGAAATGAAATCAAGTACAAGTTTCTATCGGGAAATAACATTTATATAAAATTTCATTGGAATTAAAAGAAATACAAAATGAGATCAAGTACAAGTTTCAATCAGGAAATAAAACTTATCATGTTTCAAAAATTTGCCTGGCCTTACCTTTCCAATTCAATTTGAAACAACTTCACATCCCGATATTTAGACTATATTTCCTATGAAATAAATACATTATTATGTATTATATATAAATTCTCAATACATAAATCTTTATAGATTCTTGAATAAATTATTATTTAAACAGTACGAATTAAAGTTATCTAAAATCTAGACTTAAACTGTCCAGAAACTCATTTCCATTCCGCCGCCGACGGTGGGAATGCGCAAATAATATTCAAATTTACGTTTCCGCACTAAAACAATAACCAAAATAATTAATCTGCTTATATTTAGTAGCGCCAGCAATAACGGAAAATTTACAGCCGAAACGCCAGAAAGATATCGCCGGCTGGAGTCGCTATCTGCATTTTATTACCGCGCTTCATAATAAATAATATAACTATTCCATTGCATATAATAAACACAATCCCTAGCTGCATATGAGAAGCACGCAGATTATTAGAATTAATCCACACGGAAGTTTAAACGCGTGTTTGGGCATTACCTACTCTCATTTTAGAACAATTTCACCGTTGCATTTTGAGAACATTACGGGGTAATATTACTAAGTTTTATCAACTATTAATTGGGTTAAACATTTTCATATTTGTGATATAACTATGGTGGTTGTAGGGTAAAAATGGGGCAGTAATTGAAATCTGTACGAATAATTATAAAATGTGCATTCGTGATTTAAAGCGTTTTGAACTCTATATTACACTATTTTGCTATAAATAAAGACGTAATTAATTAATTAACACCCCGATGTGCAATGATTAGCACCCTAGCTTAAAGCAACTAAAGGTCGTTTTAGACAAGACAATTTCTTAGCTCAAAAGTTGTTCAAGAAATTAATTCATGTATCCTCCTTCCATAATATTTGTCCTTGACAAATAGAACGCGTTATATTTTTCCATTCGATCTACCATCCAATTCAATATTTCAAATAATTTGCTGTATGATACGAGACAATTTAGATTGTCTTGCATCTTAAGACAATGTTTTGAAGCCGAGCAACCTATCATTTATATATTTCTGCTGTCTGTGTGGTCGAGGGTTCGATTGTTTTTTAATCAATATTTAATTTAATTGAATTAAAAGCAATTTTTTAATGAAGGTTTTGTTAGTTTTTTTACAAATTAAAAATTATTTGTTTCATTGTGTTGTACAATGAGCATATTTTAATTAAACCGGTGTTACGGCAAGTGCACATATCACTTGAAAATATTTTCAGAGGGAAATTATTATATATATATTTTTTTAATAGTTTTCATTTGAAATTAATTCAGTCGAACGACTGGAAGCTCACCTATTACTAATAATAACAATAGTAACACAAGCGTATTATTATAATTATTTAATAATAGAAAACCATTCGTTATTTTTATAACCCTGCCCGTCTCGGCCTAATTTGCCTCGATAAGATTAAAGGCCAATTTTTTCCTAGCGAGGAAAAAGAACGGGGGGAATAGGAAAAGCTCGATAAAATGTGAACCCTAGTTTTTTCTTTGCGACTTCATTTCCGATAGTAATCGAACCCCATTAGGGTGTTTTAGGGTCCGCGCTAACTTGTTAGCTGGATTATATAGAATCTCGTATACAGTATTTTTACTAAAAGGAAATTTTAAGAGATATTAACATTATATGAATGACCTGCTATTAATAAGACCAATTGATATTTAGGTGAGAGAAATTGAATTGTTGCATCAACGTATACACAGTTTGGAACAAAATAGAATAAAATTAGCCCTAAAAGATTGCTTAACTAATAAACGACTGCTGTATAAGAAAAGTAAAAGTGAAGAAATATACTCTATACACAGTATAGACACTGTCTCCAACTCAAAAACTTACGCCCGGTTTCTCCAACGAATCATAACTAGTTTAAGACCGTCTTAATAATAAGACGGCCTTAAAACGTTGCACCAAACAAAAATCGGATCTTAAAACGATAAAACGGTCTTATATTGTAAGACTAAGTAAGATCTACATTTGTTTGGTTTAACAGAATAAAAATTTAAGACGTGGTTATATATAAGACGAGGTTATATATAAGACGAGTTCATATAAGATGAGCTTAGATAAGACTAGATTTAAGATTCGTTGAAGAAACCGGGCGTTATATTTTAAAACACAACCAACTCGACTTCATAGTGTATGAGTAAGACAGTCAAACACACGCACACGCACTACTAAAATATTCAGAGGAAATTCCTCCACAGCGAGGAAATTTTTATTTCCACCCCATATATTATTAAATTATTCAACGCGAATAAATTCCGTGTCACAATCCATTTGCACGGGTGCTTGATTGGTTTTTGAACGGAATTTACAGCTAATACGTTGCGAAGGCTGCTTGCAAGTTCATCCCTCATCGGTTCGTTTGCGCGGGGCGTTTCCGGTTTTAAAACGTCGGCGGCGACCGGATGGCACATAGGGGCGTCGTGTGATGGAACAACGGGGGCGAAGTATCTAGGTCGGCGCAAATATGACCGAAAGTAGTGACGCTTTGAACTGATTCCCAGGAAAGCTCGGGAGGATAAGGTATAGATCAATATATAGATGAGATGGAATATTAAATAAATTGTGGGGATCGGGCATTGGGAAAAAAAAGGGACGTTTTATAAGCGTAAAGGGTACGTGAAATGGCAAAAACCGATTTCAAAGTTTAATTGTATTCATAAATAATACGGTAAATACTTAAACTGTAACACAGGAGGTTGGCCAATAGGAAATTGATGTAACTTTTTTTTTAAAGATTAAATGACAGTAAACCAATAGAGGATAATTAGTTAAATTGAATAAAATAGAAAATCACTTTTGAGCGCATGGCAGATTGTTTGCTGGTCTGTAGTGACCAATAGAAACCAAATTTTGAGGAATCTTTTGTTCATATCTTGCCGACCACAACATATAAATACTGTTTGTGTTTAAAAATTTCTATAGCCGTTGTGGCATAATATATGTTGTAACGTAAATTATTATTTTTTAAACTATTCCATTTAAAATTTGGGTATAAAAAAATTACACAACACTATGATAATTCTTAATAAAAAGTATCAAGCTTGCAACGGGGTCATTTTTATTTTTTTACGATTTTTAAATCTTACGCTCATAACTCGATATTCTCATTTTAGAGATATAAAAAAAGTACTCAACGTGTTTTGATTAATTTTCTAACTGATCTTTATTCATAACATATCAGATGCCAGAAGGAATTTGGAAAATTTTGATTATAACTATTTTTGCTTGGGCAGCCAAGTCGACAGTATTTTTTTTTACATGTTCCATTTTGAACTTTGGTTTTATTATTGCACATTAACACCCTCCATGGTGCAGTTGGTAGCGCGACGGTCGCGATAGCCGGAGACATGGGTTCAAGTCCCGCCCGAGAGTGGAATTCTTGAGAAATAATTAATTAACATTATATATATATATATATATATATATATATATATATAGTGATTTTATACGAATTTTTAAAATTTTAAAATAAAATATATTGATTACATTAAACATCACAAATTTTGGAGTAGTATATATTTTTCAAAAACAGTCGTTATAATTTCATTCAATAACTGAAGTCTTGTAGATTTTGATACCATCAATAAAATTTTGAAAACGCAAAAATTTGATTTTATACGAATTTTTAAAATAAAATATATTGATTACATTAAACATCACAAATTTTGGGTAGTTTATATTTTTCAAAAACAGTCATTCTAACTTCATTTAATAACTGAAATATTGTTGATTTTGATACCATCATTAACATTTTCAAAACACAAAAATTTGATTTTATACAAATTTTTAAAATGAAATATATTTATTACATTAAACATCACAAATTTTGGGGTAGTTTATACTTTAAAAAAACAGTCATTCTAACTTCATTTAGTAACTGAAATATTGTTGATTTTGATACCATCATCAAAATTTTCAAAACACACAAATTTGATTTTATACGAATTTTTAAAATAAAATATATTGATTACATTAAACATCACCAATTTTGGGATAGTTTATATTTTTCAAAAACAGTCATTCTAACTTCAATTAATAACTGAAATATTGTTGATTTTAATACCATCATTAAAATTTTCAAAACACAAAAATTTGATTTTATACGAATTTTTAAAATTAAAGATATTGATTACATTAAACATCACAAATTTTGGGGTAGATTATATTTTTCAAAAACAATCATTCTAACTTCATTTAATAACTGAAATATTGTTGATTTTAATACCATCATTAAAATTTTCAAAACACAAAAATTTGATTTTATACGAATTTTTAAAATGAAATATATTGATTACATTAAACATCACCAATTTTGGGGTAGTTCATATTTTTCAAAAACAGTCATTCTAACTTTATTTAATAACTGAAATATTGTTGATTTTGATACCATCATTAAAATTTTCAAAACACAAAAATTTGATTTTATACGAATTTTTAAAATGAAATATATTGATTACATTAAACATCACAAATTTTGGGGTAGTTTATATTTTTCAAAAACAGTCATTCTAACTTCATTTAATAACTGAAATATTGTTGATTTTGATACCATCATTAAAATTTTCAAAACACTATAATTTGATTTTATACGAATTTTTAAAATAAAATATATTGATTACATTAAACATCACAAATTTTGGGGTAGTTTATATTATTCAAAAACAGTCATTATAACTTCATTTAATAACTGAAATATTGTTGATTTTGATACCATCATTAAAATTTTCAAAACACAAAAATTTGATTTTATACGAATTTTTAAAATGAAATATATTGATTACATTAAACATCACAAATTTTGGGGTAGTTTATATTTTTCAAAAACAGTCATTATAACTTCATTTTATAACTGAAATATTGTTGATTTTAATACCATCATTAAAATTTTCAAAACACAAAAATTTGATTTTATACGAATTTTTAAAATAAAATATATTGATTACATTAAACAGCACAAATTTTGGGGTAGTTTATATTTTTCAGAAACAGTCATTATAACTTCATTTAATAACTGAAATATTGTTGATTTTAATACCATCATCAAAATTTTCAAAACACAAAAATTTGATTTTATACGAATTTTTAAAATAAAATATATTGATTACATTAAACATCACAAATTATGGGGTAGATTATATTATTCAAAAACCATCATTCTAACTTCATTTAATAACTGAAATATTGTTGATTTTAATACCATCATTAAAATTTTCAAAACACAAAAATTTGATTTTATACGAATTTTTAAAATAAAATATATTGATTACATTAAACATCACAAATTTTGGGGTAGTTTATATTTTTCAAAAACAGTCATTATAACTTCATTTAATAACTGAAATATTGTTGATTTTAATACCATCATTAAAATTTTTTAAACACAAAAATTTGATTTTATACAAATTTTTAAAATGAAATATACTGATTACATTAAACATCACAAATTTTGGGGTAGTTTATATTTTTCAAAAACAGTCATTCTAACTTCATTTAATAACTGAAATATTGTTGATTTTGATACCATCATTAAAATTTTCAAAACACAAAAATTTGTTTTTATACGAATTTTTAAAATAAAATATATTGATTACATTAAACATCACAAATTTTGGGGTACTTTATATTTTTCAAAAACAGTCATTATAACTTCATTTAATAACTGAAATATTGTTGATTTTGATACCATCATTAAAATTTTCAAAACACAAAAATTTGATTTTATACGAATTTTTAAAATAAAATATATTGATTACATTAAACATCACAAATTTTGGGGTAGTTTATATTTTTCAAAAACAGTCATTCTAACTTCATTTAATAACTGAAATATTGTTGATTATAACTTCATTTAATAACTGAAATACTGTTGATTTTGATACCATCATTAGAATTTTCAAAACACAAACATTTGATTTTATACGAATTTTTAAAAGGATTATATTGATTACATTAAACAGCACAAATTTTGGGGTAGTATGTATTTTTCAAAATTGGTCATTATAATTTCATTCAATAACTGAAGTATTATAGATTTTGACACCATCAATAATATTTTCAAAACATTAAAATATGATTTTATACGAATTTTTTAAATAAAATATATTAATTACATTAAACAGCACACATTTTGGGATCATATAAGTGCATTTAATACTTACAGGGATCGAATGAGAGAAAGTATTCAGTATTGAATAAGTAATAATAGTAGTAAAATAACGATATAAATTTATTATATATAACTATTTCGGCATTTAATTAACGTACATAAATGTACATAGGGATTTCAAATAATCTGCAGTGCTTCTCAAATATGCGCGAATCATGTAAAGATTTTTACCCTTACTAATCAAATATTTACAGTAAGTTTCCGCAGAAATAGTCCTTCAGGACCGGCGAATTCAGGCGATCAAACTTCTAGTCAATTTGGCGCGCTCCGCGAATTGTAAATACGTTTGGCGCGCGCGCTGCAAAAAAGGAACTGTTGACAAAGGAAATCTCGACTTTGAGAAGTTCTCGTGGGCGCGCGATGAAAAATACAATAAAAATATTTGATCTTTTCCTCCCTCAGAATGTATTTACGGGAAATATATGTGCGGGTTTCCCTCTCCCCCACCGCTTTTGAAGTCACAATTCGCTTTTCACAAATATATCGGAATTCCATAAGAAGCCGAATGGGAACTGCAATTGAATAATAAGGCTAGCTAGGCGAATTGAATTTTTAACGAGATGCCAGAGAATTTTCTTACTGTTATTTAGTGATAATTAACGCCCGGATTCTTCAACGAATCTTAACTAGTTTAAGACCGTTTTAGTAATAAGACGGTCTTAAAGCGTTGCACCAACCAAAAATCGGATTTTAAAACGATAAGACAATCTTACAATGTAAGACTATATAAGATCTACATGTGTTTGGTGCAACAGAATAAAAATTGGTGGTGTAATAAATAAATTGACTTGCTACTACTATTTTTTACAACCCTTGTATAATGTAAAAAACCTTTGTGTAATCTAATTGAATTTACTAATATATTTACTAAAACTAGTCATGTTAATTTGAACAATATTAATACCTCAACTGAAATCTGTATTAAAACAAGTGTGTAGAATATTTCTGCGCTCGGCAAAGCGTATAATTCGGACGCGTAAGCTACGAGCACATTAAAATATATATGCCAGCCAGGCGGATTTATAAATTTTACATTGTGCCGCCCGCCGAACGCGAATATGTTCCTCCCCCAGACTTTATTTTATTTCCGCCACCCCGGTTTTGCCACTTTCAATATTTAGAACCGGGCGCAAATAATAAAGACGCAATTTTATATTACCCGGCCGAGCGCACACGGCGGGTTTTTATGCGCGTCGGGGTGCATTAAAAAACGTCGCGTTTTCCGGACGGGCTTATATGCCGCGCGTTTTTAATGGAATTGGAACAACGGTGTGCAAGGGAATGGCAATATTAAAAAGTCTATATGCATGGGTTAATATTTTAAAACTTGCACGTGGAAAATGTTTAATAGGGGCTGCTACATAAAGAAGAAAAAAACGTGGTGGTGGGCGACTATAAATCGAAGTCATGTATTTGGTTAAATATATAGTTTGCTCAATATAAAACGTTTTTAAATAATAGATAAATAGGATCATACAAATATAATCATACTTTTTGTGATTCATCGTGTTGCTGTACAAATATAACTAATTTTGTTGATGGTATCAAAATCTACAATATATCAGTTATTTAATGATGTCATAACTGTTTTTGAAAAATATATACTAACCCAAAACTTTGTGATGTTTAATAAAATGAATAATTTTATTTTAAAAATTCGTATAAAATCAAATTTTTGTGTTTTGAAAATTTTATTGATGTCAAAATTCAAAATACTTCAGCTTTTGAATGAAATCATAACGACTGTTTTTGAAAAATAAATACTACCCCAAAATTTGTGCTGTTTAATGTATTCAATAAATTTATTTTAAAAATTTGTATAAAATCAAATTTTTGTTTTTTGAATATTTTATTGATGATATCAAAATCTACAATATTTCAGTTATCGAATGAAGTTACAATGACTTTTTGAAAAATATATACCAACACAATATTTGTAAAGTTTAATGTAATCAATATATTTAATTTTAAAAATTCGTATAAAATCAAAGTTTTGTGTTTTGAAAATTTTATTAATGGTATCAAAATGTACAAGATTTTGGATTCCATATGTAGGAATATATTGGTTTGAGAATTGAAGTGAGATTTAGCTGGTAGGTTGGCCCTTGATGGGTCGGAATCCAGCACTTCCCCACCTCAAGGCAAAAAAATACACCGAGTTCAGTGACCCAATGGTTAGAGGCGTCGTTCGATCCCCAGTGGGCAGCGAATTTTTGCATATCACCTTTCACGGGTTTTCAGAGGTTTTCTGTGAAGTTAAGGCAAATACCGGGTGATCAAACTCCTGTGAGTTGATCAGCGGAAAAGGCTGATAGCTCTATAAAGATAAACGTTCTTTTTATAATTAAGCAACTGCCATTTATTAGCACACGATATCTGTATGTAAGTTTGTGCTCTGAATTTATCATCAAGAACCGTCCTATTCAATCTTTACACACAACACAAGTCAGCTTCAACAAAACAAAGGTTCATCCAACAATGCGCAATATTAAAAAAGAAGCCCATGACACGCAACACTGTCTCCGGTTTTAATTATTGCTCGCAGTTGCGTGAGGTCAGACGAAGCGTTCTGCTTTGATTTATATCCGGCTGTAATCTGAGCCCGGCGCCGCCGCCCATATTTCATCACGTGCCCGATGTCCAATCATAAATTGCAATCAAGGATAATAATTGATACTTTTCTTTTTTTCTGCGTTGTGATTAATTGGGAGAAAAATCGGAATCAAAACGAATGTTACTGTGAATGATATTGTGCAGAAAAGCATATTGGAAATTGAATTTTAGATACAATCATACAAATTAAGATTCAATCACACTTATGTAGAGATTCCAGATATATTGATAAATAATGACACTATGCACTATCATATTCCCATGATGTTCGTTGAAAGTATAAGGGGACAAAAAGACAAAGGATGGGAAAGGCGTGAAAATCTGCAGGAGGCTGACGTGGGAGAGGAAATTGGCGAGGGCAGAGGAGGGCTAGGGTGTAAGAAGAAGAGATAGAGGCGATTATATATTTTTTTGATTCTTACTTGTTACTTTCATTACTTTTTATATGTTGTTTCTGTTATCAGTATTGTTTATTGGGTAAATTTTGTATTTTGGAGAGATTATTTTGGATTTTTTGTAGCACAATTGTTCAACCATGACGGCCGATACTTTATACTTATGGTGATAGATCTATATAATCCTATAAACTAAAATAAAAGTAGTTCTACCGCAATATAAATTAAACCACAAGCATTTATCTCCTAATTGGCGGTACTTATAGCGCAACGTGTAGTAAACACATGTAAATCACACGACTGTTTTTATTTTAAACCTTTTAAGTTAATTGCCAGACGAATTATGCGGCATTAATCTCCCTCCCAAATGAGTAATGTGTCTTGCATGCACGACCGTATATTACCATGTTTAATTATTATTTACATCCCGCGAAGCGATTATGTAATATAGTGTTAAATCTACGTGGCTTCCCGCTTCAGCGGCCCTCTGTCTTATTTGTCCGCTACAATTTGCCCGATATATCAAAGGCTTTTTTTTCTGGCGTGTTTGCCTCGCCGTAAATCCGTACGAAACACAAGGCACGAACGGTACACAGAACTTGTTATCGGGTTTTGGGATCTTTTTGAGAGCTAGCGGGCGCGCGCCCGGATGTGTTTTATGGCGCGGATTCGCAGGACTATTCATTACGGGGCGGCGGCAAGGTGGTCCGCGCGCGCGAGGCTTCCCGGGGGTGGCGTGGCGGCGGTTGTATTCTCGCCGGGTGATGAATGGGACTATGATCGCAAGTCGTTTGTCTGGATTCGGGGGACGCTATCTGCCGCCGTGATTGCGCACTTACCATAGATATGGGCTACGTACTCTTGTGCAGATTTATGGGGACGGTGGCAATAATTTCATCATATTTTTATATCATTCTTCCATAACGTTCTTTTCAAATATTTAAAAATGCAATGAATTTTCGTGTTTGGGATGTTATTTCATTTATATGGGCCACACAAATTTATAGATATTAAATCTACACTCACACCGATTCGATAGTTTAGCAGTCTTTAGTTTTAGTTTCTTAATATACAGGCTGTCCATAAAGTATGAAATAAATACGATAAAACCTTTATTTGTGACTTTTTCAAAATGACAATTCTTGAAATGAAAAGCCCTTATCTTTAGCACTTACTTCAAAATGAACTATTATGTATTTATTATTGCTAATCAATCACATCTCTATAAAGTGTTAAGGTCGTTTTATACAAGATAATTTCTTGACTCAAAATGCGAGACAATCTAAATTGTCTCGTATCATACAGCAAATTGTGTGAAATATTAAATTGGATTGTAGATTGAATGTAAAATGAAACGCGTTCTATTTCTCAAAAGCAAATTTTATGCGGGCATGCATGATTGCGCACCAAAACTTATTCAAGAATTTGTTTCGTATCATTCAGATTCATCAACTAAACAAGACAATTTCTTAGTCAATATATTAATTCATTCATTTCTTAACCAACTTTTGAATCAAGAAATTGTTTTGTCTAAAACGACCTTAAGGTAATTCGAGGGCAATCTCAGTGTCTACAATCACTTAAGAGATTGCCCTCGAATTACCTTAAGGCCGTTTTAGACAAGAGAATATCTTGATTCAAAAGTTGTTCAAAAAATGAATTAATATATTGACTAAGAAATTGTCTTGTTTAGTTAATGAATCTGAATGAAACGCAACAAATTCTGGAATAAGTTTTGGTCCGCTTGGTGAGTTAATCTAACAATAATTCGACTTTTTATTTGTAAATTCGTCCCTCAAATTACCTGTACCCTGTATAGAGGTAAATTCAAGACAAATAACTTTTCGATAAAAACGTGTTTTTTAAAAACAATGAATTCTTCAAATTACAATTATATGTTATTATTAATTATATTAGGCATACACCTATATAGTTTCATAATAGAATAGTTATATTTTGAAAACTGAATATAATTTAGCCCATACTCTAATTGATAAATTACTATTTTTAATGCGTTCCTCTTAACACCTCCACTAGCGTAATGAACAATATAAATGTAAATAAAAATATCGGGTGACACTAAAAAGGAAAATTGTGAGATCTGATTATTATTACTAGCGCGTAAAAACCGTTTTTATTTGCCCGTAAAATGGTCTCAGAGTTGTTGGGCGAAATAAATGTAACAAACCGACAACACGGGTGTGTCGCGGGAGCATTGAAATGAATAAAATTTTATGGGACCTCTCACGCGGCGCTGTGAAGCATTTTTAATGATGGTCGTTTAAAAAGACTTTGAGGATACACTAAATATATAAATATTTATTTTCAGTCCGTATTTGTCCACTCCGTTAAGATCTACACATTTATACACATTCGATTAAACCAATTGGCATAGCAGTTTTTACATTCTGAAGTAGGTATCTCCAAAACATACGTTTTGAATGTGTTAACAGCTTTTTGGCATCGAAACACGTTGTCCATGTAATTTGTTCTTCACATGAGGTTACAAAGAGAACTCATTGAGAGCTAAATCAGGACTGTACGACCGATTCATACACATCTCCTCAAATAACAGGCTATTTGAGCACTTAAAACGTCAAGTTGATAGGTCTCAACTCGACGTTGTAAGTGCTCAAATAGCCTGTTGTTTGAGTCGATGTGTATGAGTTCGTATTATCATGGTGGCGTTCTTTCGTTTTCTTTATTTCACTGACGACTTCTGGCAAAAAAATTAATTGTGTACTATTCAGAGTTCATCGTTTGCTCTAAAGGCATGTTTGCCAAGAAACAGGCCACCATGAGCCCCGCGAGCACTATTATTCTATTTTGTTGTATTTAGCTCAGTCTGTATTATTACAAATTTAATAATACAGTTTGTGAGATTTGAACTCACGATCTAGCGCTGTCCGATGCCTTACCACTGTGCTACGCTGCTACAAAAAAATGTATATTCTAGCTAAAACAATGCAAGATTGATTTAATAATGTATTTTTTTTAATAATACTAAAATATAATAATATATACAAAAGTAATACAGATTTTAACAATCTGTATTACTTTTGTATATATTATTATACTTTAGTCTTATTAAAAAAAATGCATTGTTAAATCAATCTTGCATTGTTTTAGCTAGAATATACATTAAAAAAATCATGTTTCCTGCAAGCAGATGGACTATAGCTTCCTCGGTGAAGGGCTTGTCCGTCTGCTTCGTTTAGAAAACTGCTTCCATTGTCAGTTGTCTTGGATGGTTGATTAATTGTTACGTCCTTTCACTTTTTACATGTTCTTTGCACTCACTTTTAAATTTTTTGATGTCATTGATGTCTTTAATATTTTTAAATATGCGATTGCATTTATAGCAGTATCCAAAGGAATAAAACTGTTTAGTATTATAAAACCCACAGCAATGCACCTTTTAAAAATGCTCCAATCATTGAAAATACCTCAAATTTCATCCGTTATCTACATCAAAGAGTTTTACTCCCACGAAAAGCTATACTGATATTAATATTTTTTTATTAATCCCCCGGACATGTTATCGATACGGCTATGGGAGCTGGTGAGCGGCGCCTGTAGCACGCGTTTAATCCTGCGGAGGCTCTAACATCGATTTAGGTTACCTCCGGAGAGCTGTCCCTCTGGCCCTCCCGATTGACAGGTGCCAGTTACTTTCGGCGGAAATTCTATTCGATTTATTACGTCACGAGTTTAATGCGGATAACTCAATAAGACCGTGGCCCCATCTATTTTTACCGGGGCTTTGGAAAGTTCGCATCGGAAGTAGTAGTTCTGCTTAACTGCGGTGGATTTGTTTCAGAACTAATATAAGTAGATTGGAGGGCATCCGAGTTATTTTTTGGGCGAGGGTTTAACGTGGATCCTACTTTATGTTACTTTGATGATAAAAATGTGGGGTGCTGAATACAAAAAATCAGGTTAATGGTTTGAATACTTTAATTGGAATAATTAATATAAAATCAAACAACCAAAACAGGGATTGTTATAAAATATTATATTGTTAATTTTTCAGAAAAAAAAACAAGTTTGGTCTTATTGGATAGATAATCCAAAACTTATTTATCAAACTTAAATTATAATTGCTCTAAACTATTGATAAAGCTGCAAAAAGCAAAAATGTAAAATGTCAAAAAAATTCCGTCAACGGTACAACTATGATCTGTTGTGTCAAAATTGGGGTCGTCCCAGTATTGGCCAGGCACTGAAATGAATGTCAATTTATTAGAAGTATAGTCTAGAAGGCGAGACAAATTTTGAGATAGTTTCAAACTGAATCTGGAAAGCTATAGAGCTTGGAAATTTTTTGAAATTTTAAAGATTTTATTTCATCAAGATGAGCTGAGCTTGGATAGATAATTTTCAATGAAATGATAAACCTTTGTAAAAATTTATTAATAAAATCTTAATATATTTTTTTCCCTAAAACAAAAGATAAACCCGTCACATGATAAATGAGAAAGGTGAATCGGTAAAGCTGCCAAAAGCTATCCTCTGTTGCGTCAAAGCTGGGGTCGTCCTAGACTTCACTCGACATGAAACTAATATCATTTAATTTGAAATATAGTTAGATGGCAGGAAAATGACAAGATTGTTTTAAATTGAGCAGGAAAAACTATAAAGCTTGGTCAATTTTTGATACTTGAATTTTTTTAATAATAATTGGTAAATATCAATATTAGATATTTCAATTGATATTTTTTAATAAACACATAATGTTGCACTTAATGTATTTGTGGGACATTGTTGAATCTATGGTTAAAATTCATCCGGGGCGATTGCCTTTAAATGCGTCCAGCTGAATATGCATAAACTTCAACTTAATCAGACACACATTTGGAGCACTAGTTCCTTATCAATAATTCATATTCGTCCGGGCAGTGTTTCACATATACCACCGTTTTGCGCATAAATTGTGCTGAAACGAAACATGCAACTAAAAAAGCTGTACGTGATCCGTTATTCAATTCTCGCTTTTTACAATTTTGTGACAGATTCCGCTATGGATTGATATATTTTTTCCACGTGTTCACGTAGGGATTTTCGCAAGGGAATTTATAGAATTCGTATACTACAAGTTTAGTAATATAAGCACTAAATATTGAAAAACTCTTGGTCTAACTAAAGATGACTTTTAATAATCATAATCATAATTTGTATTGGTGCATTTAAAAATTCAATATTACAATACACTTAATATAATTTAATATTTTATTTAATTTAATATTCGGTATTCCGCTATTATTATCTCCTACTTATTTTATAATTCATTGCATTATGTTCTGTTGTTAGACAGTGTTTTCGGTGATAATTAGTTTGGTTCCTCGCCATCACCCAATTATAATATATTTCACATAAAAATCCCTTAAAATGAAACATACACTATTCGCATTAATTTAATTAGTTTAATTAATATAATTAAATCAGTTGCAGCTGTACAATTCATGCAAACTCCAGTGCGAATTTTATTTATTTGTAGGGAAAAACTCGAATTAATTAGTAGCTACAAATTCAATTATTATTTTTTTTGCATACATTCCCGACAGTTATTTCAATTAATTTAAAACGTACTCAATAATATTGTTGCCATCGCAATAATAATTACAGCCCGTATTAAATTTCATTGCTAATTAGATTGCCCGCGCGCCGCTTGGGGGGAATCGAACCCTTAACATTAGCATTATTTGCATACTGATGTTTAGGACGTGTTTACATAAGATTGTATTGTTTCAGAGCGAGGCGGATTTAAATTTTATACGCATTAATTAAAGGCGCCTCCGCAAATATTAGCGATATAATTTAAATATTGGGTGTATTAAATTTGTAGGAGGGGGCAGTTGAGGTATGCCGAACATTTTAATTATTTATTTATTAATTAAAATATTTATTTAGGACGAAACTGTACTTGAAACTTTGTTTAAATTTTAGTCATACATTATTTTACATTATACAACAGTAGTCATTGTATTTGTTACAACTAGCTAATGACTTTTAGGTCTTTATGCAGTGTGTTAGTGTATGTGTATGTAAGTATTAGGACTTGCTTCTCTGAGTTTTCTAAACCGGAGTGAAGATATCCATTTTCTATAATTCCGGCGGCCGCGCGGGGTCGCAACGCGGATTATGATTCTCCAGTAGGAGAGCATTAAAAAAACTTGATTTTTGGTACAATTGTTTACACATGTCTTGGTAACCATAATATAAGAGTAAAAAAAAATTAAGTTGATTTAGTTAGTTGTTATTGAATAAAATTTGCAAGAAAACATTTTGTAATTTTTAGCAGCTTAGCCCACGAAGATTTTTTTCAAAATGTTCATGTTTTGTTTAGAATTTAATAGTAATCATTAAACATATTTTTTTAAAGATGCGCGGGCCTTAGTTTTTTTTAAAATTAATTTTGAACCTAAACTTGTTAGTAGACGGCGTGCTAATAAAATCAATAAAATCGATTACAACTTAAGGAATGTGTTTATATTTTTTGTAATGATTAACACTTACAAAGTCAGCATATGTTGGAATAAAAAATTAAAAAATTACGCCCTACTATTTTTTGGCGGCAGTGAAAGTCAAAATGATTCAATTTTCCATCCTAGTCCACTGAGAATTTTTTTCAAATTTTCACCATTTGTTGCTAACCCAATAGTGATTACAAAAAGAATTTTTTTAGATATGCGCGTATACATATTTTTTTTTTATATCGATTTTTAATTAATTAAACCATACAGCTTGATGGTTAATTACAGGTGCATTTGAATACAAACCTTTGTTTGAATCAACCCATATTATTGCTAAAACATGGCTTTAGTGATTTCTAAAAAGTACTATTGTAAAAAATGCAAGTATTTTTTAGAAGCTGCCAAAGTTGACCCGAAATCTATAGTTTCACTTTGTTGCTGAAGGAATTACGAATTATTTAGGAATATTATTTTTATTTAAATTATTGTATATTGTTTATAATACATTAGGTCAACATGGGATAAAATCAAAAATCCAAAAATGACGCTCAATAAGTTTTTGACGGCGGTCAAAGTCAAAATTATTTAATTTTCCATCCTAGCCCACGAAGAATTGTTTACAAATTTTCACTATTTGTTGCTAACCCAATAGTGATTACAAAAAGAATTTTTTTATATATGCGCGGATACATATTTTTTTTATAATGTCAATTTTTAATTAATTAAACCATACAGCTTGATGGTTAATTACAGGTGCATTTGAATACAAACCTTTGTTTGAATCATACCATATTGTTGCTAAAATACGGCTTTAGTGATTTCTAAAAAGTCCTATTGTACGAAATGATGACAAGTATTTTTTAGAAACTGCCAAAATTGACCCGAAATCTATGGTTTCACTTTGTTACTGAAGGAATTACGAATTATTTAGCAATATTATTTTTATTTAAATTTTTGTATATTGTTTATAATACATTAGGTCAACATGGGGTAAAATCAAAAATCCAAAAATGAAGCTCAATAAGTTTTTGACGGCGGTCAAAGTCAAAATTATTTAATTTTTCATCCTAGTCCACGAAGAATTTTTTTCACATTTTCACCATTTGTTGCTAACCCAATAGTGGTTACAAAAAGATTTTTTTTAGACATGCGCGGATACATATTTTTTTTATATCGATTTTTAATTAAATAAACCATACAGCTTGATGGTTGATTACAGGTGCATTTGAATACAAACCTTTGTTTGAATCATACCATATTGTTGCTAAAACATGGCTTTAGTGATTTCTAAAAAGTACTATTGTAAAAAATGATGGCAAGTATTTTTTAGAAGCTGTCAAAGTTGACCCGAAATCTATGGTTTTACTTTGTTACTGAAGGAATTACGAATTATTTAGCAATACTATTTTTATTTAAATTTTTGTATATGGTTTATAATACATTAGGTCAACATGGGGTAAAGTCAATAATCCAAAAATGACGCTCAATAAGTTTTTGACGGCGGTGAAAGTCAAAATTATTTAATTTTCCATCCTAGCCCACGAAGAATTTTTTTCAAATTTTCACCATTTGTTGCTAACCCAATCGGGGTTACAAAAAGAATTTTTTTAGATATGCGCGGATACATATTTTTTTTATGTCGATTTTTAATTAATTAAACCATATAGCTTGATGGTTAATTACAGGTGCATTTGTGCGCCATGACCGCCCCTTCTACATTTTTATAAATGTAGATATTGCTATCGCTATTCTGGTGTTGGTTTCTATATCTTCATCGAAATCTTGTGTTAGCCAAGTTTCTTGATAGTTCATCTTCTATACCTGCTGAATTTTTTCCTCTTTCTATTCCATTCCATATACCATGGTTTTTGTATTGTTTTAATTTATGTCCATACTTAATATTCTCTTGTACCTCACGTTCACAAATTATCACTAGGCGCAGGGGGACATAACTTACTCGAAATAATTAAATCTGGCTTATCTAAACCGCGATCGAATGTTTCAATTGTTGTACGAGGGGGGCGGCGGCTGCCCTACCCTACCTACCTACGTGGCAACTTTGTAATCACCACGGTATCGCGCACGACTGTTTCCCCCTCGCGGGCGTGCGATGCCTAACCGATTACGCAAACACGCGATCGCTGATTACTGACACACTAAATGCGCCCGGCGTTATTTATAATTGATTTATTTATTCTGCGGCCGATTAGCATACAATTCCCGCCGCGGTCGCTGCAGACCCGAACAGAAGAACGTAATCTGATTATGGGATGGGGCACTGCACTGCATCGATGAAATTTATCAAACTTCTCGATACGGATGGCTAACAACTATGTTTAACAAGGTGTATGCTAAGGGACAGATGAAAACAGCAGTGGAGAACAGTTATCAAAGACCAATTTATATATACGCGGCCTCACCCCTAATACGACCGACAAAGACCGACTATGTGTAGTCAATTCGGTGACATAATATCAACCAAAGCCATTCTCAACAAAAAAAAACAACAATCTCATCGAAAGAGTCCAAAAATACACGTATCTATGAAACGTGGGACCATGCACTCGAAATCAAATGTAGAATAGAAATGGCCAGATCCGCGTTGTTTAAGATAGCAAAGGTTTTCAAAACTCATCACCTACATATTCAAAGAAAGATAAGACTATTTAGAGTAATTATCATATTTACATAGTATAGTACTATATTGTCGCGGGTAGAGGGGTGTAGACTCTAAAGAGCAATTCACCATAGCCATGGTAGATTTCAATGTCTATATAAAAACAGGACGCCGCATCGCATGTTTTTGTCAACCAATCTGATGAAAGAAAACATTTGTCCTCATCAAACTGTAACCTGGAAGGGATATTTGGCGGTAAATTTAAATACCATTACGATCGAGCTTGTATATTGGGCAACCAAGGAGCGTATATAATTTGTATACAGTCCTTGGTTAGCAATACGATATGTCTGAGATCCGACCACATTCAAAGAAACAGATTGCTCTGCTGTCAACACTGTGTTTATACAATTTCAATGTCCACTTGTATACAGTCCTTGGTTCTTGAATACTACCAATACTACAGCAGATTTTAATTTGGTTATTTCGAAAATTATTAAAATTAATTAAAAATTAAACATGAAGATGGGTGTTCCACAAGGAACTTTCTTGGTACCCTTTCATGAAACATTTTTTATGATGGCGTATTAAATTTAAAGTTATCTTTAGTTGTTAAAATTATTGGTTATGCTGATGATATTGCAATATTGATATCTGGTAAAAATTAACTTTGGATTTATTTCAAATATCATTCATGATTTTTTTTTAATTAAATGATTTGCAGTGTGTCGCAAATTTTATATTTGTGAACCATATTAGCATCCTCTTCTGTATATTTAATTTCTTTGATAAATTAAGAAGTAAATTATAAACAATCGAACATTCAAAAGAAACCTCTTTCATCTCATATGTTGTCATATCAGTTTTTATTGAATTTAAATTTAAATACTACAATCAGTTCTAAAGCATGATAATAATGACCGTCCTACATGCAAATATTTAACAATTAATCAAATTTATTATGTGGCATAAATTAATTGCAACATTCATGTAAATATGTTGTTTAGTCCATAAACATTTCGTTATTGAAATTGCTGGAGTGATTACCATTAATTTTCCAGTGCAGTTGGACTGTATATTATTGCTCCAATTTCTCCGATGGCTTCCAATATTAGCCTGCATGTATAATCTCATCTCGTTGTAATGAAAAACACGTGAATACAATTTCGCTCATGCATTAAATTTCAACTGCTAATTTGAAATTTATGAATGTAAAAAGCTTTTGCATATGTGATTTCATTTAACAGAATATACTGAATGATTAAATATTGTGAGGGGCTCACATCTTTAATTCCACATTAAAGTTGAACTCATTAAATATTTTATTTGAGTTTGATTAAAATAATTAGTAAAGTTCTTGAATTAAAAATACATTTTAGTGACAACATGTATTTTTAATGCGTTCTTTGGTATTTGCCTCTTTAAACATATTAATTTTTTTTTTGCATTTTAGTATCTGAGGTATGAATAATGTATAAACACTAAAATAAATACATACATAAATACTGCAAAAACGCAATAAATGAAGTGTAAATGACTAGTTTTAAGCGACGGCTTTTCTAGGAAATCTGAACTAAAGGGGTTATATACCTTTTTGTGCGGAAGAATTGAGGAAAGTTTGAATTTTTGTAAAGGTATGTAGCAATAATTTTTTTACATCAAAATTATAACTTATTAATAGTACGTTTTTTAGTGAAAAAAATAAGTATTAGTTTATAAAAAAAATTTCATAATTGGCGGAGTTATGGCCCTTTCCCCGAAGGCTTGCGGTGATCATCATGCAAGTCAAGCAGGTCAATTGAAATCATTAACCCAAAAAATTTCACTACTATAGGGACCTTCCTAGTACTTGAACGATTATTTAAATAAATATTTTGTTTTTCAGCATACGGGAACGTTTTTCTCAAAAACTCAATGGTTTGAGCTCTAAAAATTTTATTAAAAAATTCGTATTTGCAAAATAAAAATTTATGCATAAAAAAGGAATCGTTCAAGTACTGACAACATTAATTACAAACAATTCAAAAAAAAATGAAGAAGATCGGTCAAATAGTTTTGCGGCAATCGTGATCACGGCAAAGGCACTTTTGGAAAACACCATTTCGAGATAATCGAGTTTAGCGTGTAATTTTGTTTCGGGAATCCATACTGATTTTGTGAAAAGGCGGCAAAACAAGCAGCAGAGAAAAAAATCGATAATCGATGCTAACGCTTCGGAAGCTCGTATACAACTGATTATAAGGGATTTGTCACAAAACATACGCGATTTGTATGATCGAGAATTTAGTAGATGTTCCAGGAAACATCGCACACCGCTTCGAAACGCTGTATCTTTCGATCTATTGCTCGGATCTCCATGAACAATTCGTAAAATGTTATCAAAGAGTTTTACTTTCACATAAAGCAATAAAAAAATTGATTTTTTTGAAGAAAATAAAGGTATATAACCCCTTAACCATTTATAAATATGTATATCGAACAGTTCAGAATTATTAAATATATATAATACCTTCCTGCAAGTACAAAACATTTTCCGTTTGATTTATAACATGGCAACCGTCGATAAGCAAGCCAGCAAAAAAAAAATAATAATACCCGCCCGATAGCGTCGCCGCACATTAATAGCAACCCAATATTTACCTGTGTGTTGGGCGGGCGCGTTTATCTCTGAATTTGTTCTGTTTGTGTTTCGAGTTATGGGCGATCGCGCAAATAAATTCCATCAAGGCTTGTTTTATAGGCGCTGTGCGGGTATAAACATCTATTATAGATTTTAACAATAATATTACTATTAGCGCTCGGGGGTTGTAATTGAAATTTTTCACTAAAATTACCATCTCTGGCTTGGAGTGTAATTAATGTTTAATTGGACGTGCAACGCCGCACGGTCTAATTTCGAGGCAGAATCGATGCAGTCAAATTGGTTAATTATAGCTTGTGCAATCAGTGCTTATTGAATATTTTAGTTGTGTGGGTCTATTTTAGTACTACTATTTAGCAAAAAAAAAACTTGATTTATTTTAGTCATTTATATGTTTTATTAATAGTATAATGTGGAGTGGAGAATGAATTTTTATTCAGTCTCTAACTAATTATAATACAAAATAAAATCATTCTAAAAGGTGTCTGGTAAAACTATATTTACCAAACACGTATTGTAGTGTTTGGTAAATATAACAAAAACCAGGGAATGGGAAAAGTTCGGAGAGACAATTTTATTTTATAAAACCCTAAAAGATTGCAGGAAAGAAAAAGAACAAGAAATGCAATACATACAAGACAAACGAGGAAGAATGCTGAAGGAAAACGAAGAAATATTAGAAAGATGGAAGGAATATTTTGAAGAATTACTAACCTCTGATATAGACAAAGAAAAAAGACAAGAATTACAGACAAGAACAACACAGAAGCAGATACAGAGAGTATCAAGGAACAAGAACTACTAAAAATAATAAGGGAATTAAAATAGGAAAAGCACCAGGACAAGACCAGATTAAAGCGGAGATGATCAAGCACCTGGGCCTGGTAGGTAAAGAAAAACTACGGAAACTACTGAACAGCATATGGAGCACAAATACCATACCAAAAGACTGGCAAACAGCACTAATCGTACCAATACACAAGAAAGGAGATAAGACGAAATGCTCAAATTATAGAGGCATAGGTAACACTAATAAGAATAGGAATGAAAATATTAGAAAAGACAACAAGACAATAATTGACAAGACAAAAAGAGAATAATAGCAAGAATAGACCAGACACTAGAAGAATCGCAATGCGGTTTTAGGAAAGGAAGATCCACACAGGACAACATCTTCACAATAAAACAAATCACAGAAAAAAAAACTACAAATAATAAAAACACATATTTAGGATTCATAGACCTAGAAAACGCATTCGACATGATCTCAAGAAACAAATTATGGAAAATCCTGGAAGAGAGAGGTGTAGAAAAAAGAACTCGTACAAAACATATATAACAACAACACCCATGCAATAATACACAAGGGACAAACATATGCCCCAAAGCGCGAAGTCACGCGGCGGCAAGAATTATCGGAAAAGTAAGATCCGTAAAAATATAGAAACATATTTTTGATAATTGTTGTTAAATTATAAACAAAATATATAAGTTTCAAAAAAAATTATCGTGACCGGAACTTTATTAAAAATTGCAATTTGTTTTATTGCAAATATTATTCAATAACAGCTAGCAAAATTAACTTAAATTTGATTTTTTCTTATTTTATGGTTACCAAGACATGAATAAACAATTGTAGAAAAAAATTATTTTTTTACCACTCCGTTTAGTCCTCAATGCATCCACGCGGCGGCCGAAATTATCGAAATGGTTCTTCACACCGGTCACTTATTACTCATTGGTAATACGTAATTTTTGTAAATTCTACAATCTTTTGTATGTTGTTTTTTTAAGCGAAAATTCATGATAGTTGAACATGCGAGTTTTCCACGACAGATTTCCTTTTGTAACTGAAATCGTCTTGTACTGTTATTATTTTATTTATTTATTTAGTATAGACATCTACAGTTTAAGAAGAAAAAAAACAATTACAGATGTTATAATACTTTGAGCAAAGCACGATTAAAATACATAATTCTTACATTAAACTGGAATATTTGTCCATTTGGCACATTTATTATAAAAATTGATGCCGGTTTTACGTGAAACTACTTTCCTGAATGACATAAATCAGCCCTGAAGCCCGATCGATCATCATAATTTAAACACCTACCCGCCATACCTCGCCGGCACCTTAAATATTTCGCACCCAGCCGCCTCCTGATGGATACGCCTGGGCAACAGGCTCAGGGACGCAAAAGATTTAGTTAGTACCGGTGTAGCGGCTTCGAGAGCAAACCAGAACGACGGGTCTAGGAAGGATACAGCCCCAATTTGTAAGGGGCAACTGATTTATAATACATGAAGCGGGAATAATTCAATTCGGGTGTAATATAAGAAATTATAGTTAACCGTATAGACCTCTAACGATATAGGGTTACTAAGTAGACAGATTTAAGACAGATTGGAACAAAGAAAGAAAGTTTTTATTGAGCTGAGCTATATATATATATATATATATATATATATATATATATATCTGTATATATATATATATATATATATATATATATATATATATATATATAGATTACCTCAATAAAAACTTTCTTTCTTTCTTTGTTGTGTAAGCTTGAATTTATGAAAAAACTGTAAAATAAAGTTTAATGCAGAGTTCAACAAGCAGATGTAGTATAGTTAGCTCCTCCGCTTTACGAAGTGTACATACATGAACATGTAAAAACAGGTGAAAATTTACATTTTGACAAGTGGCTCAATGTCAGCCACATCTTTGTCTTAGACCTGAGATTTTTTCCTTGTTGGTTAACGAACCCATTCAGATCGCCTCATTAGTGAAGATGACTTATTTTGAAAAATTGGCATTCACTTCATTGTTCACCCATTGGTGAACAAGTCGATGTAGTATAGTTAGCTCCTCCGCTTTACGAACAGGCCGGACTGAGTTCGAATCCCGGCCAGGGTCGTCGGTACCATTTGTAGTTGGGATACAAGAAACAACAATCGTGGACGATTTTATAGAGGTAGTAAATGGGCATCGTTTGGTTATAGTTCTTTGAATAATGAGGCTTAATTTATGTTAATCAGAAGTAAGAGTAGAAGGTTTCCGCACCGGCGTTTTATGCTACTACCCTCTACTTATTAGATATTAAACACATTAATTTTAAAACTTCCAAGTTTCAATTAAAAACCTAATGAAATAATTTGCCCAAAAAAAACAACACGTACAAGTTTCCATATACACTATACATGAAATTCTGTATTAATATTTTATATAGCATTGTTAGAAATTTAATTAAAATTAATTATAACTTTCCAGCGACGGCGGTCTTTTGTATACACCCCATTCTCTTGGCAGAGCCATGCCAATGCGAACTAACATTTAAGTCATATATCCAACCATGCCCTTCACTCAGCTTCAAAAATTAATAAATTATTCTAAAATAAAATCGTGAGGAATACTATATGATTATTTAAATTGATTAAAATATATTTAAAGAATTCTTGAATGGATCTGGAAAACCTGGTGTGAAGGATGTTGTTTGTTGTTGTACTGGATTCTTATTATTTAAACTGATAAAAATTTAAAAAAATAACTTCTATCTTTATAGGGCTCTCAGCCGCGAGGCTTTTTCGCCGATAAGGGAGAAGCTCAAAAGAGTTTAAACACCCGGTATTTACCTTAACTTCACAGAAAACCTGTGAAAAACTGTGAAAGGTGATTCGCGAAAATTCGCTCCCCGCTAGGGATCAAACTCAGGTGTCCGTCTCGTATTGCGCATTGGGGAGCGCAATACGAGACGGACATCTCTAACCATTCGGCCACTGAGCTGGGTTAATTAAAATATATTTGAACAATATACAATATGTTATTCACCAATGGGTGAACAATGACGTGAATGCCGATTTTTCAAAATAAATCATCTTCACTGATGAGGCGCATTTTCTTGTGAATAGGTTCGTCAACAAACAAGACAAAAAATCTCAGGTCTATACGATTAAACCATAAACAATTCCTGAGCATTTTGACATTTCAGCGTTCAAAAAAATATTCGTTATGTTTTTGAATTAAATCATGCGCTCTTCTAGGGACACCCTTTAGTAGTAGAAGTGTATTTGTTACAATTTTGTAAACGGTCATCGACCTTTTGATTGTGTTTAGTATTTGTGTAGGTGGATAAATAAAATTAACAAATACACTAAAATACAATAAAAATTAATGTAGTAATACAATTTTGTTAGAAATTTTTTTTATTTGTTATCCTGTTTAATTTGTTTGCTTGTAAATTTCGAGAAAAGTGAAACAGTGATTTATATCTCCAAGGTACATATATAATATTGACTTGAATTTATATATAAGAATTAAGAGCTAACTTTTTAAACATTTTAGTCTATATTTCAAACAAAATCTGATCTTTGCCACCACTGTCCCTTTTAATATGCATAGCGTGCCCCCAAATTATAAATAAAACTCCCCTTAAACCGGCTCATAAATTAGTCGCGCCATATACGAGCATGTTTTTCCCCCACAACTTTGTAGCGCCCAAACAAACTTCTGTATTGCGTCTGCAGATTTCATCCCCGTTAAATTTAATAACTTCATGTGTGCTCGCCCTCATTTGCATACATTACCCTGTAAACCGCGACAAGCGGCGTATGCAAACACACCCTACACACAGCGCACCACCTTTTTTAGCGTTTCATTTCTCGACTCGGGGGGTCTGACATTGTCAAAGGACAGGGTGCAAACGGTGCGTGCAGGCACGGGCGCCTGTATAGACCATAATTCCGTTGATCAGGTTAGGCCAATTACTCCGGCTGATTGCTTTCAAACAATCTAGGCCTAAACGCGCGCGCTTAGTGAGCTAGTGGGTCGATCGCGGCCGGGAAATCGTCGGGTGCGATTTTCATAATTGAAAAGATGATTGTAGTAAGGTACGCCCGGAAGTGCACCGAGCGAGACATGCGAGGAGTGAGTGGTTGTTGGAAACGGTAAATTATCTTTGTGGTGTGTAATTGACGCGCAATGAAACCTGCTAACGATGTGCGTGCAATTATGATAGGCATGTATTCAGGGTGGAATAACATCTACAGATTTATTATGGTGCAAATTATTAAGTTTTAGCGAGTTTTTGTTGTTGTAAAACAACATTTTATTAAAACAGCTATAACTCCTGTTGCAGCTATTGAGTGTAGCTACAAATTGACTGCTATAGTGAGAAAATATTGGTAAATCACTAAATATAAGTTATAATTATTAAAACAAAAAATTCTATTTTTCGCGAATTTTTAAAATTTCAATTACATTAATTTGCAAACACATTTTATTAAAACAGCTACAATTCGATTTGGAGCTATTCAATATAGCTACAAATTTCCCGATATAGTCTTAACTTATTGATGAAGCACCAGACATAAGGTGAAATTGTTCGACAAAAAATTGAATTTTTGGCGAATTTTTAAAAGTACAATCACATTCATTTACAACACATTTTATTAAAACAGCTATAACTCGATTTTTAGCTATTGAATATTGTTACAAATTGTCAGCTATAGTGAAAACATGTTGATGGATCACCAAGTATAATTTGAAGTAGCTAAACAAAAACTTTAATTTTTGGCGAATTTTTGAAATTTTAATCATATTTATTTACAATTACATTTTGTTAAAACAGCTATAATTTGAGTTGTAGATATTGAATATTGCTACAATTTGTTACCTATAGCAGAAACTTATTGATGAATCACCAAGTACAAGTTGAAATTATGAAACAAGAAATTGTATTTTTGGCGAATTTTTAAAAGTACAATCACATTTATTTACAAACACATTTCAATAAAACAGCTACAACTCCATTTATAGTTATTGAATATTGTTACAAATTGTCAGCTATAGTGAAAACATGTTGTTGGATCACCAAGTATAATATGAAGTGGCTAAACAAAAAATTGAATTTTTGGCGAATTTTTTAAATTTTAATCATATTTATTTACAATTACATTATGTTAAAACAGCTATAATTTGAGTTGTAGATACTGAATATTGCTATAATTTGTTACCTATATTAGAAACATGTTGATGAATCACCAAGTGTAAGTTGAAATTGTTAAACAAGAAATTGTATTTTTGGCGAATTTTTAAAATTTCAATCACACTTATGTACAAACACATTTTATTTAAACAGCTATAACTCGATTTGTAGCAATTAAATATTGTTACAAATTGTCAGCTATAGTGAAAACATGTTGGTAAATCACCAAATACAAGTTTACGTGGCTAAACAAAAAATTGAATTTTTGGCGAATTTTTTAACTTTCAATCATATATATCCATACATACATACATACGAACGCATTTTATTAAAACAGCTATAACTCCTGTTGAAGCTATTGAATATAGCTACAAATTGACAGCTATAGTGAGAAAATATTGGTAAATCACTAAATATAAGTTATAATTATTAAAGCAAAAAATTGCATTTTTCGCGAATTTTTCAAATTTCAATTACATTCATTTACAAACACATTTTATTAAAACAGCTATAACTTGATTTATAGCTGTTAAATATTGCTACAAATTGTCAGCTATAGTGAAAACATGTTTAGGAATTACCAACTGCAAGTTAAAATTGTTAAACAACAAAATGTATTTTTGGCGAATTTTTAAAATTTCAATCACACTTATGTATAAACACATTTCATTTAAACAGCTATAACTCGATTTGTAGCAATTGAATATTGTTACAAATTGTTAGCTATAGTGAAAACATTCAGAATTTAAAATAAATATGATTTTGTATGTTTTAATCATAAATCTGTCAATATTTTGAAAATCTCCAAATGGATATTTTTAAAAATTCGCTAATGCAGCAGCAATATATTAGTCTATCTACTAAAATCATAATAAAAATTAAAGTATGTATAGTGTTCATGTTATTTAATGTTTTTCAGAATTTCATATAAATATGATTTTGTATGTTTTAATCGTAAATCAGTCAACATTTTGAAAATCTCTGAATGGATATTTTTCAAAACTCGCTAATGCAACAGCAATGTATTAGTTTATCTATTAAAATTATAATAAAAATTAGGGTATGCGTAGTTTTCATGTTATTTAATGTTAAACTCAGAATTTCATATAATTACGATTTTGTATGTTTTATTCGTAAATCTGTTAATATTTTGAAAATCTCTGAATCGATAATTTTCAAAGTTCGCTAATGCAGCAGCAATATATTAGTCTATCTACTAAAATTATAATAAAAATTACGGTATGCATAGTTTTCATGTTATTTAATATTAAATTCTGAATTTCAAATAAAATTAAACGATTTTGGTATGTTTTAATCGTAAATCTGTAAATATTTTGAAAATCTCTGAATCTATTTTTTTCAAAATTCACTAATGCAGCAACAATATATTAGCCTATCTATTAAAATAATAATAAAATTTACAGTACGGATATTTTTCAATTTATTTAATGTTAAACGAGAATTTAATATAAATATGATTTTGTATGTTTTAATCGTAAATCTGTAAATATTTTGAAAATCTCTAAATCTATTTTTTTTTAAATTCGCTAATACAGCAACAATATATTAGCCTATCTATTAAAATAATAATAAAATTTACAGTATAGATATTTTTCATTTTATTTAATGTATACCAGAATTTAATATAAATATGATTTTGTATGTTTTAATCGTAAATCTGTAAATATTTTGAAAATCTCTAAATCTATTTTTTTTTAAATTCGCTAATACAGCAACAATATATTAGCCTATCTATTAAAATAATAATAAAATTTACAGTATAGATATTTTTCATTTTATTTAATGTATACCAGAATTTAATATAAATATGATTTTGTATGTTTTAATCGTAAATCTGTAAATATTTTGAAAATCTCTGAATGGATATTTTTCAAAATTCGCTAATTCAGCAGCAATATATTAGCCTATCTATTAAGATAATAACAAAATTTAGAGTATGGATATTCTTCATTTTATTTAATGTTAAAACCAGAATTTAATATAAATATGATTTTGTATGTTTTAATCGTAAATCTGTAAATATTTTGAAAATCTCTGAATCTATTTTTTTCAAAATTCGCTAATGCAGCAACAATATATTAGCCTATCTATTAAAATAATAATAAAATTTACAGTATGCATATTTTTCATTTTATTTAATGTTAAAACCAGAATTTAATATAAATATGATTTTGTATGTTTTAATTGTAAATCTGTAAATATTTTGATAATCTCTGAATGGATATTTTTCAAAATTCGCTAGTGCAGTAACTATGTATTAGCCTGTGTACTAAAATAATAATAAAATTTATAGTGTGGATAGTTTTCATATTATTTAATGTTAAAATCAGAATTTAATATAATACGATTTTGAATGTTTTAACCTTATATCTCTAAATATTTTGAAAATCCCTGAATGAATATTTTTGAAACTTCGCTTGTGTTATATTATATATTAGCTTAACTAATAGTCATAATCAAGACTAATCGTACTGTTAGTTTTCATGCTATTTAATGGTAAGTATTTAATAAAAATGCGATTTTGTAGTTAAGGCCACAAATTTGTAAATATATCAAAAGTCCTTAGCGATTTAACACTATAACAATGTTCATTTAATGTGTAGTTAGTGAAAAATAATAATATCCATTAGAAATTGAAAATAGTGTTAGCAGTTAAAATATTTGCAAAGGATAAGCCTATGTAAGTGTTACTAATTTTGCGCCAGCGAAGTGGGCCGGAATAAATGAAATTACGCTATATAAATACGATATGCGGCAGTGGATTGAAGATAATATTATTTTAGGCGCCGCTAGTTAAACAACCCTTATAATAATCCCGCTGTAACCACCGGCGTGAGGCTATTAATCTGGACGATGTCTATCACTGTTGATAATTGACAACATAATGGCTGCTCAAGTACAGGACACGAATCAACCAAATATTATCTCAATCCTTTGTTATCGTATTTTTTTATAAGCGCAAAATAACTGAGGGAGAGAACGAGTCCCTCTGGGGATTTCACGAGAAGATTGTTTTTTTTAACTCGTAACGCGTAACGAAAGAAATTAGTTGGGTGTCCCAGGCGAATATTTTATTTCGACATTTTAATACTACGATTTCATGTGGGATATGCATGTTTTATTAAGTTTTAATTCATTGAGACTGGTTTTAGAATGATAATCACATTTAATAGGAAACACTAATTGTTACCCAGTTATAATTAAGCTTATGGGAAAATTAAAGTGGAGTAAGTCACGTTTGAATTGTTTTGAAAAGGAGAAGATTTTGCGTTTGGTATTTATGTAAATTCAGTTATAAATATAAATATAAAAATATAAAAGTACAGCAGACGTAGAACGATAAATACTAAAATTAATATTTGTATATGTATTCAGCGAATGAATAAATATAATATATGAGAAATATTTTCAGTTTTTTTCACCCTTACGGCCCTGCCGGTGGCACCATAATATTTACAGGCCTCTACTTACGGTGTCTATCCATTAATTTTAATATATTCACTTCTATTATTTAATATTATATTTTAATCAATAAATTTAAAGAAACTCCATACGCAATTTTAGAAACTTTTGAATTTTGATGTGTGAATAAGCGTAATTATAATTAAATAAAATTATTATTTTATTTAAGTTCTTCATCGTTTTAGCTTATTCTTCATGGAATTTAATTGTTATTTGTATATTATTTGTGTACATTTATATATATATATATATATATATATATATATATATGTACACAAATAATATGCAAATAACAATTAAATTCCATGAAGAATAAGCTAAAACGATGAAAAACTTAAATAAAATAATAATAATATATTGTATATGTATAAATTTAAATTAATTTTATTCTATTGTTATATTTTATATTGTTGTCCTGTAATTAGGTGTTGTTCTGTTGGGCAATAAATCTATTATTATTATAATTATTATAATTAACAAAGAAAACAAATCTTCTCAAATCCAGGGCTGAAAGTGTTAAATAAATTTATGTTTGTACAATCTTATACATACTTAGGTAGGAAAAAAAGTAAGAAGGAATTCGACTAAACCCGACTTTCTCTAAAGAAACTGTGACATTTTAAAATGGATTACATATATGTATGAATATGTAAAATTTAAAAAAAGGATAACAATTATAAAGGTAACAGCTCCCGTTTGCTGTGAGCTATTTATCTTGTGAATTTGAGTTTAATTAGATTTCATGGCGGCAGTCATAAAGTTTAACCGAGTACTAATAAAGTACATATAAAATAATAAAAATGCTAATTGCAAACCGGCCGCTAGTTAGTTCATTTAATTAGCCTGCTCCCGCGAACATGCATTCCGTCTGCGGAAATGTAATTTAAATCCTTTTCACTTCTCGCCGGCGGCCGCGCTCTCCACTTTTAAGGGGATATAATAAATTTTATTAGTGCAATTTTGTTAACTTGGCTAATTTGCTATACAGAATGAGAAAATGGCAGCTAGGGTGATTTAAAATTAGACAGGCACTATTGGTATCTTTCAAAATGGTAAAATACACTACTCAACAGCAATTATTGTGCTGTTTTTTTAACTGTTTGCATAGTAAACTGTTAATAGATGTAATTGTTTGCATAAAAAAGGTTTAATAAATTTAATTGTTGCAATAATAATAAAATGATGATAAGAAATAACTTTTCGATTAAACTATTTGTTTAAAAAATCTTAATAAATCTAATTTTACAACTAAACGGAGATTTAATAATATTTGGCATTTATTTAGCCTCAACCAGCTCACTGGCCGGGTTGTTAGAGGCATCGTCCGTCTCGTATTGAGCATTGGGGAGCCTAAAGGTCAAGACAAGACAATTTCTTGACTCAAAAGTTAGTCAAGTTGCGAGACAATCTAAATTGTCTAATATCATACAGCAAATTATTTCAAATATTGAATTGGATGGTAGATCGAATGGAAAAATATAAGGCGTTCTATTTGTCTTGTACTTGGCATTGTATGGGAGAAGGACATATGAATTCATTTCTTGAACAACTTTTGAGCTAAGAAATTGTCTTGTCTAAAACGACCTCTAGTTCGATCCTCAGCGGGGAGCGAATTTTCGAGAATCACCTTTCACAGTTTTTCAGAGGTTTTCTATACAGTTACGGTAAATACCGGGTGATTAAACTCCTCTGAGCTTCTCCCTTGACCGTCGGAAAAGCATCACGTGTCTTATAAAGATAGAAGTTTTTTTATATAGCATTTTTGTAATGCAACTTTCTCCCTAACGCGAAAATTTAGCGCGGTAAGTAGTATATATATATATATATATATATATATATATATATATATATATATAGCGGATATAACCGTTGAATTATTGACTACCGCTTAATATAGAGCGCCACGTAAAATATGTACTCAAAAGCACAATGTGTATTATTAAGTTCCGGAGTGGTTATTAATTAATACGCATTGATAAGAATGTGATATTTACATAGCGTCAATAAATAATAACAAAACCGCGGCATTGTGTGTCGAGCGGGGAATTGTGTATTCGAAATTCGAATGAGCCCGACTAGGCGCGCGGTTGTATTATTCATTATTTGGCCGTGCATGGCTGAATAAGTCATTTCAATGAACCGAATGGTTCGAATTTCGTATTGTGCACAATCAAATGTTGCCCCTGTAATAACAACATAGGGATTAATATAATCTTATTATCCGGTACGGGAACCGTGATGGGTTTACAGCCGCTATTCATCATAAATAAATGGTGGAAATTCATTGAAATATAAATTATTTTTAATAATAGCTTACATAACTCATATAAATTATATCTTTTACATATTATTCTTGTAAAGAATAACAAAAATTTCAACATATTCAATGAAACTATAAACATGTATAATGTCCTTGATGAAGAAACAAAAAATTGAATATAAAAACTACAAAGGAAAAATTAAAGAGGTGTTACTTGAAAAACAACAACTATAATGCAATGAAGTAGAGTATTTTTTCAGCCCTGCTGATTGATGATAGACGTTTTTTTGTAACTCCTATCGTTTTTGCGATATTTCGCTGAGAAAATGTGAATGAACGAGACATTTGAGAACTTTCAACACCAAGGACCCAACCATCCAGGAAATGGTCACTGAATTCAAAATGTTTTTATTTTTATTTATGTTTTTTTTTTGTATATGTAAGATTATAATAATTGAATTTTTCCCTGTTTCAATCCTGTAACGTCTCAATTTAAAATACTAGAGAGTTGTATTAGATGTAAAAAAGTAGAGTATTCCTGGTCATATAAATTGATGATAGACACTAGCTCCTACCGTATTCACATTGTAGTGCTGAGAAAATGTGAATGAACGAGACATCTGAGAACCTTCAACACCAGGAACCCAACCATCCAGAAAATGGTCACCGAATTCAAAATGTTTTTATATTTATTTATATGTTTTTTGTATATGTAAGATTATAATAATTTATTACTTCTTATTTTTCCCCTGTTTCAATCCTGAAACGTCTCTATTTAAAATACTAGAGAGTTGTATTAGATGTAAAAAATAGAGTATTCCTGGTCATATAGATTGATGATAGATACGTTTTTCTAGCTTCTACCTTATTCACGTTGTAGCGCTGAGAAAATGTGAATGAACGAGACATTTGAGTACCTTCAACACCAGGAACCCAACCATCCAGAAAATGGTCACTGAATTCAAAATGTTTTTATTTTTATTTAAGTTTATTTTTTGTATATGTAGGATTATAATAATGTGTTGTGTACATATATAATTGGCGTCCGATTATCCCTGCGGATAATAACACATTATTGCCCTTGAATTACCAATATATTAGACCAGTTAGGTAACTCACGATTCATTCATTCTTGCTACAACATTCCACACCGACTCTCCGAAGCGAGAACCAGCCAACATCACCGAGCTACAGTTGCTGGCGCTCACTTAAAATTGTTAACTTTTACACATTAAACATATTAAAACGTGTACGAGTTTTCCTCAATCTTGAGGTGGTGGCAGCGAACCCCCGGTGTTCTGAACACATGAAATGTAGTGTCCAGCACTCTCTACAGTGCTTAAGTGATATAAATTACAATGAAAAGATAACTATAAAACAATAAGTTATACAAAGGCTCCATTAATTCAATACAAATTTACTGTATGCTAACAAACCTCTATGTACACATTTACAGTAGCTGTTGAGACACTTAATTTATTTGTTCATGCGTGTGCGGCGGTCGAAAAATCGCCCGTCATCCGCAGTAAATTAATATCAAATATTTGTTAAGGACTCCGGCGGTGCGCGGTCGCATAGTTTATCAATATTATTACAACCCGTGCTGTCACATTTTTTTTTTGTTGGTTCCCGGTAAATGAGCTGAAGATGAATCGATGAAGTTATGCGCGGAGCGAATAAAGATTGATGTAATAACTTTTTAGCGGGCATTGACGAACAATAGTTGGATTATCGGCTTAACTGCAGGATAATGTAATATAAACTGCTTTGTCTAGTTTAACTTTGTTAGTGCCATATAGGCGGTTATGTAGTACTTTGTGTCGGGGGTATTGTCCGCTAAAAAATTATACGATTATTATGGGATGTACTGCATGCAGTAATAATAAAAATTATAAAAATAATTCTTTATTTACGGCATGCCATTTCATACTAACTATAAAATACAAAATATTACAACCTACAAAATAGTATTACTGAGTGTATATCAGGATTATAGCATCTAGAGTTGCATAGCAAAAGAATATGAATATAAATCAATTTAAATATAGAATGGCTGAAAGACCACGGTCAATGGCCTCTTGTACATGTATGTATATCTTGTATGTATGTATGTTACAATAAATATATCTTCTTCTAGATATAGAATAAAGATATAAATATAGACAGTTTTATAAATAAAGACAGTCGAACCTGAGTTATCAACGTGTATAGATATTTAAACCCCACACCGCATATATAAATTATAATTAGCTGGTATATGTTATAATATTAGCCTAAACCTACACCGAAAGGTAAAAGGCAATTGATAATTGATAATATATGTTATAATAAATAATACACATATGAGCCTGTGAGAATAAAATTGATGATCACATTTGAATTGTTTCGAAAAGGAGAAGATTTTGCATTTGGTATTTATGTAAATCGACGTACGCAGATACATTTTTGTTTATGAATAAATTGATTTCAAGTCTGTAACTGTGCACATCGATTTACATAAATACCAAATGCAAAATCTTCTCCTTTTCAAAATAATTCCAATGTGATTTACACAACTTTCATTCACACAGGCTCATATATAACAAGTGTACATACAATAAATATATAAAAACAGTGAACATTCAAATATATTCATGTATACTATGATGAACATTTAAAGACTGTTACGGACGAATTATAAAGTAAAATATCAATAAATAATATATTATTATCACAAAGTATGTGACTCAAAATTCTCGAGTGATACTGGGACGTAGTGATGAGGTAAACACGAATACGTCTGTATATTGTAAAATCCATCAACACACTAGCCACAAATAGACCATTTTGGGGGTTGTAAAAAAGGGGCTGCGTAAACACATGGCTTTGGGTATTCCCTACTCACTTAAGTAACAATATGCGATGGATTGGAAAGTACAGCCGTGCAAAATAAAGTATTGATACAATATTTAACACAATATTTGTAAACAATTGAATTTATTCTAGCACATATTCTCTATAATAATTTCAAACGAAATCGTATCGTTTGAAATTATTATAGAGAAGCCTGAAATAAACCTTATATAGCCAATTAAATTATAATAATAGTCATAATAAAATAATAACAATGCACCATTTAAAATTAGTAAAGCAAGGTTTATTACATGATTATTGCACTTTAATAATTTAGTTTTCAATAAACAAATGTACCGTCGACTCTGAAATATTTATTGACAATTTTGCTAAAAGGTTCGTGACTGGCGACTGGGACAAGAAGTTTTAAAAAGCCGATAAGCCGCTACTGATTTAACAGGTTAACAGGGGCAAAAGTGTATTGCACTTAGATGGGAACTAGCTGGGGGATTGCCACCTCCGTACATTATAACCGTAACCTATACACATTCATAGTGGGGTCGAGGGTAGAGATATTCGATAAATAGTGATAAATAGCATTCTATTGCATTTTTTAATGATTACAATAGTTGTTTTCTGTTTATAATTCATAAAGAACGCCTTTCTGCCGAAAGGACACAACCCACAAAATATTTTTGTTTCTCTTACTTTTATACTCAAGTTAAAAAATTTAATTTAATAAAATAAATATAAAACAGCTCTTTTTATTTTTTATTTTTATTTTTATTGTTATGTATGTTTTTGTTTCTTGCTCTGATGTATGAACATTGTGTATTGGGGGAGCGGTGTATTTTTTGAGCAGTATACCAAATAAAGGTCTTTTTTTACAGCTCTAAAGCTCTGAAAGTCCAAAATTAACTTAAGAGGAATAGTTAATTTTCAATTTTTGTAAATATTTGAAGCCTGTTTTTCAACTATAATATCAGGTGAGTTGGTTCCTTTCTGCAGAAAGGCCTCCAATTTAATATCAAACATGGATGTGCTTGTGCTTGTGTTTATCCGGGGTGATTACCATCAGCTAAATAAATTTTACAAATCGACAGTAATGAATTGTGCAATGAATGTATTGGAGACCTCTTAGTTATGTGTAAACACTATGACTCGGTTGTATAAAGGTGAGGTAACTATAACCCGTGATTATATTGTTAGATGTTGCATAAATTGTTATATTCGCAATATATGTAAGAGTTGTCAAAAGTGAAGTTAGATTCAGTGATGGCAAGGCGGGTTGGGGATTTAAGAGTGCATGTGAGCTGAAAAGTATTTCGCTTGTAATATTTGAACTCACGATATTCAGCGCAGCAGTCCGTTACCTTACCACTGCGCTACGCTCCCTCCCGTTGTTATGCAATTACTAGTTAAAATTAAATGGGAGAGCTGCATAATAGTTATTTTATGGTTCTGTGATGCTTTCCAAAGGAAGGATTATGATCTACTAGCAGACTTGTAGTGTGTACCATTCTTGTAGCTGTTCAAATAAGACAGCTATAGTTTCTCCCGTTTTGTGTCAAAACGGCCCTATATTTTTTGAAACAAATTTCGTGTTTCCCAAATGACCTCTCTTCATTTATTTTCTACGACCCGCTAAATAGTTTTGGCAACCCCCACTTTAATAATCACTACTGTAGACCACATTATTAAAAATTTCTGTTTTTTTTTTTTCTATATGAGATACACTTTTTAAAACTATTGTATAATGTATGTAAATAACACTCCAGTATTCTGTCGCTAAATATCACCACAACTTTTTGATGTAACAGATACACACACTAACCTAATCTACATGCTCTCAACAACAATTTTTTTCCCTGAAAATAAATGGGTGTTCTATATTCAAACCACTATTACCTTAATTAAAATATCGTGCGTCGCACACATAAAAAGCCCGTATATATTCATAAAATCCAAATTGCCCGTGCCCGCATAAAGAGTACATTTATTATATTTGGCAGTCTAAAAATTGGCAGCTCGACTTTTGTATTATTTTATGTAACACCTGAAACTTGTGTGTCCATCACTACCACAGCGGCCCGATACGAATCGCGGGCGGTTTATTTATGCCGCGTTCGCATGATCAACCACAATGAGCCGGTTCGACGTGCATTCCGCGCGGTGGCGGGCTCTGTTATAGATTCCCCGTTTGTACGAACAATAAAATGTGTATTTGTAGAATATTTATGGGGCTTGGATGGAATGGGAACAAGAAAAATTCATCGCAGGGAGTTAAAATAAAATCAGCAGAACATAAATAGATGATGTAATGGCGTGGCGAATAAATGGTGAATGCGCCGGGTACTATAAAAACTAACATGAAGAAGAATTTAATAATATTCAGGAAACTAAGGGAGAATGTATAATAGCGATACGATTTAATAGTATATTATTATACATAGATTTCTTGCAAAGCTATGTTAATCCCGTAAAGTTGAAATATTTAATATATTAATTAGAAAAAATTATAAAAAGACCTTATTTATAACTATTTTATACTAACATATTCGCACAAAACTTTTGCAAACATTCTCCCAATAAACAATACTCTCGCAGAAACAAATAAAACAAAATTAAAAACACAAATTAACATAGATAATGTAATAATAATTATATCATTTATTTCTCAACAAAAAAGTTCAGTGATAGAGATATACGTAATACAATAACTTAGTACAAAGCAGGAGTCGTCCTAGAGTGCCCTGCCACTGAAACTAATGTCATTTTATTTGAAATATAGTCTAGATGGCGAAACAAATGGCCCTTAGTAGGTATTCTAATTTCAAAGAAAATGTTGGTATAAAAAGTATATTAAGTATTTGTAATGTCTGTATGCAAGAAAATTCGCCATATAACTTTTCAATAAAACTGATTTCTTCATCAAAAAACAAACCTAAAAAAATAATTACAACTTTCTACCTACATAAGACATGTTAAACTTGCCTCTTTTATTATCCCAGATAAGAACACAAATATTACTTCTGAAACTTGCTGCGTCTGCGGTTAGAACAAACCATACGTAGCACATGTGGAATGACACACGAAATTAATACGGGGTCCGTTGTGCGCACGTTATTAAAACAGCCTCAGATTTTACGACACGATGTGTCCAGTTCGGTCCATAGTACCCGCCACACACTGATTTGATGGGAGTGTTTAAAATTCTGATTTAACTCGCGGCCGGATTAAACGGAATTCATATTAAATGTGTACGGGATGCGCGGCGCTGGCGCGTCAACGATGACATGAATAAAAATATTATAGATGTATGCCGGCCGGTTGCGTCAATCACCGCCGATTTGGGCTTATGGTTTATTTATTTCCATATGCATTACCGATACCGAAATAAATCCCGTACATTATTCAGGGCGTTATGTGTGCATGATCTAATAACGCATCGTTATTGATGTATATTGTGATTGTCGGTTATAAATTTTGAGGGTTGTAGCTGTATTAGTATTCACACGGATATTATTTATATATATATATATATATATATATATATATATATATATATATATATATATATATCTATATATTATAAAGATATCTAACTGTGAGATAACTTCCATAATAAATTTTCAGGTTTTGATTTTTGTTTTGACGATTCTTTTATGTATTTCAACGCTCCATTAAGACTTTTTTGCGTATACAATAAACCAAATTATTATTTAAAAAAATTATATAACATTATAATCAATAGAAGAGAGAGACACGCTATAAAGCCACCTTACACGGTCAATAATACTGTCAGTCCTAGTACTGTCAGTATTTTCTTCAATCTTCCTTTTATAGTTATCAAGTAATCAATTATCCGGATAAACATCAGTATTCTCTTCATTCCAACATTACTACACCTGAAACGGTAGTTAATACAATCAATATTTTAGAATAATGAACATTTTAAACATGTTATCGTACAGTAATACTGTCATTATTCTAAAATATTGACAATATTATTGATCGTGTAAGGTGCCTTTTTAAGGTGCAGTATTGATAGATTGAACAAATACTAACGAAATCCGGATATTTTGTAATCAAAGCGTCAGTATTTTGTTTGACAGTGTGTTTTGCGTACTCATTTATTATTACATATTTCTACAATAATGGATGATGACCCCCTTTTGTCCCCTTTTTGTCAGAAACATAATATGAATGAGGAATTAAAAGACCCTAAAAATGTATATTGAAGCAGTAATGTTTCATCCACAGTTTGACTTATTACTGCTGATGACATGATTGCGGAAAACTTCCAAGTACTCAAAGTACCTTTTCGTATATTGGCAACTCCTCACCCGCCAGAGTTTTGCAGCTCGCACGCAAAATTGACTCCGTAGAGAGGTATCTTAAAGTAACTCTTATCGATGCTCGGTGTCGACGGGGTTGGTGAAGGAAGCTGCAGTCAGTCCATCGTCGTGGTCAGCTCTTCGTAAGACAAGGGGAGGGTTAAAAACCGTCAGGCCGCCTTATGGGGAAGATAGGATCAACGCTCGGCGTAGAGCATGTTCTTGAAACGGTTCTCTAAGTCGTGGTGAGGAAGAACCGTCACAAGAGGAATATGGGGCACAATTATCAGTGTAAGCTGATAGCTGCAAGGAAATAAATCGATCCTCTAAGTCTTGGTGAGGAAGGATCGATTTACCAACGATAAAAAGTTAAACTCAAGTATCGGTTTCAAAGCGATAGTCGGGTAATATGAATCAGTCCTCTGAGTATTGGTGAGGGAGAGCTGACTGCCGTTTAGGGGTGCGTGCACGTTATTTATAGGGGTGAACCGGCCCCCTACTCTTAGCATCCGCTGAAGAGGCGCACGCAGCCCGGGTTTGTCCTACCCTACTGAGCGTGGAGCAGGGATAAGCGGGATGTTCGACAAAACGATAACATAACTGCTAATATTTCGTTAGCCGAAATGCAATTTCTCATTGTAGTTTCTTGCTTCGCCAAGAAAGGTTTTAACATTATTAACAACTTTTTGTATGTAAGATTACTCATATGTAAATAATTCGTATAATCCTTTGCATTCGTCATGAGAATTTCTTTTAATAAACTTTTAGTACCTATGTACCACCCGCCCACCCCACCTTTGTTCGCATAGTTTTTTTCATAGAATAACACTCTTCTTGGACTGGTTTAAACAATATAAAACGCCTCTATCCATTGAAACACGTATGCGAGCGAAGGTGGGGTGGGCGGGTGGTCCCCACCAACTAAACTATCCCCCTTCACTATTTCTAATGGCTTGAACTATGCACTACATTGTTTCTTACATTTTTTTTACGAATTAGTCTTAAATTAATAAATGAAATTAATTGAATCATAGAAAATAATGGATAACAATGTAGTGCATAGTTCAAGTCATATTAAATAGTGAACGGGTATAGTTTGGTTGGTGGGGACCACCCGCCCACCCCACCTTCGCTCGCATACGTGTTTCAATGGATACAGGCGTTTTATATTGTTTAAACCATTCCAAGAAGAGTGTTATTCTATGAAAAAACTATGCGAACAAAGGTGGGGTGGGCAGGTGGAACAATGAACATACTGATGGTGCCAGAAAGCTGCGGAAATGCGAAGTGAAAGGAATAGGCTGGCTGGGACTCCCACCGAGCTATTTCAGGCCCAGCACCGGTCAATGAGGAAGGAATTCAGGAGGGCGATCGAAAAGAGCCAATGTTGTATTCTCAACATTCCTATATTTCATATATTCATATTTCATTTCACTATAAACAGTAAACAGTCCTTGAATTCCCATTAGTCGCGAAAACAAGTATTTTGAGAAAGCAAGAAATCTCCCAAAAGAATTAACAAAATTAATTGTAGGAGTAAGTTTGAATATAAGTAGATACTAACATAATTAGCCCGTCTAGATATGCACAAATAAAACCATTCGGATAAGTGATTAGCATAAGAAAGTATCGAACCTTTGACCGGCCAAGCAATTAACTAATTCGCCGAACGTTTCAACCCGAAGAACGAAGTAAAAGATTATTTATAAAAGGTTGCGCCACAGTACAGTTAAAGGTAGATATGAGTTCAGCAGAGCTACAGTTCCAAGAGAGAGCAGAGTAGAGTTACAGTGTAGTTCAGTTCTTACTGCCTTGACACTGTAACTCTCTTCAGTTATCTGAAATTATTGACCAACATACTAACTGGCTACTGCCGGCTAAACAAACACCTACACACGATGGGTCTGGTAGACAGCCCGTTATGCAACGGCTGAAATGAAGAACTATAAACAGCACAGATCATGCAATATGCCTCTGCCCAGCTCTAGTAAACACTAGGCATCTAATACTAGAGGAGTTCTGGCCTAGTATGGCCAGCATCGGCAACTCCTCACCCGCAAGAGTTCTACAGCTCCCACGCGGAATTGACCGGTGGGACGAGTGAGTAGCCTGAAAGGGAGGTTTCACAACGGGCCCATTTTGAGGCCTAAGTGTCTGTAGCTATGCTACCCTCCAGCCAACTATCCAGAACTATTCAGAAGAGTACAGTTACAGTCAGCACAGAAGAACAGGCTGTTAAATACGCCTAGAAGAACATATTTATAGTAATTAAATAAATGGTTAATAATATTTATACGAGCTACTTTATTTGCAACCCTGGTTTGCCCGCCAGAGGTTTCAACATACCATCGAGGTTACCACTATATATTTGGTACCAGCGGTGGAGGCTATTACACCAATCTAGATGCTGGAAGAGATTTTGCAAAGAGGTCGAGGTGGATCCATAGGGTCTCCCGTATAATATTACCATGAAGAAAATAAAAGCTCGTCCCATTGGACCAGACTCATTGGTGCATAACACCCCCCAAATACCCAAAAACCAGCTGGGAGGAGGAAGAAATGTTCGCTACTATTACGAAATGACCGGAAATACAACGACTACCGAACGAAATCCTTAAGGCAGTTGGATCCGAAATAGCTGGCAACATTAAGACCATTGCAAACAAGTATCTGGATGAGGGTACTTTCCCCGGGAACCCCAAAAGGTAGCACGACTGATGGTAATTGATCCACAAGCAAGAAAAGCCAATCACCGATACCACGATTCACTGTGCCTCCTTAACGAGATGGCCAAAGTTATTTCGGACCACCCGAAGCCCTCGAGTCAACCGGAGGGCAGTACGAGCGGCAGTATGGTTTCCTCAAGGGAAAATCGGCCACAGACACCATACTAGCGGTCCGCAATATAGTCACAATAAGGCAATACCGGCAGATGGAGGAGAAGCAGAATATTGTCGGATATATAATACCCTGGACGTCAGTAATGCGTTCAATACGATACCATGGGTGACCATTCTGGAAGGACTGCGCAAGTCTTTCATAACTTTTCGCTTGCACAGTCCCTCTACTGGACTATCCAAAGAACAGGGCGATCATCTATGATGGAACCACAGAATAGTCGACTTAAGGAGATGCCAGCAGGGCTCCCACAGGGCCTTAGGCCCCTGCAGCGAAATGGTATCTATAACGACGCCCTGAGGCTGAAACTGCTGATGAACATCACTGAAATTAATGAGATGGTAGCCAGGAGGCTAGAGTATTAGGCAACGAAAAGAAAGATGAAGTATGTAGCAGATATGATGGTGAACTAGATGGCAGATGGTGGACTGAACATAGCAAGCGAAAAGACGGCGGTGGCGCGATTCACGGTTAAAGGACTCAAAACTCATAGAACCACCACCATAAGGATGATGGAAGAAGAGTGCAAGATACAAAAGAGAATAAAGTATCTGGGAAAAATACTGGAATCGAACGTCAACTACACCTAGCACGTCCTAAATGCTACTAGGAAGGCAGCCAACACCGAAACGGTGCCCTAGCAAGACTCCTGCTGAATATAGAAGGCCCTGGTGAGAAGAAGATGAGGTTACTGGCGACGGTTTTGCACGCCCAACTTGTGTATGCAGCACCAGCCTAGGCTTAAGCAACCTCGATCCAGCGAAATACAGACAGGCTAATGGGCCATTCACAATAAGCGCGGTAGTGGCAAGGTAGCGGTAAGCAATATTTTGCATGGCTGTAAAAATTAAGACGTTCAGAATTGGGCAGTAATGCTATGCGATAATTATGGTAGAGATAATTACCCATGTTCTGTCATAGTTTTGCTGCGCTGCTGTAAACGCCCGCATTTTTATATGAGTGTGTAATTTCACTTAGCGCTACGTTACCCCTACCACGGGTATTGTGAATGGTCCTTTAGGAGGGCGTTGCGTACCAATTGTTTTCGGATCACCAGGGCATACAGCACCATCTTCACAGATGCGGGGAAGTAATAGCTGCGACAGACCTCATGGTAGAGGAACGGATGGAGACATACAGGGCTATTAAGAACGGCGCAGAATCGATGAACACCAGGAATAACACCAGAGTGCCTTTCGTTTATCACTCTAGGCTGGTACGGGCTAATTGTTTCTTGTTCTATTTGCCGCTTCCGATGCGCTTAATTCTACCTCGGCCCTGACAATCGGCGGCGCACAACCACAAAGACGTGGCCGATACTGCACGCCACGGGGGCGACTAGCAATGATAAACCTAGCATGGTTTATCATTGCTAGTCGCCCTCGTAGCGTGCAGTATCGTCCAGGTCTTTGTGGTCGTGCGCCGCCGGTTGTAATGGCCGAGGTAGAATTATGCGCATCTGAAGCAGCAAATATCGAAAGGGCCTCGCCCTAGGAAAATGGTAGCGCAGGTGGGAAGAGTCTCCGAACGCGGAGTGGGCCAGAGGCTTCATATTCTGATGGAGCCATGTGTGGACAGAGGTCATGGAGAACTGGATGATTGGATCACGCAATTACTATCCGGATACGGCGTGTTCCAATCTTACCTGCTACGGGTAGGAAAGGCCGAGACGGCTAGATACCGATACTGTTGTGGGATCGATATTCCATGGCATACATTATACCTACGGTATAAGCCAACTACGGCTCCGCGAGCGAGCCACCCTGTGGCTCGAGTTGAGAGAAGCCACCCCTAATAAAATCGGTTAGATGCTGGAAGATAGCCTGGGATAGCCTGGAAGTGGGAGGCAGTGGTTAGCTTATCAGAATCGCGACCGCGACATACGTCAAGCTACACAAGACAAGAGACAAGACTAATAGGCCATTCACAATAAGCACGGTAGGGGTAGCGCAGCGGTATGCGAAATTGCACACATGTATAATAATGCGGGCGTTTACAGCAGCGCAGCAAAACTATGATAGAACATGGGTAATTATCTTTACTATAAGTGTCGCACAGCATTACTGCCCAATTCTGAACGTCTGAATTTGTATAGCCATGCAAAATATTGCTTATCACTACGGCCGCTTATGGTGAATGGCCCATAACACACTAACGCAGGACGGTGCAAGGAGCTTAGAGTGCCTTTGAGGCGGGCAAACCCTGAGCGACAGAACATGAGTTTTTGGTTTAAACCAGGAGTGGGCAAACTTTTGATCCCTTTGGACGACGTGTTTTTAAAATTATATGCGGCGGTTTACCGTCGTCGTATGTTTTAAGTGATCATTAAAAAAAGGTGTAATGCTATTGAAGTTATAGTGTTATAATAGAAGTATAAAAAAACTTACATATAAAACAGAAACCTCGCCATATCTATATTCATATTCCATTATTTCTAATCCACTCTACAAATATCGCATTATTACACCGCAACTATTCATTACTTATATGCATTTACAACACATTTGAGATATAAGTGTAAATGCATGCGTCGAGCACCATTTTGGATAATAAATGTGTTTGAAACAAAAATTGGCTTTTTTCCGCAAACGCACGCTTCATTACCGACTTTTTGTTTTCGCATCATCGTCGGCCATTATGAAATATTTGAGACAGAAATAGCGTGTTCTTAATGTACGACAAAGATAGCAATATCATTTGATATTCCTATAAACAACTCTAGCAACCATATAAGCGATATGTTCATTAGAGGGTACCCCTATTATAAACAAAAATGTATAAAATGACTTTCAATGTCAAGTGATGAAAACACCGAGGAAAAATAATAATTTAAAGCTAAACGTAAGTCATCGGAGGAGCTCGAAAATGACTTGAGCTTAGCCGAAACTAGTTGCAAAGTGTAACTGAAGTGTGATAAAAAAACAAAGTAAAAAATCGTTTTATTTATCCTTTTAAACGTATGTGTTTTTTTAGCTTTTAGCTATTTTATTCGTTTATTCTCTTGTGTAGTTTATTGTAATATAAATGTGAAAGATGTGTTTTAAATTATGATGCTGGATTCGTACTGCTTGGGTACGTGGCGATCGAGGAACCACTTGAGATGGCGAGGGTGGAGATAAAAAATATGTGGGGTGAAAATCACTTACAACTATATGCAACTTTAATTGCCCTAAGTTCGCGGCAACAGTAAGTTTAGATTTAAAATAAACATAGATAACCTTAATACATATTCAATATCTAATTATTTTACTAATAGAAAATAGTGATATGATAATGGGGTGGGTCTACCCACGATAATATAAAATATAAAATAATAACTTTAGAATGTATGCAGTTAACCTTGTTGAATAATAATTTTACTAAATTAGTTTCAATTCTCTACAATGCATTATGCATCACCCCACTAACTATTCATAGCAAACATTACTTGCCGTTCCCCATTTGAATCGCGTAAATAATTCCGGTATCGTTCAAGGCCCGCCGTTATTCTAAAATGATTTCTCCGAGATTAGATTTAATTTTTAATGCGGTCTTGCGAGACTTATGAAAGATGGAATTTTAGGGGGCCGCCGGGAGCATGGCGAACGCGCCGGGCGCGTTTTCAATCCAGCGCGCGCCCGGTGCTCAAATAAGCCAGCGATGTGAATTTCCAATCCGATTTATTAAAGAGAGAATAAAAAAATAGAAAAAACGCGCATTCATATTTAAAACCGGCGGTTCTAAATAACAAATTCTTTTAAATGAACCAACGCGACGTGCGAACAAAACCGCTGCAGAGGAACAATGTGTGGTTTTACAGAGATTTGCATGACTTACCGGTACTGGTCGGGCCGGGCATAGAGAAACTCATCCCTCGATCCAGCTAGAGCAAGTCATTGTCTTCGCGTCGACGTTCCTCCAATCCACTCCGCTTTTATTACCACTAGAACAAGAAAAGCAAGATAAAAAATCGTTAGCATCTGGAGCACGCGGTATAATTCCAATACCGAGATTGCATTTTTGTGCGCGCAAGGGAATGATTTACAAGCCGAACTTTATTAATCGATTCAACGCAACAAAAAAACTTCATCATTGAATTAATTCCAGAACGAGTGTTTCTTAGTTGAACTTTGTATATATAAGCACCCCCCCGTAAAAGCACTAAACATTCAGTAGTTACTTTTAAAGTCTATAAAGACGTTTAAATTTAAACGCGTGCATGCGAAGCTTTGCTGACACAGTTAGAAAGATTCGCCCGAACACTAAAAGTTAAACAGATGTTGCAATAACTCCCGCGGGGGCGGCGGCGTCGATAAAAACATCGCAGCGCTTTATTGATTCCGGTATACGGTGTAATAAATAAGTGTTTACGGTGGCTGCACGCTGAATGATTATTAAAATTTTTAGATGGTATAAAAATATTTAGCTGCACATCATCGATGAGCATTTAAACGTGACGCTGCATTCGTTATGGTTCTAAAATACATAACTTAGCAATTTCGTCGGAATATGCAAATCCCATTATAACCCTCTTAGGACAATAAACCGTGAATTTCGTTATTAATTTTCCTTCCAAGCACACACAAAAAAAAACTCAACCAACCGACCCGAAGAAGCACTTCGGGGCCCCGGGCTTTGTTTTCGCTGCCGCGCGGTTAATTTTTTACGCGCAAGAACTTTTAAGCCCTGCTCTCGGGCTGTGCGAAAAGGGGGGTTATTTTTGAGTGGCATATTTATAGTGGGGATAGGTAGGATATCCGGTCCGCCCTGACCGACGTACCGCGTCCGGCTTATTCTGTCAACTCGCCGGATTTCCGTGCGGGTCCGTAATTCGGTTCGCAGCCGATTCGGGGCCCACAGGAGGGAGAAAGAGATGAAAAAAAAAAACGGCCGCGAAGGGTGTATAACGAGTTTCCACCGAAACTAATTAAACTAAATGCAAGCGGTGCTGGAAATATAAAGAGGATTAAACGCCTTTCTCGATAATGAATACTTCTTTTGAAAGTATTATGACTAATTTACTTCCAGGTCAAAGTTTCGTTTTCAAATAATTTGTTGATAGGACTTTGGTGTTTGTTTGTGTGCTCAAAGTAAGGATTTAATTTCAAAAATTATTTTATGAATACAATTGTAGCTTTCATTGTGATTTCTTTGAACTAAATATTTCTCATTAATTTTCATACAGTTTCTCTACCTTACGTAAAATGCCTGTAACACTATTTTTCTTAATTATTTTTTTACAAAGCGGGTACTTTTCAACATTTCCTATACATATAACATAAATAATACATAATATACTTATAACAGAAATAATCATAATCATAAATTTGGTACTGTTATTCATAAATGATCTGATTTATTCCACTTTGTCCATTTTTTTTCGTGACTTTCGGAATAATTTTACGGGAAAGTCACCATAATAATAATAATAATAGGCTTTATTTTCCCACAGAAAATAGTCCATTTACAAGACAACAACAAATATACAGCAGAATTTCATTAAATCACATACAATAGGTCACCAAGAGTTTGTTTTTGTTACAGAAGAGGGCAGAAGATCCAATACGCGTACATTTTTTAAAATATATCTTGATAATACTGTATACTTCATGTGATAAATTTAAAATGTGTGACTAAATTATTTTTAACCTTTATCGGCAGTTGAAATAAAAAATTAATATATGAGCTTGACATTACTTCGAAAAGTCTCGATAAAAATCGTTTCAACATATAAAATCGTATAAAAATGTCAGGATATATTGTGGTAGAGCTATACATTTTATGGTTAACATTTGAAATATTTGGCTACCGTATTTATAACCTTTTTGTGCAGTTGAAGCTAGAAATGAATTAAAACAGCATGCCGTTACGTCAAAAACATTCAATAAAAATCGTTTCGATAGATAAAAACGCTTGAAAATTCAAAATTATTCTGATAGAGCTGTACATTATATGTTTTAAATTAGAAATGTGTAGATAAATTATTTTTAACCGTTATCGACAGTTAAATCAAAAGAAAAAAATTATATGAACTTGACATTACTTCAAAAACACTCGATAAAAATCGTTTCAACACATAAAAACGTGTGAAAATTTCAGAATATTTTGTAGTAGAGCTATATATTTCATGTTGAAAATTTGAAATATTTGGCTATCGTGTTTATAACATTTTTGTGCAGTTGAAGCTAGAAATGAATTAAAACTGCATGCCGTTATGTCAAAGACATTCGATAAAAATTGTTTCGATACATAAAAACACGTGAAAATTTCAAATTATATTCTGATAGAGCTGTATATTATATGTTATAAATTTGAAATGTGTGGCTAAATTATTTTTAACCTTTATCGACAGTTGAAATAAAAAAATAATTATACGAGCTTGACATTACTTTGAAAAAACTCGGTAAAAATTATTTCAACACATAAAAAGGTGTGCAAATTTCAGGATATATTGTGGTAGAGCTATAAATTTCGTGTTGAAAATTTGAAATATTTGGCTAACGTGTTTATAACCTTTTTGTGCAGTTGAAACTAGAACTGAAATAAAACAGCATGCTGTTATGTCAAAGACATTCGATAAAAATTGTTTCGATAAATAAAAACGCGTGAAAATTTTAAAATTTTATTCTGATAGAGCTGTACATTACATGTTATTAATTTGAAATGTGTAACTAAATTATTTTTAACATTTATCGACAGTTGAAATAAAAAATAATAATTAGATCAGCTTGACATTTCTTCGAAAACACTCGATAAAAATCGTTTCAACCCATAGAAACGTATGAAAAATTCAGGATATATTGTGGTAGAGCTATAAATTTCATGTTGAAAATTTAAAAAATTTGGCTAACGTGTTTATAACCTTTTTGTGCTATTGAAGCTAGAAATTAATTAAAACAGCATGCCGTTATGTCAAAGACATTCGATAAAAATTGTTTCGATAAATAAAAACGCGTGAAAATTTCAAATGATATTCTAATAGAGCTGTACATTACATGTTATAAATTTTAAATCTGTGGCTAAATTATTTTTAACCTTTATCAGCAGTTGAAATAAATAAATAATTATATGTGCTTGATATTACTTCAAAAATATTCGATAAAAATCGTTTCAGTACATCAAAATGTGTGAAAATTTCAGAATATATTGTGGAAGAGCTATAAATTTCATGTTGAAAATTTGAAATATTTCGCTAACGCGTTAAAACCTTTTTGTGCAGTTGAAACTAGAAAATAATTAAAATAGCACGTCGTTATGCCAAAGAAATACGATAAAAATTGTTTCGATACATAAAAACGCATGAAAATTTCAAATTTTATTTTAATAGAGCTGTACAGTACATATTATAAATTTGAAATGTATGGTTAAATTATTTTTAACCTATATCGGCAGTTGAAATAAAGAAATAAGTATATGAACTTGACATTACTTTGAAAACACTCGATAAAAACCGTTTCAACACATAAAACATTGTGAAAATTTCAGGATATTTTGTGGTAGAGCTATACATTCTATGTAGTAAATTTTAAATATTTGGATAACGTATTTATAACCTTTTTGTGTAGTTGAAGCTAGAAATGAATTAAAACAGCATGCCGTTATGTAAAAGACATTCAATAAAATTTGTTTCAATACATCAAAATGCGTGAAAATTTCAAATTTTATTCTGATACAGTTGTACATTACATGTTATAAATTTGAAATGTGTGGCTAAATTATTTTTAACCTTTATCAACAGTTGAAATAAAAAAATAATTATATGAGCTTGACATTACTTCGAAAACACTCGATAGAAATCGTTTCATACCATAAAAACGTGTGAAAATTTCAGGATATATTGTGGTAGAGCTATAAATTTCATATTGAAAATTTGAAATATTTGGCTAACGTGTTTATAACCTTTTTGTGCAGTTGAAACTAGAAAATAATTAAAATAGCACGTCGTTATGCCAAAGAAATACGATAAAAATTGTTTCGATACATAAAAACGCATGAAAATTTCAAATTTTATTTTAATAGAGCTGTACAGTACATATTATAAATTTGAAATGTATGGTTAAATTATTTTTAACCTATATCGGCAGTTGAAATAAAGAAATAAGTATATGAACTTGACATTACTTTGAAAACACTCGATAAAAACCGTTTCAACACATAAAACATTGTGAAAATTTCAGGATATTTTGTGGTAGAGCTATACATTCTATGTAGTAAATTTTAAATATTTGGATAACGTATTTATAACCTTTTTGTGTAGTTGAAGCTAGAAATGAATTAAAACAGCATGCCGTTATGTCAAAGATATTCGATAAAAATTGTTTCGATACATTAAAACGCGTGAAAATTTCAAAATATATGCTAATAGAACTGCTGATTTGATATTACAAATTCGAAACATGTCGCTAAATTACTTATATCCTTTTTTGGCTGTTAAAGCCAAAAATTAGTTAAATCTGCTAAAGTTAAGTTAATTCAAAAGCGGTCGATACATCTCTATAGAATGGCTAAAATTGAAAGAAAATTTTACAGTATCGTCTGCTAGGGCTTTACATATCATCGTACAAGTTTGAAATGTGTGGCTAAAATATTTATAACTTTTTTCGATAGTCTAAGCTAGAAATTAATTACATTAGCATGACCTTTGATTACATTTGATAAAATTCGTTTTAATGCATCAACACAAGAAAATGAAATTTAAACATATCTTCTGATAGTGCTGTACATATAATATTATAAATGGGAAATGTGTGACTAACATATTTATGACCTGTTAGGTCAGTTGAAACTAGAAATGAATTAAAACAGCATGCCGTCATATGAAAGACATTCGATAAAAATTGTTTCGATACACAAAAATGCGTGAAAATTTCATATTATATTCTGATAGACCCAGCTCAGTGGCCGAGTGGGTAGAGGCGTCGTCTGTCTCGTACTGAGCATTGGGGAGCCCGAGTTCGATCCCCAGCGGGGAACGAATTTGCGCGAATCACCTTTCACAGTTTTTCAGAGGTTTTCTGTGAAGTTAAGGTAAATACCGGGTGATTAAACTCCTCTGAACTTCTCCCTTGACCGGCGGAAAAGCCTCACGGCTAATAGCCTTATAAAGATAGAAGTTTTTTTTATTCTGATAGAGCTGTATATTGTACATGTTATAAATTTGAAATATGTAGCTAAATACAAACAAATAAAATTCGATTATTTTAAAATCTCAAGGTGGTAAACCCCTTAAGTCTGCCATAGTTGATTCAAAAACTGTCTATAAATCTCTTTAGAGCAGTTAAAGTCGATACAAAAATTCAAAATATATTGTGATAGGGTTGTACATATAATGCTACTAAAAATATTGTAACTAAAACTGCGGCGGCACAGTCAAAGAAGTGGAAGAATATGAATAAATCAAACTTGAGCCCATTAAACAACAAATATTAAAACGCATATGCTAAGAATTGAATTACGCAATTTATATGAATCCATAGTCTCTCGTATAAATATAAATCGCTTCAATAGAGAATTATAACAAATACTGCAACTACTACTACCAGGGATCTACTACTATAAATCGCTCGTATAAAAAACCTCTGTAAGTTCCACAAAATCGCTCAAACTGGTAAGATATTAATAAAAAGTGTAGCTTACCTAATTACTCACAAACTTCACTACTCACATTTACTACATGCACAATTAAAACTGAATTACTAAACATATTATTAAGAACTTAAACGCGAACGATGCGGGCCCATTGTATGTCAGCCAGCGACTGAATGAATCTCGCGGACGGATGATTTGCAGATATGACGAATGGTTTTTTTGCTGACTTACTCGGCGGAAACACATAAAAAGTATCTACGTCGCAAATAATATTCTATTTCGGTGTACAGAAAAACAAGGTGACTTTCATTCAACCGGTTTTATTTAGTTAAGATCAACATTTTATTTGATTCTTGTAAAATATTGTATGATTGTAAATGAAATGTATTTGATTTGTTTGCCATGCGAGATTTATACTTTATACATAATTCTACTGATACTCATTAGCAAACTTAGGTGATTAATAAATTATTGTTGTCTTAATTGGAATTCATTCAGTCGTGCCACATCGTACGCAGATTGGGTTTTGAAAATTTAGTTTTCCCTTTAAAAAAATCCTAAACTTGTCCAATTTGTCGTATTAGTACTCAAATGAAAACGAATTTATTTGCACTAATTTGCAGTTTATTTAATTTCTCATTAAAAGGTATTAAAATTATTATGTACACTGTTTATAAAATCCGTTTGAAATGTAATTAATAATATTTTGGTTATTTTACGTGGAAGTAATATACGCTCACGGCCGGTCGGTGATCTGTATTAAAATTCATGCTACTGTAAATATGAGATCCCCGGCAAATCATAAACTGAACATATCAAAATCATTCGATTTAGAGCGTTGCTCTGAAATGTTAATTTCAATTCCACCAAAAAGCATACATGTTGTATTTGTTCGCATATAAACATATAATATTGTTTGTAACTGCTATGACTATGTGGAATATATGTACATATTAAACTACATTACAAAAATAAACTCAAATTGTGTTACATCAAATGAAATTATAATTTTTTTTCTCTATACAACCATTTGAATTGCACTATTTAATAATATTATGTTGAGTTGAACTCATTATTTGTGTTTTAATAAAGTTATTGGTGTTTAAAATATAATAACTGGAAATGAAGTTTATTAATTTCGATCAAATTCATATTTTTATTTTTATATTAGTATTGAAGCTGGATTTATAGTAAAATTATAAGCAAAATCAAAATGCGATACGAGGTACACATTTTCCAATTTTTATTTAATTAAATGGTGCTAATCAAAACTCTAATCACAGAAACAATCAAACAATACAATGCCTTAAACGAACACATAAAGACACATGTATGTATCGGTGGCTGTGATTTGGCTTGACAATTATTTAAATTTTGCAGTAAATAAACATATAAAAGTGTGAGTTTGAAGTTTGAATTAATGTGTAGAATGTATTATGTATATAATAATATAATAGTAATATATATATATATATATATATATATATATATATATATATATATATATATATATATATATATATATATATATATAATACGCTGCTTATAGTAATATTTTATTTCTCTCAGACATTTGTTATTGGCACATTAAGGCTGATTAAGTGAGTCAAATGATTATAGGTATATCATACAGAGTAGTGATTATTACTTTATTTATAAAAGTAAATTACACTCATTCTTGTTGATTGTTTAATAACAAACAAAACATAATTCGCTAATCACCTCTAATATCATACAAATTGTATTCAATTTCAGACACCCAATGCTTTTATTATTGTTCCGTTCACGATACCCATCGCACCACTGACGTGTACTGCTAGACTAATATATGCCCTAATAACATTAGTGAGAAGTTTGAGCCAGTTTATGGTTGATAAATAAATTACCATGCCCCTCACTGTCCATTTTCATCAAAAACTGATTACCCAATTCCGTTATCAACAACATAAACAACACTCACACACGCCAAGTTATATTTTCGCTTATAATTAGTATTCCGGCGCGATTAAAAACGCCGAATTTTTATTGTCAATTATCCTAAACACGTGCAGATGAATTCAACTCACAAAAACTGTTGATTTTAATTACCAAATTACGAAATACAGATGCCGCACGCGTTGCGGGTGTATATTTAGAAATTCTGCCGTGTACGCTGTATATTTGTTTTTCGTTTGGGGGGTGGGCGGTCAGGAATTGATCATGCAATTCGTCAATCATCATTCCGGGGGTAACACGTCAACGTTTTTTTTTGATATCAGATGCGTAACGAAGTAATTAATTGGGGAGGGAGCCAACACGCCCTGTTGTATGTCATGCTATTTTATTTTCGAGATCAGTATTGATGTTAATTTATAATTTACACTGATTGATGGAAAATAATCTGTACTAGGTTTGTTTAAATGAATATAGTTAATGTTACTATATAGATATATAATTAGTTGTTCTTATTTGGTTGTTTAAACTTTGTTATTGTGATTGTTTGGTATATGAAAGAGTGAAAATTAATGCTATTTTATATATATATATATATATATATATATATATATATATATATATATATTTATATAAAATAGCATTAATTTTCACTCTTTCATATACCAAACAATCACAATAACAAAGTTTAAACAGCCAAATGAGAGAACAACTAATTTAAATTCCCTTTTGTAGTATATTTATTACCTCTTTTTTTCCTCTAACACGAACTTACCCTTGCACACTCTCATTACTTTTTACACCGCCTTTTATTGGCAACCGCAATGCAAACAAACCCCCCTTTGCGCCCCAAGTGAAGTTATTAAGCAAATTAACCGCGACCGACATTGAAATAAACCTAATTCCCGATTGGCATCGTCTCATTAAAATATAAATCGCCGCCCCGCAATCGCAACAGCCATAATATTTGCATGCATATATGATGTAATTGCGTAATAAAAATGTTGCGCGTAGAAACGGCCGCGTGATTCAATGCACGGCGGCGCCGGTTTTAAGTGCGTTGCAGTTAACACCGACTAGGGGCGGCTTTCATTCATTTCAACACGGATTTTTATATTCGGCCGTGTAATGCGAACGTATACGTGTTGTTTTATTCAAAATGCGGAATAGTATGTTTAATAACCATCGTTAAAATTAACGGCGTGATCTATTAGGCTAATTGGTTAATATAAAAAAACTGGTTGTAATAAAAATTGTGTTTTATGGTTCGAATAAAAGTTGACAGATTTTGTTTGTGAGTGTCCGGTATTAATTATAATTACACCTAACATTTAATATATTCCACCTCTTGCTATACTAATAGCCTGTTGGTACAAAAGCTTTTCGAATTAGTGTAGTGTATATAGATGATACTTTCCGCCTGTAAAGGGAGAAGCTTATAGGAGTTTAATTACCCTGCATTTATTTCAACTTGACAAAAATACTTTGAAAGGTGATTCGCCCTGATGGGGCTCTCCCTAATGCTCATACCCTCTAACCACTAGGCCACTGAGCTGGGTACTGGTAAACAAAATTTTACTTTGACCAAATAGAGTCATTTTTACAGTACAGTTTCCCACATTGATTATGCATCTGCTTTCCAAATTTGTCTCAGATAGAAGAAGAAAATAAAGAGTGAAATTTAAAAATAAGTTGTATCTATATAGGGCTATCAGCCGGGAGAAGCTCAGAGGAGTATAATCACCCACAATTTACCTTAACCACACAGAAAATCTCTTAAAAACTGTGAAAGGTGATTCGTGAAGATTTCGCTCCAATGGAGATGATCCCAATGCTCTGCATGGGACGAACTTTTCAGCTTGTACGTGCTCCCCACTCCCCAACCCGCTTGGCCAGCATTGAAATATTTTGAAAATTTTGAAATTTGTAAACGCAACTTTTCAGGTTATTTCATACAGCTACTAACTCTGATTTCAGATGAGAGCAAACTAAAATTTAAACTTTTTTGAATAGCTACGTTCGTATATGTATTAAAAATAATAAAAATATTCATGTATTTATTGTATTTTTCGATATATCATACAAAAACCGAGGCCCAGCCGTTTTAGTCATGTTTTTCAGTCATTACTAAAAAACTGACTGATTCTTTTTACTAAAAATACATTTAACTACTAATGAATACAACACAAATATAAGGTTTGAATCCGATCGAAATATTTTGAAAATTTTGGAATTTCAAAACGAAAATTTGTAGTATATTTCATAGAGCTCTAATTCTCATTTCAGATGAGATCATAGATATAATATATAAAATATATATATAAAATTTAAACTTTTTTGAATAGTTACGTTCATGTATGTATTAAAAATAATAAAAAAATCCAGGTATATTGTATTTTTCGATATATCATACAAAAATCGAGACGCAAACGTTTTAGTCATGTTTTTCAGTCAGTACTAAAAAACACATATTCAGTAAAAAAAAATCAGTCATTTTTTTTACTGAATATGTAAAAATACATTCATTAGTACTTATACAATACAAATATAAAGTTTGAAACTGATCGAAATACTTTGAAAATTTTGGAATTTCAAAACGAAATTTTGCAATATATTTCATACAGCTCTAATTCCGAGTTCATATGAGATTAAACAAAAATTTAAACTTGAATAGCTACTTTTATATATTTATTAAAAATAATAAAAATATCTATGTATTTAATGTTTTTTTCGATATATCAGATGAAAACCAGGGCCGTAGTTTATGTCAGTCATCACTGAAAAATTAAAAGCCTGAAACTGACTGAAACTCTCTAAAATACGTTTCTCTGATGTATATATATATATATATATATATATATATATATATATATATATATAAGCAGAAATATTTAAAAAATACAAGTGAATCAAGTGAAAGCTGATAGCCCTATACAGATAGAAGTGTTTTTTATTTGTAATTACTCTAGTAGATTAGCAAAAATAATGGTTGTACTGGACGACCGCTTTTAATTGTATAAAAGTAAAATAAAAATTAATATGTTCGTTAAACAACCTAGTCACATTTATCACTTTGAAAAGTCTTGCAAATAATTGTTAATTGTTTTCCCTCCCATTGTGTTCCTTTCAACGGAGCAACCGTAAAGGTTTTGCAACTCTATTTCCTGCTTGCCTTCTCTAAACGGTTTTTTTTTGCGCCCGCCCCCCTATCTGTGTTTACATTATCCGCGAGATCGAACTCCTCAAAGAACTATCCGAAATCCATTTCAGTCAATTAGTTATTTATAGGTTTTCGAAACGTTTCCCACTGCGCCTGGCACTATTACCGCTAAAAGCTCCGACGTTTCTATTTCCTATTTTTGGAGTACTCGTTGAAAAACAAATAAGTGTATGCGGAGAATGAAGCAGTCGGATGGGAAACCTGCAAGCTATAATGTTAAATTTATTACTGTTATTATTATCAACGGGTTATTGCTGAGGTCGAACACTAAAAGGTTCGTATTTATTTATTGTGGAGTGCACTTTGAAAACTACTTATTTATAGAAATGCAAGATTTATATAAATTAATGGCTAGCTAGAATTTATCATCCAGTACCAAATAATCTAATATTAATTCATGCAATTTGATCTAGATTTTTTTTAAATTTATATAACATGTATATTAAAGTAATATACGCTGGCTATATTTTGCTGAACAAAACGCAAATAATATCTGATTATAGTAAATAATTATGGTACAAAACTAATATTTGTGCTTGCAAAATACGCATTGTTATACTATTTACATGCACTTTTAATAGTTGTCATAGATTTTCAGATAAAATAAGGATAAATGAGAAAATGACGTGTGCGCCTATAATAAATGTGTGTTTCACGATTTATAATCTGTTGGTTAATAATTTAATAATCTGGTAGTGGAACGGAGATTACAACCAACAAGCTAATTATATAAACTGATTATACTAAATACGCTGTAATAAATATTTCATATAGATTGCCGATATTTCATTTTAAAAACAAAACGAAGAGTCTAATAATCTGTATAATATACCAATGAAGACAATGTTAGAAAACCGACCAACCTATAAGTTATGAATATTGTACTGTCTGTGCATAAGTGTGGCTGGCGAGTTCGAATTCCATCGAGGGTGCTATTTGTATGTATTTTATTCAATATTTAATTGGGGTAGTAAGTTATTTGAATGAACAGTAATATTTTAATAAAGTCTTTAGTTTGTAATTAATTAAAAATTAATTTAATCATTATGCGTCGTACAATGAGCATTTCTGAATGAAACTGGTGCAGCAATTAAATTGAAAATTATTTTATATTAGAAATTTCTTTAATTAAATCTAGTCACATATGGAAAATTGTAAGAAATCTATATGATTTCTACTGAGAAATGTATAAGAAATTCAATTTTGAAAATCCCAAACAAATATCTTTATTATTTTCGAAGATATCTGCAATAAACTTGAAGATTACTTTATAATACAAATTTCTTTAATTAAATCTAGCTACATCTGAAAAATTGTAAGAGAATTATGTGATTCCTAGTGAAAAATGTATGAAAGATTCAATTTTGAGAAGCCCAAACAAATATCTTTATTATTTTCGAAGATATACAGTAATAGAGTTGAAGATTAATTTATGATACAAATTTCTTTAATTAAATCTAGCCACTTCTGCAAAATTATAAGAAATGTATGTGATTCCTACTAAGAAATGTTTAAGAAATTCAATTTTTAAAAGTACAAACAAATATATTTGTTATTTTCAAAGATATACAGCAATAAACTTGAAGATTAATTTATAATACAAATTTCTTTAATTAAATCTAGCTACATCTGAAAAATTGTAAGAGAATTATGTGATTCCTAGTGAAAAATGTTTGAGAAATTAAAATTTTACAAGCACAAACAAATACCTTTATTATTTTTAAAGATATACAATAATAAATTTGAAGATTACTTTACAATAAAAAATTCTATAATTCTTAAAAATTTTAAATCTAGCCACATTAAAAAAAATTAAAAAATCTATATGATTCCTACTGAGAAATATATGAAAGATTCAATTTTGACAAGCCCAAACAAATATCTTTATTATTTTCGAAGATATACAGTAATAAAGTTGAAGATTAGTTTATGATACAAATTTCTTTAATTAAATCTAGCCACTCCTGCAAAATTATAAGAAATGTATGTGATTCCTATTGAGAAATGTTTAAGAAATTCAATTTTTAAAAGTACAAACAAATATTTTTGTTATTTTCAAAGATATACAGAAATAAACTTGAAGATTAATTTATAATATAAATTTCTTATATTAAATCTAGCCACATCTGAAAAATTGTAAGAAATTTATATGATTCCTATCGAGAAATATATCAGACATTTAATTTTGAAAAGCCTAAACAAATATCTTTATTATTTTCGAAGATATACAACAATAAACTTGAAGATTATTTTATGATACAAATTTCTTTAGTTATATGTAGCCACCTCTGAAAAATTTCAAGTAATGTATATGATTCCTATTAAGAAATATATGAGAAATTCAAATTAAATAGCCCATACTAATATCTTTATTATTTTGGAAGATATACAGCAATAAACTTCAAGATTACTTTAAAATACAAATTTCTTGAATTGAATCTAGCCACATCTGAAAAAATAGGAGAAATGTATGTTATTTCTATTGAGAAATGTTTGAAAATTTCAATTTTGAAAAGCCAAAACAAATATCTTTATTAATTTCAAAGATATACAGCAATACATTTGAAGATTTTTTGAAGATACAAATATCTTTAATAAAATCTGGCCACATTTGAAAAATTGTAAGAAATGTATATGATTTCTACTGATAAATGCACGAAAAAATCAATTTTGAAATGCCTAAGTAAATATCTTTATAATTTTTCAAATTTATACAATAATAAACTTGAAAATTATTTTATGATACAAATTTCTTTAATTAAAACTAGCCACATCTGAAGAATGGTAAGATATGTTATATGATTCCTACTGAGAAATCTAGGAGAAATTAAATTTTCTAAAGCCCAGACAAATAACTTTATTATTTTCAAAGATATCCACCAATAAATCTGAAGACTACTTTATGATACAAATTACTTTAATTAAATCTAGCCACACTAGAAAAATTGTAATAAGTCTAGATGATTCCTACTGAGAAATATATAAGAAATTCAATTTTGAATAGCAGAAACAAATATCTTTATTTTTCTGTAAGATATACAGCAATTAACTTGAAGATTATTTTATGATACAAATTTCTTACTTTGAATCTAGGCACATATGAGAAATTGTAAGAAATATACATGATTCCTATTGAAAAATATATGAGAAATTCAATTTTGAAAAGCCCAAACAAATATCTTTATTATTTTCGAAAATATACAGCAATAAATTTGAAGATTATTTTATTATGCGAATTTCTTTCATTAAATCTAGCCACATATGAAGAATTGTACGAAGTCTATATGATTCCTACTAAGAAATGTATGAGAAATTCAATTTTGAGAAGTCCAAATAAATATCTTTATTATTTTCGAAGATATACAGCAATAAACTTGAAGATTACTTTATAATAAAAATGTCTTCAAATTTTCAAAAATATACAGCAATAAATTAGAAGATATAAAGCTATAAACTTGAAAATAATGTTATGATACAAACTTCTTTAGATAAATCTAGCCACATCTGAAAGATTATAAAAATTCTATATGATTTCTATTGATAAATATATGAGAAATTCAATTATGAAAAGCCCAAACAGATATCTTTATTATTTTCGAAAATATATAGCAATTAACTTGAAGAATATTTTATGATACAAACTTCTTTAATTAAATCTAGCCACATCTCAAAAATTGTAAGAAATTTAAATGACTCCTACTGAGAAATGCTTGACAATTACAATTTTGAGAAGTCCTAGCAAATATCTTCATTATTTTCGAAGATATACAGCAATAAACTTGAAGATTATTTTATAATAAAAATGTCTTCAAATTTTCAACAATATACAGCAATAAATTTGAAGATGATTTTATGATGCGAATTTCTTTATTTCTATCTAGCTCCATATTAAAAATTGCCAAAAATCTGTATGACTCCTACTGAAAAATTTAATTTTGAAAAGTTCAAATAAATATCTTTATTATTTTCGAAGATATACAGCAAAACACTTGAATATTACTTTATAATACAAAATGTCTTTAACTAAATCTAGGCACATCTGAAAAATTGTAAGATATATGATATGATATGATTCCTATTGAGAAACATTTTAGAAATTGAATTATGAAAAACCTAAACAAATATCTTTATTATTTTCGAAGATATACAGCAATATACATGAAGATTACTCTATGATACAAATTTCATTAATTATATCGAACCCAATCTGAAAAATTGTAAAAAAATCTATATAACTCCTACTGAGAAATATATGAAAAATGTAATTTTGTAAAGTCCAAACAAATATCTTTATAATATTTGAAGATATATAGCAATAAACTTGAAGATTATTTTATGATACAAATTTCTTTAATTAAATCTAGCCACATCTGAAAAAATGTAATAAATCTATATGATTCCTACTCAGAAATATATGAGAAATTCAATTTTCAAAAGCCCAAATAATTATCTTTATTATTTTCGAAGATATACAGCAATAAACATGAAGATTATTTCATGATACAAATTTCCTAGATTCAATCTAGCCACATCTGAAAAATTGCAAGAAATGTATATGATTCCTACTCAGAAATATATGAGAAATTCAATTTTCAAAAGCCCAAATAATTATCTTTATTATTTTCGAAGATATACAGCAATAAACATGAAGATTATTTCATGATACAAATTTCCTAGATTCAATCTAGCCACATCTGAAAAATTGCAAGAAATGTATATGATTCATACTGAGAAATGTATGAAAAATTGTATTTTTAAAAGCCCACACAAATATCTTTATTTGTTTCGAAGATATACAGCAATAAACATGAAGATTATTTCATGATACAAATTTACTAGATTCAATCTAGCCACATCTGAAAAATTGTAAGAAATGTATATGATTCATACTGAGAAATGTATGAAAAACTGTATTTTTAAAAGCCCACACAAATATCTTTATTTTTTTCGAAGATATACAGCAATAAACTTGAAGATTATTTCATGATACAAATTTCTTAATTAAATCTAGTCTCGTCTGAAAAAGTGTAAGAAATCTACATGATTCCTACTGAGAAATGTATGAGAAATTCAATTTTGAAAAGCCCATAGAGAAACTAATTAAATATGTTATTTAGAGAACTTGCCTACACCGAAAGGTAACAGGCAAATAGATAATATATATTTAGAAAACTAGTCTTGAATATTGTTCACAAGATTTGGTTCGGAGTGCTCTTTGTTAGAAGAACGTGTCCGCAATTTAATAGTTTGCGCTGTTATTTAATAGCTTTATGTATACACGGTGAATATTTTAACACTAATTAAAAAATAATTTTATAATACATACTAAACCCAATATTTTACGACTATTAACTGAGCAGAATAACAGCCCATTCAATTTCATCAGGGCACATTATAAAACTTCTTGAAATATTAAAGCTTGAAAGCAACTTGCAGCGTTATAGGTTTTTTAATTATAAAAAACGTGTTTACAGATTCTACCATACCGGCTCATTAATAATAAAAACTGGGAGAGTGGTGGTGCTGGTGATTTATTAAGGGAATTAACATCAAAGCCGTCCGAGCGATAATCACTGCCTTCGGAAAAGGTAATCCGTATCATCACTTACCGGCTTGATGAAATGAAAGGGGTGCATTAAAATTTGTCCAATAATGAATGGTGGATGCCAATAATATTATTAGGTACGAGTTTTTTTATAATTAATATTATTAGGAAGATAAAATATAGTAAAATAGCATTATAAATCAACATGCGTTGTCTAAGCGGCATATCAATATAATAATAACAATAATAATATTGTTTATTGCCCAACAGATGAAAATTCAATTACAGGACAACAATTTAAATATAAATATAAAAGTATACATGTTAAAACATATATTATATCGCACATTGAGAGGACAAATGTCTAAACTAACTTCTAAAAACAGGTTTTGAGATAGTCATAGTCATATCTATCCTTCGTAGAAATATATTTCCTCAGATCTACTACTATATGTTTAAAGAGGTAAATATAAAATTTATAAAATCCCCAAAGCACCGAAATATGAATATCAACATGCCAAAACTTGATATCCTTTAATAGAATATTTCGTTCAGAAACTTGCTCTTCTTCTGGTTGCGCCTGATCTCATCCTATAAATCAAAACCAAATTAATGTCCAAAAAATCACGAAGAATTCACAATAAAAGCAATGTAGATTTTAAATAATCTGTTGATATATCACTGTCATCTCTTTTTTTGAAATGTATTTTAGATTGCAATAATCTAGTAGTGTCTATCCAGTGTAATGTTATTTATATACGTTTTATAATAATTTGGTTTATTCTAAACTCAAAAAAAATGATTAAAGGAGCGTTAAAATATACATAAGAATTATCAAAACAAAAATCAAAACCTGAAAATTCATTTTTGAAGTTACGACTCTTGTCATCACATAGTGCGATATGCAACTTTTCTATTTGTCTCCAGCGTGTTACTGTGGATTTTTCAATATATTGATATTTGATTTTATCTGCAAAAGAGTCTCTGTAAGCGGAGATGATATCTAGTTTCACATGCAATTAATATTACATCAATTATTCGTCAAGTATGTGAGTAAGAGAATTTAAGATTTAATTGATTCTAAATGATATTTGACATGGTAAAGAAGAAACTAAATTATTTAAATGCTGCTATAAAAAAATACAACTGTTAAACACTACTGAACAACTCGAAGATGTTATTAATTTCCGAACGATAAGCCTCCATAAAATAAACCACCCTCCGCGGCAATTAATCCCCATCAAAAACACACACTCGCCAAAAGTATCACTTTCCCTTCCACTCAATACATCTCCAAGACACTGATAGATACGCACCACATCAATTGATTCAAATCCGTTCCGTTCTCTTATCCCTTTCCTTCCGCCCCATTGTAGCGACGCACCCACCAACCCCCCGAAATCTTTTTTTCATATTGTTATCACGCCAGTCATTCCAGCACCCGCATCTCAATAACCTCGTAAAATATAAAAGTCTTAGGGCAATAAAAAGAAAACTGCATATCACGATCCCGATTTGAATATAGTGCGCGCGCCAGGGATTAAATATTAGCGCGCCTGCACGGATTTACTGCTAGAGAGGGTGAATCGAAGGGTGGCTGGCTTATATTTTACATCACACCGCATTTTTTTAATGCCCAATAAAAATATTTCTTGGGTCGTTGCGTAAATAATCGCCTCGTGACGGGCTGTAAATAATGCCCTTGTATAAAACGGGGCTGTTAATAAAAAACTTTATGATACAAAAAGTTTTATAAAATTATATCCGTTTGTGTTTAGTATTCAAGTCAATTATGTTTCTGTTGGAAATGTATTAACATTTTAATGTTATAATTTTATAATTTATACAAATAGATGTTACATTATTCAATTATTTTATTAGATGAAGATAACTGAAACTTCTGTTTGAGACACCTTAATAATAAATTAATAAATAAATGTATTTATTGCCCAACAGAATAATAAAAGTCCAATTACAGGACAACAACAAGATATTACATACTAATATAATATATAACTATAATCTAACAGTTGCCATTTCTGTCGTTACTAATGCGATAAATTTGACAAGTTTGAGCTTGTTTCAAAGCGGATATAAAAATAAAACTGGATTTGCAAACTGCACTGCTTTTACACATCAGGTATTGTTGTTGTAGCCATATTTTGTGTTTTGTTTTAAAAAAGTATAACAATTGCCATTAAATCTGCATTTCTGTTGTTACCAATACGAGAAATTGGACAGTTTGGGCATGTTTCAAAAAGAATATAAAGATGAAACTGAATTTGTAAACTGCAATGATTTAGCACGTTAGGTCTTGTAGTTGCATCTGTATTTTGTGTTTAAAGAAATCTAACAGTTGCCATTACATTTACATTTCTGTGGTTACTAATGCGAGAGAAATAAGACAAGTTTGAGCTTGTTTCAAAGTGGATATAAAAGTAAAACTCGATTAGCAAACTGCACTGCTTTTACACATCAGGTATTGTTGTGGTAGCCGTATTTTGTGTTTTGTTTTAAAAAAATATAACAGTTGTCATTAAATTTGCATTTCTGTTGTTACCAATACGAGAAATTGGACAGGTTTGGGCATGTTTCAAAAAGAATATAAAGATGAAACTGAATTTGCAAACTGCAATGCTTTAGCACGTCAGGTCTTGTAGTTGCATCTGCATTTTGTGTTTTGTGTTTAAAGAAATCTAACAATTGCCGTTAAATCTGCAATTCTGTCGTTACTAATGCGAGAAATTGGACAAGTTTGAGCTTGTTTTTAAGCGAATATACAGATAAAACTGGATTTTCAAACTGCAATACTTTCACATATCAGGTTTTGTAGTTACAGCTGTTATTAATTTTTATTTTTATTTTTAAAGAATACAAGATTTGGTTTTGTGCTTGCAATTTGTTGTGTCTGCAATTTAATAGTTTGCACTGTTATTTAATAGCCACAATTCTTCATTATACATAATGATATGAGACTATAAGGGATGTGCATTATATGAATCTACTATGCTCAACAATTGTATTCATCTAAAAAGTAAACTATATGTAATGCAGACAAAAAAATAAAATAACAACAACAAAACAAAATAGTTTTTAAGTTACAACTTTTGAAGAGTGGTTGGTCAAGACTAAGCTAAACTTCAACGTCTCAAGTGACTAGAAAAATAGTTGTAGAGGATTCTTCACCTCTACAACTGTTGTTCTGTTTATTATCCGAGATTTCAAGTTATATCTTTTATAGACTGTTACATCTCATTATGGTCTCAGACTTTTCTTTGATATATGGCAGTTAGAAGCTCTCTTCTTCCTAGTATCTACTCCTTTGTGATACGATCAACCCAGTAAATGCACAGCAATATGTGAAAGGTCCACATTTCAAGTGCCTCTATGCGGTTGATTGATCTTACTCTGAAGGACCAAATTTCACAATATTTATAAAGCTATGACAATTTTCAAGTTTAAAGCTCCATAACCCGATATTCCCATTTTCCAGGATGGCCGATCAAAAAAAGTATGCAACATGTTTTGTTAATTTTTTTACTGATTTTTGTTCACAACATATCAGTCTACCAGATGGCTTGAAGAAAATTTGAAATTTTGATCATAATCGTTATTTTTGGCGACAAGAATCGAAATTATTATTATTTATTTGAATCTGTTCTGAATTCAACGTTGGTTTGAAAAAATTACACAATATTTATAAAACTATGACAATTCCAAAAAACAAAGTACTATACAGCACACATTTCTGGTTGTATTTTTTTTTCGATATTTAAGTGATACCAGCTATACCGCATGCCGTCGCGCCACTACGCGCACGACGGATTGTTTGAGGGTATGTACTGACCAATTGGGGTGACCAATAAAATCCAAATTTTGAGGAATATTTTGTATATGTCTTGCCGTCCATAACGTGTATAAAAATAAATTATTTAATAATTTCTATAGCCGTTGTTGTATAATATATGTTGTAAAATAAATTATTATTTTTGAACGTGTACCTAAATCAACATTGGTTTCAAAAAATTACACACTATTTATAAAACTATGACTATACAAAAAAAAAAAAAGTGTCATTCAGTACGTATTTTTTCTGCATTTTTTTTTATATTTAAGTTTAAAGCTCCATAACTCGATATTCCCATTTTCCAGGATGGGCGATAAAAAAAGTATGCAATATGTTTTATTAATTTTTTTTTATTGATTTATGTTTACAACATATCAGTGTACCAGATGACGGAAGAAAATTTGAAAATTTTGATCATAACCGTTTTTGTTTGCTCGACAAAAATCGAAATTATTATTACGTTTTTGAACCTGTTCCGAAATCAATATTGGTTACAAAAAATTACACACTATTTATAAAATAATGACAATTCTAAAAACCAAAATGTCATTCAGTTGGATTTTGTTTGTATTTATTTTTTTCAAATTCACACTATTTATAAAACTACGACTATACAAAAAAAAAATAAAGTGTCATTCAGTATGTATTTTTTCTGCATTTTTTTTATATTTAAGTTTAACGCTCCATAACTCAATATTCTCATTTTCCAGGATAGGCCATACAAAAAGTATGCAACATGTTTTGTTAATTTATTTTGCTGATTTTTGCTCATAACATGATATGTTACTGATGTGTACCAGATAGCCTACAAAAATTTGAATTTTTTTAATCACTACCGTTTTTGTTTGATCGACAAAAATCGATTTAAAAAAAAAAACTTTCTGACATCAACATTGGTTTGAAAAAATTATATAATGTTTATGAAACTATGACAATTCCAAAAAAATAAAGTATCATGCAATAGGTATTTTTTTGTATTTTTTTTTCGATTTTTAAGTGATTCCAGACTATACCGCACGGCGTCGCGCTACCACGCGCACGACGGATTGTTTGCGGGTCTGTACTGACCAATTGGGGTGACCAATAAAATCAAAATTTTGAGGAATATTTTGTATATGTATTGCCGACCATAACATATAAAAAAATAAATTATTTAATCATTTCTATAGCCGTTGTTGTATAATATATGTTGTAAAATAAATTTTATTTATTTTTGAACAACCAAAATCAACCTTGGTTTCAAAAAATTACACACTATTTACAAAACTATGATGATTCTAAAAAAACAAAGTTTCGTTCAGTACGTATTTTTTTTGTATTTTTTGAAATTTTTAAGTTTAACACGTCATAACTCGATATTTCCATTTTCCAGTATGGGCGATAAAAAAAGTATGCAACATGCTTTGTTAGTTTTTTTACTGATCTTTGTTCATAAAATATCAGTGTATTAGATGGCCGAAGGACATTCGAAAATTTTAATTATAACTATTTTTTTTGGGCAACCAATTCGAACGTATTTCATTATTATATTTGTTTACCTGTTTCAATATTGATATTGACTTGAAAAAAATACACAATGTTTATAACAATATGACAATTGAAAATAAAAAGTCTTTATTTATACGTATTTTTCTTTATATATATATATATATATATATATATATATATTTTTTATTATTTATACTTTTACGCTCAATCTCGATATTCCAATTTTAGAGGCTGGGTCGATAAAAATATTATGTAACATAGTTTGTTTGATTTTTTTTACTGATCCTAGTTTAAAACATATTAGTATACCAGATGCCCGAAGGAAATTGGAAATTTTTGATTGTAACTATTTTTTTTGGGGAGGCCAATTCGAGTGTATTTCATTAATTTTTTTTCACCTGTTTCAATATCGATATTGATTTGATTTATTTTTTTAATATTTACAACAATATGATAACGTAAAATAAAAAATCTCTATCTCTACGTACTTTTCTTTCTATTTTTTTTTTATTTTCAATTTTTACGCTCATATCTCGATATTCCAATTTTAGAGGCTGGGTCGATAAAAATTATATGTAAGATATTTTGTTTAATGTTTTTACTGATCCTAGTTTAAAACATATTAGTATACCAGATGCCCGAAGGAAATTGGAAAATTTTGATTGTAACTATTTTTTTTGGGAGGCCAAGTCGAGAGTATTTCATTTTTTTTTTTTCACCTGTTTCAATATCGATATTGATTTGATTATTTTTTTAAATATTTACAACAATATGATAATATAAAATAAAAAGTCTCTATTTCTACGTACTTTTCTTTCTATTTTTTTTTTAAATTTACAACTTTTACGTTCATATCTCATATATCCCCATTTTAGAGGCTGGGTCGATAAAAACAAGGCATGAATAGTTTTAGACTTCACGCCGTGCTCTTTGAATCTGACTATACCAATAATTTAACTAGAACTAAAAAAAAAATAGACATTAACCCTTACACCAGCCATCCCTCAGCCCATTAAAAAAACTCCCGTAATGATCCTTTAAGAACTTAAGGTCTGATGTATCGTCCAACCATCCCTCTAAATGTTAATCGCATAATACATTTTTATCACGAGAAACCCCCCCTAATTAAAGTGTCCAATTAAAATCCTCATAAGTCAGTGGCGGTGGCACATAAATTCACTTTCCCCATCAGACACGAGCGGAGGAACAAGAAAAAAAGTTCAACTTCGCACGGTGGGTGGGTCTAATGATAATTAGCGGTATTAAAATAATTTCGCCGCTCCACCCCAAAAGCAAAACATTACCTAACTGCACGTAATGGCTTCCCCGGAAAACGTTGTTTGCCGCCGCGGATGCAGAAGCCCGGCTTTATTCGGGAAGGAAATTGCTTTTGAAATTTTAATGAAATCGTGTTTGCGGTATCTTAATTGATTTTAAAATGCGCGTTTAAGTCCTGACCTATTTTAATTATTGCGCCGGAGATTTCGTCAACGAATTATGGATATTGTTACTGGCGGGTTTTATCTACCTTGAAACTTTATGTTTCTCAAAAATTCATACTATATATATATATATATATATATATATATATATATATATATATATATACAATTCTAAAAAATGTCATTCAGTTGGTAGTTTTTTGTGTTTATTTTTTCCAATTTTAAGTTTAACGCTCCATAACTCAATATTCCCATTTTCCAGGATAGGCTATACAAAAAGTATATAACATGTTTTGTTAATTTGTTTTGCTGATTTTTGCTCATAACATTCCAGATGGGCTTCGAATATATATATATATATATATATATATATATATATATATATATATATATATATATATATATATATATATACATATATATATATTATATATACATATATATATTATAAAATAAAGAACTTAAAAACTATCTTCCTAAGGGCCTTTCCGCTGATACAACTAATAACTTTTTAAGTTTAAGTTTAATCATCCGGTATTTAACTCTCCAGAAAACCTTCTAGGTTTTCTGTTCGCGAAATCTCGCCCGCAATGAGGTTTGAACTGTCGCTCCCCAATGCACAGTATGAGACGGACGAAGCACAAATGTGTAACGATGGAAAGACCCTGCAGATGACGCTAATACTGAGGTTCAGTTGCCGAGTCAATGTTGAGGGGAACCACCGCTGGGTACCAACCATCTCGTTAACATTTGCTATTTCTGCAAGAGCTCTACTTCAAATTTTTCCGAGCACACCTTGGCCATGTATCGGTCTACATTGGTCTTCTTCGTTAATTTCGATCTTTCGGATTGAACTTTGATGTCTAGAGTGCCACCTACTACCCGATGGTCGTTTTCTGTATTAGAGAGTGATAAACGAAAGGCACTTTTTTGAAACGATTTTAGTTTTGGTATAGAATAATGCGCCATTGACTATAGCTTTTATTTCGCGTCAATAATTAATTCATAGCATGTTCCGTCGCAAATTTATTGCAAAAACCCGTTACAGCAAATGCATAATACCGTAACTGATTTTTGCACCTGTATTTCATTTCGACGCGCGACAGCGGACGAACAAAAAAAAAACGCCTGCCGAGCGAGGTGGATGTTTTATTACTGTATATCTGCACACCAATTTTAATGATAAATTTGTTTTTGTGCGATTCTGCTGTAAAATCGCGGGGGGAGTGCAGCGGCGCTGTAAAAGTTGTCGGCCATAAATTGAATAATGTTTCGGCTGCCAATAACAAATTTCCATCGGCTACGATACGGCCGGAAAAATTGTGTTAATGCAGAATCGACTCCGACCGGCCGTTACAGGCTCGACACTGCGCCTGCATTTGCATAACGCAGTGCAATAGCGTTGAGAATAATAACGTTAGCGATTCGAGAATTGGAACGTAATGGGGAAGGGTTTGCGAGGACAATCGATCAAATTGTATTGAATGGAAACAATTTCCTTCGACTGTTTGGCGATTAAGATTAAACGATGTTGAGGATGGACTTGCATTAAACAGGAGATGTTAACAATGAAAATACAATGTTTATGTGATTCGTCTTTATTATGCTATTATTTAGGAGCAGTGTATAGTTTGCAGTAGAAAATTAAATTGATTTATATTTTAATAAGATATTTTTCTATTATCCATTTATCAATAATTATAAATGCCGGGCGGAAAGACCACTGGCCAATAGCCTAATAAAAATTGTTTTCTCTCTATAAATGCCTTTTAGGTGTTTTTGTAAGATAGATATTCTTGTTTGGTGAAGAATTTTGATGAAGCTAAAATATATAACGACTGTACTGTACACAATCGAACATATTTAACCATCCAATTGAAACGGGAAAATTTTAATACAGACATCACCATTAAAAACATGACAGCTATAAATATTTGTACAAATCACAGCCCCAACAAAGCGCCCGTCCTACTCGCGTTGTATCACACATACAAACAAAAAAAAACGAAAATTGTGTTCTCGCGGGGGCGGCACAGCACACGAACTCATTTTCTCCGGCGTGGCTCACGCGAACCGTCGGACACAACACGATCGCGATTTTAATTCATCAACCCTTCGCGAAATAATGAAATTATCGACTTATTTTAATAAAGCCGCCGCCGCCGTGCCGTTATTAATAAAGACCGTAATCGATCCCACCTGGCTGATAGGGTTGAGGAGGGGGGCTCATTAAAATTTTCCACCTAATATATCCTCACGCGCGCTCGCGGAGCGTTACTAAAAATCTCCCCCTGCCGGAGCGGCGGCGGCGACGTAATGCGATGAGTTATACCGTCTGGACCTACCGCCGCCCGCCCATAATTTATCGTATAATCACCAATTAATAAATTTTTGATGAGAGAGATGGGTTTCAGAAAATAAAGTGCTAGCGTTTTTTCTGGCTAGAAATAATTTTATTATGCTTAGTTTATAGAGGGTGCGGTTCTTATTTCATAATACAATAAAAAATATCTGCATGACTCCGAATTACATGACCCATTTAATTGTGTATAACATTTTCGACAGTTTCAACGTTTTTTTTTTTAACATTTTTCACTTTTTTCGACTTTTTTTACTTTTTTTAACATTTCTGACTTTTGATATTTTTGACTTTCTTTGACATTTATGACGTTTTACATTTTTTAATGAATTTTTTGAGACAGACATATATACATACATACACATAGACGTCCGAAAAATCGGGTTTATTTCGACAGTTTTGGGCATAAAACGTAACGAAAACTGAAATATTTTTGTTCTATATGACACGCGACACCAATACCTTCCTTCTGGTGTAATTTTTTTCCCGGAAAGTGATCGCATATTTCCAGAATCTTAGTTAGAAAACGTGAACGCGTTTTCGGTAAAACAATACTTTCCATTACATCAGTGATGTATTCGGAAAGTAAAAAGTAATAAACACACACACACACACACACACACACACACACACACACACACACACACACACGCACACGCACACACGCACACACACGCCACACACACACACACACACATTACAATATTTCAAATAATTTGCTGTATAATACAAGATAATTTAGATTGTCTCACATCGTGACTAACTTTTGAGTCAAGAAATTGTCTTGTCTAAAACGACCTTTAGTCAAGATACGAGACAATCTAAATTGTCTCGTATCATACAGCAAATTATTTGAAATATTGAATTGGACGGTAGATGGAATGGAAAAATATAACGCGTTCTATTTGGCAAGGACAAATTGTATGGGAGGAGGATATATGGGTTAATTTCTTGAACAACTTCTAAGCTAAGAAATTGTCTTCTCTAAAACGACCTTTATATGCTACTATTTTTGCAATAAATGTTATAAAGTTATGAATTATATACAGAGTCTAACTTATTTGCTCTATACTGTATAGCTCGTCTAAATAAATATAAGATAATGAAAGTCAATTTCAAAGATTATTTTTTATTGTAAGTACTAACAACTGTATTTTTGTTGTGGTTGGGTATTTTGAAGAGTTTTGTGTGAAGAGAATGCCAATAAAGGTCTTTTTTTTACTAAGAACTAAATTATGATTAAAGGATAAATAAAATGATTTTTTACTTTGTTTTTTATCACACTTCAGTTACACTTTGCAACTAGTTTCGGCTAAGCTCTAGCCATTTTCGAGCTCCTCCGATGACTCGAAAATGGCTAGTTGCAAAATACTAGTTGCAAAGTGTAACTGAAGTGTGATAAAAAAACAAAGTAAAAAATCGTTTTATTTATCCTTTAAAATGAATTATCACAAAGTAGACGCCTTAACAATCCAATATTTGAAATTATGATTATTTTGTGTGCACAAACACATACGTTATTTGAAAAACTAGATCAGGAATGATGTTATGTTGTTATGTATTTAAATATATAAATTTAGTATCTGTAAATATATTAAGCCTATTATTGTATATACTAGGTTAACATTAAGATTGTATTTTATTTTTACTGTGAAATTTAATTTAATTTATTTGAATTTGTTACAAATATTATGTGTATGTACTAAGGCGGAAAGGCCACTGGCCAATAGCCTAATAAAGATTGTTTTCTCTCTCTTTGTGTGCACAAACAATATTTTTTTATTTTCCTCGATATGTCCTTTATTTTCCCCCCAAAAAAATATAGTCACAGTAGATATAGATGATATATATATATATATATATATATATATATATATATATATATATATATATATATATTATTCTTAACAATTAACACATGCAACTTTTCAGGAAACCCTCAAAATATTTTTTTTTGGTATAACATTCCAAGCAATTTTCTTTAGTATTACTTTTAAAACGATATAAATTATTATTAGCAACTTACAAGAACACGTATAGTTTGAAAAGTCCAATACAACAATTATTTATACAAACAGTAAAACATCTATTTAAAAATCCATTATATTTTTCATTATTTATTATTTAGTACAATTACAACACACTTTAAAACCACCGCGCTCACGAGTACACCGTTCGACGTGCGTGCGTGCGTGCGTGTAGGACGCCGGCCGTCGCGACGAGAGCTTTTCGCGGGGCTTTCGTCGCGTCAAGTGAAAGCGCACTGCCGTCGGGACGCACATGATACGGGGGACAGGTGCGGTGAGCGCGCCTGCGCCGCCCCCGCGCGTTCACCGCCGGCATCCGAAACAGGCGCAAACATATGCCAGCGAGGATTCCGGCGGGATTTTTCGCTTCCTTCCCGCCACACCGCCGCCTCAAGCGAGGGAAAGACGCCCGGAGAGGGCTTAACTAAATAAATTTGTTTTTGGCGAGTTTTTGGAAAATCTTAGAAGATGTATTAAGCGCTGAAAAACGAGGCTAGATGGATGTGGAATTGAATGGAGAGAAGGAAGGTTTTGTGCGGTTTTCGTATATTACTGTGCTTTTAAATGGAATAGCAATACACATTTGGTAATGTATGAGGGGCCAACGGATGAAGAAATAGGAGATAAAGGGATAGGAAATTTATTTTAAAATAAGAATGTTCACAAATTACACGATTATAACTATTACAAATACAGTAGGTGTCCAAATAAAAACTAGGAAGAAATATAAAGAAAGTATTGTAATCTCAATATACTCTGTAACAAATGATGGTATACATAATTCTTTGATTATTGAAATTTATAGATGGTAATGAGTTTTAAGCATTATGTTGAAAAAAAAATCGTAATACTTTTATAGTTGGCTGTAATCTGTAAACTAAATGTTGACATTTTGTTTCTGCTAGTTAAAAACATAAACAGTAGAAAATCAAAAACGCCCCTGTATAGAAAGTCGTGCTTTAGTCTTTATTTTTTTTTAAAAATGACATGAAAAATATTGTTATAAAAAATATTTGGTTGTGGTTGGTAAAGCCGAAGAGGTTAATTATAATAAAATAAACATTATCCTATTAAAATAAATTTAAACTTGTTAGATAGACAATTTGGAACCAAATAAAAAATCTTAATACACATTTACTCTGAAACAAAATGGGATATCCGTAAAAAAAAATTACACTGTTTATAAAACTATGAAAATTATAACAAAGTGTCATGCAGTACGTAATTTTTTCGATTTTTAAGGTGAACGCGCCATTTCTCGATATTCCCATTTTGGGAAGATGCGCGTTAAAAAAAGTATGCAACGCGTTTTGATAATTATTTTACTGATTTTGTTCACAACATATCAGTGTACCAGATAGCTGAAGGAAATTTGAAAATTTTCATCATAACCATTTTTGTTTGGTCGATAAAATCGAAATTATTATTATTATTTGAACCTGTACCGAAATCAACATTAGTTTCAAAAAATTGCACAATGTTTATAAACTTCTGACAACTCCAAAAAAAAGTGTATTTTTTTGTATTTATTTTTTCTCGATTTTTAAGTTTAAGACTCCATGACTCGATAGTCCCATTTTCCCTAAAATGGGACTATCGAGTCATGGGCGATAAAAAAAGTATGCAACATGTTTTCTTAATTTTTTTGTACTGATCATTGTTCATAACATATCAGTGTACCAGACGGCCGAAGGAAATTTAAAAATGTTGTTCATAACCATTTTTCTTTAGATGAAAAATTCGAAACTATTTTTTTCAACCAGAACCGAAAACAACACTGGTTTGAAAAAATTACACAATGTTTACAAAACTATGGCAATTCCAAAAAACAAAGTGTCATGCAGTATGTATTTTTTCTTGTATTTTTTTAAGTGATCTCAGCTTATATACCGCTCGACGTCTCGCCACCGCGAGCATGGACGATTGTTTGCAGGTCGTATCAATTAGAGTGACCAATTAGGGTGACCAATAAAATTCAAATTTCGGATTATCGAGATATGATCGTAAAAGTTAAAAAATTAAAAAAGTAGAAAGAAATACATATTAAATAAATAAATAAATAAATACGTATAGCGTAAACGTTAAAATTAGAATGAATTTAAAAGTATAAATAAATACTTTTTTTTGTTTCTATTTTTTTAAATTATTAACTTTTACACTCATATCTCGATATTCCGAAATTTGGATTTTATTGGTCAACCCAATTGGTGAGATGAGAGCGGAGATTCATTTTCCATTTTCATGTTGTAAACATTTTTGTTTCAAACCAATATCGATATTGAAACAGGCGAATTAAAATGAAATACGTTTGACTTGGTCGCCCAAAAAAAAAAGTTGCAATCAAAATTTTACAATTTCCTTCGGGCATCTGGTATACAGATATATTATAAATAAAGATCAGTAAAAGAAATTAATAAAACATGTTGCATACTTTTTTTTATCGACGGTCCTTGAAAATAAGAATATTAAGTTATGGAGCGTTGAAAATATAAAGGAAAAAAAATACAAAAAAAAATACGTAATGCATGACACTTTGTTTTTTGGAATTGTTATAGTTTTATACTACTATACTATTGAGTATTTTTTTGAAACCAATGTTGATTTCGATACAGGTTCAAAATAATAATAATTTCGATTTTTGTCGACCAAACAAAAATGGTTATGATCGAAAGTTTCAAATTTTATTCGGCCATCTGGTACACTGATATGTTATGAATAAAAATCACTAAAAGAAATTAACGAAACATGTTGCATACTTTTTTTATCGCCCATCCTGCAAAATAGGAATATCAAGTTATGGAGAGTTAAAAATCGAAAAAAAAAATACAAAATAATACTAATATATAATAATAAATACATACTGCATGACACTTTGTATATTTTTTAGAATTTTCATAGTTTTGTAAACAGTGTGTAATTTTTTTAAACTAATGTACATTTTAGTACAGGTTCAAGAATAATAACTTATTTTACATCATATATTATAGAAAGAAATAATTTTTATAGTTTATTTTCGCATCACGGGATTATTGGTGAATGCGCCGGGTATTGCAAACTGCCCCTGATAAAAACATTTTATTTAGTGATCGACGCTGCTATTATTTATAATATAAATAGTAATAATAAATTATTTATAATAAAGCATTTGAATATTAAGAACATTTTGCATGCTATCAACTATAACCCACCGTGGGCAGTTGGTAGGGCGGAGTCTGCGATAGGTAAGATTGAAGTCTCATACGAATATGAATGTATGAATGAGCGATTTATTGATTAATAATCAAAAACTTTATGTCTCACTCAATTATTCTTATATTTGTATGAAGAAATATATATATATATAACTATTTATATTAATACATATAATTTTATTGTTTTTGGTGGAATTTTGTACAGAATTGTGTGTGTTGACTAGGTATGCCTAATAATGATCTTTTATTTTATAATAAATTATTTTAATTTTATTTAAAAAAAAATACATATCTAATAAGGTGCAACTACCGCTTTTTATAAACCGAAAGAAATAATAATACGTTTATTGTACCAAAAGGAAAACAATGAATAGAATAAATATAAATAAATACATGTTTGTAGGTAAAGTGATAATAATGTCTGCTAATCATTAGATGCATAATTATTACTGTAATGTATTTTGCATTAATACAATTTTCCAAAATATTTATGAGTACGAATTATAATGATTGACTTATCAATACGGTGATTATGTGTTCGTTATAACAATGTAGTAATATCATGAATACAATGTAAATATCGCCAATATGATGAAATTTACATGAAATAAGTGAAAAATATACATTTATATATTATATCATGTATATATATATATATATATATATATATATATATATATATATATATATATATATCTATATATCTATATATATGTATATATATATTTTTATTTTTATTTTTGTATATTTTTGTTGAGGTTTGTGATGTGGAGGGGCAGTGAGGAAAATGCCAATAAAGGTCTTTTTATATATATATATATATATATATATATATATATATATATATATATATATATATAGGCATTACGAGTGTATATGTATAATAGCATTCATTCATTTTTATATAAACCATATGTCCCAAACATTATATGTATGGCTGTTATTTATACAAATTATTATTATTTTTTAATTATTTAATTTTAATTGCGAAATAATAATAACTAGTCTTATCTAGTAATAGTTATTGTGAAGGTTCAGTGGAAGAGCAGTCAAATGCATTGCATATACTAGACTGGAAATGTGCCTTATTTCCCATATATCTATTTTCTATTTTCTATATATACATAAATCTTTATTATCAACAAAATATAAAAAATACAGAATACAAAGTAAAGTGTACATTGTTTACATATTGGGTAATTGTTGCTAAGGGCTACCGACCCGTGGTCTTTCTGCCCGGGAATTTATTTGTTATTTCTTGTTATGTTGTGTGTAAGTGTGTTTAATTATCTCTGTCTCTGTCATGGTTAAGTTTTATTATTTGGAAGAGTGTGGATGTTGGGTGTTTAACTTTAGGTGGAATGTCGGGATTGCGAGGAATACAAAACTTATTGAGGATGTTATAATTGAAAGTATTTTTTGAAAATTTCTCTAACAAGTATTGCATTCTTTCTGCAATTGGGATTATGTTAGTTGATGAGTAGAGCAGGTCATTTGGAGGGTTGTGTAGGGGATTATTAGGGTGGCGTATTTTTGTAAGCGAGCGAATCGCAGTACGTTCGCCCACTTCGATATTTTTTAATGTTGTTGGCCTAGTTTGGGATAGCAGAGGAAAGCCGTAATCTAGCAAGGGCCGGCATATGGCAGAATATATTCTTGCCGCTGTTTTTGTTGATATGCCGTTATTGCGGTATGTGAGAGATCTGAAATGCTTGGCTCTTGCTTTTACTTTGGTTTTAATGGATCGGGAATGTGGTTTGAAAGATAGTTTGGAGTCAAATAGTAGTCCTAGGTATTTGATGGTGGGTGTTGATGGGACGAGAATATTATTAATTGTGATAGTGAGTGGATTTGTAGTAATGCGGTGGTATGGGATAAGAAGTTGTGATTTGCTTGAATTGATCTTAATTCGCCACTTTTAAAACCATTGTTGTATATTATTGAGAAGATTTTGGAGCAGTTGTAATGCTTTGATTAAGGTTTTGGCATGGGATACAATGGCAGTGTCATCGGCAAATAAAAGCGTGTACGCTGAATGGTTAAGGTATTTTGGGTCAGTGTGGTGGAGGTCGTGGCAGAATATGTTATACAACATAGGAGAAAGTGGTGAACCTTGTGGTACTCCTTGTTCTGGAGAAAAGGACGGTGAAAGTGCTCGTCGAATTTTAACTTGTAGAGATCTATTATTGAGAAACCCTCCTATTATCTTAATCAAATGCGGGGGGATCTTGAGTAGGTGGCATTTAAACAGTAAACCATTGTGCCATACCGAGTCAAACGCTTTTTGTATATCTAGGAAAGCAACTGCTGACTGTTTCCCCTCTATATGAGCTGTTTGGCAATTTGAAGTCAAAATTGTGAGTGGCAACAATGTCGATTTTTTAGACATAAATCCGAATTGGTATTCTGGAATAATTTTGGATACATGGGTGAGCAATTTGTCTTTTATTATAGTTTCGTACAATTTTCCAAGAACCGGCAGTAGGGTTATCGGTCTATAACTGGCGGCTAAACTTAGATCGTGGCCGGGTTTTGGAATAACTATAATGATGCCTCTTTTCCACTCTGGTGGAAAATAATGAGTTTTATAGTTGTAGTTAAAAATTTTTAGTATATATTCGTGAATGCTTTCAGGCAACGATTTTATAATTTTTCTTGGAATTTTGTCGTGGCCCGGAGCTGTATTTTTTCCTCTTTTGAGTTTACTATAATAATCGTCTTCGTCAATTACATCATTTATGATATTTGGGGAGGGACTATTACTAAAGGATTCATACCAGTTATTTGCTTGGCTAAATATGTCTTTCTCAAAGTTGTCGTCTGATGTTAATTTGTATGTCTTGTCAAAGTGTCTGGCCATAGCATTTGCGATTGTCGTTTCGTTGGTAAGTGTGATGTTATTGTCTGGATCGCGTATCTGGTTTATTGTGTCTGTTTTCTTGTATTTTGTTAATTTTTTAATTTCCGACCAGTAATTTTTGCCTTGTAGTTCGTTTATTCTTTCGCATGCCTTTATCCATTTGTCGCTTTTAAACTCCTTGATTAAGTAGTGTATGTCCTTATTTATACTGTTAAATTTTAGTCTCAAATGTTTATCGTCTGTTAATTTAATGTCTCTGTACAGTTGTCTTTTATATTTTATAAGTCGTAGGATATATCTAGGTAGCGGGTATTTGTAGGGTTGTTTTTGGATTTTGGGGGTGTGTTCTTCAATTGACTCTTCCAGAAGTTTGTGGAACTGTGTTATTGTGTATTGATTTATTATGGGGTGGTGCTCAATAAATTCTGTCATTTTATCTGTTACCTTATCAATTTCACAATCATCGTATTTTCTGATGTCATCTGGGCTATTTATAGTAGGGCTATTGGCAGTGTTAATTTCAAATTGAATCGCTAAGTGATCAGAACATAAATCTGGAACTAGTTTCGTGGAGTGGATAAGGTGGCGAATGTTGTTGGTGCAGAGTAGGACATCAGGAGTAGTGGATTGGTTATTAGACATTATAAATGTTGGGTCAGTGTGGATTCTAGTAAAATTGGATAGGGATAGGAATGATAATTGACGTTGTTTGTATTTGTTTAGGTTAAAGTCGCCAATAATAATAGCATTGTCACATAGAGAAGCTTTTACAAAAATTGTGTCTTCTATGTTGGAGTGTGGATGTATATAAATTAAAAATATGTTGATTTTTGCATTGTTCAGTACTACAGTTGCATGCAAGCACTCGTTCCACGGATTATTGATACGCGGCGGGTTTGCTTTTCCTAGAGGTATTTGCTGGTGAGTTGCAATGACTGATCCTCCCCTTTGATTATAATTAATAATTGAGGATGGAATTTGAATCGTTTGCCAGTTTTGATGGGTAAACGGCCGTGTTGTTTTGGTCTCTACAAGTAGACTCATATCGATATTATTGTTGTATAGGTAATGGGATAAGAGGTGGGATTTATTTTGCAGTGAGTTTATGTTTGGATATAATACTTTGACACTAGCCATTGTTGGATATTTGGGATGTGGAGGCAAATACGCCCGATGTGGGAATAACAGGTGGGATTATATCTGGGTGGTCCAGGTCGAACATGGCAATAAACATTCGGTTACCAGAGAATGAAACATGAGTTTCAATTCTGTATGATTCCATGAATCTAGATTTAAGTTTTTTAATAGGGCTACTCTATCTGTTGCTGTTGGTTCGTTTATTTTAGTTAGGTATGTGTCTATTATGTGGTCGTGGAGCGTGATTGGATCATGAACTCGTGATGTTTTTGTGAGTTTTTTTTCGATTTGGGAGGATTTAAGGTTCGTTGAATGGATTTTAACATTCGGTATGCCGTCAATCGGTTGCATCGGCCTTTTTGTGCATTTGGTGCTCCATGCACCGTGTCCCTCTTCTCCGCACGCTTTGCATTTTTCTGGAATATTTGTGGGGCAATGGTTGGCGTTGTGATTTCCTTCGCATTTAGCACATATAAGTACTGTATCGGGGCAGTCTGCCGTAACATGGTCAAATTTGTTGCATTTGTTGCATGGGATAGGGATGGGAGTTGGGGGGAGGCTATCCGTAACAGGGTGGCTTCTGTTCATGAACAGGAAATTTCGGCTCATTAGCTTAGTGTAAGCATCATGCGATCCCGTTATTATACGGATCATTCGTGTAATTTTATTATCGGCCTTTGCTATGATTCGCCGGCAATACCGGTGTTCTATTCCTTCGTCGGATAGTTGCGCGCTAATCATATCGTCTTTGACCTCCAGCTCGACTGTGGATCACGCAGCTATAAGTTACTGACGGGGCCGTACTACGTGCCGTTTCGCGAGAGGAGTCGTGGAACTGGCTATATTTCGATATAATTTTTTCCTGGAGTAGAGACTCCAGGTTTTTTGTAAACAATTGCTTATCAATATTTGTTTTTAAAATGAAGCCAAGTCTAGTTTTAATAATTAGTGTATCTTTGTCAAATTTTCGATTACTCCAGATTATAGCAAACTGGATCCGGCTCTGTTCACTTGTAGTGGTCAGGTTGTACGCTAGTTTATATGTACTATTTATACTGTTTATATTTACGGTTTTGACGGTGTTGTTGCTGTTGGTGGTGGGGTCTATAGTATTGTTTGAGGTGTTGGTTGTGGCTGTATTGGTGTTGGTGGCTGTACTGGTGTTGGTGGCAATGTTTATGGAGTGTGCGGCAATCTCTGCCTTAGAGTGTTTGGTGGTTTTTTTTGCTGGTGTGTCCAGCTGAGATAAGGAAGACAAGGATGACGAAGCAGACATCTCGCCAGTGTCCATTGCGTCTTTTTTTGGGCGACCTGGGCCACGCTTCCGTTTTGGAGGTAGTTTGAATGGTTCGCCTATCGCTTCCGAACCGGACGATTCCATGGGTACCGCCCGCGTAGGGACGGGAAAATATGTTTTGCTATGGAGCGGCTAAATATATGTGTACTCTAGCGCTGCACAGACGTGTATGTCTATTTTCTATTATTCTATTATTTTCGTAACTGTAAACATGTGTTAATATAGTTTTTGTATGTATAGAATTATGTATTTCAAGGGAAATAAAGTCATTCTTATAAATTATTATTATTGCTATATAATATTTGTTAATATATAATATTAATCAGTTATAATACTCTGTACAAATTGTACTTGCATTCATCGAGAAAGATTTGTGGTACATATCTCTCCGTATATTTGAATTCAATCAGTTTTAAGGCAAAGCTGTGAAGTAACATCACAGCTGTATGCATAGTACATGCCAGCAGATATTATTGAATATGTGAAATACCCCTGAATTGAGACATATTTGCAATTCCCATAAGCACTTCATATTCCATGGATGGTATTTCCGATGCCCGAGCACCTGCACTCAAATTCGCCGAGGCGTAATAGAATATATAAATATTTTATTGCTTAAAAAGTATATTTTTTTATTTGCAATATCTCCAATCTATTCAATTAATTTTGTTAAACTTTCTTGCATACTAATATAAATAAAATATTACTGAAATTCAAGCTGAAAAAAATAATGAATAATTATAATACAATATAACTGAATTTATATTAATTAAGATTTAAAGCCTTATTTATATTGGTGCAAGGTTTTATATTTTATATACCATGAATGTACAGATAAAATGGAAAACGCATAGAAAAACGAGCAACACTCTTTAGTTTCACGCGTTTTTCATTTCAGCCATGATTATGACTAGCTATTATGTGTTCTAGGCGTATGGTACTTGGATAAAAGGGCCTGCGACAAAATGATTTACTAGGTATTTTAGCGGAGAAAGGCAATTTGTCAAATTTTCTACTATTAGCGAAGAAGGGCAACATATATATATATATATATATATATATATATATATATATATATATATATATATATATATATATATATATATATATATATATATATATATATATATATATATTATATTATTAGATTTAACATTTAAAAATTGTGTTCTGTATGATACTAAACAATTTATATAGACAAATATTTATATTATAGGATAAAGGTCGTTTTAGACAAGACATTTATATAGACAATATTCCTAGTAATTTATAAACTATTTTAGATATATATATATATATATATATATATATATATATATATATATATATATATATATATATATCTAAAATAGTTTATAAATTACTAGGAATATTGTCTATATAAATGTCTTGTCTAAAACGACCTTTATCCTATAATATAAATATTTGTCTATATAAATTGTTTAGTATCATACAGAAAATTGTTTGAAATTTTTAAATGTTAAATATAAAATAGTTTATAAATTACTAGAAATATTACAATTTTATAGAGAATTCAAGAAAACAAGTTGAATTTTCTTTTGAGAGGTTATAATTCAATTTGTAGTATTTTTTTTCAGATTGTCTGAACATTCGAATACAACGTACTGAAAATAAATTGTCTATAATAAACTAAACTTGTATATGTATATGTATATTTGTATTGAATTACATGTCGTGTGTGTACTAGAGTCTGAACGCCGTGTCGAATTGTTAAGCCAGCATACACGTACCATAATCATTAGAAATTGGCAAACCTGCTTTGATCGTCCTTATAATTGCAACTGGCTATATTATTAAATTAAGTCTGGATTTCCGTAAGTTATCATTGTATGTGCGTGCATCCAGCGTAACCGTTGCCATGGGGATATTAATATTACGTCAGTGATTTCATTAAATGGAAGCTGAAGCGTACGGTATCTTGGAAAAATATTAATTGCTGGTTTATTTTTAGACGCGTTTCTGTTCTTTACGTAATACAAATGTGTTATGATATATCTTGTAATTCCGTTTGATTTAATCATATTTACTGTATTATTTTATAAAAGAAATCTTCTTCTAAACAGTGTAATAATGGTGTTCTGGTCTTCCTGGAATTTGTATCGGAAATATATGTATTTCATTCTATTTTTTTATTATTATACTTATTATTTATATTATATTTATTATTTATACTATAATATAAATATTAGTCCATATAAATTGTTTAGTATCATAACGAATATTTATTGAAATGTTTAATTTTTAAATGGAAGACAAATGAGTCAAAAACTTCACACAGAAATATATATAATCAATCTTTATTTGGCTATCAAACCATACAATACACAGAAATATATAAATTAATATTTTAAAAACTAAAATACAGCAAACAAAATAACTTTTTAAGTTTCCATAGAATATCGTTCAGACGGTTTGGAAAAAAAAGCAGACTGGTCTGATAAGAAAAAAAAATGAGAAAATGCACACCTTTTTGAAGTCACTGAAAGGTAGAAAATCACACTACTCTCTGAAGGAAACGGAAAAATATACCTACTTGAAGAACTCAACGTTACAAAGCTGTACCAAACGTATACAGATCAGTACCCGGAAAATAGTGTACCGTATGAATCAAATCGTGAATATTTTGAGAAAAAACTATTTTTAGCTATTTAGCTATTCTTGAAAGGAAACGTGTAATACGTGTGACATCCTGAAGTCTGAAATTTCCTAATTGGTAATAAAAGACCCGTACAGAACAGAGCCCCAGTTGTCTGTGAAAGAGAAAAAAACAGAACTACACAAAAATGTTAACGTTTCCATGAATTGAAGAGAAACTACCCAAAGAAGTATTTCATAATCATAATCATAATCATAATTTTATTGGTGCTGTTATTCGTATTTACACAAGTCTTATTTCTCGGCTGGTTCTACAAAAATATAAAAATTACTTTGCCCAAACATTACTACTAATGACGGTTACTACAGACATCAACTAGTCATTAGTTTCAACATCCATGACCTTTCAACTCAACAGGCAATTTTCTACACGTATGTCTATAGCAAAAAAAGGAGCTGGCAATGTTTGCTCTATGTTGCATCTTTTCGTATGCATCATTTTGTCACCAACAGTATAGGAAGTTATGATATTTTGTGACTCATGTGGAGGACAGAATAAAAATTTAACGCTTATAAGGTTTTAGCACTATTTGGTAACCCAAAAAGAGATTGGAAACCATCAAGGTTGTTTAAATTATTTAAAATACCGAGCTGGCAGTTAATACACATTTAATTAGTTTTGGAATAATATAAATTCATACATTTTATATTTAGCAACTTGTCTAGTTTGTTTATTTGTGCGCTTTGAAAAAGCCGGCACGGTGGAAAAAGCCCCGGAGATCAAATGCGGTTTGCGTAATATGCGCAATGTTCCCATGCAGCGCGCGGAATTCGGTCCGGGGGGCGAAATCGTAAAGCGCGGAACTTACAACCCGAATGCATGAGATGCAATAAAATAATGCGCGCCGCCCCAGAAATAATATTTTCCCGAATTCAGTTTATGCACTTTGGAGATATGAAATTCCCGCGGGGCCGTCCCCCCGAAATGGACCAGGCAATGGATCACGCTGTGAAGATTTTTGTAGGGGGAATAAAAACTAGCGCGGGCGGTAATTTGAGTTTAATCTATAAACAGCAGTAAAATATTTATTCGTTGGTTTTGCGATGTAGTGTTCGCTGAATCAGCTGGAATTATGTTGTAAATTTCGGTTTGCAGAACAACGGCGATTATTCTGATGCGGTTCTTAATAGCCGTTGCCCACTTAGTTCTCTTAATGCAATTTGTTGTTGGATTATAGCTGAGATTATATCGATCTAAACTGAATTGAACTAATATGGCAATTGCAGCAGTCTACATAGAAAAAAAACACGGGTATCTAAATGGTTAGTAGTTCATGGGTGGATCACGTCTATACTTTCTTATGGCACGAATTATGAAGTTTAGTTTAGATATTGTGTGAATTTATCCTCACTAGCTGAGCTACACTGATGAGATCTAATAACATCGAAATCTAGATATGTAGATTGCTAGGGGCGGATTCACACTTATATATGTTTTATAAGATTGGTCTTGTGCTGATATTTCAAGCACTCTGTTGGAATATTATTCCATAGAGGGCATCCTACTGGCATGAGCTTGTTGACGGTTATTACCATATGAGTGTGCATTGCTTATTGATGTGGTACCGCCAGATGGCGTTTAACTTTCCTCCTAGGGGGGTAAGTTGTATCATTTTTAACATTATTTATGTCTCTATGAAAATGTATATATATATATATATATATATATATATATATATATATATATATATATATATGTAGCCAATTGAGTGGCCGAGTGGTTAGAGACGTCGTACGTTTCGCATTGGGGGAACCTGAGTTCGAAGCCCATCGGAGCGAATTTTCTAGAATCAGTATTCCTGTGAAGGGGTAATACAACTCCTCTAAGCTTTAACAAAATGTTCTTAGCAAGAAAAAACTTGTTTCTTTATAGGGCTATCATCCGCGAAGCTTTTCCGCCGGTCAAGGGAGAAGCTCAGAGGAATTTAATCACATGGTATTTACCTTAACTTCACAGGAAACCTCTGGAAAACGGTGAAAGGTGATTAGCGAAAATTCTCTCCCCTTTGGGGATCGAACTCAGGCTCCTCAATGCTCAGTACGAGACGTATGACGCCTCTAACCACTCGACCACTGAGCTGGGTTGTTCTTCGCATAAACTGAGTTTATTGATTAAGAACCTCTCAAATTCTAAAAAAATATATCAAATCAGGTATCTACTTAACTGTTTGTACAATCGTTTTCTCTACCGATTTAAAATATTAATAGAATTTATATTGTTGAAAACCAGGTATATTTCACGATTCAACAGGAAAAATTCCGTCTTCCGCCCCCGCGATCATCGACAAAGCACTGCGAAGCGATGGCTTATCGAAGTCGGGTCCACCCAATACTGCGCACCGTTTAAACCGTATATTATTATGATTTAATATTATGCCGCCCTCGCAACATAAAAAAAAACGCCGGTCGGAACAGGCGATGCGTGAATTTATTTATTTTTTCGCCGTCCATATGAAATATTTTCGATCTGACTCGTTTATCGGCGCGGGTAATAATGGAAAGATAATTAAAACTGCGGGTTTTAATTTTGAAACGTCGGCTGCAACAGGCACGGTTATCAATATTTTTTTTACTCGTATGTCAAATATTTATAGTGTCGCTCGCGGGCATATCTAGTGTAAATAAAAATATCCATAAAAGGTGCGCATTCAAATTATTGGGGGGTAATATTGGCAAATACGATAAGAAATTGAGGAAATAATAGAACTGTCAAAATGAGGGTCTCATTATAATACCATATATTTTCAATTTAAAATTCTAAAATATAACAAGTCACAATTCACAATCAATACCAAAACAAATATACTCAAAAAAGTCTACTGATGGATAACTTAGCACAATACAATAAATTATCATGAAAATTCCACAAAGAATTTAGCCGACTAGCATATCATGGATGTTGTATGAGGCACCATAGGTCCGTGAAGGGCCGCAAAGAAGAAATTGTGATGGGAATGACGAATATAGTGCACATAGCCCAGCGGCGGGGGCTGTAGCCTAAAAAAGAACAATTTCTAGGAGACAAATACTGAATGAATAACAAATGTAGATTATGTGATGAATGTACAGAAATGTGATTTAAAAAAGAAGCAAATATTGCAACATTCATTAAATTCAAGCGATACACACACAAAAAACGCGTAACAATTGTAGTGATTTAGTTAGATTTAGTTGATTTTTAATTAAATTTTATTCAAATTAAACAAATAAAGCCAAGAATTTATAATCGATTTAACCAACAGCCGATATCAGCATCCAATAATTATTCCACTAATTCGCCCCGACTTTTATAAATCCCTCCCCCTCATTCGCATTTAATAAAATTCGCCGTTCGGTTTAATTTTATCGCGCTCGCACTGCCGGTGATATTTTTAATCGTTATTTATAGTCCAGACGAGAAGTAAAAAAAAAAACAGAAATTTATACCTGCCTCCATGTAAAACGCGCATAGTTATCAGGATATAGCAGGATCACGGTTCCGAACAAATCCCATGATACTTGTTACCCGGCGCGTTTTGTAGCACGCCCGTCGTTAAGCATTCTTGGCGCGTCGCCGGAAATGATTTCCACATACACACACCCTCAGAAGGCATTATTAAATACGCGTTAAAGGGACTTACTTAAGAATGCGCGAGGTGGGAAACGTACAACTATTTCGGGACGTGCTGCCACCGCGAGATTTAATTAAAATTCAAGTCGTCTAGGGAAAGTATAGAGGGAAAATATAATGAGCGAGAAGTTGTCCCGGACTTCGTTATTATTTCATATATCGCCCCCTCTCGGCTACGGGGCATGTATGTTTTGATAGACGGCGCGTCGCTGAATAAATCATACAGTCTCCCACGACGGTTGATAACAACAGGAATTATTAATGATTTATTTACCGTTTGAAAATTATACCCGTTTTCATGTGATGGGTGGGATGTTATTCTGACTTTGGACGGGGTACAATCATTTTTTGAAATTTTAATTGTTTTAGCCTCAGGGGGACAATGCATACAATGTACACGGTTGGTATATAATAGAGGGATTGCAACGTACTGCATTGTTAAACTACTAAAGCTATAAAAGTGTTATAAATTTCCATAAAGAAATATTTTTTTTAAGGAGGGCTTTACAAAATCATGGCATAGGTAGTGAAAGACAATTTCTTTCAATTACGCATATTTTAGCAGATATTTCCTCGCCCACATAGCGGTTTGAATTCCGCTCTCCAATGCTCAGTACGAGTCTAACATTGCATGACATTATATTATCTATGATCTTATATAATATTTTCGAAACAAATATTATTATTAAGACAGCTGAGTGACCTGATGGTTAGAGACGCCTAACCATCAGGTCACTGAACTGTTTTAATAATAATTTTGTTTTCGAAAATATTATATAAGATCATAGATACTATAATGTCATGCAATGTTTTAATAACAGTTATCCAATTGTATTAGTTGTTGATTTGGTAATATCATTTCTTTTCAAATAAGAGCATTTTAATATTATTCATATTACTACTAGTTTTTTGTGTGTTATAATCCGGCACACAATTTGAAGAATGTCAGCGAGATAATAACATTTTTATAATATTCCCCAGTGTATACAATCATATTATATTATTCCAGAAATACAATCAAAATGATGAGAATTACATTAATTATCAATTAATGCAACACTAATTATTTGCGAATAGTAATTAACCCTAGTCAGGTGCGACTCCGCAGCCCTGAATATTAATACTGGAGCTTAGTAATTGATTGAAATTGATTGCGAAGACAACTAATAGATTTAACTAACAACATCTAGTTATATATGAAGAGTCCAGGGGGGAAAACCCCGTCATCGGCGCAAAGCTTATTTTGAGAAAAATTAATACCAACTAAGGTAACTAGAAACATGATTTAAAAATGGGTGATAATACAAACTTTAATTTTTACAAGCCATATCATTGAAACTAATGAAGATATCTCATTTGAGTTTTTAAAATTGAGTTCCTTTAACATCTTTGGACAGGTGCACCAAAAAATCCTAAATTTACATAATGAAAAACCGTTTTGCTTAGCAGAAAAAACTGATAATATAAATTTAAAATTTAAGAAGCCATATCTTTGAAGACAAAGAAGATATATTAATAAGGACTTAAGAATTTTTAAAATTAAGTTCGTAATACATTTCTTGACTAGTGTAATACATTAAAACTCCGAATTACATAATATGGAATAGTTTTCATTAGCAGAAAACAGTGATAATACAAATTTCAAATTAAACAGGCTATATCTTTGAAGATAATATAGATATCTCATTATAATTGAGGTTTTCATACATTTCTGGACAAGAATAACACATACAAATCTTAAAATTGCATCATGATGAATAGGTACTTTTGCAGAAATGTGTTATAAAACAAATTTCAAATTTCACAAGCCATATCTAAGATAATAAATATATCTCATTGCGGTTTTTATAATTAAGTTTTTCATATATTTTTAGATAAGAATAATACAAAAAATCTTAAAATTTCATCATGATGAGTAGGAATTTTTCTAGGAATTTATGATAATACCAATTTTAACTTTTACAAGCCATATCTTTGAAACTAAAAAAAAGAAAAAGATATCTCATTGGAGTTTTTATAATTTAGTTTTCCATATATTTTTGGAGAAGAATAACATACAAAATCTTAAAATTGCATCATAATGAAGAGGTATTTTTGCAGGAATGTATTATGCAACAAATATCAAATCTCACAAGCCATATCTTTGAAGATAATGAAGATATCTCATTGCGGTCTTTATAATTAAGTTTTTCATATATTTTTAGATAAGAACACACAAAAATCTTAAAATTGCATCATGATGAATAGGATTTTTTGCAGGAATGTGTGATAATACCAATTATAACTTTTACAAGCCATATCTTTGAAACTAATGAAAATATCTCATTGGAGTTTTTATAATTTTGTTTTTCATATATTTTTGGAGAAGAATAACATACAAAATCTTAAAATTGCTTCATGATGAATTGATATTTTTGTAGGAATATGTGATAATACAAATTTCAAACCATATTTTTGAAGATAATGAAGATATCTCATTGGAGTCTTTATAATTGAGTTTTTCATTCATTTTTAGACAAGAATAACACAAAAAGTCTTAAAATTGCATAATGATGAATAGGTAAATTGGTAGGAATGTGTGATAATACTAATTTAAACTTTCACAAGCTATATCTTTGAGGATAATGAAGATATCTCATTGTAGTCTTTATAATTGAGTTTTTCATACATTTCTAGACAAGAAGAACACAAAAAATATCAAAATTGCTATTCATGATGAATAGGTATATTTGCAGGAAAATGGTAAAAACAAATTCCAGCTTTCACAAGTCATATCTTTGAGGATAATGAAGATATCTCATTGCGGTCTTTATAATTAAGTTTTTCATATATTTTTAGATAAGAATAATACAAAAAATCTTAAAATTTCTCATGATGAATACGATTTTTTGCAGGAATGTGTGATAATATCAATTTTAACTTTTACAAGCCATATCTTTGAAAATAATGAAGATTGGAGTTTTTATAATTTGGTTTTTCATATATTTTTGGAGAAGAATAAAATAAAAAAATCTTAAAATTGCTTTATGACAAATAGGTAGGCAGCAAAGTGTGATCAAATAAATTTCAACTTTCACAAGCCATATATTTGAAAACAATAAAGATATCTCATTGCAGTCTTTATAATTCATTTTTTTATACATTTTTAGACAACTATAACACAAAAACTTAAAATTGCATCATTATGAATAGGTATTTTTGCAGGAATGTGTGATAATACTAATTATAAATTTCACAAACTATATCTTTGAAGATAATGAAGATAACTCATTGGAGTCTTTATTATTGAGCTTTTCATACATTTATAGACCAAAATAACACAAAAAATCTTAAAATGGCATCATAATGAATAGGTATTATTGCAGAAATGTGTGGAAAAACAAATTTCAACTATCACAAGTCATATCTTTGAAGACAATGAAGATATCTCATTGGAGTCTTTATAATTGCGTTCTTCATCTATCTTTAGACAAGAATAACATAAAAAGTCTTAAAATTGCATAACGATGGATAGGTACTTTGCAGGAATGAATGATAAAATAAATTTAAACTTTCACAAGCTACATCTTTGAAGGTAATGAAGATAACTCATTGGAGTCTTCATAATTGAGTTTTTCATACATTTTTAGATAAAAATAACACTAAAAATCTTAAAATTGCATCATGATGAATAACTATTTTTACAGCAATGTGTAATAATATTAATTTTAACTTTTACAGGCTATATCTTTGAAGATAATGAAGATATCTCATTTGAGTCTTTATAATTTAGTTTATTATTCAATATTTTCAAATAATATTGTCCTAAGTTTATACAAACACATTTATTATGCGGCTGTATTATGATTCTCCTCAGTCCAAGCCTTATACAAAACAGTTATAACATTTAATAATAATTTCTTCAAATTACAATTCTCTAGTTTTATCCTCGGTTCAACCAGAACTTTATTTCTGTCTTGTATTGAGTTTTTCATACATTCATTTTTACATAAGAATAACGCTAAAAATCTTGAAATTTCATTATGATGTAGAGGTATATTTGTAGGAATGCGTGATAATACTAATTTTAAATTTTGCAAGCTATATCTTTGAAGATAATGGAGATATCTCATTGAAGTCTTTATAATTGAGTTTTTCATACATTTATAGACAAGAATAACAAAAAAAGTTAAAATGGCATCATAATGAATAGGCATTTTTGCAGGAATGTGTGAAAAACAAATTTCAACTCTCACATATTTTTGAAGATAATAAAGATACCACATTGAAGTCTTATTAATTTAGTTTTTCATACATTTTTAGATAAAAATAACACTAAAAATCTTAAAATTGTATCTTGTTGAATAGGTATTTTTGCAGTAATGTGTGTTAATATTAATTTTAACTTTTACAAGCTATATCTTTGAAGATAATGAAGATATCTCATTGCGGTCTTTATAATTGATGTTACATACATATTTAAATAAGAATTTTTAGACAAGAATGTCACAAAAAGTCTCAAAATTGCATCATGATGAATAGGTACTTTTGCAGGAATGTGTGATAAAATAAATTTAAACTTTCACAAGCCATATCTTTGAAGATAATGAAGATATCTCATTGGAGTCTTTATAATTTAGTTTTTCATACATTTATAGACAAGAATAACAAAAAAAGTTAAAATGGCATCATAATGAATAGGCATTTTTGCAGGAATGTGTGAAAAACAAATTTCAACTCTCACATATCTTTGAAGATAATAAAGATACCCCCTAATACCCCTAATAGTCTTATTAAATGAGTTTTTCATACATTTTTAGAAAAAAATATTATTATTAGTATTTTTGCAATTATGTGTGTTAATATTAATTTTAATATATCTTTGAAGATAATGAAGATATCTCATTGCGGTCTCTATAATTGAATGTTTCATACATATTTAAATAAGAATAACGTAAAAAATCTTAAAATTGCTTTATGATGAATAGGTATTTTTGCAGAAATGTGTGATAATACAAATTTCAACTTTTACAAGTTATATTTTTCAAGATAATTAAGATATCTCATTGGACAAATTTTATGTTTAGAACTTCTTAATAGCTCATGCCCCGGGCTGAAGTTGACCTTGTATGTGCGTACATAATTATAAAATAACTATTTCTTAATTTCTATATTTGCAATTATTTTTCAAATGTTTTGCATTTAGCCTGTGTAAAGTACTGTGAAATATTTATCGATTTCCCATTAATTTTTCATACATGAATAAATTTTGATTAATATAGTTTCTGCATTGTATTTTAAATAATTTATTATTTTTTGTGTTCTTAATTTCTGTTGGTAAAAATTTATAAAATGTGTAGCATTTTGGTGCCATATAGTTGAAACAGATAAAATTTATGCTGCGTTTGTTAGTTGGAATTTTGCATATAGATATATATATATATATATATATATATATATATATATATATATATATATATATATATATATATATATATATATACATATCTATATGCATAAAAACAAAAACATGCAAGAACACATCTCTCATAAATATGAAACCAAAAGTAAATTGAATGCAATTATAAGAATTCTAACTAACAAACGTAGCATCAATTTTATCTCTTTCAAATATTGGATTGTTAAGGCGTCTACTTTGTGACAATTCATTTTAAAGGATAAATGAAACGATTTTTAACTTTGTTTTTTATCACACTTCAGTTACACTTTGCAACTTTTTAGAAAACCCACCCCAGCCCCTTTTTATATATATTTTAGTTAAGATGTTTCTGTGTAATTCTTAGTTTTCCTTTTTTTTATTATATAAAGAGCGATCGGTTACAAGTTTGTTACATAGAGCATTCTAATATTATCGTAGTTTTAAGCCAGTTTAACAAAATCTTTATCGATATTCCCTATTATAAATAAAAATGGGGTGTACATGGGTACATTAACATCCACTATATTCATTCAATAATCTCTTTGTAAACTCATAAAATAATAAAATATCAATTTGCCAATTGCGTCTGAGGCAAAATGAGCACAATAACAAGCCAATCGTTTCAGTCATTGTGATATCGATTTCAAAGTTATACAACTTCCAGTCCAATATTAAATTTTAATATCCCATTGCAAATTAAAACGATAAAAGGCATTGATGGTGAACCCGGTTCGAGGACCGGAACATCATCCACCCGGGCAATATCCGCTCTCGGCGCTAAAGAAAAGTGCGGAACCAAAGTCAACATTATCCTATCATATTTTACTGGGTAAATATCTGGAGAACGGTACTGCAAAACAAACGGGTTACATTTAAAATTGTGCCCAGACGAAATGGAAGTAACTCACCACAATATATATATATAGGTATATATATATATATATATATATATATATATATATATATATATATATATATATACATATATATATATATATATATATATATATATATACCCGAATTACATGACCTATTAAATTTTATATAACATTTTCAACTTTTTATGCATTTTTAATTTCGTTTTGTCAATTTTAATATTTTTAATTTTTTTAATTTTTTTTTATTTTAGACATTCTTTCACATTTTTTACCTTTTTTGACATTTTTGACTTTTTTAAAAATATTTTTGACTTTTTTGACATTTTTGATATTATTGACTTTTTGACATTTTTTACTTTTTTGACATTTTTGACTATTTTGACATTCTTTTACATTTTTTTGATTATTATTATATTTTGTTGTTATTTTCATTTTTGATATTATTGACATTTTGACATTTTTGACTTTTTTTTTTGCTTTTTTTGATATTTTTGACATTCTTTCACATTTTTTTACATTTTTTTGATTATTATTAAATTTTGTTGAAATTTTCATTTTTGATATTATTGACATTTTGACATTTTTTACTTTTTTTTTACTTTTTTTGATATTTTTGTCTTGACCTTTTTTTCGATATTTTTACTTTTTGAAGTATCGAATTTTTGTCATTTGTACATTTTTTATTTTTTGAGAATGAGAGCATATTTTCCATTGAATTTTTTAACTAGTAATTGGCAAACGAAACGAACACGAAACAAAAAACAAAAAACAAAAAACGTAGCAAAACATGGGAAAATGTCAAAATGTAAAAATGACAAAAAGTCGTTACTTCAAAAAGTAAAAATATCAAGAATGTCATAAAAGTAAAAAAGATGCAAGTCTAAAATGAAAAAAAAAATCAAGAATGTCTGAAACAGTCAAAAATGTAAAAAATCTAAAATATCTAAAATTTCAAAGAAATAAAAAATATCAAAAGTCAAAAAAGTCCAATATGTCCAAAAACAGAGTAAAAAATGTTAAAATAAGTCAAAAATGTCAAAAAAATTATAAATGTACAAATAACAAAAATTCGATACTTCAAAAAGTAAAAATATCAAAAAAAAGGTCAAGACAAAAATATCAAAAAAAGTAAAAAAAAGTAAAAAATGTCAAAATATCAATAATATCAAAAATGAAAATATCAACAAAATTTAATAATAATCAAAAAAATGTAAAAAAAATGTGAAAGAATGTCAAAAATATCAAAAAAAGTAAAAAAAAGTAAAAAATGTCAATATTATCAAAAATGAAAATAACAACAAAATTTAATAATAATCAAAAAAATGTAAAAAATGTGAAAGAATGTCAAAATAGTCAAAAATGTCAAAAAAGTAAAAAATGTCAAAAAGTCAATAATACCAAAAATGTCAAAAAAGTCAAAAATATTTTTAAAAAAGTCAAAAATGTCAAAAAAGGTAAAAAATGTGAAAGAATGTCTAAAATAAAAAAAAAATTAAAAAAATTAAAAATATTAAAATTGACAAAACGAAATTAAAAATGCATAAAAAAGTTGAAAATGTTATATAAAATTTAATAGGTCATGTAATTCGGAAAGTCGTTTGGTGTCCACACCAGATATTTTTAGAATTTATTTAAATGCAAGTAAAACTTCTGTATGTATCTCTATGTAGGCACACGATCAGTAATACTGTCAATATTTTAGAATAATGACTTTACGAAAACATGTTTAATATTTTCATGATTCTAAAATATTGAGACAATTACTGATCATATAAGCTAGATAGAATGAAGAGAATACTTTGTTCGGATAATTGATTAGTCGATCAATATTTAAGGAGGATTGAAGCAAATACTGACAGTACTAGGAATGACAGTATTATTGACGGTATAAGGTGCCTTTTACAGGATTTTAATGTTGTGATTTGAATTTGAGTCAACCTGTACATATATCAAATAATAGTTGTTTCGAATTATTAAATTCTCGACAGTTATGCGCGGCTGCATTGATATTTACACAGTGAACATTTTCAATTGCCCGCAGTAATTAAGTCCGGGCTGCACACACGTCGATGATAAATCGAAGGCAATTAATGGCGGAGGAGAAAGCACTTTATAAATTATATACATAATGTTGACTATGTGGAAGTGATTAATGCAAAATCGATCGCGTGTAGTAGTATCCCACTCGGGGGACCCGCTGATGCATTTTATTCATATCAAGTCTGGTTGGTGTGAAAAATGACTTATATAAATATACTTCATTTGGATGCATTTCAATTTGATTGTTCTATATTATTGAAATGGTCTGTAATAAAATTGTTATTTCCGAGTGTAATACTCTAAAATTAATACCACGTACAATCGATTTTAGTGTAAATGTAGAGTAAATGTAGATAGTTTTAAAAATGATACAACTAACACCCTAGGAGGAAAGTTAAATGCCATCTGGCGGCACCACATCAATTAGCAATGAAATCTAGATTGCTAAGAGGTGGATTCACATTATATATGTTAGATAGTTTTAATAGAACTGAAATTATATAAGATATGGAGATATGAATTATATTTATACCAAATGTAAATTTGGTTGTAAATATTTTTCATCAACTAAAATACAGACAGTTATTATTATTATTATTATTATTAACAATGGCCTTTTTAAGATAATTATTATGATGCTAAATTAATATTAGCTTGTATTTATAAAATGTCTATCTTTATAGCTATCATCCCGAGGTCACTTTACCCTCTGGTAAAGGGAAAAGCTGTAATCACACAAAATGAAAACTTCGGAAAAATTTCGTCCACAACGGGTTTTAATCTTTGACTCCCCCATGGTTAGTATGGACGGACGATGCCTCTAAACACTAGGCCATTGCGCTGGGTTTTCATATTTACTGTTCTTCCATACGCACTTCATTTGTTTATTTATTGCTATAAATTTAAAAATCGACGTATCCAAGTTTTTTTTGTTGAAAATGTCAAAAAGATCGGGACAAGTTCAAACATATGGTCGCCAACCTCATATGAGGAGAAGGCACTGGAAAAAGAAGATTCTTTAAAATGCAATTTTATTTCTTTATATATATATATACTGAGTAATTAATGACAACAATTGCAAACAACGATATTTTTTTCAAGCAATATTTCTTAATTCAAAATAAGTAATAATTTAAATGTTTTGATTTTGGTTTAAAGCCAAAAACATTGAATAACATATTTATAAATTTTCATAATGCACTTTTATCAGTTAATTTATTGCAACATGTGAGTAATTAGCAAAGAATAAGTCAAAAATATCAAAAAAAAGCCAAAAATATCAAATGACAAAAATTCGATACTTATTATTAAAAATACTTATTAGTAAAAATATCAAAAAAATAAAAACGGGCAAGTCAAAAATATCAAAAAAAGTAAAAAAAAGTCAAAAATGTCAAAAAGTTAATAAAATCAAAAAATTCAACAATAATTGCAAACAACGATATTTTTTTTAGCAATATTTCTTAATTCAAAATAAGTAATAATTTATAAATTTTCATAATGCACTTTTATGAGTTAATTTTTTTGCAAAATGTAAGTAATTAGCAAAGAATATTACAATTCACTATAAAAGCACTAGCAAACCGAAATTTCATCATTAAACTCGTGAATTATCCGTATTTTGCAAAGCGACTTTGACAGGAAGGGCGTATATGAGTGTCAGTAAGTACACCCCTGCTTTTGTTCACCCTTAAATGGAAAATAATTTTTAAATATATTATTAAATCGATATAGGTAGTTCTAGGCAAGTATTTCCCTTAATACATCAATTTTATTCTATTGGTGGCAAGCACGCGTCGCGTTTTCGAGTTCTGTCGATACAATTTCCGGGCAATTGATATTTTCGCGCCACCCCACAACGGTCGGGGCTGTTTATTCGGCATTTGATGGGCCCGGTTGAGTTCGGTCGGTACATGTTCGGGCCACCGCATCGCATTCACGGCCACCGCGCTTCTGTCTACGTTTCTATATTATATGCAAATCCGTAATCTGCATTTACTTCTGTAATCAGTTGTTCGCGTGCTTCAGTTATTAATTAACATCTTTAGGCCCCCCTCCCGCTGCTGAATGTTTACCGGCGGCGCGCCAACAAAGGAGAGCAAACAAGACGCGTTCGCCACCTCCGGCATGAGAACTGGAAAATCTGTCACAACAAGGCAGGAAGAGCGTTCGGCATAATAATAATAATAATAATAATATAGTTTAGTGGCTACCAGACGGGCTTCCGGGTATAATCGAATTGTTTATTTGATTAATATATTATAGTATACTAATTAGTTACATAAAATATACACAAAATCTCTTCTAGTCATCAAATTATGTTATTTATTTATTATTATGATTAAGCTAGAATGTTTTTAATCTATGTTGTTACCATCACACAGGCCCACAACGATCCTTCTTTAAAGTAGTGTATGCGATACAAAAAAAACTTTTATACACATGTAAAGGTCGTTTTAGACAAGACAATTTCTTGACTCAAAAGTTAGTCAAGATGCAAGACAATCTAAATTGTCTCGTATCATACAGCAAATTATTTGAAATATTGAATTGGATGGTAGATCAAATGGAAAAATATAACATGTTCTATTTGTCAAAGACAAATTGTATGGGAGGAGAATATCTGAATTTATTTCTTGAACAATTTTTGAGCTAAGAAATTGTCTGGTCTAAAACGACCTTAAAGGTCGTTTTAGACAAGACAATTTCTTATCTCAAAAGTTGTTCAAGAAATGAATTCATATATCCACCTACCATACAATTTGTTCTTAACAAATATAACGCGTTATATTTTTCCATTCGATCTACAATCCAATTCAATATTTCAAAAAATTTCCTGTATGATAGGAGACAATTTAGATTGTCTCGTATCTTTACTAACTTTTGAGTCAAGAAATTGTCTTGTCTAAAACGACCTTTAGTGAAATACCCGTCGTCTAACGGAGGATAATATTTGATAAAAAAAACTATTTCATTAGGTCATCAATTCAATTGATAATTCAAAAGAAAGTTCTTGTTGCACGTATTGACCTGAAAATGAACAATTGGGAAAACATAAATATAAACAATTAACCCGTCAAAATACATGCAATACACATTAATGCATTAATTAAGACAATATTTATGGTGCAACCGAGAGCAATGCGCGTGCAGAGCACCGCCAGCGCGAAATATGTTTACGCAAGTTGTTACAAGTGGAAAGACTTAAAACTTTTGAAAACTCGCCCGTATAATAAATCGCCGCCCGGCGTCGGTCTGGCACCACAAATCACAATAACCGTGTCCCCCTCGGAGTTTTCCCTCCGATTTCCATCCGACCGGAATTGCTGTTACGTTTGTTTTCAGCCAGCAACGGCGGTGCTCCCGGCGCGGCGGCGGGCGGCGGCTGAGAGATTTCACGACCTCGAGTAGCTGCTATTGTGGAAACTTGAACGCCATCAGACCCTTTTTACGCACATCAAAAATACGGGACGCTTTACAACCGCGCACTTCACCGCAGCCACCCTTTTATTTTACTCCCCTTTTTTTTTCTTCTCTAAATCAGCCGCCCGTTTCATTTCCGCCAGCGCGCAATTGCGTCAATTACCAGCTACAGAGCATGAAACAAACTGGCTGTTGCCTGTCAATTTATATATATATATATATATATATATATATATATATATATATATATAAAAGTAATGCCACTGTCGAATTATGTATGAAAGTTGCGGCAGTCGGTAATTCTGAAGTTGCGTCTGATAAAATCAATATTGAATTTCATTAAAATTTGCCGGTAATGGCATCGAGCAAGTAATGCTATTACGGAACGCTACTTGTCGGAATGAAGTGTAAACAAATACCGCCGGTGGGGGAGGAGGATGTTTATTTTTAGCTTTTTTCTAAACGACCGGTTGTTTGTTCAGCGGAAGGATAAATACGTACGGAATTGTCCTGGTATAACAAATACACGCTATTAGGTACAAATTATATTTCGCGGCAGTCAATGCGAGCGTATTATTTATTCTGTGATTGATTTCGGCCACTTTTCTGGGGTATTGGTTTGCTCGGTTTTAGATTGAAATGTATTTATGGATTTTACTGTGTATATATTATTTATCTTTCGGATATTAGTATGCAAAAGTACATTAGTATATTGTAAAACAAGTTATTTACTGACTGGACCGTATAAACATACAACTAGAGATTTCACCCATCATTTAAGGAAAGAAACTACCATATGTAGTGTTGTGCCCCTTTCGGAGTCACGCCTTTTTGGGTTAAAATCAAAAACGCCTTGCTACTGTTTGGCAACTACTCTAAGTTTTGTTTGTTACTTCAACACAAACAATTTCTCAAATCTTCACTATCCGCCGCACTTCTTTTGTAACTGTTTTCTGTAGGGTCTAGTGCGAGGGGGTTATTATTGTCTTAATCTACATATTTTATGGTGTTTACGAATAGTAAATATAAATGTAAGTATTCTTATATATGTACTTATGCTAATTATATTCTAATTGGGGCTACAAATAAGTATAGACAGTTCAAATAATGTGTTAACGATGGTGATGGTTGTTGGGACACAACAGTCACATTATAAGAGGGGGCAACAAATATGTCGCAATCGATTTATTGTTCATAGTAATCTATTTATCAATGAGTCTAATCAGTTTCTATGTAAAGATATTGCGAGCGAACGACCAAAATTGACTTCGCGTTCGACCGGTCGATCCCAGAAGAGAGGATAATAACGCCTGCAGGCGATTCCAGTGAAAAAAAATACTTATAATCAATTTTTTTTCAATTTTCTTTGCCTATCTGGTTCACTGATATGTGTTGTGCTAAGATCAGTAAAAAAATTCAACAAAATATGTTGCATTATTTTTTTATCAACTCAGCCTCTAAAATCGGATTATCGAGATATGAGCGTAAAAATTCAAAATTCAAAAACCAATAAAAACACAAATGTGTAGGAATAGAGACTTTTTATTTTACATTATCATATTGTTATAAATATTAAGCAATTTTTTTCAAATCCATATCGATTACGCGACTTGGTCAAAAATAATAATAATAATATACAAGTTAGTCGCCGAAATAAAAATACTTAGAATCAAAATTTTCTAATTTCCTTCGGCCATCTGGCACACTGATATATTTTGTACTAAGATCAGTAAAAAAATTCAACAAAATATGTTGCATTAATTTTATATCGACTCAGCTTCATAAATCAGATTATCGAGATATGAGCGTAAAATTTAAAAATTTAAAAAAAATAGAAAGACAAATGTGTAGGAATAGAGACTTTTCATTTTACATTATCATATTATTATAAATATTAAGCAATTTTTTTCAAATCCATATTGATTACGAGACTTGGTCAAAGATAATAATAATGATATACAAGTTAGTCGCCGAAATAAAAATACTTAGAATCAAAATTTTCCAATTTTCTTCGGCCATCTGGTACACTGATATATTTTGTGCTAAGATCAGAAAAAAAATTCAACAAAATATGTTGCATTATTTTTATATCGACTCAGCCTCATAAATCGGATTATCGAGATATGAGCGTAAAAATTAAAAATTCAAAAAAAAATAAAAAGACAAATGTGTAGGGATAGAGACTTTCCATTTTACATTATCATATTGTTATAAACATTAAGTAAATTTTTTCAAATTAATATCGATTACGCGACTTGGTCAAAAATAATAATAATGATATACAAGTTAGTTGCCGAAAACAAAATACTTAGAATCAGAAATTTTCAATTTCCTTCTGCCATCAGATACATTCATATGTTTTGTGCTAAGATCAGTAAAAAAATTAAACAAAATAAGTTGCAATTTTTTTTTATCGACTCAGCCTCATACATCGGATTATCGAGATATGAGTGTAAAAATTCAAAATTAAAAAAAAAATAGAAAGACAAATGTGTAGGAATAGAGACTTTCCATTTTACATTATCATATTGTTATAAACATTAAGCAATTTTTTTGAAAACCATATCGATTACGAGACTTGGTCAAAAATAATAATAATGATATACCAGTTCGTCGCCGAAAAAAATACTTAGATCAAAATTTTTCAATTTTCTTTTGTCATCTGATACATTGATATGTTTTGTGTAAGGATCAGTAAAAAAATTCAACAAAATTTGCCTAAATCGGAGTAGCTAAAGCTACAGAGCTTGGAAAACTTTTTGAAAGAAAATTTTATTTCGTGATAAAGAGTTGTGCTTGATCACATTTTGTAGCTATATTAATTGCAAGGATAACTACAAAAAATATTGTTATAAAAAGGATACCGTTTTGGCAGTAAATCCGAAGAAATGAATAAAAATAAAAATTGTCCAATCAAAATCAAATTTGTTGGATAAACAGTTTTCAGCCTAATATGAAATCTTAGTACAATTTTTCCCTAACACGATAGATAAACCCGTCACAAATTTAATTTGAAAAGTGATTACAATTGGTAAAATTGCCAAAACTACCCGCTGTTGCGTCAAAGCAGGAGTCGTCATAGCAGTGACATGGCACTCAAACTAAGTCATTTGAGTTCAAATGTAGTCTAGATAGCGGGGAACATGTCGAGATTGTTTTAAATGAAACCGGCAAAGCTATAGAGCTTGGCAAATTTTTCGAACTTAATTTTTTTAATTTCATGATAGAAAGCTGTTCTTGATCACATATTGTAGTTACTATAATTCCAAAGAAAATTATGAAAAAACATTGTTATAAAAAGTGTACCATTTAGGCGGTAAATCTGAAGAAGTGAATAAAAATCAAATTAAAATTGTCCAATCGAAATCAGCCTTAGCCCGTTGGATAGATAATGTTCAACTGAATAAAAAAATGTATTACAACTTTGCCCTAAAACAAAAGATAAATCCGCCACATGATAAATTATAAAAGAGATAAAAATTGCCAAAATGATCCTCCGTTGCGTCAAAGCAGGGTTCATACTAAAAGTGAGCTGACACTGAAAGTATGCCATTTGATTTGAAATATAGTCTAGATGACGGGGAAAATATCCAGATTATCTCCAATTGGACGGGTAAACCTACAGGGATTGACAAATTTTTCGAACTTGGAAAATTTTATTTCATGATACGAGAGTTGTGCTTCTCATCTTCCATCTCATTTTGTAGGTAGTTTAATTCCAAAGAATTTCCGAAAATACATTGTTACTCGTTTTGTAGGTATTTTGATTCCAGACAATTACTAATAAACATTGTTATAAAAAGTGTACCGTTTTGGCGGTAAAGCAGAAGAAGTGAATAAAAATTAAATGAAAATTGTCCAATCAAAATCACATTTAGCCCATTGAATAGATAATTTTCAAACAAATAAAACATCTTAATACAATTTTGCCCTAAAACAAAAGATAAACCCGCTACATAATAAAATTTAAAAGTGATAAAAATCTTTAAAATTTCCAAAAATATCTTGCTTTGTGTCAAAGCAGGGGTCGTACTAGAAGTCACATGACACTGAAACCAAGTCATTTGGTTTGAAATATAGTTTAGATGGCGGGAAAAATGTCGAAATTATTTCAAATGGAACCGGTAAAGCTGCAGGGCTTGGCAAATTTTTAGAACTTGGAAAATTTTATTTCATGATAGAGAGTTGAGTTTGATCTCATTTTGTAGGTACTTTAATTCCAAAGAAAATTCCAAAAATACATTGTTATAAAAAGTGTACCGTTTTAGCGGCAAAGCCGAAGAAGTGAATAAAAATTAAATGAAAATTATCCGATCAAAATCAGGTTTAACTCGTTGGATATATAATTTTCAACCAAATAAAAAATATTATTATAATTCTTCCCTAAAACAAAAGATAAACCCATCACAAATTTAATTTGAAAAGTGAAAAAAATCGGTAAAATTACCAAAACAATTCCCCGATGCGTCAAAGCAGGGATCGTCATAGCGAAGATATGACACCAAAACTAAGTCATTTGATTTGAAATATAGTCTAGGTGGCGGAAAAAATGTTAACATTATTTCAAATGGAACCGGTAAAGCTAGAGAGCTTGGCAAATTTTTCGAACTTTTCGAAATTTTATTTCATGATTGAGAATTGTGCTCGATCTTATTTTGTAGGTACTTTAATTACAAAGAAAATTGCGAAAAAATATTGTATAAAAAGTGTACCGTTATGGCGGTAAATCCGAAGAAGTGAATAAAAATTAAATGAAAATTGTCCAATCAAAATCAGGTTTAGCCCGTTGGATATATAATTTTCAACCAAATAAAAAATCTCAATACAATTTTGCCCTAAAACAAAAGATAAACCCGCTACATGATAAATTATAAAAAGGTAAAAATCAGTAAAATTTCCAAAAATAAACTGCGTTGCTTCAAAGCGGCGGCGTACTAGAAGTGTCTTGACTCTGAAACTGAGTCATTTGATTTGAAATATTGTCAAAATAGTGGGGAAAATGTCGAGATTATTTCAAATGAATCCAGTAAACCTATAGAGCTTGGCAAATTTTTCGAACTTGGAAAATTTGATTTCATGATAGAGGGTGGTACTTATTTTGTAGGTATTTAGATGCGAAAGAAAATTACAAAAAAATATTGTTATAAAAAGTGTATCGTTTTGGCGGTAAAGCCGAAGAAATGAATAAAAATAAAATGAAAAGTGTCAAATCAAAACCACCTTTAGCCCGTTGGATAGATAATTTTCAACCAAATAAAAACTCTTAATACAATTTTGCCCTAAAACAAAAGATAAACCCGCTACATGATAAATTATAAAAGTGATAAAAATCAGTAAAATTTTCAAAAATATCGTGCGTTGCGTCACAGCAGAGGGCGTACTAGAAGTGACTTGACACTGAAACTGAGTCATTTGATTTAAAATATAGTCTAAATAGTAGGAAAAATTTCGAGATTATTTCAAATGGAACCAGTAAACCTATAGAGCTTGGCAAATTTTTCATGATAGAGGGTGGTACTTGAACTTATTTTGTAGGTATTTAGATTCGAAAGAAAATTACGAAAAAATATTGTTATAAAAAGTGCATGGTTTTTTCGGTAAAAACGAAGAAATGAATAAAAATATAATGAAAATTTTCTAATCAAAATCAGATTTCGTCCGTTAGATAGACAATTTTCAACTAACTAAAATATCTTAGTACAATTTTGCCCTAAAACAAAAGATAAACCCGTCGCATGATAAATTATAAAAGTGATGAAAATCAGTAAAATTTCCAAAAATATCCTTCGTTACTTCAAAGCAGGGGGCGATAAAATATAAAAGTGATCAAAATCGGTAACAATCCTCGTTTGCCTCAAGTAGTAATTATATATTATTTATTAACCAAACAAAGTGGATTAAGCCAAATAAGTGAGGGCAGTTGGTATGGTATGATATGCTATAGTTTTAAAATATTCGATTTATTGTACAGTTTCAACATGCACCGGCGTTCGTGTTGCAAATTACATTGTAAACTTGAAAGGAAATTACGATATTTTCAATTTTATATGGAAATGGAAAAACGAGCCGCTGTCGCATCATTTATCTCAATTATAGTATATGGTATTTCATTCTGCATCGTTTGTTGTAAATGTGCGGTAGTTAATCGATTTGTAGAAAATAATAGACGATTAAAATTGTATTGGCATTAAATAATGTTCGTTTAAAATAACACTGTTTCAATATTTTGCCGCTGTATGAAAACTATCTCTTGTTTTACGCAGTACATTGACTAAATAATTTAATAACATACATTTTACAAATGATCTTTCAACCTTATATCTACGTGATTTCAATTTTTATGCAATATAAGAAATTTATTTTTTTCTCTCTATTGTTTTCTAAACTGGACGTTTTTTTCATAACATGCAAAATATGGTGAAGGCGCTTGTTGTCCAGTATGAATAGCAACCTTTGAAGAAGACTATATAATTATTTTCTTTTTCAAAATATTTTTGTTTGTTTAATTTTGATGAAGACAATATAATCATTTTCGTTTTCAAAGAAATATATATTTTTTTTTAAATTTTGAAGATGACAATATAATCATTTCCATTTTCAAAGAAATATAATTTTTTTTATTTTGAATAAGATAATATAATCATTTTCTTTTTCAAAAAAATACATATTTTTAATTTTGAAGAAGACAATATAATCATTTCCATTTTCAAAGAAATATATTTTTTTTTGAAGAAGAAGATAATATAATCATTTTCTTTTTCAACGAAATATTTTTTTTTTTAATTTTGAAGAAGACTATATAATCATTTCCATCTTCAAAGAAATATATTTTTTTTTATTTTGAATAAGATAATCTAATCATTTTCTTTTTCAAAGAAATAGATATTTTTTAATTTTGAAGAAGACAATATAATCATTTCCATTTTCAAAGAAATATATTTTATTTTTATTTTGAAGAAGACAATATAATCATTTTCTTTGTCAAAGAAATAGATATTATTTTTAATTTTGAAGAAGACAATATAATCATTTCCATTTTCAAAGAAATATATTTTTTTTTTTGAAGAAGATAATATAATCATTTTCTTTTTCAACGAAATATTATTTTTTTAATTTTGAAGAAGACAATATAATCATTTCCATTTTCAAAGAAATATATTTTTTTTTATTTTGAATAAGATAATATAATCATTTTCTTTTTCAAAGAAATAGATATTTTTTAATTTTGAAGAAGACAATATAATCATTTCCATTTTCAAAGAAATATATTTTATTTTTATTTTGAAGAAGACAATATAATCATTTTCTTTGTCAAAGAAATAGATATTATTTTTAATTTTGAGTAAGACAATATAATCATTTCCATATTCAAAGAAATATATTTTTTTATTTTGAAGAAGACAATATAATCATTTTCTTTTTCAAAGAAATATTTTTTTTTTAATTTTGAAGAAGACAATATAATCATTTCCATTTTCAAAGAAATATATTTATTTAATTTTGAAGAAGACAATATAAGCATTTTCTTTTTCAAAGAAATATATTTTTTTTTAATTTGATGAAGGCAATATAATTATTTTCTTTTTCAAAGAAATATATTTTTTTAATTTTGATGAAGACATATAATCATTTTCATTTTCACAGAAATATATTTTTTTTAAATTTTAGTAAGCTAACAATAATAACGATTCACCTACTAGTTTGATGAAAACCGTTTGAATCGCAAATACCACCGCAGTATGAATTTTAAAACTGTAGTTATATACAATGAATAATAGAAACTAGCTATAAGCGACCACTGTACAAACATAAGGTATTCGTCTATATTTCAGTCGCTCTAGAATATTTTCGCATCTAACTCCAGCGATATATGTGAGGGGGTCCGTTCATACATGCATAACGGCGGCGGCAGCTCTCCAAATACCCCACAAACTGGGTCACCGAATCCATTTATTTATATTCATTTAATACATATCAAAGACCATCCAGCGAATCTTCTATAAAGTGCCAATTCTGTGAATAAAACACTCCAATTAAAACCAGAGTTGACAAACATCATTCCTTTTTAAACAACTCATGCAATTTGTTAAAATTACACATTCCTGGCGCAAACTCCCGCGCAATGCTTTGTTCTTCACAGGCGATAAAATCAACCGTATTTATGTCCTCTCTTATTATTTTAAGCATTGCGCGCAACTATTTCAATTCCAACGGACTACACAAGAGATGCTTTATAAATATTTCCGTTGCCGCCCCTCCTACTTTTATGCATACAATATTTAAATTTTTACATTACCTGCCTGGGGTATGGGTTCATTTTTTATGGATACCCCCCGAAATCCTTGATATACATACTCTGTGACGGATGCGGAGAGAAAAAAAAACGCCGAATATCCCATTGCTTATCTTAGGGATGCGTGCTGTTTCGAGATTTTAAAATATAATAATTCTGATGGGCGGAGAGGTGGATTACGGTGGAACAAGCGGATTAGGGGGGTTACACTGTATGATCCTGTAGGTGAAAAGAGAATGTTGGGTAATTATTTAAAGTTAATTTAAATATATACTGTGGGAAAAATGTACGAGATATTTTAAATAATAAGATTGTAAAATATTTATATAGTTTAGAAGATAGCTACACCTTACGGTAGGTAGATGCCTACACCTAATGGTATATGATTTAAAAAAATGTAATCCGAAAATACAAAACAAAAATCATGAAAATTTCAACGAAACAACGAAATATAATATCGAATAGAAACAAGATATTTATATCATGTATATATTATATTTTCATGGCTATAATATGCAAACACATTAAATAAAGTAAGAAGTTTGATCCCAAAAAAAATCGAATTCAGAAGACTGTATAACTCAAATATCAACAACGAAATATAATAACAAATAAAATCAAGATGTTTATAATAATAATAATAATAATACTAATCGTTTATTAGTGTTATCACTTCAAGAAGTTTACACAAGTCAATACAATAGGAGAATTAAAACAAAATACACATTTACACAATAAAAATACGTAAAAACAGGAAAAATATAGATACATGTATAATAAATGTTATTCAAATTAAAATGAAATAAATGTACAAAAAAAAACCTAGCCAAGATTATAATCATTTACATGGTTACGGGTCAGTATTAGTGAGTTCTAAGTCCTGGCCAATACAATTTACGTACTCATTAGTAGAATAATATGCTTTAGCAATCAGGGTTTTTTTTCAAAACATGTTTGAATAGTTTTTTTGTTTAGCATTTTTATGCTGTCCGGTAGTGCATTGTAGAATCTAGAGCAGTGATATTTTGTTCTATTTTTTGTACGGCTTAAGCGATTTACTGGATTTACTAGATGTATATATAATATTTTCAAGGCTGTAATATTCACATTAAAAAAAAGTAAGAAGTTTGACCCAAAAAAAATCCAATTCCGAAGGCTGTATAACAATATCACAAGTTCTTCTTCTTAGGTTGATAATTATATACATATCCGTGACGTATATTAACATTAATATGCCTATTTTATGCTTACTATATTGCTGGCTATCGAAAACGTTACATGTTTTTGTGTGCTCGGAAAATTTTTACTTGTGAACAAAATGGAAAAAATAATTTACATTAAATTTCGCTTTAAGTAAGAGTAAAATGTAGCACCGGAGTCGAAAATCTTCATAAGGTCGTAGCAGCGAAATGGTTAATTATATTATATTATATTTATTGAATTAACTTATTTTAATGCACATAAAAATAGTTTTATTAGAATTTGTATGGCTATTATATGTAGTTATGTGAAATTAGCACACTCCATATATCAAATAAATTATTGAGCCCCCGCTCAATATTAAAAAAAAAAACTATTTTCATCGGTTGTCGAAAAAATATAAATATTCTGCTCTCCAGTTATATCAAATAGTAATAACACACAATTATTTATACACTTCAATTCCGACATTTATTTGTATAATAAAAACCCGATACTGCAGTCATTCATAATTAATGAAGCACGCGGCCCCCGGTATTTTAACAAGTCAAACCCCCCCATTATATTAACACCAACACCCATGCAAAGACCATTAAAATATGTTTAAACCCGTATTATATCAGCGATTACGTGATACACACCATGAATGTAAATCGTGGAAAAAAAGGTCTCGCGTGTGCGATCGGTCGCAATTATTGAAAGTTTTATAAGCCGCGCGTTGTTGCAGCGAGCGATTTTTCTCGTTGGTTAAATATTAACTGCCCGCGGCGCGCAACAAATTCATCTCGAAAATAGAAACGTTGCTATTCATCTTGCGCAAAACAGGATTATTATGATACGCCCGTATTATTTCACACCTCGCGCTATCTCGCTGGTAAATCGTGATGATAAACATTTTCGCGTTTTCTACATATTACAAATAACGACGTGTTGTTTATTTCAACTGGAGTCTTTTATGATTCGGATGTTGCGAGCTGTATTTTTGCATTACTGTTATTGCGGACTGCTTTTGTCTGCTGTTCGTTTTCATTCACGGGCATTTATTTAAAGATATGTAATGTTTTTGGAATCATTTGGTGGTAGAGTGATTATAATTGGTATTCTTCAACAATAATATAAGCGCAGGAAAATGTCACTGTAAATTTAAACTGACTTTAACAAGTATAAAGGGTTTTATGTAATTCGAGGGCAATCCTTTAAGTGAACATGAATATGAGAAAATGTAGTAAAATGTGAGGAAAAGTGGAAAAATTTGAGAAAATATGTGATAATGTTGGAAAATATTGAAAAATGTTAGCAAATGAAAGAAAATGTAAAAAAAAGTAAAAAAATGTATGAACATGTGTAAAAATTGGGGAAAATGATTCGAAATTAATAATTTGTGTACATCTGTTTGGTTACCTTGCTACAATAAATGTGTGTATGTATTTCATACCGATGTGAAGTTAGCCTCTAAGATCCCAGTCTCTATACCACGCGCACAGCGGATTGTTTGCGGGTCTGTACTGACCAATTGGGGTGACCCAAAAAATCCTAATTTTGAGGAATCCTTTGTTTATGTCTTGCCGACCATCTATATATATATATATATATATATATATATATATATATATATATATATATACATATGTATATATATATATATACATATATATATATATATATATATATATATATATATATATATATATATATATATTGTTTTTTGATTTTTTTCAAAATCGGAAAATCGCAGTGGGTAAACAACAACTTTCTTCTAACCGATTTTCACCAAAAACAAATCAAGATGGCACTACATGAGATAAGAGATACATGCAAAATTGTGTTTGAAAATATACAGTAGTTTATCAAAAAACGTAATATAAATTAAAATTGCCCGGCGCATGCACCAATTTCACTCGTTTTCAGTTGACTATAAAACTTGGTTCACATGAAAAAATATATATACTCTATGAAGTTTTGGATAGCCTGATAAGTCTATTTTGAGATAATAATAAAAAATATGTATATCAGTAGTACATTTTTTTGAGATATCGATTAATAACCCACGCATTGATTTCTGAAGATTTTCAGTGATTACAAGAAACTGCATGAAAAATTTCGTTGAAATTTTCCAATAACATTCATTTAGACAGTTTTATTTATTTAATATAATTTAATTTAAATATAAAATTTGAAGTCGATATAAAAGACTTTTTAGAAAATTTCGTTGAAAATCAATATCAGATAGACAGATAGACAGATAGACAGATAGACAGATAGACAGATAGACAGATAGACAGATAGACAGATAGACAGATAGACAGATAGACAGATAGACAGATAGACAGATAGACAGATAGACAGATAGACAGATAGACAGATAGACAGATAGACAGATAGACAGATAGACAGATAAACAGATATACAAATAGATAAATAGATAGATAGACATATTTCGTGCATTATTGGCAACCTGAATTTAGAATGCATTAATTACCCCAGCGAATTAACATAAACAAACATTTTAACCTAAATATGTATATTATAATCGCTGTTAAATATTTGTCATACGAGTCATTATTAATAACAACACACGAACTAATTTTGTTGTTTGTTTAGCGATGGAAGTTATCTATTTAATAATTAATAATAACTGCACATAATTAGAATACACTCCATCAACTGCAATTAATCATTGTCAATACTCCATACGTGTAAAATATTATCGACGCATTGTAATTTTATTGCCTCGATTATTTTAAAAAGAGAAATGGAATTATTATTAGAATTATTTTTAAAGTATCCCTATAGCTCTAGGATAGAAGTTCTCACTTCTGTCCTAGAGCTGGGAAACGGGTCCTAAAAATAATATATATATGTGCTTTTTACCTTTCGGTGTAGGCTATTACATTTACATTACTTAACATTATAATTTACAATTACTGTTGTTTATACATTTGTAAATTCTTTCCACTGTTTTCTGTTCTTCGTCAGTTCTCTTGCTTGCTTGACTATCTTTCCTTTCTTGATTATTATTATAAAAATAATTCCAATAATAATTCCATATCCCTATTTAAAATAACCGAGGCAATAAATAAAATTACAATGCGTCGATAATATTTTACACGTATGAGTATTGACAATGATTAATTGCAGTGCAGAACTTCCATATTTGGCTCTTACCTCAGAGCTTCATCAGGATTTACTAAAAAAGATATAGATATAGATATATATATATATATATATATATATATATATATTTGCCTTTCGGCGTAGGCTATTGCATTTACAAGAAGTGAGAATTAATCCATTAAAATTACGGACGAGTGCTGAGTATTGTATGAATATCCTAACGAAAATAGACTGAAGGGGTCAGACAGGAGACAAGGATGGCTGGAAGAAGAAAACAGAAACACGGCAAGATAATTTTATTCTATATTTTTTTCAGTATTATTCTTTCTTTAATCGATTTCACACTTCGCAACTGGAAAACCTTATTTACATATGTGTTAATGTGTTAATTACATAAACACATTTAACTAGTAAACAATTAAAATGAAGAGAATTGCTTAAGGGGAGGCAGAGTTGTGTTCTCTGAATAATGTAGCCCTTGCTAACGTAATCAGATCTACGCAAGGCGCATCGCATCCGTCAATGCTCGTCGCAGGAATATTTAGTAGGAAACTCCCATTTCACCTGATTCTAATACGTGCGCTGAACTATTTAAATGATAAAGGCGCGATCTTTTTCCAGCCATCCGGCTGTATCTCGCCCGCTAGCTGGCTCGTAGCAGCGTTTTTGATGTATGGATCTTGTAATCGGTTTACGACTGAGAATACCAATGCTGATAGAGTTTGTTTAATGCAAATTTCAGCGATGGAAAATCTTTTAAACGGGAAAATGGCCGTATGTAACATTCAATCTACTTTAGTTAACTGTAGTATGTTTAAAAAATGTAATCATTTATTGGGTGTTATTGGCAAATAACGACAGATATGTTACTTATTTACTAATAACACCCAATAAATGATAAATTTTTTAAACATACTGCATTTAAAAGTTAATTTAAATTATTTTTTAAATGTTTGTTTTGTTTTGCTTTTTTGTTGCTGTCTTTATAAGTTACGTCAGGAAATTAGGGCATGTTTTATTTCTTATTGGCTATTCACAATAAGCGTGGTAGTGGTAAGGTAGCGGTAAGCAATATTTTGCATACAAAAAAAAACCTCAGATAAATGACAAAAAGCTTCCGTTATAATTATGACTAAGAATACGCTAATAAGACCATATACAATTCCGACAGCTTGTTTGTCGAAAATCTCTGCATATTTTCGACAAAGAAGCTGTCGGAATTTTATACGGTCTTATTAGCGTATTCTTAAGGTCGTTTTAGACAAGACAATTTCTTGACTCAAAAGTTAGTCAAGATGCGAGACAATCTCAATTATCTCGTATCCTACAGCAAATCATTTGAAATATTGAATTGGATGGTAGATGGAATGGAAAAATATAACGCGTTTTATTTGTCAAGGACAAATTGTATAGGAGGAGGATATATGAATTCATTTCTTGAACAACTTTTGAGCTAAGAAATTGTCTTGTCTAAAACGACCTTTAGTCATGATTATAACGGAAGCTTTTGCCATTTATAATTCTATTTCTCTATTGATACATATAATAATAATTCATTACTGAATACCTTCACGTATTGCTATAGATACACCTCACACAATATCCCAATACATCTAACAATAATTATGCCTCCCGCCCAAATTGAATTCGCTTATTAAATCATCCCACTGCTAATTAACCTGTAGCTACAATTATTCCATTAACGGAATGAATAGATAATAGCGTGCACTATCGATCCGCACTTTTATAACCTGCGAGCGAATTCGATAACCGCCACACCTCCTGTCAATAATTCATGAGGATTAATTATGAACGCTGCAGTTATCATTGGACTCAACATTTAAATACGTAAAATTACATCTAATGCTTTTAACAATAATCAAATATATCGACAGCAACTCATACATTATTACCAGCAGGCTATAATCGTCTGCAAGCGCTAGAATGTGGGTCGCGCGACAAATAAAATAATAAATAAGCTCGTCGCGAATGAAGAAACTTATCAGAAAGTGCCCGCCAGTTCTGCAGTCGGGCGAGATTAAATAATAAATTTAAAAATTCGAATTTCCGGGGGCTGCACATATAATTACAGCGTACAATATGTTGCCGCTTGATATTCTCGGGTTAATTGCGCTGCTGCACTTGAAAACTTTTCAAAGCGTTATAACAAAATTTATTTTCATGACAAATTAGATTATTAAAAATAACTATCCTTATATTATATATGAGCTTTTATTTCTATTTGTATTTTTATTTTTATGTATTTTTGAGGTGGTTGGTGATATTGAGGAGGAGTTTTTTTGTGAGCAAAATGCCAATAAAAGTCTTTTTTTATATATATATGAGCCTGTGAGAATGAAAGTGGCGTAAGTCATATTTGAATTGTTTCGTATAGGAGAAGAGTATTTGTTCGGTATTTATGTAAATTAACGTGTGCAGACTTGAAGTCAATTTATTCTTCTTCTTCTTGTCGGAAGCCATGTGGCTTGTTTTGACCAAACTGTTATCCCGGGTCCTGCTCCTGTGATATCGACGACCAGCTGTCCTTCCACCTCTTCGGTGGCCTGCCGAGAGTGCGTTTGGTGTATGTTATACCGTCTCGCCAATTTATTTATAAATAAAAATGTGACTGAATTTTTACAAAAATACCAAACGCAAAATCTCCTTTTCAAAATAATTTAAATGTGACTTACATTCTCACACGCTCATATAAGGATAGTTATTTTTAGTAATTTTTAATAAAGTGAAAACAATGTTTTGAAGACGACCGACCTGACATTTATGCTTTTTATGTGCTGCTATTACACAAGTGGAGGTCGAAGGTTCGTATTCCCATCGATAATGGTGTCTTTATAAATTTTAAAACTCGTACACAGAAAACAATGTATTAGTTATTGGGAGTATATATACTTAACGATAAAATTAAAAGAACGAATTGAATATTTAATTTTCATCCTTTCTAAATTTTATTTATTTTTCTAAATCTAGGCAGTATTGAATTCCTACACATATTTTGATACCGGTATGAAGTTAAAAAAGTCCTACAATTCTAGTCGTCGTATGAGTTTGTGCGGCGGGGTCTTTCTCTCGGTGCATTGTTACTAAACGGAGTGTGCAAAAAAAAGTAATTTTTCTACAATTGTTTCCTCATGTCTTGGTAACCATAAAATAAGAAAAAAATAAATTTAAGTTAATTTTGTTAGCTGTTATTGAATAATATTTACAACAAAACAAATTGCAATTTTTCATAAATTACCACTCACGATTTTTTTTGAAGCTTTCAATACAGTGTTTAAAATTTAACAACAATCATCAGACATATATTGGGGTATGGTTACGGGCCTTAGTTTTTCGATAATTCCGGTATCCCCGTGGGTTCACCCGGCGAGATATTTTTTCTGGATGCTTTGTTACCAAACGTAGTGTGCAAAAAAATTATTTTTTTCTACAATTGTTTACTCATGTCTTGGTAACCATAAAATAAGAAAAAAACAAATTTAAGTTAATTGTGTTAGCTGTTATTGAATAATATTTGCAAAAAAACAAATTGCAATTTTTCATAAATTTCCGCGCACAATTTTTTTGATACTTTCTATACATTGATTAGAATTTAACAATTAGCAGACTTATATTGGTGTATGGTTACGGGCCAGAGTTTTATAATAATTCTGGTATCAACGTTGGTTCACCCGGCGGGATATTTTTTCTGGGTGCTTTGTTACCAAACGGAGTTTGCAAAAAAAATATTTTTTTCTACAATTGTTTACTCATGCCTTAGTAACCATAAAATATGAAAAAAAACAAATTTAAGTTAATTGTGTTAGCTGTTATTCAATAATATTTGTTACAAAACAAATTCCAATTTTTCATAAATTTCCAGCCACGACTTTTTTAAAACTTTCAATACATTGTTTAGAATTTAACAAAAATCATCAAACATATATTGGTGTATGATTACGGGCCTTAGTTTTTCGATAATTCCGGTATTTCCGTGGGTTCACCCGGACGGATATTTTTACAGGGTGCATTCTTACCAAACGGAGTGTGCAAAAAAAGTGTTTTTTTCTACAATTGTTTACTCATGTCTTAGTAACCATAAAATATGAAAAAAACTAATTTAAGTAAATTTTGTTAGCTGTTATTGAATAATATTTGCAACAAAACAAATTGCAATTTTTCATAAACTTCCGCACATAATCTTTTTTGAAACTTTCAATACTTGTTTAGAATTTAACAACAATCATCAGACATATTTTCGTGTATGGTTACGGGCCTTAGTTTTTTTTTAAACAATTTCTAAACATAAACATGTTAGTGAAATATTTGTCAAATCATTTTTTGTTTATAACAAATGTGTTTGCCCATACTCCAATGTTTTTATTTGACCCTTTTGTTTATACGATATTACTGTAGTAGTTTCAAAAAAGTAAAGTTAAAAAAGTTGACAGCATGTATTTTTTATAAGCCCGATATATTGAATAATATTTACAATAAAACAAATTACAATTTTTCATAAATTACCACGCATGAATTTTTGTTGAAGCCTTCAATACATTCTTTAGAATTTAACAACAATCATCAGACATATTTTGGTGTATGATTACGGGCCTTAGTTTTTCTATAATTCCGGTATCACCCCTAGGTTCACCCGGCGGGATATTTTTCTGGGTGCATTATTACTAAACGGAGTGTGCAAAAAAATGATTTTTTTCAACAATTGTTTACTCATGTCTTAGTAACCATAAAATATGAAAAAAACAAATTTAAGTTAATTTTGTTAGTTGTTATTGAATCATATTTACAACAAAACAAATTGCAATTTTTCATAAACTTTCGCACACAATTTTTTATGAAACTTTCAATACTTGTTTAGAATTTAACAACATTCATCAAACATATTTTCGTTTATTGTTATGGGCCTTAGTTTTTTTTAAACAATTTTTAAACATAAACATGTTAGTGAAATATTTGTCAAATCATTTTTTGTTTATAACAAATGTGTTTGCCCATACACCAATGTTTTTATTTGACTCTTTTGTTTATAAGACATTACTGTAGTAGTTTCAAGAAAGTATAGTTAAAAAAGTTGACAACAAGTATTTTTTACAAGCGACGATATTGAATAATATTTGCAATAAAAAAAATTACAATTTTTCATAAATTACCACACAAATTTTTTTTTTAAACTTTCAATACTTGTTTAGAATTTAACAACAATCATCAGACATATTTTGGTGTATGGTTACGGGCCTAACCATAAAATATGAAAAAAAAACAAATTTAAGTTAATTTTGCTAGCTGTTATTGAATAATATTTACAATAAAACAAATTGCAATTTTTCATAAATTTCCGCACACAATTTTTTTTGAAACTTTCAATACTTGTTTAGAATTTAACAACAATCATCAAACATATTTTCGTGTATTGTTACGGGCCTTAGTTTTTTTTAAATAATTTTTAAACATAAATATGTTAGTAAAATATTTGTAAAATAATTTTTTATTTATAACAAATGTGTTTGCTCATACACCAATTTTTTTATTTAACCCTTTTGTTTATAAAACATTTGTGTAGTAGTTTCAAAAAAGTACAGTTAAAAAAGTTGACAGCAAGTATTTTTTATAAGCCCGATATTGAATAATATGTGCAATAAAACAAATTGCAATTTTTCATAAATTACCGTGCACGATTTTTTTTTTTAACTTTCAATACATTGGTTAAAATTTAACAACAGTCATCAGACATATTTTCGTGTATACGGGAAATATACTTATTTGCGAAAATAATGAAAACTCGAATGGATAAATAATATAACTATGAGTGGATACTATTGAACATTTCTAATCACACAATATTATCACTTGTCTGATCACACAATATTATTACTTGTCTGATCAGAAAAGTTCAAAAGATATTGATTCACCGTTGCTATTCCAACCAGTTTGATAGTTAACCCGAAAAGGACTGCCATGGATGGGGAGGCTATTAGAAAATGTAGCTGACTTCCAAAGCACTGACAAATTACGCGGGGCATACGTTCGCCAAACTTCACAAAGATATTACTATCGTTCCGGGCTCTTAATTCTATACCTCTTTCAGAAAGTTTGGTAGAAACTGCGGTTTAATAATTTAGACGAACCCGCGGCGGCTTTGGCACGAGCTTAAAGATTTTATATTAATTATGAATGATATAATGGTGATGTAATTAATTGCTTTTAGTATTTTAATCAATTATTAAACCTATTACACGGTTGATTTAATCATGGAATTAATTCGGTATGTTAATAGGCCTTTCAAGATTAGTACGGTATATATACAATAACAAATAATTAACATTCATCCTCTATAATTTGTTATATATTAATTATATAATCTAATCATTTAATTAAATAAATAAATAAATAATTTAATTAATTAATCTTGTTTACATGTAAATCTGCACAAATGGTGATTTTCCTACAATCATGTCCTAGACTGAGGGCCATAGTAATATTTTGCTCTGCAATTAGGATTTTTTCTAAAATGTGTTGTACAGTAGATGTTAGGTGTTTTCGTTTAACCGCCCCATGGTGTGCTGTATCGCTCTAACTTTTGTAATCGTGCACCGGTTGTAAGGGTCGAGATAAAATTGTGCGCATTTGGAGCGACAAATAGAACAAGAGACAATACGCCCAAAGCAGCTAATAGTGATAAACGAAAACAGCTATTGCGTTACCGCAGTGCGAAAATCTTTTACACTGTTTCAACTGTGCTCTTCATTGTTCTATGCCATGCCACTATGAAGTCTTATTTTCCTTATGCCTTCCTATCATATAATAAAGCCTATTATTATTATTATTATTATTATATCTGGCTATCTTTACTTAGTTTGTCTTACATATCGATGCAGTTTACGGGGTATGTCATTGAGAGCCATAGATAAGAGCTGAGTGCCCTGTGGGGACCAGTGTTAAATCTAACAATATTCCCTAATGTTTGATTAATTAACGCTCAAAAATATCACTCTACGGTGGGACTCGAACCCACGTCTCCAGCTATCGCAGCCGTCGTGTTATCAACTGCTCCATGGAGGGTTATAGTAGATAGCGAGATATTTTTAATATTCAGTAAAGGTCGTGTTAGACAAGACAATTTCTTATCTCAAAAGTTGTTCAAGAAATAAATTCATATATCCTCCTCCCATACAATTTGTCCTTGATAAATAGAACGCGTTATATTTTCCATTCGGTCTACCATCCAATTTAATATTTCAAATAATTTGCTGTATGATACAAGAAAATTTAGATTGTCTCGCATCTTGACTAACTTTTCAGTCAAGAAATTGTCTTGTCTAAAACGAGCTTAAGAATCACACAAAATTGTTTTATGTTTAAAATTATCTATAGATGAATGGATTACATTTATGTGTTACCATATACCTTATTTATTTCGAAAGTCAAGTTAATTTAAACTTTCCGCACCCCATAAAATATAAATACAGCAAAATTCTGTTTGCGTTATATTTTTTATGTAAATCCCCCATGCAGCGTGCTTAAGATAACATCCGGAAGCAGCAGAAATTGGGATTAAAATTTAAGCCGGGATATAATGGAGCCGTTTTTATTATGCCGCTCTGGAGCGTGTACCTTATTGGAGGCCCGCGGGACTTGTTATATCGATGCCCGCCGCCGAGCGCGCGGCCAAGAATTATAACTGCTCGAATATGGTTAATGCGCTATCGAGGAATTGGGTTTAACGCCGCCCCCGGGAATAGTTATCACTATTATAAAATTATTTGAATTATATTACGCCAAATGTTCGTTTACTATACACGAGGGTGCGAAGTTGAATTCCTGGAGGTAAGTATTTTGTGAGCTCTTTAAGGTTTAATTCACGAAACTAAGCATATTAATGCTGTAACTAGTAAAAACAAGATCTTTAGGGACGCGGCTTAACATTGGATGCAAAAAGACTTTATAATTTCTAATCTGTTTGAGGTTCAGTCTGAGTTGTATACGTAAAAACTTGTCACATATATTTTTTAGTCTATAAACCTATATACTTTTCATATATAACAATTTTAAAATTAATAATTTTGTTGTTAACTTATTTACCAATTACATTCAGCATCCATTCTTACAACATCACTTATCACCGGAATTTCCATAACGCATGAACGATTATTTGCACTGAATTATGCCAGTGGCTTGATTGGCATATCTGTCGAATTATTTATGGCGAAATTTTAAGTTTTTGTTACACCAAATCGAAGATAATTTTAGATTCTTTAAGATAATTAAAAAAAAGTTCTAAGTTTTTCAAGTTCTAGTGTAGTATCTTCGTGCTTTGGATTATGCCAGTGGTTTGATTGGCATATCTATCGACTTATCTATAGCGAAATTTCATTGTTTTTGATACACCAACAAGAAAATAATTAAAAATAAAAATAATACTTATATTATTAAGTATTATTATAATAGAGACATACGGGATAAGAAATCAAAATCAATACAGAGCAATGAAATTTTGTAGGCAGAGGAGGATGAGTGTAGCATTTGGTGCAAATATTAGTCAATATAATGGTAAAATTACAGATATTTATGAAATTAAAAAAAATTATTAATATAATAATATAATAATACTTAATAATATAATTTATATTCTATTTTTATTATATTATTATTAAGTATGAGAACGGCTGAAATGCTCATTAGTCTAGGAAAATTAATTAAAATTATTATAATTAAAACTACATTTTTATTTGTAAAAGCTAAACTTTCTAAAAACATTGCTATTACTTCAAAACACGTTAAACTTCAATTATATAATGAATAAATGTTTATAAAAAAAACGTCTCGATGGGAATTCGAAATTTCGACCCCCACATTTGAACTGACCGCACAAAAGATCGGTCGGCCTCAAAACATTCCTTACGTTTTCATATTAATGGGTTTTCAACTATTTATTGCTGTAAAATTACATTATTTTGGGGGCAAACAAACAAAAATAAGTTGATAACCCACTTGAAAGTTATATTTAGCTAGTAATAATATTAGTTATCCGATATGGAAATCAGTTATAAATAGCATGCAACACAAACCACTGAGCATACCGAATGCACAACCCTAATAAATAATTAATGGCGGTTACCGTTTAGATACATTGCGCTGCGTCGATTTATCGCTCGCTTTACTCCGAAACGCTGCCGCCACCCGTGCATGTGGCATCGCCACCATCACCACCACCGGTCGTGGCATATAAAATTAATTAAATTACACGCAAGTTTTAAATATCTACGAGCAACTCCATCAGATGTGGCCGGTCCTTTGGCGTTTACACCCCTCCCCCACTTCCGGTTCCCCCAACAACTAACTAGGCCAGTCCGCCCTTAAACCCTTCGAATGTATTCTGATAATAACTTGATATCACCGAGCAACACTGAGAGATTAGATTTAATGCAGTTGCAGGTGTACATTTCGCAGTATTAATTATTGTTTGTTTTGATGTACTTGGTTTAACTAGATGATGATATTTAATAATAGTAACAACTATAATTTATTTATGCGTCTATTACTAGGTGATAGATATTATATAATATAAAACTGCAAGAAAGTTTTATTTTAAAACGGTGTGCACTTATTTAATTTCAAAGTACAATCAACCATTCATGTGTGTATTGTAATCCTTCCTTGAAATTGTATATTATGCAATAGCAATCCCGATAATTAGGGGAGTGTACCTGAACACGTCTCCATGCGACAACAATTAAAGCTGTCATGTCATAACTAATGAAATAGTGCCGAGAACTGTATGCGGTCTACGTGATAGCGCTCCTACTCCCACGCCGCCACTTACACATTACCCCGCGCTTTTAAACCGCCTCCGGACCCGCGAGTTGGGGATTGCATACCCCCCACAAAACTCTCCCGTTGCAGCTCATGAGATTTCAGCTTTAAATTTGATATTTTCATAAACATAATTCAACACCTCGACAAACATGTACAAACTATTTTTGCGTGAGGTTTGGTTGTAATTACATCGCTAATGTAATTGAAGCCCCCCACAAAGGATTTACATACATAGCCAGACACATAGACAGTCGGGCTATAATTATGCTGACACATTACTATAATATGAGGTTGTATAAGACTTGTAATATCGGAATTGCGGATATTTATGGTGGAACCGCCGCATTGTTCGAATACTTGCCCTACTCGGATTTGAAATTCTGCATGCGGTTTTGTCAATTACACTAATTTGCTCCGCTGCTGCGCGGGAATTGTTCATGTATTTCGGCAGGGCTGGATATATAATATTAGTAAGTATCAACTTCAAACACTGGGCCTTGTTTGTGTCCTAATTGAGAGAGCTGATGATGATTGCTGATTACATTATGCGACCGTTTATTGGCCGTGCTCATTTAATTAAACATACCATTGTGTGAATATTGTAACCAGCCAAATATGTATGATTGTATACTGAAAGGTGGACTCGTTTTCTATGTCTAGTAATAATTTTAGCAGTGGTTAAAGTCTTTATCGGGGTGTATTATGTATAATTAATATGGTCCGATGTCATATTTCAACATCAAGTAGTATTTTCTTATACGTTCTTAATATATGCTTGTAATAACAATAAATAAATGTATTTATTGCCCAACAGAATTAACAAAATTCCATTACAAAACAACACATACAATAATATAATAAAATATATACTAAATAATAAAGAATTAAAAAAATATATAAGAATCTGTTAGCATTAAATTACATAAACAAAAAATATATTACCGTATAATTTATTAGCACTATTACAATTTCTAGTTATAGGGGAGTTCTTAAACAAATTCGTCCTAGTGTGCTTAAGATAACATGTATGCTGACCTCTCGCAGCTAAGCGTGGAACATTGAAATAAACTTAAGCCTCTTAGATAGACAATTTAGAACCAAATAAAAAAAATAAAATAAAATTATATCCTGACACAAAAGCGGATTTCCGCAAAAAAAAACTATCCTTCTTTTATTGCAGGAGTTTCTGCAACGGGCCACTAGTAATCAAATAAATAGATAAATGTCCGGCGCATTCACCATAATTTTCCTATTTATATGTGTAAACTTCTTGTCACTGTAACGGTAATAAATATAAGAAATAAACGAATTTTACATCATTTTATAGCTAATTAATTGAGTTACTGAAATATATATATATATATATATATATATATATATATATATATAGGTGCCGGCTGTTAGATATTATACTAATCAGGCATATTATTTAGAAAGGTATTAGGATATCTGTAAGCAATCATATAGACTAAAATTAATTTTACTGCGGTATATATCTTTAGAAGAAGTCATATTGGATAGGCTTAATCACTTTAGGATATGGACTAAAGGTCGTTTTAGACAAGACAAGGCAGAAATTCAGAAAAAAAAAATAAGTGCCTGTTCACGGTTCACGTGACTAGAAAATGGGATTTTCAACTTATTGTCACTGTGACTCATAACCCCTTCTGCATGATTTTTGCAAACTTTGTAGAAAAAAATAAATTCAATGTATTTTAACATACAATTTATGGCAAAAAATAATAGTTAAATTTTAAACATTGATTTCACAAATAATGGTTTGAGCCACATATGACACGCCAGGCAGTTACAGCATTATTAAATTATTTTGTATGACAGTTTAAGAAACAATTTATATCTTTATTAAAACAAAGATTATTACTTTCTTAACATAACAAATATTTTTCCTGAGTAATGGGGATATTTGCAGGGCTGTCTACTCTTCAGGTCGTTTTAGAAAAAACAATGTCAGCTCAAAAGTTGTTCAAGAAATTAATTCATATATCCTCTCCCCATACAATTTATCTTTGACAAATAGAACGCGTAATATTTTTTCATTCGATCTATCATACAATTCAATATCTCAAATAATTTGCTGTATGATACGAGACAATTTAGATTGTCTAGCATCTTGACTAACTTTTGAGTAAAGAAATTGTCTTGTCTAAAACGACCTTTAGTCCATATCCGAAAATGATTAAGCCTCTCCAATCTGACTTCTTCTAACGATATATCGGCAGTAAAATTAATTTTAGTCTATATATATATATATATATATATATATATATATATATATATATATTTATAAATTTTATTTTTATATATTATATATTATATATAAATTTATTTTTTTATTTTTATTATTTAATTGTAAGCAGAATTAAGTTTCTATTTTCGCAGTTTAAACGAAACAACATCTTTTATTTTTTTCCATGTATTAGGGATTTTTCATCATTTATATTAAACTTGTATAATAGTGAAAATCGATAATAAAATCTATTATTATTATAATTATTATTATATTTTTGTTAAATTTATCACTAACAAAAATGGCACAATAAAATACCTAGACAGGCCAGTAAACTACCTCCCCCGACACATCATTCAGAATACATCCATTTCCCATTTAAGATCCGTGTCGATGCCCATGTTTTCTTCTACACGTTCAGACAGCCGGAATCTGTGCACAGCACACGAGCGGTTTGCGCAAACGACAGCCTATCCAGCAACGAGTCCTAATCTGGATGGATATTATCTCAGGATAACAAGGTGAGTTCCCCGGGGATTGGGAAATTTTAAGCAGCGCATTAGCGAGATAACTGCCTATCCGCCGCTTTCGATTTATATTAATATTGTTGTTAGTTTACTATTATTATAGAGAATGTGAGCCTGTATGCGGCGCACCAATCCGACACTTTGTGGATATCCTCCATCCAGCTTCAAACGGGCGTCTAATTTTCCTTTGACGGCTCTCGCAAATTTATACAACAATTAATCGCGTTATACCGACAATGAATTGCTAGGTCTTGTTAGTGATTAATTTAAACGTTTAATGCGGGTTAATTTAATTATTATATATTTCATGGCTATTTTAGTGGAGGTTTATAAACTGTAACTCGATGCGTTTACCCAAAATTATAATCTTACATGTGATTAGTTTATAAAATTGTATATATTCTACTTGTAATTGGTAACTTATACATATTCAAACTGCTTTTATAAACAAACATATGTGAAATAGTATCCAAATTCAGCATACATGTATTATAAATGTTTATATCAACGTGAAAATTATGGTGAATGCGCCGGGTTATCCAGGAAAATTATTGGAAAAGTATTGTAAAATTGTAATATTCTAAAATTCCAAAATTCTAACATGAATACCCGGCGCATCTACCATAATTTCGCTGTTAATGACTTCACACTTCTTGTCACTGTAACGGTAGTAAATATAAGAAATAAACGAATTGTATATCATTTCATAGCTAATTAATTGAGTTACATATATATATATATATATATATATATATATATATATATATTATATATATATATATATATATATATATATATATATATATATATATATATATTATGTATACAGTCTAAAATTCTAGTCGTGTATCGTCTGTTGTTTATGATACATTTATCCTCCATGGTGTCGATTTTGCAAATGGCTATAACCTCACGTAGTAGCTAGATATTTTCTACAACCCCGGTAGAGACAGGTCCACTTCAGGGAAGCGATCCTGCCGACACAAGTCTTTGTTTTCTCTCACCGCCTTATATGTCCTGACCTCACAATCTTAAACAGCACAGAATTATCCTCATATATATCCTAATCCAGGGATCAAACTCTGGAAACATCAGGGAAGAAGGGAACTCATTATTTAATCCAATAGTAACCAATGGCTGCAGTGAATACTAAATCTTCCAGAGTAATTTCCCAACCAGATCTCCGAGGGAATCGACCTTGAATGGTGCCACACTTTATTAATTGAATAATCATTAATAATAATAACATTTATTTGCTGAATAAACAAAATCATTCCATTTTATTGCTTCAATTGAAATATAACTCAATATTTCACCATTTGTATCTCAATACCTTTGAATTTAATCTCCTACATACATTCGAAACATAAGCAGTTTATAGCAACTTCACACATCCTACGAGCCGTTGTCGTTTGTCGTCCTGTAAATTTTCTGTGAGATAACGCCCGATTTTTTTTAAAGGCGCATTTATAAAAAGGAGTAAAAACGACCGCAAACGCCGCACAACTTTACCGGTTCGTACCACGCCCTCCCCTAATCCTTATTTATTTTCGAAAGGAGCTTATTTGCAGAAAACTCCGTCTTAAATCCGAAATCTTATATAAAGCATGAACGCATCCGCTGTATCAAATGCTAATAATAGGGCAGCAGGACAGAAAGCGGAAGGCGATAATCAATTTACTGTTCAACGACGTGTAATCGACGAATTAAATAATAAGCATATATTTATATATATATATATATATATATATATATATATATATATATATATATATATATAAATATATTCAATTAAGTTATAGCCAATCATTGACCACAGTGAAGTTATCCATTTTCTATAATTCCGGCGGCCGCGCGGGGTCGCAACGCGGATTATGATTCTCCAGTAGTGGAGCATTAAAAAAAATTGATTTTTGGTACAATTGTTTACACATGTCTTGGTAACCATAATATAAGAGTAAAAAAAAATTAAGTTGATTTAGTTAGTTGTTATTGAATAAAATTTGCAAGAAAACATTTTGTAATTTTTAGCAGCCTAGCCCACTGAGATTTTTTTCTGACTTACTGAGCGTCATTTTTGGATTTTTGATTTTATCCCAGGTTGACCTAGTCAAATGCACCTGTAATTAACCATCAAGCTATATGGTTTAATTAATTAAAAATCGATATAAAAAAAAAATATGTATCCGCGCATATCTAAAAAAATTCTTTTTGTAATCACTATTGGGTTAGCAACAAATGGTGAAAATTTGAAAAAAATTCTTCGTGGGGTAGGATGGAATTTAAAATAATTTTGACTTTGACCGCCGTCAAAAACTTATTGAGCGTCATTTTTGGATTTTTGATTTTATCCCATGTTGACCTAATGTATTATAAACAATATACAATAATTTAAATAAAAATAATATTGCTAAATAATTCATAATTCCCTCAGCAACAAAGTGAAACCATAGATTTCGAGTCAACTTTGACAGCTTCTAAAAAATACTTGCTATCATTTTTTACAATAGGACTTTTTAGAAATCACTAAAGCCATGTTTTAGCAACAATATGGGTTGATTCAAACAAAGGTTTGTAGTCAAATGCACCTGTAATTAACCATCAAGCTATATGGTTTAATTAATTAAAAATCGATATAAAAAAAAATATGTATCCGCACATATCTAAAAAAATTCTTTTTGTAATCACTATCGGGTTAGCAACAAATGGTGAAAATTTGAAAAAAATTCTTCGTGGGCTAGGATGGAAAATTGAATCATTTTGACTTTGACTGCCGCCAAAAAATAGTAGGGCGTAATTTTTTAATTTTTTATTCCAACATATGCTGACCTTGTAAGTGTTAATCATTACAGAAAATATAAACACATTCCTTAGGTTCTAATCGATTTTATTGATTTTTTAGCACGCCGTATACTAACAAGTTTAGGTTCAAAATTAATTTAAAAAAAACTAAGGCCCGCGCATATTTAAAAAAATATGTTTAATGATTACTATTAAATTCTAAACAAAACATGAAAATTTTGAAAAAAATCTCAGTGGGCTAGGCTGCTAAAAATTACAAAATGTTTTCTTGCAAATTTTATTCAATAACAACTAACTAAATCGACTTAATTTTTTTTTACTTTTATATTATGGTTACCAAGACATGTGTAAACAATTGTACCAAAAATCAATTTTTTTTAAAGTTCCACTACTGGAGAATCATAATCCGCGTTGCGACCCCGCGCGGCCGCTTGAATTATAGAAAATGGATAACTACACTGTGGTCAATCATTGCTGAAATGAAGGGCAATAAGTAAATTTTAGCTGAAACTGGGCTAGTAGGGTAATAGTTTGGGATCCTCTCATCAAAATGATTAGGAAATTTCTGCACATGAAGCTAATATATTACAACTTATAGTGTTTTGTTGCATTTTGTAACAGCAATAGACTTTTGAATCAGTTTTAAAACTTGATTTATGAGAAACGATTGAAATTTACATTGTCATGATGAAAAAAAACTTCTATCTTTTATAGGGCTATCAGGCTTTTCTGCCGGTCAAGGGAGAAGCTCTGAGGAGTTTAATCACCCGATATTTACCTTAACTTTACAGAAAATCTCTGAAAAACTGTGAAAGGTGATTCGCGAAAACTCTATCCCCGCTGGGGATCGAACTCAGGCTCCCCAATGCTCAGTACAAGGCGGACGACGCCTCTAACAACTCGGCCACTGGGCTGGGTTGATCAGATTAATAAATTAAATTCATCTGTTTTATATAGTAATATGAAGTAAGGACACATTAAAACATAACAAAATATAAAGTTATTTTGTTGTTGCACTATAATTATTGCATAAAAAGAAATAAAATACATTGTACCGTTTTAATCTTTGTATGTTCTATATTATTATTTAATTGCTTTTTTTATCAAGAACAGATGGAGAAACCACTATTTTAATTTTTTTGTTGATATACAATTAATTTTAGTTTCTATATAATTATGATTATGTTGTGTATATATGGAGAAAAAAGAATTAATAAAAAATTTAAAATTAAAAAAAAATTAGGAATATTGTATTGTGAAAAATATAACTGTGAGCATTATTATAAAATTATAAATATAACAGGTTGTAGATAAAATTATACATAGTTATAAGTCAAATTTATAGTATATAGTTATAATATAATAATATATAATAATATAAATAAGTCAAAAGTCAAATATAAGACAATTTGTGATCATCAAATTAATTTTAAGTCTCAATATTGTCTCTATTATTATTATAATAGTGATAACAATCGTTAAAAATGTTAAAACTATCCTTCGTTGCGTCAAAATTGGGGCCGTACCGGAAATGGCTTTGCACTAAAACTCATGTAATTTGATTGGAAATATAGTCTACATGGCAGAAAAAATGTCAAGATTATGGTCCCGGAAAAGCTACAGGTCTTTTTCAAAGTTGAAAAATTTTATTTCATGATAGAAAGTCGTGTTTGTCTTCAACTTATAATCCTTTAAATCCATGGAAATATTTAATAATGTTTATAATAATGTTTATAATATGATCATCAAATAATGTTTAAGTCTCAATACTGTTTCCGAATAATACAACAGTCCTCTAGTCCATATTTTAATTTTTTTAATTTTTTTTTTTAAATGCAGCTATTTCTGTAACAGGCCACTATTATTAATATATTTACCAGTAGATTTCATTTCAAAAACTTGAATACTAATAAGATGTTACGACAAAAACTGCATCAAATTAATTTTAAGTCTCAATATTGTCTCCGAAATTATAACAGTGATAACAATCGTTAAAAATGTCAAAACTATCCTTCGTTGCGTCAAAATTGGGGCCGTACCGGAAATGGCTTTGCACTACAACTCAAGTAATTTGATTGGAAATATAGTCTATATGGCAGAAAAAATGTCAAGATTATTTCAAATGGTCCCGGAAAAACTACAGGTCGAAACAGGTTGAAACATTTTATTTCATGATAGAAAGTCGCCTTTGTCTTCAATTTATAATCCTTTAATTTCATAGAAATATTTAATAATGTTTATAATAATTTTTATAATATGATCATCAAATAATGTTTAAGTCTCAATACTGTTTCCGAATAATACAACAGTCCTCTAGTTCATATCTTTAAATTTTTTGAATTTTTTTAAAATGCAGCTATTGCTGTAACAGGCCACTATTATTAATATATTTACCAGTAGATTTTATTTCAAAAACTTGATTACTAATAAGATGTTACGACAAAAACTACATCAAATTAATTTTAAGTCTCAATATTGTCTCCGAAATTATAACAGAGATAACAATCGTTAAAAATGTCAAAACTATCCTTCGCTGCGTCAAAATTGGGGCCGTACCGGAAATGGCTTTGTACTAAAACTCATGTAATTTGATTGGAAATATAGTCTACATGGCAGAAAAAATTTCAAGATTATTTCAAATGGTCCCGGAAAAGCTACAGGTATTTTTCAAAGTTGAAAAATTTTATTTCATGATAGAAAGTGGTGTTTGTCTTCAATTTATAATCCTTTAATTCCATGGAAATGTTTAATAATGTTTGTAATAATGTTTATAATAATGTTTATAATAATGTTTATAATAATATTTATAATAATGTTTATAATAATGTTTATAATAATGTTTATAATAATGTTTATAATAATGTTTATAATAATGTTTATAATAATGTTTATAATAATGTTTATAATATGATCATCAAATAATGTTTAAGTCTCAATATTGTCTCCGAATTATACAACAGTCCTCTAGTTCTTTATATTTTTTTAATTAGTTTAAAATGCAGCTATTGCTGTATCAGGCCACTATTATTAGTAGATTTCCTTTCAAAAACTTGAATGTTGCGACCAAAAACGAAGCTATTTAGCGATTCCATTCGAATTCTTGTTTATTCCGTGCGGATTAACGGATAAACTCATAATTTAATCTCGCGTGAAATAGCTGTGTGGGGGGCTTGTGGGTGGCATTTGGATGTTCTATGCGTCGGTTATTTTGGCTGGTACGTGTGCATGTGTGTGTATGTGCACACGCGGCTTGCAAAACTATTTAACTGATGAGGTAAACAGAGCGTTGACAGGATGACTGACTGGAAGCCGCTAATCCTATTAAAAGCCCTTGTATAAACGTACTCTTATTACTATTCCAGATGTGACAGGGTTGTGTGTGTAATTTTATACCTTCAGTGGTAGTAGGTACGGGACGTAAACGCCTCCTTAATCAATTACGTTTCTAAGTTCCCGTAATTGAATTGTGGAATGGTGCCAATTTGGATCGCTCGTGGTAGAGCTATATAAATATTTATAGTAATGCAACTATATAAATTTCATGAATATATAAATACTAAATTAAATAAAAAAACAGATACAGGATTATTTCGTAATAAGTTTTAAATCCATCAATATAATATAAATATAACATTTACAACTAAATAAAATGTGTAAAATGAAAACAGAACGACGTACCTACTAAAACCGATTTAAGATTGGGATTATTTATACATTTTTTTATGGTGCGAATTGTGAAATTGTATTGATGTCCTCAAACAGCTAATAGTACAAAACAAAACTGATATAATTGAGCCTGCGAGAATGAAAGTCACATTTGAATTATTTTGAAAAGAACAAGATTTTACGTTTTGTATTTATCAATCAACATACTAAACCAAACTATCCCCATCCACTATTTCAAATGACTTGAACTATCTACTACATTGGTTCACACATTTTTTTCGAATTAGATGTAAATTAACAAATGGAATTAATTCAATAAACTATAATTAATGGATAACAGTATAGTGTAGAGTTCAAGTCGTTTGAAATAGTGGATGGGCATAGTTTGGTTGGTAGGGACCGCCCGCCCACCCCACCTTCGCTCACATTCTTTCTTCAATGGATACAGACGTTTAATGTTGTTTAAACTATTATAAGCAGAGTGTTATCTTATGGAAAAACTATGCGAACAAAGGTGGGGTGGGTGGGCGGCCCCTACCAACCAAACTATGCCCGTCCACTATTTCAAACGACTTGAACTATGCACTAGACTGTTATCCGTTACTTTCTATCGTTAAATTAATGTCATTTATTAATTTAAAACTAATTAAAAAGATATATGTGAAAAATAATGTAATGCATAGTTCAAGTCGTTTGAAATAGTGGATGGGCATAGTTTGGTTGGTAGGGACCGCCCGCCCTCCCCACCCTCGCTCACATTCTTTTTTCAATGGATACAGACGTTTTATGTTGTTTAAACTATTCCAAGCAGAGTGTTATCCTATGAAAAAACTATGCGGACAGAGGTGGGGTGGGCGGCCGGCCCCTACCAACCAAACTATGCCCGTCCACTATTTCAAACGACTTGAACTATGCACTAGACTGTTATCCGTTACTTTCTATCGTTAAATTAATGTCATTTATTAATTTAAAACTAATTAAAAAGATATATGTGAAAAATAATGTAATGCATAGTTCAAGTCGTTTGAAATAGTGGACGGGCATTGTTTGGTTGGTAGGGACCGCCCGCCCACCCCACCTTCGCTCACATTCTTTTTTCAATGGATACAGACGTTTTATGTTGTTTAAACTATCTCAAGCAGAGTGTTATCTTATGGAAAAACTATGCGGACAAAGGTGGGGTGGGCGGGCGGCCCCTACTAACCAAACTATGCCCGTCCACTATTTCAAACGACTTGAACTATGCACTAGACTGGTATCTGTTACTTTCTATCGTTTAAATTAATGTCATTTATTAATTTAAAACTAATCAAAAAGATATATGTGAAAAATAATGTAATGCATAGTTCAAGTCGTTTGAAATAGTGGACGGGCATTGTTTGGTAGGTAGGGACCGCCCGCCCTCCCCACCCTCGCTCACATTCTTTTTTCAATGGATACAGACGTTTTATGTTGTTTAAACTATTCCAAGCAGAGTGTTATCCTGTGGAAAAACTATGCGAACAAAGGTGGGGTGGGCGGGCGGCCCCTACCAACCAAACTATGCCCGTTCACTATTTCAAACGACTTGAACTATGCATTACATTATTTTTCACATATATCTTTTTAATTAGTTTTAAATTAATAAATGACATTAATTTAAACGATAGAAAGTAACGGATAACAGTCTAGTGCATAGTTCAAGTCGTTTGAAATAGTGGACGGGCATAGTTTGGTTGGTAGGGGACGCCCGCCCACCCCACCTTTGTTCGCATAGTTTTTCCATAAGATAACACTCTGCTTGGAATAGTTTAAACAATATAAAACATTATAAATAAATTTATTTCAAGTCTGTAAGTGCGCACGCGATTTATATAAATACCAAGCGCACACTTTTTCCTTGTCAAGAAAATTCAAATGTGACTTACACCACTTTCATTCGCACAGGGTCATATGATATTTTCGTAGGTGGCCGGTAATTAATATAAGTATGCCTGGCTTTGGTTGCTAGGTAACATGTCGGTCGGCCATCATGGACTCATGGCTAGTTGATATTTTGGAGATGAGCAAAACATTATCTCTAAAATATCAACTAGCCATGAGTCCATGATGGCCGACCAACATGTTACCTAGCAACGAAAATCCAAGGCTGATGATATTAATTTTACAGTTGCAATTATTATCGATAAATGTTCTTCTATTGCAAATAGTTGTACTATATTTTGGGAAAAACTACTCTAATAATAAAATAATTCCGCATGTGGATGTTATATGAGCTAATGTAAACTTTTGAAAAAAAAGCCTATTTTGCTCTTTTTAAAAAGTAGATGAGGAAATGGCATACAATTTACACATAATAATAATTACACGTTGGCCATTCAATGAGATTATATAGGTGTTTAAAATCAAGGTGGTTTGGTAAAGAGTCATTCACAATATGCGTGGTAGTTTTACACGTAATTTTGCACAGGTGTATACAAAATCTGTCGTTCAATGCAGAGCTGTAAAATTATGACATAGCATTGGTAATTACCTCTACCTTAATTATCCCACACCATTACTGCTGAATACTGCACGTCTAATTTTTTATTGACATTCAAAATATTCCTTAGCGCTACGTTACCCCTATGGCGCTTATTGTAAATGAACCGTAACCAGCAATGCTTATTGATAATAAATAATATGTAAAAAAAATTGCTCTATTTCTAATTTATATTTATATATTAAATATATATATATATATATATATATATTAAATATATATATATATATATATATATAAATATATACAGACAATTATAACATTTGAATGCATTTAAGTATAATTAAACACTGATGAATAATAGTATTCAATATCGTAACCTTATATATTTACTAATATAAAATACACTATACTATTACGTAAATCACTCCAACCATACCAAATTCCGCCACTTTCGTAATCTATTTTTCTCTACTACTCTCGTACGGAAAGTACATCCAGAATTCTCATTACGTTCCATTCGAACTCGCCCAATAAAATAAATAGCTCTTATAATAAAACTTTGTACCGGCAGAAAGAGAGGAATGTGTCTGCTCCGAGACGAAAAAAAAAAATCCTTTCCCATTTTATTGGGTCAGAGATAAGGTATGGACTGTGTTTTCTATTTCGACGGTCACATTTTTATTAAAAAGGAACATAAACTGTATCCGATTGAAAGGAATTGGATTCGTATATTTTTATTTTACGTCTCATTTTATTATCCCGCCCGTATATTGGAGCGTACCTGCCTCGCGGGAAATCCCTTGTACTGTTTTGAATCTTATTATTTTAACCGGAATTAGGAGGTTTTATGGGTGCATTTAGATTTAGTAGTAGTGCGCTTGTAATCGCGTTTACATGCAATAATGCGAAATGTTTAAGCGTATTATCATGTTCACGTTCGGTTTTTAATTCATTTGCTAGTGCAACGCTGAAACGTGGGTTGTAAATCATTATTTTGGGCTTACAATTAATATCTGGTACCTAAATAAAGCAGTATTCAATGTATCAACGGTCCAGTAAATCGGATGGTGAATTTAAATTCTACTAGTTCAAAGGTATTTCGTGCAGCTACTTTTTTAATGCGACGAAATGATATATTATTTGTGATTGTATTGTTAAAGTATGTTGAAGTGGTATTGTATATAACTAATCAATAGAAACTTTATTCTCAGGTGGTATACCAGCACAACAATAGGGTGAAGATCCATGGGAATACTAAGAAAAACTTGGGCCGATACACTCAGGAAAAACAAGCAATTGCATTTTATTATACAACAGTTATCGCAAACAAAAATCTCAGTTTCTGGAATCAAATGTTTATAATAGTCAACACTCGTCCAGAAAAAGCCGATTTTTTCTAGTCATCAGTCAATCAGATATAATTTTGTTAAGCTAACGTCTTTTTCAAATATTACATATCATATATTTGAAAAAGACAATGGTGCGTCATTATGAATATAAGTTTCCTTGTTTTTATCTGTATTTATTTATTTGTATCGTATTTTATTTTTTTGAAAGTGTATATTTTTTAAAGTTATATTTAAGTTATATTTAAGAAATATTTTTAGTATTAAGTGTATTGTAATATTAAATTTTTAAATTGTATTATTATTTTAAATTTTTACACAAGTCCTATACATATATAGTAGACTTGTGTAAATATGAACAACAGCGCCAATAAAATTATGATTATGATTATTATGATTATTAAAAAAACAGTACAACTTACCCTCGTAGAGGGAAGTTAAAAGCCATCTGGCGGCACCACATCAATTAGCAATGCACACCCATATGGTAATAATAGAGGGAAGTTAAAAGCCATCTTATATATGTATTATGATTATTGTTTTCATCATTTGCTCCGCACACATCAGTTATATCAATCAAGTGTAAATCATGTTTGACAATCTGCTCCAGTATTTCGAGTAATATAATATAAAAAAAAACTTCTATCTTTTATGGGGTTATCAGCCGTGAGGGAGAAGCTCAGAGGAGTTTAATCATCACCCGGTATTTACCTTAACTTCACAGAAAACCTCTGAAAAACTGTGAAAGGTGATGAAAATTCTCTCCCCACTGGGGATCGAACTTAGGCTCCCCAATGCTCAGTACGAGGCGGATGACGCCTCTAACCACTCGACCACTGAGCTGGGTGAGTAATATAATACATATTTAATTATTAGGAAATATATACTAATAATACCTACAATAAAAGAAGAAGAAATAAATTATACAGTTTTGTAACAAATAAACGAATTCTAATTCTAACAGAATCAAGCCAACAATTTAAAAAAAAGATATCGTAGATTAAAACAAATAGATTTATTTAAATTAAATAAACATATCAGTTATTGGTCTCAGTCTTCTTGCAATCAACACAGTTTCCCCAAATCGTAAAAATATCGGCTTCACAATTATACCATTCCGGACAACACTTTTCCACCATCTCAAGCTTTTCCTTCAGCTTATTAAATTTGATCATTTCCGCACTAGGTCCCCGTTTCAACCGGTGATAGCTCCGTTCACCATAACCATCCCCCGCACCGGAGCTCTCATCAGTTGATGCTCTAAGATTTTCATAACTAACAATATTTTCAAGCGAATCAAACCTGGATACATATCCTTCCACTTCCGGAGCGTTTTCCTCCGATAACAGACTGAATGAAGTAATTCGTTCTAACATCTTACCATTTTTTGATGTGTTAATGTAGTCCTTTAAATTTTTACCTTCGTCTAATTGCGGTAAATGCGGTTCTGCTGAGGACATTTTTTGCCATTCGTAGTCCGTCAGAAGGTTGTCCAGTAGGAATTTTAATTGACGGTCGGGGGCTTCTTCTAATAAAAGATCTTTTGACGCCATAATGCTTTTGCTTTCTAGCTCTTCTATCTTTTGTAAAGTTTCAGTGTCCATTTTAATAAAATTGTAGAAATTGACAAATTAATAGTATTTAAGATTCAGTTGTCAAATTTGATTCATAGAATAAATTTTTAATCAACCTCTAGATGGCTGTGAAACCTGTGAAAAGCTATGAAAGGTGATTCGCGAAAATTCGCTTCACCGAAAAATAAACTCTGCAGTAAAGTTTTTATTGAACGAGCTGTTTTAAATTAATCGACTGAGTTGTAAAAAATAATAAAAATAAAAGATTTAAAATATTTAAATGTGTGATTCTTTTTGTATGTACACAATAAAACATTTTTCATAATTTTCATCCAAAAATAAAATCTACATGAAGGTTTTTATTGTACAAGCTGTTTTAAAACATAAAAAATTATAAAAAATCAAACATTTAAGAAATTTTAATTTATTATATTAGTCTACATTTTATATTTAACTGGGCTCAATATAAGCTGATCTTTGATAATTTTCACCTAAAAATTAAGTTTACAGGAAGGTTTTAGTATACGAGCTAATTTAAAGCAGAAAGACTGAAATATAAAAAATGATAAAAAAAATACAGATTAAGAAATTTAAATTTATTATATTATTTTACATTCTATATTTAATTGGGCATAAAAGAAACCATTTCTTGATCATTTTCTCCGAAAAATAAAGTCTGCATGAAACTTTTTATTATACGAGATATGTTTTAAATTAATCGACTGAGATATAAAAATTATAATAAAATCAAATATTTCTGAAATTTAAATTTATGATATTATTTTACATTCTATATTTAATTGAGCTGAAAATAAACCATTTTTTGATGATTTTCATCCAAAAATAAGATATGTAGGATGGTTTTTATTGTAGGAGCTATTTTAAAATAATCGACTATGTTATAAAAAAATATAAAAAATCAAATATTTAAGAAATCTGAATTTGTTAAATTATTTTACATTGTATATTTAATTGAGCTCAAAATAAGCTATGTTTTGATAATTTTTACCCAAAAATAAAGTCGGCAGGAAGGTTTTTGTTGTACGAATTGTTTTAAATTAATTGACTGAGTAATAACAAAATGAATTAAAAATTAAAGATTAAAGAAATTTAAATTTATGATATTACTTTACATTATACATATAATTACGCATAAAATAAGCTGCTTTCTAATAACTTTTACCTAAAACTAAAGTTTACATGAGGGTTTATACTATAGGAATTGTTTTAAATTAATTGACCGAGTTATACAAATTATAAAAAAAAATCTCAGATTAAACAAATTTAAATCTATGATATTATTTTACATTCTATATTTAAATGGGCATAAAATAAGCCCCTTTTGATAATTTTCACCCAAAAATTAAGTCTGCAAGAAACGTTTTATTGTACGAGCTGTTTAAATTAATCCATTGAGTTATAAAAAATTATGAGAAAATCAAAGATTTCAAAAATGTAATCTTATGATATTATTTTACATTCTATATTTAATTGGACTCAAAATAAACCATTTTTTGATAATTTTCATCAAAAAATAAGATCTGCACTAAGGTTTTCATTGTCCAGCTATTTTAAAATAATCAACTACGTTATAAAAATTATAAGAAAATCAAAGATTTCTGAAATTTAAATTTATGATATTATTTTACATTCTATTTTTAATTGGGCTGAAAATAAACTATTTTTTGATAATTTTCATCCAAAAATAAGATATGTAGGAAGGTTTTTATTGTAGGAGCTATTTTAAAATAATCGACTATGTTATAAAAAAATATAAAAAATCAAAGATTTAAGAAATCTGAATTTGTTATATTATTTTACATTGTATATTTAATTGAGCTCAAAATTAGCTATGTTTTGATAATTTTTACCCAAAAATAAAGTTTGCAGGAAGGTTTTTGTTGTACGAATTGTTTTAAATTAATTGACTGAGTAATAACAAAATGAATTAAAAATTAAAGATTAAAGAAATTTAAATTTATGATATTACTTTACATTATACATATAATTACGCATAAAATAAGCTGCTTTCTTATAACTTTTACCTAAAACTAAAGTTTACATCAAGGTTTATATTATAGGAATTGTTTTAAATTAATTGACCGAGTTATAAAAATTATAAAAAAAATCACAGATTAAACAAATTTAAATCTATGATATTATTTTACATTCTATATTTAAATGGGCATAAAATAAGCTTTTTTTGATAATTTTCACCCAAAAATTAAGTCTGCAAGAAACGTTTTATTGTACGAGCTGTTTAAATTAATCCATTGAGTTATAAAAAATTATGAGAAAATCAAAGATTTCAAAAATGTAATCTTATGATATTATTTTACATTCTATATTTAATTGGGCTCAAAATAAACCATTTTTTAATAATATTCATCTAAAAATAAAATCTGCACTAAGGTTTTTATTGTACCAGGTATTTTAAAATAATCAACTAAGTTATAAAAATTATAAGAAAATCAAATATTTCTGAAATTTAAATTTATGATATTATTTTACATTCTATATTTAATTAGGCTGAAAATAAACTATTTTTTGATAATTTTCATCCAAAAATAAGATATGTAGGAAGGTTTTTATTGTAGGAGCTATTTTAAAATAATCGACTATGTTATAAAAAAAAATATAAAAAATCAAAGGTTTAAGAAATCTAAATGTGTTATATTATTTTACATTCTATATGTAATTGTGCTCAAAATAAAATGTGTTTTGATAATTTTCACCCAAAAATAAAGTCTGCAGGAAGGTTTTTGTTGTACGAATTGTTTTAAATTAATCGACTGAGTAATAACAAAATGATAAAAAATCACAGATTAAAGAAATTTAAATGTATGCTATTACATTACATTTTATATATCATTTTATACAAAATAAGCCGTTTTTTTAATAATGTTCACCCAAAAATAAAGTCTACATAAAGGTTTTCATTATACGAATTCTTTTACAATAATCGGCTGAGTTATAAAAAATGATAAAAAATTAAAGATTAAAGAAATTTAAATTTATAATATTACTTTACATTATAAATATAAATATGCATAAAATAAGCCGCTTTCTAATAATTTTTACCTAAAAATAATGTCTACATAAAGGTTTTTATTATACGAATTGTTTTAAATTAATTGACCGAGTTATAAAAATGATAAAAAAATCACAGATTAAACAAATTTAAATCTATGATATTATTTTACATTCTATATTTAAATGGGCATAAAATAAGCCCTTTTTGATCATTTTCACCCAAAAATAAAGTCTGCAGGAAACGTTTTATTGTACGAGCTGTTTTAAATTAATCGATTGAGTTATAATAAAAAATTATAAGAAGATTTCAAAAATTTAATCTTATGATATTATTTTACATTCTATATTTAATTGGGCTCAAAATAAACCATTTTTTGATAATTTTCATCTAAAAATAAGATCTGCACTAAGTTTTTTTATTGTACCAGCTATTTTAAAATAATCGACTAAGTTATAAAAATTATAAGAAAATGAAAGATTTCTGAAATTTAAATTTATGATATTATTTTACATTCTATATTTAATTCAGCTGAAAATAAACTATTTTTTGATAATATTAATTCAAAAATAAGATATGTAGGAAGGCTTTTATTGTAGGAGCTATTTTAAAATAATCGACTATGTTATAAAAAATAAGAAAATAAGAAAAATTTATGATATTATTTTACATTCTATATTTAATTGAGCTGAAAATAAACTATTTTTTTATAATATTCATTCAAAAATAAGATATGTCGGAAGGCTTTTATTGTAAGAGCTATTTTAAAATAATCGACTATGTTATAAAAAATACATAAAAATCAAAGATTTATGAAATCTAAATTTGTTATATAATTTTACATTCTATATTTAATTGAGCTCAAAATAAGCTGTGTTTTGATAATTTTCACCGAAAAATAAAGTCTGCAGGAAGGTTTTTAATGTACGAATTGTTTTAAATTAATCGACAGAGTAATAACAAAATGATAAAAAATCACAGATTAAAAAACTTTAAACTTATGATTTTACTCTACATTTTATATATAATTTCTCACAAAAAGAGCCGTTTTTTAATAATTTTCACCCAAAAATGAAGTCTAAGTGAAGGTTTTTATTATACGAATTGTTTTACATTAACCGACCGAGTTATAAAAAATGATAAAAAATCACAGATTAAAGAAATTTATATTTTTGATATTATTTGACATTCTATATTTCATTAGGCTCAAAATAAATTGTTTTTTGATAATTTTTACCAAAAAATAATGTCTGCAGGTAGGTTTTTATTATACGCGATGTTTTAAATTAATTGACTGAGTTATAAAAAAATATAAAAAATCAAACATTTAAGAAATTTAAATTGATGATATTATTTTACATTCTATATTTAATTGAGGTGAAAATAAACTGTATTTTAATCATTTTTACCGAAAAATAAAGTCTGCAGGAAGGTTTTTATTGTACGAATTGTTTTAAATTAATCGACTGAGTAATAACAAAATGATAAAAAATCACAGATTAAAAAACATTAAATTTATGATTTTACTCTACATTTTATATATAATTTCGCACAAAATAAGATATTTTTTAATCATTTTCACCCAAAAATTAAGTCTAAGTGAAGGTTTTTATTATACGAATTGTTTTACATTAATCGACCCAGTTATAAAAAATGATAAAAAATCACAGATTAAAGAAATTTATATTTTTGATATTATTTGACATTCTATATTTAATTAGGCTCAAAATTAATTATTTTTTGATCATTTTTACCAAAAAATAATGTCTGCAGGAAGGTTTTTATTGTACGCGCTATTTTAAATTAATTGACTGAGTTATAAAAAAATATGAAAAATCAAACATTTAAGAAATTTAAATTTATGATATCATTTTACATTCTATATTTAATTGAGGTGAAAATAAACCATTTTTTGATAATTTTCATCCAAAAATAAGGTATGTAGGAAGGTTTTTATTGTAGGAGCTATTTTAAAATAATCGACTATGTTATAAAAAATACATAAAAATCAAAGATTTATGAAATCTAAATGTGTTATATTATTTTACATTCTATATTTAATTGAGCTCAAAATAAGCTGTATTTTGATAATTTTTACTGAAAAATAAAGTCTGCAGGAAGGTTTTTATTGTACGAATTGTTTTAAATTAATCGACTGAGTAATAACAAAATGATAAAAAATCACAGATTAAAAAACTTTAAATTTATGATTTTACTCTACATTTTATATATAATTTCGCATAAAATAAGCCATTTTTTAATAATTTTCACCAAAAAATTAAGTCTAAGTGAAGGTTTTTATTATACGAATTGTTTTACATTAACCGACCGAGCTATAAAAAATGATAAAAAATCACAGATTAAAGAAATTTATATTTTTGATATTATTTGACATTCTATATTTAATTAGGCTCAAAATAAATTGTTTCTTGATAATTTTTACCCAAAAATACTGTCTGCGGGGAGGTTTTTATTGTACGCGCTGTTTTAAATTAATTGACTGAGTTATAAAAAAATTATAAAAAATCAAACATTTAAGAAATTTAAATTTATGATATTATTTTACATTCTATATTTAATTTGGAATAAAATAAGCCGTTTTATGATCATTTTCACCCAAAAATAAAGTCTGCGGGATACTTTTTATTGTAGCTAGTACAATTTAAATTAATCGCAATAGTGATAAGCCCCACAACATCTTAGCAATAAAACGCAGTCCTGGTTCCTACTTATGAGCCATTCACAATAAGCGCTACCCCTAGCGTAGCGGTAAGCGAAATTGCACACATGTATAAAAATGCAGGCATTTACAGCTGCAGCTACAGAACATGGGTAATTATCTCTACCATAACTATCGCATAGAATTACTACCCTATTCTGAACGTCTGAATTTTTATAGCCATGGAAAATATTGCTTACCGCTACCTTACCACTACCGCGCTTATTGTGAATGGTCTATTAGTCGTTTAGTTATAGTAGGACGTTTTGTGAACGTCGTCTCCTACTGGGCCCCTACACCGTAGGGTGGTGTGTTCATTCTCGGTAGAATTGAGATTATTATATTAAAGAGGCTTAATACTTTAAACTGCAAACTATGAACAGATAAGAATCCCATCTTCATGAGATTCTTATCTGTTCTTATTCTGTTCTGCTCCGATTCGTGTGGGTGAAATTAGTTTTTTCTATTGTCCTCTTATTGATTATACTATTTAGAATAAAAAATAAATAAAAAATTATCAAATAGATTTGTTAAAACCTTTGATATCACGGATATGAACTCGTATCAGAAAACTTTTAATATTACTCGTTCCTATATTAAGTGATGCCCTACAAACAAGATGCACATAAAAGTCTGTTTAAGCACGGTAAACAAGAGCGTTCATCCTGTGTAGCAGAAATATAAGTTAATCAAGACGAGCGCGCACCGCCCCACAAACTCCCAGTATACGCGCGCACACGAATGCATGTGTGTTTACATGAAAATGCGGCCGGCGACCTGGAAAACACATTTTATGGAAATATTCTTTTAGTTTTCCCCGCGTTCATTCGGTTCGAAGTGCGTTCAGGTGGACTGATTGGTGCCGACTTCGATGTTATACAATCGGCCATTCCTATGCACCGCCGTGCACACACGGCTACTTGTTATAACGAACAACTCATATAGAAAACGGGCCCCCCCCCCTTTCTGCGTCCCCACAACGAAAACTTATGAGCACCGAAGGATGCGATGTACTTTCCCGAACGGTTATTGAATGGCGGGTGCGCCCGAAAAAGAGAGGCAGAGAGAGAGTGCAAATTGAAAATTGGGTTACCGCTGCGTGTGCGCGCGCGAATAATGAAATTGTCAAATTATGAAGAAAAGCCTGCATTATTTTTGCCACAAAGAAAAATCCATTAGCCAGCGGCAAGTTTTCGGGGGCCTGGCTGTCATTGGCAGCATATAGAAGTGGGTGACGAGCTCCAGCATGTTGCGAAAATAAGATTGCGTTTATAAGTTGTTAAGGGTCGTGACGGTGCAGGGAGGTAAGTATATATATATATATATATATATATATATATATATATATATATATATATATATATATTATAAATTACATTACGCCTCTCGTGTTGCTGAGAACTAGTTTTCATTCTGTGAGAGAATTGCGGCCGCAAAGAGGCACGGGCCTTGTTACATGGATAATTCATGAAAGACAAAGTACCGAGTTGTTACTTGTAAGTATATCTGATGCGGACGGATCTCGGCTAACATTAGTTTCTGAAATATTTATAGGAAGCAGCGATGTGTTTCTTACGTATATGCCTGCACCCTGTTTTATTAAAGACGCGCAGCTCTGGAACGTTCAATTTTCTATAAACCTCGGTAGAAAACATTTTGGATACAAAGGATTTCAATTTATGTTGTGTAATATACTATGTACGAATATTGCACCCAGTATTTTTCAGACAATTGTATGGTCTTACATACAAATTGTAATACTAATTGCTAACTAAACAATAGCATGTTATAGTAGATATATTTTTGTTAATATCTTAACAGCTCGTTTTTTGATTCCAATTTAACAAAAGTATCAATCGTGCTATCTGAAGGTCGTTTTAGATAATTAGACAATTTTTTAGCTCAAAAGTTGTTCAAGAAATGAATTCATATATCCTCCCATACAATTTGGCCTTGATAAATAGAACGCGTTATATTTTTCCATTCGATCTACCATCGAATTCAATATTTCAAATAATTGGCTGTATGATACGAGACAATTTAGATTGTCTCGCAACTTATTATGTTATTAATTTATGTGATTATATAGTTTGCTGTGGTTTATGTTACCTAATTTAAGTTAATTTCTGTTCGAATAATGCTTTGTTTATTTAAGTCTGTAATTAATGTTATTTTTATTATATATTTTTTGTTATTGTTATTTATTATGATATATTGTTGTCCTCTAATTGGAGTCATCTATTGGGCAAAAAACGTTATTATTATTATTATTATTATTATTATCTTGAGTAACTTTTGAGTCAAGAAATTGTCTTGTCTAAAAAGACCTTTAGGAACAGGTGTGACATAGATCTTGTTATTATATTATATTTTATTCTACATATTTAAAAAATAACAGCACTGTTTCTCATTTAAAACAACCAAAATCGATCCCTCTCACCAAGCAAGCGAAATTAGGACGAAACAGGGACGCGCGGGAGGGAGGTAGTAATAATTGCACCCGGGCGTTTATTTGAACTTCTTTTCGTAGGGGGTTGGCTGCGGAAAGTAAATCTATGACAAATGACGGGCGCTGCAAGACAAAAGAAACTTTAATCTCCGCAGCGATTTAGAAGTTTTGTTTCGTACTTTGTAATACGGCACAAAAAGAGTTTAGAAAGTATATTATTTCCTTTGGATATGATAATATAAAGTTGTCAACTTTATTGTCGCTTGCGATTAATTATTTTTTAGGTCCAGGCTGTTGCGCATTATCGCCCGTGCCGAAATTGTTGCTCGTTAATGTAAGTAATCATTAATGAGGAGGGGCGGGCGACTCGTGCGCGTGTTTAGGCTTAAAAGCTGCGATTATTTAAACGAAGCAAAAAAGAAACTTTACCGATTCATTTTTGATGTTTATAACATGATTAGTTTAAGTTAATAAAATTATATTAAAAAGAAAACGTTTTCGGATTTTGTTAAATCTTTAAAAGAATTTTATTTAAAGATTTAATTAGGTACTAATTACGCTATTGTAGGATTTAAAAAAAAACTTCTATCTTTATAGGGCTATTAACTGTGAGGCTTTTCCGCAGGTCAAGAGGAATTTAAGCACCCGACATTTATCTTAACTTCACAGGAAACCTCTGAAAAACTGTGAAAGGTGATTCACGACAACAACGGGGTTCGAACTCAGGTTCCTCAATGCTCAGTACGAGACATGCCTCTAATAATTCGGCCACTGAACTGGGTGTAAAATTTATTAGTGTACAACAAAAAGTTAAAAATTTAATACATATCCCATTCAGTATTTAACCATTGACTATCCATACAAATTTTAAATTTAAATATTCCACTGCAAGTAGTATATTTAGATTTTGTAGCCCCGTCATTTTTATTCCCGTTTTCATTCGGCGCACAGTTTGTTATGAATAATACATGGCGTAAGCAAGACGGACGCAAATAGATAAATAAAACATGCGATTTTTTTGCGGATTGTTCTCCGCGAGGAGAGCTTGACAGGCGGGACCAGCCGCCCCCCGATTAACGAACCAACCGCCCCCATGTCCTGTCCGAATTTTAATTTCGGTACAACAAGCGGTGCGGCGGTCGAAAACTTTACGGATGCGTGTTCATTATAAATACAATGACATGTGTTGTGTTTATTATTTCATTCGGTCCCCGTATTGTTTTACTGCCGGATTTAAATGTCTAAAATATTGGGATCGCAGTTGAATGTGGGATTTGTTGTTGAGTGTTGCACGTTTTGATAATGTGCTTTGGGTGTACACTCTGCTTTAATATAATTAATTTAGAATCTATTCACTATGAAGATCGTATGAATTATATAATTGCCACCTATGTTATTTATCAAGTTGTTTCGACAACTGTTAAGCCCGTATAGCATTATGTAATTTCCTATATCGTTTTATATATAAGAATTGATATATTAAACTGTATAACTATTTCTAAATGAATTAACAGTGTGTATTACGGTGTTGTTAAGTGAATTTATTATTATTCCGCCGCTATATCATTTTCTACATGTGACACTACCCAGCTCAGTGGCCGAGTGGTTAGGTTAGGTTAGGTTAGGTTAGTGTATGACACTGCCCAGCTCAGTGGCCGAGTGGTTAGAGACGTCGTCCGTCTCGTACTGAGCATTGGGGAGCCTGAGTTCAATCCCCAGCGGGGAGTGAATTTTCGCGAATCACCTTTCGCAGTTTTTCAGAGGTTTTCTGTGAAGTATAGGTAAATACCGGGTGATTAAACTCCTCTGAGCTTCTCCTTTGACTGGCGGAAAAGCCTCACGGCTGATAGCCCTATAAAGATAGACATTGTTTTTTGTATGACACTATGTAGTTTGTGTCTGCATTGAAAACGATATAAGAAACTAAATAATATCATATGGGCTTTATACCGGAGCTTAAATTGCCTACAACATACATGCGCGATTAGGTCAATATTGAACCGTATTTCGTCTTCCGAGATTCGCCTTAACTGTTGCTCCTACAAGAGGTCAACATTTTAATATTAGTTGAAAAAGCAACAAAATAAGTAATTTTAGCAATATTGCAATTTGTCACTTTACCTCAACTTCAGTCGAGTTAGTATTTCGATATTGTCATTATAGTGATTCTTCCCGACCATAATGTGCAATAAGATATCAAGTAAGATTTTTTAAATTTCCAAACTGTGACTCGACTAGACTATTATGTAAGAAACTAAATAATGTCATACGGGCTTTATACCGGATAAATTTTTTATTTTTCACATGCCATAATATATGCATTTTTAATTATGTAATTTTTACGAACATTTTGTCAAGTCATAACTCGAATTATAATAATTGTATGCAAATAAGATCCCTAAATCCGACGTTTACGGCAATTACAGCATTTTAATAAAGACTAAAATAAATAAATGTTGTATAAAATATAGTCATCGTATAGAAAATTTAAAAAAAATAGTCAATTTCGATTAGAAAAGTCATGTAACGTGGAGATAATTGGTAATTCGCATTTTTTGCGAAAAAAATACCTTCCTTATACAGCAATATTGTATTCGGAAAATGAATATTATTATAAAATGCTTTGACTTAATGAATAATTGAGATTATATTTATTATTTAGTTTATAATAAAATAAATATCATTAATTAGATATGTGAAACTTTATATCTTCTTTCAAACTCCCATGATAATAAGCTCAAGTATCTTGTATTTATACCAACAACAATATAAGAAAAGCAGGAAATTGAATGATATCTAATTTTCTGCCTGAATAATTCATTTCCGCAGCACACCCATATATACACACAAGAAATACACTCACGAGGAAGCGATAAAAACGGCCGTAGGCAATTCCAGAGCGCGACAATTATTTCCCGACAAAATAAGGTGCGAAAACGTGGAAGAGGCGGCGAATGCGTCGCTAAACGTGATGCTTTACTTCCTCAACGCCTAATTTGGCCCCATTTCGCTCCAAATGGCCCTTATATACGAGACATATTTATATCTTAATAAAAAATATTTACAGCTGGTGTGTATGGAAAGTGAGACATTTATCACCACATTATGCTTTCGCGTATCTCTTCGGGCAATGGCATGAAATAAAATAAAATGTAATTGTTTAGAACGACATAATGTTTCATTTCTTATAGGATATTTTAGTTGATATTAGTTTTTTTTTTGTAGCGATGTTATATGGTTGACGTATAATATATATCATTTTGTGTAAGGAGACGTGTAATAAATATTTTTATTTTATTAGCACTTTATGTTATTGCTAAAATTGCTGTACGTAGTTATATGTCGAAAGGACCCAACAAGACCGAAATCATCGAATACAAATCTGGTATGTGTTTTGGATAATTCTAGAACTATCTAAATTTTTTATCTGTGGTAGCACAGATAACGTTTGTGTTAAATTAATACTAATCAGTCTCAGATAAATGCGGTGGGAATAAGAAAATAAACATTGAATCAGATTTGGCCTGCAAAATATTACGCAGCGGCTACGAGAATAATAGAATCGTCGTATTCATTTATGGTTCAGTCGAATTAACTTCATATAGCATGAAAACTTTAAAAAAATCCTGATTGATATTTTTTTTTTGCACACTACTGTCGGGAAATTTAACTGAAATAATAATATCGAAAATCTATTTTCATTACGATTAAACTACTTTTCCAATAATAATACAGAATTTAAAAAACATTACTCTTTTGTATTGCTCATTGTTTCTAATGAACAATTGAGAGAATTTTCGAAAATGTACTTTTTCGTGTCGCTCATTTATTTATTTATTAACAATTTATCGTAATTTAACGTTACTCAGCTTAAATTGCCTACAACATACATTAACTGTTGCTCCTACAAGAGGTCAACATTTTAATATTAGTTGAAAAAGCAAAAAGAAAGTAATTTTTCACTTTGCCTCAACTTCACTCGAATTAGTTTTTCGATATTGTCATTATAGTGATTCTTCCCGACCATAATATGCAATAAAATATCAAGTAGGATTTATTTTCTCCAAACTCTAACTCGACTAGACTATTACGTAAAGCGAATTAATCACAGCACGTATAGCATAAGTAGAAATAGTTAATAATATATATTCTCGAAAATATTTGTATCGGTTTTAAATGTGTTTCATATAGTTTAGTTGAACGAAAGGCCATGTAAGTTTGAAAATTTTCTACCTAGGGCTACAAGTGTCTCCTTATCGGCCTTGGGAGGATAGCATGCACACATTTTATAAAATATTTAAAAGTAAATATTCAGTGTTCTTCTGAAAGTGAATAAGTATAAACGCATTCTGTCCTGCACATTATTTCACTGCCCTGCGAAACAATTCAATATCTGCCCTAAACAATTATTGTCCCAGCAAAGCTACAGTACGGAAAAGGCCGCCAGTATATTATAACTACTTCGTATATATCAAGTGTTATTGCAACAAGCTACCAATATGTTAATGGAATCTGTAAAAGAAAGGAAAACAAACAGAACTGGTAGAACGAAAAAATCTAAGGTTGCGAATAAATGAAATGCCAATAGTATCTTGTATCTTGTATCTTGTATCTTGTATCTTGTATCTTGTATCTTGTATCTTGTATCTTGTATCTTGTATCTTGTATCTTGTATCTTGTATCTTGTATCTTGTATCTTGTATCTTGTATCTTGTATCTTGTATCTTGTATCTTGTATCTTGTATCTTGTATCTTGTATCTTGTATCTTGTATCTTGTATCTTGTATCTTGTATCTTGTATCTTGTATCTTGTATCTTGTATCTTGTATCTTGTATCTTGTATCTTGTATCTTGTATCTTGTATCTTGTATCTTGTATCTTGTATCTTGTATCTTGTATCTTGTATCTTGTATCTTGTATCTTGTATCTTGTATCTTGTATCTTGTATCTTGTATCTTGTATCTTGTATCTTGTATCTTGTATCTTGTATCTTGTATCTTGTATCTTGTATCTTGTATCTTGTATCTTGTATCTTGTATCTTGTATCTTGTATCTTGTATCTTGTATCTTGTATCTTGTATCTTGTATCTTGTATCTTGTATCTTGTATCTTGTATCTTGTATCTTGTATCTTGTATCTTGTATCTTGTATCTTGTATCTTGTATCTTGTATCTTGTATCTTGTATCTTGTATCTTGTATCTTGTATCTTGTATCTTGTATCTTGTATCTTGTATCTTGTATCTTGTATCTTGTATCTTGTATCTTGTATCTTGTATCTTGTATCTTGTATCTTGTATCTTGTATCTTGTATCTTGTATCTTGTATCTTGTATCTTGTATCTTGTATCTTGTATCTTGTATCTTGTATCTTGTATCTTGTATCTTGTATCTTGTATCTTGTATCTTGTATCTTGTATCTTGTATCTTGTATCTTGTATCTTGTATCTTGTATCTTGTATCTTGTATCTTGTATCTTGTATCTTGTATCTTGTATCTTGTATCTTGTATCTTGTATCTTGTATCTTGTATCTTGTATCTTGTATCTTGTATCTTGTATCTTGTATCTTGTATCTTGTATCTTGTATCTTGTATCTTGTATCTTGTATCTTGTATCTTGTATCTTGTATCTTGTATCTTGTATCTTGTATCTTGTATCTTGTATCTTGTATCTTGTATCTTGTATCTTGTATCTTGTATCTTGTATCTTGTATCTTGTATCTTGTATCTTGTATCTTGTATCTTGTATCTTGTATCTTGTATCTTGTATCTTGTATCTTGTATCTTGTATCTTGTATCTTGTATCTTGTATCTTGTATCTTGTATCTTGTATCTTGTATCTTGTATCTTGTATCTTGTATCTTGTATCTTGTATCTTGTATCTTGTATCTTGTATCTTGTATCTTGTATCTTGTATCTTGTATCTTGTATCTTGTATCTTGTATCTTGTATCTTGTATCTTGTATCTTGTATCTTGTATCTTGTATCTTGTATCTTGTATCTTGTATCTTGTATCTTGTATCTTGTATCTTGTATCTTGTATCTTGTATCTTGTATCTTGTATCTTGTATCTTGTATCTTGTATCTTGTATCTTGTATCTTGTATCTTGTATCTTGTATCTTGTATCTTGTATCTTGTATCTTGTATCGTGTATCGTGTATCTTGTATCGTGTATCTTGTATCTTGTATCTTGTATCTTGTATCTTGTATCTTGTATCTTGTATCTTGTATCTTGTATCTTGTATCTTGTATCTTGTATCTTGTATCTTGTATCTTGTATCTTGTATCTTGTATCTTGTATCTTGTATCTTGTATCTTGTATCTTGTATCTTGTATCTTGTATCTTGTATCTTGTATCTTGTATCTTGTATCTTGTATCTTGTATCTTGTATCTTGTATCTTGTATCTTGTATCTTGTATCTTGTATCTTGTATCTTGTATCTTGTATCTTGTATCTTGTATCTTGTATCTTGTATCTTGTATCTTGTATCTTATATCTTGTATCTTGTATCTTGTATCTTGTATCTTGTATCTTGTATCTTGTATCTTGTATCTTGTATCTTGTATCTTGTATCTTGTATCTTGTATCTTGTATCTTGTATCTTGTATCTTGTATCTTGTATCTTGTATCTTGTATCTTGTATCTTGTATCTTGTATCTTGTATCTTGTATCTTGTATCTTGTATCTTGTATCTTGTATCTTGTATCTTGTATCTTGTATCTTGTATCTTGTATCTTGTATCTTGTATCTTGTATCTTGTATCTTGTATCTTGTATCTTGTATCTTGTATCTTGTATCTTGTATCTTGTATCTTGTATCTTGTATCTTGTATCTTGTATCTTGTATCTTGTATCTTGTATCTTGTATCTTGTATCTTGTATCTTGTATCTTGTATCTTGTATCTTGTATCTTGTATCTTGTATCTTGTATCTTGTATCTTGTATCTTGTATCTTGTATCTTGTATCTTGTATCTTGTATCTTGTATCTTGTATCTTGTATCTTGTATCTTGTATCTTGTATCTTGTATCTTGTATCTTGTATCTTGTATCTTGTATCTTCATATGTTTGAGAGCTAGTTCTATGTTTGCTGTATTTATTTCTGGAAAGTCCTCTGATCCTTGATCACGAATAGAGGATGATGTCGAAACAATCGACCAGTTTTCTAATATCTGACCTATTGGTGCATAAGGTATAAAAATGTTCTTGCACTACGTTATTACTAACTACCACGCTTATAGCGAATGATTTTAATAATTTCGATCTGTCTGAAGTTTGTTAGAATATTCCCATTGAAATTATTTGATTGTGTTATTTACTCATTATACAACAACATTATTACTCCCACTTTTTTTAGTACATGCAGAAATTTGTTCCGCATAAAAAATCACTTACATGCAATTTATTATTTCCTTTGTGCGGCATGGTGCTGATTAATTAATTTCATTGTAACATAATTCTCTTTCATACTGCGCTGTATGATAGATGTATGCGGGTGAATTTCATTGAAAAATAAAGAGTGAACTAGTTAACTAAAGCAGGCTTTGTATGCGTGTTGTGAATAACAGCTCTGCATTATGAATCGTGTTTTCCATTATCATGTGTGTCAATTATAGAGTCATGGTATTAATTCACTGCATCCCATTGATATCTACTACTACATAACATATTTTATAATTAAAAAATTCTCGAAAATCACACGTCGATTGCGCCAATATGTTTTATAATAAAATTCCTAGTGAACTGAAAACTATAACTATTAGGAAAATATTTATCACCAATCTAAAATCAATTTTATTAAATAATGTTTTTTATAGTGTGGATGACTTTTTGAAATTTTAAATTGTTAATTTATTAGTTTTAGCTATTTATTTATTTGTTTTATCTAGTATTTTAATAATTGTTGCAATTTTATATATATGTATTTATAATTATGAATATTTCTGTTATGTTCATGTATGATATAGAGACTCTTAATGTATGCTAAGTATTAAATAATATCTATCTATCTATTACCTATATTATTTTAATGATTGGTATTTAAAATATTATCAATTGACTAAATTAGATTGTAAACTAGAAAATTATATATAATTTATAAATATGTATAGTTTTCACTAATTGAAATTTAATTAATGTCTGCTTCGAACACAGCATGTAAGTATAATCCCAGAATGATTTAATGATTTGCACGGGCACTTTTGAAATGGAATTGATCCAGCAAAGTTCTTCCCGCAACGACTTTTCGAGTGCAACTCCCGAATGTTATCACCGGCGCGCAACTTTCGACCAAGAAAGGCTAGATTAGTTTTCGGGGGTAGAATTATCATATTATACCGGTAATGCCCCCTTTCAAACGGCGAGCCATTCAGGCCGGTTAATTAATTTAAATTCGTCCCATCCACTTTGATTAAGTCTGCATCCCCTTTTATGCATTCGTTATGCACTGCCATTTTCAGTTATGCGCATTATATAGGATTGCGCTGACATGATAATGGTTTACTAGTTTGGTACATACAAAGTAGCTTAACTCTCTAATGCCCAAGTTTTTTTTATCGTCGCACAAAAATGTTCCTCATATAATTGAAGAACGCTGATGAAGTATGAATGGATCTGTATTGACTCTCAGTATACCATCAGTTTCTACACCTACTAACGGAATGCCCGCCTTAAGGAGTTGGGCATCGTAGCTATAATATAATAGACCTCTAGTGCCAGTTGCCAGCACTATAGGTGGAGAAAGAGACCCATACGCCAGCAGTGGCGTGAAACGAACGATATATTGATGTATATATACATCAGCTTATGGCAATTAACACAGCTATTTTGTTGCGCTGGTATGATGATCCCCTTCCTCTCTGGATACTTCATACTATTTCAAACGACTTAAACTCGTAATATCACCCATCACATCTTCAATGAAACATATGTGTAGTATGTGATAAATAATTGAAACTAGAAACTTGTTCAAGTTTCTTAAAATATCTAGTACAATGTAAAGGTCGTTTTAGACAAGACAATTTCGTGACTCAAAAGTTAGTCAAGATGCGAGACAATCTAAATTGTCTCGTATCATACAGCAAATTATTTGAAATATTGAATTGGATGGTAGATCGAATGGAAAAATATAACGCGTTCTATTTATCAAGGACAAATTGTATGGGAGGAGAATATATGAATTAATTTCTTGAACAACTTTTGAGCTAAGAAATTGTCTTGTCTAAAACGATCTTAATTTACACTATAATAATATATATATATATATATATATATATATATATATATATATATATATATATATATATATATAAACTGATTTTCTTTAAGCATCTGACACCGCAGTCGTTTAGTAAATAATTTCAATGTGCAGCCATAAAAAAAAGGTGAACTCGCATGGTTAGCAGGTGGTTAAAACCGGCATCGTGCCTCCCCGAACCTAACGCAATGATAAATATTTATAGCCGGTAATAACACAAAACAAACTTTTCAATATACACGAGTGTAAAACTTTTACGGTCGCTGGCGTATAAGTCGACTCTCCCCCTCAATGTACGGGCGAGTAGGAGTGTTATTTAAATTAAAACCCGATCACCGCAGCGGGAATAAAAACCACCCACCAAACGTTTTCATTACCATCAAAGGTGGGTCATCAACCATGCGATTCCCTGGATGCATAAATAAACACAGTGTTGCATGGGGGACCGCAAATAAACATCCCGCCGACGGTTGTTGATTTTTAAAGCACCTTGGCTGTCGGCGCACAAGAGTGGGGAAACCGTTTGTGATTTTAGCACTTTAAATTAATCGATGCGTGAAAACGGATGTAGCCACGCGAAAGTCTGTTTGAAACTTAGTTGTTTAAAATAGGAACACTGGAAGAAATTTCAGGATGAATTGATTCTTTAATTATACAAAATAAATTAATGTAATATCGAAGATATAATTGATCTTTTCAAATATTTTTTGTATACCTAGAACATTTTACAGTAAGATTATTATTTCATAATTCACTTAATATTGTTATAATGATCAAGTATTAATCTCTACATATGTTAAAGGTGGAAATTATGTAGCGAATAAATTCAATAAAAATTTTATTTATGATCTTTGCAAAAATTTCTCTGACGCGTCGATTTTTAATTTGAAATTACCAATTTCTAATGAAAGTGTCAATTGTTTTCAATCATTTTTGAATGAGCAATAACATTTTTTTTAGTGTGTAGAGTGTAGAATAATACGAAAGACGAAATAATATTCAATTAAAGTAAAACTACTCGAACTATGCACCATTTACAGTCTGATAATGAGTTAATTTAATTTGTTTTCAACATTTTCAACAATATCTGGAGATATTAAACCTCATTGCTCAATCAAAAATAGTCGTAATGATATTTTACCATCATCACATATATAAAAATCCAAATGATAATTATTCCCGCAGTGTTTCCTCATTTATTTCCCAGTCTTGTTTCTCCATGATTGATATTCTGTGTAAATATCTTCAAGTCGCGTGCGAAACTATTATATTCCAACATTTCATGTTGGTCGCCCATCACGGCACCCCCGCACGCAGCGCGTTCCCATTATTTTCCTCCAGCCCCGCGTCGGATTTTCTTTATATCCCCCGACTAATTTCCCCTTTTTGCGCATGGAAGATTTCCGCCGGATTTCTTTCATCCGATATTATCAAGTGATTTGTATCGCGGAACGGGGGGGAGCGCGGGGGTTGTTTTTTCGCCACGTATAAAACAGACATGGGACCGTTGTTTGTATTGTGTTTTATGCTTTATCTATAATTGGCGAGGCTTTTGTAACGGCACCGACGACTGTTACGGACACTTATCAGATTTTCGCCATGGTTCTATCTATAACTATAATAATAATAATAAAGCTTGTTTGTGGTGGGTTTTTTTTAGCTCCTGCAGTGCCGGGAGATAATTGCCCCGTAACTACGCCAATGTGTTTGACGTTTGTTTGCGCGGCCGGCACGCTAGGTAAAATTGAAAAACTTTTGTAGCACCTCAAGTTGAGGGAAATTAATTTTGTAACTGTGGTTAGTAATTACGGTACTTGTAGTTTCAACGTCAATTTAAATGCATTTACATCTGCATATATATATATATATATATATATATATATATATATATATATATATTAAAAAAGGGCTAAGGTTCAAAGTGACTCTCCTCGCAAATATAATCGTTGTATACGTATTTTTGGACAGTATTTAGGAAGAGAAATAATCTTATATAGATTATTTAATAAATTTTCATAATTTTTATGAAAAGCTACCAAATAAATCCTAATTCGATTAGTAAAATGCATTTTACAGTGCTAGGTTCAAATCTACCCTACTAGCAAATATAATTTCCCGCTGTATGCGTATTTTTGGGTAGAATTTAGGAAGAAAAATAGTCATATATAGATTATTTAATCTATTTTCATAGTTTTTATAGATAACTCTTAATTGAATCCTAATTCGGCTAGTAAAATACATTTTACAGTGCTAGGTTCAAAGTTACTCTACTTGCAAATTTAATCTCTCGCTGTATACGTATTTTTGGCCAGAACTTAGGAAGAATAATATTAAAATATAGATGATTTAATTTAGTTTCATTATTTTTATAGAAATATATATATATATATATATTTATATATTATATATAAAGAGCGATCGGTTACAATTTCTTCAGTCATCAGAGGAGCTCTAAAATAGCTAGAGATTATCTGAAACTAGTTGCAAAGTGTGATAAAAAAAACAAAGTAAAAAATCGTTTTATTTATCAGTTAATTATTTATTTTTTATGACTTAGTCGATTAATTTAGGCTCGTACAATAAAAACTTTCCTGCAGACATTATTTCTTGATGAAAATTACATCAAAAAACGGCTTATTGTGAGGATAATTAAATATAGAATGTAAAATAATATCGTAAATATAAATTTCTTAAATCATTGATTTTTAATCATTTTTTATAACTTAGCTAATTAATTGAAAATACTTCGTACAACAAAAACCTTCCTGTAGACTTTATTTTTCGGTAAAAATGATCAAAATATGGCTTATTTTCATCCCAATTAAATATAGAATATAAAAATATCATAAACTAAAATTTATTAAATCTTTGATTTTTTATCATATTTTATAACTTAAAGCCGATTAATTTAAAACAGCTCGTATAATAAAAACTTTCCTGTAGTCTTTATTTTTGGGAGAAAATTATCAAATAAAAGCTTATTTTCATCCCAATTAAATATAGAATATAAAAATATATAACAAACTTAAATTTCTTAAATCTTTGATTTTTAATCATTTTATATAACTTAGTCAATTAATTTAAAATATCTCGTACAACAAAAACCTTCCTGTAGACTTTATTTTTGAGTGAAAATGATCAGAATATGATTTATTTTTATCCCAATTAAATATAGAATATACAAAAATATTACAAATTTAAATTTCTTAAATCTTTGATTTTTTATCATATTTTATAATTTAAAGTCGATTAATTTAAAACATCTCGTACAATAAAAACTTTAGTGCAGACTTTATGTTTGGGAGAAAATTATCAAATAAAAGCTTATTTTCATCCCAATTAAATATAGAATATAAAAAGATATCACAAACTTAAATTTCTTAAATCATTGATTTTTAATCATTTTTTATAACTTAGTCAATTAATTTAAAATACATCGTACAACAAAAAGTTTCATGTATACTTTATTTTTGGGTGAAAATTATCAAAATATGGTTTATTTTCATCCCAATTAAATATACAATATAAAAAAATATCACAAATTTAAATTTCTTAAATCTTTGATTTTTGAAATTATCAAATAAAAGCTTATTTTAATCCCAATTAAATATAGAATATAAAAAATATAAGCTTTGATTTTTTTATCATGTTCTTAGTCGATTCATTTAAAACAGCTTGTGAAAGAAAAACCATTCTGCAGACTTTATTTTGGGATCAAAATGATCAAATATAGGATTGCTTTTACCCAATTAAATATAGAATACAGGAAAATATCATAAATTTCAATTTCTTTAGTCTTTGATTTTGTATCTTGATTTATAACTTAGTAGATTAATTTAAAACAGCTCGTAGAGTAAAAACGTTCCTGAAAAGTTTATTTTTGGGTAAAATTATCAAAAAGCAGCTTACTTTGAGCCAGATTAAATATTAAATATAAAATAATATTAAGAATTTAAATTTCTTAAATCTTTGATTTTTTTATAATTTTTCATAACTCAGTCGATTAATTTAAAATAGCTCATGCAATAAAAACCTTCCTGCAGACATTATTTTTGGGTGAGAATGATCAGAAAATTTCTTATTTTGAGCCCAACTAAATATAGAATGTAGAAAATATCATTAAATTAGATTTCTTAAATCTTTTATTTTATATGATTTTCTATAACTCAGTCGATTAATTTAAAATTGCTCGTGCATAAAAACCTTGGTGCAGACTTTATTTTTGCGTGAAAATGATCAAAAAATGGCTTATTTTGAGCCCAACTAAATATACAATGTAAAAAATATCATAAATTTAAATTTCTTAAATTTTTGATTTTATATGATTTTCTATAACTCAGTCGATTAATTTAAAATTACTTGTGCAATAAAAACCTTCCTGTAGACTTTATTTTTAGGTGAAAATTATCAAAAAATAATTTATTTTGAGCCTAATTAAATATAAAATGTGAAGTAATATCAAAAATTTTAATTTATTTAATCTTTGATTTTATATGATTTTCTATAACTCAGTCGATTAATTTAAAATTACTCGTGCAATAAAAATCTTCCTGCAGATTTTAGTTTTAGGTGAAAATGATAAAAAGATAACTTATTTTGAGTCTAATTAAATATAGAATGTGAGGTAATATCATAAAAATTTAATTTCTTTAATCTTTGTTTTTATATGATTTTCTATAACTCAGTCGATTAATTTAAAATTACTCGTGCAATAAAAACCTTCCTACAGACTTTATTTTTAAGTGAAAATGATCAAAAAATAATTTATTTTGAGCCTAATTAAATATAGAATGTAAAATAGTATCAAAAATTAAAATTTCTTTAATTTTTGATTTTTATCATTTTTTATAACTTAGTCGATTAATTTGAAACAGGCCGTACACTAAAAACCTTCTCCCAGACTTTACTTTTCGGAGAAAACAATCAAAAATCGGCTCCTTTTTAGCCCAATTAAATATAGAATGTAAAAAAATATCATAAATGAAAATTTCTCAAGTGTTTGATTTTTTACGTTCAAATTTCTTAATCTTTGATACTTTTTATAATTTTTTATATCTCAGTCGATTAATTTAAAACAGCTCGTACACTAAAAACCTTCTGGCAGACTATATTTTTGGGTCAATGTTATCAAAAAATAACTTACTTTAAGCCCAATTAAATATAAAATGTAGAATAGTATCATAAATTTAAATTTAGTTAATCTTTTATTTTTTATGATTTTCTATAACTCAGTCGATTAATTTAAAATTGCTCGTGCAATAAGAACCTTCCTGCTGATATTATTTTTGGGTGAAAATTATCAGAAAATGGTTTATTTTGATCCCAGTTAAATATAGAATGTAAAAAAATATCATAAATTTAAATTTCACAAATCTTGGATTTTTTATCATTTTCTATAACTCAGTCGATTAATTTAAAACAGGTCGTACAATAAAAACCTTCCTGCAGACTTTAATTTTGGGTTCAAATTATCAAAAAGTAGCTTATTTTGAGCGGAATTAAATATACAATGTATAATAGTATCACTAGTTTAAATTTCTTATATCTTTGATATTTTTTATCATTTTTTATAACTTAGTCGATTAATTTGAAACAGCTTGTACAATAAAAACTTTTCTGCAGGCTTTATTTTTGGGTGGAAATTATCAAAAAATTATTTATTTTGAGGCTAATTAAATATAGAATGTAAAATAATATCAAAATATTAAATTTCTTAAATCTTTGATTTTTTATGATTTTCTATAACTCAGTCAATTAATTTAAAACAGCTCGTACACTAAAAACCTTCCTGCAGGCAACATTTTTGGGTGCAAATGATCATAAAATGGTTTATTTTAATCCCAATTAAATATACAATGGATATTTTTTATCCTAAATTTAAATTTATTAAATCATTGATTTTTTATAATTTTTTATAACTCAGTCTATTAATTGAAAATAGCTCATGCTATGAAAACCTTCCTGACGACTTTATTTTTAGGTCAAAATTATCAAAGCTTAATTTATTTTGAACCAAATTAAATATAGAATATAAAATAAAATCATAAATTGAAATTTCGTAAATCTTTGATTTTTTATGATTTTCTATAACTCAGTTCATTAATTTAAATTTGCTCGTGCAATAAAAACCTTTCTCCCACTTTATTTTTGGGTGAAATTTTGGAGAAATAATTTATTTTGAGCCTAATTAAATATAAAATGTAAAATAATATCATAAATTTAAATCTCTTAAATCTTTGATTTTTTATGATTTTCTATAACTCAGTCGATTAATTTAAAACAGCTCGTACATTAAAAACCTTCCTGTAGACTTTATTTTTTACTGAAAATTATCAGAAAACAACTTATTTTTAGCCCAATTAAATAAAGAATGTAAAATAATATAATAAGTTTAAATTTCTTAAATCTTTGATTTTTTATAATTTTTTATAAGTCGATTAATTTAAAATTGCTCGTGCAACAAGAACCTTCCTGCAGACTTTATTTATTACTGAGCCCCCTCGCCAATGGCAAGGCACAGTACTATGAGAATCATGATTAACTAACTTATTTGTAATATCCCCCTATAACTTGAGTTCTAGCTCTTGGAGATTTATAAAGATCGACATATAAATCAGCAAGAGCTAGAACTCAAATTCGAGGGGATTTACTAAATGCATTCATGATTTAAAATCAAGTTTCATTTTGAAAATCAATGATTTTTTAAATAAATTGCATTATATAATTCTATATGAATAACAATTAACTTGTTTATGATATTCCTCTGTAGAATCTGCTAAATATTTTATGTTGTACAAAAATTAATTTTAAAGAAAATAACAATAACCAATATAATAGAAATTATGGTTTATATTAACGTGATTAAATTATATCTCTAGAATAATTTATGCGTTAGCAAACTCCCAATAAACAAAAATCCCAACCACACCCTATATTATCATGGAAATCGCACAAATATGTCCATGATTCACACGTATTTAATATGTAAATATAAATACAATATGTGATTGCGCGTATTTAATGCATGTAGTAATTCCACCGATGAACTTCAACAAACATTTTACATATATTTTCCGATTGCGACACGGGGGGGCGGCTGCTGCGCATTGTTTTCATGCCGGGCGTTAAATCGAAAACTGATTACGGTCATTAGCGGTACGCTCTGGACGCTTTTTTTTTCGCTCCTGTTTTCGTCCACCTGCCGCGTTTACAATTTCAATTTATAATGGGGTTTTGTTTCGTTAGCGCCCCGATTGTATTCGATTACACGCAAATGGAGGCGCTGATTTTTAAAATATGTCGGCCCGACTAATACACACGTCGGCGTTCTTTCCGGTCGCACGTTTGCCTTCACAACCGGGGCCGATTCTAGGCCGCTGTTAATTGAATTTTAAGTGAACAATAGCAGGTGGGTTAGGGTGGAGGCGCCGGGCGACGAGTGAATCGAATCCCGGAGTAGAGAAAGGGAGCCAGGGTCTTTATACGGAATCGAATTTGCAACACGTAAATTGATTGATTTTTTTATATGTTGTTAGTAACTATAAACTCAATCTAAACATTTTATGAAAGGAGTCAGGCTAACTGTTATAATAGGGGTAGAAAAGAAAAGTTACGGTGTCGAAAAACTTACTCGTGTGTAAAAAAATTTGAGTGTCGCTAATATTTATATATTTTATTGTTTAAAATAAATAGAAGTTGTCGCTAATATTTATATTTATTTATTGTTTAAAATAAATAGAAGTTGCCGATAATATTTATATTTATTTATTGTTTAAAATAAATAGAAGTTCTTTTCAAAAATTATTATCAGATTTCTACAAGGAAAAGATTGTTTGATCGTAAGGAGAAAAATTATTGTCAATATAATTGGTCGATAAATAATATAATTTAAATCTGTGAATAGAAGCGAAATATTAATAATTTGTTAGCCTAATAGCAGAATATATTCATTAATATTCCATTTAAACCAAAAACAAGTATATTTTGCAATTCAAATTGTTTTGTAATAAACATCATAATAAGCTCATCACAAATTTACCATCACTCGGTTTGTAATTCTAATATGTTGCTCATGTTTGATATTAAACAAATCCTAAAATGTCTCCATCTGAATAATATGAAGGCTACCGCCGCCGGATAATATAAATATAAACAAATCCCCCTTATATTAAACATGTACATTTATATGTACATCCGTTTCCCGAGATGTATTTATTATGTTTGCACATGATATGCAATGCACACTATAAGAGCAAACCGTTCCGGTTGTGCATTTAATCGCCGGTATGTAATTAAAATCATTGCGATTAAAATATATATCATTGAAAAATGTCGGCCATCCTCCAACTGAAATTTAATTTAAATTTAATTCCGATCGGATCGCGCTGACTCGCGCCGATTTTTTCCTGGACTCCGAAATTTATGGTTCAATTAAACTAATTAAATGGGGATCCATGTTTAATGCTGAAATTTACAAAAAGCACGCGGAAACATTTCCCATGCGCGGCACGTGTGCAATTAGTTAATTTTGTAAAGTTATTAAAAATGTTTTTGGCTGGCTCGCAGGGGGCACAAGACGGACGGCAGTACGGAATGCGATTATATACAGTTACTGTGCTGCTGCTTTTTTGCCTGTTAGGTGTAATCGGTTGCGCATTACTGAGAGGCTGAATCTAAATCGAAATCAAAATAGCGATATATGTTAATGGTTCGTCGTTTATTCGGTTATGTGACCGGATGCACTTCGGTTGGCATTTTTAAAGTAATAACAGTTATTCAATGGAAATGTTGCGTATGTATTTTCTACATGCGGTAGATTTTATATACATACTCATACATACAGTAGCAAAATTAAATTCATATCAGTTGACTACTCTATTATCATAGGAAGGATGGATAAAAAAAAGTAATCGCATCAAATACATATTATAAGATACTTTAGTTTTTCTTTTTTGGTTTTTCTTTCTCTCAACAGACATATCTAATTACAGAGAGAAAACAAAAACAAACAATTGTACAATTGTATAATTCTACAATGGTTCTGGCTAGTTCTGGATAGTTCTGGATAGTTGGCTGGAGGGTAGCATAGCTACAGACACTTAGGCCTCAAAATGGGCCCATTGTGAAACCTCCCTTAAGGCAACTCACTTGTCCCACCAGTCAATTTTGCGTACGAGCTGCATTCTACAATGGTAATACCAACATGTTATACGTATATACAAGTTATACAGAAGAAGAGTTAAATTAAACAGAGTAAAGTTTTAAGTTTTTCAATAAGTCATTTTTATTATAGAATAAATCAACTCCATATTGCACTTTATGATATAAGCCTGTGAGAATGAACGTCGCGTAAGTCATATTTGAATTGTTTTGAAAAGGATAAGATTTTGCGTTTGGTATGTTGATAAATATGAGTTACACCAATATGTATAAGAAAATAAAAATAATAATAAGTTAAATAAAACAGAATTGCATTTTGACGCTATTAAATTGTTTTAACTTTTAGTATTTTATAGAATTTTGTTTTTGCATACTTTTAGTTCTTAATTTTTCTTTTCTTTCAGTATAGCATCCATAGAATTATGATAAATAAAATTTTATATATCAAGATAATTGCTAAACATAAACAAACAACATGTAGAAAGTAATCACAAAAAATAAGAGACATCCTGCTCAACCACTCGCGATTTCCCGACCTACCTGCCACTATTTACATTGCATCGCCTTATTTGTTATTCAAGAGATGTTGAGGTTTTCCTTATATTATTGAATATAAACAGAAAGGGCGCGGGATAGCATTTGAATTTACAGACTTCGGTATTGTTGGAAATCAGTTTACGTTCGAATAAACCAAGATTTATATATTGTTCTACATCGCTCGCGGGCGTGTTTCCCATGTGCACTACTTTTATTTTTGGGGGCCAGAGTTTTAGAACAAAATATTTACATTTTATTGGCCGGCGAGCTCGTTGGCGCACAATAGCAGCCGGTAGAAGGAAGGAGAGCATTGATATTTTATTGTATTGACAATGCCATTAAATGCCACTACGCGTTTTGCACACTAACTAGTGCACTGGTCTAGTTTTAATTTGCATAAATTATGTCGCCAATTTCAATTACGTGTGCTGGCGGCGCACGGCCACCTACTAATTTACGGTCTATTGAGTTGAATCTATTTAGTAATAGGAAAGAAAGTGGTTGGTACTAATTTAAAAATCATTTCCAAAGAGATAATATGTATCTCTTACATTTCAGGTATTTTTATTTTTCAACTACGGTCATGATTTTTAATTTTTAATGAAATTTCTATTTTTTTTTTAAATTTTAACTTTTACCCTCATATCTCGATAATCCGATCGATTTTAGAGGTCGAGTAAAAAAATTATGCAACATATTTTGTTTAGTTTTTTTACTGATCTTAGTATAAAACATATCAATATACCAGATGCCAGAAGGTAATTGGAAAATTTTGATTATAAGTATTTTTTTTTTCGGCAACCAAGTCGTATTTCATTAATATCATTTTTGACCCTGTACCGAAATTGATATTGATTAGAAAAAATTACAAAATGTTCATAACAATATTACAATGGAAAACGGAAAGTCTCTATCGCTACGTATTTTTCTTTCTATTTGAAAAAAATACTTCTACGCTCATATCTCGAAAATCCAATTTTAGAGGCTGGGTCGATAAAAAAATTATGCATCATATTCTGTTTAATTTTTTTACTGATCTTGGTACAAAACATATCAGTGTACCAGATGCCAGAAGTAAATTAGAAAAGTTTGATTATAAGTATTTTTTTTCGGCGACCATATCATATTTCATTATTATTATTTTTGATCCTGTACCGAAATTGATATTGATTTGAAAAAATTATACAAAGTTTATAACAATATTACAATGGAAAATCAAAAATCTCTATCTATTCTTTCTATTTAAAAAAAATTAACTTTTACGCTCGTATCTCGATCATCCGATTTTAGAGGCTGAGTGGATACAAAATTTTTTTTACTGATGAATCTTTCTATTATTACATCATATAAAGTAATACTCGTATTGAAGTGTAGTTTGTTTATTTGTTTGCAGTATTAACGCCACTATGAGGAGATTAGTGCGATCACTTACTTTAATTCAAAAAGTTCCATGCAATAAAATCGTATTAAATCAAATTTTTGTGTTATACATTTTTCTATTATTACATCATATAAAGTAATGATGTATCCTCAAATTGAAGTATAGTTTCTTTATTTGTTTACAGTATTAACGCCACTATGAGGAAATTAGTGCGATCACTTACTTTAATTCAAAAAGTACCATGAATGAAAAATCGTATTAAATAAAATTTTTGAGTTTTCAATTTTTTTATTATTACATCATATAAAGTAATGATGTATCCTCAAATTGAAGTATAGTTTGTTTATTTGTTTACAGTATTAACGCCACTATGAGGAAATTAGTGCGATCACTTACTTTAATTCAAAAAGTACCATGAATGAAAAATCGTATTAAATAAAATTTTTGAGTTTTCAATTTTTTTATTATTACATCATATAAAGTAATAATGTAGACTCATACTGAAGTCTAGTTTATTTATTTGTTTGCAGTATTAACGCCACTATGAGGAAATTAGTGCGATCACTTACTTTAATTCAAAAAGTTCCACGCATGAAAAATCGTATTAAATAAAATTTTTGAATTTTCAATTTTTCTATTATTAAATCATATAAAGTAATGATGTATCCTCATATTGAAGTGTAGTTTGTTTATTTTTTTGTAGTATTAACGCCACTATGAGGAAATTAGTGCGATCACTTACTTTAATTCAAAAAGTTCCATGCATAAAAAATCGTATTAAATAAAATTTTTGAGTTTTCAATTTTTCTATTATTATATCATATAAAGTAATGATGTATCCTCATATTGAAGTGTAGTTTGTTTATTTGTTTCCAGTATTAACGCCGCTATGAGGAAATTAGTGCGATCACTTACTTTAATTCAAAAAGTTCCATGCATAAAAAATAGTATTAAATAAAATTTTTGAGTTTTCAACTTTTCTATTATTACATCATATAAAGTAATGATGTATCCTCATATTAAAGTGTAGTTTGTTGATTTGTTTGCAGTATTAACGCCACTATGAGGAAATTAGTGCGATCACTTACTTTAATTCATAAAGTTCCATGCATGAAAAATCGTATTAAATAAAATTTTTGAGTTTTCAATTTTTTTATTATTACATCATATAAAGTAATGATGTATCCTCATACTAAAGTGTAGTTTGTTGATTTGTTTGCAGTATTAACGCCACTATGAGGAAATTAGTGCGATCACTTACTTTAATTCACAAAGTTCCATGCATGCAAAATCGTATTAAATAAAATTTTTTAGTTTTCAATTTTTTATTATTACATCATATAAAGTAATGATGTATCCTCATACTAAAGTGTAGTTTGTTGATTTGTTTGCAGTATTAACGCCACTATGAGGAAATTAGTGCGATCACTTACTTTAATTCACAAAGTTCCATGCATGCAAAATCGTATTAAATAAAATTTTTGAGTTTTCAATTTTTTTATTATTACGTCATATAAAGTAATGATGTAGCCTCATATTAAAGTGTAGTTTGTTGATTTGTTTGCAGTATTAACGCCACTATGAGGAAATTAGTGCGATCACTTACTTTAATTCACAAAGTTCCATGCATGCAAAATCGTATTAAATAAAATTTTTGAGTTTTCAATTTTTTATTATTACATCATATAAAGTAATGATGTATCCTCATACTAAAGTGTAGTTTGTTGATTTGTTTGCAGTATTAACGCCACTATGAGGAAATTAGTGCGATCACTTACTTTAATTCACAAAGTTCCATGCATGCAAAATCGTATTAAATAAAATTTTTGAGTTTTCAATTTTTTTATTATTACGTCATATAAAGTAATGATGTAGCCTCATATTGAAGTGTAGTTTGTTTATTTGTTTGAAGTATTAACGCCACTATGAGCAAATTAGTGCGATCGCTTACTGTAATTCAAAAAGTTCCATGCATGAAAAATCGTATTAAATAAAATATTTGAGTTTTCAATTTTTCTATTATTACATCATATAAAGTAATGATGTATCCTCATATTGAAGTGTAGTTTGTTTATTTGTTTCCAGTATTAACGCCGCTATGAGGAAATTAGTGCGATCACTTACTTTAATTCAAAAAGTTCCATGCATAAAAAATAGTATTAAATAAAATTTTTGAGTTTTCAATTTTTCTATTATTACATCATATAAAGTAATGATGTATCCTCATATTAAAGTGTAGTTTGTTGATTTGTTTGTAGTGTTAACGCCACTATGAGGAAATTAGTGCGATCACTTACTTTAATTCAAAAAGTTCCATGCATGAAAAATCGTATTAAATAAAATATTTGAGTTTTCAATTTTTCTATTTGATTTTTGATTTGTTTGCAGTATTAACGCCACTATGAGGAAATTAGTGCGATCACTTACTTTAATTCATAAAGTTCCATGCATGAAAAATCGTATTAAATAAAAATTTTGAGTTTTCAATTTTTTTATTATTACATCATATAAAGTAATGATGTATCCTCATACTAAAGTGTAGTTTGTTGATTTGTTTGCAGTATTAACGCCACTATGAGGAAATTAGTGCGATCACTTACTTTAATTCACAAAGTTCCATGCATGCAAAATCGTATTAAATAAAATTTTTGAGTTTTCAATTTTTTTATTATTACATCATATAAAGTAATGATGTATCCTCATATTGAAGTGTAGTGTGTTGATTTGTTTACAGTATTAATGCCACTATGAGGAATTTTGTGGGATCACTTACTTCTGCTACCTCTCCCACCTTATGCTCACCTTCCAGGGACTTTTAGTATGTTAACCTACTAACTACTCCTAACAACGCCCTGAAGTCGCATATTTCATGCATTCTACACCCTTTTTTTGAGCACTCAAAAAAAAGTTAACTTTTATGCTCATATCTCGATCATCCGATTTTAGAGGCTGAGTGGATACAAAAATTATTTTGTTTATTTTTTTTACTGATCCCAGTTCAAAACATATCTGTGCACCAGATACCAGTAGGAAATTGGAAAATTTTGATTATAAGTATTTTTTTTCGGAGACCAAGTCATATTTCATTATTATTATTTTTGATCCTATACCGAAATTTATATTGATTTGAGAAAATTATACAAAGTTTATAACAATATTACAATGAAAAATAAAAAATCTCTATCTATTATTTATATTAAAAAAAATTAACTTTTATGCTCATATCTCGATCATCCAGTGGCTGAGTGGATACAATATCGGATTATCGAGATATGAGCGTTTTAAAAAAATAGAAAGAAAAATACGTAGCAATAGAGACTTTTCATTTTCCATTGGTATATTGTTATAAACATTCTGTAATTTTTTCAAATCAATATCAATTTCGGTACAGGGTCAAAAATAATAATAATGAAATACGTTCGACTTGGTCGCCGAAAAAACAATACTTATAATCAAAATTTTCCAATTTCTTCGAGCATCAGGTACACTAATGTGTTTTGTGCTAAGATCAGTAAAAAAATTGAACAAAATATGTACAAGGTCAAAAATAATAATAATGAAATACTTTCGACTTGCTCGTCGAAAAGAAAAAACTTATAAACAACATTTTTCAATTTCCTTCTGACATCTGGTACACTAATATGTTTTGTGCTAAGATCAATAAAATAATTAAACAAAATATGTTGCATAATTTTTTTATCGACCTAGCCACTAAAATCGGAATATCGAGATATGAGTGTAAAAGTTAAAAATAACAGTTAAAAATAGAAAGAAAAATATGTAGAGATAGAGACTTTCCATTTTCCATTGTCATATTGTTATAAATATTGTGTAATTGTATATTTTTTTCAAATCACTATGAGTTTCGGTACACGGTCAAAAATAATAATAATGAAATACGTTCGACTTGGTCGCCGAAAAAAAAATACTTATAATCAAAATTTTCCAATTTTCTTCGAGCATCAGGTACACTAATGTGTTTTGTGCTAAGATCAGTAAAAAAATTAAACAAAATATGTACAAGGTCAAAAATAATAATAATGAAATACTTTCGACTTGGTCGTCGAAAAAAAAAAACTTATAAAACAAAATTTGTCAATTTCCTTCTGACATCTGGTACACACTAATATGTTTTGTGCTAAGATCAATAAAATAATTAATCAAAATATGTTGAATAATTTTTGTATCTACCTAGTCAAAAACAAAAATCGGAATATCGAGATATGAGTGTAAATGTTAAAAAAAAATTAAAATTAAAATAAGAATGTGGCTGGAACGATAAAATTATGCAAAATATTTTGTTTAATTATTTTATTGATCTTAGCACAAAACATATTACCAGACGTCACAAGGAAATTGGAACATTTAGTTTACAAGTATTTTTTTTTTCGATTTTTGAATTGTTAATATAAATATATATGATTTTTATTCCACCAAAACAAATCACATTCAGTCCAACAACAATGCAGTATTAATAATTAAATTACTAAGTAGCAAAGTTTTACAGACAAACATAAATAAACAATTTCTAAGCCACCAACCTGCAATACACATCATGAAAATTAATTTAATACGATTTTCCTCCGGCGGTCGGAATTACATCGTACCAAATGCAATTTCATATCGCATAAATGTGGAAAAGCAGTCACGTAGGGCAGTGACGTCTCCAGACAAGATAAACGCTAAATAGTAAAAATACACGAAGTTTAAAGCGACTTATTAAAGTAAATTGACTGTAATTGGGTGGAACGCTACACGTTTTATTCCCAAGACACGGGCGTGGGGCCGGGGTTTATTTTTTTGCGCCAGTCCAAATTACCCGCGCGTGGGAATTATGAAAATGTTCCCCGCCCTGGAAGTAATTAAAATATCGGTTGCTCTAACAAGTTTATACAGAAATTGTATCAGCTCCGTCCATTAGCCATAATTAATTCAATTAATGTGTGCAACAAAATCGTTTTAAGGTGGAAATGGTAATCCTGTTACGTCAGCCATTAGAACGGCACGGCCCTTGTTAAAATTCTGACCATTTGCATGAAATAGTGACGTGGGTTCATAAGGAAGTCCTGATTAATGGCGTTGAGGAGGGATAATTTTTCAAACGGCGCGCTATCAAAAACAGCCGATTTTTATTGTGAACGGAACTTTTGTGTCTGCATGTGTATGGGGGGGTGGGAGAGCGCATTGTTAACCGATGTGGGCGGCTAGTGAAGTCGAAAGTCTGATGAATCACGGCCGTAATCAGTTGTTTCACCGCCAATTTGCTGTTATTGTGTTCTATATGGGGGGATGTCTCGGGCAATCGATTGATTCTCCGGGCCTCCGCGCAAAACAAGAAAAACTGCCCGGGCGGTTCGCGTGATTGGAAAATGGCAAATCTGTGAAAATAACCAATTACCCGGCCTGTGTAGTGCATGCAATCTTTGCAGAAGTGGGTTCCGGACCCACGTCAGAGGCGCCTCAATAAACGAGTGTACGTCAATTTTATAGACGGCCGAGGGGGAGAATGTAAACAGCTGTATTTTTCATTCTAACACTTGACCACATATGCGGAGCATACTTGTGTTAGACTACATAAAAATAGAATTATATGTTTAATGTAAAATATATTAAAATCTTTATAATAGGAGAGATTTTATAATTCACAAATAAATAGTTGTTACAATTCTGTAACTGGCTATCGACCTTCGAGTCCTTATGCTGTATGTATAAGCATACTTTGTGTTGTAGAAAGATAATTTCGCCTAAAATACACATCGAACAATAAAAAATATAGCGGCCTCGGTCTCCGTACGACCACAAACATTCCGTGCACTTTAAATATCAAATATTTATACAGATCTCATCTCCAGGAGATCGCTACATTTCTGTAGGTTTCGGAATAATGCCCCATGTAGAATCTTTATACGCTCCCCCCGCAGCAGTAGCATTCTCGAGGAGGAAATCATAAATTCATAGCTCGTCAGCTCTCGAATCGCATTCATTAAATATCATGCCCTTGAAGGAGCAAATCCAATCTTAATACAAAATCGCCCTCCGACTTACTATTTTCCACATCATCCCTAATAATAATCACGACTGCACTGTTGAAAATGGCGATGATTAATAAGTACGTCGCGCGAACGCGGCGAAAAACTAATGAAGAGATTAAATTTCAAAGGTAATTAATGATGGATGTGATACTCTCTAAATATTGACTGCGTGCCCTCCCCCATGCCGGCCTGGCGTGATTGAATAAATTACCGGATAGTGCGGCAGAGTGTCGGCCCGTCCGCCGAGCAGATTGATTAAAAAGATTAGCGATAAGTAGGGGTGGAGATAGGGTAATAAATTAATTTTCCGAATCTCACCTACCTACTTACACCTGCAGTTTTCCGTGGCGCTGACGTGTGTTTAGATAATGCTAATTGGATGAATGTTGATAGGTTGTTGAACTGTTTTTATATCAGTCTCTTATTATGATAATTATGATGATATAATTATGATTGGCACTAAAAACTAATATTATTATATAATTATAAATGGTAATTATTTACCTTCAATATAATAATGATACCATTTATTGACTACAATCTTATTGTTACTAATTAAAAATAATAATAAATTTTCAATAAATGTGAACAAATAATAATAAAGACCCAGATCAGTAGTCGATTGGTTAGAGGCGTCGTTGGTCTCGTACTGAGCATTGGGGAGCCTGAGTTCGATCCTCAGCGGGGAGCGAATTTTCGCGAATCACCTTTCACAGTATTTCAGAGGTTTTCTATCAAGTTAAGGTAAATACCGTGGGATTAAACTCCTCTGAGCTTCTCCCTTGACTAGCGGAAAAGCCTCACAATAGCCTTACAAACATAGAAGTTTTTTGAATTGACTCCCAAAATATTAATTGCATAAATATTATTGTACGTAAATCCTCAATAATCAATTAATTATTTATACAATTAATATTTCTAAAGGTAGGTGTTATATAAATGTTATGTTCCTTAATATTTTTATTATAAATTCATCTTCCCACCAGTAGGTGAAAAAAATGGTGGATGCGCCGGGTATGCATTTTTATTATTGCAAATACTTACGTCCGGTTTCACCAACGAATCTTAACAAGTTTAACACCGTCTTAATAATAAGACGGTCTTAAACCGTTGCACCAAACAAACATTAGATCTTAAAACGATAAGACGGTTTTAAATTGTAACAGGCTGCTGTAAATAAAATAATTGGTACCTAGTAATGTTCTTTAATTACAAGGTTTCAGAAACATTGGCAATTCTCTGTAGGTTTAAAATTTGCTGATATGCTTGCAAATGTAAAACATAGATAACCCACTACAAGATCTAGTGCCCGGGCCACCCCTTAATTTATCCCCTGGCAGGATTATTGAATAATGTTAATATAAATAATAAAGTCTTATTCCAGATATAACTTAATCACATTATTTCCCTCGTATATATCAGCTTGTAAAACTTGTATCCATTTCAAACGGTTAATTAACTCATTAGTTCTGCGCGCCGATCTCGCATATTATTTAGAAACCTCCTCCTCCCCCCACCGAGCGTTCTCCACAGAAATCTGCATTTCTGTAACTCCGACAAGAGACCCGGCGACGGCGCCCACTTCCCGTTAATGACTACCGCACCCCCCACACTTTGTTGCGCCGGCAAATAAACTTTTTCATTAACAGGCAGACAACAACAAAATGTCCCGGGCTTTTTACACAATGGAAACCCCTACAATTTACTCTGAATAATCGGAGGGGCCGCCTTAATGCAATGTTAATACGATGCCGTCGCGCTAATTATGGCGCGCGCCGGGGAAATTTGTTTCGCGCTGGAATTTATATTTTCGCATTCGAATCGCATACATTAACACAATGTGTCCTAGTGCAGCTAGCTTGTTCCATATACATTAGATAAATAATAACATTACATTTATAAAATATTTAAAATTCAATTGCTTAGTTGACAAGTTTATTTTTAAGAGCTAAATCTTCTTCAGCAGTATTCACGTATAGTTCAGGAGTTGTTCTAAGTCAGTTAAGACCAGCCCAGAACAGCTAGCGAACGACAAACGAAAGCGGCTTTCGTAAGAACAATATTTAAAACTATGGAGAATTGAAAATTATTGCTATACGTGCATTTAAGAGTATCTAGATGTTAAGATGTCTATATAGGCGCTTTCATTTTGCATGGTTTAGCATTGCTAGTCGCCCTCGTGGCGTGCAGTATCGCTCAGGTCTTGCGGTCGCGTACCGCCGGTTCTAAGGGCCGAGGTAAAATCGTGTGCATATATATATATATATATATATATATATATATATATTATCGTTTGCCTTCTACCTTACGGTGTAGGCTTAACTCTAGCACTTACATTACATTATAGCAACATTTTATGTATTTACAAATTCTTTCCACTCTCTTCTGTTCCTGGCCAGTTCTCTTGATTGCTTCACTGTCTTTCCTTTGCCTTTTTTATATTTCTTCTATATATATATAATATTTACTTAGAAAAGAAAAAAATAAATGAAGTTTTTTATAGAACATTTGGATTTGAAAAAGACTAAATAAATGTAAAATATGCCATTTTTATATTTCTTCTATATATATATAATATTTATTTAGAAAAGAAAAAATTAAATGAAGTTTTTTATATAACAGTTGGATTTGAAAAAGACTAAATAAATATAAAATATGCAACGACTTTTCTATAAAATATAACACATTATAAAAAGTATTATCCTTCTAAATAATGTGTTCTACGTGACCCAGAAATTAAACACTAAATTTCACATGGAATATATTGTAGGCTCGTAAGGGACAGAACTAAAGTTTATGATGCAAAATTGCAATTCCATATACGAGCCATTTTCTTTGATGTCCCCGGCGCTAAAGGTACGTGTCCTTATGTTCCCCATTAAAATATATTATTAATCCTTCCCTAGTAGTCTACGTGTCCTCAAGATGATTCACGAGTGCCACGAAAAAAAGGCTATGTAGCGCGCCGCGCGCAAGCAAGAAGCCAACTACAAAGCGTGGGCCCTGCTAAAATATATTACTTCTGCCCTATAAATTTCTTCATGGACTTCAGAACAGACGTATAAATTTTAATGGCGCTGGCGCTATCATGCTAAAAATCATGCGGGGCAATTTATTCATCGTCCGAATTACAGTGTCCATTTAATTTTTATGCCTCTGGTTGATATAATTGGGGGAGCGAAATTTTATTATACATGAAACGATTTCACATGGACTTCAAACGCGTAATGGTAAATAGAACAAGGTGTGCATTCAGTAATATTATGCATAGCACATTACACATTACAAATAACCCGTAAAATGTCAAAGCATTACAAAAAAAACAAATTTATGATAATATTTTATATTCTATATTTAATTGGGCTCAAAATAATAAAAATAGTACAACTAACCCTCGAAGAGGGAAGTTAAACGCCATCTGGGGGCACCACATCAATTAGCAATGCACACCCATATGGTAATAACCGTCAACATGATCATGCCATGAGGATCATCGGGTAGTACCCTCTAAGGAATAGTATTCTACACTGATGAGATCTAATAAGATAGAAATCTAGATATGTAGATTGCTAAGAGGTGGGTTCACACTTATATATGTCTCAAAATAATATTTTTTTTGATCATATTCACCAAAAAATAAAGTTTGCAGGAAGGTTTTTATTGTACGATCTGTTTTAAATTAATCGCATGAATTATAAAAATTTATAAAAAAAACAATTTAAAAAATTTAAATTTTTGAAATTATTTTACATTCCATATTTAGTTGGGCTCAAAATAAATGGTTTTTGATAATTTTCATCCAAAAATAATGTCTGCAAGAAGGTTTTTATTGCACGCGCTGTTTTAAATTAATTGACTGAGTTATAAAGAATTATAAAGAATCAAAGATTTAAGAAATCTAAATTTATGATATTATTTTACATTCAATATTTAATTTGGCATAAAATAAGCCGTTTTTTGATCATTTTCACCTAAAAATAAAGTCTGCAGGATACTTTTTATTGTAGCTGATGTTATTTTACATTCTATATTTAATAAGGCTCAAAATAAGCTGTTTTTTGATAATTTTTACACAAAAAATAAAGTCTGCAGGAAAAAAACCTACCTGCAGACTGCACGAACTGTTTTAAGTGAGATTGAGTTATAAAAAGTGATAAACAAAATCAAAGATTTAAGAAATTTAAATTTATAATATTATTTTACATTCTATATTTAATTAAGCTCAAAATAAGCAATTTTTTGATAAATTTCACCCAAAAATAAAGTCTGCAAGAAAGTTTTTATTGCGCGAACTGTTTTAAATTACTGGACTGTATTATAAAAAATAATTTAAAAAATCAAAAATTTAAGAAATTTAAATTTATGATATTATTTTGCATTCCATATTTAATTAGGCTCAAATTAAGCTGTTTTTTTTATCATTTTTACACAAAAAATAAAGTCTGCAGGAATAAAACCTACCTGCAGACTGCACGAACTGTTTTAAGTGAGATTGTGTTATAAAAAGTGATAAACAAAATCAAAGATTTAAGAAATATAAATTTATAATATTATTTTACATTCTATATTTAATTAGGCTCAAAATAAGCTGCTTTTTGATAATTTTCACAAACAAATCAAGTTTGCAGGAAGGTTTTTATTGAACGAATTATTTTAAATTAATAGACATATATATATATATATATATATATATATATATATATATATATATATATATATATATATATATATATATATATATACAGAACTATAAAAGATTTAAAAACTTTAAATTTATGATATTATTTTACATTCTATATTTCATTGGACTAAAACTAAATCTATTTTTGATAATTTTTACCCAAAAATAATGTTTGCAGGAAAGTTTTTTTTTGCACAAACTGTTTTAAATTAATAACTCAGTCGGTTATAAAAAATGATAAAAAATCAACGATTTAAGAAATTTAAATTTATGATACTATTTTACATTGTATATTTAATTGGGCTCAACATATACTAGTTTTCATGATTCCTACCCAAAAATAATATCTGCAGGAAGGTTTTTATTGCACGAGTAAGTTCACAATAAGTTAATTTTCACAAAAAAAATTAAGCCTGCAGGAAGATTTTTATTGCACGAATTGTTTTAAGTCAATCGACTCAGTTATAAAAAATGATTTAAAAAAATCAAAGATTTAAAAAATTTAAATTTATGATATTATTTTACATTCTATATTTCATTGGACTAAAACTAAATCTATTTTTGATAATTTTTACCCAAAAATAATGTTTGTAGGAAAGTTTCTTTTTGCACAAACTGTTTTAAATTAATAGCTCAGTCGGTTATAAAAGATGATAAAAAAATCAACGATTTAAGAAATTTTAATTTATGATACTATTTTACATTCTATATTTAATTGGGCTCAACATATACTAGTTTTCATTATTCCTACCCAAAAATAATATCTGCAGGAAGATTTTTATTGCACGAATTGTTTTAAGTCAATCGACTCAGTTATAAAAAATGATTTAAAAAAATCAAAGATTTTAAAATTTAAATTTATGATATTATTTTACATTCTATATTTCATTGGGCTGAAACTAAATCTATTTTTGATCATTTTTACCCAAAAATAATGTTTCCAGGAAACTTTTTTTTTGCGCAAACTGTTTTAAATTAATAACTCTGTCGGTTATAAAAAAAATGATAAAAATTCAACGATTTAAGAAATTTTAATTTATATTATATTTTACATTCTATATTTAATTGGGCTCAACATATACTAGTTTTCATGATTCCTACCCGAAAATAATATCTGCAGGAAAGTTTTTATTGCATGAGCTGCTTAAATGTAATCGACTGAGATATAAAAAATTATAAAAAATTAAAGATTTAAGAAATTAACATTTTTGATACTATTTTGCATTCTATATTTATTAGATCTCAAAATAAATTATTTTTTGATAATTTTTATCCAAAAATAATGTGTGGTAGAACATTTTTATTGTACGGACTGTTTTAAATTAATCGACTGTGCGATTAAAAATTTTAATAAAATCAAAGATTTAAGAAATTTAAATTTAAGGTGTTATTTTAAATTTTATATTTAATTAAGTTCACAATAAGCTAATTTTCACAAAGAAAAGTCTGCAGGAAGATTTTTATTGCACGAACTGTTTTAAATCAATCGACTCAGTTATAAAAAATTAGATTACAAAAATCAAAGATTTAAAAAATTTAAATTTATGATATTATTTTGACTTCTATATTTAATTAGGCTCATAATATGCTATTTTTTGATAATTTTCACAAAAAAGTAAAGTCTGCAGGAAGGTTTTTATTTCATGAATTGTTTTAAATTAATCGACTTAAAATATAAACAATCAAAGATTTAAGAAATTTAAATTTATGACATTATTTTACATTCTATATTTAATTGGTCTGAAAATAAGAAATTTTTTGATAATATTCACAAAACAATAAAGTCTGCAGGAAGGTTTTTATTGTACACGCAGTTTTAAATTAATCGACTGAGTTGTAAAAAATGATAAAAAATCGAAGATTTAAGAAATTTCAATTTATGATATTATTTTACATTCTATATTTAATTAGTCTCAAATTAAACTGTTTCTTGATAATTTTCACAAAAAAAATAAAGTCTGTAGGAAGGTTTTTATTGCACGAACTGTTTTAAATTAATCTACTGAGTTATAAAAAATGATAAAAAATCAATTATTTGAGAAATTAAAATTTATGATATTATTTTACATTCTATATTTAAATGGTCTCAAAATAAGAAATTTTTTGATAATTTTCACAAAACAATAAAGTCTGCAGGAAGGTTTTTATTGTACGCGCAGTTTTAAATTAATCGAAGTTGTAAAAAATGATAAAAAATCAAATATTTAAGAAATTTCAATTTATGATATTATTTTACATTCTTTATTTTATTAGTCTCAGATTAAGCTGTTTCTTGATAATTTTCACAAAAAAATAAAGTCTGTAGGAAGGTTTTTAGAGAGAGAGAAAACAATCTTTATTAGGCTATTGGCCAGTGGCCTTCCCGCCCGGAAGGTTTTTATTGCACGAACTGTTTTAAATTAATCGACTGAGTTATAAAAATTGAAAAAAAATCAATTATTTGAGAAATTTAAATTTAAGATATTATTTTACATTCTATATTTAATTGAGATCAAAATAAACCATTTTTTTATATTTTTTATACACAAAAATAATGTCTGCAGTAAGGTTTATTTTTGCACGAGCTGTTTTAAATTAATCGACTGAGATAAAAAAAAAATTATGATATTATTTTGCATTCTATATTTAATTAGGCTCAAATTAAGCTGTTTTTTTATAATTTTCACAAAAAAATAAAGTCTGCAGGAAGGTTTTTATTGCACGAACTGTTTTAAATTAATTGACTGAGTTATAAAATATGATAAAAAAATCAAAGATTTAAGAAATTTAAATTTATGATATAAGTTTACTTTCTATATTTAATTATGCTTAAAAAAGGTATTTTCTGATAATTTTTATCCAAAAATAAAGTCTGCAGGAAGGTTTTTATTGTACTAACTGTTTTAAATTAATCGACTGAGTTATAAATAATTATAAAAAATCAAAAATTTAAGATATTTAAATTTATAATATTCTTTTACATTCTTTATTTAATTGAGCTCAAAATAAGCTATTTTTGATAATTTTCAGCCAAAAATAAAGTTTGCAGAAAGGTTTTTATTGTACGAACTGTTTTAAATTAATCGACTGAGTAATAAAAAATGATAAAAAAATTAAAGATTTAAGAAATTTAAATGTATCATATTATTTTATATTCTATATTTAATTGGTCTCAAAATAAACTATTTTGGGATAATATTCATAAAAAAATAAAGTCTGTAGGAAGGTTTTTATTGTACGAGCTGTTTTAAATTAATCGACGGAGTTATAAAAAATGATAAAAAGTCAAAAATTTAAGAAATTTTAATTTATGATATAATTTTACATTCTCTATTTAATTACGCTCAAAATAAGCTATTTTTTGATAATTTTAAAACAAGAATAAAATCTGCATGAAGGTTTTTATTGCACGAACTGTTTTAAATTAATCGAATGAGTTATAAAAAGTGATAAAAAATCAATTATTTGAGAAATTTAAATTTATGATATTATTTTACATTCTATATTTAATTGAGATCAAAATAAACCAAAATTATATTCTCGTATGGGAAGTCACCCCCTGAAATCATCAACAATCATCTGTTTTATATTCTCTTTAAATACAAATTATGTTTTATTTATCCGGTACTACTTTTTACTTCCAGATTTCACTGCAGAAGAGCGTTATAGATTTTTTTTTTATAAAATATATTTCTCGATTTTCGGGGTGACTGGCTGGCTGACATACCGTAAAGTCGCCTTTTCAGTTTCGAATCTGGACAGATGCAATTAAGTTTTAGAATGTCGAAATTGCGCGCGGACGTGATTGATGTGTCTTGCTAAATTTCATATTACATATAGAAATTTGTCTCCTAAAATTAATGGTTCAACGGCATTCAAAACTAAAAAAGAAAATTCATTTAAAATATTTTATTTACTGCATTGAGTTGTATGGCGTTTTTATTAAATACATTAAGAGATCTTGTATATTGATAAATGGTACATACATTTTATATTTGTATGTATTATATTACTTTTATTGTAAAAAATAAGCTGATGCCATCGGGCAAACCTTTAAATGACTAAAGCAAAGAAATTAGTTATAATAGTAACCGCTGTTTTATAATATTGTTAAATTTGTTTGTATCTACACAAACCTGCAAATAATACTTTTTTTGACAAAATCATGCCCTCTATGATAAACATTTCAAAAAGAGACATTATTCGTAATATTAGCGAGTATGTGAAGTAATATTACGACTAATATAATTACATCACATACTCAAACACGTTTGAGTATGTGAAGTAATTACATTATTATCATGGTAATATTAGCAAGACTAGTTTTAATAATTCTACTATAAAATATATTTGTAGAATTTCATAATTATAAATAATAAAAAAGTAGTTCTCAATACAATAATTTAATTATAAATTTTGATTGAGTTATCTAGGTTAATGAATATTGAAAATCTTCCAATTCTATTACCGCCATCATATGGAGCTTTAATATACATTTATTTTATAGCTTCATATAAATATTATTATAGAATCCATATAAATGTTACGATGTATTTTCATATGCACGACTTTACTTTCAGGTGTTGTACCAGCAATAAAATACCTTTTTTCAAGATTACATTATATTAGAACGAGCGAAACGTGCAAGTTTTTAGGTAAATTCAAACCATGCATGAAAAAATAATGATAATAATAATAATATAGATTGAATCTATATATATATATATATATATATATATAATAGTTAATTAATTTAAACCAGCTCATGAAATGAAAACGTTTTTGCAGACCTTATTTTTGTGTGAAAATTATCAAAAAGCAGCTTATTTTGAGCCTAATTAAATATAGGAACTAAAATAATATTATAAATTTAAATTTCTTAAATCTTTGATTTTTTATTATTTTTTATAACGATTAATTTTAAAAAGTTCGTGCAATAGAAACCTTCCTGCAGGCTTTATTTATATGTGAAAATTATCGGAAATAGCTAAGTTTGAGCCTAATAAAATATAGAATGTAAAATAATATCATAAATTTAAATTTCTTAAATTACGCCATAGGAAGAAAAAATAATCTTAATCCCTATGTACCATACAATAATATTAAACATTTAATGAATATTATCGGTGTATTTTCTTAATTTTTCCAAAAAATATAATCATATTCAATATTTAATAAATATTATTAGTGCATTCTCTTAATTTTTTCAACAACAAAAGTTATGAATTTTTTATTCTAGCATAATTTGTTTATTGTAATGTATAACTAAAGTACCTGAATAAAAATAAAAGTACCATAAACAAAAACAAAAACAATAAAACGTCTTGTTATGTTTCATCAACACAATTTCAATTGCGAATGAATTTAATCCCAACCCACCGTAATATTCTGAATCTCATAAAATCTTTACAGCACTAAATTATTTATTACATTTCCCCACCGCTCTAGCTCCCATAATGAATGAATTTCTTTAGATTTTATTCGGCATAGAAAATTAAACCATCGTCTTAATTAACTCAACATTCGCGGGGCCCGCCAGTCATTTCATAGTTCCCCGACAAGCTTTATCATTGATGATAGATTGCGTTGCACAACAAAACTGTATTCTATAGCCAACTCTTTCTAAAGCAATTTATCTTTAATTAATTAAGCGCTACAACTACTGGCTGGGGCCGATGAACGCTTATAAATGCCGCGCTAGTTATAAAGTGATAAATGGAAAATTTATTTAAAACAGGAAATGAAATTACAACGTTCGCATAGAAAATTGGTCTGTATATCGATAAAGAAAAATTATTAAAGATTTAAGACGAAATAATTTTCATATTAATTACCAGGCTAGTAATAAATGTATTAGCCTAGCCTAGCCTAGGTGTGATAAAAGAAGAGTCACGAAAAATGCAAAAAGAGTTAAATACATCCTATTACTCCAATTTATTCTTAGTTTGCTTAATCATAATATACAAGCCTGTGAGAATTTAAAGAACTATGAGGGCTTTCATGCAATAACACGTTAGGCACGGATCGTCCTTGTGCGTATTTCTTTCACAACCAAATGTTATTTAAAAAAAAATGTTGGAGGAACTAATAATATATGTATATGTCTCGAAGAGACAACACAAGCAGAAACATAATTCTTTTTTATTTTCAAAGAAAAAGAAGAAAAAAACTTACTTTGGAAGAAATTAAAATGTAATCCGTTTTTAAACAAAAATTTGCAGTATCTTCATTCGATATAAACAAAATTACTTGAAACTTAACGCAGAAAATAATACAAATTTGCAACAGTATTTAATTTTGTATTCATATTTTTATTAAATAAAACTTACCTAACACCTTCTCGGTTTCTAAAGTAGTTATCTCATTGGTTCACTTGCACAATCACAGTATTAATTATTTGCGGAACAATTTAATTCGCGGACGATACGTGCACGTTTAAGATCGCGGCCGAACTGCAGTGGGACGCGCAGAAATGACGCGCTGGAGTGACTCACATTTTTTTGCGCACACATTCGTGATGTTTGTTACCTTATTTGGGCATAAAATCGTGCACTGGCCGCTGAGTCACTGCTGATAAACAATAAAAAAAAATCGCACAAGTTATATTCATCATCTGAATGATCCTATAGTTCTTATATATCCATGGTTTGCTTAATTATAATTATATTGCATATATTCAGTAAAGTGCAGCAGTCATAACTTGAACGCATTAGTAGTAATATAAATGCATTAGCTGTAACTTAACCTTGTAGTAGTAACATATTTACTATATTTTATATAATTGTTGAAAGTACTAAGTAATAAATAAAATATATAATTGTTTATAAAAACTCAAATCCACGAGTGAATTTAATTCACAATGTGATTTAATTCAAATCGTAGTGAAGCTTTTAGCAAAAAAAAAACATCTATTTTATAAATCCGTTAAATATTTGCAATTGTGTAAACAAATCGCAACCAAGAAACAGAAAATGATTATATTTTATCATTTTCCAGTACGTAATTGGCATTGTTGACAAACAAGTTACAGTCCCGCGATGCGGAACAGATCCCCCTGTAAAATAAAATCCAATGGCGAGGGCAGCACCGCGGAAAATAAAGCGCAACAGTTACCAGATTTATTTCGGAATCCTAATTACTTCTGCCTCCAGCCCCCGCCGCGCAATCTTGCGACGGAATATAAAGATCTTATAGATATTCCCCCTAATGCCGGATAATCCCGGGACGCGCGATCCAAGCTAATCATAAGATACAAAATCGATCCCGAATTTAATCAAATAAATCGGAACACACCGAGTCTCGTAACATCGCAATCAAAGAGAAGAAAAGTACACAACAAACACATACCATACAGCGCGCACGCCGCATAGCGCGGATAATCTGCATAATTGTTAAAATATTTAAGCAGGGCAATGAAATTTCAAATTTCTGCATGTGCATGCACACACGCTGTATTCAGCGTATCCCATGAATTTTAATGCGGCCCTAGCATATACAACAAACAGAGTAAACAACCTTTCCACCAAACACATATTTATTTATAATAAACTTCTTTTGCACAAACAAGTATAATTATTTCCACCGAAATATTTGTTTGTAATGAATTTATGGTGGGGCGGTTATTCTTAAATAATTCACGTAGCGAGAACACGGGTGAAGAGCGGCTCCAATTTAACAGCGTAATTCATATTTAATGTATTCAGGCCATCAACGCTTTGTCTTTCGAGGGCACTCTTTAAATTAGCGTGTCTGTCTTCGCTGCAACAATACAACAACAATGATTTATTAATAAATAATGTGGGGCGGGCTGGAGAATCGGCGAACCTTGGCTTCTCCTTTTTGTGTCGCAACATGGTGTATTTGCTGAGCGCCGGGGAGAATCTGTAAGGGTATAGCTTGAAAGCCTGCAATCTGCTATAAAATAAAATATAAAATGTTTTAAGGGAATAAACAATACGGGTTTTGTAAATAATTGAATACCTGTAGAAATCGTCATCCTCGCCACCCCATCCATTGTATACGTTGGACATGCCGTTTACTTTTTTATATTGCGAGCTTTGTATTGCGACCGCTCCGCCGAAAAGTGTTACATAAGGTAAGTTAAATCTATAATTTATTGTTGTTTAAATATTAAGAATATATTTTAAGAATATAAATAATTAATTAAAATATTAATCATTTAAATGTAGCTATTTCATCCCATATCAAGCTTGTTAAGTACCATAATCACAAAAATATTACGATCTAATATTATTAGCATACAAATTAGCATTTTTTAGTAGCCCTAGAGCGCCGAATATCTTAAGACAGCCCTGTCTGCATTGCGATTAATTTTTAAACGACTAAGGGCCGGTTTTACAAATGACATTTAACTGGAGAATAAGGCTATTCGTGGAATAAGTTTGAGATTTAAAAGCCAATATCTCAAACTTATTCCATGAATAGCCTTATTCTCCGGTTAAATTTTAATTGTAGAACCGGCCTAAATTAGATAAACATAGCATACCTTAATGTATCTACTGAAGCAGACATGTGTCGGGGTTTCTTTGCACAAGCAAATATATTTCCAGTCGTAATCGGCAGCAAATCGACGTCCTGCAGGACGAGGCAATCGAATTTCTGTCGAATAGTCTCCACGGCGCCGTAATTAAACATTTTCGCTCGATTAAACGGTCGCGAGTTGTTCTGCTCCGCTACAAAGATTTTGTAATGCAAGTACTGCTTCTGCAGAAAGCCGTGCATGTAATTCAGGAATACTCGCAGTTGCTCCGGCCTATTTCGGTATGGGATGATAACGGCCGTGCGATACATGGCCGCGCAATCGGTCGGAATATATTCGCCGCCTGCAATTAAAATTCGTTTTTAATTGGAGGCCCGAGCATTCGAGTGGAGGTTAGATTTGTAGTGAAATTGCAGTTGTTCAAATTGCTGTTTTACATGTGTGGGTACAATAACTGTCGAAATCTAAATGGATGCAAACAAGCGCATGTTACTTTATCATACGTATTATTGTGGATATTAATTAAAAGGCTGCGATGTTTGTTTTAATTTTAGACTTTATTATAGCTGCAACACCGAAATCCGGTTATACCTACAGTGACCATACGTCCTTTATTTAAGAGGACAATTCTTTTTTCATTGGTCTATCCTCAAACTTTATTTATTTTCGAAAATATGCATTTTGTTCTTTATTTTGTAGGACGGTCGCTCGCCGACGTCAACGAGCAAAACATACTAAAGCCCGTATGACATCTAGTTTCTTATATCGTTTTCGATGCAGACACAATCTACATACTACACATGTAGAAAATGATATAATAATAAATTCACTTAACAATAACAACACCATAATACACAATGTTAATTTTCCATTTAGAAATAGTTATACAGTTTAATATATCAATTCTTATATATAAAACGATATAGGAAACTAAATAATGTCATACGGACTAAAGATAAGCTGGATTGAAAAGATGGCACACATACACAAGGTACATTTTTTACATTTGTGCGTACAAGTAAAATTGTTTCACTACAATGAATTATATATTGTGGTTCGACTAATATATTTTTAAAAACTACTATTATTTTCAATGAATGATTACAAGAGTAATTCTTAATTGTGAAGTTTATGTTACAATAACTATGTGCGGACTAAACTTAAAGGTATTTACAATTATTTCTTTATATATTAAAATTTAAAATAGTGTCGAATCTGCAATATTGCCAAAAAAAAACTTCTATCTTTATAGAGCTATCAGCCGTGAGGCTTTTCTGCCGGTCAAGGGAGAACTCGGAGGAGTTTAATCACCCGGTATTTACCTTAACTTCACAGAAAACCTCTGATAAACTGTGAAAGGTGATTCGCGAAAATTCGTTCCCCGCTGGGGATCGAACTCAGGCTCTCCAATGATCAGTACGAGACGGACGACGCCTCTAACCACTCAGTCACTGAGCTGGGTCAATATTGCCCATTTATTTAATTTTACAAAAAAGTTAATTTATTTCCCTTAATAAGTAACATCATCATCACTATTCGTAATACAAATTATTGTAAAATGTCATATTTTTGAGTTTTGAAAATTATACATATTTAATCGTGTTTTTTAATCGTTCATTTATTTAGCTTTAAAATAAAGTTTGATTCATTTATTAGCCTCAATTATTATTATATTATTAGCCGTCGTAGTGGATAAATTAGCCTCAATTATTAACGCCGCAGTGCATGAAAGTTTATATAAAAGTGACTTTATATAAATAAACTTTCATGCAACTTCGGCGTTAATAATTGAGATAACATCGTAACACAAACATATATAAATAATCAAATTTTTGAATTTTTAATATTATGCAAATTTCATTGAATATCACAGTTATTTAACGTTAGAAAAAAGTCTAATTTATTTGCCTCACTTATTAATGTCGTAGTGCTTAAACGCTTATATACATGCAGTATTCGTAATAAAAACCATTGTAAAAAATTGAAAATTATACATATTTAATCATATTACCCATTTATTTAACTTAAAAAAAGTTTGATTCATAATATTTGCCTAAATTATTAACGCCGTAGGCCATGAAAATTTATATAAAATCTCTATTCGTTATACAAACAATTGTAAAAAATCCAATTTTTCAATTTTGAAAATTATTCAGATTTCATCGTATTTCTCAGTTATTTAGCTTTAGAAAAGAGTCTGATTCATTTATTTGCCTCTCCTATTAACGTCGTAGTGCTTACAAGTTTATATACTGCACTATTCGTAATACAAACCACTGTGAAAAAATAAATTTTTGAATTTTGAAAATTATACATATTTAATAGTATTGCCCATTTATTTAACTTTAAAAAAAAGTTTGTTTCATTTATTTTCCTAAATTATTAACGCCGTAGTGAATGAAAGTTTATATAAAGTCACTATTCGTAATACAAACAATTGTAAAAAATCAAGTTTTTCAATTTTGAAAATTATGAAAATTTCATTGTATTTCTCAGTTATTTAGCTTTAAAAAAAAAGTCTAATTCATTTATTTGCCTCACTTATTAACGTCGTAGTGCATACAAGTTTATATACTACACTATTCGCAATACAAACCATTGTAAAAAAATCTAATTTTGAATTTTGAAATTTATACATATTTAATCGTGTTGCCCATTTATATAACTTTAAAAAAAGTTTGTTTCATTTATTTTCCTAAATTATTAACGCCGTACTGAATGGAAGTTTATATAAAGTCACTATGCGTAATACAAACAATTGTAAAAAATAAAATTTTTGAATTTTGAAAATTTTGAAAATTTCATTGTATTTCCCAATTATTTAGCTTTAGAAAAAAGTCTGATTCATTAATTTGCTTCACTTATTAACGTCGTAGTGCATACAAGTTTATATACACGCACTATTCGTAATACAAACAATTGTGAAAAATTAAATTTTTGAATTTTGAAAACTATACATATTTAATCGTGTTGCCCCCCATTTATTTAACTTTTAAAAAAAGTTTGTTTCATTTATTTTCCTAAATTATTGACGCCGTAGTGAATGAAAGTTTATAAAGTCACTTTTCGTAATACAAACAATTGTAAAAAATCAAATTTTTGAATTTTGAAAATATTGCAAATTTCATTGTATTTCTCAGTTATTTAGCTTTAGAAAATAGTCTGATTCATTTATTTGCCTCACTTATTAACGTCGTACTGCATACAAGTTTATATACTACACTATTCGCAATACAAACCATTGTAAAAAAATCTAATTTTTGAATTTTGAAATTTATACATATTTAATCGTGTTGCCCATTTATTTAACTTAAAACAAGTTTCTTTCATTTATTTTCCTAAATTATTAACGCCGTAGTGGATGAAAGTTTATATAAAGTCACTATTCGTAATACAAACAATTGTAAAAAATCAAATTTTTGAATTTTGAAAATTTTGAAAATATCACCGTATTTCCCTTTTATTTAGCTTAAGAAGAAAGTTTGATTCATTTATTTGTCTCAATTATTAACGTCGTAGTGCATACAAGTTTATATAAAGTTACTATTCACAATAGAAAAAAATTGTAAAAATGAAATTTTTTAATTTTGAAAAATATACAAATTTCATCGTGTTGCCCATTTATTTAGCTTTAAGAAAAAGTTTGATTTATTTATTTTCCTCAGTTATTAACGACGTAGTGCATAAAAGTTTCTATAAAGCCACTATTCTCTATACAAAAAATTGTAAAAAATCGAATTATTGAATTTTGGTAATTATATAAATTTCATCGTGTTGTCTATTTATTTAGCTCTTGAAAAAAGTTTGATTTATATATTTGACTTAATTATTAACGTCGTAGTGTATAAAAGTTTATATAAAATCACTATTCGCAATACAAAATATGTAAAAAAAATTAAAAATTTGAATTTTGAAAATTATGCAATTTTCATCGAGTTTCTCGTTTACTTAGCTTTAGAAAAAAGTTTGACTCATTTATTTGCCTTACTTATTAACGTCGTAGTGAATAAAACTTTTTATGCAGTCACTATTCGTAATAAAAACGATTCTAAAAATAAAATTTTTGAATTTTGAAAATTATACATATTTAATCGTCTTTCCCATTTATTTAGCTTTAAAAAAAGTTTGATTCATTTATTTACCTCAATTATTAACGCCGTAGTGCATGAAAGTTTATATAAAGTCAGTTATTCGTTATACAAACAATTGTAAAAAATTAAATTTTTGAATTTGGAAATTTATACAAATTTCATCGGATTTCCCATTTATTTAGATTTAGGAAAAAATGTGATTCATTTATTTGCCTCAATTATTATTAATTATTATTACAACGCGGTAGTAAATGAAAGTTTCCAATAAGTTCACTATTCGCAATACAAAAAATAGTAAAAAATCGAATTTTTGAATTTTGAAAATTATACATATTTTAACGTATTGTCCATCTATTTAGCTTTAGAAAAAAGTTTGATTCATTTCTTTGCCTCAATTATTAACGCCGTAATGCATGAAAGTTACTATAAAGGTACTATTCGCGATACAAAAAATACTAAAAAATTGATTTTTTTAATTTTGAAAATTATACAACTTTCATCTTCGTGTTGTCTATTTATTTAGCTTTTGAAAAAAGTTTGATTTATGTATTTGACTTACCTAGTAACGTCGTAGTGTAGACAAGTTTTTATACAGTCACTATTCGTAATAAAAACGATTCTAAAAAATCAAATTTTAGAAATTTCAAAATTATACATATTTAATCCTCTTGCAAATTTATTTAGCTTAAAAAAAAGTTTGATTCATTGATTTACCTCAATTATTAACACCGTAGCGCATGAAAGTTTATATAAAGTCACTATTCGTTATACAAACAATTATAAAAAATCAAATTTTTGAATTTTGAAAACTATACAAATATCATTGTATTTTTCCATTTCTTTAGCTTTAGGAAAAAGTTTGATTCATTTATTTGCCTCAATTATTAACATCGGTGTGCATGAAAGTTTCTATAAAGTCACTATTCGCGATACAAAAAATAGTAAAAAATCAGATTATATAATTTTGAAAACTATACAAATTTCATCGTGTTGTCTATTTATTTAGCTTTTGAAAAAAGTTTGATTTATATATTTGACTTAATTATTTACGTCGTAGTGTATAAAAGTTTATATACAATCACTATTCGTAAAACAAAAGATGTAAAATATTAATTTTTGAATTTTGAAAAAAATGCAAATTTTAGCAAGTTGCTCGTTTAATTAGCTTCAGAAAAAAGTTCGATTCCTTTATTTGTCTCAATTATTAATGTCGTAGTAAATTAAAATTTATATAAAGTTACTATTCGCAATACAAAAGAATGCAAAAAATAAAAAAAATTAATTTTGAAAACTATACAAATATCATCATATTTTCCGTTTATTTAGCTTCAGATAAAAATTTAATTCGTTTATTTTCCTCAATTATTAACGTTGTAGTGTATAAAAGTTTATATAAAGTCACTACTCGCGATACAAATATTTGTAAAAAAATGAAATTTTTGAATTTTTAAAATTATAGATATTTCATCGTATTTCTCATTTATTTATCTTCAGAAAAAAGTTTGATTTATTTATTTGCCTCAATTATTAACGTCGGTGTGTATGAAAGTATCTATAAAGTCACTATTCGCGATACAAAAAATAGTAAAAAATCAATTTTTTTAATTTTGAAAACTATACAAATTTCATCGTGTTGTCTATTTATTTAGCTTTTGAAAAAAGTTTGATTTATGTATTTGTCTTAATTATTAACGTCGTAGTATATAAAAGTTTATATAAAATCACTGTTCGTAATACAGATGTAAAAAAAAAAAAAAAAATTGAATCTTGAAAAATATGCAAATATTATCGAGTTGCTCGTTTAATTAGCTTTAAAACGATTGTAAAAAATCAAATTTTTGAATTATAAAAATAATGAAAATTTCATCTTGTTTCCTATTTACTTAACTTTAAAAAAAGTTTGATTCCTTTCTTTGTCTCAATTATTAACGTCGTAGTAAATTAAAGTTTATATAAAGTCACTATTCGCAATACAAAAGATTTCAAAAAATAAAATTTTTGAATTTTGAAAACTATACAAATATCATCATATTTCCCGTTTATTTAGCTTAAGAAAAAAAAATTATTCGTTTATTTTCCTCAATTATTAACGTTGTAGTGTATAAAAATGTATATAAAGTCACTATTCATGATACAAATATTAAAACATCAAAGTAAAACATCAAATTTTTGAATTTTGAAAATTATTAAAATTTCATTTTATTTCCGATTTATTTAGCTGTAGGAAACAGTTTGATTCATTTATTTGCTTCAATTATTAACGCCGGTGTACATGAAAGTTTCTATAAAGTAACTATTCGCGATACAAAGAATAGTAAAAAATCAATTTTTTTAATTTTGAAAATTATACAAATTTCATCGTGTTGTTTATTTACTTAGCTTTTGAAAAAAGTTTAATTTATGTATTTGACTTAATTATTAACGTCGTAGTGTATAAAAGTTTATATAAAATCACTGTTCCTAATACAAAAAAGATGTAAAATATAACAAATTTAAATTTTGAAAATTATGCAAATTTTATCGAATTGCTCGTTTACTTAGCTTTATAAAAAAGTTTGATTCATTTAGTTGCCTCACTTATTAGTCTCGCAGTGCATACAAGTTTATATACAGTCACAATTCGTAATACAAACGATTATAGAAATTCAAATTTGTTAATTTTGAAAATTATACATATTTAATAGTGTTGCCCATTTAATTAACTTTAAAAAAAAGTTTGATTCATTTATTTACCTCAATTATTAACGCCGGTGTGCATAAAAGTTTATATAAAGTCAATATTTGTTATACAAACAATTGTAAAAAATCAAATTTTTGATTTTTGAAAACTATACAAATATCATCGTATTTCCTGTTTATTTATCTTAAGAAAAAAGTTTTATTCGTTTATGTGCCACAATTATTAACGTTGTAGTGCATAAAAGTTTATATAAAGTCACTATTCGAGATACAAAACAATGTAAAAAATCAAATTTTTGAATTTTGTAAATTATACAAATTTTATGGTATTTCCCATGTATTTAGCTTTAGGAAAAAGGTTGATTCATTTATTTGCCTCAATTATTAACGCCGTATTGCATGAAAGTTTATATAAAGTCACTATTCGTACTACAAACAATTGTAAAAAATCAAATTTTCGAATTTTGAAAATTATACAAAATTCATCGTATTGCTCATTTATTTAGCTTTAGAAAAAAGCTTGATTTATTAATGTGTCTTAATTATTAACGTTGTATTATTATTATTATTATAAATCCAATCAATCTATCACATGCTCAATTTTTAGACTCAGTTGTCTCATACTCATGGATAATGGTCAATAATAAAAAAGATTGAGGAACAATTAATGGAATCTATAAAGAGTCTATTAGTAGAATGAAGTAACAACTTAAGCAAAACAATAATAATAAACAGCTATAAAAATATATCCATTTGTAGCTACGAGATGACTTAGTCCGTCTCTGCTAATACAACGTATTTAATTTAAATTTTGTAACTAATGGCGCCATCTATCAAACACTTTCACGACTAATTCATAATTCTCTGATTGTCTTATGATTATCTGTAATACCCACATTATTGATGAATAGATCAATAGTTGTCTATGCAATAGATAACAAATGATAATAAAACCATCCGCGAAAATCTTGTAGGTCTACAAATTCCCTACTAACATAATGATTACCTGGCGAAGGCCGATGAAATTTTTGTGGCACACTAACGTCCGCGATATCAATTTCCACATTATTTAACACAATATCCTCATAAAAACACTGTTTGAGGTTAGTTTCATCCGGTACATATTCAATGGGCACTAGCTCCTCCAAAACATCTTCGTCTCGGATGTACGGATAGTGCTGAGCGTGTCGTAGGGGGTGGTATATTACTATCGCCAATAAAATGATTGGAATAACAATAACTAAACGCCTCAACATAATTGAGTCTCATAGCAATAAAACACTTGTACAAGACATGAAGCACTAATGCAATCATATATCTTCATTTGTGTTGTTACTTTGTGCAAATTTAATTTTGAAATTAGTAGAATATTTAATTTATGTCTTTGTTATTGTAGTTGTTTGTTTTTGCAGCATGTGTTGCAATAGTAATATTATTCATACAAATTTAATATATTTATTTCCATAGACGTTATTATAGGACGTTATGTCAATATATACAAAATTCTAGCGCATTAGTAGTCTTGGTTGCCTACTATAAAACCATTTGTACATGATAAATCACTTCCAAGATGTGCAGGCTTACGCAAGAATACTATTCGCGATTCTTTTTTATTTCAGTTTTAAATAAACAGCTGTTCTTTGTTATTGTTTCATTAACTAAATGCATTAAAATCATATGATTTCAGTCACTACTACATTAATGTGTAATTATTATGTATTTTTAAGGTATAAATAGTAAAAACTTGGCTATATAGTCATTTATATGATGAAAAAACATGTTATGTAAACAGATTCCTTACTAAATATAGGTAATTTTCTGCCACTATTATTGGTGACTGAAGCCGGCGGATACTGTATCATCCGCCGGATTCAGTCGCCAATAACCACAGCATTTATCAATCAAACCTAGGTAGTTACATATTATTTGCTATTGCTCATATTAAGGTTGGCGTTTCCAAATGTAGGCAACTTGTGATGCACATGTAATAGCATACGCGAAATGCGTATAAGAAATACGCAACTAGAACAGAAATTGTGTTGCAAAAATACGTATGCAAAAGAATAATGTTGCACGTATTCCGTAGTCTAGGTGAGAATGTACATAGTCCCTCAGTAATCGTAAAATTAAATTTATTATTTTTTGTTCACAATTACCGTAGGACTATAGACATTCTCATCTAGACTACGGAATACGTGCAACATTATTATTTTGCATACGTATTTTTGCAACTCAATTTCTGTTCAAGTTAAAGAAAACGGTGCGTATTTCTTATACGCTATTACATGTGCATCACAAATTGCCTAAATTTGAAAAACGCCAACCTTAAGCTGAACGAATTCAAGGTCTACTTGATTTAGAAAATTTACTTATTTGTTAGTACGAGTACCAGTTATCAGATGGCATGGAAAAAAATGTTACTTCATCACATTATATTGTAAAATCCTAAGTTTTATTTTTTAAATTTTATAATGATATAGTACATAAACCTTTAAAAGGAAACCAATAAAAATATATAGTTACAAAATATAATATGAATACATTTCTATATGTATATAAATAACAAGCCATTATTTCTTAACTAATTAGGTACGACAAACAGCACCAGAACAATCCAGCAAAAGTTTAGCACGATTTAAACATCCATACACCTAATACTTCACAGCGCGCTGTCTGCCGTGCCCGGAAATCATCATTAAAAAAAAAATGGTTTCGTGTAAAGAAAAATATAATGCGGGTCTATTTACATTATACCATTAAATCGCTTTATTAGTTACCTCATAAAAATATGAATCCGCTTTCTGTAAATATACCCCTATATGTATGCTTAAAAAGACAACTTACAGGAAATAAATGAGTAATACATTGTTTTTTTTTTACAGTTTCTAGCGACCACCACGTTGCTAGCTGAGCAGGCTCCTGATTTCTTTGTGCATGTGACAGAGGAAGTCCACGTAGCTGGCCGAATTGTCCACGCCGCGGTCCTCCGTCAGGAAGTGCTTGAAGACACTCTCCATTTTTTCTTTTTGTCTTACCAATGTTAACTAAGAGAGACATGGGAGCAATATATTGTAAAGATTAAAAATTAATTTCACAGCGCATGACAACGGATATAATCCTCATCGTCATGATTTTGTGTTGAAAGAGTAACTATAAGAATTTATATAGGGGTTTGTGGTGCTATCGCTATTGTTATGCGATATAATTCGTACATGTTTTATAGCTAACTAATAGCATTAAGTCAAAAATTAATGTCGAAAGATAACTATTAGTTCTTCCAGAACGATAATCTTTTACGAAGTGAAGGGCGTAAAATCGACACCATTCGCATTATTGTGTTAACGTTTCTCGATCGTTATATATCGCTCAAAAAAATATTCCCCGGTTATCAAGATTTTGTGTTAACGAAGATGGTAATTTGAAATCATTTACTTTACTTTGTTAAAATCGAGCGCAAAAGCGCCTAATTTTCAAAGTAAGTAGTTTACAGTTAGTTGTAACACAAAATTATAAAAGCAAAAGCGAATTATCTGTTATAAAATGGTAATCTGTAAATATAAACTTCATAATTTTATGGTAACTAATACTCACCCTCATATATCTATGCCTTTCTGCTCTAATATTCTCTATTATTGTCCTAACAGTCTCTGCTAGTGGATTGTTCAGTTCGGGAAGCGCCACTGCCTCGATGTTTATTTGCACAGATGAAGAAACACCAAAGACCTGCTGCACAAACTCTTGACTAGCACCCAATCCAACCCACAAGAACATATGGATGCCATTCTCTATATAACAAAATATTTATAGTGTTAACCAAAGTCCTACCAACATTCTCAATTTATGTTACCTAAGATATAAACTCCGTTATCGGTCATTTTTTCAGCACTACACCGAATCATGGCCGGCACCTCAATTTCATCACCAGTTGCTTTAAGTTCATGTAATGGAATCAACCTCGGATAGAAGTATGACAAAGAGCTAGGCACATCCATAGTCATAACAGCCTGCATCACATAGGACCTGTCATCTAAAGTCATATCAGCACCTAGAAAAATAATTATCCAAATAACCATACTAAATGTTATTTGACACCTATTTCTTATATAATAGTAAATAAGTTTAGTACTTAATTCAAGCACTATATAACAGTTCAGAGCAATTGGGGTATTGTTAGACAGCTTGGTGCTTCAAATATCAATCACAATACACTGAATTTAGAAATTAAAATCGTAAATAATCATCACATGAAAATGTTTTTTAATGATTTAAATAAATTTTATGGGTTAGATTTCTTGAAAACATAATTCAAAGGTTCAAATTACTCAATGCATAGTAATTTGAACCTTTGAATGATGTTTTCAAGAAATCTAAGCCAAAAAATTTATTTGAATCATTAAAAAACATTTTCATTTGATGATTATTTACGATTTTCCACGTGGATTATCTCAACAGTCAACTTACTACCTCTGGTACTATTTTACCAATATATCACTGGTAACAATCCACAGTAGAATACATAAATTGCAACTATTTAGTTGATTGCATGGTCACAAACTTTTTACATTAATTATATTACATATAATTGTAACTTACCTCCAGACACAGCATCGCTTTTCAACAAACAATTCACATACAGCGGCAACAGTTTCATGCATTCCGGCAATATCAGCTGTCCAGCACTGCTGGGACTAGCACAATTCTTCCTGTAATTCGCAAGCATCTGCGCTGCCCTATTCACAATACCATCCTTAACCGCTTTGGGGTTGTGTTCGAGCAGTTTAAAGACAGCCTGTTTGCTAAAGAAGTTCATGATCGTGTCCAGATCGCAACTGCGGTACAGGTCAGCCATTTGGGAGCATGTTTTTAAGGCTTGATTGATGATCCGCAGACGCCGCTGGCCTGAGACCGATGTGTAGAGTAAGGCCACTTGGATGTAGATACCTTCGTCTTCTTGCAGCTTGTCATCGTGCTTGATTTCAACAGCTATCGCCTTATCACAATCTATAATATATTGCAAAAATAAAAATTGTTGTATAACAATCAGACAGTAGCTGTTTTCATTAATTGTTTGTAGTTGCCCCGAATGATTTGCACCGGAGCTACTAGTCTTAGGACGATAAAAGATCTCAAAAACTTTGATATTTGTCATCTCACAGTGTGATATAGGGTTTCCTTTTATATAATAACATTAAAATTCATGAGTAGTAAATACCTATTGAAGCCAGTTCCATATCTGTAGTATTTGACATGAACATGTGTCCATAAAAATCGGTGGGTCGTACTCCAGTTGACGTCCTCACTCTCATAATTGCATCAAATGCCACTGGCCTGCTTATGTTTGTAATTATATCATTGATTACTCTCTCCCCATCAATATCAGCCTGCAATATAAAAAACGAGTATAGAAAACAAAAATGGTAACGAAGAGCGAAGAAAACTACAGGTAGCTTTTTTTTAATGAATATTAACATAGGTAATGTTTACTTAAATTTCGAAATATATATAGAATTTATATTCTCGATTAAATTATGTGTAACTTGAACATTTTTTCGTATTTAATGAAACTTACTTACTACGTGAGGCGAACAAATTAAACGAGCATTTTGCTACCATGCCCACAAAAGTTTTAAATTCGCGCGTTGGTGTTACTAAAGAACTGTCTACAAGAGGACATCGAAATTGTATAAGCATATTGTAGACCTATGACGCGCAAATTTTGCCATCGGACGTTGCCAGATCTCACGGAGTGTATACAAAAGGCAGATTGAAATATATTGTAGTGTTGGTAATGCAATGACTGTATACAAGAGGACATCATTACATAAACACATTTTAGACCTGCAACGCGCATTTTTGTTTCCTTTGGAGGTTGAACTTCTATTCACACCTACCAGCTGCTCACTTATTGTGCATGTTGCTGCATTGATTGTGTTGATTCTACTATCAACCTACAGCAGATATAAATTTGCCGCTAATTCTCTACCCGATCGTGTCGTGCTATCCATTATACCAGCCCGATCTTGCCCGATCCCAATGACATTTAAATTTACCACCAAATATCCCTGCCATATCACACTTTGATGACGAAACATTTTTTCCCTCGCTGTCAGCGTCACGTTAGAAAAAAAAATACGTTTTGAAAAGAGGGAACTATGTAGAAAAATAATGTAAATGGCTCGAATTATATGTATTAAAAAAATTGTAATAAACAAATTCGCGTTTATATTTGATTGCTTCTCATATAATTCTTATATAAATTTCAATTTACTTTTAAAATCTCTATTATTCTTCATTTTTAAAGTTCCTTTCTCTTGCAACTACTATAGTTTCTATATGAGCACTGACCTTCAGATGATAATACTAAAGCTACTATATTTTTTGAAATTCGTGTTATAAATATGGCTAAATATAATTGTGTCTTACCTGGAAATATGTGTATTTATAAACCTCCCCACCAGTCAGCCGCGCCACTTGTCCAATCGTGGCGATATCAATGTACGAATTGTTGAACAAAAACAAATCCACTGCACATCCAGAGCCCACACAGTCCTGACCGAGCTGGTTGTAGGTCTGGTTTTGTGGTGTTAACACCGTACGCTCTTTATCTGTACCCAACAATTTTCTATCATCCCTGTTCTTTAGTTTACCAGGCGCTTCCGCAGTTGGCAGAGATGAGTGGAACACCAACAATTTACCAGCACATTCAGAAGCCTAAAATAAAAATTACAAACATACAATAACAAGATTTCGATCGATTAGATGGTGGAATTAAACCCGTTATTGCGGTGTCTGTTTGTATGTGTATGTATGTGTCAAAATTCTGAGAAAATAGCGCAACAGATCGTGAACAAATTCGGAAATCGGCTGAGAACACAAGTTGGCACGACCCTGTGAAAATTTGAGCAAAATCGGTGCACAAACAGAGAAAAAATCAGGATAAAACCGTTTTTACAGCAAAAGCCATTTTCCCGCCAATTTGATTTCTAGGAACACCAACCCCGCAAAAAATACAGTTGGATTACCTACTAGTTTAATTTTATATGTAGATAAAAATTTAATTACGCATAAAAGAATATAAATGAAGATGAATTTGACAATATTTGACATTATATGACAATACTTTACAGTATATGACAATATTTGACTTTATTGTTGATATTTGACAATATTTGACTATATTTGAGATATATTTCACAATATTTGACTACATTAGTCTGTGATTCTGTCAAAATTCCGGGAAAACGGCGCAACGGCGCGTGACCAAATTCGGAAATCGGGTGAGAACCCGAGTTGGCATGACCCTGTGAAAATTTGATCAAAATCTGTCCACAAACAGAGCAAAAATCAGAATAAAACCGTTTCACAGCAAAAGTCACTTTCCCGCCAATTTGATTTCCAGGGACGCCAACCTCGCAAAAATTACAGTTGGAATGCCTACTAGTTTAATTTTATATATAGATAAAAATTTAATTACGCACAAAAGAATCTAAATGAAGATGAAATTGACAATATTTGAGATTATACGACAATACTAGACAATATATGACAATATTTGAGGTTATTTGCTTGATATTTGACAATATTTGACTATATTTGAGATATATTGCACAAAATTTGACTACATTAGGCAATATTCGTTTCATCTTCATTTAGATTCATCAAATATTGTCTAATGTAGTCAAATATTGTCAAATATTGTGAAATATATGTCAAATATTGTGAAATATATGTCAAATATTGTGAAATATATGTCAAATATTGTGAAATATGTGTCAAATATAGTCAAATATCAAAAATTGTGACAAATATAGTCAAAAATTTAATTACACACAAAAGAATCTAAATAAAGATGAAATTGACAATATTTGATGATATTTGACAATATTTATATGACAATATTTGAGGTTATTTGGTTGATATTTGACAATATTTGACTATATTTGAGATATATTTCACAATATTTGACTAGATTAGGTAATATTTGTTTTTTCTTCATTTAGATTAATCAAATATTGTCTAATGTAGACAAATATTGTCAAATATTGTGAAATATATGTCAAATATTGTCAAATATGTGTCAAATATAGTCAAATATCAATCAAATAACGTCAAATATTGTCATATAATTTCAAACATTGTCAAATTTTGTGAAATTTTGTCCAATATTGTCAAATTTTGTCAAATATCGTCAAAAATTTCAAATGTTCAAAATGTCAAAAACGTGAAAAAAGTTCAAAAATGTCGTATAAAAAATGTCAAAAAAACGTATAAAAAAATGCCAAAAATTACAAAAATGTCAATGTAGTTCGAAAAATCGAGTAGTGTGCCCACACCAGATATTTGTAGGTATAATTACAGGCAGAAAAGTATTATTACCTTCAAAGCCTCAAGTCCAGCAACAATAGCAGGCATCAAAATCGTCTCACATTCTCTAGTATCAGCAAACATTGTAGGAATTTGCTCCATAAGTGCATCAATAACCACATCAGACTCCTCAGGTGTACACAGGAATCCATCCAAAAGGGGCATAAACATTTCCTGTGTATCACCCACCACCAACATTTGTGGAGCAGCTAGATTACCCTACAAAAAAAAAATAACCCAAATTAAAATACAATTCCCACCAAAACTTAATTCCCAACTCACTTTTATATTGTAGAAATGGACAGTACTGTTATACGTAATAAATCCAACACGCATATTGCTCTTCTCTTGGTTATCATCAACTGGTAAGTTTTTAATAATCTCTTTCATCTGCGAGCATAACAAATGAACCAAGCCCGACTTAATATTGTTGTAAGAAACATCTATGACGAAAATTATTGCAGGCTCTTTAGGTATCTTATTGTTTCTACAATAGTCAGTAGTGGCTGTAAACTCATATGTGCCCAAAATTAATTCTGGACGTTCGTAACGGTCCATTCGGTGGCCAGTGTGGTCCAAATGTTGAAAATATTCAGCAGGTACTAAAAAAAAACAACAGAAAATTAAATATTATATGTACTTAATTACAATTTGCATACCAATGGTAAAACATATTTCTGTAGAAAGGAACCAACCCACAATAAATGTTTGTTTCTCATACTTTTATACTCTAGGTAAACAATTTAACTTAAAATATAGCTTTAAAGCTCTAGAAGTCCAAATTATTATAATATATATTTATACATTTTTTTATTGACAATATTTCAATGTATGATATATAATGTACTATTGTTTATGTATTGTATGCATCTGAAATAAATTTCTATTCTATTCTATTCTATTCTATTCTATTCTATTCTATTCTATTCTATTCTATTCTATTCTATTCTATTCTATTCTATTCTATTCTTCTATTCTACAAAATAAAAAAATATAGCTTAAAGCTCTAGAAGTCCAAAATTATCCTGAGATGAATTTAAATAAATCTTGATATAAATCTTTAGATAAATCTGTTTTCTCAACTTTAATATAGGGTGATTGGTTCCTTTTTGCAGAAAAGCTTAAAAAATACCGAAATTCAGTGAAATGTGCAAGTTAACTTATATAAACTATTTTTGTGATTGTGAGGTTGACTTATGACTACATTCAAGGCATCGAAATTATTCTAGGAAAGATCAAAGGATTCCATAATTGTATAAACTCTAAACTATGGTAATATGGTAGGTGGGCTAACGGAAGGGTGCATGCAGTGGCCACGTGATTACTCAATTTCTTCGTTGCGCGAACTCCTAGACAGAATTATTTTTCTACAAATGTTGCGATCAAAATCGCGATGGTATATGGTATATATGAACTATTGTCATGTGCTAATTCCTCTACTCCCATTGTGACTCGTCACAAAACACGAAATACCTTTCTGTCAAGCCATACCCTATATAAACATAATATATGATTTTAGACAGTAAAAACTCTCACCATCTGTTGAAGCTTTGCAGAACAAACACTGGAACTTCCGGCCAGAATCAATGAACTGCATGTATGGGCACATGTACGCCTTACACCGGATACAACGCACCGGTCCGAGTTCACCAAAATTGCAAACAGGTGGCGCGTATTCCCCCTCCAGTGTTTTTGCCATTGGGCTGATAACTAGCCCGAAAGGCACAGACGTTTGCTTCATCAGATCGTTGGTGATGGGAACATTGTACATGGTGGATCGGATGTAGCGCGGGCTTGCAAAACCCTGATCTTGTACCACGAACTTGGTGGTGACTAGTGGCGGTACCAATCCTTTTTGGTTCGCTAGGAACGGTCCGGAGCGGTTTGCTTGATCATCCTGGATTACTTGAATCTACAAACAATAGTTAGTAATATTATTTATTGTTATAATTATTTATTATTTGTTATTTGAAAAAAAATCAATCATAAAGAGCTTTTTTTATACATTATTAACACCATAAAGAGCTTTTTTTTATAAATTATTAACCCCCGTATTGACCAACGTTCCATAAATATATGAATAGTTACTGAACCAACCCATAAGTATTCGTTTTAGAACTGCTCCCAAACAATAAACGAAAGGGGCTTAGATAAATACAAATTGGAAATGTTTTTATTCTCAACACCAATAGCTAACTAGATTAGAATGAATGAATGCACAATTTTAGGGGTTCAGCCTAGAAAAGGCTGTTAACACCACAAACTAGATTAGACCCCACGCCTCTAAGTGTAGATACTTTTTGAAAAAGAGTTCTGTAAATAGTAATAATAAACTTTAGTAGTTAATTATTTACCGGACTAGGCATTTGGTCCGGATCCAATCTCCTCTGTTGCTGTTGTTGCTGCTGCTGTTGATACTGTGACGGGTATTGCCCGGGTCCACCCATTGGCCCTTGTCCGGGCATCGGAGGATATCCAGGACGGCCCTGCTGCATTTGCTGGTTCATAGGCGGAGGCATGTGCGGACCATTATCGCCGTTCATAGCTTTAGAGTAAGGCCCACTGATGTTCATTCCTTGCATTTGGTTGGGCAACTGTTGCGGGTACTGGCCTGGTGTGAATGGTTGGTTCATGCCTGGCATCGGGGGTTGATTGTATTGTTGCGGCTGACCAGGCATCGGTGGTCTGCCTTGATTGTAACTGTTGTATTGTCCGGGGCCGGGTTGGTTGGAAATTGGAGGTTGGCCAGGCATTGGAGCCATTGGGGGCTGGCCGGGCATAGGCGGTTGCCCCATTACTGGTCGCTGGTTAGGCATGGGTGGTTGTCCGGGAAGCGGTGGTTGCCCCATTACTGGTCGCTGTCCAGGCATTGGTGGTTGCCCAGACATTGGTGGTTGCCCAGGCATCGGTGGATGTCCAGCCAGTGGGGGTTGACTGGAAATTGGCGGATGTGCCGACATTGGAGGTTGACCTGGCATTGGAGGTTGACCTGGCATTGGTGGACGACCGTGCATTGGTGGTTGTCCTTGCATTGGAGGTAGTCCAGTCATTGGTGGTTGACCTTGCATTGGTGGTTGTCCAGTCATTGGAGGTAGGCCAGTCATTGGTGGTTGACCTTGCATTGGTGGTTGTCCAGGCATTGGAGGTTGTCCTTGCATTGGTGGGTGTCCTTGTATTGGCGGTTGTCCTTGCATTGCTGCTGAAGCTTGCATTGTAGGTAATCCAGACATTGGTGCTTGGCCTGGCATTGGTGGTTGACCTGGCATAGGTGGTTGTCCCCCCATTTGAGATTGACCCATTAAAGGTCCACCAATTTGTGTTTGACCTGGCATTGATGGTTGCCCACCCATTTGTGATTGAACTAGCACAGGTGGTTGTCCCCCAATTTGTGTCTGACCTGGCATCGGCGGTTGCCCACCCATTTGTGGCATCGGAGGCCGTCCTGTCATCGACATTGGTGGTTGTCCTGACAATGGTGGCATTCCCGTTTGTCCAAACTGCTGGGATAATTCTGATGTTGGTGGTAGTACTTGTTGTTGCCCTGCCATTGGTGGTTGTCCAGGCTGGGGAGGTTGTCCAGGTATTGGAGGTTGTCCCGACATGGGTGGTAGTGCTTGTCCTGGCATAGATGGTAGCGATTGTTGGCCAGGCATGGAGTGTCCTCTACTCATTGGTGGCATGCCCGCATTAGAGACTTGAGGTGTCGTTGATTGAATATTGGCCTGTGATAACTGTGGAGCAGTACCCATATTCTGTCCAGGCATTTGAGGTATTCTCCCACCTCCCTGCTCAGAAAATGGTGGATAACCCCGGCTAGTTGGAGGTGCTTGATTGTTTGACGCAACTGGTGAGGGTGCTGGTAGTGGTGGTCCTGATGATATGTTTCTGGGTGGTGCACCCATTTCAGCTGCCCCATTTTGTTGTGGTGGTCCATTCATGCTGGGTGGGCGCTGGCTCGGTGGTAATTGACCCGGTGGCAATTGACTCAGTGGTGGTCGCATGCCAGTTGGCGGAAGGTTCATTCTGGGCTGGGGCGGACCATATTGACTTGGCTGTGGGGGAAAGGACATTGGACCACCAGGTTCTGGCCCTGCACCCTGTTTCGGTGGTCCCAATGGCACATTTTGAAAAGAGCCTTGTGTCGGTGGTGGAGCATGCTGGCTCAAATATTGTGGATTCATTCTTGATTTCTACAATAAAACATACTTCATTACAATATACAGGTCTATGGTTTGGTCTTGCTTGGATTGTTCATTTTATGATTCATACCAGATGGAGTTTTACTGTAATGTATGTGTAACTGTATATATACAAGAGGTCAGTTTTTTGTTATTGTAAAATATGCAGTATCTATTAAAACAACCTGACTAAAGCAATAGCAATTTTATTTGTGCATCTATCCATAACCCCCATGCTATGTATAGCCGGTGCATAGCAGTGCTCAGATTGACATATATCAACCCAATAACATCTCCTGTAGGGCCTATATGGACATGGGTTGCACCTGGCTGGTGTCAGAGCTACCTGATTGCTGTATGGATGGTACATCATGGTGCTCAGATCGACATATATTGACTCAAGAGTATTGCCTCTATGTCCTACATAGTCAGTACAACCCCCATCCCTAAGTTGTGTGCACTGCAGCCCCTCACAGACCTATTGTGCCATGCAACTTCTAACATTATAATCACACGTTATAGTTACCTCACCTTTATACAACCAAGCCTAAGAATTTGGGCATTAGCCTTTTTAGAACCAAGCTACAATTATTTTTCTTAATTTAATGAAATAAGGCTTCCATTAAATAAACAGATTACAATAATTTAGTCTTGCCTGAATGATCAAGAGCTGGTTGACCTTAATAAAAACTTTTATATTTACAAACAAGTTTGACAACAAACATATTTCATAAAACTCTATTTTCAAAGTGATGAAAAAATTATAAACAGCCATTTCCCACAAACCAAACAATAGTTTCAAGTGATAAATATGGAAACAATCTATTAATCAGAGTGAAAGTCATTACAGCAATTAACAGTCATCATAAAACAAAACATTACTAATACAAACAGTATGCAAATGTTTCATGAAGAATTTGTTTGATTTAATTTTATCAATACCCTAATTATAATATCTAATTTATCTAGCAGACTTTGAATTATTTTGCTGACCCAAATTAAATGTTGTTTATTTCCGGATTGCGGCCATCTGTGATCTTAATTCTTTCACAGGGTCAAACTGTTATTGTTTTACAAACAATTGGTGGTACTTACGTGTAAAAATTAATTATTTAACACTCAAATAAACAGAAATCAAGTCATCACAGACCCTCTCAAGACAGGGCTATGCCACGTAAGGTTACAATGCGCATGTTTTGGTAACCTCCACGTCAATCTTACCACTAAAACGACAATATCACACAGAACTGTCAAAAAAATTAATTTGATACGATTTTAAGGATTAAATAATGCGATTTAAACAAAAACAAGGGTAGTTAAAGTATTATATAATTAGGGCTAATGAGTATTAGAATTATATTGATATTTAATAAGGTTTTAAAGATGTTTTTTAACATACCGAAGTGTTGTAACCTATAAAGTTGTAGTTACGGCTGTATCTACACAAATAAGCACTAAATCACATCCAAATACGTTGCAAGTTCAGTCCAATAACATTAGCTAATTTTGGTTGTAATTTATAAATCACTTATCGCTGCTAATTAAGTAAAATGCGAACAACTAATATTTGTTGTCATCGGATTTTGACACTACGTGTAACTACAGGCGGGCCAACTGGATAAAACTGTTCCACTAAAAATATTGGCTACATTTTGCGAATACATATGTTTTATGTATAATACTAATTGATAAAAGATTTATAACTTATAATATACAACATGTAGATAATTAAGTTGTATTCATATTAAATATTTGTATTAATTATGCTGAACTTTTTGAGATTGATGTATAATAAGTTGCCTATAATATAAGTCTATAATAATAATAATATGGATTCGAATATTATAATCAACAGTCGCTACTAAGCAAAGTGGTAAAAAATAGTAGTTTCATCTCCTTTATTAGTATATTCTGTATTCAATACAACTTAAAAAATGTAATGTAAAAAAAAGAATTATAATAAGGAGAAAATCAATCTCTGGACGAGTTTAGGTGCTTGGCTGACTAATTTCTGTTATATCTGATATTTATAAAGACTAAAATAAATGCAATGCTTTAGATTTGAAGTGGTATTATATTTCATCAATTGTTGTAAATTTTATTAGGTATATAGTCTATACCTATTCTATAATTTTATTTAGGTATTAACTAGTCTAGTCTATACCTATGGTTTGAAAAATATCGCGTGCGTGTAGTCTGTACATTAGTTAATATATAAACATATGTTTACTTCTAGCATACCTTAAATATACCTTTATTTCTGTGACCATAAAAAAAAAGTTATTTTATTACAATATATAATGCAACATTTAACAACATCACTGGTCACATGGTGTTTAACAACATCACACAATCATGGGATATAGTTACCGTGTCGTTATACAACCGAGCCTAAGACTTTTAAGTATTGAAGAGTGCCACGAGAATGCTTACGACCAGCTAAACACTAACAACTGTTCTTACCTATTTCAATGTCAGCCATAATGTAAATCAGAAGAGTTTATTGATACTAATGATCTGCAACAACGGAGCATCCTTCATCAACGATTCCTCGCCCAAACAAAACACTAATAATATGAATTCACAGGTACAGTAGTTTTAAATACCCATCCAAATTTAGTTTATTCACTAAACTATCATAAACGTCACTTGTTTTAGCCGGCATTTGTTTTACGTCAATAGCAGTGCTGCAAATCGAACAATATTATAATATATAATATTATTATTATCTTGTATTATTTTATATAACTACTTATATAAGTTTAATTGCTTAATCAGTTTGCGGATTTAAGTTTTGAAGCTGTAGGATTATATTTTCTTTGCTGTAAACACAAGTTTCATTAAAATTCATATTTATTTTTCATTTTGTAGGATTGGCAGCACTGTTTTTTTTGACAGCTGTAGCTTGAAAGTATTTGTTGGTCGAACAATTAATAATTTATTTTAACCTGTTATAATTATGGGCAAACAGTACTTTGTGAGTCTAGTAATGTAGTACCAGTGGTTTTAATGTTATATATACAATAAACATGAATCAATAGTGTCGCACAATTATATATTTCCATGTGAATACGATCTCATGGTAATAGTTTGCTACGTGAATATGTTGCGTTGAAATCATCGTTTGTTGGAACCAGGGAACACGTACAGCAAGCAAGATTATCTAGTTATAATAGATGAAATATAATTTACAGGTGAGTACACTTAAAAAACATTACCTACAGCAGGACCGTGCCGTGAAAAAGGACCGCATTATGGGGCACCGTAAAGCCCTGAATGTCTTCTCAAATGTATATTTGTAAAATATCCATCTCACTACATTTAATATGCGACCATTTTCGCTAATTCACCGCGCGATTTACGTATGGTCTTTGACTGTAATTAAAATCAAATCAAAAAGGTAGTACAAACAATGTTTTTGTACTCACATCCTAAAAAGCACCATACACGATCAATAATACTGTCAATATTTTAGAATACTGACAGTATTACTGTACGATAATATGTTTAAAATGTTCCTTATTCTAAAATATTGACAGTATTACTGATCGTGTAGGGCAATAGTAATGATGGAATGAATAGAATACTGATGTTTATCTTCATAATTGATTTCTTGATAAATATTGAAGGTGGATTGAAGCAAATATTGACATTACTAGGACTGACAGTATTATTGACCGTGTAAAGTGCGTTTAAGGCAAGTAATTTCCTGCAATGATTTGGGTGCGGAAAATGCTATTTCCCGCACTAGTGTGAGAAATGAGCCATATATGTGTTTTATATGTTTTTGCATCGATGTATACTTGGTTGCCTAACATGAACACACATTAAATTTGGCGAAACAACTTTAAATGATTTTCAACAAATATTAAGTGTTTATTCATACAAAAAATTACATACATATACATTATTCGTGCGATTAGGCTGTTTTCCTGCGCTAATAATGTAAATTACTATTGCATTATGTAATTTTTGTAACGGGCTGTTGTAAGTCAACATGACAACTTTCAATTTGAAAAGTAAAAAAAACCTCAGTGTGCTAATGCCAGTGACAACTTTCAATTAAAAACGTAAATAAAACCTCAGTGTGCTAATGACAGTGACATGTGAACAGATTTTCTAAAATCTATATGTGAATATGTTGCGTTGAAATCACCGTTTGTTGAAACCAGGGAACATGTACAGCAAGATTATCTAGTTATAATAGATGAAATATAAAAATTACAGGTGAGTACTCTTAAAAAACATACGTTACTGTTACTGCAAATTCCTCGTGATTTCTGGGCATTCATCTGGTTTTGATTTGGTGGATGATATCAGGTGCAATTTATGGATGGATTTGGCATATTGATATTCATCAATATTTCGGAGTTTTGGGGATTTTATTAATTGTATATTTTACCTCTTTAAACATGTATTAGTACATCTGAGGAAGATTATTTGTATGAAGAAATAAATATGACTATGACTATAAGCTGTAACTTAACACTCAAATAAGTATATTCAAAATTTTAATTTAGGCTTTTCCGCCTGGTCAAGGAAGAAGCTCTGAGGGCTTTAATTTGCCTTAACTTCAAAGAAAATCTCTGAAAAACTGTGAAAAGTGATTCGCGAAAATTCGCCCCGCTGGGGATCGAACTCAGCCTCCCCAATGCTCAGTACGAGACGGACGACGCTTCTAACCACTCGGCCACTGAGTTGAATATATATTTTTTCAAATTATTTCTTTTACGTAAATTAATTCAATGGTGGAAAAGTCTCACAACTCTTAGCCCTATAAAGATAGAAGTTTTTTTTGCATTTGCTGAAAGTCCAAAGATGACAGCACAGTAACCTGTAACAAAAGTCTGGATCACACAACTAAATATTTAAATTTGTGTATATTTGGTCACATACAGTATGTACCCCTTTTTATTGGTTTTAGGTAGTACTTGTTGAAATATAACATTGTGCATTAATTTTTTGGAGTGACCACATGTGTTTTATCAAGATTTAAATGTCTGCTTTTGCTGAAATTTTCACGGGATCACACAAGCTAGATTTCCAAAATTGGTCCCAATTCATTCAGCTGTTTTACCTCAATTATGTTCATAGACATACATACACATAGACAGACAGACACACACAGTCGGAAATTTTTCAAAAATGGTTTATTTCGACTATATTAGCCATGAAACAGAGTCCAAATTACGATTTCAAATTTTTTCGCGTTATCAATACATCAGTCCTGTATTCGGGAAGTAATGAACTAATCCAACTTAAAAGAATATCTATCTTCAAACAGAAACATACAACTCCTCCCACTATTCCCTCTCTACATTCATCTACTTCCTTTCCCACGCTAGCGTTATGTAGATTTCCACGCATTTACCATCCTTTTTGAAACATTCACTCATCTTTATGGAGGATTGCATGTATAAAAATAATTTCTTGTCAAGAATCTATCTATATAAAAAAAATCTCACACTGCTCTTCCACATCACCAACCACAATAAAAATATACAAAAATAAAAATACAAATAGAAATAAAAATAACACTCCGCAAAAAAATCCAAATTAACCTCATCTATCTATATAGGAGTGATTAAAAAGTTTGGATTAAATATTGTGCGCGAATTGCTAAAACTATTAAGTGGCGCGTGTATGTACCATCTGTCGCCGGGGGAAGTTACAGCTCAAAGTTTTCGGTGTGAGTGCTGCAATTGGCCCCGCAAAAGTATTTAAAGTTGGAAAAAAAGTAATAATTTATGGCCGCCGAGTTGGCTTCATAAAAGAATCCATTCGTCTGCTACAATGGCGGAATGGAAACGGCCGCATTAGTGCCGCTGGATTTGTTGCTTCTCCACCGAGTTTAATTTACTCCCCATCGGTGCAAATAGCAGTGAAATTCAATTAGATCTGTAACGTCTATAAATAAACTCTCTTCAAAATTGTTACGAGAATAAATATAAAAATGTAAATCTACACACACAAAAACTGTTTGAAAGTTGTTAAGGAATTAATATTACCGACATTAAAATACAAGTTTAAAAAAAATGTGTAAAATGTGTTATGGGAACATAAAAACACGAATCTACAAAAAGTAAATGTGTAAAACTTATTGTGGCTAGTAATAATTTCAAACAAATGAGAATGAAAATGGAGTAAGTCATATTTGAATTGTTTTGATAAAGAGAAGATTTTGCGTTTGGTATTTATGTAAATCGACGTAATATCTATGAATATTTTAAGTTTAAACTTATTTTAAGAGAAAAGTTAGGCCACCCCTGCTATAGACAAACTGTGTGGAGCTCGAAAATGGCTAGAGCTTAGCCGAAACTAGTTGCAAAGTGTAACTGAAGTGTGATAAAAAACAAAGTAAAAAATCGTTTTATTTATCCTTTAAAATGAATTATCACAAAGTAGACGCCTTAACAATCCAATATGTGTAACATTTTCTATTTGTATTAATATTACCAAAAGAAAACAACAACAATTCTGAAACTTGTTATGGGAATTAATATTACCGACATAAAAACACAACCACACACAAATGTGTAGAAAAATTATCTAAAATTTATTATGGAAATTAAAAATATAAATTTTCAAAAACTCTCTAAAACCTGTTACGGGGATCCTAACTGCTAAAATCTACAAAAAAAATGATCTATAACTTGTTATGTTATGGAAATTAATATGTATATTTCCAAATTAAAAACACACTACTTGTGGTAACAAAAAGAAATTAAATTATAATAAAATTAATAATATTATTGTCATATATTACTTTCTATACGTTATTTAAAAATCCAATTATTTCTATATAAATCCATCTCGTTTATTACTATTTTGAATATTATTGATATTATTTTATTTCCTACGTTTAATTGAATTATATACATATTTTATAACGTCATGTATATGCAATATCCATAATTAATTGGAATTGGAAACTTCAATATATTGCGTTTTATTTATTAAAATGATTTGTAATTACTTCTAATCAAATAATAATAATAATAATTAATAATAACTAGCTGTACATTCGATGCGTTTTATTTACTTTTATAATCAAGTAATTTTAATATATTCATCCCATAAAACTGCACTATATGCAAAAGTTGTGCCAAACTTGATTATTATTTTAAGATGAACACATAAACATCCGACATTAAATCCAACTTTACACGTTATTTTCAGTCTACAATTCTATAGCAATTGTTTATTAGCGTCTGTCGCGTAAAGCGCTGATAACGACCCAATAAAAGTGCATTATTAAGAACATAATTCTTAATACGACGATGCCCTCCCCGCCTGCGTAACAGGCGGAACTCGTTATTGTGCCATGCATAAATTCGCGTAATTAACTTTACACATAACAGCACTTTGCATTTTTATATAATAATTAGCGCCTCTGGTGTGTTCGCGTGAAACATGCGTTTTTAGTAAAATTGGCAATTCACAAACGATGATTTACGTATTTTTGCTTACTCATATCAAGTATTGTAATTGCGAATTTAATTTTTTCAGTCACATATAGCATACAATAAAAATTTAACTTATTTTTTTTACATACAGAATGATTTTAAAAGTCCATATAAAATTCATAATGAATTATCCCTATAATATAAAAACGAAGAAATTTTTTTTAAGTCAATCGCCCTCATGGGATTTGAACCTGCGATCGCAATGATATTTCTTTTACTGCCAAATATCCCTGCCACATGACAGTTCGATGACGACACATGATTTCCTTTCACTATACGATCCTGTATACAGTTCTTGTATACAGTTCTTGAACCGATCTGTTATGTTATGACTTTTGTGCTAACAGTGCAAACCTGCGACCCCCAGGTTCGAATTACACGAAGGGTTATATTTTTTATGTTTTTAATATAATATTTAATTGAAGTAATAAGGAATTGGTTGTTTACATATTTAATTCGTGCAATAAACATATCACCCTCTGGCAATTGATTTATGACCCCCTAGAAGGACAGGGTTCCACTTAGTTTATTAATAAACATGCTTCGACATTCTAACCAAGGCTATGTGATAAGTGATATAAATATATTATAAACTAGAACATGTTTTTAACACATGTACCAAGTTAAGTTTCATGAATATTCAAGAGTTATAACTAGAGTTTAGTCAAATTTGTGAATGAGAAAAGTAAAATCGTATTATGAAAATACGTCGAAAATTTTAATTTTCAAATAGCAATTTCTAAATTGTACATACTTATTAAAGAATATAATTTTAACAAATATTATAAGTTAACTATTAATATGGCATAGATATGAGATTCCTAAAGGTCGTTTTAGACAGGACAATTTCTTGACTCAAAAGTTAGTCAAGATGCGAGACAATCTAAATTGTTTCATATCATACAGCATATTATTTGAAATATTGAATTGGATGGTAGATCGAATGGAAAAACATAACGTGTTCTATTTGTCAAGGACAAATTGTATGGGAGGAGGATATATGAATTTATTTCTTGAACAACTTTTGAGCTAAGAAATTGTCTTGTCTAAAACGACCTTACGAAAAATAGAAAACAAGTCAAAAATGGATGAAATAAAAAACGTTATTATGTTTTAGAATTAGTATTTTAATTGATGCTACAATTTATGTAATAATGACTATGTTTTATATAATACAAAATTATTATATAAATTAAATTTATCATAAAATATTTTCCTCCTTTATTACCTTGTTTATTAGATGTTAAAGAAAAAAAATACATAAACTTTACTTATGTAGTACATTGTATCTTATTGCTAATTATGTCTTATTACCTTTTCCGCCCTTGAGGATGGGGTGCGAGAAATTTACAACGGTATTTATAATTATTGGCGGAATGGGCCTGCCTCAGGGCAACTAGCATCTACCTACCATACATGCAACCGCTATGGGATATCCTACAAAGGTCGGTAGATCTCCCAAAAACCGCAGCCCTTAACATTCAATAGTTAATGCATGTCTAGGCTTAAATTATGTAATGGCCGGATCAAATTATATCGGTCGGGGATTATTTCCCGAAGTTAGCCCTCCGCGAGCATAAGAAACTATGTTAATTAATTAATTTGCTCACGCGTTAAATAATGATAGTCTCCAGACATACAACTTGCAATTTGTTTGTGTAGGGGTTCGGTATAAAATATTACACCTGACGTAAATCGTTTATTTCAAGTAATATTTAAAATGTAGTAATCCAGTTATTATAAAACGTATAAAGGTTTAGAATAAAAATATAAATATAAAACATAAGTTATTTATTTAATTTGCATTTAATTAAAAAAATTATGGCAAGTTTTTTATGTTGAAATTTCATCTTGAAAATCTTACTTTACAAAAAAATGACTTTAGGACTGTATAACTTGAAAAATACTTACGTCATGAAGATATAACTAGAAAAATTTAATTTCTCAATCAATTTTACTTATAAAACATAAGCTATACATTTAATTTGCATTTAATTAAAAATTTTATGGCAAGTTTTTTATGTTGCAATTTCATCTTGAAAATCTTACTTTACAAAAAAATTACTTTAGGGCTGTATAACATGAAAAATACTTACGTCATGAAAATATAACTAGAAAAATTTAGTTTCTCAATCAATTTTACATATAAAACATAAGTTATATATTTAATTTGTATTAATTGTAAAATTTATGGCAAGTTTTTTATGTTGCAATTTTATCTTGAAAATCTTACATTACAAAAAAATGACTTTAGGGCTGTATAACTTGAAAAATACTTACGCCATGAAAATATAACTAGAAAAATTTAATTTCTCAATCAATTTTACATATAATACATAAGTAATATATTTAATTTGCATTTAATTAAAAAATTTATGGCAAGTTTTTTATGTTGCAATTTCATCTTGAAAATCTTACTTTACAAAAAAATTACTTTAGGGCTGTATAACATGAAAAATACTTACGTCATGAAAATATAACTAGAAAAATTTAGTTTCTCAATCAATTTTACATATAAAACATAAGTTATATATTTAATTTGTATTAATTGTAAAATTTATGGCAAGTTTTTTATGTTGCAATTTTATCTTGAAAATCTTACATTACAAAAAAATGACTTTAGGGCTGTATAACTTGAAAAATACTTACGCCATGAAAATATAACTAGAAAAATTTAATTTCTCAATCAATTTTACATATAAAACATAAGTTATATATTTAATTTGCATTTAATTAAAAAACTTATTGCAAGTTTTTTATATTGCAATTTTATCTTGAAAATCTTACTTTACAAAAAATTACTTTAGGGCTGTATAACATGAGAAATACTTACGTCATGAAAAAATAACTAGAAAAATTTAATTTCTCAATCAATTTTACATATAAAATATAACTTATATATTTAATTTGTATTTAATTATAAAATTTATGGCAAGTTTTTGATGTTGCAATTTCATCTTGAAAATCTTACTTTACAAAAAAATTACTTTAGGGCTGTATAACTTAAAAAATACTTACGCCATGAAAATATAACAAGAAAAATTTAATTTCTCAATCAATTTTACATATAAAACATAAGTTATATATTTAATTTGCATTTAATTAAAAAATTTATGGCAAGTTTTTTATGTTGCAATTTCATCTTGAAAATCTCACTTTACAAAAAAATTACTTTAGGGCTGTATAACATGAAAAATACTTACGTCATGAAAATATAACAAGAAAAATTTAATTTCTCAATCAATGTTACTTATAAAACATAAGTTATATATTTAATTTGCATTTAATTAAAAAAATTATGGCAAGTTTTTTATGTTGCAATTTCATCTTGAAAATCTTACTTTACAAAAAAATGACTTTAGGGCTGTATAACATGAAAAATACTAACGCCATGAAAATATAACTAACAAAAATTAATTTCTCAATCAATTTTACATATAAAACATAAGTTATATATAAAATTTGCATTTAATTAAAAAATTTATGGCAAGTTTTTTATGTTGCAATTTCATCTTGAAAATCTTACTTTACCAAAAAATGACTTTAGGGCTGTATAACATGAAAAATACTTACGTCATGAAAATATAACTAGAAAAATTTAATTTCTCAATCAATTTTACATATAAAACATAAGTTATATATTTAATTTGCATTTAATTTAAATTTTTATAGCCAGTTTTTCATGTTGCAATTTTATCTTGAAAATTTGCTTTTAATTAACAAATTTATGGCTAGTTTTTTATGTTGCAATTTCATCTTGAAAATCTTACTTTACAAAAAAATTACTTTAGGGCTGTATAACATGAGAAATACTTACGTCATGAAAAAATAACTAGAAAAATTTAATTTCTCAATCAATTTTACATATAAAACATAAGTTTATTTAATTTAAATTTTTATAGGCAGTTTATCATGATTTTTATTTGAAACAAATTCCGACTTTGAGGCCCTTTAAATACAACCACAACTCGTGCTATTATAATCAACTATTTAAAAACAAATTTAATTTTTTTTGGAAAATACGTAAATAAATGATATAATAAACCAACAAAATAAAATAAAACAGATTATAGTTTGAGAAAAACCTCAGAGGTTTGAATTTTCTAGAGTTTTTCTTTAAAATATGAAATATCTTACAAGGACTTCTTCAAGAAGTCGTTTATATACCTGTATTAGACCAACCACATGTCGTCCCCTTGTTTATGCGAGGGGGCAACCTGTCTCCCATTCAATAATTACCTGCACCGGCAGATGCGGCGGGGCACCTGTTAAATGCCTCGACCGGGCGCATGCCCCGGCGCTTGAAACCGTGGCGGAGGCGCCAAAACATCAAAAGGAGCGCGCGTAGTGTGACGTCGGTCGCCGTCCGGGAAAGACGCCGCCGCGAGTTCTCAGTCGCCTCAGCGTCGCGACGCCGTGAACACACGCGACCCCGCCGCCGCGCCTCCTCGAACGAACCGACAGTGCGCCGCTATATTTACGTCCGAAAAAGTACGAAAACTGCATATTCACACACATGCGGACTGTTTCACGATTTATCTGCACTCCCCGGTGTTCCGCGTTTCCGCATTTTTGTACACTTGCCAGAAAAGATGAATAAGATTGCGATGACGTTACAGTCACAGGATGTTGACTTGTGCTTATAATTAGAAATAAATTTGAAAAAGTATTTTTTGTTGTTGGGAGGTCATATCAGAATATGTGCCAAAAAAAAAGAAAAATATATAAACTTAAATGCGATCTCAAAAAGAAATTCTGGTGCAAATATAACAAAAGTTTTTGGTTTATTACATTTTAGTTGGAAGGATAATATCTATGTGCCAAAAAAATATATACTTAAATGGGATCTCAAAAAAAAATCGTGATATTCTGATGAAAATAAACAAAAGTTTATGGTTTATCACGTTTTAGTAGGGATGTTAATATCTATGTGCAAAAAAAAAGATAAAATATATAATTAAATGCAATTTCAAAAAGAAATTCGTGATACTCTGGTGTAAATATATTTTTAAAACAAAAGTTTATGGTTTATTACATTTTAGTTGGGATGTTAATATCTATGTGCAAACAAAACTGAAAAAATATATACTTAAATGTGATCTCAAAAAGAAATTCGTGATACCAACAAATATGTTTTGAAAACTAAAGTTTATGGTTTATTACATTTTACTTAGAATGTTAATATGTATGTGCCAAAAAAAAGAAAAAATGTATATTTAAATGCGATCTCAAAAATAAATTCGTGATACCACCAAATATGGCTTTTCAAAGTTAAAAGTTTATGGTTTATTACATTTTCTGGGAGGTTAATATCTATGCGTCTAAAAGAAGGAAACATATATACCTTTTTTGTGAGTTTAATATGTAAAGAAAGCGAAAAAAAAGGAAAACATATATACTTAAATGTGACCTCAAAAAGAAATTCGTGATACCAACAAATATGTTTTTAAAACTACAGTTTATGGTTTATTACCTTTTTTTGGGAGCCAAAAAGAAGGAAAACATATATACCTGTTTTGGGAGGTTAATATCTAAAGAAAGCGAAAAAGAAGGAAAACATATATACTTAAATGTGATCTCAAAAAGAAATTCGTGATACCAACAACTATGTTTTGAAAACTAAAGTTTATGGTTTATTACATTTTAGTTAGAATGTTAATATCTATGTGTCAAAAAAAAGAAAAAATATATATTTAAATGCGATCTCAAAAATAAATTCGTGATACCACCAAATATGGTTTTTAAAAATTAAAAGTTTATGGTTTATTACATTTTCTGGGAGGTTAATATCTATGCGTTAAAAAGAAGGAAACATATATACCTTTTTTGGGAGTTTAATATGTAAAGAAAGCGAAAAAAAACGGAAAACATATATACTTAAATGTGATCTCAAAAAGAAATTCGTGATACCAACAAATATGTTTTTAAAACTACAGTTTTTGGGTTATTACCTTTATTTGGGAGCCAAAAAGAAGGAAAACATATATACCTTTTTTGGGAGGTTAATATCTAAAGAAAGCGAAAAAGAAGGAAAACATATATACTTAAATGTGATCTCAAAAAGAAATTCGTGATACCAACAAATATGTTTTTAAAACTACAGTTTTTGGGTTATTACCTTTATTTGGGAGCCAAAAAGAAGGAAAACATATATACCTTTTTTGGGAGGTTAATATCTAAAGAAAGCGAAAAAGAAGGAAAACATATATACTTAAATTCCATCTCAAAAAGAAATTCGTCAGAATCTGGTGCAACGTGTGTCTTTAAAACAAGAGTTTTTGGTTTATTACATTTTAGTTGTGAGAAACTTTGTGTATTTTGTATGGTCGATTTGGTGTGAGAAAATAAGTTTTTTTGAGAATTATATAAATATTAGTGCAATATGTTTGGTTAAAAAAAAGTGTTTGGGATACATTTTGAGGATTTATTGTGAGAAAATTAGTGTAGTATTTCATATAAAATAAAACTCTTAAATGTTCACAATAAAACAACCAACAATCACTTTATTATTATCAAAAATGACTATGCCTATATTAAGAAACAAAATTATTTATTATATGAGGCCCAATTTGAAGCCTCATGAAGGTACAACACGTCAGTGCTTTAACCCTTTTGTGACATTTTTTTTTCTGTGATACATTGGAATAATCTTATTGTTTTTGTAACTCAAAATTATATTTTATAATAGAAAATGTTGAAATAACGATTGAACAGGTGAATGGTCAAAATGTATATCAAGTATGCTTTACATTGTTTTTAGAGAGAATAACAATTGAAGAGCGTTGTTTAAATTTATTGAAAATAATAGAATACTATAGTTTTAATCAAAGTAGGCTGACCATCGCTCTCTTTTCACTCAATTTTAATTTCAGGTTAAATTAAATTATTAAATTTTGTTTAACAGTTTAAAAATAATAATCAACATTTCTTAATCCTTAGAAAGGAAACAATGCCAACACATGTGGGTGGGTGGTTGGTCAACACACCGAACACTAGTGAAAATTTAAATGTCTTCACCAAACATTTAAAACGATCAACATATGAACAGTCAAAATTTATATCAAGTATGCTTTACATTGTTGTTAGAGAATAATAATTGAAGAGCGTTGTTTAAATTTATTGGAAATAATTGAATACTATAGTTGTAATAATCAAATCTCTTTTTGCGGAATTTTAATTTTAAGTTCTCTAGAAAGAAAACAGTTGAAGAGCATTGTTGGTCCAATACATATTTCATGCTCAAATTGGATTGTCAAGGCGTTTACTTTGAAATAATTCGATTTAAAGCAGGGCCGGATCATAGCATAGTCAAATCATAGTCAATCTTGTGTGGGGCCCGACAGGAAACAAATGTCGCCCCGAATAGGTTAATCCGGCACTGTTTAAAAGGATACATAAAACGAAGATTGTAAGCAGGGCCGTAACTAGGCAGGGGCACGGGCCTAGGGACATATGTGGAGAAATCAATAAATCATTTATATCCTAATATGGTAATTATAAATTTTTAAGTACAGCATGTGGGCCTCCAAATTATGTTTGCACGCGGGCGGCCGACTACCTAGGACCGGCCCTGCATATAAACATATGAACACATGGTATAGAATTAAAATCCAGTAACCCTAGGGTGCTTTCGACCGTAGTCCATCCGGCCGACCTAGCACACATAATTAAAATGCAATAATAAAAATAAACGTGCCTCCTTCTCAGTGCACTAGTGAAGGCCAGTGAACAATAATTTTCCCAACAAATATTCTAATCTAACCGCGATTATTTTATAATATATATAATATATACACAAACAGTGCAGATAAATCGTGTTAGATTGCTAAACATCTAAAGTCCGCAAGTGTTAATCGAATCGCATCCGTTTCTCTCCAACAGATCGCCGCTGTGTGAGTGTGAGTGTATGTTCCAACGCTTTGTGGGACACTTTTAGTTTCGGGGCGAAGTTACACGGCCCCCGCCATCCATCGAACTTTGCGAATAAAACTGAAATACTGGATTCCGGATTAAAGTTTCGCGCAACTTCCGAAATAAATGCCGCTTAACCAAATCATGTGAAAATGCGCGCTGCTCGAGCTCCATTGAACTGATTCCTCTGACTTTCTGCGGGTAGTGCAATCCGCGGGGCGAATTTGCGCCGGCTGCACCGAGATTAAAAACACGAGAAACACGATGATGGGGAGCAAGGGGATTTTAGTTGGATTGCTTCTTCTGCTTGGGCTCGGCGTGCAATTTACAGGTAGGTTATTTGTTGGTGCGAGTTGGGAAATTATTCCGGGTGTTATGTGTGAGCGCGCAATGTTATTAAAACGGATTATTATGTTTTTGCAAACGTTTGCGCGCTTCAAATTGGACGGAATTGCGAATAGGGTTTTATAGGTTGGAAACAAAACCGCAGTGTTTTCGGTTACCGGAGTTTCGCGTGAATGCACAACATGGGGAATTGACGGGGATTTGTGGAATACTTTCCCAATAATAACAAGTTCTGTAAAATGATGTTTTTATGTGTATTATTTTTAGTGGAGTTTTAGCAACTTATACGATCAAATCAGGTTAGACAAAAGTTTTCTGAATCCATTATTTTTGAATTTATTACGAATTTATACAATGTATTCTATTATTTATTTAACCTCTTTATGGTGCGTGTAAGCAGTACAAAAACTGCTGTCCAGGACCTACACTTTACCGAAAATAATAATCTAATGACGAAGAAAAAGATATTACAATTAAATTAAAATAAAATAACAGAGAAAACGTAAATGAAAAATATATACAGAATCAGTAAATCATGAAATAAATTAGAATAAGAATAACCTAACAGAGAATCATGACACATGAAAACTAAATCATCTACATAATTTTTCTTAAACTAGATATAAACTGTTTTATAGATGATCATAATAATAATATAAATAATAGTAGCCTATACCATTTTGTGTGACAATTGCTAGTAAATCAATTTTTATGTCGTTATTAATCTGAGGATTTGAACATGTTTCAAGGAAAAAGTAATAGGAAATCTGAGTTTTCAAACCAAATTTTTTTAGCAGTTCAAGTTTTGTAGTTACAGCTCAATTTTGTGTTTTGTTTAAAAAAATAACGAAAAGTTGCAAGTAAATTCATTTTTCTGTCATTACAAATATGAGAAATTGATTAATTTTGGACTTGTTTCAAAGTGAATTTAATGTGGCACCCGTATTTTCAAACAACAATTTTTTATTATGTCAAGTTTCGTAGTTACAGTCCCATGTTGTGTTTTGTTTAAAAAACAAAACAACAGTTGCAACTAAATCCATTTTTCGGTCATTACTAATATAAGAATTTGAACAAGTTTACACCTGTTTTAAAGTGAATTTAATGGGATATCTGTATTTATAAATTAGATATTTTTTACCACTTCAAGTTTTGTAGTTACAGCCCCTCCTTTTGTTTCGTTTTTAAACAAATCTGATAGTTGCTAGTGAATATGTTTTTCTGTCGTTACTAGCTAAGAAAATCAACAAAATTAGATTTATTTCAGAGTAAATTTTCTGGGGAATATGAATTCATTATTTACCACGACAAATTTTGTAGTAACAGTCGAATTTTGAGATTTGTTAAAACAAAAATAACGGAAAGTTGCAAGTATATTCATTTTTCTGTCAATACAAATATGAGAAATTAATCAATTTTGGACTTGTTTCAAAATGAATTTAATGTGGAACCTGTATTTTCAAGCTACAATTTTTTATCACGTCAAATTTCGTAGTTACAGTCTCAGGTTTTGTTTAAAAAAACAACAGTTGCAACTAAATACATTTTTCTGTTAGTACTTATATGAGAATGTGAACAAGTTTACATTTGTTTCAAAGTGAATTTCATGGGATATCTGAATTTTTGAACTAGATTTTTTTATCACATTAAGTTTTATAGTTACACCATCCCTTTCAGTTTTGTTTTTAAACAAATGTGATAATCGCTAGTAAATTTATTTTTCTATAGCTACTAGTTATTAGTTGAGAAAATGAACAAGATTAGATTTGTTTTAGAGTAAATTTAATGGAGAATCTAATTTTTTTAACCAACATTTTTTACCATGTCAAATTTCGTAGTTACGGTCCAATTTTTTGTTATGTGGACAGTTGTAAGTAAGTCCATTTTTCTGTAATTACTAATATGACAAATTGAACCAGTTTAAACTTCTTTCAAAGTAAATTTATTGGGAAACCTGAGTGTTCAAACCATAATTTTTTACCACGTTAAGTTCGGTAGTTTCAGTCCCATTTTGTGTTTTGTTTAAAAAAAAACGGACAGTTGCAAATAAATCCATTTTTCGGTTATTACTGATATGATAATTTGAACAAGTTTACACTTATTTCAAAGTGAATTTCATGGGATACCTGATTTTTCGAACTAGATTTTTTTTCAAACTTTAAGTTTTGTATTTACAGCCCCTCTGTCTGTTTTGTTTTTAAACAAATCTAATCGTTGCTAGTAAATTTATTTTTTTGTCGTTACTAATTGAAAAAATGAATAAATTTAGATTTGTGTCAGAGTAAATTTAAAGGAGAATCTAAATTTTTAAACCAACATCTTTTACCATATCACATTTCCTATTTACATTATAATTTTGTGTTTTGCTTAAATAAAACGACAGTTGAAAGTAAATGCATTTTTCTGTCATTACTAATGAGAGAAATTGAACAATTTTGGACTTGTTTTAAAGTTAAAAGTTAAAATAATCTAAGAGTTGCTAATTGAAAAAATGAATAAATTTAGATTTGTTTCAGAGTAAATTTAAGGGAGAATCAAAATTTTTAAGAATTGCTAATAAATCCATTTTTCTATCGTTGCTAACGTGAGAAATTGAACAAGTCTAAACTTGTTTTAAAGTAAATTTAATAGGGAATCTAAATTTTCAATGTAATATTATTTGCCACTGCAATTTTATAGTGTGATTATCATACACAGAGTAATATATTTCTTTCCATAATGAACATCAAGGTATGATTGTATACATTTCCCCCCGAAAAATCTGATACCACCCTGGTATTATAAAGCAATTTTCCGCAATCCCTCGCTGAAGCAGGAAAAGATCAATTTCACGACAATCTTTCAATTACGACGAAAGTCGCTTTGTAGGAAACTTCACGCATTAAAATATACACGATTATATGTTTAATATTTATATTTCGTGTGTATCGTGAATTACCGCCGTCATGCAAGGCTGAAATGCGGACGATTTGAATGCGCCCAAGCGACGAAAGCATTACTGCGCTTTGGGGGTACATTTTCATTGACGAGCGAACAATTCCGTGGTACTAATAATGGCTGTAATAGTTCGGGCTATAACAATAAAACAATATTAGTAAAAATGTAATAACATACTAATATATAACAATGATAGAGTACAATACATTTTGTAAGGACATATTTGTTTGTTGTGTGAGGGGGAAATGCCAATAAATTAATCATGATAGAATTATTACTGAAATGCTGCAGCATTCAGAGATATTTTATTAATTAATTTATAAAATGATGGATTATAAGAGATGTTATTGGTAATATGTATTGTTATATCTATCCTTATATTGTAGATATCTGTTTTCTGAGGTCAATTTCTTTTTAATTGAATCTATATAAGAGACTTCGAGAATGAAAGTGGTGTTCACTTTTGAAAATGAGAAGATTTTGGGTTTGCTATTTATGTAAATCGACATGCGCAGTTTTCTTACGGTTTTTATTTATTACTTGGTATATTTATTCATATTATTTTTTATTCATTTTTAAGTATCAATTTTTACAGGTATTAGGGAAGAAATTGTCATAATATAGGTTCAAAATTATGTACAGTATCGAAATCGCTAATAAACATTGTTACATGACTAGATACAGATAGAAATATATTAACAAAAGTGAAACAAAAATGCATTTGAATTAATTAATATGCTTCTAAATGCTTCTCTAAATAAAGAACTATTATATATATATATATATATATATATATATATATATATATATATAATTTAATTGAACCATGAAGTGTTTTAGAGTAATAGCAATATGTTAAAGTAAGGATGACCTAAAATGAAACAACTAAGCACCTAGGAGGACCGTTAAATGCCATCTGGCGGCACCACATCAATTAGCAATGCACACCCATATGGTAATAACCGTCATGCCATCAGGATCACCGGGTAGTGCCCTCTAGAGAATAATATTCCACAGAGTGCTTGAGATATCAGCACAAGGCCAATCTTATAAAACATATATAAGTGTGAATCAACCCCTTAGCAATCTACATATCTATATTTAGTTTTATAAGATTGGCCTTGAGGTGATTTCTCAAGCACTCGGTTGGAATATTATTCCATAGAGGGCACTACTTGGTGATACTGATGGCATGAGCATGTTGACAGTTATTACCATATAGGTGTGCATTGCTAATTGATGTGGTGCCGCCAGATGGCGTTTAACTTTCCTCCTAGGGGGTTAGTTATATCATTTTTGTATATAACCACTCGAGATATTGTGTGAATTCACCCTGACTAGCTGAGCTACATTGATGATATCTAATAATGTCGAAATCTAGATATGTAGATTGCTAAGGGATGGATTCACACTTATATATGTTCCTTACCGTATACGAAAAATATTTCCAATTAAGAAACGATTATAGTTACTTTCGTTTATCGTTCGAGAGCTGTTCCAGGTTGTTCTAAGCCAGCTAAGACCAGCCCAGAACAGCTACCGAACAATAAAGCAGCTTATATTTTCAATAATCGTGTCTTAAACAATTTTTCGTATTCAGCATGGGACAAAAAAGATCAAGATAATTGATTTATCATACCCAGTCGAACGTTTGGGAATTTCACGTAGTAGTAGCGATTATTTTCCAAATTTTCTAGTGTTGCCATTATTTTGAACAACATTTTATATCCCACTGCTGTAATACTTATAGCAATGCTATGTAAAATGCCTGTCCACCGAATAATTTATACCAATCACGCAAAACATCCATTTTCTAGCACTTTGTGTATTGGGTGTATAAAATTAACGACAGCCGGCACTACCCCCCAGCCAAATACGTTATTCACAAGCAATTAAATTACGCAAAATGTCTCTACTTTAATGCGAAACGCGCGCATTTATTTCGTCCCAACGCACAATGATCGTTCGTCCGAACGAATGATTCAATTGAAAACGCGCGCGACCGGTGCACGCGAAATAATTTTCAGCCAATACATTATACATTTTTTTTTTTTGAGGCACACAAAGTGCAATTCAAATAAACAATGCCCCGCGGATACGCTTTAACAATTTACAAACGTAATAAATATAACAATTACGACGTCATGTCCGAATAAAAATTAAATTGAAAAATGTGTAGCGCGCGGTGTTCGTTGGCGCGCGTTAAATTTGGGGCTCATAACTGTGTACATTATAATTTTTTTTGTTGAGTGAGGAGGGGTGTATGGAATGCGATGAACATTCTAGTTGGTGTAATTGATTTTGTCGGGCTCTATGATACGAGTAAATAGAACATTAGTACAATTTTATTTGAATTTAAAGCCGCACTTTATGTTATTTATGGGCGTTTTCTTAATTTCATGTTGTATAAAATGTATAGATGTTACTCTTACCATATAAGGCACCTTACACGGTCAATAATACGTTCAATCCTAGTACTGTCAGTATTTCCTTGAATCTTCCTTCAATATTTATCAAGTAGTCAATTATCCGAATAAACATCAGTATTCTCTTCATTCTATACCTTACACGTTCAATAATACTGTCAATATTTTAGAATAATGAATATTTTAGAATAATGAATATTTTAAACATGTTATCGTACAGTAATACTGTCATTATTCTAAAATATTGACAGTATTACTGTACGATAACATCTTATTGATCGTGTAAGGTGCCTTTATGGTATTTTTAAATGTTGTATGAATATGTAAATATTAAACAATAAAACATTAGTGGTATAAAACAAAAAATTATTCTATTTCTATGTTTATAATGGAAATACCATATGGTAAGAATATCATCTATACATTTTATTCATTACATTATCATTATAAACATAGAAATAGAATAACTTTTTTGTTTTATGCCAGTAATGTTTTATTGTTTAATATTTACATATTCATACCACATTTAGTTTCGACCATTGCAGGTCATGCTCAATTTTATATTAATTTCAAACAGTTTGAAATAATAGATATATGAAACGATTGTTTTTTATCACACTTTAGTTACACTTTGCAACTAGTAACTAAAGTGTGATAAAAAAACAAAGTAAAAAAAAGTTTTATTTATCCTTTAAAATGAATAATCACGAAGTAGACGCCTTAATAATCCAATATTTAATAGATATATTATTATAAAACAGTGTACACGAAACAGATAGGGATAGAAGTCGAGATACAATCAAAATTAAGTTACCATTAACACGACGATCGTCACCCTAATGATAACAAATTTTCAATCACGTCCCCTCAATCTGTCAAAACTAATATATCATTAACACACATCCACCCTTAAGTGCAGCCGTTGTTGGGTGTCAGAGTCTGTTTCGCGACACGCATCGTGCACATGGCGATCTCGATCTGGAGTAATCCCATTTGCCCTCGCTGCACTCGGGTGTTCAAGAGTTCATTAAATCTAAAAGATTCACTCTGCCGTGAAGAAGGACCTCGGGCATTAATACGCCCGGGGGGTGCATATTTATGTGTCCGCTTTTGACTGGATTTTCGATTATCTAAATGCTTAATACTTGTCTGCTGTAATGAGCGGAAAATTATGAATAATTCACATGGACGAGACAATTATTTTTTAATTGAACGCGGAATATTTTCAAAGGCTTTTCAGGACGACAACTGAATCGATTGTACGTAAAAGTAGACTTGGTAATGTGATTTAAATATGATTAATAAATATGAAAGGTGATATAAGAAAATAAAATGTAAATTTATTTTATTGTAGTGTTGAGACGTTGTTGGTGTGTTTTTTAACGGCTCCCTAAATCTTCAACAGATGCTATTGCAAGATTTTTGAATATTTATCGTTACACACGTTGTCATAAAAATCATTTGATTAAATAAATAAAATATTATATATTATTGTGCCTACCTTATGATAGCGAACGTCTCATGCTCACAAGAAACAATCAATATATGTTAATTTCACTAATATAACTTGCAAAATGTATAGTTATGTAACCATAAACGTTACAGGTTTAGATAATTTTATAACAAAACGACAAGTCAGTTAAACTTTCCTATAGGAAACGGAAAAAAAAATTTGACCCAACTAATATTATTTTAATCCACTATCCTCTATTTATAAATGTGAATAATCTTTGTGGACCGTCGTAGCGCGTTGAAATTTTTATTTTTAAACACAATTGCCATCTCGCTCTCTTTATCTCGCGTTTCGTGTCCATGCCCATCAGCGCCGGGACGCAATAACATAGAAATTGCCTTTCATTTCTCCGAGTGCCATCGCTTCAGGTGTCACTTGCGCAGAACTTTTGCAGATGCTGATTGTTGTTTATTGCTGTTTCTGTATGAGAAACGTCGACATAGCGGCGTGCGATCAGTGGCCTTATCTCGCTTTTATTACGTGTTTGCACACGAAAATTTCGACGGAGGGACGAGACTTTTCTTAAATATATATATGAAATGAATGCGAGAACAAGATGATACAAAGTAATTGAGATAAAGTAAAAAAATGAAACAAAATATGTTGCATAATTTTTTTTTATCGACCCAGCCTCTAAAATCGGCCTATCGAGATCGGAGCGTAAAAGTTAAAAAATAAAAAATAAATAGAAGGAAAAATATGCCAAGATAGAGACTCTCCATTTTCTATTGTTATTTTTTTATAAACATTGTGTAATTTTTTCAAATCAATTGTATGACGGATTCATGATCAAAATAATAATTTATGTTACAACATATATAAGCGAGATGAAAAGCATGTAGGGCTGAAAGAGATGAAAGAGATAAGATGCCTGGCGGGCTGACGAAGAGAAAAGATATCCCTGAAGGGCTGGCTGAACGAGATGATAAGCATGTAGGGCTGACTGAGATATATTAGTTGCCTGGCGGGCTAGGGAAGAGAGAAAATGCTCGAGGGACTGGCTAAACTAGATGAGAAGCATGTAGGGCTGACTGAAAAAGATTAGATGCCTGGCGGGCTGGGGAAGAGATACCTGAAGGACTGGCTAAGCGATATGATAAGCATGTAGGGCTGACTGATATACATTAGATGCCTGGCGAGCTGACGAAGAGAGAAGATATGCCTGAAGGACTGGCTGAGCGAGATGATAAGCATGTAGGGCTGACTGAGATATATTAGTTGCCTGGCGGGCTAGGGAAGAGAGAAAAATTCTCGAGGGACTGGCTAAACGAGATGAGAAGCATGTAGGGCTGACTGAAAGAGATAAGATGCCTGGCGGGCTGGGAAGAGATACCTGAAGGACTGGCTAAGCGAGATGAAAAGCATGTAGGGCTGACTGAGATACATTAGATGCCTGGCGAGTTGACGAAGAGAGAAGGTATGCCTGAAGGACTGGCTGAGCGAGATGATAAGCATGTAGGGCTGACTGAGATATATTAGTTGCCTGGCGGGCTAGGGAAGAGAGAAAAATGCTCGAGGGACTGGCTAAACGAGATGAGAAGCATGTAGGGTTGACTGAAAGAGATTAGATGCCTGGCGGGCTGGGGAAAAGATACCTGAAGGACTGGCTAAGCGTGATGGTAAGCATGTAGGGCTGACTGAGATACATTAGATGCCTGGCGAGCTGACGAAGAGAGAAGATATGCCTGAAGGACTCGCTGAGCGAGATGATAAGCATGTAGGGCTGACTGAGATACATTAGATGCCTGGCGAGTTGACGAAGAGAGAAGATATGCCTGAAGGACTGGCTGAGCGAGATGATAAGCATGTAGGGCTGACTGAGATATATTAGTTGCCTGGTGGGTTAGGGAAGAGAGAAAGATGCTCGAGGGACTGGCTAAACTAGATGAGAAGCATGTAGGGCTGACTGAAAGAGATAAGATGCCTGGAGGGCTGGGAAGAGATACCTGAAGGACTGGCTAACCGAGATGATAAGCATGTAGGGCTGACTGAGATACATTAGATGCCTCGCGGACTGACGAAGAGAGAATATATGCCTAAAGGACTGACTGAGTGAGATGTTAAGCATGTAGGACTGACTGAGATAAATTAGTTGGGAAGAGAGAAAGATGCTCGAGGGACTGGCTAAACGAGATGAGAAGCATGTAGGGCGGACTGAAAGAGAAGATGCCTCGCGGGCCGGGGAAGAGATACCTGAAGGACTGGCTAAGCGAGATGTTAAGCATGTAGGGCTGACTGAGAGAGATTAAATGTCTGGCGGGCTGGGGAAGAGGGAACAGATGTCTGAAGGATTAGTTGAGCGAGATAATAAGCATGTAGGGCTGACTAACAGACATTAAATGCCTGGCGGGCTGGGGAAGAGAGAAGAAATGCCCGAGGGGCTAGCTGAGCGAGATGAGAAGCTTATCTGATGGGCAGGAGCGTGGGTCGAAGATAGAATTAATAAAAACTTAAACATCATATTATATTATCTGTAAGTCAATTATAGACACAAAATAAAAGTTTCTTTTCTTCAATCGTTATTGTTTCAGGGTCAATTTGCGTCTATATAAAAATACGGTGTTGTCGGTGCAAGCGCGCGAAGCCAATTTCAAAATTTGCATAATTTCACGCCCTGGCGATGTAGGAAAAAAAAACCACGGCGAGCGCTTTTCCGGCCAACGAACAACTTTCCGCGCGCAATTTACCACCGCAGTGCAATTCCGCGAATGGGGGAACTCTCGTCCGACTTATTTCGGGTTGCGGCCCAATTTTTTGAACGTTAATAAATAGATGGTGATTGCCCCCGCGCGGGAGGCGGCCGAATCATCACATCACCGTCTAATAATAAACGTTGAACGTGTGGGATTGTGGGTTTCCGTTTGGCTTATCAATCTTGTCTTTTCGTAACACAATCGGATTTTGAAACCTTCATACTAATTATTGCCATACATTTTGAATTTATATTAAAAGTGAATCTAAGTGAATGTTGTTACCTTTTTTTTTCATAATGAATACACATTGGAATAGTAAATTAATTTAAAATATCTTAATCACATCGCCTTCAAACTAAAAATTAAATTCCTTATACTCAAACATATGGAGTAAAACAGGTTAGATGAAAAAAAAAACAGGTTAGATAGAAAAAACATATATACATTATTTAATACAGATTTTTACAATGCAAATAATTTTTTTTTCCGGAATAAATGTATTTATTATTATTACATTAGTATAATGTCTTCATTTTATAATAACTCATTTATTTAATTTATTTCATTATACAGATGTTTCCCTGTGGTGACTTTTCGTCCCTCTTTCTTCACCTTGAGAATCTTGGAAGTAGTTATGCTATAGGCATTGAGGGATGTCAATGCCAATAGCATAAGATGAAACTACTTCCAAAATTCTTATGGTGGCGAAAGAGGGACGAAAAGCCACCACAGGGAAACATCTGTATAATGATATAAATTAAATAAATGAATTATTATATAATGAAGACATTATACATATGTAATAATAATAAATAAATTTATTCCGATAAAAAAAAATGATTTGCGTTGTAAAAATCTGTATTAAATAAAATTGTTTGATTTTTTGGATAAAATACTATTCAATCTATTACATATTTATCAATCTTCAAAAATCACTTTCATTTAAATATTGGATTGTTAAGGCGTCTACTTTGTGATAATTCATTTTAAAGGTCGTTTTAGACAAACAATTTCTTGACTCAAAAGTTAGTCAAGATGCGAGACAATCTAAATTGTCGCGTATCCATACAGCAAATTATTTGAAATATTGAATTGGATGGTAGGTCGAATGGAAAAATATAACGCGTTCTATTTGCCAAGGACAAATTGTATGGGAGGAGGATATATAAATTAATTTCTTGAACAACTTTTGAGCTAAGAAATTGTCTTGTCTAAAACGACCTTAAAGGATAAATAAAACGATTTTTTACTTTTTATCACACTTCAGTTACACTTTGCAACTAGTTTCGGCTAAGCTCTAGCCATTTTCGAGCTCATCCGGTGACAATGATAAAAACCAAAGTAAAAAATCCTTTTAATTATCATTATCTTTCATTTGTTTCTTTATAGTATAATTTGAGTGATTGGAAGAGATAATTACAATCAACCATATTTCAGTAATGTTTTATATATAAAAATCTGTATAAAATCAATTATTGATAATTTTTTTTTGATAAAATACTATAATTTGCTTAAACTATGGTTGGCGTGTAGACTAGCACTAGTTCTGATTTTCACTGTTTACTACACTAATGGGCCAGTCACAATAAGCGCGGTAGGGGTAACGTAGTGGTACACAAAATTACACAGATGTATAAAAATGCGTGCGCTTACAGCAGCGCAGTAAAACTATGACACAACATGGGTAATTATCTCTACCATAATTATCACATAGCATTACTGCCCAATTCTGAACGTCTGAATTTTTATAGACATGCAAAATATTGCTTACCTTACCACTACCGCGTTTATTGTGAATGGCCCATAACCCGTGTGGTTTGGCAGTTTCCAAAGTTATGTTTTTCTACTAATTCATCAGTTTAATATTTTTCAACCCTTAAAACGTATAATATTTGAAATGTGACTTTAAAACTTAAATATCCGCGTTTACGGCATCGAAATACGTAATTTTTCCTACTTATTTAATTTTATTATTCTTATATTATCATAAGATTTATCTCTCTCATAATTCCTTTGGCAACAAATTTCTTGAGCTGGTTTTACGTGTCGCGCTGATGCAGTAATTTTAAGGTTTAAGTGCTTATTATTCTTAGAGCTCCTCGTATTTTTACTGCAAATGAAAAGGAAGTTACGGATTTGATGTATTGTACGCTAAATTGGGACGTATTATAAACTAACAACGGCATACAATTATTACTTATTATCTTCCGTTGCCGCATATAATAGGAGTAAAGTTCTAAGAATTTTGGGAGTCATTATATAATTAATTAGCTACTAACGGATCTAAGGTCATGATATCGCTTCATGTTTATTTTATGCTACTGAACTAGTGTGTCTGAGTTTTCTGAATTGTCATTAATTGTATTCCAACGACAAATGGTACCGACTATCGCACCTGGGCTGTCCGTTCGTAAAGCACTATTTTGGCGTGTAACTTATGATATTTTTTTCGTAAATTCACATAAGTTACTAACATCACAGGTTTTCTGAATTATTTACTCTATAAATCGTTCTTTTTGTGTAAATACTGTGTATAGTAGTTTGTGGATTAACTGAGTAGGAGTTAAAAAATTAAATGAATAAAAGATGAATCAATAACACTTGCAGCGAGTTTATGTATTTATTTACTCAATTAAAAAGGGCCCGATTTCAGACAATGCACTTTGTGAAATTGGACATTATTTCTGCTAATACACTCAATGAGATCGATGCCGCAACAATGTGGATGGGTATCAACAAAATGAAAAATAAATCATTCTTTGATGATATTCAGACGATATTACTTTTATATTGCAACTAAATAGGAATTAAAGTAGTTATTTTTTCAATATGCTATTGTTGTAATTTTCCCAAGATTTAAATTATTATTACTCTATTATAAGATTTTCACTTGGTCATCGTGGTACACAAAAGACGAAGTAATTTTTATATTACTTCGTCTTTTGTGAACCACGATGACCAAGTGAAAATCTTATAATAGAGTAATAATAATTTGAAACTTGGGGGAAAAACCTAATTTTAGTTCCTAACGCCCGGTTTCTCCAACGAATCTTAAAGCTCGTCCTATATAAGGTCGTCTTATATAAGCTCGTCTTAAATAAACTCGTCTTATATAAACTCGTCTTATATAACCACGTCTTAAATTTTTATTCTGTTGCACCAAACATATGTAGATCTTACTTAGTCTTACAATGTAAGACCGTCTTATCGTTTTAAGATCCGATTTTTGTTTGGTGCCACGCTTTAAGACCGTCTTATTATTAAGACGGTCTTAAACTAGTTAAGATTCTTTGGAGAAACCGGGGGTAAGATTCATTAAACTTTTTTCAGCTGCTGGGCTTTGGTGACTCAATACGTCTCATAGCGCTAAGGTCACTAATATATTATAGCCAAGAAATACAAATAATTATCAGTGGCCTCAGTGCCATGGTACTTATTGAGTCACCATAGCCCAGCAGCTGAAAAAAGTTTAATGGAACTTACGCCCGGTTACTAAGGTCACTGATAATTATTTGTATTTCTTGGCTATAATATATCAGTGACCTCAGTGCCATGAGACTTTTTGAGTCACCAAAGCCCACCAGCTGGAACTTACGCCCGGTTTTAATCTTAACTAGTTTAAGACCGTCTTAATAATCACCCAGCAGCTGAAAAAAGGTTAATTGAACTTATAAACGTATTAAATCCTAGTTAGTACTTATAAATATCTTATGCTTGCTTTCATTGCGCAACCAACTCTTGCTAATTTAGGGGATGATATAGTGACACACGCGCAAAAATTTCATTGAGCGCATTTAAGTCACGTAAGTAATGGAATTACGACTAAAATATTTCACGCACATTAGGTATGCATAGCATATTACTTTCGTCCCCCTTTGCAACCCGCTTAGTGGCGCGATGCACCCTCTCGCTTACACCCGCGAAACGGGCGTAGTTTCGCGAGAGAGATCGCGAAAGAGATTCCAAATAAATTGACGCGGTATTCTATTACGAGGCAAGCACTTTTGTCTAATTTGATTCCTCTTAAAATATTATAAATTGAGCAGGGAGCGCACCGTCGCGTTCTGATGTATCACCTAAAAGCTCCTGACTGTATTTTATACGGAAATTTAACGCCTTGAAGAAAATTGAACGGATGTATGTGCGAGGACACTGATTATATTTGAAAATCGTATAAATTCAGTTTATTATAATAATAATAATAGAATGACTTGAGATGTAGACGTAACGTATTGATTTACAAATCGAATTTCATGATTATTTATTAAGGATTATTCCAATTGTCTTAACTAACTAATTTTTAGAAATTCATCTAATATGATGTGTCGTTGATATATCGGGGTTTATCTTCGTTAACATCAAACGTCGGACTAGATTTAATTAACATTTTTTTGATAAGTGAAGCTCCAAATAAGAAATTCCTTTTGTATCCCCTGTAACAACATATGGTTACAGGGGATACAAAAGGAATATTTTATCTAGGACTTCACTTTTAAAAAAAATGTTAATTAAATCTAGTAATAGTTTAAGAACCTATGCTTTAGAGCAAGGCTTATCGATACAAGACGTAGAACTAGAACAAGTAAGGATGAAATACAATATAGGATAACTAAGGGTAGAAAGGCATTTGAAGCTCTCAACGCAGTTCTGTGGGAAAAGGATATTAATTATTATACAACCAAAATAGAAATCAACAAGGCCATTATTCAAAGAGCTATAACTTATAGGGTAGAAGTGACTCGAATAAAAAAAATCCGATGATCCTGGGAAATAATTCTTTTGTGATTGTACCGTATGACATTATCTAGTTTCTTATATCGTTTTCGATGCAGACACAAATTACATAGCGTCATACACACATGTAGAAAATGATATAGCGGTGGAATAATAATAAATTCACTTAACAATAACAACACCGTAATACAAAATGTTAAGTTTCCATTTAGAAATAGTTATACAATTTAATATGTCAATTCTTATATATATATATATATATATAAATATATATATATATATATATATATATATATATATATATATATATAGATATATATATATATATATATATATATATATATATATATATATATATATATATATAAACCGATATAGGAAACTAGATAATGTCATACGGGCTTAAGAGATGAAAACATGAAGATAAGATATATTATTATTATTATTATTATACTAAATGTTATCTATTTAAATCAAATTTGCTTCAAATATTATCGATTTCAGCGCTAACTTGTATAACTAAAAACATATTTTCTTCAAACAAATTTATTAACGCGCCATAAATCTTATTTCAACTTATATGCAACCGATAAAATTCACATTAATATGTAGATTGTATAAAATAACGCGTGTTTACAATTTGTTGTAATATTGGCAGATCGCCAAAACTTTTCTCTTTCTTCCGTTCGAGCATTATATAATTCGGGCGGAAAATTGTTTAATGAATCACAGCGTTTACTATGCATGTTTATGCAAAGAGCAGCGTTAATATCCGCTATAAATAGAGTGGCAGTCAATGTCGGGACTAATTATAGTTGACTTTGAAGATCAATATCCGAATCTAATTCTATTGAGCATAGCAGGACCGTGTAGAATGTAAAGCGCGCTCGCCGGGCTTTAATTATAAAAACCAATAGGGGTGAGTTAGTTGCACTTTGAACTGTTTACAACAGTAGCGAAAAGTTGTCATGATCAGACATATTGTCTAGTTTGCATAAAATAACAACAAACAAAAATACTAGCATAATTTTGCGTTCAAAAATGTGTAGTAAATATTTTTTTGTATAGTAATAATAATAATAATACCGTGTCTTTATTTGCTTTTCAATTACAATTTAACATTATAAACAAAAAAAATTACAATCTTTATAGGGCTATCAGCCGTGAGGCTTTTCCGCCGGTCAAGGGAGAAGCTCAGAGGAGTTTAATCACCCGGTATTTACCTTAACTTTACAGAAAACCTCTGGAAAATTGTGAAAGGTGATTCGACTGGGGATGGAACTCAGTCTCCCCATTAACATTATATTAACACAAATTTGACATTAGAACAATGTAACATTCAAAAAGAAAACGTCGGTTTTCAGGTGATTGTACATCTTATGCAAGAACAATCTTGTTTTTCAAAACAACCTTTATAAATATTACATAATAATTTTGCAATAAACGATATTTCTGTAAAAATACCCGCTTTCCTTTATCGTTCGGGGGCTGTCTCGGGAATTCACATAATGTCTCTACAGATGTAACCAAAAAGTAGCAACAATTTCCCCGCAACTGTACTTCTAATTAATTCCCGCCCCAGCGACTGCCACAAAAACGACTTTGTGCCGGGCGATTTTAATAACTCCAGCCACGCCGCGATTAATTCCACGTTTTTTCCTACCCGAAAACAAAAGTAAATAATTTACATTTAATTCGGACCGCGCCGCGCTGCCACGAATCCGATTAAATTTCTTTGTAGCGCGCCCAAAGCTGCAAATTTTTCTACCCCGTACGTGGCCGGCAGTCTTCATTAGTCCGCTGCGCACTAATTAGGCAAGATTTTCTTTTTATGTTTTAGCGGGTGTTCCTGGAATAAATAACGCGCGGGCGTGTCCGGGTTCATTCTTCCCATAATTATCGCGCGATAAATATAAAACAATACAACCCGCTCGCAAATTAAGCGTAAAAAACAATGACGGCGCGGGGAGGTCAGCAGCGGAATGCGGCCGTTTGTCAAGTTGCAGGAAGTGCCCTCGGTTGCATCCGTGAACCGGATGGACGGCGCACAGCGCGCCCGTACTTGAGGCAGAAAAATGGAGTGGACGATAATGGGGGCAGATTGAACACCTGTGCTCTGTGGAAAAGAAAGGGGGAAGAATAAAGGATATGAACCGGTTTGATGCACAACAACGATAAGGGCCGCTCTTTATTAATGCACGTTATGAATAAATGATGCTGATTTAGTAGGTCAATTTCTTAGAAATTGTTTCCTAATTTGAATCAAACATCAATTAATTGTTGTATTATAATATTACTTACTAATTGAAATTCCCGTCATTCGATAGGAGATGATTTTTAATACCGTTGTTTGGCATTTTCAGTGAAATTATATGTATATATATATATATATATATATATATATATATATATATATATATATATATAAATCTATGGCAACTCTAACCACAGGGCTAAATGGGCTATAACCCTGGAGCGAAAGCCTTTTGGGGTTGAAATTTTTAATGGTGTCACCCCGCTCCCACTAGCCATTCCCTGTATTTCCTTATGAAGAGTGGCGCAGCGTTTTTACTAGCTCACGGGCGCTAAATATCTAGGTACGCCCTGCCAGTGATCTTTAAAAAGTAAAAATGTGATACACTGTGGATCTGTCTGTTCGAAAACCTCCTTGTTTCTCTAGTTGTTTATCTACCATACCATCCTCTATCATGATTGTAAGGATCCTAGAATCTCTATTGTTAGAATAACGAGCAAACCACTATAGCTTTTTGGGTCGTCCTTCGTGTCCAGGTTGTGTATAGAAGATATAAGGGAGGTGGTCCATTCAATTGGTGTTTTTTTCTTAAATTCAGGCATTTTTCTTTTCTTGTAAGTTTATCCATATCGTATAAATTCTAGGCGAATTCGTCCAGGACTCTTTTCAGCTTGTTGTATGGCGTCTGTAATTTGGCGAATTTGGAGCATTATACAAGTTATGTCAGAGCATTAGGAAATTAAAACAAACTAGATAAGTAGCGATTTATGACACCACTCGCTCGGAACATATTCGTTAAAATTGTCGAATTTTGTAAATTTCGAGTTGAACACCCCAAAAAGTCTACAATCAATTGCGATACAAATTTCAAACATTGGTATAACAAAGCTTGACTATTTATGAATTAATTTAAGTCCTTTTTATGAAATTCTAAAAATTATATAGGAAATAATACCAGTTTTTGAAGCCCTACAATTGTCGAATTTTGTAATTGTCGAGTTGAACACCACAAAAGGATACAATCAGTTGTGATACAAATTTCAAACTTTGCATTAACTAAATTTGACTATTTATGAATAAATTTAAGTAATTTTTATGAAATTCTGAAAATTATAATGGGAATTACAGTAATTTTTGTAGCTCTATGATTGTCGAATTTTGTAATTTTTGAGATGAGCACCCCAAAAAGTCTACAATCAGTTGTGATACAAATTTCAAACGTTGTAATAACGAATTTTGTCTATTTATTAATGAATTTAAGTAACCTTTATCAAATTCTGAAAATTATAAAGGGAATTACAGCAGTTTTTGTAGTCCTACAATTGTCGAGTTGAACACCCCAAAAAGTCTACAATCAGTTGCGATATAAATTTCAAACGTTGTTACAACTAAGCTTGACTATTTATGAATTAATTTAAGTGACTTTTATGAAATTCTGAATATTATAAAGGAAATTATACCAGTTTTTGTAGCCCTACAATTGTCGAATTTTGTAATTGTTGAACACCCCAAAAGACTACAATCAGTTGTGATAGAAATTTCAAACTTTGCAATAACTAAATTTGACTATTTATGAATAAATTTAAGTAATTTCTTATGAAATTCTGAAAATTATAAGAATTACAGTAGTTTTACGTAGCTCTACGATTGTCGAATTCTGTAATTTTTGAGTTGAACACCCCAAAAGTCTACTACAATCAGTTGTGATACAAATTTCAAACATTGTAATAACTAAACTTGACTATTTATGAATGAATTTAAGTAATTTTTATGAAATTCTGAAAATTATAATGGGAATTGCAGTAGTTTTTGTAGGTCTACGATTGTCGAATTTTGTAATTTTTGAGTTGAACACCCCAAAATGTCTACAATCTGTTGTGATACAAATTTAAAACGTTGCAATAACTAAGTTTGATTATTTATGAATGAATTTAAGTTATTTTTATGAAATTCTGAAAATTATAAAGAGAATTACAGCAGTTTTTGAAGCCCTACAATTGTCCAATTTTGTAATTTTCGAGTTGAATACCCCAAAAAGTCTACAATCAGTTGCGATACAAATTTCAAACGTTGTTATAACTAAGCTTGACTATTTATGAATTAATTTAAGTAATTTTTATGAAATTCTGAATATTATAAAGGAAATTATACCAGTTTTTGTAGCCCTACAATTGTCGAATTTTGTAATTGTCGAGTCTGAGTGAATTTAAGTCATTTTTATGAAATCCTGAAAATTATAAAGAGAATTACAGCAGTTTTTGAAGCCCTACAATTGTCGAATTTTGTAATTTTCGAGTTGAACACCCCAAAATTTACGATCAGTTGTGATACAAATTTCAAACGTTGTAATAACTAAATGTGACTATATATGAATGAATTACTTCACTTTTTTGAAATTCTGAAAGTTATAAAGCGACGTACAGTAGTTTTTGTAACCCTACAATTGTCGGATTTTCTAGTTTAAGATCTTAAAATTATACAACCAGGTTTGATACAAATTTCAAAGTTGAAATAAATAAATTTTACTATTTTTAATGCATTTAGGTTATTTTTATCCCATGAATCGATGCGAACAAAGTAGTTTTCAAAAGTATCAACCTATTATTTTATTTCTATTGATATTACATTTCTATTATTTTTGCATGACCTTTTAAAATTATCTTAAATTAGATGACACAAACTAATTTTTAGATTAAAACAGTTGACGCGTAGTTATAGTCTTAAAAAATTAAGATGAGTTATCTGATATGTCAGGGCATTAGGAAATTCAAACAAACTAGATAAGTAGGAACAGATAGATATCTAACACCTGGGGTGCGATTTATTACACCACTCGCTCGAAACATATTCGTTTAATATCAAAGCAGCTCCGCAAAATATGAAAAAATTACAATTTCAGTTCGTTCAATGATGAAATTTCGGTTTATTAGTCGTTTTTGAAGCTATTAAACCGAAATTCCATTATTTTATGAACTCACATCATGGATCTTCATATTTTGAGGAGTGACTTGACAGTTAAACGTATACGTTCCGAACGACTAGGGTTACTTAGACCTAAAACATGGGATGCGATTCCAGGCATCCCATGTTTTAGGTCTAAGTAACATAAATCGCACCCTTAGATCGTTACGTTTATAATAGTTTATTTATATTTATTTATCGTTTTTTACTGTAGGTTCATGTTAAATTAAAAAAACATTGGTAATTAAAAAAAAATAATTAAATACTTTTTTTAATGTGTCCTCTCGGTTATAATGTGTTAATAATGTGTCAAGGATTTGATGAAAGATTTTTAACTAACTTTATTTTTATTTTTTCAGGTAAGCGAAGCCATAGCTATCCAACCGGACTATATCAAGGTAACACGGTTTACGTTATGACTCCCTACACGAACATAAAACTCGATTTTACGTGAAATCAATAAGCATAATTTATGTGCGCTGCACTATTTTTTTTAAAACAATATATTAATTTTAGTTTGAAAAAAGCTTAGACTGTCTGTCTAGTAATTTATTATTATTCGATTTATTAATGAAAATAATAATAACAAAAATATGTATATTAACATAATACGAGGCGTGTTAATACCAATGGATACAAATGTATTATATTGTTGAAACAATTCCAAGGAGAGTGTTATCCTATGGAAAAACTATGCGAACAAAGGTGGGGTGGGCGGGCGGCCCCTACCAACCAAACTATACCCGTCCACTATTTCAAATGACTTGAACTATGCATTGCATTATTTTTCACATATATTTTTTTAATTAGTCTTAAATTAATAAATAACATTATTTTAATCATAGAAAATAACGGATAATAGTGTAGTGCATAGTTCAAGTCGTTTGAAATAGTGGACGGGTATAGTCAGGTTGGTAGGGAGCACCCGCCCACCCCACCTTCGTTCGCATTGTTTTTTCATAGGATAACACTCTCCTTGGAATGGTTTCAACAATATAAAATATTTGTATCCATTGAAAAAACTATACGAGCAAGGTGGGGTGGGCGGGCGGCCCCTACCAACCTGACTATACCCGTCCACTATTTCAAACGACTTGAACTATGCCCTACATTGTTTCTCACATGTTTTTTTACGATTAAGGTCTAAATGAATAAATGAAATTAATTAAATCATACAAAGCTGATGATAGCAGTGTTGTGCAGAGTTCAAGACATTTGAAGTTGTAATAGGGTCTAGTTTTATTGGTATAAGCCATCCATTTCAAGATTTCAAGCCACGATTATCCGTTATTTTCTATGATTAAATTAATGTAATTTATTAATGCCTGTTTGACTATTTGAAACGACTTGAATTATACACTACATTGTTTTTCACATTAAATTTTAAAATTAGGCATAAATTAATAGTTGAAGTTGTTTTAATCATAGAAAGTAACATCGGTTAAGATTTGGCTCATAGAAAAATTACATAACAAAACTGTGTAGTGTAGATAGAGTCTACTTTTCTACATAATTGCGGTACAATATGTACCTTAATCTACTTTTCTACATAATTGCGGTACATACTGTACCTTAGTATACTTTTCTACATAATTGCGGAATCATTGGTCCGTGTTTACATTTGTTTATGCATATTTAAATTACATTCATGTAAAAATAATATTGTTTGAATTTTTTTTAAACGGTGCTGCATTTAAAACACACCTCGTACATCCATTAATATATCAAAATCGATTATTATATCAAAACGGACTAACGACGATTTATTATTATTAACGGGTACATCCCTTAATTTAAATTTATTTTAATTGATACTACATTAATACTACACATAGTTTATCATAAAACATTAAATTTTATCCTAAGCCAATATTAGTTGAAATCAACGTTATTATAGGATGACTCGTGTCTAATTTTAGAATAATAATATAACAAAATCAGCGCTGTTGTTTTAATAGTTGCCCCGCTTTATGCAAGTGGAATTAGCAATTGGGTTAGCAATGTTTGCCCTTAAAGTTTACGCCAGATAAATACGCGCCGATATGTGCCAATGAACGCACATCTATCAAGTGTAATAATAGAACCTGTAGTCTGCGGGTTTGGGATGATTAGATTCTGTGTTCGTAAAATAGACAGTTTGTTATTAATAGCATACGTCTGAGGCTGGCTAATAGAGTTTCGATTTAAATAATCAATATTCAGCTTAGCACGCAGTGAAATATTTGAAGAAAGCGTTTTATATTACTCACTTCATCCCAAAATAAGTGTTCTTGTCAAGTTTATTGGTGTACAAATACCAATGGTATATGATATAGAATTAATGATGAGCATCTTGTATTACACTAAAATTAGAATTAATATTAACAGATGAGAAATATAATTTGGCTATAAGATTATTAAATTAGAATGTTTTCAAGAAAATTGTATTTTTTTTCAATTTTGGATATCGTAGTGGGACTTTTTCACAATGGATTTCTACCAAAAAAATATTCATACCATGTTAGATCAGATAATATCCATATGCGGAATTATGTAATCATTATAGAGTCATTTTTTCCCCAAATATAACTATTTGCAATTGAAGAACATTTACTAGAAATAATCGCAATTGTAAAATTAATACCATCAGCCGTGGATTGTGGTTGCTAGGTAACATGTTGGTCAGCCATCATGGACTCATGGCTAGTTGATATTTTACAGATAAAGTTTTGCTCATCTTCAAAATATCAACTAGCCATGAATCCATGATGGCCGACGACCGACATAACCAAAGCTACGCATACTTATATTAATTTTTACTACCGGCCACCTACGAATATGTCAAATAATCGACCCTCTGAGAATGAAAGTGGTGTAAAGGTCGTTTTAGACAAGACAATTTCTTGATTCAAAAGTTAGTCAAGATGCGAGACAATCTAAATTGTCTCGTATCATACAGCTAATTATTTGAAATATTGAATTGGATGGTAGATCGAATGGAAAAATATAACATGTTTTATTTGCCAAGGATAAATTGTATGGGAGGAGGATATATGAATTTATTTCTTGAACAATTTTTGAGCTAAGATATTGTCTTGTCTAAAACGACCTTAAGTCACATTTGAATTGTTTTGAAAAAGAGAAGATTTTGCGTTTGGTATCTATGTAAATCGATGAACGTAGTTATAGACTTGGAATCAATGTATTTATAAATAAAATGTAAGTGCGCACGTCGATTTACTTAAATACAAAACGCAAAGTCTTTTTCAAAACAATTTAAATGTGACTTATGCAACTATCATTCTCACAGGCATATCATATCGTATATACTAATTACACTCAGTTCACAATTAATACTTAATCATATATTTAACCCTTAATTAGGTGCACTGGGGTATAGCTAGCATACCTTTAGTGGCATCAGTTCGTAATCCTGCTAGGCTTGCACATTCTACATGAAATGTATTTTATTACAGTATTTTTTCCCCTTTTGTTTGCATCTTCTCTGGTATTGTCGATGATTTCTGTTCCACACATTTCTCCTTAGGTGTACGCATGTCTATGTAATAAAATAAATTGCCACCGATATCCCGAAAAGTTTTGTATAGAGATTTTAGTTGTAACAGAATATTTTCAAAAGCTCCCAGCAAATTTCTAGAAGCAGTAAATAAACCCGCTGCACACTCGTAACATACGCTTTAAAATTCCTCGCGCATTGTATTACCTTAGTATATTCAATTAAGCCATCCATCCCCTTGTCTTTGTTTCTACGCTTTTGTTCCCAGTGCGCGCGATGCGATGTAATTTGTACCGCCGCTATTTCAAACCCCCCGTCCGCTTTATTATTTCGATGCTTTTTTATTTGTTGCTTTAAACTTTTAATTGCGGCACCCTGCGCTGTAGCGGCGGCAGCGGCATAGTCGTTTTTCATTAAAACAAAGAAAAAGTTTCCGCCCTCGTGCACCGCAGTGACAATTATCGGGCCTAAATATATCGACAGGGGAAACTCATTAGAGTTTCAGCAGAGGAATGCCCGGAAGCACGGCTTTTATTGCCGGATTAATACCCGTTTAACTTTTATCTGCGGATACTTTTGATATTAGTGCTAAACTTTTTAATGCCGTCGCAATTATTTTAATCTTTAAGAGTTGCATTAATCACTCGAAGAGTTGAAATAGGGATGGAACAAGTGGTTATTTGGTTTTGCATTTTTTTTTAACCGCTGTGTCACGAGAAATTTAACCATCCACAGCCTGATTTCAAAATAAATTGGTGCCAAATATTTTTTATATAAGTGACCCTACTTATATAAAAAATATTTGGCAGCAATTTATTTTGAAATCAGGCTGTGGATGGTTAAATTTCTCGTGACACAGTGGTTTTTTTTATGAAAAATAGGAAATCCTGAAATCTACTCGTCTTTCCTGATTATTCATTTATCTTCATTTAGTTGTAATTTCAAGAATTCTACTTATTACAATTTCATTACTATTGATAGTTTTGTATTAGCTTTTAGTCAATTGAACGCATTAGTGTGCCTACTGTATTTCTTAAAAATATAATTTAATTATTTTATATTATATTATTTTTATATTTTCCCCTGTCCTGCCTGTTACCAACCAAATTCCATATTCGTATCGTAATAAACTCCACCATCCCACTGCAAGCATAATTAAATAAAATCACAAATGAAAAATCGATGTCAAAATTTCAGCCTAATTAAAAAATAATTCGACACAGAGGCCCGTCCGTATTTCTCCCCCTCTCCGTTTGTGTCAAATATTTACATCACAATTCTCACATTTTTGTCCGTTAATTAGCATACATTTGGACGCCCTTGGAGACTGGGAAAATAAAACTCGAGCGAATTAATATCCCGCAGGAGGTGGTGTAATTGCGCTCAAATGAATTTCACTGAGGCAATAAATTACTGCAGCCCGCGATCAATCGCGGATTAACCACCAGTAATTTATTTAAGCAATCGATAAACTATAATATCGCCAGCTGTAATATTGCGGGATCCATTATAAACATATTTTAATTTATATAAATGCTGCACGTTCGTAGCATTTGCGCCCGTTATAATTTCCATTTATTGGGCGGGGATAAATATTAAATGGACCATCGTTATGCTGAAATTATTGTACGCGTTGTACGTTTTCCAACTGTATAATTGCGTTTTCATGTAATTTTCAATCGGTTATTATCCCTTGCCGTGGCTAATAACTTTTAATATTTATTTGTTCATATTAATCACGGGGATGCTGTGTGGGTTGTGATTATATTTCCATTGTACATGTTGATTGCAATTTGGGGATTTAGTTGGTGATAAAATAATAATTACGAGTATAATAATAGTGTGTGTAATGCAGAGTCGAAATGCTAAGCTGATGTGAATTATGATTGTTTTAAACAAATATATTATGTTGTACATTACAATAGTTATAGTTGAGTCATTTTGTAGCGAATAGTTAATTTCATATTTAAAATTTATATAAATCTTTATTGGAATGAACACATTTTTACATGGTATGTTTCTTCTTTATTATTATAAATATTGCTAGAATCTAGTTTGTTGTAATATATTTCATATACAGAGGGGAGTTTTTTGTCTAAAAACTAGTTAGGAAAAATGAATGAGTGAAATATCGATTCTAAAAAGAGTTTTTTTTTTGTTTTTACGCCGCCTTCCCAACAGTATTTCCCTAAATATATGTCGGAGCGAGTGTATAGTATCTACAGGGCGTTGTATTAATTAGATGTATCACATATCTTGATGTTTTATTACTAATAACAATTAGTATGGTCAGGTACTTGGTCCAGTAAATCCAGGGCGTGCTCTTTAGGCAGGATATTATTAGATACACAATAAATAATAAGTCCTTCGCCACAATCAACTAACACATTTTGAGTATTATTATTTAGCCAATATTGCCAGTCTCACAATATATAATAATAGTTACTTCCATTGATTTCATTTATATCACTATTAACCGACCATAAAACACACAGCAATCATATTAGTTATATTTATAGCCTTAATTCACTCATACACAATTATTAGTCTAATTATGCTATAAGGAAATTACCTAATTTATAATTCTTATGAATACATCAATCACACCCTCAAAATGCAAAGGAAATTACAACATAAATTAAAATACAAACCCAAACTTAGCGTGCAATATATATTAAAATTAACTATGCTAGAAGTTAAGTCATTCTAATAATTCATAAGCTATATTTTTATAGTATTCAGGATGTAATTAATCCGTTCCGAGCGACAGGTAAATTAAAGGCTTTTTAGGGTCACACTAAGCTGTTTGTGCTGTAAGAAATTGGCTATTAGGGTACTTACATTCACGGTGATAAGGATAAAGAGGTATTAGAAGTTGTCAAAAATTAATTGGAACCGCGTGGACCTAATTATCTCATGTGTTTTGGGGCAGACACATGAGATAAACCAAACAGAACATATAGAATTCTGTATAAACAAAATTTGTAACAGATGCCGCGAAAAGTTGCACAACTCACAATTTTGTAATATTATTTGTGTAATACTTTTATATCTGAGGATTGTAAATTTAAAAATATATGTATCATGTCTTTATTTATCTACAAACATTTTTTAATGGCAAATGTCATAAAAAATGCCATTTGTATGGCACCGTGCTAGGAAACGATAGGCTTAAGTCAGTTAACTAGATAAATTAAAAAATGTGTTTTTTCTCACCTATTTTATTAATTATAATTACAAAAAACTTAATAGCTATCAGCAAAGGCAGAACCTTAGATAGTGTATTCAAACCCTGTTCATAAAGCGGAGGTGTTAACTACTGCATGGCCTGTTATATTTTATATTTACTAAAAATTATTTTTATTCTGTCAGTTAAGATGCGAGACAATCTAAATTGTCTCGTATCATGCAGCCAATTATTAGAAATATTAAATTGGATGGTAGATCGAATAGAAAAATATAACGCGTCCTATTTGTCAAGAACAAATTGTATGGGAGGAGGATATATGAATTCATTTCTTGAACAACTTTTGAACTAAGAAATTGTCTTGTCTAAAACGACCTTTATACGTCGTGCATCTTCTCATTTACATTTTCCCAAATGGTTTCAAGAAATCGACCTTGAGAATGTTCAAATTACCAATATAAAAGATATAAATTAGTAAGATACTTTATATTAAGCAATTTATCCGCAGGGCCTCTGAATCGTACATTTATACCATTTGCTCTAATTGTGTTTACTTTCTCGGAATATGGGTAACATTATAATGAAATTAAGGAAGGTTATGGCAGTGAGGCAATTCCAACGTGTGTGTGTGTGTGTGGCAACGGAAGTGAATTCAAGCCTGCTACACAACAGCCCGGACTGCGTGAGAAATAAGACTTTATAAACGCGGTTACAAACGAGCGACCAACCGCGACCTTTTACATAATTACAGCAAGCCGGGGGAACCGCCAGACAGGTCGTCGAGCGCCTGCACCGAAATACCCCGTCCAGACGCCTCTCAACAATAGCCGAAGCGATCGTAACGACCGCGACGCCCGTTAACCGTTTTACGCACTTTAAATCCCACTCGCGCCACTGTGAAAATTTAATAAGGGGGGTGGCAAACAATGCCCGCGAGCATTATCGCAACAGTAAAACCCGGCCGTCAGCCGCTTTAGCTGCCGACTGCATATAAAAACTGTAACTGCCATGTTAAATCCACACATAAACGCGCCGGTTGTTGTTATGATTAATCTGCAAGCGTAATAATAACTCCACTTCGGGGCGTATTTGGTTTAAATATCGAGGGCTGCTGTTGACTGTGTTAAATTCGTAATTGCGCAAGATTAATGTTGTCTCGGTGCACGTTTGGGTTTAACACCGCTTTGAGGTAGTGCATGCGATTTTGGCTTTGAGCTGCCACAGTACATATTGACATATTTGTTAATGCAATATAGTAGCGATTGCACGGCATCTAGTAGCTTCAATATTATTATACATAACACACATGTGCGTTAGGTACAAGAACAAATTACAAAATGGTACCGACAAATTATATTACAAGTTTGAAACCACACAAATTATATTTGTACAGTGCTAAAAGGCTAGCGAAAGCGAATTATGATCATTGCACCACATTTGAACAATCTAATAATAATAATAAATATAAAAATAGAGTTAAATCTATTTATCTATATCAAGGGTGGTCAAACTTTTGATCTCTTTATGCGACCTGTTTCTTAAATTATAGGCGGCGGTCTACCAACAACGTATATATTATGTGATCATAAGAAAAGTAGTAATTTAAAGCCAAAAATAGGTCTAAATTTTACCCTCAGTTGGTACGGTGACTACCTCAGCTGCTTATGGTATGGTGGGTCAATACTGACCGCAACAACGCAGCAACGTACAACCCGGAAACAATACGCAACTCTCTATTCATGTACGTTGCATCTGAAACTATCTTAGAAGTTAGAAGAATTCCTTAACCGGTATGCAACTGCACAAAAAGAAAGTAGGGATAGTAATGGAAACAAAGTGGTTCGGGTCAGATTTGACCCTACCATACCAACTGAGGGTTAAAATAAACATAGATAGTACTATTACATATGGAATATGTCTTAATTTAAGATTTTATTTTATTAACTATATTATTCATCGCTTATCCCACTAAAAGGATAATAAGATTACAGTGGAAAACACGCTCAAAAGTGCAAAACGCAAATCCTGCTCCGCCGACAAATCAAACAATTTAATTTAAGCGGTAATATTCCTAATAAAATAATCGACATCGTTGCATCCAGAGGTCCTTTCTGGCTGGCTGCAATTAGCCCCAACGGTAATCCGAAAATTGCGCCGGATTCTTTGTGCGCGATCCAATTTTCAATTTGGCGTCGCTGATAAAGCGCCGGCCCGTGTAATAAAGTTACGCGGGAAATCATTGTTTTGCACTAACGAAGTATGGTCATTAAAATGCGGAAATTATAGCGCTCCGGAGACGGACGCGATGGGAGAGAATGTTTCTGCGATGCGCACCGGGTTAGTCCTGTGGGAAATGTATTGTGCGCGCTGCATTTATGCATCTAATTATCTGCATAAAGTGTGTTTTGTGATCGACTTAGTACATTTACGTACACAATCGACCTCTTTTCATTCTCTATTAGAGTAGATTCAAGCTTTAAAAAATCTTATTGAGTAGTTAGTAGTTAAGTTTGAATTTTCGAAAAATTGGCGGACATAAAAATATGTAAGGCGCTGAGGTTTAAAAATGTTAACATAAACATCTCTACAAATTTTGAATCAAGAATAATTAACTCCAACGCGAAACATTCAATATTAATTTCTCAAGATTTTCATTTAGTAGCTTCTGGCTACAGGTGCTCGTAATATAAAACCAAAATATCTCAGCCGGATTCCAATAAGCCCCCATGTGTGCAGCATGTAACCAACACCCCACGGCCCATATCAAATTCCCCATCCCCGCCTCGTACTCGAATTAAAAATCACGCGAAGCCAAACTCGCGCGCCTATAAATCATTATTTAAATTATAGCCGCCCGCGCTCGTTCACCCCCTCCCCACCGTCCAAACACAAATTTAGAACTAATTAATTTAGGCCGCGCCGTACAAATTGCGCTGTCAACATGGACTTACACCAAATTTAAATTAAAGTGCGACCGAATTAATATTGACACATTTCGGACACTATTTTAGTGTGGCCTGACACGCCCGTAAATTATTCACACGTGTGCGGGGGGTGGGTTGGGGATGGATTTTATTCGCGGAGCTTATCTCGTAATTAGGATGTTTAGTTTGGGGAGTAGGGGTTGGGCGTCGCAACTTCCTGCGAAGTAACCCGTTTTCCATTAGCGCTAATTTATTTTACCGGCGGAGTTTTAATTTTGTTAATAAAAGTTTTCGGGAGGTCGGTTGTGAATAATGTAGCGGAGTGACCTTTTTCGAGGGGCGGTATTAATTTTATTTTTTTTGTTAGTTGTAGAGTCAAATTTGAACAAGCACTACATAAATGTAATTATAATTCCTTAGTTATATAAAATATAAAAAATAATAACAAATGTATCTAAATTACATCCAATTCGAAGCAAAGGTAACGAATGAAAATATTCGCGGCGCGCAAATGAATTTCCCCGTGCTTTGCAAACACAATACACAACCACCCCAGCTCACCCTCGCAGCCGTAAAGATTGCATCTTGTTACGTAACGTCAGAATGCAGGAGCATTATTTTCTCTAAATGTGGGACAGCAGCCTTGTATAATTCAGGCAGCTCTTTCATCTTGAACGCGATGCAGAAATAGATTCTGGCACCGGCCTTTGCTCGGCTGTTCCGTATTTACAGCCCCGCCGTAACACCCACGCGACAAACATATTACTCACAGAGTTGTGTGCGATTATATTTGCCGGTGATAAAATGTAATCTGTATCAAAACAAAATAATTATTTCTATATGAAGATTTGTATGTGCTTTATTCCTTTTAAAACAGGTTTCCTAGTAAATCTATAATGTAATCCAGCTGAATAGCCTAGTGGTTATGGTGGTGAGGTGAAGTCTAGCTCTTACCGTTTTCGCGCTAAAACGGTGAGCAAATCTAAAAACTATGACTTTTCATGCATTTGTATGAGTTTACACCTCGTCGAGGCGAATTTTTGCGAATCACCTTTCACAGCTTTTCATGTTTTCTGTAAAGTTAACGGTGATTAAACCCCTTTGAATGTTTCCCTTTTCCAGCAGCAATGCAAAGATCAACACAATTAAAAATCATACTCGGATGAATGACGAGAATTTTACCTAGTATTTAATTATTATTAAATACTATATATATATATATATATATATATATATATATATATATATATATCTATATATAATATGAACGGTTATTGCCTATGTGAGACTCTTAAATTATCGAAATTTTAGAGTAATCACAGTTATATATTATAATTTTTGATAAATTATATATTAAATTTGAACAAAATTGATCATCCCTCGCCTCTACTTGTATTAAGGCCTTCAATCATCCTCCTCGCGTGCATATTACAGCCTTTTTCGGCTCGCCGCCGCTGTAATGAATATCGCCCTTATAAATAAACACGCGAGATGGCCGCAATGGTTGATAATAACTCGCGAGGGATTCTAGGCCAAGTGGATATTAAATTTAAAGTGTAATGCACGTTTTCCATTACAACGTCGCGATTTGTTGCAGAACTACCTCTCTGCAGCTTTCTGCGCGTGGGCGCATCCCGTTATTAAAGTTATGAATAATAAACAGCAGGTGGAATTATTCTGGAGATACTAGTGTAGCTTCTTATGAAATTAACAAAATATTAATTTGTATAGTGCGATATCCCTGGTGGGATTTATCAAGACACATTTTTAGAGAAATACCTAGAAATGTAGTACAACTTACCCTCGAAGAGGGAAGTTAAATGCCATCTGGCGGCACCACATCAATTAGCAATGCACACCCATATGGTAATAACCGTCAACATGCTCAAGTCTTCAGGATCACCGAGTAGTGCCGTCTAGAGAATAATATTCCAACAGAGTGCTTGAGATATCAGCACAAGGCCAATCGTATAAAACATATATAAGTCTGAACCCACCTCTCAGCAATCTACATATCTAGATTTCGATCTTATTAGATCGATCTCATCAGTGTAGCTCAGTAATTCATCCTCTCTAGATATCTAGATTGCTAAGAGGTGGGTTCACACTTATATATGTAAAAAAAATCGAATTCTTGCTATTTACTCACCTCTAATTGTCTAATTGTCTTCGAATTACATAACAACCTGTGTAAGGATTCATAACACTACAATTGTAATTTAATATCAATAAATGACAAGTAAACAGAAATGAAACTAGAAATGATTAAAATAATTAGTTTACCATACAGGATAATATTTTTAATACATTCTACAATAGATATACAATTTGACACATTTCTGCAGAAAGGAAACAACCCACAAAATATCTTTGTTTCTCGTACCTTTAGACACAAGGTAAATGTGAGTAAATGTGGGAAAATGTTGGAAACTGTGAGGAACTGTAATAAAATGTAGGAAAACGTGGGGAAAAAGGAGAAAACATTTGAAAAATATGAGAAAACCTGGGGAAATATGGAAATATGTAAGTAGATTGGCCCTGGTCCCCCAAAGAGGAGAAAACAACATTAACAACTTTTTTTTTACACATTTAATAAGATATATGTGTATATTTTGGATTTAAATTAGTCGTTTGGTGGTGAACAGTGACTCCACCCTCCAGCCTCCAACCCACCCTTCCCACTCGTTTCCACCTCTTTCAAAATGTTAAATTAAATAAATGTTTACTTCACTGACTCATGTTAGATAAGTTATTGAGGATATAAAGATAGTTGTATATGACGAAACATGAAAATTAGCATACAATTTTCAAGTTTGGAGATTTTGACAAACTTTGAAAAGCTGTATCTCGGAAACTATTAGGGCTACTGAGCCCATGCTGATCTCAAATTGTAGCAAGTTTAATCTAGTTTAAAAAATGTATAAAATGGTATTTCTATAAACGTGCTCCTTCATGGTCAAAATGGGGAGAAACCGAAAAATGTGAAAATATTTAGCAGTTTTTGAGATATTCAAAAGTGTTCCGGAGTTATGTAGTAAACGCATCAACCAATAATAATATTATTTATATGGTTTATTTTTGTATTATTAGAGAAAACAGGCATCTCTTAAAAATTATATATATAAGTATTGACTGTAAAAATCATAAGATCATAAACTATGCCCATTCACTATCCCAAGTGACTTGAACTACTTTACATTATTCCCTATATATTTTTTAATTAAATCTAAATTATTAAATGAAATTAATTAATCAAAGAAAGTTATAGACAAGAGTGTAGTGCATAGTTTAAGTCGTTTGAAATAGTGGATGGGCATAGTTTGGTTGGTAGGGGCCGCCCGCCCACCCCACCTTCGCTCGCATAGTTTTTTCATTGGATATAGATGTTTTATATTGTTGAATCTATTCCAAAAAGAGCGTTATTCTATGGAAAAACTATGGAATCAAAGGTGGGGTGGGCCGGGCGGTCTATATAACCGTCCACTATTTCAAACGACTTGAACTATGCATTACATTATTTTTCACATGTATTTTTTTAATTAGTCTTAAATTAATAAATGACATAAATTTAATCATAGAAAATAACGGATAATAGTGTAGTGCATAGTTCAAGTCGTTTGAAATAGTGGACGGGTATAGTTTGATTGGTAGGGACCGCCCGCCCACCCCACCTTTGATTGCATAGTTTTTCCATAGGATAACGCTCTTTTTGGAATAGTTTCAACAATATAAAACATCTATATCCAATGAAAAAACTATGCGAGCGAAGGTGGGGTGGGCGAGCGGCCCCTACCAACCAAACTATGCCCATCCACTATTTCAAACGACTTAAACTATGCACTACACTCTTGTCTATAACTTTCTATGATTCAATTAATTTCATTTAATAATTGTGTTATATATTAAAACAAATAATTTTGATTTTTTAATTAATTTTTTCTTTAATTTTTAACACATGTATGTACTGTAAATTAAAGTGCATTCTCTACATCGAGAAACATTAATGACGTTTTTTTATAAACGAAAACCTTCAATGCGATTGTGTATGCCGCAAATAATTTTTATTGTTTATCAGCAGTGACTCAGCGGCCAGTGTACGATTTTATGTCCATATAAGGTAACAAATCGAACGAATGTGTGCGCAAAAAATTGTGAGTCACTCCAGCGCGTCATATCTGCGCGTCCGAATGCAGTCCAGCCGCGAACACCATCGTGCGCGTAGCGTCCGCGAATAAAATTGTTCAGTAATGACTTAATTGTGTGATTATGTGTTAGTGAACCAAGGAGATAATTGTCGTAGAAGCTGTGGATATTTAAGGCAAGTTTTTATTTTATTTTATAATTTGTATTTAGATTAGTAGCTTCATTTTTAATGATGAGTATTGCACGCATAATGAAATTTATAGTTAATACACATACAAGTATAAAACATATGTTTAGTATGTTGAGTAGCTTACATGATATATATATATATATATATATATATATATATATTCTATATAAATTCTATATAAATTTACCTTTCTTTGGCATTAAACAAAACCAAACTTACATACAAGTGTGACATAGATTTGTGCAAGCTAAGACTGTCCCTATAACATATAAAATTAAAATAATATACTATAACTAATAAAATACAATACATACTATATATTTATATATATATATATATATATATATATATATATATATATATATAGTCAGTCACAAAAATCAAATTTGCAGTAATATATATTTTTATGAAAATAATATTAATACACTATATGTTTTATATTAACAGAGTTAATTTAAAAAGATAATATCAATAGTATTGCTACATATACATTTAGAAAGCAGCCATAAGCTAAATTTAACACATCTCAAAAGTCTACATACAGTAAACACTAAGAAATTGAATTGGTTGCCTGTTTATGTACTTTAACTTCAACACATTTTGGGATAACAGCTAGTTGATTGAAATAGAATTCTCACTCACCAAGAATTAAGATATTTTCAACTATTTCTGAGTTTAAAAACATGGCTAGAAAATAAATATCTGTAGATATTCGAAATCTAATCATAAAACACTGTAACAGTAAAGTTCTGTTTGCTGGGCTATTTAGTTTTTGCATACTTTTTTTTTTGGAGCCCAAAAAATAATTATTTTTCAGTGGAAATAATGAAACAAGAAATTATAATTTTAAACTAAAGATGCCAAGTAATTCTGTATGACAAATAACAATAAACTTCTGCAAACTGTTATTACATAAAAAATATCGTTGCTGTTGTAATAATTAGAATATGTTCAGAAAAAGGATAGGCAACTCTGGCATTAACCGCCTCATTTGTCTCTTTCTATAATCATATGTATACGAAAAAGTTGGCTAAATACATTGGATATCATTTTTGCGAGTCCACGCTTTAAACCGATGAATTTCGTATGAGAAATTACGGGCGTTATCGTAATTGCCGCCTATTAAAGTGATAAATATGGGCCAATCAATAAATGGGCTTTGCGTACGTTCGTTTTTGGGGGGCAACCGTGCGTCGAGCCCGCTGAAAGTTAAATCCTTATGGATTGCATTTCATTTATCCCGGGGGGGTCGCTGGGTGGCGCCGCGCGGGACGTATCATTGATGTGTAAATGCGGCGCTGAATTAATTTCGGCCTAAAACCCAACAGCGTGGGGGGAGTGCAGATATTGACGTAGTTGAAATAACATGGGCAACAACATCGTAACAAACTTTTATTGTTATATAGTTTTTGCTCAAACAATACATTTTTTTATACTAAACATTTTCCATGTTGGCTTTCCAAAAATATCTGGTGTGGATTTTGGAATTTTTTTCACTTTTCCTCAATTTTTCTCACGTTTTCACACATCTATAAATAAAATGTGGGAAAATATGAGCAAACGTTCTGAAATATGGGAATATGTGGGATTCCCATATTTCAGAACGTTTGCTCACATTTTCCCACATTTTATATAAATAATATTGTATGATATATATATATATATATATATATATATATATATATATATATATAAATATATATATATATATATATATATATATATATATATATAAATATGCATTATTTTCCCATATTGTTACTTCAAAAAATTAATAATATAAGTATGCGTGGCTAGGTTGCTAGGTAATATGTCGTTCGGCCATCATGAACTCATGGCTAGTTAATATTTTGGAGATGAGCAAAACATTATCTCTAAAATATCAACTAGCCATGAATCCATGATGGCCGACCAACATGTTACCTAGCAACGAAAATCCACGGCTGACGGTATTAATTTTACAATTGCGATTATTCCTAAAAAATGTTTTTCTACTGCACATAGTTGTGCTATATTTTGGGAAAAACTACTCTATAATGATAAGATAATTCCGCATGCCGATTACACACCTAACATCGTCTGAATAATTGTTTGGTAGAAATCTATTGTGAAAAACGATATCCGTAATTGAAAAAAAAGACTATTTTCTTGAAATTTTACATAATATTCTAATTTATTAATTCTCATATTTTATCATAATAAAGAAAATATAATATATATATATATATATATATATATAATATATAATATATATTATATATATATATATATATATATATATATATATATAATTTTCTTTATTTTCCCATATTGTGACAAAATATTCTATTCGCGCAGCCCATAATTGTTTTTGCAACGACATGTATTTCACATAGAAATAATATGAAAATAAAATGAAATAATATTAATAAACTAAATATATATTTTGGGGTATTATATCACTGGTGTTTGGGAAAAAGGGGTCATTTTTACAAAAATAAGTTCTTTATGTCTTTTTAATCAAAAAATTCTGCTCTTTCCATTGGTACCAACGGCTTCTAAACTTTACATTTACATAAGTTTTTTTGGAAATCATTTATATGATTAATTTTTTTGCTCAGATACAATGTTAACATGGTATATCAGTTAAAATATAAAATCGTGGAGTCTCTCTCAATCGGTGGCCATTCCCTCACTTGGGTGTGGTCCCTGGTGTTGAGGGTTTACGTTGTTCTAGTGCTGTTCTTCTATTTGTATCTCTTTTTAGGTTTCAGGACTATGTATCGTTATTTTGTGTCACTAGTAACTGCTCGTTTCACAGTCATTTCCTTTGTGTGGTCATTTAAGGAGTTATAGATGTTTGTTGCTTCGTTGAAGCTGTTGAATGTTTTATTTTGTGTTGTTCTTATGTAATTTTTATTTCGAGTTCCTTAATGGTGATAGTCGTTGTTTAATTTAAAATGTATGTTATTTTTGATTTGTTTCTGCTTAATTGTGTGTATCATTATCACATTACTCATGATTATTTTATTTTCTATATATAACTCGTTGTGTATCTTCTGTACCTCTTTTGTGGGAGTGTATTTTGGTAGTTTGTGCCATGTTTTCAGAATTTTAGTTTGTTGTCTCTGTAGTTTTTCAACATTTTTTTTGCTTGTGTTTCCCCAAATATTTATTAAATATGTTATTTTGGACGCATAGAGGGCATTAAAAATGTTTTTTTTTTGGCGTTTGGTGGTATTAACTCCCTCATTCTATAAAATGATTCATTTATGCCAGTATTCACCAACATCCCATAAACTTTATTGGTCCCATGAGCTATTGAATGGATAAATTGGCAACGTCATTGTGACAGAATATAACAAAGCAAATGTCAAACACCTGAATACCGCTTGCCATTGGAGAGCATTGATGACACTTTTTTTAATTTATTCAGTGTTTGCAATAGAGAGAATCTAAAGTAACTACATTCCTTAGATAATATATTTATTGTTGCTATAACAACAAATACTTATGGGTTCAATAGCTATTGATAGATTTATGGAACGTCGGTGAATACGGGCATTATTGATATTCTTTGTACCATGTGTTTTATATGGTTGTCCCAGCTTAGGTGTTCGTTTATTTAAAACACCTGTTAAAATGAAATTTCGTGTAGCTACCGAAATGTACATTTTAATGTTTAGTGGTTTACTCTAAACTAAACCGTGTTTGACTGCATAATCCATCCCCTGCTAATTTATTTACGCCAAACATTAAACATATCAAACTCATAATAATTTCAATAGCCTTTACCGCGCTGCTCTCCCACATAAAACATTCCCATCAAACATAGCGCTTTCATGTGATGGCAACTATCAATAAAATGTGTTTTATAGCCCGTGGTTAAATGTCGTTCATTGTTTTCTAGCTATATTTTTTTTTGCAATTACTTGTTTATCCATCCTCCGGCCATTGCAGCGGACGATTCAACAAAAAATGAATGTGGAAGAAGTATTTATTTAGCGCTGCTCCTGTATTTGTTATGAGGGAGGATGTTACAGATAAAAACATCAAACGACATGCGGTAAAAAAAAATGCAAGTGTGTGATAGAAATTGTTTTGAAATAACACCTTATTTGCTTGTTTTAATAAATTATAATTTTCTTCATTCCACACACTTTTCCTACATATATCTTTGTTATAAATTCTGATGAACTTTTTGATTGCATCATTGAATGGTGCAGGTAAAATTAAATTAAATTATTACAAGAATATACTTATATATCACTGGTGTTTGTGCAAACGGGCTTAAGTCAGGAAATCTAAAGTTTACAAGCCGTTTGTACTAATGGAAAGAAATGAAAATAAAACTGTTGTGGTTGACACACACACGTTTAATTAATCTACTCAGTCAAGTACCGCTGTATGAGCAATTTAAGCTAGTCAGTACTCTTGTGCTCTGGTGGTAGAAAATTAACTAAAATCTAGTGGGTAATCTCTATGCATAAAATATATTTTTTCATCATATATGTTTACACCACACCAAATATATTTTATGCATAGAGATTACCCACTAGATTTTAGTTAATTTTCTGCCACCAGAGCACAAGAGTACCGACTAGCTTAAATTGCTCATACAGCGGTGCTTGACTGAGTAGATTAATTAAACGTGTGTGTGTCAACCACAACAGTTTTATTTTCATTTCTTTCCATTAGTACAAACGGCTTGTAAACTTTAGATTTCCTGACTTAAGCCCGTTTGCACAAACACCAGTGATATATAAGTATATTTTTGTAATAATTTAATTTAATTTTACCTGCACCATTCAATAATGCAATCAAAAAGTTCATCAGAATTTATAACAAAAATATATGTAGGAAAAGTGTGTGGAATGAAGAAAATTATAATTTATTAAAACAAGCAAATAAGGTGTTATTTCAAAACAATGTCTATCACCTTTGCAATTTTTTTTTTACTGCATGTCGTTTGATGTTTTTATCTGTAACATCCTCCCTCATAACAAATACAGGAGCAGCGCTAAATAAATACTTCTTCCATATATTCATTTTTTTGTTGAACCGTCCGCTGCAATGGCCGGAGGATGGATAAACAAGTAATTGCAAAAAAAAATATAGCTAGAAAACAATGAACGACATTTAACCACGGGCTATAAAACACATTTTATTGACTCTATATCCATAACAGTCCGTCATTCTACTTGCTATATATATATATATATATATATATATATATATATATATATATATATATATATATATATAAAATATAAGTATGCGTGGCTTTGGTTGCTAGGTAACATGTCGGTCGGCCATCATGGATTCATGGCTAGTTAATATTTTGGAGATGAGCAAAACATTATCTATAAAATATCAACTAGCCATGAATCCATGATGGCCGACCAATATGTTACCTAGCAACCAAAAACCACGGCTGATGGTATTAATTTTACAGTTGCGATTACTTCTAATACATGTTCTTCTATTGCAAATAGTTATATAGCAAAAGAATATATGTATAGATAATGCAACAAAATTAATCAATGGTCGTTTTGCGTTAGTAGCTTCAGTTAATTCAAAAAAAATAGTGTCTTGGGGCCCAGTGATAAGGTCTTGCCCTGGACTCCAAAAAAGTTATTTACTGCTCTGACTTGTATGTATATTTCTACCTAAACACGAAGAAGATAAATAGAAATAATAATCATAACAAGTACAGATTAATTTTGTTAAAAAAATATTATTGGAATTGTCCGACTAAACCATTTCAGCCACACAAATCCCCAGCAGCAGTAATTACTAGCGCTATTGTTTAATTCCATCCCAATAATAAACGGATGATTTAATTAAAATTTGGTAATAATATTACTCGGACTCGCGCCCGGCGTTCCCTATTTATTTTAATACTCCAATGTATAGGCGCGATGAAAAAACGCGTGAATTTCGCGCGATAAATCAATAATAAACGCGAGGCCCGATAAATCCGAATCGAGCATTTTAGTGCGAAATAAATAGGCTCGGCGATAATAATAAATTATAGTTTTGTCGAACCGTTTATTACCTTTCGCTTCATGATTCCACCAACATTTGTCACCGAACGGTTGCAACGAAAAAAAAAACGAAAAAAAATCGCAGTTTTAAAATAAACATGAGAATATTTATGGGTGTGTAATGAAGCCGGATTGATTTATACGGGTATTTTTCTTGAATAATTTATAGCCGACATGAATGCTAATAATGATTACTATTTTCCACACAAATTAATAGTCAGAATTTAAAATGGGAAGGAATTTAAAATGAAAAGGAATTTAAAATAAGAAGGAAATGTAAAAATCATACCATACAACGGATGCTATTTATAGCTGCTATATATGTATAATTTGATGTGAATGGTTATTGCCTATGTGAGGCTCCTAAATATTTAAATGTGAAACTAACTGTAAGTTAAGTAAGTAAGATTAAACAACTGTTTTAAATTATTTATGAAAAAAACTTACTTAACTTACATAATCCTTCAAATTATATGTATTGAGGGATTATGTAGTTAGTAAGTTAGGTAAGTTTTTTTCATAAATAATTTAAAACATTTGAGATATTATGTAAGTTTAGCAAGTAAGATTTCTTCATAAATAATTTGTTTAATATCGCAAAATGAGAATTTTGAAAAGAAAATATATTGATGTGTCAATTTTTGCTGCTGTATTTTTTTCTTCTAATTAATCTGATAGTATATTTATGCATTCTTTTAAATAAAACTGTTTCGTGCAAAGATAAAATATGACGTACGTATATTTTATAAGCGACGACCGTGATAAAAAAAGGAATGATATTTGCATGCATTTGCATTTGAAAAAGAGGAGTTCCCATGCTTTTAGACTAATGATGTATTCTTCATCAACATAGCAGAGAGTATTCAGAACTCCTCCGCGTCGGCCTAATTACAAACCGGGTAATTATGTACAACAGAAGAAAAAAAACGGCAGTGTTATTAATTCTTATCTGCTACCGAGAACGCTTTTTCCCATTATGCTTTGTTGCACGACTATTATATACATTCGATCGGTAAATAAAATTTTGGGGACGAGATTTATTTTTCGTCAAATTACTCCCGATAAGGCCCCTCAAGTGTAACGCGCAATGGGACGAAATCGTTCTAATTTAAACTGCCGTCGGAATGCGAAATTATTTATCATAAATGCAAGCAGGCTTCTTTTGGCGACCTGAAAGCTTTCACATTGTGCATAATATCTTGGGCGCGGCGCGCATTTATCTTTGTTAGCGATAAGAGAAAACGTGGAAGCTCCACGCCGACGTTTATTACGCCGACTGTGGAATTGAAAATATTAGTACGCCGTTCTGTGGACGATAAGAATGCATAAATATTGCAAAGCAGGAAAACAATTTTGCAGATTAAGGTTGTTTTATTAATAGAGCATACAAAAACTATTAGTTTAGTCGAAATTTCGGCTTCTCCCTCATGTTACCCCGGTCCTCTCGTAATAATTTTTTTGCTCTCAGTGGGGGCTGAGAAATTTTTGTGGGTCAAATAGTTTGGAAATAATTATTATATAACAAAAACTATAATTTGGCTATTGCACATCGCTCAATAAGATCTCGCTAGTAATTGCTACTCGTAAAACAAATAATCGAAATCGTCTGTATCATCAATGATCGTCTGTCGAGCGATGCGAAGCTAAGTATTCCTTGGAGTATCGTCCAAGACAATGTCAAATCGAATGGCTCCGGTGCACGGGGTGGGGTTGCAGCATGAAATAAAAAATAAAAACTTTTACAAATGTCCCTGAGTGGATTCATAGGGGTGCGCTATAAAATTGAACGAGTGACTATTGTTCGCCGAACGAATAATGCCTCGGACCAAGAACAAAAAGTGCGCGGAGCGGATAAAGTAAGGAGACGGGCTCCGGGACGTTTTCAATTAAATTGAAATGATAAATTACGGCGTGGGGGGGTGGACAAAAAAAAGTGTTCTGGCAGAAGGAGAAACTTCGGCGGGCGCGAGGAATAATTATGTTCAATTAATTATTTGGGGGGCGGCGAGCTCAATTTATCAAAACTGAGGAATGTTGAGTGGGGCAAATATAATTATTTTCGTATATGCTTACATTTTAATTTTGATATACAGTTTGGGCCAATTTACGATTTAAGTACGTTGCGTCCACAGCGTTACTGATTCGAGTCTGGTATTAATAGACTCTTTTTCCATACGGAATTTGGGTAATATCTGGTGTGGGCACCACACGACTTTTGGAATTTTTGGAATTTTTGGATTCTTTGGAATTTTTGGCATTTATATAAAATTTAAACACATATAATAATAACAATAATAGGATAAGTTCAGTTTCTAAAACTGTGCATAAATGGCTTAACAACTCAATTTGTGATAATATATTACTGTATATCAAATACGATGATGTTATTTTTATTATGCTAATTTCCGTGAGAATCTATTATAACATCTAATTTATCTGGACACATAATAAGAATTGCTTTCTACGCGTATAGAATTTCATATATCTATATTAATTCTGATGTTGGTAATATGATTTTATAGCATATTGATTTCATCCGTTGCAATATTTATATGAAATTATACATATTGGTGTTAAATATCATATGAGAATGATTATTAACACATTAACAGCAAAGCTTTTATAAACCTCATAAAAAACTATCCGTAAAAAACAATTTTAAGCAGTTGTACTTGAGATTTTTACTTTATGATACAAAGTGTAGATTATGTTTTGTAATCGTGCATAATTTCTTCAGATGATTATATATATATATATATATATATATATATATATATATTTAAGCCATAAACTCGATTCTATTAGCAGTAATGAACTAATTTATATAAATATAAATATTTACAATGTTTTAAATTGTCGCATTGTTGATATATGCGATAATAATTACATCAGTATCTCGGTGCGTGATAGTCCTGATGGAAATCATAAATAAATGTGCTTGATGAAAATACCTTGCCTTGAACATGAAAGCCGTGTTGATAAGAATTTAATTGTATATAACACAGGGGCGCTCGTGTACGCTCTTTTGTACATTATAGATAAATTTTAATTGGAAATGCCATTACATGAATATGAAGACTTTGTGTATGAGTGTAGGATAATATTGCAATTTAATGAGCCTTTGTCAACTAACAGAATCAAGAAATTATCTATCCCGTCATTACATTGTTCAAGAATATTTAATTATTGTACTAATTAAAACATACAGAGCTCTTTCATACATACATTTTATAACTTTATCATAACTTTCCATGGTAAGATTTTATTAAAACCAACGTATTTTCTTTATTTAATTTTACTATAGAAAACTGTATATATCTTCAGATATGTTCGCCATCCTAGAAGGTACACAAGGTTTTAAAGCGTGAAAATAGATGAATATCAAACAGTAGCATTATTCTTGTTCTAAACCAAAAAGTATAAGAGTTATTGAATTCAGAATAGAAAATATAATTTCTTCATTCGATTTTACTATAGAACGCAGTATATATCTTCAGATATCTTCACCATCATAGAAGATACATACGGTTTTTAATCATAAAAATAGATGAATATAAAAAAATAACATATATCATGCTCTAACTTAAAAAATATAAGAGATATTGAATTCAAAATGGCAAATTTAGTTACTTCATTTAGATTTACTACAGAAAACTGTATACATCTTCAGCTATCTTCACCATCATAGAAGATACACAAGGTTTTAAATTGTGAAAATTGATGAATATCAAAGAGTAACATTATTTTAAAAAGTATTAAAAATATTGACTTCAAAATGGCTAATATAATTTCTTCATTCAATTTTACTATAGAAAAATGTATATATCTTCAGATATCTTCACTATCATAGAAGATACATACGGTTTTTAATCGTAAAAATAGATGAGTATTAAGAAGCGGCATATATCTTACTCTAACTTAAAAAATATAAGAGATATTGAATTCAGAATAGCAAATATAGTTTTTTCATTCAATTTTACTATAGAAAATAGTATATATCCTCAGATATCTTCGCTATCATACAAGATACACAAGCTTCTAAAGCTTGAAAATTGTTGAATTTCAAACAGTAGCATTATTCTTGTTCTAAAACAAAAAATATGAGAGAAATTGAATTCAAAATAGCAAATATGGTTTCTTCATTGAAATTTACAATAGAAAACTGTATATATCTTCAAATATCTTCACCATCATAGAAGATACATACGGTTTTTAATCATGAAAATAAATGAATATCAAAAAGTAGCACATATCTTACTCTAACTTAAAAAATATAAGAGATATCAAATTGAGAATATCAAATATAGTTTCTTCATTTAATTTTACTATAGGAAATTGTAATATCTTCAGATATCTTCACTATCATAGAAGATACATACGGTTTTTAATCGTGAAAATAGATGAATATTGAGAAGTAACGTATATCTTACTCTAACTTAAAAAATATAAGAAATATTGAATTCAGAATAGCAAATATAGTTTCCTCATTCAATTTTACTATAGAAAACAGTATATATCCTCAGATATCTTCGCTATCATACAAGATACAGAAGGTTTTAAATCGTGAAAATTGTTGAATTTCAAACAGTAGCATTATTCTTGCTCTAAAACAAAAAGTATGAGATATATTGAATTCAAAATAGTAAATATGGTTTCTTCATTGAATTTTACTATAGAAAACTGTATATATCTTCAGATATCTTCACCATCATAGAAGATACATACGGTTTTTAATCATGAAAATAGATGAATATCAAAAAGTAGCACATATCTTACTCTAACTTAAAAAATATAAGAGATATCAAATTCAGAATAGCAAATATAGTTTCTTCATTGAACTTTACTATAGGAAACTGTATTATCTTCAGATATCTTCACTATCATAGAAGATGCATACGGTTTTTTATTGTGAAAATAGATGAATATCAAAAAGAAGCATATATCTTCCACTAACTTAAAAAATATGAGAGATATTGAATTCAGAATAGCAAATATAGTTTCTTCGTTCAATTTTACCATAGAAAAAAGTATATATCCTCAGATATCTTCGCTGTCCTACAAGATACACAAGGTTTTAAAGAAAATTTGAAAATTCGTATTCTTGTTCTAAAACAAAAAGTATGAGAGATATTGAATTCAAAATAGGAAATATGGTTTCTTCATTGAATTTTATTATAGTATAGTATATATCTTCAGATATCTTCACGATCATAGAAGATACATACGGTTTTAAATCAGAAAAGTAGATGAATATAAAAAATAGCATATATCATGCTCTAACTTAAAAAATATAAGAGATATTGATTTAAAAATGGAAAATTTAGTTTCTTCATTTAGTTTTACTATTGAAAACTGTATATATCTTCAAATATCTTCACCATCATAGAAGATACACAAGGTTTTAAATTGTGAAAATATAAGAATATCAAAGAGTAGCATTATTCTTGTTCTAAAATAAAAAGCATAAGAGATATTGAATTCAAAATAGTAAATATAGATGTAAATAAATGCAATGTGTGTCTTTGCAGAACAAGTCCGTGACAGTCTAGCTGCTGTTTAAATTGTAAAATTGTAAAAACGTGTTTCAATCATTATTAGCCTCAATAGTGCCAGAAAATAACAGTACGAGAATAAAATAGATTCGACAAATATATTATTAAGTAATTAAAATTTACAATTACAAGTACCAGGAAATATAATTCTACTTGTGAAGAGAGATAGGGAATAGTAGCAAGATAACAATGTAAAATGTCCTATATTTTACGTTTGCTTGTATAAAATGATTTCAATCATTACCCTCAATACAGCCAGTAAATACGAACAGCGCAATAATAAAACACATTCGACAAATCCGTCATTAAACTATTTTTATACAATTCTGAAATTACTGCACACAATAGCTAAAATAACAAGAACGAACCCAACAATGCCCCCCCCAATAAGCTACACATACATACAATACCAATCATTATTACGGGGTAATATTTTTACAAGCCGTCGCAGATGTTCTCATGTTTTATTATAATGATAATTAATTTTAATTAGTGAAGATTGTGGGAACGATTTACTGCTCGCTACGTTGTATTGAATGCTCTATAAAAGTAAATCTAATGGCCGGTAGTGCATTTCGAAAACCGACATGTTTGGAATGCGGCGCGCGTTAATTAAAAATATTGCTGCGAAATTAAAAGCCGCGCTTCGGTAATAACTTCAATTTGGGATTTGGGAAATTAAATAATGTTATTGGGTTATATTTCTGTTTTTGGGGTTTTATTCTGCGGGGCTTGTTTAATTGGAAATGGAACTGAATTTGTGTAACTGCGAAATTGCGTTGTTATTAAATAAGCAACTGTAAATATTTTTTGGTTTGTGTTTTATTATATTGCGTGCTGGTATTTTTTTAGGGTGAATTGAAATATCACTATGATTAGCACAATTACTGACGATATTTTAGATGAACCTCAATTATCATCAAATGCTCTATAAATTTAGACGTTTCTTAGCATGTTAGTATGATTGCCATCGGGGGTATGGTCCGAATATATACAGGCAATTTTATTTTTATTTTTGTATATTTTTGTTGTGGTTTGTGATGTGGAAGGGCAGTGAGGGAAATGCCAATAAAGGTATTTTTTTGCATACAGGCAATCATACTGACCTCCAAAGAAACGCCTCGATTTACGGAACGTTGTTGAAAACGGTCATAAAACTCTTTCCTTAAATGATATCGCATTTTTTAAAATGCTTCAAAATTTAAATGTATCAAATAGCAATCCTAAATTGTAGAAACATATGAATGTACATGTTTTTGATCTTTTAACATGATTCACAAACATTCAAGTGCTACAACTAGAAGTGTCACTAAACATTAATGTTTATGAATCATGTTAAAAGATCAAAAACATGTAGATTCATATATTTCTGCAATTTAGGATTGCTATTTGATACATTTAAATTTTGAAGGATTTGAAAAAATGCGATATCACTTAAGGAAAGAGTTTTATGACCACTTTCACCAACGTTTTGTAAATCGATGCGTTTCTTAGGAGGTCAGTATGATTGCCTGTATACAAATATATATATATATATATATATATATATATATATATATATATATATATATATATATATAACATAATAACTTCTCTAAATATAAATTGACTCGTATTATATCCGCATAATGATAATTAGTTAATTTACGCTGTTGGCTTTGTTAATAAATAAGTTTCCCTCTACGTCCACTCCGCAATCAATTTGCATGATTATTTGGTTTACGCATTTGATAATGCCGTTCGTCCCACCCAAAACAATTATTATAATAATTTCATTAGTTAACTAATAATCGCGATTGAAAATGTTACAGTTCGTCAGTGATTCTATTGAAACTAAACTAATTCGATTGTTTATGGCTGCGTATTTAATTATTCGATGCTTATAGAAGTGAAATAATTCCATATGCGGTTTCATATATTCTAACACAATTATTTTGGCTAATTCGCATTTGAATGTTTATAATTATTGCAGTTGAATGGCGGCGCGTACAATAGATGTGATGTGATTATTGGGAGTTTAATTTGTGCATTATTTTATGAGAAAATCATTGAATTTTGCAATCATCTCGCTCTCAGATCGGCCACTAAAATATAGTATTCCTTTTTAGTGCCCGTGTCCACAATAGAGTCGCCTCCTTGCTCTAGTGTAGACGTTATTCTTCCTTCCGCATTCTCTTTTACTAAAATATTGCAGAAGTTATGGCGAATGTTTTCTATTGCCTTGAAATTAATATCAATCTCGATGTTGATAGTAACTTGTACATATCTTTAGAGATAATGAAGATATCTTAATGAGAACTGAGTAGATAAATAATTTTTCCTACAGAATCAAGGATACTTTACAAGATTAAATTATGGCGAATTGTTTTCATTGCCTTGAAATGGATAAAAATCGCAATTTCGATAGTAAATCGTACATATCTCTAGAGATAAGGAAGATATTTTATTTATATTTTTAAAATTGAGTAGACCATTAATTTTTTATCTAAAATCAAGCATACTTTACACGCATAAGGTATTACGAATTATTTACATTGAGTTGAAATGAATACGAATAGTAATTTTAGTAGCAACTCTTACATATCTTTAGAAATAATGAAGATATTTTAACGGGATCTTTAATATTGAGTAAAACGTACATTTCTCATCTAGATTCAAGCATAATTTACAAGTTAAAGTTATGGAGAATTGTTTTTATAGCCTTTAAAATGAATACAAATATCAATTTTGATAGTAACTCGTACATATCTGTAGAGATAATGAAGATATCTTATTGCGATCTTTAAAATTGAGTAGACCATTAATTTGTCATCTAGAATCAACCATACTTTACAAGTTTAAATTATGGCGAATGTTTCCATTGCCTTGAAACGAATAAAAATGGCAATTTCGATAGTAACTTGTACATATCTTTGATATTATGTTCATATAGACACGTTGATAACTCAAACAACTGTAACTAGATTTCAACAAGATAAACAAAATACAATTATCGCATCCACAGTAAATAAAGTATTATTTATGGATACATAAAGATTGTATGAAGTATGCCGGATTCTGATTGGCTGCCTGTTTTGCCACTGCGTGTTTGCTCCCTCGGGGCGTCGGCGGCGGCAGGCGTCTCAACAGGAACCGGCAAACACGGGGGGTGAAATTCGCAGGCCCCCCCACAAACCAATTAGGAAAAATTGAAATGTTTGTCGTCGGATATTATGTTGTAACTGAATCACCGGTGCTGCCATCCAATTCAATATTTGCATGGCGGTTCTTTCATGCGTTTATTTCCTCTGTGGAAGATTTGTGATAATATTAATCTTTTGTTCTGTTTCAGGTTAGTCAAATCAAATTCAAGATGTATAAACATGTAAGTAATGTAATTTAAATCAAAGTAGAGGAATTACTAACCATAAATAGACAATTTTAATCATTAAGATTGCTTATTATTATGGTATAATAAATACAAAAAAACCAACTCAGTGGTGGAGTGGTTACAGGCGTCGTTTGTCTCGTACTGAGCATTGGGGAGCCTAAGTTCGATCCCCAACGGGGAACGAATTTTCGCGAATCACCTTTCACAGTTTTTCAGAGGTTTTCTGTGAAGTTAAGGTGATTAAACTCCTCTGAGCTTCTCCCTTGACCGGCGTTCCCAAACTATTTGGACCCTTTACAAATACAAAATTAGTCAGTTATTTTTTTTGCATATAAAAACTTCTATCTTGATAGGGCTATCACAGTGAGGCTTACGGTTGATAGCCCTAAAAAAAACTTCTATCTTGATAGCGCTATCAACCGTGAGGCTTACGGTTGATAGCCCTAAAAAAACTTCTATCTTGATAGGGCTATCAATCGTGAAGCTTACGGTTGATAGCCCTATCAAAATAGAAGTTTTTTTATAAATGCAAAAAAATAACTGACTAATTTTGTATTTGTAAAGGGTCCAAATAGTTTGGGAAGAGCTAGTTTAGACAAAATAATGTACCACATACTGTTACCACGAAGAAATTATGTAAAATAACCTTCTCAACTTTATTTCTTATTTGGTTTCTGTTTATACGAACCTTAAATTATAATTGTGGAAAATTTCTCGTTGAGCTAATTGAATAACTTTGTACCTGGCGCGTCCATTTGTATTCCCATCACCTCAAATTGAAGGTGACCGAAATTTGCGGACTGACCTTCTGCACGAGCAAGCGTTGGTCGTGTGAGTTTACAAACGTACACACAGTAACAATCAGCGGATGGCCTATACATTCTAATTGAATCACCACGTTACACGGCCGCAATGGCGCGAAATTGCCCGGCTGCGATGTGTTTTATTGCGCTGGTGGCGAGATTGAATTCGCAATTTGCAAACATTAAACATTAAGAATGCCGGCGATCCAGTATTTATAATACTAATAATAATAATAATTTTATTTCGCTTGAAATACATAATTCTATACATATAAAAACTATATCAACACTTGTTTACAGTAACAACGAAAATAATAGAATAATAGAAAATAGAAATATGTGAAATAAGGCGCAGTTCCAGTCTAGTATATGCAATGCATATGACTGCTCTTCCACTGAACCTTGACGATTGTTATCGTAATAATAACTGATAAAAATATCTGGAATGTAAAGTATTTAACTTCTTCTTCTAACAAGTTCTTAACTTCACAGAAATCCGCTGAAAGCGTGATTTAGAATAATTCGGCCACGACGCGGTTTAAACTGTCGCTCCCCAATCCTCAGTACGAGACGGGTTGCGAATCAACAAATATTGTCAATGTACTTAGTTTTCTTCGAAATTTTACGTTTGACGTTTTTGACACATTTTTCACTTTAGCTATCGTAAATTAACGAATAAAAGAAATTATTTCCAATAAAATTTTGCATAAAACCCCGTCCATATTTGCAATTAGTTACGTTATGCGTAGAATTCGTAGCGTCCACACCATAATTAATATGTATGCATATTAATTATGGTGTGTATATCTAAAGTGAAAAATGTATATGAACAAATGTTAAGTTGCCACGAACTCTACACATAACGTAACTAAGTGCAAATAGGGACGGGGTTTATGCAAAATTTTATTGGAAATAATTTGTTTAGCTTACACGTAACAATATAACTATTTGCAAATGTATACAAAGTTCAGTAGATTCTTTCCTTCAGCTTATTGGGATACTTTATTCAGTAACTCGTGGTATTTTGCATAATTAACCAGCACCTCCTTCAAGTTTAATCAACCTCAAAAAAAAAGCGTTGAACCATCGATTGGTCCACGACGGCGCAGCGACGTGATTAATTAATTCCGATTATTTGCCCAGCAAACAAAATACCTCGTTAATCCAATGTACTAGAACAAATAACCCATCCACCTCCGCTCCCCTACTATTTACTTGCATTTACCATGTCAGATATTAACCCCCACCGTTAAGGCCACAACTAATGATAATTTCATCACGACCAGTAGCAGCCACCCCAACCACGGGAAAGAATTACATTTAATGCGGTTGTTTCCCCAACATCCCTACATCCCAACCCTCCAGCCAGCGCTTTTACGTCGGCATCTAAACACAATGCGAAATTTTTTTTATAGCTCGACCCACTTTTAAGATTTTAAAAGTAATTGCGCTTTTTATGCGACACGCAGACTGTAATCGTGTTACGCCAACCGTAAACAGGTGAAATTTCAGCAATTTGGTAGTACAACTATATAACTTTTCTAATAAATATCTTTGTTGTTGGTGCTACTAATGTTGGATGTTATAATTTTCAAGTTTAATATCCCTAAAAGTCTAGAAACAAACAATAAAAAAAGACTAGAACTACTAACTATTGAAATTATTTATATAGTAATTGTCTATTATATTTATATGGAAATTTATTGAATCAGATGAGTAATAGTAGAAATATTGAAAAACTCAACTCAACATTATGTAAGATACTACTTTACAAATTTTGAATAAACAATTACTTACACTTACACGATCAATAATACTGTCAATATTTTAGAATAATAATTAGAAAATTGACAGTATTACTTATCGTGTAAGTTATAGTAAAGATGGAATGAAGAAAATACTGATGTTTATCCGGATAATTAATTACTTTATAAATATAAAAGGAGGATTGAAGCAAATACTGACAGTATTATTGACAGTGCCTTATAAAGGCACCTTACACGGTCAATAATACTGTCAATCCTAGTACTGTCAGTATTTGCTTGAATCTTTCTTCATAATTTATCAAGTAATCAATTATCTGGATAAAAATCAGTATTCTATTCATTCTATCATTACTATACCTTACACGATCAGTAATACTTTCAATATTTTAGAATAATGATAATTTTAATCATATTATCGTATAGTAATACTGTCATTATTCTAAAAAATACCGACCAACGGCTGATATCCCATTAAGGCACCTTACACGATCAATATTACTGTCAATATTTTAGAATAATGACAGTATTACTGTGCAATAATATGTTTAAAATGTTCATTATTCTAAAATATAGACTTTATTACTTATCGTGTAAGGTATAGAAATGATGGAATGAAGAGAATACTGATGTTTATCCAGAAAATTGATTACTTGATAAATATTAAAGGAAGATTCAAGCAAATACTGACAGTGATAGGATTGACAGCATTATTGACCGTGTAAGGTGCCATAATGGGATATCAGCCATTGGTCGGTCAAGGAAGAAGCTCAGAGGAGTTTAATCACCAGCATTTATCTTAACTTTACAGAAAACTTCACAGATAAACTGTGAAATGTTATTCTCGGGGTTCGAACTGAGGCTCCCCAATGCTCAATACGAGACAAACGACGCCTCTAACCACTCGACTACTGAGCTAGGTTCTTTTTGAATAAATTCAAATTTTTATTTTCTTCCCGAAATACATCTTGACGAGCAACAAGAGTTTCAGGTACCCTTAGTAGATTTCTAACTTATTTTTTGTCATGTGAGGTGAAATCTTGGAAAGACACCCATCCCTCCGTTACGACCACTAGGTGGTAGGTATGTGTAGTGCCGGATTGACTCCGTGTTCTGTCCGGGGTGCTTACCTAAACCAAAACTCATGTGCTGTCCCTAGGGGCTTGCCGGCATTAAGTATACTAAGCGTTCTAGCGCTCTCACGTCAGTTAGTCCTTCTTGTCTCTTGCCTCCACCTGGTGTATTTAGCGGGGTTTCTGTATTATATGTAAGTTTTTTTTATACCATTTTATAACACTATAACCTTCAATATTACTCACCCCCTTTCTTATGATCACTTAATACATACGATCATAGACAATGTTAGATATATATATATATATATATATATATATATATATATATATATATATACGATGTTGGTAGACCAAGGGGGATTACCTTTGCCACTCCTGGCATAGAGTGTGGTCTGGATCATCTGTTCCACAGCAGTATCGGCATCTTGCTATCGCGGCTTTTCCTATTCGGAGCAGGTATGTTTGAAAACCCCATGCCCGGACAGAGGCTGCGTGGTCCACTAATCCAGCTCGTCATGTCCTCGGCTCACCCACGGATCTATCCGCAGGATAATGCGTCTCGTTCACTCCACATTTGGTGACTCTTTCCAATTTCTCTAGCACTTCTCGATCGTATGTTGTATAGCACTCTTCGGGTCTGCTCCCTTCTTGATTCTGATCGGTAGGTCCGCGTGCGTTGTTCTTGCCAGCACCTTTGCCACCTCTGTAGACATGGTGCGTTATACCCGGGTGACTCGAGCGCGCTGGTGCGCAGCGCCCTTCTTAAACTGTCTGGTGTCCGTTGCTCTAAAGTGCCTTTCGTTTATCACTCTGGGTTGGTACGGGCTTATTGTTTCTTGTTGTATTTGCCGCTTCCGATGCGCATAATTCTATCTCCGCCCTTACAACCGGCAGCGCACGACCGCGATACTGCACGCCACGGGGCGACAAGCAATGCCAAACCATGCTAAGCCTGCTAGTCGTGGTTGTTACGATCCAGGCAGATGCTGTAAACAGGAGTTGGGCACTACACTGTCGCCAGCAACTCTCACTGCTTTTACCCGGGGAACCACCTATATTTGGTAGCAGCCTTACAAGGGCTGCTTCCATTCTGTCTGCCTTGCTTGCGGCCTCTAGTACTTGCTGGGTGCGATTGACGTTGGCCTATAGCACGAGTGGCTAAACTTTTGATCTCTTGGGGCGACTTGTTTTTTAAATTATAGCCGGCGGTCTATCACCATCATATTTATTAAGTGAACATAAGAAATGTACTAATTTAAAGACAAAAATAAGTTTAATTAAAAAAAAACATACATAATACTAATACATATTTTTTTAATGTTTTTTACCTGAGATACAATGTTAACATGGTTTATCAGCTAAAATATATCTAAACCTGGTTGTCTCCCTCGATCGGTGGCCATTCCTTCGTTTGAGTGTGGTCCCTGGTGTTGAGGGTTCTAGTGCTGTTCTTCTATTTGTATCACTTTTTAGGTTTCAATACTATGTATCGTTTTTTGTTTCACTGGTAACTGTTCGCGAGGTAGCTACACTGATTCGGTGCGCGCTAAATAAAGAACAGTACCACATGATGATCGCCAACCTTCTGTAAGGAGAGGGCACCAAAAGAAGAAGGTACTGCTCTCGTAAGGTTTTCTTGAATCGTCATTCCTTTGTGTTATCAGTTAAGGAGTTATAGATGTTTACTGCTTCGTCGAAGCTGTTGAATGTTTTCTTTAGTGTTGTTCTTATGTAATTTTTTATTTCGAGTTCCATAATGGTGATAGTCTTTGTTTAATTTAAAATGTATGTTATTTTTTATTTCTTTCTGATATTCAATATCAAGTAATTTTATTAAGAGGACGACTTCCTCCATGCAGCTGTTGGATATGTTGATGCTTCCAACGAATTCTGGTGCAGCTGCCTTAATGAGTTCGTTGGCTCTGGATCTGGGGCCTTGTATCTGGGTAGTGTGGTGATTGCATTCAGCACCTTCTCCTCCTCCCATCTTGTTGTTATTTCAGCTTAGGTATCTTGGTCTTCGTCGTTATCGTCTGAGTTTGTGCTTATTTCCAAAATGAAATATGGCTGAGACTTCCGTACCTCCAGCAGGCACTATGGATTCCGGCCCAGGAGGGTGAGCTTCTACGTTCTTCATCATGATATTATACAGGGGGCCCCACGGGTCATTGTCGACTTCTGCACATAAGTCCTTCCAGCAGGGTTTCTGGTTCTTCTCAATGAACCTCCTGAAGTCCATTCTCCTTGCTCTGTACTGTGCTTGCAGTGGCCCATTTGAAGCCCCAGCCGTTCTAGATCTTTGTACTCGTCTTCTAGCCCTGTTGGTCTCCGTACGACTCTCCGCTACTTGATGGCACCACACCAGTATACCATTTTCTATCTTCATATTGTCGTTATTTTTCTCAGGACCGTCTCGCCACATGGTACATGATAAAAGTCTTCAGCCATGTGGTCTGGGCTTGCTAGCTGTGTCCCCAATGACTTCCAGGATCTTTTATAGTAGTTCTTGGTATATTTCCTCCATAATCTACTTTCTACTTGCGGATGGCAGCTGAATGGCCGCTGAATTTGGTGGGATGGAGAAGGAGACGTAGCGGTGATCGCTGAAGGTCTTTCTTCGGTACTCTTCAGCCCTGTACTCTGACCACCATTTACGTTGACGCGAGGGTGACATCTCATCATGAATGTGGGATGGCGACGCTAGGCGACAATGGTCGCCACCCCCCCACGTTGCATTTGATAGCGATTTCTCACCCTTTGCTGAAGTTCATCCTCATATTTAATAATGTTCAGATCGGGGCTATACGCAGGCCATTCTATAAAGTATGGATACACAAGTTCTCCATGTATTCGGTAGTAATTCTTACAGTGTGTCCTAGTATTAGCGTTCATTTATAAGGCACCTTACACGATCAATAATACTGTCAATATTTTAGAATAATTACAGTATTACTGTACGATAACATCTTTAATATGTTCATTATTCTAAAATATTGCCATTATTACTTATCGCGTCAGGTATAGTAATGATGGAATGAAGAGAATACTGATGTTTATCCGGATAATTGATTACTTGATAAATATAAAAGAAGGATTGAAGTAAATACTGACAGTACTAGGACTGACAGTATTATTGACCGTGTAAGGTGCCTTAATAAGCATTTATCTCCTATAATTGAAGCAAGTGGAAAATCATCTTCTGCGCAGATATCGACCAGTTTTTATAAATTATTTTGTTGATGATATGGTTAAATCGCCCTTCAACGGAAACTCCAGCCTAAACCATAATTCCACCTCATCTGTAGCTTCTCCTTTCTGATATACAAGCTTGGGCATATTGGTTAATTTGTTCGTCTCCAGATTCGCCCTCATCCATCACCAGATCTCAGAACAGAACCGAGATTCATCGCTGAGGTAAAAAGCACACATTCTTGTATAGTCCAGTTGTAGTTAGCCATATATTATGCAACTTTATTTTTAAAAAATCTGAAAATAATATATACACTCCTCTTAGTGTAATTAATGTTATTGCAGCTTGAAAAACGCATACGTAAAAGTTCGAGCGCGGCGATTATTCAAGTGGGGTAGGGCGGCGTAATCGATGGCTGCCGGCGTGCGTTGAATTTTTCAGCCGCCACCCTGCAATATTTAGCAAACGTTCGATTGTTTTGCGCTTTAAACCTGCGTATTATATATGTATGGAGCCCACCGTCAATATTTGTGTTCAAGCTCAGTGTTAATTATTTTACATTTGCTTTGCCACAAATTGTGAGTTTGTACTGAGTGGCAAAGTGCTGCGCTTAAGAGCATTCAAATAAAGCACAAGATGGGAGATTTATATACGGTGTGCATGTTTGCATTGCTTGGGAAACTTTGAATTGCTACATTTACGTTTTACCTACCTTTAACAGTTTGCCTTTATTTTATTTACATATTAAACTTGCTAGTTACTTTCCTCGGTGTTGTTGTTTAAACTGCTCTGTATGGCAGGTTTATATTTTGTGCTGACTTCTGAATCAGTCGTTACTCACGCGTGATTTAGAGTGTATGGAGCTTTTTGTAATTTATATGCAAGTTGAAACGTGGACGAAAGTTCAAAGAGTACGTTCGTTTGTTAGTGAAACCATTTTTAGTAACAGGTATTGTGAGTATTTATTGATTTACTGTCTTGTAAGATGATATTGTCGGATATAATATCTATTTTATATCATCAGTGTATAAGAGGTTTCACGGCGTTGGTTTTCGGTTAGGTAATGGATGACCACGTTAAATAGCAGCGGATTTATTGCACTTTCTTCATGCACACCGAATTATTCAACGTTGAAACTCTTAGATATTCCTATATATATAAGAATGCAATAATTGTTCATTAAAACCGACCAAATCAGAAATTAATAAACATAAACAAACTACAATATACGAGTTAAAGTCCCACCGGAGAGTGAATTTTTACTCTTATCCGCGTGTTCGACTATCTTTAGTTTCTAGTTTGTAGACGGCGCTGCAGGTCATCCTTTACTTATCTATAGGCATGTTCCCAATTTTAAATTGTTCTTCTTTCTAGAAGGCACAGTTGCACTTGTATAATGAACGAATAATTTGAACAAAAATTAATATTTATTTATCTTTCATGTTCGCATTTAACTCTATTAAATACGACCAGGTTTATCAGCAACATAATCTTAATTTCACAAATAAAGTATTTACCATGCGAAATTACACAATTACTTAATTAAAACCGGAACGTTTCGCCCACAATAGCTTTATTAAATTCGTCGTTTAACTCCGACAAATTGCGCTGCGGTAAATTCGTTGCGCCGCCGCCGCTGCCGCCCCTCGCGCACTTATTGCGTTACATATTTTGTGTTACGGCAACACGCAGCATACCCCCGGTATGATCCCAGGGAGCGTCCCGGAATAACAAGGGTCAGTATTAAGTGTATGTGAGCCTCATGTAAGATTCATAAGGAAACGGGGCCGCACGTACAGGACGGGAACGGCGTGCGCCCACAGCCCTTTGCTGATGGGCGTCCTTTGTTTATCGGATTTAATGTTAATGAGGCGAAAAGGGTTGAAATTGTTAAGATAAGAATAAATATCGGCGGTTCAAGCGTTGCAAATACATTTGATTGGAGAAAGAGGTATTCTAACTCTAGTTTCTTCTAGTTTATTATTCTTATGATTCTAAATAGATTTAAATACATTTTTGCCCTTTTCAGTATGTGTGTGTGTCTTTTGATTTCAATATCGTACTTTGTTTATGGATTTAATGTTAATAAGGTCGTGGTCGCTGGGATTTTTGGATTTTCAGAAAAACTCAGTTTTAGGCACAAATACTCGCGAGTTCAAACTATTTATAATATATAAATGTTTGTAGGATGGCAACATCAATCGTCTAACTTCGTATAATTTTGAATTTTCAGTTAAACTCAGTTTTAGGCTCAAATAGTTAATAGTTTGAACTACTACCCCGGTTCAAACTATTTGAGCCTAAAACTGAATTTAACTGAAAATTCAAAATTATACAAAGTTAGACGTTTGATGTTGCCATCCTACAAACATTTATATATTATAAATAGTTTGAACGAGTATTTGTGCCTAAAACTGAGTTTTTCTGAAAATCCAAAAATCCCTGCGACTACCACCTCATTAACGATAAATCCGATAAACAAAGTACGATATTGAAATCAAAGGACACACACATACTGAAGAGGACAAAAATTAATTTAAATCTATTTAGAATCATAAGAATAATGAAATAGAAGAAACTAGAGTTACCTCTTTCTCCAATCAAATGTATTTGCAATACTTTAACCGCCGATATTTATTCTTATCTCAACAATTTCAACCCTTTTCGCCTCATTAATATTAAATCCGATAAACAAAGTACGATATTGAAATCAAAAGACGCACACACACATACTGAAGAGGACAAAAAATAATTTAATAACATTATTTAGTTGTCTCAAAAGTTACTTTCAACGTTCTGCAGATAGATAGTGTACTGAGTTATTAAAATCACATTTAAGGTATATAAATATGTAATAAATTTAAGTGCTTACGATTAGTTTATGTTTAATAAACTCGTCTTATATTAACAAGCAGCCGTGTTGCAACAGCATAAGCCGTGGGGTATTTAATAAATAGGTAAATCACGTGTTTAACCGACCCCGCAGTTAGTAATAAGTTTGATATCCTTGTTCGCCGTACCCCATAATACATTTAAATGCTGGGGTCGACAAGTACATACACATAGTGTATAGCGGGGTATTGCGAACGGGTCGTTAGTGGCATCGGTAATGCCGGGCGGGTACGGCCCAACGGGGACGCGTATATGCAGAGTTGGTAATGCGGATAAGCCTATCCGGGGTCCTCGTAAAAAGCTTACTGCAAATTACTAGCGCGACGAGCTAAGTCTTCGACTCCACTTTACGCGATTATGTAACCCCGTTGACTTTTTAGCCGGATTTTTAGTTCTCATTAGAAATAAACAGGACGGAGGCTGTGCGAGGTAGCAACTTGCGGCCCCCCCAGAACTAATTCCCGAACTCTCCGGCTCAATTAAATGTTATTGCAAGCGAGTTTGAACTATAGCCCGTTCTGACTACATAATGGACCATTGTGGTAAACCGATTACTTACTAGTTGCAGCCATTCGGCGTGCATAAGTCGCTCGTCGGGATAAGTCAATTATAGACAACTTCGCGATCAGCTGACGAAGATAAACTTGAAAGTTCGCGGTCGGGCCGTAACCCGCATTTGTAAATTCGCGCAGATTTGGCGATCGATGGCCCTATGCGACTTTAAAAGCAAACACAAAAGGAGCTTTACTAGCAATAGAAATGGAGAAACGGTGTTTTGTTATTCGGCCAAACGGTAATCCTTCAATATAAATGTATACAAAAAATATATATACTGTATCTAATGCTGGAATCAATAATTTTATTTATTACGTTGCAGTTGCGTTTTGAATGTTATTTCTTCTCTTTTGAAACTTCTATACATATTCATGATTGATTTATTAAAGATGGGATCACATGTACACTCTTATGGTATGAATTATGAAATTGTATTGTGATTTTAGTAAGAACCTCGCAGAGAAATAATAATAATAATAATAACAAATTGCATAACTATACTGGAATAGTATGGATCTATTCCAGTATAGTTATGCAATTTTTTGTTATTATTATTATTATTATTTCTCACCGACCAGACCATTAGAAGCAATAGAGCAGATATTGTGTTTGTAAATACATTTGAGGAAAAAGTAATCCTTATTGATGTAGCAATACCGGCACCTGTAAACTTTGCCAAATTAAAATATACAACGGTTTGCTAATTTATGGTGGATGCGCCGGGAATATATAAATTTTGCCACCAATATATTTATAATAATTATAATAATTAAAATAATAATAATAATTAAAATTTATTTGGTAATAATCTACATTACAATACAATATAAACAAATAGAAATAAAGATAAAACAATGCCATTTTCAGTAACTGCAGTAGTAAGCAATGTGTTGCAAGTTTATAAAATAACGCTGCGTTACTACTACCACGATGATTGTGAATAGCTCTTTATTGAATGTGCCTCCAATCTTACAATATTTGTTTTATTGTCTGTTTTTGCAGATGCGAAATAAATAATTTGAATTATAAATGTTAATTTCGCCTGTAATGTGTGCCACCTTCCTGCACAAATTAGAAGCGGAATACACATTTATAATTTAAATTGTTTACTGTTGTTTAATTTGTACAGGAAACCAACGTCCTGCATACATTAGAAGCGAAATAAACATTTATAATTTTAATTGTTTATTTCGCATCAATAGATTTCAGACAGAGTAGGACTAGTATTTTTATATGTTGTCTGTTTTAGTAAAAATATTGTAACATAATTACTATTATAATAAATGAAAGTAAATTAACATTACAAATTTTATTAACACATGAATATGCGAAATGTTAAATATTGAATTATAGCCATGAATTCTTTCAAAATAAATAAAATTTTCGAATTTAAGATGCAAGGAAATGTATAATAACTTGAAGTACCAATTATAAATCTATTTATTATTAGATATGAATATTTCTGAACAACATTATGGCAGTTTTTGTTATCATACTAATTTCAATTTTCGAATTTAAAATACAAGGAATTACCAATTATAAACCTTATTATTATTAGATATGAGTATTTCTGAACATATCCACACATATAATTTATGCAAGTTACTAAAATGATATTAGCCCTCTAATATCATTGTTTTTAGAAACTTGCATAAATTATATGTGTGGATATGTTCAGAAATATTCATAACTAATAATAATAAGGTTTATAATTGGTACTTCCTTGTATCTTAAATTCGAAAATTGAAATTAGTATGGTAACAAAAACTGTCATAATGTTGTTCACATTGTTCAGAATTTTATTAAATTATTTTCAAAACATAGTTATTTTTAGCGACTACAATATTTCATTCATTTTCATTCATACCTCATTAGTTTCTTGATTAGATTTCAAATTCGTATCTCAATTGTTTCTAGAGTTTTTAGTTTGTTATAGTCGAAAATCACAAGTCCAATATTACGAGTCCCATTATAATAATCAGAATTTTGAAAAGTTACCATAATTATATTTACAAAGAGTCATATTTACTGAATATAGGAATTGAAATTCATATTTGACTGTTTATAGAATTCTTTGGATGTTAAACTTATAAAAATTCTAAACCTAAGGTAAATAGCGTGGTGAAAAGTGATATTTTAAAAATTTCTGAATTTTATTAAAGTCTTAAATATATTTACAATTTGTTATATTTAGTGATTACATAGTTTGAAATTCGTACCTCAACTGTTTATAGACTTTTCACAATGTCAAATTCTAAAAAGTCTATAAACAGTTGAGGTACGAATTTCAAACTATGTAGTCCCAAAAATAACGAATTGTAAATATATTTAAGACTTTAATAAAATTACAGTTTAAAATTTTTAAAATACTTTTCACTAACCTTAAATTAAGAATTTTTTGCAAATCTTTCATTAGTAGCTTGACAAAAAGTACTGTAACTCCCTTTATATTTTTTAGAATTCTACAAAATTACTATGAATGTATTCTTAAATGCTCGTATTTTGCGAATGGAAGGTTTTAAATTCGTATCTCAATTGTTTCTAGAATTGTGAGGATATTAAAGTCGAAAATTACAAATCCAATTTTACCAAAGCGAAAAAAAGTCCCAATATAATTATCAGAATTTCGTAAAATTACAATAATTTTCTTTACAAAGTATGATATTTACTAAATATATGGTTTGAAATTCATACTTCAACTGTTTGTAGATTTCTTTCGGTGTTAAAAACTTAAATTTCCAAATCTAATATAATTAGCGTCGTGAAAGGTGTTATAATTACTACGTGCAAATTTTAGAATTTCATTATATTATATTGAATCTATTTATAAATCGTTATATTTCGAGACTACAAAGTTTGAAATTCGTACCTCAATTGTTTATAGACTTTAATAATACTGGGATACTGTCCAGTTACTTCTTGCTATGAATACCATATAAAACCCTAATCGCACACTTCCAGCATGATAATTATGCACACCCCTTTCCACGGAAACAAATCTAAATAAATATCCACACGCTCGACACGTTGGAAAAATACAACCTTCTGCCGCCGACGTACTAAACTTACTATACTCACCCAGCGATTATTTACATTTTTAATATATTCATAAAGCAAAAACCGATAAAAACTTAAACCGCGGCCCATTTCACAGCCGCTAGAGACATAAATAAAAACGCCGCTCCGGAATTAAACGGGACGCGCCAGATTTCATTTCGAAGCATTATAAAAACGCAGCCCGCTATGAAGTGGCGAGTTTTAAAATAATAATAAAAGCGACGCTCGGAATACGAATTAATATTGCAAGGGGAGTGCGAGAGAGGGACGTGTCTGAAAAATTTAAAATGGCTATTTTTAACCGTACATTTGGACATTCAAATCCACTGGCTGGACACTAAGGGGTTAATGAAAATGTTAGTCACACATGAAAATATCTAGTGTAGGACCATACTTTCCGAATTAATTAATTAATTAATTAATTTATAAATAGAGAGTAAAGCACTCTTTATTTGACTATCGTGCGGTAACCTTTACGGTTTGTACATACAATGTTCATAACAATTACACTAATATATTCAATACAATAATATATAAATGATTTTATACTAAAATTGTAGGGAAACTAAAAGTTTGTACAAACAATGTTCATAACAATTACACTAATATATACAATACAATACTATATAAATGATCTTATACTAAAATTGTAGGGAAACTAAAAGTTTGTATAAACAATGTTTATAACAATTACAGTAAGATATTCAATACAATACTATATAAATTATCTTAAACTAAAATTGTGGGTAAACTAAAAGTTATTCCGTTAGTGTTTCTAATAATGTTTTGGTGGGATGATGTTTATTAGTTATTCTTGTCTCACGTACTAAGCACAACGTCGAGATAATGGATAAGTCTAATTTTAGAATAAATGTTAGATATTTCTGAAAAATCATTCATAACACAGCTTATTGGGCGAATGGTTCGAGACGTCGTCCGTCTGGTACTAAGCACTGCGAAGCCTGAGTTCGATCCCCATCGGGGTTCGAATTTTTACGAAAGTTTTTCAGAGGTTTTCTGTGATGTTAAGGAAAATTGGGTGATTAAACTCCTCTGAGCTTCTCCATTGACCGACGGAAAAGCCTCACGGCTGATAACCCTATAAAGATAGAAGTTTTTTTTCATTCATAATATCTTATAAGTAGAAAGCTAGGAGGGTTCAAGAATAATTTCCCATAAGGTTTACCATAGGGGGGTCTAAAATCATCAATTTATTTATTTATTTTTATGCACAAATTTATTTATTGTGTATAAAAATAATGTAATGTAATCACAGATTGGAGATTAATTCGAGAGTTCTGATTTATACAACCAAGCCTTAATCAACCAAATATTATTTTATGTCACTTACACTTGTTACTACATTTATGCCACCTAATTATAAATTTATAAAACAATTAGAACTCTACTAACAGCGACTTTTATTCATTCATACCACGCGTAAACTGCCGAAATTGCATCCTCATGCCCAGTAGAACTGCATATATAATTACGCGCTTGCTAAATATAAAATGAGCGGAATTGTTTTGAAAATATAAACTTTCCGTTTATGAATGCATTCGTTAAGCGTTCCTCTGCGGGGGGGGGGGGGGCAGTTTAAATAGTGGCGCGTTTTATAAAATGCCGGCTCCGCCACCGAAATGAAATAACTTGACCGCTCGGTCACGGGGGGGGCGGCGGTTTCAGCCGCCGTCGCCTCTCTTATTCATTATTTACCCTGGCCAGACCGACGGAATACGGCCCCTTATGTATTGACATTCCATACAGTCCGTGTTTGTCCAACCGGGGAGCGCGATCCGCATATCACGTTGGGGCCTGCGATGTTTATTAAAACGACACGCGTAAAGAAAATACTGCAGCCGGCAGCAGTTTTATTTGAACTTTTGTTGCATGTGCTCTTATCAAATCGGAAAGTTTGCGGCGACTGCAGCAGCATAAATAGGTTGATTTTTAGACATTTTCTCAGTTCAGAGTGTGGTGTAATCATCATTTTATGAACACCAGTGAAACGATTAATCCTAGCAGTAATGTTATTAGTAATGTGTACCGATTACTAAAGATAATAATATTTTTTAAATAAAGAAGTTTTTTCAGGAAATCAAGAAATGTAGGGCTTTCTTGATTTCCTGAAAAAGCTTCATTTAAAAATTATTATTACCTTGAGTAATCAGTACACATTACTAATAACATTACTGCTTACACATTAATATATATATATATATATATATATATATATATATATATTTATATATATATATATATATATATATATATGTATATATATATATATATATATATATATATATATATATATATATATATTAAAGAGCAAGGTAATACTTTCGTCCAGCTCATCTATGGACATTTCTAGCTAGTCGGTACTCTATCTGGTGGCAGAAAAGGAACTAAAATCTAGTGGGTAATCTCCCACGCATAAAATATATTTTCTCATCATATATGGTACAATATGTGCAAGGTTTTTCTAGTTATATATTAAAAGTTTGTTAACAACCACGCATTACTGTCCAAGTAATCAATATCGTGTAAGTTTTATCTAATCAACAGATCAAACTATAACAAACATCAGCTAGTTCGACGAAAACCGTTAAAATTTATATCGCGAATAGTGACATGTTCACTCGTTAGTTTTCCAAGGTGTAATTAATCTATAGTTACAGGAAGGTCACAGTGCACCTTCCTGTAACTATCGATTAATATTATTATTTATTTATTAATAGTTTCTATTTCATGAGCCACGCTAATCAACCCTTCTCTTGTTGTTGTTCCCTTGAGAAGGTGTTGAACAGTCTGATCTCATAATTTTTTTGTAGAAGATGTTTGGTAGATAGGCGCTTGTCCTACCTGTCGCATGAGGGTGACAGAATTGAGGCAAGTACAAATTCGTCTGCTTATGGGAGGCGTATTTCTAAAGTTAATATTTATACAATATCTCTACAAGTTAATAAGTAACATTAACGATATTTTATTTTATCAATAAACGCTGCCCTCATTTTGGTAAACTTTAAACAAATGTTGATAAATCATCAGAATACTGCATCGAAAAAAATTCAATTTGCAGCCCGGCCAATGCCATGTGATCGACGGTGCGCGCACCAATCGTCACCCACCCCTGCCATTTAATTTCCTACGCAATTTCGGCGCCAAAACGAGCGCGCTTTCGGCGGAAATTTGATTAAATCGGGCGGCCACTATCCGTGCCCCCCGGGGCCAAACCCCGCCGTCGGTTCATTGGGCGTCGCGGCGGTAATTTTTCCTTCCGCGGGCGGCGGCGGCGGCGTCTCGCATTTACGAGTCGCGTACGAGGAGGGGGGGCTGGGTGTGAAATCGGTTGATTCAATCGAATAAGACGGGGCGGAATTCCGCTCTGGCGGCGGCATGAAAAGCAATTTAAGGATTAATTGCTTAATTAAGCTGGGTGGCGAAATGAAGATTTTTTTATTTTAACTGCTAATGGAAAATGTAGTATGAAGAATAAACACAATCATGTTCATAGCAGCGTTAAAAGGTCGTTTTAGACAATTTCTTAGCTCAAAAGTTGTTCAAGAAATGAATTCATATATCCTCCTCCCATACAATTTGTCCTTGACAAATAGGACGCGTTATATTTTTCCATTTGATCTACCAATTCAATATTTCAAATAATTTACTGGATAAGGCACCTTACACGATCAATAATCTGTCAATATTTTAGAATAATGACAGTATTATTACATGTTTAAAATGTTTAGTCTAAAATATTGACAGTATTACTTATCATGTAAGGTACAGTAATGGTGGAATGAAGAGATTATTGATGTTTATCGGGATAATTGACTACTTGATAAATATAAAAGGAGGATTGAAGTAAATACTGACAGTATATTATCTGATTGTCTGGGTGTTTGTATTTAGGAGGGATATTTGGATTACGAGGGATGCAATATTTGCAGTATGTGAAAATTGTTGGTAAATTGAGTTATAATACTTTGAACTGTGCTCAAATTGTCGGCTCTGTTGTACGATGCGTAAACTCAGTACGATGGTCAACTTCAGACTGACTTACCGGAGTGAATGGGCAGGTAGAAAAATCTACCATTTTACAAATGAATGCTCAGACAATCCCTGAACGTGTTAATACAATTTTCGTTCGAAAATACGAAACTCGGTTTTCCTACTTTTGGCCACGTTTACGGGAATCCGTCACCGTTTCGGCTAGACCTGGTGTCCTTCTCCATACTTTATAAATTGTCTGGGTGTTCATGTTTCCCCTCTTCTCCGTCCCATCTCTAAAACTAAACCACCCCTAATCTAACCTACTCCCCAACCTGTCCTCCTTTTAAAACAAGAATAGTTGGCAATCCTAAAGCCTTTTGGTTTGCTAGGAAGTGATGTCGATAAAAGCGGCCGCTTTTGAGGTCAAGAAACGTTTTAAGTATATGTATTTGAATGACTTACCATTCATTATCCACTGTAATTCATGATTTGTTTTTATTACACTGAGGTATACCGCTCTTTGAATTACTATATTTATATGTGTATTTATATAAATATAGTAATTCAAAGAGTGGTATACCTCAGTGTAATATACTGATAAACTTTTTTGTGATGTCAAAATAACGTCTAAAATGGACCTTTTTATCGGCACCGCTTCCTAGGAAACCAGTGCTTAAGTGTGAAGTACATATGTTGTGAAGACGTGAAGGTTTGATTATAAAATCATCCTCGGTCGGACGACGGTTATTTCACCTACTCATTGAAAAACCATGTGAACTAAATCCATCCAACTAAATCTATTTGTATAAACTCACGACGACTACGGTACGTGCGCAAAATATCTCTTTAATTTAATACAATTTGAATGTTTTAAAATTCCCCCCCCGTCCCATCCCTGCGCTCCCAATCTGTTTAAATGATTAATGGCGCGTTTTTTTTTCGCCATTTTCCTGCGCCCCTCTTTCACTTCATAATTAGATAACTTTAATTGCGTTTTAAATTATTCAGCGCGCGGAAGATGTCTCCCCGGCGCCTTTGTCGCTCGCAAATTTCGGACAATGGGCTGAAATATTGACGAGTGAATTTAATTGGGGGAATAAGATCGAGGCGGAAAAATCGGGCAGGCGTGTGATTTCATTGTTTTATTTTTAAACGGACGCATCGCTATTTCGATGCGGCACGATTTATCGGCGTATTAATTCTATTTCCATTGAAGACGCGCGTCGGTGCATTCAGCGTTATAATTAGAGCGGTTAAAAATATGTATTAGATGGCGAATAGAAATATTTCGTGGAGATTGGCGTTTGTTTCCAGGAACATACGTGTTTATTGCGTGATTAGGAACGAAATGCCTTACATTGTTGGGAGGAAATGGTTCATAAAATTATTATGAGTATGTGCTGGGGATTTTTATGATTGCGAGTTGCTGTGTGATTCATTACATTTTTATTACGTACATGTTTTGGTAACATTCCGAAATATTGCTTATTCTGCTGTTAAATTTGTTGCAAGGTTCGCTCGCGTATTTATTATGCGCTGCACACACACAAAAAATCGCCTTCGAGCTTATTTATTTACGGTTTCGGATTTATTTTAATGCGAACACGAGCGAGGAGAGGGTATAATCTTTCGCGTGATTTCGTACTGCACATAACGTAATTAATAACAGGCGGACGAATATCGCGTGGACGGGGGAGCAGACGGTTTTAAAACTAAAACCGTGGGCCGCATTACATTTAATTAATTCTCGCATAAATCTGGGAACGCTGCCTGCCGCTGGAGATGTGTGTTTACTTTTTAATTAATTTACGTCATAAACAAACAGTGGGGATTTCAAAATTAATAATTTTGTTAGTAACTATGTGCATAATGAATTGCTATAGAAACAAAAAATAAGAACAGTATATATATATATATATATATATATATATATATATATATATATATATATATATATTCGTTAGTTGAACGTGTAAAAAAGTTTGTAAATGTGTATTAGGCTTTTTTCTATTAAAATAAATATATGTTTTTATTTATTATATAATATAATGCCCATTTACATTCTTATAAATCTGTAATAATGCTTTAACCATCCCAAGCAACCTCGGTTTCTGTTTTTATTTGGTTTTGCACGCTTCTTCTCATAAATATATGTTACTAATCTTCAATAATGAATATACGATTGTTGAAAAAATTAGTACATTAGCTTATACCGTGGATGGCGAACCTTTTTTGGGTTAATTATTATTACGCTTATTCACACATTACATATAAGTTGTGGAAATGCCACTATAAGTTTTAATTTACTTGCATTTTTTGTAACTAACTCTAGCAATCTATCATTTTCAACAATTTCCAGTTGTAGTCTTAAATCGCCAAGCATTTCTTCTTCTCCAAATAGTTCAACATTGAAAATCAAGATTCAAGGTTGCTTCGTCTATAGCCGTTTTCGTTTATCACTCTGGGCTGGTACGGGCTTACTGTCTCTTGTTCTATTTATTTGCCGCATTGGATGCGCACAATTCTACCTCGGCCCTTACAACCGGCGGTGCACGACCGCAAAACCTGAGCGATACTGCACGCTACGGGAGGCGACTAGCTATGCTAAACCATGCTAACCGAAAGCAGGCTAGGGCCATGAACGCGCGGCACCTTTGAAGTGCCGGGGAATAGTAGTTCGGCGCGCAGCTTCCTTGAGTGGCTTGCCACCGCTCACATTACGCGCGCGAATTTGTAATAGTGGGGGCTCGGATTCAAAATTGTTACCGCGCTTATATTATTATATCTCAACAATGTGTTGGATTCTTTCAATTTAATAATGCAAGTATATATTTACAACCAAATAAAATGATATTTATGCATTAACAGATATGTGGCGTGGAAAAAAGATAAAAAATAATAAATTGGAGACGTATATTATGATGCAATTTAACAAATATATTATAGTACGAAAATATAAGCTCTGGTTGTTCCGTTTTAATACACTATTGAAATTTAAATGTGGAAATTTTTAACATAAAACGGTTTCTCCCAATTATAATACACGAATTCCTAAAAATTCCTGTCATAAAAATTGATACTTTGCCAATTTTTATGACAGGAATTTTTAAACTGTTTTATGTTAAAAATTTACACAATTAAATTTAAATTGTGTATTAAAAAGTACAGTTTTAAAAATTAAATACCCCCGATGTTTGCGAAAACGTTCTTAATTTTTATTTCTGATGCATTATCTATATTAATATTACTGCAATAATATTAATTATCGAAATTATAGTATTTGAAAAGTATTTCGGGCGAACAAGCGCTGGAATTATTCATAGTGCCAAGGAAGGCGCAAACAACCGTGGCATGTGTGGCGTAGCGCGCGCGGCTAAGGGGGACACTCCTGGAAGCTTGTCCGTGCGCACATTTCCGACACGATTTCACGCAGATGGACTCTCCCTCCCTGCCGAAAGTGCCTTATATGCTTCGGCGCAAACCGTTCGGTGCAACTAGATATGATAAACGAAAGATTTTTTCATAGCCTACAATTTAGTCCATAGTTTCATGCAGAAATTTATGATTAGACTGTTCCCGTATGAAATTTTGATGCACCATAACACAGCATATTTCATTCCTGCAGCAAAGTATCGCCATAAAATTGTTAAACTGAAACTGTCGTCGTGGCGCATATCTCTTTCGGTGTTTCAGTTTTGCGCGTTGTTTACTGTTGCGCCGTTTGCAACGAGAGGTCTCGACCTTATTTCGCGTGCCTTTGTGCCGAGTGCTGTGCTGATGAAATCGCAAATGCAAAGTGTAAAACGAATATATTATGGCTTGAAAGCGGCTAGACAAGCCGGGCGATATGTTGTGTAATGGATATATGCTATTAGTGAAAATGGGAGTGAATTTGTTAGCAAACCGCGACCGGCGTACTTGGGGAAGTGATTTTATTAGGGGGCATATGTCTCTGTGATAAAATAAGAAATTTAAATAAAATTTTAAATTATATACAAACATAGTTTGGTTTGAATACATTGTCTTGACTTTGTTATTACACGTATGTTGTATTTGTTAAATATACAGAATGTATAACGATATACTATATTATTTATATACTCGCCACCAAAAATAAACGCTGATGCAAGATACATATGAAGAGTACAAGGCAGAAAGGGGGAATGTCAATGTAACTCTAGAAAACCAAATTTCTAATTTATATTCACAAACCCCCACATATATATATATATATATATATATATATATATATATATATTTGGATTTCGCCAATTTGTGTAAATAATTGGACATAAGAACATCTCACGCGCTATCCACTACCACCCTCCGTGGCGCAGTTGGTAGCGCGACGGCCCCGCGATAGCCGGAGATGTGGGTTCAAGTCCCACCGGAGAGTGATATTTTTGAGAATATATATATATATATATATATATATATATATATATATATATATATATATATATATATATATATATATATATATATATATATATATATATATTAGAAATTTGGTTTTCTAGAGTTACACTGACACTCCCCCTTTCTGCCTTGTACTCTTCATATGTATCTTGCATTAGCGTTTATTTTTGGTGGCGAGTATATAAATAATATAGTATATCGTTATACATTTTGTATATTTAACAAATACAACATACGTGTAATAACAAAGTCAAGACAATGTGCCTAAGCATGAAATATGGTTTTCTAGAGTTACACTGACATTCCCCTTTCTACCTTGCACTCTTCATATACTGTTAATCCTAATAATACGAGGACTCTCTTCTATTTCTTACACATTCAACTAGCTGATTAGGCATACTGGAAATGAGCTAGAGATTCGATGATTAATTAAACCATGATTTACTTTTTTATATTCTCATTTTCTACTTTTCTATATTTTAACATAAAGTATATTTCAGTTACTACTTTAAACCCAATGCTGTACTAGACGGACTGTGCCTCTACCCACTAAACCACTGAACTGTATATTAATAAAATAGAAGGAAATTTATGTCATCTACGTACTAGTAATATAGCTTGACTCGTGTGGCTTCTATAATATTATTTCCAGTATAATTAGGTGATAAACGTGTTAGCACAGGCTATTTTGGTGTACATTTACTTCGTATATACCAGGTCCGCCATTCAGCCATAGCCATTAAATTTATATCTCAAACCTATAGAAACGTATGGATATCAATATTCATTAAAATTAATATAGAACCCATAAACTTCATGCGACTACCAACGCATAATCCACTCATTGAAAACCCCGTCCACCCGGCTCCTCCTCCAAAATGACATTGCGTCAACCCCAAATTACACATCACCCTCATCAGCGAACTTCTCTGGGCCGCAAATTTTTGCAATTCAAACCGAATTCCGTTAATTGAAATCATCCGGCTGCCCAAATGAGTTATCGCACATGTGTGACGGCGGGTGCGGTAACATTTAATAACGGGTAGGAAGGATGCCACCAGCGCAAACACACTTATTTCCGGTGCGCGATCTGCAATCTGCAAGTCATTACGTGCAACCCCCCACGGCCGTCCCCACAGACAAATAATCGAATCGAAATGTAATTGAGCGTGTTTACCACTGTTCTGGAGATTGAACGCCTCGTAATAAATCCGAACGAATAACCTATATTCTCCTGTATTGTTTCAGTCAATCATTCTCAGATGTAGGCAGAAACTGTTTATTTATTTAAACACCCCCGCGGAGATTCCGCTGTAAATATTTACGTCGCCCAATTTTCCTTATGCAAATGCCCTAATAAAAGGCGCCCGCTTTTAGGGATTCAGAAAAAAAAACATATCCTCCATCTTGCATAAAAGGGCGCGCTCACAATAATCTACTTGTTAACACACATACGTGCACATTATATAGGTCTTGTGCGGGGGGTGGCTTTGTCGTATTCAAAAGGATGGCGCGTGTTTCGGAATATGCGGAAAATGAAGCGCAGCGTGGAGGAGCGTGCTGGAAATTTGGAGAGGCTAATTTACCACCATGCGGACACGTTTGCTATAGAGGAACGTTCATTAAAGTGTTATTATTTAAAGAGCTATCTATACAATTGTAATATGAGGATTTTAGAGGACATGAAATTTACATATACCTACATTCTATGATCTACATGATGAATTGTCCATTTGCTCTTAATAACATCTCATTATATAATTTGTTTCACAAATTTTATACCTAATACTAGCATCTTCGCTAAAAATAAAGTTCTTACCTGTTTTGAATTTGGTTCCTCTTTTATAGGGTTATCGGGAGGAAGTTAAGAGGTTTTGCCATGATATTAATACATAATATTTAAGGCTGGGATTTAGCCTATACTTTCCTTATGGCGAAAATTGTGTAATTGTTTCCAGCTTTTAGGCAAAACTACGCCATGGAATGGCATACAATTTATGCAAGTCAATAAAAACACTTCATCCTTGGTATTGAAACTTAGTTTGCAAGAATTGATTTGGATGTGGTAAATTAGTTTCGTCACCGAACAAATTTTTGATATACTTTGTCCACTCTGGTTTCAGTCCTTCTTTATTTGTCAAAAGTTGATTGTCCTCATTTACTATTCTGGATGGTAGATGGCTTCAGGTATTTGCAGCTATTTCTTTCTCCTTTTTGTGGAGGTTGAACAGATCGTGTTTGTCTTGTAGTTCTTAGCATCTTTCTTCCATCCTTTTTTCTTTAGCTTTTCTAATGTTTCTTCTTATGTTTGAGTTCAGTTCATTATATTTCTGCTGATCCACATGTTTGTATTTTCTTCGTTCATCCATTAAATTCTTGATTTCTTCTGTCATCCACTGCTTTCGTTTATTAGCCTTTTGTACTTTCAATGTTTCTTGAATATTTTTAAATATTTCCTTAAGTTGATCCTATACTGCCTCAACCGTTTGCTCTTCTGACGAACGGGTCTTTTGTTAGTTCAGTGTTGAGCTTCGTAGTTAATTTCTCTTGCAGGTATGGATCTTTGAGTGCCTGCATGTTTGTTCTTCTAATGATTTTAGGCTTTATCTTTTTAAGGCGGAATATTACTTGAGCTATTACGGGGTTATGATCTGACCCAATGTATAAAGTCTATTTGATTTCGTACTATGTGGTGTGGCTGATGTTGTGGAGATGTCCAAGTGTAGAGGCGTCTATTAATTAGGTAATTGGAAGCAAGTGTTACTAATCATAAGGTTCTCTTCTAAGCAGAATTGCCCCAGCAAGTCGCCTCTGTCAATTCTATCGCCCAGACCATGTTTACCAACAACATCAGAGACTCTTTCTTAGCGATTTTCACCCCACATATTTCTTATCTCCACCCTCGCCATTTCAAGAGTACTCGACCGCCGCGCACCCAAGCAGTACGATTCCAACATCACAACTAAAAACACATATTTCATATTTACATTACAAAAAAAATCACATTCAAATAAACGAAGAAAATAGCAAACAGTTTTTCCATACAGTCCATTATTATCACCCAAAATAAGCGTGGTAAATAAATTTCATAAACAAATATACCTAGAGCCTATAAAAATATCAATTTCATTTGTTTGTATCCTTTATATTGGTCCCGATCGCATGCAACGTTCATCTCTAGAGTGAAGATGTTTCCCGCGTTTCTGATTGCACACCAGTTTCTTATGTCCCTTAGAAATGAACGCTGCTTGCGATCGGGACCAATATAAAGAATACATACAGAAGAAGGGTAACTGCACATTGTAGGATGATGAATCGAACATATGATCGTCTATATTAAAAGAATCTTTAATATACAAAAAGAGTGATAAAATACATAGCAGGAGCTTCTTCCAGAGAGCATAGCAAACCATTATTCGAAAGATTAGATATTTTAACGGTACCCTCCTTATATATCTATAAATTATTAATATATTTGCAACAAAATAAGCAATCATTACCAAAAAATTAAAACTATCATACTCATGACACCAGATTTTGTCAGAAACTACACATACCTTATGCGACACTGAAGGTAATCCAAAATCCATGTTAAAACATTATAATGCGCTACCAACAACATTAAAATATATAGAAGAGATGAAGTTGTTCAAATTTGAACTACGTCAGCCATTAATTCAAAGAGCCTACTACTCAATTGAGGAGTATTTAGAAGTATTTTAATAAATTGAAATACATTTTTGTTTGACTTTTGTTAATATAAGTCTATCTGTGTGTAGTCATGTAACAAACAATAAATGTTTTTTTTATACGTGCTCGGAGCGCAAGAAAGAAAAATTACATATTACACTAAATAAATCGCATAAAATTGAACTTACAAAATTAACAAGTGCAGACTAATCATATTTTGAATTTTTTTCACCTGGGCTATAATACAAATTGAACTTACGAACAATAAAAGCGCAGATGAATTATATTTTGAATTTTGTACACCCAGGCTCTAATACAAATTGAAATAACAAAAAATAACAAATATAGCTGAATCATATTCCGAATTTTGTTTACTTGGGCTATAATACAAATTGAACTTACGAAAAATAACAAGCGCAGGTGAATTATATTTTGAATTTTGTTCACCTATACTCTAATACAGTGCAGTCGAATCATATTTTGAATGTTTTTCACCTGGGCTACAATACAAATTAAACTTACGAACAATAACAAGCGCAGATGAATTATATTTTGAATTTTGTACACCTAGACTCTAATACAAATTGAAATAACAAAAAATAACAAATGTAGACGAATCATATTCCGAATTTTGTTCAACTGGGCTATAATACAAATTGAACTTACGAAAAATAACAAGGGCAGGTGAATTATATATTGAATTTTGTTTACCTAGGCTCTAATACAAATTGAACTTACACAAAATAACAAACGCAGATGAATCATATTTTGAATTTTGTTTCATATAGCCTATAATACAAGATGCTGCTATATTTTCCGAATGATTAATACTGCAGTGCATCGAACACCGATAAACAAACTCGGAACAAATTAGAACATAGTAGTTGCCAGGCGGTTCATCCCCAAGCAAACGTGCAGGATAAAGAATCCTGGAGAAATTTGTGAGTGCTATATTTCCGTGCCGTATGAATGGGGGGGCCATAGATACATGCTCGGTGGAGTTAAACAGCCCCAGTACGCCTGTAAATATCCATTATTGAGAATACATGGTCCACATATCCCACTTATGAGTTCCACTGTGCTCGCCGAGTCATCAATTATTTACGTGACCCATCTCCGGAAAAGAAGGAATGTCCTTGCCACTCCAACAGATTATTATACTCTCACTCACCGACTTTATGTAACCCCCCCTTGTTGTTTAGTCGTGCATAATTTAGTCGAGATAAATTTAGGTAATTGACTGGGGAACATTATAGTAGCTGGCCTACTGACAAGTTTTAATTGGTTGTATTGAATTAATTACGTTAATTATTAAGTAGTTAAAGTTTGAAATGATAAGGTTGTATGCGTATGTAGTATGTGTTATACAAATTTTAGTGTCCCGGACGACTATAAAATGGCACAGCCGCTGGGAAATACGTTCGCATCAATCACATTGTTGGTACTGCATGTTTTATACGAATGGATGACACTTAGAGTGGAGAAAGGTGGAGAAGGTGTCTTCTTACAACTGCTACTTTTATCGTAGATGGTGCTCTTGAATTGTTTTATAAACAAAACTATAATTATTGCCAAAAATTATATAAGTAACCCTTTAGGAGGAAAGTTATACGGTATCTGGAGGCACCACATTAATTAGCAATGCACACCCATATAGTAATAACCGTCAACATGCTCATGCCATCAGGATCACCGGGTAGTGCCCTCTATGGAATAATATTCCAACAGAGTGCTTGAGATATCAGCACAAGGCCGATCTTATAAAACATATATTTTTATATATTTTTATATATTTTTATATATTTTTATATATTTTTATATATTTTTATATATTTTTATATATTTTTATATATTTTTATATATTTTTATATATTTTTATATATTTTTATATATTTTTATATATTTTTATATATTTTTATATATTTTCATATATTTTTATATATTTTTATATATTTTTATATATTTTTATATATTTTTATATATTTTTATATATTTTTATATATTTTTATATATTTTTATATATTTTTATATATTTTTATATATTTTTATATATTTTTATATATTTTTATATATTTTTATATATTTTTATATATTTTTATATATTTTTATATATTTTTATATATTTTTATATATTTTTATATATTTTTATATATTTTTATATATTTTTATATATTTTTATATATTTTTATATATTTTTATATATTTTTATATATTTTTATATATTTTTATATATTTTTATATATTTTTATATATTTTCATATATTTTTATATATTTTTATATATTTTTATATATTTTTATATATTTTTATATATTTTTATATATTTTTATATATTTTTATATATTTTTATATATTTTTATATATTTTTATATATTTTTATATATTTTTATATATTTTTATATATTTTTATATATTTTTATATATTTTTATATATTTTTATATATTTTTATATATTTTTATATATTTTTATATATTTTTATATATTTTTATATATTTTTATATATTTTTATATATTTTTATATATTTTTATATATTTTTATATATTTTTATATATTTTTATATATTTTTATATATTTTTATATATTTTTATATATTTTTATATATTTTTATATATTTTTATATATTTTTATATATTTTTATATATTTTTATATATTTTTATATATTTTTATATATTTTTATATATTTTTATATATTTTTATATATTTTTATATATTTTTATATATTTTTATATATTTTTAAATATTTTTATATATTTTTATATATTTTTATATATTTTTATATATTTTTATATATTTTTATATATTTTTATATATTTTTATATATTTTTATATATTTCTATATATTTCTATATAATTTTATATATTTTTATATATTTCTATATAATTTTATTTCAATTGTGAAGACAATTACTATACATATATAAGTGTAAATCCACCTCTTAGCAATCTACATATCTAGATTTCGATCTTATTAGATCTCATCAGTGTATCAGTGTGCTCATGCCATCAGGATCACCGTTGACGGTTATTACCATAAGGGTGTGCATTGCTAATTGATGTGGTGCCGCCAGATGGCGTTTAACTTTCCTCCTAGGGGGTTAGTTGTATCATTTTTGTCAATAACCACTCGAGATATTGTACGAATTCATCTTCACTAGCTGAGCTACACTGATTAGATCTAATAAGATCGAAATCTAGATATGTAGATTGCTAAGAGGTGGATTCACACTTATATATGTATAATAATTGTCTTTAAAAATAACAATTGAAATGAAATTAACTTGAATTGAAACAATATCAGGGTATTATTTGATTTACAAATTTAAACAGTTGAATGGCATTTATTTTGATGTTATGGGCTCTATTTTGCTGCATTAATTGCAACACAGCAAGAGTGTTAAGCGTGAATTACAATGTACTAGATTCGTCAAGAAACTAGTTTCATGGATACCCACCCATATTCTCTCTCACGATAGCCTTTTGCAGATTTCTACGCCCTTTCTATCCTCTCTTAACCATTCACTCACCTTTCTGCAATGAAATATACCTCTTATCCCTTGTACTATTCTTCACTCATTAGATTCTACAGAATGGAATAAATATTGGAATCAAAACACTTTAATAATTTACCTAAAGACTAAAAATACCATCTTAAAAACATTTAAACAAAAATTTAAAAACCTCTTAATCCTGAATCAAGAAAAACAAGAAAACTAAACAAAATACAACACCACCATCAACAACAACACCAATATCAACCACAAACACAAGAACAACAAGAACTCCTTCACACCAGGCTGTCCAGGTCAGTGGATTGGTGACAGCACTGAGAGGGTGCATAATTTTCCGGAAATTACTATGTTATTTATTTGAAACATATGTATGTATTCAAAATAATAAATGATATCTAAAAGTTAAAAAAAAGGATTAGGTGGGGATAAAACTTTTAGATATCATTTATTAATTTTGAATACATACATATGTTTCATATAAATAACATAGTAATTTCCGAAAATTATACACCCTTTCAGTGCTGTCACCAATCCACTGACCTGGACAGCCTGATGTGAAGCAGTTTTGTTGTTATTGTGTTGATGGTGGTGTTGTATTTTGTTTAGTTTTCTTGTTTTTCTTGATTCAGAATTAAGAGGTTTTTAATTTTTGTTTAAATGTTTTTAATGTGGTATTGTTTTAGGTCTTTAGGTAAATTATTGAAGTGTTTTGATTCCAATATTTATTCCATTCTGTAGAATCTAATGAGTGAAGAATAGTACAAGGAATGTGAGGTATATTTCAAGTTATTATTCTGAGTTGATTTTTATATATGAGTTATGCCAAATAAAGGTTGTTTATTTCCTACTCATACAAGAGTTAGATTTTATTAGATATCAGGAAAAAATATATATTTTTTTTAATTTCCTGATATCTAATAAAATCTAACTCTTGTATGAGTAGGAAAAAAAACAACCTTTGTTAGGCATAACTCTTATATAAAAATCAACTCAGAATTATAACTTTATACTTATATACTTTATAGGTCTATTATTATTATTTATGTAGTTATTTGACTGATTTGTTGTGAATTAAAAGCTTGTATTAATTTCTCTATATTTCTCTTCGCCAATAAATACAACTAAAAAAAAAACGCATATCGAGGCAATCGTGGTAATGGAAAACGGCGTTCGCGAGCGCAGCATCGATTCGAACTTTCGGTGTTATAGTGCCCCGGCGTCAAGTATACGTATATATGCATTTTATTTATAGCTTTCCGAACGCGCGGCGAATTTATAACGGGGGCATAACTGAAATACGCGGCGGCAATCCGTGATAACTTCTTTAATAAAGATTTCTGATAATTCCGGCGACTGCATGAACGTATAAGTCCCTAAATCCGACCGAAGCCCGGGAAGTTGGGCGATAAAATTTTCAATATTATGCCGCGGTCGGAGCCGGAGCATGTGTTTCCGAGTGATTTTGCCCCCCTGGCTTGGAATTAAAGCTAATATCGAATAACTTATTTATGGCCACCCATGGAATTATGCATGTACATGGATTTATTGAGTGGGGGGCTAGTGAATTGACTTAAGCACCAAAATATTTGAAAAATGTCTGCAATAGAATGTTGGACGATTATAAAGTCTAGCCAAAAATAAAAATGTGAAACATTTAAACATGGGTACTAGAGTTCAATACTGGTATTTATTTATTTTTAATATTTATATTTATACCTATATATATTTATACATTTTGCGTATTATTGTTGTTGTCTTGTAATTGGATTTTTCTTTCCGTAGGACAATAAAGCTTATTATTATTATTATATTATTATTATTATCATAATCATATCTAGTGTACATTAATGTGTAGTGGGCTAAATATTTCAAATAACTTTTTACAATACAAATTCTACCTTGCTTGTCAGTATAACTTTTTAAAACAGGTTATAGGGAAAAAAATATATAAATTTTTTTATATTACATCTCTAAATTACCAAGTTTTTATCGTCTTTTTCTTCTATTTCTTCTTCTTAAAGTGTCTTATCTTATCTAGCTATTCGGGTCTTATCCACTGTCTGTCTAAATAGTTGTGAGATCAAACCATTCTCGTTCGTAAGCCAAGAATGTCTTGTTCGTCCCGGGCCTTTTCTACCATCTGCCTTGATCTCTCTTACAACTTGATGTATGCGGTATTTGTGGTTTCTCATCACATGGCCCAAGTACTCTAGTTTATGTTGTTTGATGGTGTTTTGTATTTCCTCTTATTTTGTCATTGTTCTGAGAACTTCCAAGTTTGTTACGTGTTGTTCCCATGGGATTCGCAACAATACGTCGGTATATCCACTTTTCGAATCCTTTTCATACTGTCAGCAAGTATTCTGCTTAAGATCCTGTTCGCCTTCTCCGTTTATTCCCTTATCTCATTTTTTAATTCTTCATTGATAGATATTCGGATTCCTAGTTATTTGAACTCGCTTACTTATTATATCACTCTTCCATATAGTTCTAGTTTGCACCTTATGGCATGTGGAGCTATGATCATGCAGTTACTCTTTTCTACAGCATTCGTCATGTTGAATTTCTTCGCCGTTATGTTAAACTGGTGTAGCAATTTTTGGAATTTTACGATTACAATTATTATTCACATAGTATCCAAAGTCTTCCGTTCCTAGTCGTTTTTTCTTAGTTACAGTCAATACTGCTGTATGAATTTTTCGTTACGAAGCAAGATCGTAGAGATTTAGGATAGGCAAGGACGTTGAGTCCATTATTATTCAATATATTTGTGGGGAAACTGGAGGACGAGTTAAGAATGGGGCAAGCCGTGGGCGTGGTAGTAGGCAGGGAAAATGTTTGGTCCTTGTCATATGCGGACGATGTTGTAAGTCCTTCAGTGAGTTAAAAGATATGGTGAAGAGGCTCCCCCATCTGATACTCTATTCTAAGTGTGTAACACACACACACACACACACACACACACACACATATATACACATATATATATATATATATATATATATATATATATATATATATATATATATATATATAACTGTTATACACTTAGATCTTTCATATATGAAAAAATTGTATAAATAAACATTTAATTAAATTTCTGCCTTTATAGCATTTACTATCCCCAGCAAACCCTTAATGTAACTAATTTATTTCAACACAGTGCAGTATATTTAATTAATTTATATTACACATCCACAGTCGAGCGGTAGCAATTTATATAATTACTCATAGCTCAGAGATATTTGTTAATTATATTGCATATAATTACAAATTCACGTGGATATAGCACACATTAATTATTATTTAAAGCATTCTACTACGGGCCGCATTCCTAAAAGGCTTCAAAACCAGTTCACGTGCGGCAATTAGTACTCTTTATACATTTTATACATATATTCATGGAATGAATCGGTCTGCAGTTGCCAATGCGAGCGGCGCACAGGTGTAAAAGTTTCATATAGCGGCAGGCGACGGCGGCCCTTTTGGGACTATATGGCGGCTATAAATTAACTACCTCTGCGCCAAATGACAAAATTAAAGTGAAATTGCGATAGTGCTGGGAAAATGTATCGCGCTTTTAATAAGAAACGCTTGTGTAACTAACTAACAAGGAAAGCTGTTTCAGTAACATATAAAATGTACTTTACATGAGGTTAAAGAATATATAAATAACAAAAATGGTGTTTCTTTCTTTCTAATCATATTAACCGTTAAGTTATTTGCTAATATCAGTCATAATAAAATCAATACACACGAGGGATATAATATAATAGAGAAAAAATTATATAATAATGTTAGTCTATGTTTTCAGATAATTCTGGGTAATTTCCTTGTTGTAATAATCAATTTTGCATTAGTGCTTTGCTCACGCAATGTCTGAATGAATTCGTTGCGTTACTAATTTAACCTACAAAATTTGTATAAAGGAAAAACTTTACAATATTTACGAAAATCTGTAAGTGCAAAGAACACTCGAGTGTATATGTTATTAATATTTCATTTGAGAAAATATATAAACGTTAAAAATCGGGGAAAACGTGAAAAAAAAACGTAAAAAATCTTAAATTTTGATTCAATATTAATTAAAACATTCGGAATGTGCTGCGGTGCCCACACCAGATATTTTATATTGCAATATCCACTATTTATCTACAATTTTTATTTTCCGAAAAGCCACCCTTACATTGCTTATTTATGCCGTTCCTTTGCCCTCTCTTAGTTTCTTCATTCTGAACCTCCGCCTCTTTTATGGTCAGATTGTCGTCATCGTCTATATATTTTTACTTGCATTAATATCTTCTTCTCTTCCCAGCTTGCCAATTCTAGCCGGACTATAACGCTTCTGCTTCCTAGTTCAACTGCCCTGGATAGTTGGCTGGAGGGTAGCATAGCTACAGACACTTAGGCCTCAAAATGGGCCCATTGTGAAACCTCCCTTTAAGGCTGCTCACTTGTCCCACCAGTCAATTTGGCGTGCAAGCTGCAAAACTCTAGTTCTACTGCCCTATTCACTTGAATGTTTTGTACGTCCATTATCGGTTTCATATCTTCACCTCCATTACCTGACACTACATTTTTTTCTCTCTGCCATCTGTCTGTCCTTTCTCTTTTCTATTCTCCTTCATTATATCTACTACCTGCACTCACTCTGATGCGACTAATAATAATTATACCAATTACATACGACACGACTCCTGTTTTGGTGTTATTATCAAACTCTAGTTTCCTCTGCATTTTCTATTTCACCTGGAGATTTGTATGCGAGCCCTCCCATCGTAGGCTATTAGTAACGAGAAAAGTCTATCATTGCACTTATTGTGCACTAATTTTTACTACTTAATACTAATAATGTCAAATTAAAATTACAAACGAATGGCTTCTATCAAATATATAATATTAGTTCCGCAGTAGTGCTCACCATAATCAGGTCCCACTTAAACTTTCGATCAGAAACTGTTCCCAAGTTTGGACGCGACGATGAATCAAATCAACCTCAGCCGCCTGCACATAATACCTTCCGCAATAAATCTTAATCCCCAAACGGCAAATATCTGAATGTTATTGATAGCAGTCCCAGCATGACAGCTGCACCACTAATTGTAGATTCTCCACCAACAATGCATATTGATATCGGTGTAGCAGCTTGTTCCGCACATAAACCAAATCGCCACTTATGTCGCCAAATAAAACAAAAAGCCCCCTCCCGTTTGCGAACAGAATGATATAACATTTTGTGACAGTGCTGAGTAACCGCCCCACGCGCGCGGTATTTTAAATATTTTTTCGTGCCCGTCACTGTTGCCGCGATATGGAAATAATGAAGATATAAGCCGGTAATACATTTCGCTTCGTGTGATTTACAGCACAATAATTTAATGTTTATTTTGGTGGGCTGGTGTAGCGTCGTGGTTTTCATAAATAACTCGCGTAATACACGCATTGCGTGCGCGCCCCGTCTGGAATTGCTGCCGCGAAAAAAATATATGATGATTATTACCCACCTTGGGGCGGCGGCTCGGCGTCGCGTTCCGTGCGGCCGCTAAATTGGAAACGGGATTGTTGTTGGCTTTGATCTTCTTTTTTTTGCGCGCGTCGCGCGCTTATGAATAATTGAAACGCGAAATTAAAAGAATGTTCTTTACGCTGGAAATATGTGAATGGCATTTAATAATGTTGCGAAGGAGAGGTGAAAGCGGGAGAGTTTCACTGAGGGGGATTTTGTTGTGTAAGAATTGCCCGGCTCCTCCACCGAAAAGACGGAATGGCAATTCAAAAAAATATGAGGGGGGATTATGTTATTAAGATATAAATAATGACATATTTATAATATTAGTGAAATTATTATCGCTCTACGAGCCGTGATAACAATTTTGTTTGATAAACATGCAGATTTGAGAGAAATTATAAGGCGCTAATTTTCAAATATAACATAAAGAAAAATTCTATTAATGGTTCCAATACGTATGTTAAGCTTGTTATTTTGCTATATATAACATTCATAATATATTAGTATAATTTATTACAAAATAATGAGTTTTATTGGAAAATGTAATACGAAAGTTGAAAATTCGTGTCCACCCATACGCGTTTTAATTTCAAATCAAATTTATATATGAAAACACAAATTATTCACGTAAATGTTGATTAAAATCGAATAAATATGACTGCTCTCTTTATTACACAGCCTCCCATTTAACCGGACTGTTAATTAAACCGAATTGAATTTTGTTATATGAAATATTTTTAATGAACAAAAGAATAATAATAATACTAGCACCGTTTTTTTTAATTAACCCACGGACTCGACGATTGCGCGCATTAAATTGCAGTAGAGGGTTTTTCTGCGCTAATAATTATGAATGGTGATTCGCAGATTTCCGGCGCAAGGGTTGTGGCGGGGCGGAATTGGATTGCGCCACGAAGAAAATGCGATTTCTATTGCGGATCCTGTGGCTGGCAAGAATTCATTTATCATTTCCACTGCATTGCTAATATAATATTTTACCCGCGGGGCACGGTTATTGAGGTTTATTTTCGTATTACTGCTAGAAATAGAGCAGAAATAAACGGAATGGGAGGTGGAAAAAATATTGTATTAGTGCAATCTAAAATTATAGCTATAAAGAAACTCGTTGTGATTTATAAACTTATTTAAAATTGATTGTAATATTGATAAATATGGGTTTATACTGTTATAAATTCATCATTATAAGACAGAAGAAATTAGTAGAAACCACTATACAGAGTGTGCAGTAGTTTAGGTTCTGAAAGGACACCCCTTTTCAAACTAATCTAATTTCATAGTATACCCTTTATTTTTTAAGATGGGTTTATGCTGACATAATATAAGAAATAAGTAATGAATTTCAGAGAAAAGTATTTTCATTTATATTTTTGGTTCTCTCAAAAATGTAATAAACACTACCTATTAAGTATGTGTTTTTATTTTGTGAGCATAAATGATCCAAAATAATCCTAGGATAATTTATGCTCACAAAATTATTATTAAATCACTGTGTCGTTTTGTTTGTGTGAGTTGTTGGGCAAAGGTAACTTCTAGCCAGTTGGCCTCTGATGCAAATGGAATGTCTACACCTTTATGTATAGGAAGTTTTAGACCTGTTAGTACTCTTCTTCTGATAGTGTTGACTATTGTGGTTTCCAGGCAGTATATGAAAGAGCCTTCCTCCTCTCACCATTTGTCCACTATATTCAGATTCACATCTTTATATGCGCTCTGAGATTGTTCCAGCGAATTGCCCTTTTATGCCGATCGTAATGTCGTTGGCATATCCTAGGCAGTGGATCTGAGGATAGGTAGGTTGCAATATAACTAATCCAGATAGCTTGTAACGGGAATATTTATATAAATATATGATATGCACATATGTCTAAATGTAGACTTAGGGCCGGTTCTACAATCGGAGAATAAGGTTATTCCTGGAATAAATTTGACATATTGACGTTAATGTCTCAAACTTATTCCACGAATAGCCTTATTCTCCGGTTAAATGTCAATTGTAGAACTGGCCCTTAGTTATTATTCCTAAGTCAGGAAATGTAAAGTTTACAAGCCATTTGTTCTAATGGAAAGAGCAGAATTTTTTTGGTTAAACAGACATGAAAACCTTATTTTCGTAAAAAATTATGACTTTTGCCCAAACACCAGTGATGTTATCTAAGTACTTAGGTGACTACGACAGTGATAAAAATTAAATTTAACTAATTTCAAATAAACTAATAAAAACTAAACATACAATACTCTTTATATGAGCAAATTAAAATGTTTAATATCACTAATTAAATACTCAGAGGTACACATTAACCTCTGAGTATTTAATTTTAAAATCAGTTATGCAGGTTTCCGTACAACAACTTTACTAAAGATATTTATTTAGAAAAGTGATTAAACTATATTACCGCATCTAATGCGCTCAGTTGTAATTGCAATTTAACTTCCCGTGCAAGATTAAATTTAACTATTGTGAGAAGTGTGGTGTTATTTGATTATACAGATTGTTTAATGAAAGTGTAACAAATTGTCGTATGTAAGTTACGCCGAATGCGCGTAAAATGTAGAACATTTACATTCAAGACATAGCACATCTATTTTTTCTCTGGATGTGGTCTGGTTTTACTGCCCCACTGCACTGCGGCCACGACTGATTAGTTTGGCTACCTCATTTCTTATCATTCATTCATGAGCTCAGTATCTTCAACAAGGTCCAGAAGTGTCATGAATTGACGGGCTTGGTGTAAACAGCTTTTTCCTGCATGTATTAAATGCTTCGCAGCTAGTAATTACATGAAGTGGTTTTTTTTCTTCTTCTTACCTACAACCTCTGTACGTTGGTGATTTTTCTATCCATATAGATTACAGAGTTTTATTTAATTTAATAAATATTTAATTTAAGTGTACTGTTAGAATTCCTACAATATTCCTTTATTGGTTCTTATATAGTCCCTAGGACTACCACTTCCAAAAATAAATAGAGAAATAATTGCATTTCAAGGATTGTAATAGTTCCAGCAGTTTTACCATTGAGCATAATGTTATCTAATTATTTTTATTATATATATATATATATTTATATATATATATATATATATATATATATATATATATATAATAAAAATAATTAGATAACATTATGCTCAATATAATATATATATATATATATATATATATATATATATATAAATGTAGGAAAATATAAAAAAAGGGGAGAAAATGTGTGAAAATGTGTAAACATTTGAGAAAATGTGAAACAAATTGGGAATCTTTGTTTTAGTTATCTATTTATATAATCGATTAGTAGACGTTATATTGTTAGTAATATACAGTTAGTAAAATATGAAAATGTTATTATATTATATGTTATATAACTGATTTTTTTTTTGTTTCAGGTGAGTGCTGATTTTATTAAGCATCAACAATTGTTATGTAAGTAATATTTGCATTTTATACTTGACACTATTAATCCAATTTATTTTATTACACCAAAACTGATAAAATATGTTTCTCATTCATCTTTCATACTAATTTAATCTAATTAGAAAATGTTACAATTTAACTTTCCTCTTAGGGGGTTAGTTGTATCATTTTTGTAAATAACCCCTCGTGATGTGTGAATTCACCCTCACTACCTGAGATACACTGATGAGATCTAATAAGATCGAAATCTAGATATGTAGATTGCTAATGGGTGGATATTCACTTATATATGTTACAGTTTTATTTTATTGTAGTATAGTTGCAGAAAAACAATTCTTTTCATATATACTGTATGGTTGCATCGTTTACAATGTGGTAAATCATTTTAAAGTATGAAAATAAATAAAACCATGCAATTTTTATTCTTCTTCTTGTGGTGCCGTCTCCTATCGGAGGTTGGCAATCATCATAGCGATTCTAATCTTTGACGCTGCAGCTCTAAATAATCCGACCGATGTTTGTCCGTACCGTTTTCTAAGGTTCTTTAACCATGAGGTTCTGCTTCTTCTTCCTAGCATTTTTCCTTACATGATCAGTTGGAGAATAGAGTATCTCTCTCCCCGGGTGATGTGTCCCAAGTACTCCAGCTTTCGTGTTTTGATCGTAAAGATCAGTTCCTTTTCTTTATGCATTCTTAGCATGACTTCTTCGTTGTTTACTAGGTCCGTCCAGGATGTCTTGAGCAGGCGGCGATAGATCCACATTTTAAATGACTCAAGTTTTTTTATGTTATTTTATTTTAATGTCCATGCTTCCATCCCATACAGTAGTGTTGAAAAAATGTAAATGCGAATTATTCCGACTCTCAAGGCTAGATTGAGATTTCTATTTGAGAAAAGATTTTTCATTTTGACGAAAATTGCTCTTGCTATTTCTATATCTTTGTTCACTTCTATGGATTGGTCGTTATTGTCTTCAATACGTGTTCCTAAGTATTGGTAGCTTCTAACTCTTTCGATTGTGGTGTTGTTTACTAGTATTGCTGGTATATTATTAACATTGGCTTTATTTACAACCATAAATTTAGTTTTCTTCAGATTAATTTTGAGCCCATAGGATTGGCTAGTCGTATTTATGTCTTGCATCATTTTCTGAAGCTGGCAGATGTTGCTATTATCGCAGTGTCGTCTGAGTATCGTATGTTATTGATAACTTGACCGTTTATGCTTACTCCACCCATATAGTCATCATTGATAGATTCTTTGAATAAGCATTCTGAGTACATATTAAATAGGACCGGTGATAGTATGCATTCTTGGCGGACTCCCCATCGGATATCCAATTCTTCAGACTTATGTCCTTCAACATTCATTTGTGCTTTCTGATTCCAGTACAAAGTTTTTATTATTCGGACGTCATTGTAGTCTAGGCCCTTCTGCTGTACTATTTCCATTAACCGATCACGTTTAACTTTATCGAAGGCTTTCTCGTAGTCGATGAAGCCTATAAATAAATCTACGTTCATATCGAAACATCGTTGGATTATGACATTCATTCCAAATAGAGCCTCTCTTGTGCCTAGATTATTTCGAAATCCGAACTGTCTCACTGATATATGTTTCTAATTTCTTGTAAATGCGGCTGTGAATGATTTTTTAGAAAAACCTTTAATGTGTGACTTATCACGGTTATTTTTCTAAAATCTGAGCACTCCTTTGCGTTGTGTTTTTTTGGCAATAAAGAGAATGTAGATGTTAACCATTCTTATGGTATGATTTCAGTCGTATAGATTATAGGTATTATATAGATTTACCAAGATGCTAATATTGTCTTCCTCAATTAGTTTAAGAATATCGATTGGTATTTCGTCTGGTTCTATTGCCTTTCTATCTTTTGAGTTCTTGATAGCATATATTACTTCTTCGACTGTTATTCTTGGTCCTTGCGACGTTTATTTTACCCCTATTTCATTTCTGGAGTTAATATTTGTATGTATTCCTCCCATCTTTTGATGTTTTTCTCTCTCGACAAACGAGGCTCTGGCTACCCAGTTGTCGGAATAAGCAACGTTTGTTATCTAGCAGGGTGTACCAGGTAATATGCTTACCATTCGAGCAGGTGAGGTTGACTTTTGAGTAATAAATTATTACACCCCAATTTTTATCACTTAAATCTATTGAGAATACCTATTCAAGTAGTTTTTTCAATTTTAAATCGTTCTATAAATTACTAAATGAAGAATTGTAACCACGATAGAAATACATCACACATATATTATTTATAAAATATCCAAATATATAGATTTTAAATTTATTATATAACTATATTCATTACGTTTTTTTTATACAACAGTACGGTTCGGAGGGTAAGAAAATGAGTTGTCAGAAACTATCCGAGTGAACATTAAAAAAGAGTGAAACAAAACTAATTTTATTAAAATTTCCGCGTAATACCAGTCTGGTGTAATTGCAGTCATTGATTAAATGTAATCACCCGGGGGTCGCTTGCATTTCGTAATTCGCAGTAATATCTCAGCCCTGGTAATCGGTTTAAAATGGCCGGGGCCGCGTCTGCGGAAGTTATTAGATTATTCGGCAATATACTGGCGCTGAGACAAGAATTCTAATATTGCATCTGTTGACTTTATGCCCGGCGAACGTAAAGGTCTTCATAAATTTATTATTGCTACCCCTTTGTAATGATACATAAGCAGGAAATACATAATGCTTTCTTCATAAAGCTCCCGGGGAAATAAGAAATACTGGCTGGGGCTGCAGGGAACGGTGCAATCTCAGTTTATTCGTTAGAGGGGGCATTAAATGAAAATTGCAAGTCAGTTATTAAAAATTAGGATAGCTAGAACTGGAAAATTAATATTTCCATTACGCGCGAATATAGCTCAAATTAATTTTCATATGCTAGTTTAATTTTTACTTTAGACTGATACACCGGGTTTCGCTGCTTGATTAGAAGCATGATTTGGTTTACAGTTTTCGAAATAATAGTTCAATCGTAATAAGACCTCTCTCTATTTCTATCTACTGGTATATTCCCCCCCCCCCCCCCCCCTTCACTAGTTATTACTAAAGGTCGTTTTAGACAAGACAATTTCTTAGCTCAAAAGTTGTTCAAGAAATAAATTCATATATCCTCCTCTCATACAATTTGTCTTTGATAAATAGAACGCGTTATATTTATCCAATTCAATATGTCAAATAATTTGCTGTATGATACGAGACAATTTAGATTGTCTCGCATCTTGACTAACTTTTGAGTCAAGAAATTGTCTTGTCTAAAACGACCTTTACACAAGCAAATGTAGGAGGCATTTAAAGAATTGATAGAATTGACTCAACAATTAATGTCAAAATGTGTCGATTTTTGACCCTTCTCTTCGTGAAAGATAATGCTTTGACAGAACTGAAAGCTTGACAGTAGGCTTTCAGTTCTGTCAAATATGAGCATTATCTTTCACGAAGCGAAGGGTCAAAACTCGACACCATTTTCAATAATAGTGAACGAGTCTATATTCATAGCGATAGCTCAAAAATCCAGCCCCTGGTACGATGTATCTGGCATATCGTATACTATCCTCTTCGTGTGAAAGTAATCTAAATGAGCCTACTCTACCATCTAGTTATCTTCTATCAAAAAATAATCACAACACGAGTCATAAAGATTTCTCGAGTAAATAGAACAACACAAAGCTTTTACAAAGAATGTTAATTGCGCGTTTTAAGGAAGCAATTCTTATGCTACCAGCATTAACATGATAAACGGGGGGTCGTGCAATTAAAGTATATACCCCCCATTAATTCGAGCCTAGTGGACAAGCGCCGCATGCAACTATGCGCTCGGAGCATCTGGAATGGCCCAATTAAGGCGAGCACGCGTTAAGTGATTATGACAAATATAAATTGTATTATTAAGCGGACGCCCGAAAAAAAAATATATGTATACCAAACTTCCACTGGTCGCATGTGTGGAGCGAATAACTTTAATCCGACGTGTTCGGCGGCGGCTACGCTGAATAACTTACATGGCGAGATAACGTCGGTGTATGACACGAACGCTGGGGGGATGTCAAGCTTTTTACTGTTAACCAGTACTAGGGGGTGGGCGTATGGGAATACTCAGTCGTTTTCCGTTTTGTAAATAGCGTTGTATCTAGCTTTTGTGGCAGTTTTATTGAAACATACTTTGGATTAGATTTCCAGTTAAAAAAAAACTTCTATCTTTATAGGACTATTAGCCGAAATGCTTTTAAGCCGGTAAAGAGAGGTTGTTGGTGAGGGGGGTGGGTAAATACAACTCAATTGAGAGGGTTATCGTCGAGACAGAAGCGTATTTTGAAGAGTTTGATAAATCGTATTTTTTGGAGGGGTTAAAGAAATGGAAGAAACGTTGAGGAAAAGTGTGTCGCAATAAAAGGAGATTACTTTCAAAAATAGAAAACCAATTGTGAAAAACTTGCCTTTTCATTCCTAAACCGGGTATTTATTGATATGATAGACTCTCGTACATTCCTCACTCATTAACTAGACTACTTTGCAAGCATCTAAATTGGAACCTTATATATATATATATATATATATATATATATATATATATATATATATATATATATATAGTGAAGTACTTCTTGCCATTGTCGGCTATCTGAATGAAGAATCACCAGATATATCAATGTATGTTCCCACCGTAGAGTGAAATTTTTGAGAAATTATATATATATATATATATATATATATATATATATATATATATATATATATTTCTATACATTTATGTTTTCAAAAATTTATTAAACCTGATGAAAATTTCCAAATACCATATCAACAAATAATGTATTTATAAGTTCATTATTCCCCCCCAGTATATACAGTTATTTCGATTAATCCGCCCAAAATAAATTCAACGCTTTAAAATAGTGAAATCCCATAATGGGAGGTCCTCTAAAATGAAACGCATCAAGCACTGCTGCGTCAATGTTTATCTATATGAAAGCAATTCATAAAATATGAAAACGGATTTTAAAATATGCACAATGAAGCCATGTGGTATTAAATTAAATGCACTGCATTCAATAATATGTTTGTTTTGATCTGCCATCGCCGTTAGCCGTTGAGGGCATATTACTGTTGACATTAATTACTTTAATAGAGTTTTAATAATAAATTGCCTATTCAAATGTTGTAAATGAAATAGAGCTAGATTTGGTTGTAATTTATATTTTGGAATAACATTTCGGGTAATTTGGAATAATATTTTATTATCATTTGGTTTGATTAATTTGTTATTTGTTGATTATTGCTGAAAATGATGAAATGTAATGGTTTGTTTTATAATTTATATTATACAACAGGGGGGGAAACCCCTCATTCGACATGGTATCATGAATCAATTGTGATATGCTTATGGCACGACGGATAGTGAATAACAATAATAATAACAACAATAATGCCCCAGGATAAGTGAATTTTTTCCCAGCAGTAGCTGGAGAAAGTGTAACAAATCAGACATAATAGATCTTTATTAACGAATTTCACTACTTTTTAAGTGTAATTGTACATTTTTTGTTTGTCCATTGTCGCACGCTATATGTATTATCACTTGTGTGTATCTTATTTTTATTCAAGGCGTTTGGCGTAAATAATATAATAATAATTATTATTATTATTATTATACAAATTGAACATAAATTATGATAAATTCCTAATACATGGAAAAATAAAATATGTACTTTCGCTTGAAATGTTAAATGTTATTCTGCTTACAATTTAATAATATCAATAAATAAATATAAATTTCTAATATAAATAGAGAAATTTGTCAAATAAAAGAAAAAGAAACAAAGCATATAATAATTTTTAAAATGTAAAAAACTCTTAGTTAAAACATTGCTGCTAATTCAAAACACTAAATGCTCCAGTTCTTTGATCGCATTCGAACCTGCGATCCCACTTTTATGGTGTCAGCACAAAAATCGTAATTGACAGGTCGGTCGGCTTCAAAATATTGTCTTCCCTTTTTTTATTATATGTATGCACAACATTTGTGATTTAAAATTTCATTAGGAAGATTATATTTAGCATGGTGACTTGGAATGTAGTCCATTTATATTTTAGTTCACTCTAACTAAAATATAAATGGACTGCATTCCTAGTCACCATACTAAATACCATCTTACTATTGAAATTTTGAATCATAATATCCCCATTTGCATTATAAAAAATTGCCGACAATTTAATTCTAGTCAGTGGAGAATTACGGCCATAATATGTCATGTGAAATGTTACCTTAAACAGAGGTGTTTGTCTATTTTGTCTGTCAGTGGGATTAATATATAATATTAGGATGATAATATGTAATATATAATTAAGATTTTAATTGGATTTAGATAGTTTTGTGGCAACTGTGGATTAAGTTGATACGATTTGTTGCACTTCTATGAATTCTGTGCTATTTAAGACGCACACTGCAATAATTGATATCGCAGCAACCGCGACGTTTTGAAGTCGCAATCTTGCTCTGTATTTAGCGTGGAAATTTCGCTTATTTAGAGCTGCATCGGCATCTGCATTTACAAGCACCGCACAATACACACAGTCGAGCGCAATTTAACTTCAAGGAATTCCGATGCTGCTGTTTTCATGTTGCAAATGCAGCGGCGGTTCAAAAGTTAAAGCAATAAGTTACCTCATGAAACCTAAAAAGTTATGTATACGTGACTCAAAACGTAATGATACGGATATCATAACTTTTGTGCTCACAATCAAAAGTTAAAACACTTATGTGTAAGGAAGGTGTCGCGAAGAATTTCGAATTGCTAATTTTAACTTTTTTTTACGTTTCATAATATAGTCGAAATTTTTGGAAAATGTCTATGTGTGTGTGTGTGTTTGTGTATGTGTGTTACGAGTATATGAAGCATGAAACGTAAAGAAAAAAAATAACAATTGGATTTTTATCGCGTTAAGGCTGGGATTTAGCCTACAATTTCCTTATGGCGAAAATTGTGTAATTGTTTCCAGCTTTTAGGCAAAACTACGCCATGGAGTGGCATACAATTTATGCAAATCAATAAAAACACTTCATCCTTGGTATTGAAACTTAGTTTGCAAGAATTGATGACCAAAATTTGTAGTTATAGCATGTTAAAGATTCGACTGTATAGAAGTTAGCAATCTAGTAGTTTAATCACTCCCATATATATTAAATAATCAAATATCGAAAATTCAAGATAACCAGAACCTATACATCCATAAGTATTATAATATTTGAAAAATTGCTGCGCAAATAAATATCTCCTTCATTTTTAATGCTGGAAAGATTGGAATATAATTAAATGTCGATAAGGGTCATATTCGCAAACTTTGCGCAGAATTCTTTACAACATATGGTTGTTTTTATCAGATTAAAAATGATTTTTGGACATTCCCATCTAGACTACGAAATACGTGCAACATTATTCTTTTGTATACGTATTTTTGCAACTCAATTTATGTTCTAGTTAAAGATAATGGTGCGTATTTCTTATACGCATTTCGCCTATGTTTTACATATGCATCACAAGTTGCCTAATTAAAAAACGCCAACCTTAAGAATACTTTCCATATGCAACAGTGCTGTATTCGGAAAGTAAAAGTAAGGCTGGACTTATTATTCGTTCGTAGGTAGCTAGTGGGACGATTTTGTCTGGGAATCAATTGTTCGTTTGGTTGCCTAATGAATGTATCTGTTATCTGTGTGTATCACAGTTCTGTTATATACAATTTTATACGCCTACTTTTCTTGTAATTTGCAATTTCATATGATTCGTTTTTGATAGAAATATCTTGCAGTTTATCCACTACGATTTCTCCATTTTCAAAAAAAAAAACTTCAAAAAAAGTAGTTTCTAATTAAATATTCAATTCTCAAGCGAGTCTATTTATAATCATTATGAGCGTCGTAATAGTGAATGCGCCGGGCACTATAAATATAATTTTTGATTAATAAAACCAATGTGTCTTTGTGTGCGTGTGTGTGTATGTATGTATGTGAACAAAATTCCGGGCAAACAGCCCAAAGGATCGGGTGAAATTACGGCAATGGAATATAACCGAAAAATCTTAAATTATAATTATTGTTAATTAATTAATTCGAAAAGGCTAGAGTAGACTGGTATTCTGTAATATAACAAATGTAATAATTATTCCTCTACAATTTATTTAAGATCTACGTTATACAAAACTCTGTTTCCATTTAGTATTTCGCATCTACAAAGAGCATACCAATGTTATCTGTTTAAATATTTATCCGGATAAAGAATTCATGTATGGATTAGGGGACGTAGTAAGACGTGCACGCATGTATAATATTTTATGGAGACAAACATGAAACGATGTCCACAGATTCGCATAAACAAACCGAGACTTCTTATTACATATGTATTTGTATCAGTTGGGAATAAAATATGTTTTTTAAAATGCACCCCATTTGGGAGCTTAACGTTACATATTTATGCGAATAAAAGTTCAAAGAAAAGCTTATAATATGTATAAACTAATATTATTTCTATATAATTTCTATCAGTTATTTTTTTTAAATGAAAAGTACTTTTGCCTTAAGGCTCTCGTGATACAAATGTTTATCCCTGTTCATCTGCTGGATTCTTAATATGTGTGTATATATTGTTCCAGCTATCATGTACTCAGAAATGTTGTTTTCTTGTATCATATTTGCTAGTCTGGCTTTATACAATAATGATGTGCCCTCCTACATAAGCGATGAGATGTTCTGCTGTTCAATAAATCGTGGCTTCATTTTTTTGCTGTTATTGTTATCATACGTACTTTTTCTAATTCCATTCTGTGATCTAATCCTACGTTGGCCAAGGTCTAGCAGCGAACATCAAGGGTATGGTTCGGAATCTTGGCTATATCTGTTATAATGTACTCTATTGTAGATTTTGGTCTCGAGTATTGGGCCATAGATGCTTGTGATTTGACTTTACTACATGTTCGTTATTTTTTATATTCATTATGTGAACAGAATTCTGTTAACCTTCCGGAACTCGCGCTTAGTCTCATAGACCCAGATATGCTCTGGGTCTATGAGACTGGGCGCGAGTGCCGGCAGGTTAAAATTTCCCTATCTTAAGGCGCTTTCGTTTAGCATGGTTTATCATTGCTAATCGCCCCCGTGGCGTGCAGTATCGCTCAGATGTTACGGTCGGTTGTAAGGGCCGAGGTAGAATTATTATTAAAAATAGAACAAGAAACAATAATCCCGTGCCAGCTCAGAGTGATAAACGAAAGGCACTTTAATTGATTTCTTCTTCATTAAATTTATGTCTTACGCCTTTTACGATTTGATTTCCTATTGGGAAAACAATAAATAAGCACACAACAATGAGATACTTAAGCTTACAGATAATATATATATATATATATATATATATATATATATATATATATATATATATATATTTCTTTTGTTAACTAGAACTTTGAATCTTCGGTTGCAATTATACCGATATTTCGTTTTATTTCCCCCCAGCGATTTATAACTCATTATCGGAGTTGCGCTCGCGATGGCTGAATGATGTAAAAAGAAACGAGCCCAATTTATATTACTGGAGAGCGCGCCCGGGAAAAATTAATGATGCGCCCGTCCTTGCAACAATCTACAATTTAAATCGTGCCACTCGTCTCATTTGCATAATAAAAGTATTACGCTGATGACGGCGGCGGAGGCGGCGAGTTTGCGCGAACACCCCCCCATGCTGCGCCGACGTCCGTCACAGTTTAACGCGTTAATCGCCGTGTTATTCGCAACCAGGTAAATAAATTATCTTAATTGGGTTATATCGCGTGACGAACGGTGCGGGGGAAAACTTCCGTGCGAAAGCATTAGCGGGATGTAGCGTTATTCACAACCGCCCCCCTGTAACACACACGGCGTACGCTCGGGTGTGTGCATTATTAATATTGCGACGTGTTGTATGTGAAGACGGCGTTGCGTAACTTGCGGCGGATCCGCGTTGAGCTCGGCGTCGGGTGAAATTTTGTAAACCGCAAAATCTTGGGGGTGTTAAAACAAGTAGAGCGACACTAGAGCAGTCAATAATCGTTACTGAAAACGTTGTGAATTTTATATATGCAAAATTGAAGTTATTTAAATAACGTTGTAATGTTATATACGGTAACATTTCCAGAACAAATAGCTGTTTTCGTTTATCACTCTGGGCTGGTACGGACTTATTGTTTCTTACAAATAGCTGTTTAAGTTTATCACTCTGGGCTAGTACGGGATTATTGTCTCTTATAAATAGCTGTTTTCGTTTATCACTCTGGGCTGGTACGGGCGTATTGTCTCTTACAAATAGCTGTTTTCATTTATCACTCTGGGCTGGTACGGGCTTATTGTCTTTTGTTCTATTTGCCGCTTTCGATGCGCACAATTCTACCTCGGCCCTTACAACCGGCAGCTCACGATCGCAAGACCTGAGCGTGCAGCCACGGGAGCTACTAGTAATGCTAAACCATGCTAAACGAAAGCATCTAACATATCGGAGTGGTAGAAAACAATACTTTCTTTTCGCGGAATTGCATGCTGAAAATATTGTTTATTATATGGTTCTAATTAATATTCGATTCATCATTCTACGTAAGGGTTTGGTAACATCAAGATATCATCATCTTAATTTGGTCTGTCCATTGCGTCCGATCTTCTGCAATATGGCCTGCTTCGTGCATGCTGTGGCCTGTATGAGTCTTCATCTGGTATATCATTTAGGTCTGTGTCCTTCCACGATATGTCCATTTTCCATTAAGCCCCTCTCTTTTTTGCTATATATTTTCAATACCCTCACAGAAGTCCCTGCATGTCTTTCGCCTAGACCTTCTCAGTTCTTTGTTGTATTTGGCCAGTGCCGTCTTGTAGACGTTCTCAAAATCGAGTTTTCTTTCGAGATGTTCCCTGGTGGAACAAATAGCTTGGACGACTGCGCATAGTTATAAAAAAACCAAAAAAAAAAACAGAGCCAAAATGGACAGGCGAGTTGTCCATTTTGGCTCTGTTTTTTTATAACTATGCGCAGTCGTCCAAGCTATTTATTCCACCAGGGAACATCTTGAAAGAAAGCTCAGCTTTTCAGTGGACAACTGGTCTCTAGGGCATGTGCCATAATTCCCTTGAGATGTTGCCATGATATATACGTCTATAAAATATTTTTAGATTTTTCATGATGCAAATGAACTAACTTCTTCAATGTAGTAGACGTCAAAGTGAGTAACTACACGCAGCCCCAAATGTAATTATCATGTTTGACAGCGCTGAACGGAGAAGCGCGCCCCCTTCGACGAAATACAATCGCAGCCACCCCCCCCGTATCGCAAATCAACGAAACGTCGGCCGCTCCTCTCATAAATTACCAATTCCGGGGTCCCGCGCCGCCGCCAAGTCGGGATTCATTTGTAGCCGGATCGCGCGAAAACATTAAAATTGCGCCGATAAATCAAATTGCTTTACCTGTTGGTCGCCGCCCCCTCCCCCCAGCTCGCAGCGCGGAGTTTTAATGAGATTTACGCGCGGATTCGCTTTTAGCAAGAACGCGCGCGAAGTACGTACGTAATTAAAATGATTGCAAGCTGAAGACGGATAGAGAAATTATAAATATGTAGCGGCGGCTGTAAATGTGTGTGAGGGATTATATAGAATCGGCGGGGGCTTTACATGAATTCCTACCCTAGAGTCGGCTGGAGAAATATTTCGGTTTCGTGAGTGGAAATATTTAACATTATTTCGCCGGGACTAGCGGGGTTATATCGATACTATTATTTTCAGCTTAGAGACAGAAAAAGGAAAGAATAACTATAACGACTTTTGGATTGTGTATGATGTATGGGGAGATTGGGGATTATAATTATTTTATGATAAATCAGTAATATATTTTATAAGGCACCTACTCACAGGTTTTCAGAGGTTTTATATGAAGTTAAGGTAAATAGCGGGCGATTAAACTCCTCTGAGTTTCTCCCTTGACCACAGTTGATAGCCCTATAAAGATAGTTTTTTGTTAATACAAATCCTATCATAAGCAAATACAAATAACTATAAGAAGAATTGATTGGTTCTTCTTATAGTTATTTGTATTTGCTTATGACAGGATTTGTATTTGCTTATGATAGAATTTGTATTAACACAAAACTATCTTTATAGGACTATTAACCGTGGTCAAGGGAGAAGCTCAGAGGAGTTTATCACCCGATATTTACCTTAACTTCATATAAAACCTCTAGGGAGGATTTGTATTAACAAAAAACTATCTTTATACCTTAAAATAGAGTAATTGGTTTGAGTAGCTCGGACACGATTTTCTAAAGTCTCATATAAATATATATATATATATATATATATATATATATATATATATATATATATATATATATATAAACACTCATATACACAAACAATATACAAGGCAGAAATACCCAAAGGTCAATAGCTAGTTACTAATGTAACAAATACAGTAACCACTATTGTTTAGATTAATGAAACATAATTAAATTAATAATATGTAAAATTTTCAATTTTAAATGTAATTCCTGGCCTAAATTAACAAGTCTGTAATATACATTTTAAAATTCCGTTGGATCTGCATTACGGAGGAGCAGGCTAAAGTCCCCAGATGGTACGTAGGTTACTAGAAGCTAAGCTCCTTTATGACGTGCCGCGTCGATCATGTCACTTTATATTGCTTCATGTGCGTCCTGGAATAATGCACTAAGCTCCGCGACCAGTTTTATCGCCCTGGATCGCGATGTTACCACGAGCATCATCCCTGTGAGTTTAAATTTAATCTGGCCACAACCCCGCATCGTCTGTAGCGTTGTTAAGCGAAATGCAGCAGCAGTGGCAGTACGGTCGCATAGTAAAACAAGACATTGTGTTCGTTTTATATCCGGTATTACATATTTCGGATCTCAGTGCTTGCATAATTTAAATTTATATTATGGAATATTACGAATTTAATAATTAATGAAAATCATAACTAATAAATACAACTATAATATAAGTAAACGAATGTATTTATGTAGAAGAAAAAACATATCGGTTTAACCCTTGCCAATTTATTTTGATTTTTGAACAAAATCTCCTTATGATTCCTTACACTGCACACGTGCTGTAAACTTATTCGCTCATTCGGGAAACTTGCCTTCCTGCACTAATAATGTAAATTACTATTTCTTAACTTCGACTATAGTGTTGTTAAACCTGACATATTAACATCATGCTTGATTTTTTTATTTTTATTTTTATTTTTGTATATTTTTGTTGAGGTTTGTGATGTGGAGGGGCAGTGAGGGAAATGTCAATAAAGGTCTTTTTTTTTCATGCTTGATTTATGGTGGAATGAGGAATTTAATTATTTTTACAAGATATACAAATATTGTACCACAAAAACTTTCAAATTTTTTATGTTATGAACTATGGTTCAATTAATACACGGAATTCAATCTTTACACTAGACATATAACTACTAATATTCTTATAATAACACAATAGTAGGTCTACATAAAAGCAATATGGAAAATGTCTACACAACTAGTGCATTGAAAGCAACAAAGACAAATCCATAAATGGATGCGTCCGAGTATGTTTGATGCATGTAACACAGTTTACGTTTATATGTAAATGTGGACGAAGGGCGGAAATTGAATTGTATGACAATGTATCCCTCAAGTGTCTACCATGTTTCCAAATTGCGCTGAGAGCACTAACCATTGTTGCATAATTTATGGCTTTGATTCCTTTATTTTTTTGCATCAGCCATTCATATAGCTTAACGTTTATCAAGCGATTGAAAGTCGATCTGTAAATTACATTTTATGGATCAACCGCAACTAATTTCCGAGCAATAATGGTTGGAATCGATAATCCGGCAGGGCTATTATATCCCAGGCAGCGATTCCATTTGTATCAATTACTAAAAAAAAGGGACGATAAGCGTTGCGGATTCCGGGTGCGGGACTAACGTGGAATTATTAAAACTGCAATTCGAATTTCACAGTCAGTGCAAACTTCTTTTTATAATTAATTTACACAGTTGTGTCGATTAGACTGATATAATCTTCAAATAAATTACTAAATTATGATCAAATAATAATAATAATAATAATAATAAGTTTATTCCCCATTTTTTTACAAACATACAAATACATTTTTAATAATAATAAAAATATATAAAAAAAAACTTAAATATATTTATATTAACTACATGTTGATTTAGTATATATGGGAACTTCAGCTTCAAATACATAATTTAGTAATTTATTTGAAGATTATATTAGTCTGATCGAGACGACTGTGTAAATTAATTATAATTAATTATATATTACCAACTAATATTCTACTAGTATTCATAATTGATTATACAAATAATGGTAGGAAACAGATTTTGTGAATTCTACTTTCTTCTTATTTTATACCCTTTTAATAAAATATTGCGACGTCACTGGGCAATTTCAGACATTGTACCAGCATCTCTTATCATTCCACTCACCTTGCCAGTTCGATGACAAGTAGTTGTTTGTGCATACGGAAATAAACCACGCAAAAAATAACCTTCACCAGCTAGCTCGGTCGCAGGTGCACCTCTCCCCGCGCTGCTCCAGTACTCTTTGACATGTTCCCCCGCGTACTTCGCGCGCGTTATTTCGTGTTCGTGTTACAATTGTGAGCCCTTGATAATAGTGTCGAGATGTGTTTTTATAGTGGTGAATTGATTACATGAACGTGTGTTCAGGTGAACTTGCGTGCCCCGGCTGATTGCGACTGGTGGCGTTGACAAATGGAGCGTACAGGTGAATAAAATTGTCTCATTTATATACAGCGGCGTTTATGCGAAAAATGTGCCTGCACTGGATTTATTGGAGTGCATACATTGCTGCTTAGTTATAAATATGTTTATAAATAGGTGGTGGAATGTATATAACAACGTAATTACGTGTGATTTATTTACAACATTTCTTTAACTGGATTAAAATAGCTATGCTAAGATATACGGACCCATTAAATATATTGATTTAATTCTACGTGTAATCAAAAATAACAAATCGTTGCCTAAGTAGCAACACCACACATTAAAATTTTATTTGAAGTTATTAATTAATTCATATAATTAATTAATACATAGTTACTGATTACGATAAATTCATAAAGGCACCTTACACGATCAATAATACTGTCAATCCTAGTACTGCCAATATTTGCTTCAATCCTCCTTTTATATTTATCAAGTAATCAATTATTCGGATTAAAGATCACTATTCTCTTCATTACATCATTACTATACCTGACACGATGAGTAATACTGGCAACATTTTAGAATAATGAACATTTTAAGCATATTATCGTACAGTAATACTGTCATTATTCTAAAATATTGACAGTAATATTGATCGTGTAAGGTAATAATAAACAAATAAAAATAACGCCGCTTACTGTATTTGTTAAAAATCTTTATTATTCAGAATTAATCTGTATTTCGTCGCATAAGTAGCAACACCTGCAGCACCACACATCTAAATTTTTACTTGAAGTTGACAGATTCTTTCTCCTGTCATCCTAAAGTAAAAATTTAGATATGTTGTGCTTCTGGTGTTGCTTCTTATGCGACGAAATACAGATTAATTCTGAATAATAAATTTTTTTAACAAATGTTTATTTTTAGTTAGTTATTTTACTTACAAGTTATCATTTTTTAAATTTTATTGATTATATTTTATTTAACATTCTGAACTTATAGAAAAGACCCTCAGGTTTTCTTAGATTTCTAAAGAATAGCCCATGTAGAGGTTTATTTCAGAGTAGTTATATTTTTAATATAAACAATCTTGTTGATGTCTGTGATAAGTCGTGTAGTAACAAGTGTCTCTACTATAAATTCCCTGCATATCGTTTTATGTGCGGTTATTTGACGTATTTATGCAGAACTTGCGCAATTATATGATAACACGAACCGGGCGTTCTTCATTCAACCATATTACATATTTGCAGCGTCGGGGGCGCATCTGTGCAAACGCTAATTTGCCCGAATTGCGCCAAACTCAGGGCCGCACGCAGCCTCGCTTAAGGTAACTGTGCATACGTAACGTGCACTGCGTTATTGTTAATACAAATATAACTATTGCTCCGTAAACATTCTGCACACCGCTGTCGGCAGATGCGCCATTAATCTGCAGACCAGACTGCACTATTATGTCCCGATGCGATCAATCTGCAGGGCCATTAATTGCGAACTGATTTATGGACCGCAGGCTTTTTTTATGTATAACCCCGGCGTATGTTAAATAGATGGATTGATGGGTGGGGAGTTTAAACGATTAATTGAAGGAAATTAGGAAATTCGAAAATGGAAACTTAAAAAAAAATAAAATGTAGCCATTTCGCGTTTACAATGGCTACATTTTATCTGAAATATATATTTTAAAATTTTTCTAATTTTCTAATTTTCCAATTTTCTAATTTTCTAATTTTCTAATTTTCTAATTTTCTAATTTTATAATTTTCTAATTTTCTAATTTTCTAATTTTCAAATTTTCTAATTTACCTCAATTTATCATTATGCAGAATTAAAAAAACACAAAAAATGCTTAAAAATTATAGAAATTACAGAACATTTAATTAAAGACTTGTATTTCTGAAAATTTTATATACTTTGATACATATAATGGCGTAATATAGTGCAGATTACGCTATTATACCATTTTTAAAAAAATATTGATTTAAATTCAGTTTTCCGAAAAAAATATGTACAATATACTATAATTTGCATGCAATTTGTGTGTAAAGAGACTACAAATAATTGAGATACACATTTTATACTTTGAATACTGAATATATTTACAAATAGTCGTACTGAGCCCCTAAAGTACGACTATTTGTAAATATATTCAGTGTAATTGTATAAAATTTTGAAAACTACAATAACAGTCATGGTACTTTTTATCCTCAGACCAATGTCAGAATTATAATTTTCTAGTTTAACAATCCAAAATACTACACATAGTTAGAGATATATATATTTTATACTTTCTAGGGTCTAATTATGACTATTTTTGGATATACTAATAATTTTATAAAAAAAATTTTCTAAAAAAAGAGTTATGGTATATTTTATGCTCTAACTAATATCAAATTTGTAATTGTTGAGTTTTAACATCTCAAAAAGACTTCGAATAGTTGAGATAAATATGTTATACTTTGTAAAGTTCTAATTTGACTATTTGTGTAAATAGTCACAGTAATTAATTTTTTTTTTGAAAACTACAAACATAATTATGTTACCTTTTGTCCTAGCAAATATCAGATTTGTAATTTTTGAGTTTAACAACCCAAAAACACAAAGAAGATTTAAGATACATAATTTATACTTTGTAGGGTCTAAATATGGCTCTTTGTGGATATATTCAGTGTAATTTTATAAAATTTTACAAACTACAGATAGTGTTATGTTACTTTTTATCCCGTGACTATTGTCAAAATTGCATTATTTAAGTTAAAAATCCCAAAATGACTACAGATAGTTGAGATACACATTTTATACTTTGTAGGAGCTAAGTATGGCTATTTGTAAATATATTCACTGTCATTGCATAACATTTTGAAAACTGGAAACAAAGTTATGGCACTTTTTATCCCCAGACAAATGTCAGAATTATAATTTTTGAGTTTAACAACCCAAAATACTACGAATAGTTGAGATATATATTTTATACTTGGTACGGACTATTTGACGATATATTAAGAGTAATTTTATAAAATTTGGATACTAAAAATCAGACTTATGATACATTTTGTACCCTAACTAATGTCTAATTTGTAATTGTTGCGTTTAATATCCCAAAACGGCTTCGAATATTTGAGATAAATATTTCATACTTGGTAAAGTCTAAATATGACTATTTGCGAATATAGTCACAGTAATTTTATAAAATTTCGAAAGCTACAAACACAATTATGTTACCTTTTGTCCCCTAACCAATGTCAGATTTGTAATTTTTGAGTTTAACATCCCAAAAAGACTTGAATAATTGAGATAAATGTTTCATACTTTGTAAAATCTAAATATGAGTGTTTGCGAATATAGTCACAGCATTTTAATAAAATTCTGAAAATTACAAACAAAATTATGGCATCTTTTGCCCTGTAACCAATGTCAGATTTGTAATTTTTGAATTTAACAACCCAAAACAACAATGAAGATTTAAGATATATAATTTATATTTTGTAGGGTCTAAATATGGCTCTTTGTGGATATATTCAGAGTAATTTTATAAAATTTTACAAACCACAGATAGTGTTATGTTACTCTGACTATTGTCAGAATTACATTATTTAAGTTAAAAATCCCAAAAAGACTACAAATAGTTGAGATACACATTTTATACTTTGTAGGAGCTAAGTATGACTATTTGTAAATATATTCACAGTCATTGCATAATATTTTGAAAACGGGAAACACAGTTATGGCACTTTTTATCCCCAGGCAAATGTCAGAATTATAATTTTTGAGTTTAACAACCCAAAATATTACGAATAGTTGAGATATATATTTTATACTTGGTACGAACTATTTGACGATATATTAAGAGTAATTTTATAAAATTTGGATACTAAAAATCAGACTTATGATACATTTTGTACCCTAACTAATGTCTAATTTGTAATTGTTGCGTTTAACATCCCAAAACGGCTTCGAATATTTGAGATAAATATTTCATACTTGGTAAAGTCTAAATATGACTATTTGCGAATATAGTCACAGTAATTTTATAAAATTTCGAAAGCTACAAACACAATTATGGTACCTTTTGTCCCCTAACCAATGTCAGATTTGTAATTTTTGAGTTTAACATCCCAAAAAGACTTCGAATAATTGAGATAAATGTTTCATACTTTGTAAAATCTAAATATGAGTATTTGCGAATATAGTCACAGCATTTTAATAAAATTCTGAAAATTACAAATAGAATTATGGCACCTTTTGACCCGTAACCAATGTTAGATTTGTAATTTTTGAGTTTAACAACCCAAAAAGACAACGAAGAGTTAAGATACATAATGCATATTTTGTAGGGTCTAAATATGGCTCTTTGTGGATATATTCAGAGTAATTTTATAAAGTTTTGAAAACTACAGATAGAGTTCTGTTACTTTTTATCCCCTGGCTAATGTCAGAATTGCATTTTTTAAGTCCTAAAAAGACTACAATTAGTTGAGATACACATTTTATACTTTGTAGGAGCTAAGCATGACTAATTGTAAATATATTGTGTAAACGTATAACATTTTGAAAACTACAAATACAGTTATGGCACTTTTTATCCTCAGACCAATGTCAGAATTATAATTGTTGAGTTTAACAACCCAAAATACTACAAATAGTTGAGATATATATTTTATACTTTCTAGGGTCTAATTATGACTATTTGTGGCTATATTAAGAGTAATTTTATTAAATTGTGCACACTAAAAACGTTGTGTTGAGTTATGGTACATGTTGTGCCCTAACTAATATCAAATTTGTAATTGTTGAGATTAACATCCCAAAAAGACTTCTTTTAGTTGAGATAAATGTATCATACTTGGTAAAGTCTAAATATGACTATTTTCCGATATAATAAGAGCAATTTTATAAAATTTGGATACTAAAAATCAAAGTTATGATACATGTTGTACCCTAACTAATGTCTAATTTGTAATTGTTGAGTTTAACATCCCAAACAGACTTCGAATAATTGAGATTAATGTTTCATACTTAGTAAAGTCTAAATATAAGTATTTGCGAATATAGTCACAGCAATTTAATAAAATTTTGAAAACTACAAACAGAATTATGGCATCTTTTGCCCTGTAACCAATGTCAGATTTGTAATTTTTGAGTAATAACCCAAAAAGACAATGAAGAGTTAAGCTACATAATTCATACTTTGTAGGGACTAAATATGACTCTTTGTGGATATATTCAGAGTAATTTTATAAAATTTTGAAAACCACAGATAGTGTTATTTTACTTTTTATCCCCTGACTATTATCAGAATTACATTTTTTAAGTTTAAAATCCCAAAAAGACTACAAATAGTTGTGATACACATTTTATACTTTGTAAAGTCTAAATATGACTATTTGTGGATATAGTAAGAGTAATTTAATAATATTTTGAAAACTTTAGACAGAGTTATGATACTTTTTATCCCCTAATCAATGTCAGATTTGTAATTTTTGAGTTTAACAAAAAGACTACAAAAAGTTAAGATACATAATTCATACTTTATAAGGTCTAAATATCACTCTTTGTGGATATATTTAGAGAAATTTAATAATATTTTGAAAACTTTAGACAGAGTTATAATACTTTTTGTTCCCAAACCAATATCAGATTTGTAATTTTTGAGTTTAACAACCCAAAAAGACTACGAACAGTTAAGATACATAATTCATACTTTGTAAGGTCTAAATATAACCCTTTGTGGATATATTTAGAGAAATTTTATTCAATTTTGGAAACTACAAACAGTGTTATGGAACTTTTTATCTCCTGACTAATGTCAAATTTGTAACTATCTTACTGTCGCTTTGCTATTCAGAAACAAAACTGTCAGTAAAAAAATATTTGTCTTGAAATGATGTATAAAAGTCATAAATAACAGCTCGTTCGGCTTCAAAACATTATATTGGTTTTTATATTATAGACAACAATATAATATATTACAAGCAAACAATGGAAAATGAGAAGCAAAGTATCCTATTGCGTAGCGTGTTTGGCTTACAATATGGAGACCGCGGTTCTATTCCCCAATCTGATGAATTTATTTTATTTTATAAATTAATTTGAGGTGGGATAACTATAATAAGAAGTAAGGTAATCATTTATGAGATATATTTTTCATTATATTGTTTTCTGACATGAAGGTCAATTAATATATATATATATATATATATATATATATATATATATATATATATATATATATATTTACCTTTTACATTTCGGTGTAGGCTAAGGTCAATCAATATACCCATTAAAAAGGGATTTGTTTTTTTCATAAAAAATTGAAAAAATGAAAAATACTTAAGCAATTTTTAAGACGTTTGGCGTTTTTTTTTAGACTAAAAGTATAGAAATAGTTGTCAGACGGAGTTGGCGAGATAATTAATTCCGTCTAACGACGAGTATTTCATCTAGTAATTAACTAAAAAAAACTAATTGCTTTAAAGTTAGAAATACATGGATCGAAAAGAAAGAATCGCTCAACAAGTAGTGCTTGATGGCCATTTTAAATACATTACCCTGTAATTGATTGTATGATAGTGTTTAAAAATGGTAGAGATACTGCACAATAATTTTTTTAAATTAAATTTTTCAATAACATAAATACAAGCTATTATTAAGTTTTAATAATCTCGCTTATAAAAACCTAATATATAACGTAATATTATGAAAGTATTTCAACATTTCACTTATAATGGACCAAATATTATAATAAAAGTATTTCAACATTACACGTTTCGCAATAAATTTCATAGTGAAAGATGTGCATCGAACCGTGAGTGAGCCGGTAGCGATTTTCAAAAGACGTTAATGAATCATTTTCAATCTATATCCAAGAAGAGAATTATCTGCTGATGCGCGCGGGAATCTCGTGTAATTTAATAACAAGACCCGCCACCCCTGGCCCCGGGAGCTTTTAATTACTTCCAAAACACGGCGCTAATACAGAATTAATATGATAATAATTACGATAAAAACGGGAGCGCACCGGCGCGCGGGGGTAATTTATTTGCGCTGCGCCCCGTGGAAATTTTCTTGCCGTAATAAGATTATTCCGGTCCGCGGGCGGCGGAAGTCTTTCTCGGAGCAACCTCAACGCAGTCCTCGGGGGGCTTGATTATAATTAATTAGTGGGAAAAGTAGGTGAATTTATTGGGAAGTGTATAGGGGTTTAACGTCGGTTTACCATTAATCAGGTTACTTAAATACAGGTAATTTTCTGCCAGAGGCATTTTATAAAAAAAAAATGGATAAACCTAATAAATAATATTATATTTATATATCTATTTGAAGGGTCAGGGGAAAAAAACTATAAGGTCGCAAAGTTTCAAGTTAATTGGTATGTGAAATCAATACCAACCAAACTATAGTGCTCTAATTAACTTGTAACTTCGCGATCTTATAGTTTTTTTCCCCTGACCCTTCAAATAGATATAAAAATATATAAATATAATCCCCTGCCCCTTCAAATAGATATACAAATATAATATTGAAACTGAGTGCAACCTAATAAAATAAAATAAATAGTATGTAGTAAGTAATACAATAAATAGTAAGTAGACTACAACTATTATGAAACAATTATGTATAAATAGTGCTAAAAATTATTACGAATTGTGTAGTTTCATTAGATTTCTCTCTTCTATAACTTGCGACGATTAACGTAATAACGTTAGCTAGTAATTAATTCCTCCACCGATCTCTCTCAGTGTCCGCAGTTTGAATAATAGTAGTATCCAGTTACATCTGAATAGTAGTTGCCGTAATTATTTTGTTTGCTCGATAAATATTGGTTTATCCCCACGCGCTGGGGGGTGCATAAATTTGTAACTACAATCTCCGAACTTTGAATTTATACAACTTTAATTGCTGTTCAGTCGGAGGACGTAAATTCAAAGCGCTTTCTTAGATAATCATTATTACCGGTTGTGCACCCTGCACACTATTCACCGCTAAATGTATCGAGTACTCCATAGGGGCATTGTTGTAGTATTACTGAAACTCGTTAGGGAAATATTATATTGGACTGCTACAGAGAGATTATGTTATTACTACTACTAAAGCTAGTTATATCATATATGTTGGACATGCTCTAAACGGGACATTAATATTCACATAACGGCAAAAAAATATCAATACTCCACGCCGCATAATCGTATGTCTTTCTCTAGTCATTGTGGCTTAATAGAATTACCAACAATTTTTTTTTTGAAAAATGTACATTGTGTTGCGAACAATAATATAGAATATCATTTTGTTTAGCTTCATTATTTTCGCTGTAAACGAAATTAATTAGTATTTAGGTTTTTATATTTTGCCGTTACGCACTTAGTACTGGACCAACGCATGAATTTTACTAATTGTAGGTTTTCAAAATATTCCCCTGTGTAATTAAAACTGTGGATGGATAAGATTCTTTATTTTCAAAGCTAATTTGCTTTGGAAATAAAGAATCTTATTCATCCACAGTTTTAATTACACAGGGGAATATTTTGAAAACCTACAATTAGTAAAATTCATGAGTTGATCGAGTACTGCAATAGCAAAATATAAAAACTTGAATACTAATATAGAAATAATATAAAATATGTAGCATATCATTTATAAAAAAATTTGGTGAAATGGCATAATACAAGAATATTTATAAACGACAATATGAAACTTCAATATTAACATGTGAATCAAATATAGCGTTGCAAAAACGTTATCTCTTAATATCCTACAATCCTTAGACACAATCCGTCAATTATTAAGTCAAATAAATGAACTTTCCTTCAGCATATCCAAGTAATTATTTTTCAAAAGCTCGCCCCTGCCCCCAGAATTTACTTTTGCTTTTTCAACTAATTAAACTGTTCGCAATTTCAAACTCCAAGAGGCGCGCTTTAATTGACAAAACAAATCGACGTCTGTTTTGGTCTCAGCTGCGGAACGTCTTAATTAAGGATTTGATAAACACGCGGCGGCGAAAACAAGGCGATAATTTACATGAAAAAGAAAACACCCCGCGGGCGCTCCCCGCCGCCGCCGCCGCCGCTATCCGGTTTGCAAATAACCGAAGCGAGCATGCGCTTTGCTGCGAGCCGGTCGGATTTAAGTGAAATTAATTAGTATTTAGAGGGGGTTGGGCGGTGTTAATTAAATTATGAAAGACTTGCGGTGATCCGTTTGTAAACAGATGCCCTGCAGCCGCAGTCGCTGCCGCTTCGGGGTTGTGCCACGGCAAGCGGTTTTCTGCACGTAGATAGTAAATAAAAAGAGGTCTCAATTAGTGGCTGGCTAGAAACACAGTTTGGGATTAATTCTGTTATGTCGTTTATTTGGGCGTAACTTCATTAGCACAAGTTTTTGATTAGGTTGTTTAACGAATTTACGAATATTTAATTTTAACGTGTGTGTGGAATATTTGTCCATGCTATGCAGCCTTATTATTTGTACAAAACGGACTGTACTTTCTTTAAACTTACATTAATGTTTTGTTTAACATAGCTCAGTAGCCGAGTGGTTAGACGTCGCAAACTGGGGCCAAATCTAAAAGGCGGGCCATAATATGAAAAAGGTTTTAAATAGTTGAATCTGTATTTTTGTTGTGGTTGGGTATATTGAAGAGTTTTTTGTGAAGAAAATGCCAATAAAGGTCTTTTTTTTTTAGTTGAATCTCAGTATTTAAGGGTTTTTGGGATCGCTGATTATGAATCTGCTGTTAAAAGAACAACATACAAAATGGCATATTCAATATACAATATACAAAAATGACGCTTAAATTCCACAAAAGTTGGTTATGTCTACGAATATATGATTTAGAATTGAAAAAATAAGGTCTCAATGGCAACGGTTTTTTCCCTGGCCGACATAACAGCCGGTTGTGGGTAAGTAGCGTCTTTAGGTTGGCTAGTTAGATAGTTGCCAGTGCATTTTACGCACCTAACATCATATTAAACTGATGTCTAATTGAAGAATTTTTTTATTTATGTTTCCATAGGTATCGATTAATTAACTGTATAATCTGAATCGTAAAGATTAAAACTTCACTGCATAACTAAAATTTATCGTGGATTATTCCATGAATAATCCCGCTGACCCCTTTCGCGTGCTGCAATCTATATAAAAAAAACATAATCCTTTGTTTTATGCGGCCCGAGATAATGCGCGCGGGTGCATTTCCTGCCCTGGCGTCGTTCCCTCAACGGATATCGCTAATATGCAGCGAGAGTGCTAACGGAGGCAATCACTAATTAAAAATAGCGCTAGATTGTGCACTGCGGGATATGTGGGTGATAGTAATCCTGTTAAAGGACTATTAATCCCACTGCGTGGTTATTTTAAATGGTACAATTAATTCTTAAATTTATGTTTCTGTGAGATATATGGGAACTATAAAATTACATTAATTCCTCGATTAGCGCAGGGGTTGCATTACCATGTAAAAAAAATCATCATGCAACACGCATTCGTGCAGTACGAAGTTAATATGTTGCAACACACAGGTAGTATTCGTCGTTTATAGAAATTTATTGATGCTAACTACCACATACACCGGCATATTTAAAGAAACGAGAATAAATTTTCGATAATTTTTTTTTAACAATTGGTCTTGCTGATTGGTCGTTACATTTCTGTTCGGGTGCAGCTGGTCTTCGACATACTGTCTCAGGGAGACGTGTGGTTCATTATATTTTCAGATAAAAATCGCCCCACGTTTTGGGCGACAAAATGGCTAGAGCTTAGCCGAAACTAGTTGCAAAGTGTAACTGAAGTGTGATAAAAAACAAAGTAAAAAATCGTTTTATTTATCCTTTAAAATGAATTATCACAAAGTAGACGCCTTAACAATCCAATATTTGTGTATTAATTATTTAATTTTGCCGGTGCGAGTATATTATTACACAAACAACTTTACAGCTATATTTTAAAAAAAAGTTCGAGTAACAAATTATATAATATTCTGACTTAAAAGCGATAAATATCTCAAATATAACATTTTATAACGTTGACATTACAAGGGTGCGCACCTTATGTGCCAGCCGCGGCTATAGATTTGATTTATTCCTCCAACACCCCCCAAGATGTATATTATATAAAATCAAGATAAATTATATGGCTCGTATTAGGGGAGGGCCATGTGTTCGAATTTCGGGCCGAATTATTCGCACCACAAACCCACTTCCGGTTGGCGGAGTGTAATAACGCAGACCGCCACAAGTTCTTGCGCGCCCTGGGATTATACGCAATTTTTTTGTATTATTTTAAGTAGCGCGATTTCCATAAACGTTTCTCCACGAGAAACATTAGTCACTGTCGTCGGGTTCGGGGTTTCATTCGTTTTGCATTCACCCTCAATGCGGCTAGCGGGGGCGGATTAAAAATGTTTGCGGACTTTGCATGACATTTTGGGGCCTTTTTAAGTGTTTGCGGGCATTGTGTGGCGCGCAAAAAGTTTTAGGGGCAATATATTATAAGTTGGGTAGAATGGAAATACAGATACAAAGACGTTGCTGAAACTTGAAGAATACACTTCACCTACAAGTTAGAAGTTTACAGACAGACAAAACAGATCCGCCCTGCATTGTAATTTCCAACTGAATATGTGTGTGTGAGAGCTAGTGCATGGGTCCAGGGACAAAGGCGGCTGCACTGGGAATATTTAAGCCCACATATAGCCGAGATTGTCCTATTTTACACCTAAGATACTCTAAGCGGCATATTTTACTGTGCAAGCAAGGCTTTACGTAAATTCCTATTGTAATCTATATTTATGAGAATTCAAATTACAAATATTAGAATTTCGAACTAATACTAGGTCATGTATTATGTTTTATATGTCCACTATTAGACATACAAATACTGTTTAAAATATAATATATATGTATATATATATATATATATATATATATATATATATATATATATATGTGTGTGTGTGTGTATATAATATATAAGTGCGAATCCACCTCTTAGCAATCTACATATCTAGATTTCGATATTGTTAGATCTTATCAGTATAGCTCAGCACTAACTCGAGATATTGTGAATTCATTCTCACTAATGATTTCATAATATCTCTAGTGAGTAGTTATATGCAGAATATCAGAATATAGTAGAGTGGTTATATACAAAAATGATATAACTTTCCCGCTAGTAGGAAAATTTAACGCCAGGAGGAAAATTTAACCACATCAATTAACAATGCACACCAATGACGGTCGGTCTGCACAAAGTCACCACGAACAACAGGAAAACTGAGACCAGAAACCTACGATCAGAATACGCTTAGGAATCCGAAAATGCGATTGAATAAAAAAAATTATAAGAAAGTCGAAATTTGTCAAAACAAAATTTGTTTCAATAAATTTTGTGCCATCTGCTAATTCCGCGTTTCCAGGGCTTTCCAAAACTGTGTTCGTTTCCCTCTAGGTCCACTAGTTTGGCCGCTATAATTTTTTTGGCCTGACCACTCGATGAGCGGCCGCTGTCGAAATGGGCGTCTCTGCGAAAAAAGAAATCATACCATCCAAACCAGCAGAGATAGAGGGAAACTGAGACCAGAAATCTCCAAGGAATCCGAATATGCAATTAGAAAAATTCTAAAATAATTTATAAGAAAGTCGAAATTTTTCAAAATTTAAATTTTTTTCCAATATTTTTTTTTGATTTTTTTCATTGCCATCTGCTAATTCCGCCTTTCTAGGGCTTTCCAAAATTGTGTTGGTTTCCCTCTAGGTCTACTGGTTTGGCCGCTATGAATTATTTTGTTCGGCCACTCGGTGAGCGGCCGTCGTCGAAAAAGGGTGGAGGCGCCTCTCTATAAAAAAAATAGTCATACCGGCCAAATCAGCAGAGACAGAGGGAAACCGAGACCAGAAAACTTCAAAGCAATCCGAATATGCAATTAGAAAAATTCTAAAAAAATTTATAAGAAAGTCGAAATTTTTCAAAACTTGATTTTTTTTCCAATAAATTTTTTATATTTTTTTCATTACCATCTGTTTATTCCGCTTTTTCAGGGCTATCCAAAACTGTGTTGGTTTCACTTTAGGTCCACTGGTTTGGCCGCTATGAATTTTTTTGTTCGGCCACTCGGCGAGCGGCCGTCGTCGAAAAAGGGTGGAGGCGCCTCTATGTGAAAAAAAAATCATACCGGCCAAATAAGCAGAGATAGAGGGAAACCGAGACCAGAAAACTCCAAGGAATCTGAATATGCAATTAGAAAAATTCTAACAAAAAATTATAAGAAAGTCAAAATTTTTCAAAACTTGATTTTGTTTCCAATAAATTTTTTAGATTTTTTTCATTACCATATGCTTATTCCACTTTTTCAGCGCTTTCCAAAACTGTGTTGGTTTCTCTCTAGGTCCACTGGTTTGGCCGCTATAATTTTTATTGTCCGGCCACTCGGTGAGCGGTGGCCGTCGAAAAAGGGGGGAGGCTGGAATCAATTCAAAGCATAGCAACGACATGAAACTATGTGATTTTATTTGAAAAATAGTCTGGATTATTTCTAATTGAACTGGAAACCCTACGGGGCTTGGCAAATTATTGAAATACTGAAAAAATTATTTCATGTTAGAAAGTTCTTCTTGATCTGATTCTGTAGGTCTCATAATTCCAAAGAAAGTTCCGAAACACTATTGTACCGTTGTGGCAGTAATGTCGAAGAAGTGCAGAAAAATAAAACAAAAAAAATCCAATCAAGATCAACTTTAGCCAGTTGGATACACAATTTTAAACGAAATCAAAAATCTTTATACAATTTTTCCCTAAAGCAAAATACAAACCCGTGAGATGATAAATTATAAAAGTGATAAAAAATCGTAAAATCTACCTTCCTTCCCGTCAAAATTGGGGCCGTCCCAGAAACGGTCAGGCACTAAAACTCATGTCGTTTGATTGGAAATATAATCTATATGACGGAAAAAATTTTATTTCATGATAGAAATTTGTGCTTGATATCATTTTGTAGGTCGTTTAATTCCAAAGAAAATGGTTGCGTATTACGATGAAGGTTGCAAAATTGACTAATCGTAGAAATTTCTTGATCAGATGCAGAAATAAAAACATTATCCGCAGCCACATAAAACAAAATAGCAAAAACATCATGAACTTATTAACAACAAAAAACAAAAGTCTTAAAAATGAATGATTTAAAACTAAATGAACAAATGACAAAAGGAAAGAGACAACCAGAAATTTAATTTTGAAAACCCCAGTATGATATCTTATTATTTTCGAAGATATACAGCAATAAACTTGAAGATATATGATTCCTATACTGAAAAATAATTTAAAAATTGAATTTTGAAAAGCCTAAAAAAAGATCTGTATTATTTTCGAAGATATATAGCAATAAATATGAAGATTACTTTATGATAAAAATTTCTTTAATTAAATCTAGCTACATCTGAAAAAATATAAAAAGTTTATATGATTCCTATTCACAAATATATGATAAATTCAATTTTGAAAACCTCAATGAGATATCTTTATTATTTTCAGATATACAGCAATAAACACAAAGATTATTTTATGTTACAAATTTCTTTGATTACATCTAGCCACATCTGAAAAATAGTAAGATATCTATATGATTCCTACTTAGAAATATTTGAGAAATTGAATTTTGAAAAGTCTAAACAAATATCTTTATTATTTTCGAAGATATGCAGCAATAAACATGAAGATTTGTTTATGATACAAATTTCTTTAATTAAATCTAGCCACATCTGAAAAATTGAAAGATATCTATATGATTCCTACTAAAAAATATTTGAGAAATTGAATTTTGAAAAGCCTAAACAAATATTTTTATTATTTTCGAAGATATATAGCAATAAACATGAAGATTACTTTATGATACAAATTTCTTTAATTAAATCTAGCTACATCTGATAAAATATAAAAAATCTATATGATTCCTATTGACAAATATATGATAAATTCAATTTTGAAAACCCCAATGAGATATCTTTATTTATTTCCAAGATATACAACAATAAACATAACGATTAGATTATGATACACATTTCTTTGATTAAATCTAGCCACATCTGAAAAATAGTAAGATATCTATATAATTCCTACTGAGAAATATTAGAGAAATTGAATTTTGAAAAGTCTAAACAAATATCTTTATTATTTTCGAAGATATGCAGCAATAAACATGAAGATTTGTTTATGATACAAATTTCTTTAATTAAATCTAGCCACATCTGAAAAATTGAAAGATATCTATATGATTCCTACTAAAAAATATTTGAGAAATTGAATTTTGAAAAGCCTAAACAAATATCTTTATTATTTTCGAAGATATAGAGCAATAAGCATGAAGATTTGTTTATAATACAAATTTCTTTGATTAACTCTAGCCCCATCTGAAAAATATTAAGATATCTATATGATTCCTATTGAGAAATATTTGAGAAATTGAATTTTGTAAAGTATAAACAAATATCTGTATTATTTTAGAAGATATGTAGCAATAAACGTGAAGATTTGTTTATAATACAAATTTCTTTAATGAAATCTAGCCAAATATCTGAAAAATTGAAAGATATCTATATGATTCCTACTGAAAAATATATGAGATATGGAATATTGAAAAGCCTAAACAAATATCTTTATTATTTTAGAAGATATGCAGCAATAAACATGAAGATTTGTTTATGATACAAATTTCTTTGATTAAATCTTACCACATCTGAAAAATAGTATGATATCTATATGATTTCTACTGAAAAATATATGAGATATGGAATTTTGAAACGCCTAAACAAATATCTTTATTATTTTCGAAGATATACAGCAATAAGCATGAAGATTTGTTTATGATACAAATTTCTTTGATTAAATCTAGCCACATCTGAAAAATAGAAAGATATCTATATGATTCCTACTGAGAAATATTTGAGAAATTAAATTTTGAAAAGTCTAAACAAATATCTTTATTATTTTCAAAGATATGCAGCAATAAGCATGTAGATTTGTTTATGATACTAATTTCTTTGATTAAATCTAGCCTTATCTGAAAAATAGTAAGATATCTATATGATTCCTACTGAGAAATATTTGAGAAATTGAATTTTGAAAAGTCTAAACAAATATCTTTATTATTTTAAAAGATATGCAGCAATAAACATGTAGATTTGTTTATGATACAAATTTCTTTGATTAAATCTAGCCACATCTATATATATATATATATATATATATATATATATATATATATATATATATATATATATATAATAGTATCTATATGATTCGCGACTCTATTAATATCATTATTTACTTCGTGTGTGTGTTCTGCACGCACGTTCGTAGCATGTGTATATAAATAAGTCCAAAAGCGAAACCATCCCCTAAGAAATATTCACAACGAATAACCTATTTATCCGCGCCCGAGTGAGCGATGCGAAACGAGCTTTTGGTATAGTTCGAGGGGGGTAAATATATAAACACGGACCGCACAGCGTGTCGGGGGCAACAACATCTGCTGCCACCGCCGCAGCATTTGCATCCGCGAACAAGACACCCACCCGTGTGCGCGGCTCAATAATTCATATAACGACAATAAATAAAATTGAGCGACAACCGTGAATTCTACATGCTTATATAAAATATGGGCTACGGTCGGCGCGTATAAAACTTCGTCGTCGGCGATGCACCACATGTGGATGTTGTAAAAAGATTATGTGTAATTTTTTTTTGTTCGAAACCTTTTCTGCAAACGGTAATGTTTATTAAACTGAATTTATTATTATCTAGAAGATCAGGTACAGTTTCTAGTATTGTCATTTTCAACTACAACCAAATTTGAAAACGACAAAATTAATTCTTGAGGAACTTAATAATAGGAATAATCCTGGATTTTGATACATACATACATAAAATATCTAAATCACTTTGCAGTTAATAGAATCCTATCAAATTAAAAAAATATATTGCTACTATAATACTTTTCTCCTGTAACCAAAGGTTCCATAGGTAAATAGATAAAAATAATTTTATTTTCGTACAGACCATACAGTAATTTGCATATAGAACACAAACTCTGTGTGACCGATTCTGACCTCCCTTTAAAATATTTCCGAACCAAAGTATGAATGAAAGAAATTTGGCTAAGGGCCGGTTCTACAATTAACATTTAACTGGAGAATAAGGCTATTCGTTGAATAAGTTTGAGATATTGATGCTAATTAATTAACTTATTCCACGGATAACCTTATTCACCAGTTAAATGTTAATTGTAAAACCGGCCCTAAGTAGAATAATTCAGCAATTTTTACTTTAACAGATGATTAGGAGGGGTGGGGGACTATTGGGAAGAGAAGAGGTTTCTTTTATAATAAATAAATAAATACAAAACGCAAATCTCATTTTAAAAATAATTCAAATGTGACCTACACCATTTTTATTCTCAGTAAAGTATTGTATTTGTGCGGCAAAAAAATTAATTTTTGCGCAATTCCTCTTTATTAGGGGCCTTGATCATTTTTTTATACCATCTCTGAAAAATGTCTGTCTGTGGTCCATCGTTTGTGATACATTTGTCCGCCGAGTTGTCAGAAAAACTATCAGACTCCAGATTCTAGTTTCAGTTGATATAATCGAACATTTTCAGTACGTACGTTAATTATATATTATTTATGGTGCATTTTTTCAAATGTATATTGCATCATATATTCCACGAGATTTATCCGTATGCCCGATGGTAATCCCTAAATGCCATTCAAAAATGCAAGCCATCCTCTCACATATTAAATAACTTTCGCGTCGCATTAATTTTTAATCCCTACATAATCCGATTATGAAACAATATTTCTTGGCCACCGTGCCCTACGTGAATTAAAACGTATTATTTCTGTCCGCCACGAGCCCATTGAGCACTCGACAGTATTTTGACCCAGTTTTTTTTCCGACTGAAATTCACCCCCTGGGCCGGAGGACGAGTGCGGGTCCTGTGTCAGTGATGCGACGCTGAAAAAGGTCGGGTTTCGGTCCTCCCCTGTACACTTCAATTTTCTCGTCCGATAAACACAAAGGAGGGCACTGAATAAACAAACCGTCTATAAATCTAAACATTGTTAGTGGTGCGTTTTATTCAACCATGGCTAGAATAAATGTAGTCGCGGTAGCAGCAACATGAGGGCAGCTAGGGTTAATTAGCTAGAAAATTTAATGTACTGTGGATGGGGTTTGTAGATTTTAAAAGTCAAAAACAGTATTTGTAGGGGTTACATGTCCTTTTTTTTAGACTCAAGTCAAGTAAATAAGAATCATGTATATACCTCGGCTACGGTTTGCAGATTTGAAAAGTCACATACTGTAACAACTTTTCTCTTGGAAAAAATATTGTTAACAGGTGTGCCTGTGAGATGCTCAGGTTGATACGGTGGGAGTGGATTCGTTGTTAATTTGTGGGCGCGAGTAACATTGCAGAGCCAGTTACGGGATTAGTATAATGATACAAATAAAACTTAATCAACGAACTGTATTGAAATATAATATAAATAAATTATTATTAATGTCACTTATGCAATATTTTTTCCATGGTTATCTGAACATTTTTGATAAGAAGTGCTATAACTCTGTAAAACGAATTGGAACTATGTTTATACATTTTTTTTTTCTTAGATTCACATCAGCTTTCACCTGTCAGAGTTTTTTTGATAGAGCTAGTAGATCACCCTGTATGAAGATAGAGATAGATGTTAGTTATTATTTTCAACACATAATAATAAAAAAAAATGAACGTTAAATATAAATAGCACCTATTACCGTAATTCAAACACTTGAGGTGACATCGCGGTAATATATCGGCATGCATAAATACCGCGAACCGCTCCGCCGCCCTAAATCAACGCTTTAAAAATCCGCCGCATAAATCAGGCTTTCCGCGCGGATAAACTATCCATCCATCATCGTAATTTTATCGTAGGCCTTTTTTCACGGCTAATATATTTTTGGAAATAAGTCGCCTATTGAAGACGCATAATTCACCCCAGATTTAATAAAAACATCTCGCTCGCTATCGAGCCCCCGTTCGCAAACGCTATTGATGGCTGAACAATATAAATAGACATGGATATAGCAGGGGCACTCTGAAGACGCGATACAATTCAGATGTGTAATGGACCGCACGGCGGGCAAATCAAATAATCGCATCAGGCCGGACCCGAAAGCACGCCCATGGAATAATACCGGCGGTGCCCGCAATTCCGTGAAGATTTTTCCAATTTCCCCCCGAACGCAGGGCGCCTCATTCTAGTGTCGGCAATCGTCAAATGGGCTCCGAAAAGGATAACACAAATGCGGAAAAGAGGAAAATAAATAAAGGGTGTATTATTTCGGCGAGGTGCGATATCACAGCATGAGAAATTCAAGAGAATAAGATTTATAAGCGTGTGTTTTGTCAACTGCGGGGGAAATATGTAAAAGGAAAATCCGTGTTTTATAAAAGGGGCCGCGCTGCGTTTACCTTTCCTCTACGATATCCGTTTCCGATTCTTACCGCCGCACCGCCACCGTCCCACCGTATAAGATTTACTGGTATGCATGCATGTCAACGATATATCTATATTGCATTCTGTGTCCTTTTACTCACCAACACAAAGTATTATACATAATATATAAAAATATTATATTTATGGATATTATAAAACTAACATCACAAAGTAAACAAATATTTTATAAAAATTCTTGTTAGGTATTTTAGTAAGATTAATATTCATTAAATTGCTTTACACAAAACTTGCTTTTAATATATAGACAATCTAGCAACCTACAAAGTACATGTACTAAAATCAACCTAAATAAGAAATCATTCAATTTTATAACTAAAATATAATGAAACATATCTACGTGTGAATCTACCTCTTAGCAATCTACATATCTAGATTTCGATCTTATTAGATCCCATCAGTGTAGCTCAACTAGTAAGGATGAATTCCCACAATATCTCGAGTGGTTATTTAGCCTTATGGCGTTTAACTTTCCTTCTAGGGGTTAGTTGTATTATGTTTTAAAAATATTACTAAATTAAAATCCAAGAAAGAAATTATTGCTATGTCGGCTATCTGAATGACTAATCACCACATGTATTAAATGTTATTTAAGCGTTAAAGCCCTGGATTTCTCGGAGGGACGCTTTTGACGTCATTTACACATCAGAAAAATCGTTTTTCGTATATGTAAGTGAATAACTCACCATGAATCACTGTAATTCATTGCCTTGTTGCATTACATTGAGTTCTTACTCTTTATGGGAACCGATATTCATTTATATACATATAAAACTAGTTTTGTGACGTTAAAATGAATTAAAAAAAAAGAATAACATTTAAGCTCAAAGAAGTTAGATAAAAAGGTTTATATTTTAACTGAATACCCCTTTAGTTCATAAAGTATTTAATCAACAATATCACCAGGTAACTATTAATTAACTAATCCTCTTCTGCTTATTATATATGAAGAGTACAAGGCAGAAAGGAGGAATGTCAGTATAACTCTAGAAAACCAAATTTCATGTTTAGAGCATATTTATATACACAACCACGCCCTATATATATATATATATATATATATATATATATATATATATATATATATATATATATATGGTGAATGTGGAAAAGACCAAATGGATGTTGTTTAGGAATAGGGGCAGGAGGGGTAAGGACGAAGGGCTGAAATGGAAGGAAAGGTTAATTGAGAGAGTGAATGGCTTTAAATATTTGGGCTTTTGGATTGACTGTGGAGGAGGGCTTAGGATGCATGTGGAGTATATGCAGGCGAAAGCAAGAATGGCTTGGGGGATTGCGTGCAGAAAATGGGGGAGTTTGTGGGGTGGTACCTAGTAATGGCGTGCAAGATATGGGATGCGTGTGTAAAACCTATATTCTTGTATGGAGTGGAAGTGTGGGGATTGCGTGAATGGGAGATAATAGAAAGGGAGCAAAGTTGGTATCTGAAGAATCTGCTAGGGCTTGAAAGGTCGACACCGAGGGCAGTGCTGTTGCAGGGGACTAATCGTATGAGTATGTGGTGGGAGTCGTGTGTGAGAGTTGTGAAGTTTGAGGAAAGATTGCAGGATTTGGGCGAGGAAAGACTGGTACGGGAGGTACGGATGAGGTGTAAGAGTAGAACAGAGAGTAGATGGAGGAAGGATAGAGAAAGAATGTATGAAAGAGTAGGTATGTCTGAGGTGTGGGTATAGGAGAGGCTGAGAGAAAGGGGTAGCCTAGGAACTGAGATAAGGGAGAGATTGAGGGATATTGAGTGGCAAGAAAGGCAAGTGAGAATGGCTGAGAGCTCATACAAGCCTGGCTACGTAGAGTGGCAAGTGCAGGGGAAACTCCCGAGCTACTTAGCCAGGGGAGAGTGGAGCAGAGAGGACAAAGTATGCATGGCAAGAGCGAGGTGTGATTCAGAAGTGCGAGGAAGAAAAGTGTGGATGGGGTTGGGGTACATCGCGAGTGCGCTGTGTAGGAAGGGGAGTGACACGTGGTGGCACCTTAGCAAAGAATGTGAGGGAGTGAAAGAAAAGTGGGTTGGAGAGTGCAGAGAGCTGAACGAATGGTTAGGAGAGGATGGGAAAAGCGTGAAAATCTGCAGGAGGCTGACGTGGGAAAGGAAATTGGCGAGGGCAGAGGGGGTTTATTTTAATGGATAGAAAAATGTATTTTATTTGTATTCTTTTTTTGTGTGTCTTTTTTGATTTCTTTCTGTGAAAGTACTGTTTGGGAATGTGTGTAAAAGGGAAGAGTTGGGCTGATATGCCAAATAAAGGTCTTTTTTATAGGGGGTTTGTGTATATAACTGTACTCTAATCATGAAATTAGGTTTTCTAGAGTTACCCTGACATTCCTTCTTTCTGCCTTGTACTCTTCATATATTATATATGTATCACCACGCTGACCTGGGTTGCTAACAGCACTGAGAAGGAGTTAACAGCACAAACAATAGAAATAGATTTCTTGAAATAAATTTATTTTATGATTACTCTATATTTTATGCATTTATTTCCCCCGAAATATAATCCAGGGTTTGAATTATGTGATATTTAGTATATTTCCTGAGTATTACCCCCCAAAATTCTCCATGGTACTAACATCAAAACGACTCGGTTACACAATTTACGAAATTAGGAAGGATAGCTATCTGCAATTAACTACTTGAGTCCTTTAGCCTGTCCACCGCGCCCTGCAGAACAATAGCGGCGGGTTTACGGGTTTTAATTCATAACGTTGCTATTTAAACATAATACAAACAATGAGGAAACAACGAAATAATTGTTACGATCTAATTAAACGCACTAAATTTGGGGTTGGAATATGTAAATAGCTGGAATAATCACGGACGCCTGTAGGCGGAGAACGTGCGCGCGAGCCCGTTTATTTACCACATTAATAATAAATTAATAGAATTTTATTTTATTAAAGCAGTGCGGCGCTTGAACACATGCTAAGGAGTTATTTGCGGTGAAGGGATGTGGTGAGGACGTTGTGTTTGGACAGCGGAATATTAATAATATCATAGATATTCAATTATACTAAATTATTAAAGTGTGAATGCAATATCATAGTCAAGAGTTTAATAGAGAAGAATCACAGCTGTCCATCGTGCTTATATTTAAATAGCTTCTCTGCTCCTTTCTCCTTCTTCTGTTGGCTTCACAGCGCCTTCGGTGACCCCTTAATCCTTATCTTGAGGCGATTAGCATCTGCATCTCTTCATTATTCCTTATAGATCTTGTGTATTTTTGCGTTCTCTACTATCTTCTTTCGTTCCTTCCAATTACGGTTCATAGCGCCTTCAGTGACCCCCTTAATCCTTATCTTCAGGGGATTAGCCTCTGCATTTCGTCATTGTTCCTTATAGATCTTATTTTTTTTTGCTTTCTCTAATATCTTCCTATATTACTTCCAATTGCTAATTTTTTTCTTTCCAGTTTTCAACCCCTAGCCTATTTTTCTACATTAAATAGATAATGGTTTGAAAATGTAAGGAGAAAAGACACAAATATAACACTAAAATAGGAATGATGCAAAGAAAACTAAGGGAAACAAAGAAATACCAAAGACATGGTGAATAGACACTATGTCTTTGGTATATCTCTTTTTCTGTTTTCTGTTTTCTGTTTTCCTTATCCAAGGGAACAAAGAAATACCATAGACATGGTGAATAAACACCATGTCTTTGGTATATCTCTTTTTCTGTATTCTGTTTTCTGTTTTCTGAAAAAGTGAAATACTAAAGACATAGTGAATAGACACCATGTCTTTGATATATCTCTTTTTCTTTTTTCCCATGGTTTTCTTTGCATCATTTCACTTTTCGCGGTGTATTTTTATCTTTCCTCCTTACAGTTTGAAACTTTCCGTTATTGTACAGGATTTGCCATTGACTGTTTTGACGACAGTTACATTTTTGACGTATTTTTGTAGAATTTAGATTTAGATTTCGATAGATACACAATAAAGCATTACTGGGGTCAGAAACAAAAAATATAATATTTAGTATTGATACTATATTTAACACGTTCTGTTTTCTGAAAAAGAGAAATACCAAAGACATGGTGAATAGACACCATGTCTTTGGTATATCTCTTTTTCTTTTTTTTCCCATGGTTTTCTTTGCATCATTCCACTTTTCGTGGTGTATTTTTATCTTTCCTCCTTACAGTTTGAAACCTTCCGTTATTGTACAGGAATTGCCATTGACTGTTTTGACGACAATTACATTTTTGACGTATTTTTGTAGAATTTAGATTTAGATTTAGATTTATACACAATAAAGCATTTACTGGGGTCAGAAACAAAAAATATAATATCTAGTATTGATACTATATTTAACACTTTAAGGCATCAACGTGATGATGCCTTAACGTGATGATGCCTTAACGTGTTAAGTTCAAAATCCCTATACGCGTGAAATATTGGTGAATGCGCCGGGATTTTAATGGAATGGTAAACAATCCAATCATCCAATCTTCGTTTTAACATACTTATATTCCAAACGTTTGTTTTACAGAATAGAGGTACCAAACTCGGTTAGATTAATTTAATAAATTACTGTACCATAACAGTAATACCAGTAATACTGTCATTATTCTAAAATGTTGAAAGTAATATTGATCGTGTAAGGTGCCTTTATAAGTTATAGATATATTAGTACCTACAATAATATTTCTTATATTTGAATTTGAATTTTATAGTTTTGTCGAAAAACTAGTTAGGTAAGACGAAAGAAGTTTCGAGATCTCGGCAGAGCGCTTAATTAAAGTAAGTTGTTAAAATCAATCTAATTTCGCCACTTTAATATTTGTTATAATTTTGGAGTTGATTACACCTATATTTTCGTATTTACTACATTCTGGAGAAATAATAATTTATAACATACTCTATCACTCAGCAACGCGTACAACCTAAAATAATATTATCCGAGAGGGACGTATTGTAGTCGAGTTTTCTCTCTAGTTTCGTGTTTATCCATCGCTAGTGCAATTAATGCTCTAGATTAAACTTGCCGCTGTTGTTAATGTAAAAGTTATCGAATGGGATTGTTTATAATGGTAATTAAATACACTTTGTGTGCGAGGAGTTCGGTGCGGCAGACTTTAATCAAAACTATATCGATTATAAACTAGACACCGATACACACTCGCCGGTGCAGTGCTACCCCGCTGTGTCAATCCCGAGCGGGGGATGTAAAAGTTTGTCGAACAAGCTCGGGGGCTGACGGATGCCCGGGAGATAAAGAACCGGCCCTCGGAATTGTTCCGCCTATCCATTATGATTAACTCCGCGACAGCGTGTAGGAATATATTGAGAAGTTTGCGAATAGTTGGGGCACTATAGTCGGGGCTTGCTGTGGCCCGTCTTTCATTAATATTGAGAGTTTTGTCCCCGCGTTACTCAACGGGGATCACGATATGGATGGCTCGCACTGGGAGTACTTACTGAATTCAATAAACAACTTGATCGAATGGAATTCTGGACTTGTTGATGGCACTGACTATAGAATTACTAACTCTTAGATTCACTCACTCCCAGCATTCTATTGTCTATTCAAGGTTTATATTTATAGTAACATTAAATAGATTTTCTATTGAATTTATCTTTCTTTCTAAAAATATTACCAGATTTGAATAAGCCACAATAAGATCAGCAATCAATAAACGATTTTATATTTTGATAATAGTTTTCACATTTCTTGTCATTATAAAGTTGTCAAATCATCTATTCTATAGCTCATAGAATCCGGAACATTGTGTCTTGGAAATTTGGAAAGTTGGTAGATTTGTCAGTTGACCTAAAAGTATAATACGTATCGGTTTTTATCTTTTCCACTACCCCAGTCACTCAATTTTCTTCTAATGTTTTTCAATTATCGATTTCTACCTTTGATAGTTCAAAAGGTTTTAATAGATAGTCCATTTTCATAATAATTTGTAAAAGTGTGGTATGATATTGTGATATATAAAGAAAAGCTCTGAAAAAACTGTGAAAGGTGATTCGTGAAAATTCATCCCGATAAGGTTCGTTGAAAACTTTTTACCACTGCATTGCTAGTGGTAAATAAGTTTTTGTCGACACTTATTTATAAGTAATACATAATAATATTTATCATAACCTAGCTAGAAACGCTGTCTGTCTCATTCTGAGCATTAGGCAGCCTGAGTTGGCTAATGCTCAGCATATTAATCAACATTCTTATAGTGTGGGGTGTAAAATTAATAATACTACACCAGCATATCATATTAAAACATAGTTTTGATAAAGTTCAATAATCAACAATAGTTTATAACTGTGAATTTAACTTTTACAAAATTACAAATATGGATTTCGGTACCCAGTACAGTGGTCTAGTGGTGAAATAAGACGTCCGTCTGGTACTGGCATTAGGGAGCGAGAGTTCAAATCCCGTTATGGGTAAATTTTTTAAAATCACAGTTTTTCAGAGGTTTTTCTGTGAAATTAAAGTACATACTGGCATATTGAGCATTGGGCAGTATGAGTTGCCCAATGTTCAGCATGAGACAGACGACGTTTCTAGCTGGGATTTGATAATATTATTATCTATTACTGTTATAAATAAACATAAGTGTCGAAAAATACTTGTTTACCACTGCATTGCTATCAACGCTCAATGTATGCATAAAAAAAACTGTTTACGACTTGCATGGCGGTTAATTTTAGAACCGAGTATTATTGCAGCACGAAAAAGCCTTAGTTTTGTAAAATTTATAACCGCCAACGTAATTAGTCAACTGTGTTTTATATGTTTTAAAGTATCGCGTGATGTGAAGATGGGTACTAAAATGGAACTTGCATGTGGGTATCGTTAGTGAGGATGGCAGTGACAAATTGCACGTGGAAGTGAATAAAATTGTGACATTTATTATACAATGCGGTTGTATGGAAAAATTGCAGTAATGCATCAAGTAAACTGTGTAATTTTATCATTTTATTATACTGTTAAAGTACATTCTTATAGTGTGGGGTGAAACACCAATAATACCATCATATCATATTAAAATATATTTTTGGGAAAGTTCAATAATCAACAATAGTGTATACTTCGAAGTACTTCATCGTATCAAATTTAAACGCATTAAATATCCTTTTTGAAATTAAATATCCTTTTTATAAACTATTGTTGATTATTGAACTTTCCCAAAAATATGTTTTAATATGCTATGATGTTTTATTATTAGTTTTTCACCCCACTTATTGAACTTGAACCAAACTTTTACAAAATTGCAAATATGGATTGCTGTACCCAGAACAGTGGTCTAGTGGTGAAATACGACGTCCGTCTAGTACTGGCATTGGGCGGCATCAAGAGTTCAAACCCCGTTATGGGTAAATTTTTTAAAATCACATATATGATTGAATCGGCATCTACTTTGTGATAATACATTATAATAAATAAATAAAACGAATTTTTCTTTGTTTCATCGGATTAGCTTGATAATGGCTAGAGCGTAGTCAAAAATATTCGCAAACAGCAATAAACAAGTGATAAAAAACAAAGAAAAATTCGATTTTATTTATTTATTGAAAATCACAGTTTATCAGAGGTTTTTTTTGTGAAATTAAGGTAAATACTGGGTGATTACACTCCTCTGAGATTCTTCCTTTACCACCGGAAGGGCGCTTGGGGTGCTAGCTATAAAAGTAGAAGTTTTTTTTTAGATTTCAGTTTTATTAGATCTCATCAGTATAGCTCAACTACTAAGAATGAATTCACACACAAGTCTCAAGCGGGTTATATACAAATGATTACATATAAGTGTTAATGCAACTTTAAGCAATCTTCAAACTAATTATAATAAAAAAGATATTTAATTTCAAAAAAGATATTTAACGCGCTTATTTGTTATTTTCTACCCTGTTTTAGCTAAAACCATCCAGCTTAATTTAAGCTAAACTACATTAATCAATTCAGCGCAATAGTAATTTATTTCTTCAGCACAACTCGTTTTTTTTTTTTTAGCAGCACCAACATAAATGATTAATTGTCGATTCGCGAATCGCGCGGCTTAAATAACACGCGTATTAATAATTACCGGCCGTTTTATTATGCAATCGCCGCTGATCACGTCACCTGGAGGGTTTGTAAATAATTCCCCAGGAATAATTCGAGCGTGCTGTTAATTAGCCGCGCCGGATCTTAATGTTTGCCAGCTCGACGCGGCAGGGGGGTTACGGGAAACGGGGCATTGACGTGTTATTTAATTGAACACCGTTTGCCTTTCCTATAATTAATAGAGTGAGTATCAATTGACTGCATAATTTAACTTAACAATCAGGTAAATTATATAGCATTTACATTTGGCTTATTTGTGGGGAAAATTGAGTAATTTTACACAAAAAATACTATCTGTATATGATCTCAAACACTTTTCCTCCAAACGCTTTTCCTCCAGTATAAAAAGTTGCTGGATATCTTTATAGAAAACGTCTGAAAACTGTGAAAAGTGACTCAAGAAAATTTGCTTAAGGCTCTAAAGTAGTATCTAGTATCTAGAAAACATATAAGCATCTAAATATGTTTTGTAAAATATGTTAAACGCGTTGATTTTACAATTAGTTCCCATCAACATATTTCAGTTCAATTAATGGGAAATGCATTATGAAATTCACAGATTTCGATAATGTGTTTTAACTGTAAACACAGCCATCAATCAATAGGGAAGATAACACACACAGGCACTGTTCTCGTTTAACAATATGTTAATAAAATAATGATAATTTATGCCACCACACATCGGAACTCTCATTCACATGAAGCAGCCGGCCATATAATTTCACAATAATGAATGATTAATGTGACTGCATGATAATGAAAATTTATACATAGGACGAAAATATTGCTGTACTCGTTAAAAATTAACGCAAGTTAATTTTCCTCCAGACAATTACCGGCTTGGTAAACATTAATAATAAACTCGGGATTTATTATTTATTCAGTGCAGCTGCATCGATCGCACAGTTTATATTTGATTTAAAATAGCGTTAATTATGAATGGGTGTAGTAGTAGAAGTTGTTGCAGATTTTATGAGATTAAACTATTATATAAGAAAATGATTTATTTTTATATGTTTTGGTCTCCCCCCTGTAATTACCAACGTTCTATATATCCAATAGCTATTGAACCCATAAGTTTTCGTTGTTATAGCAATAATAAATAAATTATCTAGGGAATGTAGTTACTTTAGATTCGCTCTATTGGAAACACTGAATGATTTAAAAAAAAGTGTCATAAAAGCTCAAATCGCAGGCGCTACTCAAGGTGTTTGACATTTATTTTGGAATATTCTCTCACACTGACGTTATCAATTTATCCATTCAATAGCTTAATCCCCGTATTTACCGACGTTCCATAAATCTATCAATAGCTATTGAACCCATAAGTATTCGTTGTTATATCAACAATAAATAAATTATCTGGGGAATGTAGTTACTTTAGATTCGCTCTATTGGAAACACTGAATGATTAAACAAAAAGTGTCATCAAAGCTCTAATCGCAAGCGCTATTCAAGGTTTTGACATTTATTTTGACCATTTCTGTCATAATTACATTTTCAATTTATACATTCAATAGCTTATGGGACCTATAAAGTTTATGGGATGTTTGTGAATACGGGCATTAAACTATTCAATTATTATATATGATTATTTATATAAAAAGAAAAAGACCTTTATTGGCATTTTCCTTACTGCCCTTCCACATCACAAACCACAACAAAAATATACAAAAATAAAAATGAAAATACAAATATAAATAAAAGTAATATTCTAGTAATTAATTACTAATTACCCTCATCTATCACCGCTCCCTGTGCCCTCGCCACTTTCCTCTCCCACGTCAGCCTCCTGCAGATTTTGACGCCTTCCCCATCCTCGCTTAACCATTCATTCAGCTTTCTGCAGTTTTCCACCCACTCTGCTTTCACACCCTCACCACATTCTTCGCTAAGGTGCCACCACGTGTCGCTTCCCTTACTACACAGCGCACACGCGGTGTACCCCAGAGCCATCCACACTTTCCTCCCTAATTAAACTATTCAATTATTATATATGATTATTTATATATACATTCAGATTATTCTACAAAAAAAATCATTTTCTTCTATTTCTATAGCTATCTCAGCTGGTAAAGCAATACCGGGCGATTACACTCCTGTGAGCCCTCTTCCTTTACCATTAGAAAAGCCCTCGGGCTGATATTTATAGAGATACATGTTTTTTTTTGTTGATTTAATCAAAATCTATAAAATGCTATGAATAGTGGAAGATATTTTCTATTTTTTATCACCCTTCAAATGTTAAATATGTAAATTTTTCATTTGACATTATAGAAAATATGTTGTATATGCGAATTTCAAACTTTATAATCATATTTCTTAATATTTTTATGGCATGTTTATAAATATTTATAAATATTTATAACTTTTAGAGGGAGTTGTTGAACTATTTATCACTCTACAAATATTATAAATAACTTTTGAGTTAAGCTTCTCAAAAACTATGCCAAGAGTTGCGACACAATGTTCTAAATTTGTACTTATTACATATAAATAATTATAAATACATTCCAAGGCAATTTTTATAAAATTCAAAACATTAATAAGTACATCATAGCACTTCTTGTCATCTCAGAGAAGATAACAGTATATTATTGCTTTATAATAGGCAAATTCTGCTGTATATATAAATACAGCAGAATTTGCTGTCGAGTGTCTTTATACCTTACATAGTATTTTCTTCGTTTTCTCTAATTATTCTTTAAAGTTTCGTTCATAAAAAAAAAATTATAAAACCAAAACAGTAAATAAATAGATTCAAGTGCCCTCACGTTCACAATGTTGCCCTTAATTATTCTTCCTCCTCTTCGGGCGAAACATTAAGCGCGTCCCAGAGCTCTCCCTCTCCCTTTATGCGCCGATACGCAAACGAACCCGGCGACTACAAATGAGCTCCTTAGCAGCGCGAGAGCTCGCGCGTTCTCGATAAATCAAAATATAATTAGGTTCGTTATAATTTATAATGGGAATCGCACCGCGGGATCGCGCTCAAAAGATATACACTGCGAACTCAATTAAAGAAAACTTTCGCCGGCGAACTAAACGCAAGTTAAATAAATTCCGCGCCGGCAGTAACGAGAAAATATTTACCTCTTAAAACCTGTCAAGTTTTCACTGCACGTGTATTTCTTTTGCACTCGAAGAGAAATAGTGCAATCATAAAATTTACCGGCGGCCTGAAAAATAGAAAACTGTTGGCCGGGGAGTTTGTATTTGTGTTTGTGGCTGAGTTAAAAAGTTTAGAAGCTATAGAATTTATATTAGATGAGGATTATATAGTATTCTACTACTTTAAGTTTATTTACCTATTGCATTACTACTTGAATATTAAACCTTTCTGTTTGCTATTGTAATGGTAATTGTCTTTTGTTTCATTTAATTATTATTCAGCTTTAAATTCTGCTTAAATGTTGAATTTTATTTCAAGATTTTATGACAGTTATTTTGCTATTTCTACAACAATACTCAGTCAGAAATAGAAATCTAGGGATATAACCTACACTAAAATACAGGTAAATTATAGGTCATTCAAGATGAGGGTATACTCATGTTGCAACCATTTTCTAAGATTATTGTCCCCATAAAATAAAAACTAAGACAATGTTTTGAAGTTCACCAACCTTTTAAAAGTGCGAATCGTGGGTTCAAGACATTTAAAAAAAAAAAAATTTATTCGTTTATTTTAAATATTTTTATTTAATTGAAGTAGTAAGAGTTTTGAAGTAATAGTAAAGTTTCGTTTTTTTACAATAAAAAATGTATTTATCCATTATAATAAAAATAAGGATTTATTTATGTTTGTAAATAAAAATCATCCCCATCGAACGGCGATGATTTCACCTAGTTGTATTATAAAATATTATATATTGTAAAACATATATAAATAAGTGTGAATCCATCACTTAGCAATCTACATAGATATGTGGATTGCTAAGAGATGGAAATCTAGATAGATTTCGATCTTATTAGATCTCATCAGTGTAGCTACTGAGGATGAATTCACACAATATCTCGATTGGGTATATACAAAAATTATACAACTAATCCCTAGGAGGAAAGTTAAACGCCACCTGGCGGCTCCACATCAATTAGCAATGCACCATATGGGTGTGCATTGATAATTGCCAGATGTCGTTTAATTTTCCTCCTAGGGGGTTAGTTGTATAATTATTATATATTGCTGTAATTGTAAATGAATATCCTTTGTAGTATATTAAAAACTAATTTAAATTTTTTGTTTCAGGTATGTAACATCACCACAAAGTTCAATAATCCACGTTTGTTGACTCCTACTCTTTACACACCGTCCCGGCTGAATTATCCCTGTCACGCTATCGTTTCCGACAACCGCCTGTAAGTACAAAGTTCTCATCCTTTTAACTACTAAGCAACACAAATGACTGCCACTTATCAAATTAAAGCATTCGCAAATTGAATAATGGAAGTTGGTGCAGGGCTATCATTCACCCAATTAAAAGTGGGAAAAGGTCGCGCTTAACCGGAGCGCCTTGAGGGCCCGCTCGCAGCACTTAATTACACGACAAAGCTAATTAAACTAAATGAATCCCGATACACTATACATACATGATTGCGGGGGGACGGTGGGAAGGAAAACCCTTCCCACCGTCTGATTGGATTGCGCCCGGTGACGGATCGCAATTGCTTTTACAACCGCCTCAAAAAGAATCAGCCTTAATAAAGTCGATTCGCTTAACGTTTCGTGATAAGGGAATTTTACGGCCTTTTATTTCTCGCCCGGGCTTTTCTAATTTAGCGATTGTACCGGCGCGCAACGCGCGGGACTAGTAAATCTATTTCCAACTTGATGGAACTGATAAAGGTAGTAATCTGAAAAGTTTAAAACTAATTAAAGGCTTATTGTTGGCTGATTCTGTTCGAATGCTAGGTGGAGGCTTGTGTCAAGGGGGTGGGCTGGGGAGTGAGGGGTGCAGGTTTAGCTATTGTAGTTTGGAATGGATTTTCACGTTGTTGTAATTTTTGGGGCCCGCCCACACTATTGTTTGCGCGTTTTTCTGCTGGTATTATTTCAAACGTGAATTCACTCACCGCGGTTACTACAAACCGGTACTATTGTTTGCGGGGATTTATTATGCAAGAGATTTATGGAGTCTCTGATCATTTTAATTTTAAGGCTGTTTATGCTTTAAATAATTAGAACATTTGAAAAAATTACGACAAGTTATAATTCATTTGTTGTAACTTTAATTAAAAGGTTATCCATCCTTTTTTTAGTTTTAAAAAATTATTAAATATTGATATGAATATTTCTAAGATATTTCTCTTTCACTAATTTAGGTAGGTTTATAAAGAAATATAATTCGTTAAATTGCCTGAAAGAATAATGGGCCATTCACAATAAGCGGAGTAGTGGTAAGGTAGAGGTAAGCAATATTTTGCATGGCTATAAAAAATTCAGACGTTCAGAATTGGGCAGTAATGCTATACGATAATTATGGTAGAAATAATTACCCATGTTCTGTCATAGTTTTACTACGCTGCTGTAATTGGAATTTTATACAAGTGTAATTTCGCTTACCGCTACGTTACCCGTACCACGGTTATTGTGAATGTTCCTTAAGACTATCTTCGACAAAAGCTATAAAAATAAATTAATGAAAACTAACATACATCTAAATCAAAGAAGAGTCATACATTGCGACCATATAAAAAGAAAGAGGTTGACAACAAAATGTGACAAAATATGACAAAATGTGATAAAATGTGATGAAATATGACAAAATGAGACAAAATGTAACAAAATGTAACCAAATTTAATAAAATGTAACAAAATGGGACAAAATGGGACACAATGTAACAAAATATGAAAAAATGTGACAAAAAAGTTAGACTTTTTCACTTTTTTGTCACAACAAGATGTGAATTGTTACATGCGGAAAGTCGTATGGTGCTGACACCAGATATGTTTTCCTTTTCCTAACGGGAACTTTTTTTCGTTACTCGGGATCGGCTTTTCCTAAAAGGATAAAGAAAAAGGAAAAAATATCTGGTGTGAGCATCATACGAGTTTCCGCATGTAACAATTCACATCTTCACTTCAATGTCTAACTTATTTGTCACATTTTTTCATATTTTGTTACATTGTGTCCCATTTGAAATTTTTGTTCATATTTTGTTACATTTTGTCGGCTGTTTTAATGTGTTTAGTATATTAAATAATAGTATATTAAATAATAGTATATTAAATAAAATTAAATAATGTAAATAATTAGTAGTAGTATGCGTCTTCTTTATTTCAATGCCCTTCTGGACATTTGTCAACCAAGTGGTTAAAGGTCTTCCTTTTCCTCTTTTCTTTATAACCATTTAAAGGCACCTTTTAACAACATTATCTGCTGGTCTTCGCATTACGTGACCGTACCATCTTGGTTTGGATTCCATTATTTTCTCGATTATAGGTACAGCTTTAAATCTTCTTCGTATTATTCGTAACGCACTTTGACTTCGAGTGCAACTCCCCCTGCCCATTTTAACATACGTATTTCTGTCATCAGAAATTTCTGTTCTTAGGTCTTTTTTTTGTAGCTGACCATACATAAGCACTGCTGTTTTATAGACCTTGATTTGTTTTTTATTATCACTTTTTCGTCGCATATAATGCACCCCATCTATTCCACCCCGACACTATTATGTGCGTTATGTCGGCCTTCGTTGACGCTCTGAAATATACTTAAATGTTTTGGATCTAGGAACGTTGTGTTTTCTAGTGGGTTATACGAACTGAATAATAGTCATTATAATTAATAATAATAATAAAAATATATTTAAATAATATTCACAAGATCGTAAAGATGCAAATATTAGAATATATTTATTTTTTTGCTTGTAAGAAACTAAAAACAAAAAAATAAAGTTTTTCTGCCATCATTGGATACGTTGCAGCGTTATAAGTTGTTGGTAATAATCATAAATAAAAATAATAAAGTTGTACTTTTAAAACGATAATAAATAACATAAAATGTACAATAACAATGTGTGGGGTGGTGTTGACTTAGAAGCACTTGCGGTGGACGATGCCTGGGCCGGACTCGTCGTACTCTTGCTTAGAGATCCACATCTGTTGGAAGGTGGACAGAGAGGCGAGGATGGAGCCACCGATCCAGACGGAGTATTTCCTTTCTGGGGGTGCGATGATCTTGATCTTGATGGTAGATGGGGCAAGGGCGGTGATTTCCTTTTGCATACGATCAGCGATACCGGGGTACATGGTGGTGCCACCGGAGAGTACGGTGTTGGCGTACAAGTCCTTACGGATGTCAACGTCGCACTTCATGATGGAGTTGTATACGGTCTCGTGGATACCGCAAGATTCCATTCCCAAGAATGAGGGTTGGAAGAGGGCCTCTGGGCAACGGAAACGCTCGTTACCGATGGTGATAACTTGTCCGTCGGGAAGCTCGTAGCTCTTCTCCAAAGAGGTGGAAGCGGCGGCTGTGGCCATTTCTTGTTCGAAGTCGAGGGCGACATAGCAGAGTTTTTCCTTGATGTCACGGACAATTTCACGCTCAGCGGTGGTGGTGAATGAGTAACCACGCTCGGTGAGGATCTTCATGAGGTAGTCGGTCAAGTCACGACCAGCCAAGTCCAAACGGAGGATGGCGTGGGGAAGGGCATAACCTTCGTAGATGGGTACGGTGTGGGAAACACCATCACCAGAGTCCAAGACGATACCGGTGGTACGACCGGAAGCGTACAGGGAGAGTACGGCTTGGATGGCTACATACATGGCGGGGCTGTTGAAGGTCTCGAACATGATTTGGGTCATCTTTTCGCGGTTAGCCTTGGGGTTGAGTGGGGCTTCAGTGAGGAGAACTGGGTGTTCCTCGGGGGCGACACGCAGCTCGTTGTAGAAAGTGTGATGCCAGATCTTTTCCATGTCATCCCAGTTGGTGATGATGCCGTGCTCGATGGGGTACTTCAGGGTGAGGATACCTCTCTTGCTCTGAGCTTCGTCACCAACGTAGGAGTCCTTTTGTCCCATACCGACCATGACACCTTGATGTCTTGGGCGGCCCACAATTGAGGGGAAGACGGCGCGGGGAGCGTCATCACCGGCGAATCCAGCTTTGCACATACCGGAGCCGTTGTCAACGACCAACGCAGCAACATCGTCGTCACACATGTTGAATGTAGGGTTTGTTTACTGCTTGTTCGACAGAAACGACTCGGCGACTTAACTGCGAGTGGCGATCTCTGGGTCAGCCGCGCGTTTTATACCGGCCGCGCCGTCGTCTAAGAATAGGCCCGTGGCCCATGTATGGCTCGGTAGGACAGCGACGCAGACGCGAGGCGTCGTCTAAATAAGGCAGCTCGACGCTAGCCCAACTGTGGGAGGCGCAGTGGCCCATATGCAGGCAGGCATCCCCGCGAATGAACAAAATTCACTAATTGTGTTTCGACTTTTATTTTTATCACCGGTGTGATAACATACACACCCATACAACAACCACCACCCCACTGTCTTTCTCCGGGCAATGAAATAAGCAATAAAAAATAGATTTTTTTGTAAAATTGTTCATACATTTGTTGTGAACAATAATATATAAATATTTTTTTTACTTAATAATTTTCGTCGAAAACAACAAATATTTCTTATAATACTAATTGTGGTTCCTATAAAAGTGCCCCAGATATTTCAAAACTTAAATTATGTTGATTATTTTTAGAATTTAATAACAATCAATTTGCACACACTCCGGTGTTTCAGGGATTTTTACTTTTTTTTTAAATTCATTTTAACAAATATATTGATAATTTATAGAAATATAAAGAGGGCACTGTTAAATTATCTAATCTTTGGAATAATGGTTTGCTATAAAGGCACCTTACACGGTCAATAATACTGTCAATATTTTAGAATAATGACAGTATTACTGGTATTACTGTACGATAATATGTTAAAATTTTCATTCTTCTAAACTATTGACCATATTACTGATCGTGTAAGGTATAGTAATGATAGAATACTGATTTTTATCCGGATAATTCATTACTTTATAAATATTGAAGGAAGATTCAAGCAAATACTGACAGTACTAGGATTGATAGTATTATTGACCGTGTAAGATGCCTTATACTCTCTGGAAGAAGACAAAAAAAAGAGTGATAAAATACCTTCCTATGTATTTTATCACTCTTTTTTTGTCTTCTTCCAGAGAGTATAAGGCACCTTACACGGTCAATAATACTGTCAATCCTAGTACTGTCTGTTTTTTTGTATATTAAAAATTCTTTTAATCTGGCTGCTAATAAACCATATGCGATAATAATAATAACAACTTTATTTCACATAAATTGTAGCAATAATAAAATATAATATTCACAAGATCGTAGAGATGAAAATATTTCACATAAATTATAGCAATATAGTAAAATATAATTAAAATGGATACAATAAAATCAATATAAAAAAATAGCCTACCAGGAATAGTAGTACTCTTTCATGTCGTACAGTTAACAATAATGATTTTATATTTCTTTTAAAACTATTTTAAATGTTTTAATTTTTGTGGAAGTTTTAGGGCAGGATAATGTGGAGCCTTTTCATACATATATATATATATATATATATATATATATATATATATATATATATATATATATATATATATATATATATATATAAATAATATTGAATATTTTTCGTTTAGAAAATGCATTTTTTATCGGCAATAACATTCAAAAACAATTGCATATTTTTTGTTAAGAAGAAACATTTTTTATCGGCAATAAAATTAAAAAACAATTGCATATTTTTTGTTTAAAAGAAGCATATTTTATCGGCAATAAAATGCAAAAATAATTTCATATTTTTTGTTTGGAAGAAGCATTTTTTATCCGCAATAAAATACAAAAATAATTGCATATATTTGGTTTAGAAGAAACATTTTTTATCGGCAATAAAATTCAAATTATTATTTTTTAAACCTGTAGTCCACACAAGAAGCATTTATTATCGGCAACAAAATTCAAAAACAATTGCATATTTTTTCTTAAGAAGAAACATTTTTTATCGGCAATAAAATTAAAAAACAATTGCATAATTTTTGCTTTGAAGAAACATTTTTTATCGGCAATACAATTCAAAAACAATTGCATATTTTTTGTTTAGAAGAAAAAAAATTTATCGGCAATAAAATTCAAAAACAGTTGCATATTTTTTGTTTAAAAGAAGTATTTTTTATCGGAAATAACATTAAAAAACAATTGCATATATTTTGTTTAAAAGAATCATTTTTATCAGAAATAAAATTCAAAATCAATTTCATATATTTTTGTTTAGAAGAAGCATTTTTTATCGGCAATAAAAAACAAAAACAATTGCATATTTTTTGTTTAGAAGAAGGATTATTTATCGGCAATAAATATAAAAAACAATTGCATATTTTTTGTTTAGAAGAAACATTTTTTATCGGCAATAAAATTAAAAAACAATTGCATATTTTTTGTTTATAAGAAGGATTTTTTATCCGCAATAAAATTCAAAAACAATTGCATATATTTTATTTAGAAGAAGGATTTTTATCGGCAATAAAATTCAAAAACAATTGCATATTTTTTGTTTAGAAGAAACATTTTTTATCAGTAATAAAATTAAAAAACAATTGCATCTTTTTTTTTAGAAGAAACATTTTTTATCGGCAATAAAATTAAGAAACAATTGCATATTTTTTGTTAAGAAGAAGCTTTTTTTATCGGCACTAAAATGCAAAAACAATTGCATATTTTTTGTTTAGAAGAAGGATTTTTATCCGCAATAAAATTAAAAAACAACTGTATATTTTTAGTTTAGAAGAAACAATTTTTATCTGCAATAAAATTGAAATTATTTTTTTAACCTGTAGTCCACACAAGAAGCATTTTTTATCGGCAACAAAATTCAAAAACAATTGCATATTTTTTGTTTAGAAGAAACATTATTTATCGGCAATAACATTCAAAAACAATTGCATATTTTTGTTTACAAGAAGCATTTTAGTTTAGTTTAGAAGAAGGATTTTTTATCCGCAATACAATTCAAAAACAATTGCATATATTTTGTTTAGAAGAAGGATTTTTATCGGAAATAAAATTCAAAAACAATTGCATATTTTTAGTTTAGAAGAAAAATTTTTTATCGGCAATAACATTCAAAAACAATAGCATATTTTTCTTTACAAGAAGCATTTTTATCGGCAACAAAATTAAAAAACAATTGCATATCTTTTGTTTAGAAGAAACATTTTTTACCGGTAATAAAATGCAAAAACAATTGCATATTTTTTGTTTAGAAGAAACATTTTTTATCGCAAATAAAATTCAAAATATTTTTTTTTACCTGTAGCTCATACTTTAAATAGCTCAACTAATATACAGTTATTGCTAATATATCAACAATTTAGAAACATATATTGTGATGTATCAGATATTAGAACTTTTTTTAATTTTAATTTTTGAATGTGTATGTGAGTTCTCAAAAACATTTGGCTGGATGGTTTATTACAGATTTATGAGGCATTTACAATTTAATATGTGAAAATAACAGAGATTGACACTTCTCGCAGTTTTTCAGGGGTTTTCTGTTTTTACTATTTACTGTTAACTCCTCTGAGCTTCTCCCAAGACCGGCGGAAAAGCCCACGGCCTTATAAAGATAGAAGTTTTTTTTTTTTTTGAAAATAATGGCTGAACATAAATGAATATAAATAATGAGAGGACACACGATTGTAATTCTTATTTACATATGATTATAAAAAGAAAACATCTTGATCGGCTAATTTTTGACAAAGCTATGTCAATTTGAAAAAAAAAATCCATTTTTTTGAAGAAGAAAAAGATCCATTTTTTGAAAAAAAAATCCAGGTGTGTAAAAAAAATTGAAAACATTCTAAGAACCGGTTTTCATAGGGTACAAAAAGATAAACAAAATTTCAGTCAAATCAAAAGGGGTCGGGGTCAAAAGTGGCATGTAATGCCCCATATACATACACGTCCTTGTTATTTCAGTTTATTTGTTTATGTAGTGTGGACAATCGAAAATTTTGGGTGAACAAACGTGGCCTTACCCGGGACAAACGTATTCCGCTTAAAAATTAAAAATTAAAAATTAAATCACGGAAGTGCTGTCTTAAAATTTTATTTTGGATATAACTTTTTTTTTGAAGGGTGGATTAACGAACATTTTTATTGGGCAAACGTGGACGAATGATAAATAGATAGATAGATAGATATATTTATTGATGTCAATATGCTATACAGCATTTACATAAATCAATTACAATTACAAACAAGATGATAGATGAGTTACATAGTTACATTATAAGATAATGAATGAGACAATTAAAAAAAAAACTTGTATCTTTATAGGGCTATCAGCCGTGAGGCTTTTCCGCCAGTCAAGGGAGTAGTTCAGAGGAGTTTAATCACCCGGTATTTACCTTAACTTCATATAAAACCTCTAAAAAAAACTGTGAAAGGTGATTCGCGAAAATTCGCTCCCGCTGGGGATCTAATTCAGGCTCCCCAGTGCTCAGTACGAAACGGACGACGCCTCTAACCACTCAGCCACCAAGCTGGGTTGATACAATTATTTTTTGAAATTTCAAACTTGGGTGTGCCAACTTCACACAGCTGTTCATTCTGTAATATTGTTAGCTGGCATCCGATACTGTAGTCGCGCTCATTTCCTTGATCTTATAATAACACTCTAGCTGTTTTTATTCATATTCATGATTTAATGTATATTGTCTATTAATACACAGCGGCCGGTGAAACCAGGGACCGTTTGTTCTTATGCAACGTTTAGACTGGCAACTTACTTGCGACTAAAATCTCACGAGAGCTTCGCATGTCTCTTATGTATATATTTATTATTCATCTACAATATGATGTAGAATTGGCGCAATTTTTTGTGGTGCGATTAATTGATTATTCAACATTCGTGATTAATTGCAGACGTGTTTACACCTACTTGAGCAAATGCTGTTTGCGTCCGCGTCGGTTTTATTGGGAACATGGCACTTAAAAGACAGATTAGAAGAGCTGCAGCTATGATACTTCTTGCTAATTATCATAATAATACGAAATAAATTAAAAATAGAAAGTGCTGGGTTAAGGAATGGGTTTTAAGATTGATACTACAAAAATGTATAGAATGAATTAAAAATGGAAGATCCAGGACAGTTTAGAAATTCATTCAAATGTCTGCAATTAGATCTTGATGAACTTTTTATTATAATTGGCCCACAGATTTAGAAACAAGATACAAATATTCGTAAAACATTTATAGAGTATAAAACATTTTTACACTGTTGTCCGACTATTTCTTTTTTTCCTGTAGGTGTCATGTTAATCGTAGTATTATCTCGCAAATATAAACTCGCCGAAATATTCACTCCATTTTTAAATTCTTTTCTGAGCGACTGGTATACACGTCGGCATTTGAATAATTATTCATTTATTTATTTAACTTCTTCATGGTTCCTGTAAGCTGTACCAAAACTGGAGCTCAGGACCTACACTTTACCGAAAATAACAATCTTGTAATAAAGAAAAATATATTAATTATAATAACAGAGAAAACGTAAATGAAAAAATATATACAGAATCAGTAAATTATAAAATAAATGAGAATATGAATATAGGTTATTATTCTTACAATGGAATACAAGAGGATACTTTTCTTTGTTTTTTTGTTGTATTTGTTGTTTGGATATGATTTGATGTTTTTTCCTTCTGTCCTCACCGCGGGATTTATGGGTGATTTCCCATCTCGGGCTAACGGTATCGACTTTTGTGTTGATTTTTGATTCTATTCTGATAGGTACAGAGAATCATGATACAAGAAAACGAAATCATCTACATAATTGTTTCTTAGCCTAGATTTAAACTGTTTTATAAATGTAGATTTTTTTATATCAGGATTAAATTTGTTATATAAATGAAAGACCACGGTCGATGGCCTCTTGTACATGTATGTATGTTACAATAAATATATCTTCTTCTTCATTTGTTATATTCACTGATGCAGCTATTATATGTTGAATTATACGATTTCAATATTGCTACAATATTATCAAAAATCAACACCAAAGTATCCTTTTGTATTCAATTGTATTCGTGCTGTCTCTATTTACACAGTACGAGATTAAAATTGACTCGAGACCACCACAGAATCTAATAAAGCTCATTAATTCACGTCTGCCTGCCCATCGCGATCATCTTGATACACCGCTGCGAGGGCGCAAAAAGTAAATTTTAATTAAACCGTCGGCAGAAATATATTACTGTCGTTTAATAAACGAAACTGGGGTAACATGTCTGCGAAGTTTGATATAGTTGCTCAAAGGAAGTTAAAGCAGTTTCCTTTTGCCCGGTAAGAATTCCGCTAAATTAACACTTGAAGTTTCCATCCAGATGCAATTTCTAAATGGAATGCGAATAAAAATTGCTTTTACATGTAAAGTTGCGAGATGTAAATGCATATTTTTTTTGTATATAAACAAATCTACAAGAAATACAGTCTTAAGAAGTTATTCGAATTCCAGTAGGATGAAACGTATATATAACTTTATTAACATTCACTCGAAAAGATTTATTTACATAATATTTTTGTAGTAAATAACAGACTAAAGGAAAAATATGACAAATTATCATTTTCGTTTAAATTAAAAAACAAGAGGCATTTCTATTAATTAAATTAAAATTACGAAACCGCTCGCTTCTATTTTCTCTTTACTAAAATCATTTCAATTAGTATTAATTAACCAAACCAATAATCAATACGCAGGTAAATCACTCATCATCCTGTTTTTGTCAGCTCTGACACACAATCGAACGCAATTATAAAACCATGCCCCACAGCCCCCCCGACCGCATTAATTACCCCGCACGGCGATCTTTAATTAACAACGCGTTACGGTCCAAACTTGCCGACCCAATTAAACCACGCATTTAATCAGCAAATACTCAGAAAAAAACACATGTCCGTATTATTTATCGAACAGCCGCAGCCACGAGAATTTATCACGTGCAGTTTTAATATTCGATAAATGTTGTAACCGCGGCGCAAACACATACACACACATAATAAATACTGATTGTATTGTTTTTTAATCAGCAACAGGGCGCTCTGCCGCAAATAAAAATTTTGTTATTATTTCGACTTGTAATTATTAAACTGCAGCATGCATTCGGGTGGAAAATCGTGTGCGCGTTGCACGGGAAATAAATACGATTTATAAAAGGAATTTGTTTGTATTGAACTGTTTGTGACATTATTCAGGTGCACTCATTAGGGACGTAAATAAAATTTGTGTGTTTGAAAAAATTATTTGAGCACAATTAGAATGGTATTCATGAAAAAAATTATAGCGCATTTACTGTTTTTATGAAAGACTGATTATAAAAACGATATACGCTTGAATAGTTATATAGACATGGAAGCTATTTAAGTTCAAATGTTTTTTTGTGAAAATCAAAATGGTCTGTTAGCTATGGCAACCAAATAAACAACTGTTTTAGTATTGCTCTGTGATCGCTAGTGTCTTTTTGTTGTGGTGCCGTCTCTTAACGGAGGTTGGCAATCATCATGGCGATTCTAATCTTTGACGTTGCAGCTCTAAATAGTCAGTACCATCCTCTAAGGTTCTTTACCCATGAGGTACTGCGACGGCCCATGCTTCTTCTTCCTTATATTTTCCAATATTTCAAATCCAATAACTTAGTTTTAGTGTCAGATCACTTCTAGGATGGCCTTGGCGCACCGGAGGATAGTTTTGACATTTATACCGATTTGTATCACTTTTATAATTTACCTTGAAAAATTCTTGATATGGTTAAAAATTATCCATCCAGCAAAAATTTATTTTGATTGGATTGGACAAATTTTTTCTTACTTCATCGGATTTACCGCCACAACAGCACACTTATTTAACAATATTTTTCCCGAATTTTCTTTGCCATTAAATGACCTAGCACAACTTTCTAACATGAAATACAATTTTCAAAGTTTCAAATATTTGCCAACCGCCGTCGCTTTTCCGGATCAATCTTCAAATTTATTGCTGTATATCTTCGAAAACAATAAAGATATCTCATTGGGGTTTTCAAAATTGAATTTCTCATATATGTATCAATAGGAATCATAGAGTTTTATAATTTTTCAGATGTGGGTAGATTTAATTAAAGAAATTTGTACCATAAAGTAATCAATCATGTTTATTGCTGTATATCTTCGTAAATAATAAAGATATTTGTTTAGGCTTTTCAATATTCAATTTCTCAAATATATCTCGGTAGGAATCATAAAGATATATTTCAATTTTTCAGATGTAGCTTGATTTAATCAAAGAAATTTGTATCATAAACTAAACTTCATGTTTATTGCTGTATATCTTCGTAAATAATAAAGATATTTGTTTAGGCTTTTCAAAATTCGATATCTCATATATTTTTCAGTAGGAATCATATAGATATCTTTCAATTTTTCAGAGGTGGCTAGATCTAATCAAAGAAATTTGTATCATAAACTAATCTTCGTGTTTATTGCTGTATATCTTCGAAAATAATAAAGATATTTGTTTAGGTATTTCAAAATACGATATCTCATATATTTTTCAGTAGGAATCATATAGATAACTTTAAATTTTTCAGATGTAGCTTGATTTAATCAAAGTAATTAGTATCATAAACTTATCTTCATGTTTATTGCTGTATATCTTCAAAAATAATAAAGATATTTGTTTCGGCTTTTCAAAATTCGATACCTCATATATTTTTCAGTAGGAATCATATAGATATCTTTTAATTTTTCAGAGGTGGGTAGATTTAATCAAAGAAATTTGTATCATAAACTAATCTTCATGTTTATTGCTGTATATCTTCGAAAATAATAAAGATATTTGTTTAGGCTTTTCAAAATACGATATCTCATATATTTTTCAGTAGGAATCATATAGATAACTTTCAATTTTTCAGAGATGGCTAGATTTAATCAAAGAAATTTGTATCATAAACTAATCTTCATGTTTATTGCTGTATATCTTCGAAAATAATAAAGATATTTGTTTAGGCTTTTCAAAATTCGATATCTCATATATTTTTCAGTAGGAATCATATAGATATCTTTCAACTTTTTAGATGTGGCTAGATTTAATCAAAGAAGTTTGTATCATACACTAATCTTCATGTTTATTGCTCTATATCTTCGAAAATAATAAAGATATTTGTTTAGGCTTTTCAAAATACGTTATCTCATATATTTTTCAGTAGAAATCATATAGATATCTTTCAATTTTTCAGAGGTGGCTAGATTTAATCAAAGAATTTTGTATCATAAACTAATCTTCATGTTTATTGCTGTATATCTTCGAAAATAATAAAGATATTTGTTTAGACTTTTCAAAATACAATATCTCATATATTTTTCAGTAGGACCCATATAGATATCTTTCAATTTTTCAGAGGTGGCTAGATCTAATCAAAGAAATTTGTATCATAAACTAATCTTCGTGTTTATTGCTGTATATCTTCGAAAATAATAAAGATATTTGTTTAGGTATTTCAAAATACGATATCTCATTTATTTTTCAGTAGGAATCATATAGATAACTTTCAATTTTTCAGATGTGGCTTGATTTAATCAAAGAAATTTGTATCATAAACTAATCTTCATGTTTATTGCTGTATATCTTCGAAAATAATAAAGATATCTCATTGGGGTTTTCAAAATTGAATTTCTTATATATTTGTCAATAGGAATCATATAGACTTTTTATATTTTTTCAGATGTAGCTAGATGTAATTAAAGAAATTTGTATCAGTAATCTTCATGTTTAGTGCTATATATCTTCGAAAATAATAAAGATATTTGTTTAAACTTGTCTAAATTCAATTTCTCAAATATTTCTCAGTAGGAATCATGTAGATATGTTACAATTTTTCAGATGTGGCTAGATTTATTCAAAGAAATTCTAACATGAAATACAATTTTCAATGTTTCAAATATTTGCCAACCGCCGTAGCTTTTCCGGATCAATCTTCAAGTTTATTGCTGTATATCTTCGAAAATAATAAAGATATTTCATTAGGGTTTTCAAAATTGATTTTCTCATATATTTATCAATAGGAATCATGGACTTTTTATAATTTTTCAGATGTGGCTAGATTTAATTAAAGAAATTTGTACCATAAAGTAATCTTCATGTTTATTGCTGTATATCTTCGCAAATAATAAAGATATTTATTTAGACTTTTCAATATTCAATTTCTCAAGTATATCTCAGTAGGAATCATATAGATATATTTCAATTCAATTAATTAATTAATTAATTCAAACTAATCTTCATGTTTATTGCTGTATATCTTCGAAAATAATAAAGATATTTATTTAGGCTTTTCAAAATTCGATATCTCATATATTTTTCCGTAGGAATCAATACAGATATCTTTCAATTTTTTAGATGTGGCTAGATTGAATCAAAGAAATTCTTATCATAAACTAATCTTCATGTTTATTGCTATATATCTTCGAAAATAATAAAGATATATATGTTTGGGGTTTTCAAAATTGAATTTCTCATATATTTGTCAATAATAGACTTTTATAATTTTTTAGTTGTGGCTAGATTTAATTATGGAAATTTGTAGCATAAACTAATCTCCATGTTTATTGTGGTATATCTTCGAAAATAATAAAGATATTTGTTAGGCTTTTCAAAATTCAATTTCTCAAATATTTTTCAGTAGGAATCATATAGATATATTTCAATTTTTCAGATGTGGCTAGATTTAATTAAAGAAATTTGTATCATATAGTACTCTTCAAGTTAATTTTTTCTATAACTTCGAAAATAATAAAGATATCTGTTGAACGATCTCGATATGTTTTCCGCCATCTAGACTATATTTTCAATCAAATCACATAAGTTTCAGTGTCAAGTCACTTCTGGGACGAGCCCTGTATTGACACAACGGACTATAGTTTGGTGACATTTCAGACATTTTTATTTGTGCTTTGATACGGGTGCAATTTTCCGTAAATTTTGAATAATTATAATTTAAGTTTTATTGGCTAGTTTGGAATTATCTATCTAATGACCACAAACATGATTTTTTTGAAAGAACTTGTTTTTTTTTCTACTTGCACATTGCTTGACATTTTCTAATAATTTTAATATATTTCTTAATACAGTATAATATGTATAATATTTAACTTCTTGTCTATTCCTCCTACTATCCTCTCCAGTCGTTGTATATAATAATAATAATAATAATACAAAATAAAATCTGATATAACCAGTACATATTACGCTAGAGGATGTAATATGTACTGATTATATCAGATTTTATTTTGTATTATTATTATTATATACAATTTAACGGATTTTTTTATTATTTATTATTTTATTATTGTATAAAAAATATATCACAAAAAAAGGTAATAATTTACACTCGCCAACTACAATCAAATATTATAGATAGGAAATATAATAAGAAAATGAAATCTGATTCCACTAGTCCATATAAATTCTAACTGTAAATATCTCTATTCAAGTACAACCAACGTTTTTTCTGGTATTTATCTCCCCTCAAAGTGTGCACGGTAATTGAAACCGCAGCGCTAGTGATTTAAATAAATCTGCATAATCGACGGCGGCAAACCCTCCCGCCCCCTATTTTTATTCATGAATTTGACAAATTATAGTTTGACATAATGTATTCAATATTCATTTATCACACGGGCTTGCTGGGGGGAGTGTTTTCAAAGTAGCAGCGGCGGAGGTTCTTAATTTTATAAATTCCGACACCAGCAATGAATGAACGATTAACCTGACTTCCGGGCCGGGGTAAGCGGCTTTTAAGTCGTTTAGATAAGGCACGGATCGAATAATTTCGGATTATTTTGGATTCATATTTGTACAATCTAAACGCCGCAGTTGAATATAGATTTTTCACGCATGGTTATGAAAGTAATTTGGCGAGAGGAAGCCGAAACATCAAACAAAATCTATACATTTCAATTTTATAACTATAATATACCAAAATCTATACATTTCAATTTTATAACTATCATATACCAAAATCTATACATTTCAATTTTATAACTATCATATACCAAAATCTATACATTTCAATTTTATAACTATCATATACCAAAATCTATACATTTCAATTAAACTATCATATACCACTAATATATTTAATAATTATCCTATACCACCTATACTCTATAACCAAATTATACCATTGAGTGTTAATATATTTAACCCTCAGTTGGTATGGTAGGGTCAAATCTGATCCGAATCACTTTGATTCCATTACTATTCCTACTTTCTGTTTGTGTAGCTGCATACCAGTTAAGGAATTCTCCTAACATCTAAGATAGTTTTAGATGCAACGTACGTGAATAGAGAGTTGCGTATTGTTTTCGGGTTGTACCTTGTTGGGGGTCATATTTGACCCACCATACCATAAGCATCTGCATATTTTGTTTAACAATTCCAACAATTATAAATACAGGACGTAACATTATGAAAAAACATTGGTTTTCTTCGATGGAACTTATGATTGAACTGAAAAAAGTCACATTACGTAACATTACGGAAAAACATTGGTTTCCTTCGATGGAATTTATTATTGAACTGAATAAAGTCAATAAAACATACACGAACTCTACGAAAGGCCAAATGCGATATACTACCCGAATAATAGCCTCATAAGGATTGTCCTGCCTTATCTTCAATAGACGTAACCATTTTATCGTACATGTCAAAAAGGCGTAAAGCGATAAGTGATAATGTTATCATCACTACATCATACAAATTCGATTGAGGATGGACCAAAAAGGTCCACAGCTTATCTATGATACAAAAATGACAAAGTATGATGACACAAATCACTTCTTTGGAAAGAAATATAGTTGGCTTTTTCTTTCAGTTATTATGATGACTATAGCAATTAGAATTAAACCAGAGTGCAATATTTTTTAGAAACAAATGTTTATTTTTATATTTATCACATAATCAGTGCCAAATATTACAGAGTTGTCTGATTTCTTCCTTATTTCTCTTATTTTTACTTTAATATGCATAATTTCACTAGTAATGCTTAATTAATATCCTAAAGATGTAGCAATCATCGCTCAAAAATGTTTACCAGCAAAACCTTGAACACAAAAAAAATCATAAGAGTGTGGATCAGTATTGAATCACCATACCATAAGCAGCTGAGGTAGTCACCATACCAACTGAGGATTAATAACTATCCTATACCACTTATTAAATATATTAACACTCAATAATGTGAGTTAGTTATAGAGACTTGCAAACACACACATATATATATATATATATATATATATATATATATATATATATATATATATATATATAAAATCAAAAACGGACTTACAATAAACAATGTAAAACTAGCTCAGTTTTTAAGTAACAATAAGTACGTTGTGTTTTCAAGAAGAACTAAAAAAATCTGCTTTGCAGACAATTTAAATAAACTCTTTTAGTGATATTATAAATATTGTCACGTATCCCCACCCTCCCAGGATTAATTAATTACACCGTGGCGGTGGCATTTTCGATCGTTTATGAACTTTGCGCGTGATCCGGAACCTTATCGGACGTGCCCTTTTTTTTGCCTCCCCCATATATGTCATTCGGAATGATGGAGTTCCAGGTGTCTTACCAGCGATAAATCATCCGGGAAATTTCATACGTGGAAATCATTTATTTCAAGCGCGTCAAATAAATATGAAGTTGCTAGAAAATTTGAGAGATCCGCAGTCATCAATATTTCATGACCCCAGAAGTCTATAACAATCAATTTGACGAGGCAATAGTGACGGGTATGGCATAAGTCTATTCAAATATGTGTAGTGTTATAGTACATTAGGGCTTGGTTGTATAAAGGCAAAGTAACTGTAACCCGTGATTATTTTGTTGCATAAATTGTTATTCACTTTTCAATGTATAGCCTCATGTACCAGAGTTGACCTGGCTAGCATATCATGGATGTTTTATGATGTACAATAGGTCCGTGAAGGGCCGCAGTGCACACAGTCTAGGGGAGGGGGCTGTACTCACTATAAAAAAACGTGTGTATGTAATACTTGACAAACATTACATTAAAGATAAATAATATAACTTTTTTTATATACAAATCCTGAAAGGAGCTTCAGATGGCACTTGAAACCGTTAGTCCCATCTAGGGTTTCCAATCCTGATATCCGAATATCAGATTATCCGGATTATCTGACCAATTTTGACTATTCAATAATCCGGATTATTTTAATTGAAAAAAAAATGTTATCTTTATAGGGCTATCAGCCGTGAGGCTTTTCCGCCGATCAAGGGAGAAGCTTAGAGGAGTTTAATCACCCGGTATTTATATTAACTTCACTGAAAACCTCTGAAAATTTGTGAAAGGTGATTCGCGAAAATTCGCCCCGCTGGGGATCGAACTCAGGCTCCCCAATGCTCAGTACGAGGCGGACGACGCCTTTAACCACTGATGAAAATTGACCCAGCTCTGTGACCAGTCACACAGGAGCTGGGTAAACTTTCATAGAATAATCAAATTTTGATTAAACAAAAAATTTACTTATTATGTGTGTGTGTATTGGGATACAATACTTGACTATTTACACACATCACCTTAAATATAAATAATAAAACTTTTGTATTTGATACAAAATCCTGTAAGTGTGGTAACACCTACAAATAAATATATTTTCTTATTCGTATGTGTGTATTGGGATACAATACTTGACTATTTACATACATCACATTAAATATAAATAATTAAACATTTGTTTTTGATAAAAAATTCGTGTGATTAACACCTACAAATAAATATATTTTCTTATTCCTGCTTCCATTACTTCCGACATAGCCATTTGTTTGTAATATTAATGAGTACACTAAGTATAATCTGCAGACATAGAATATCATCCTGTTGCGCAGACAATTACGCCCTTAGCGTGCTAAAATATGAAAATCTCATTAGCAAACATTCACCTACGTCCCCTTTTTAAACCTTCCGCAACAAATTGAAAACGATATATTCGCGGCTATCTGATAAATGAGCGACATAAATTATCGCATTTTCGTGTCCCACGAAACTTTATCACCGCACACACATACACATAGCAGACAGACCCGACCGCAAAAACACACCTAGCGCAGCCCCCCCAACCGGCCGCCAAGAAAAAAAATCAAGATTAAACCCGTCCCCCAAAAAAAAACAACCATTAATAAACTGACACACGAAATTAAATTAATTAATACCATCACGCCATTTCTTTTAGTTCTATCGCCTTATATAATCCAGCTGTTGTTAATTGATTTCCAAGTAGGGTACTTATTTATTATTTTTATACATCAATGGGCCGGTATATAAAAAAGCAACCAATCATGAGGTTAATAAATTCTTTCGCTTTGTGGGGAACAAAAGTGGCGTCTTTTATAAGCGTCCCCCCCCCCAACAGGCAATTCACCGCGAAGAAAGTGAATAATTATTATGTGAATAAAAAGAGAACGTTTGAGGGTATTAGTCGAGTGATAAAGAGAAAAATAAATTACAATTTTCAGTAATATAAAAGCAGATCCACAGAAATTATACCCCCGAAGTTAATTAGATACCTTAAGATATAAATCTAACAACAGGCATAATAAAACAGTTCAACCAAATCCCATAACACATAAAAGGTTCACTAAAGGTCGTTTTACACAAGACAATTTCTTGATTCTTGATTTAGAAACAATCTAAATTGTCTCGTATCATACAGCAAATTATTTGATATATTGAATTGGATGGTAGATCCAATGGAAACATATAATGCGTTGTATTTGTCAAGGAAAAATTGTATGGGAGGAGGATATATGAATTCTATTCTTGAACAACTTTTGAGCTAACAAATTGTCTTGTCTAAAACGACCTGAAGAAAATGTAAGAATTCAGACAATAGAACAAAAGTGATATCACTTACCTACATAGAAAATACAAGTTATACAATTAATAGGCGCAAACTCATTAACTAAGTTAATGTGATTTTCTGTTATAAATTAATGAATCATAAAGGCACTTTACACGGTCAATAATACTGTCAATACTAGCACTGTCAGTATTTGCTTGAATCCTATAATATTTATCAAGTAATCAATTTTCCGGATAAACATCAGTATTCTCTTCTTTCCATCATTTCTACACCTTACAGGATCAGTAATACTGTCAATATTTTAGAATAGTAAACATATTAAACATATTATCGTTCAGTAATACTGTCATTATTCTCAAATATTGACAGTATTATTGACTGTGTAAGGTGCCTTTAACTGATCTAGCCAAAAATATCATAACTAGAGGTTTGCCTTTTAACAAGTGGAGTAATCGGTGTCGATGATGTGCAGTTAACGATCCACAAACGAAAAGGATAATCGAGGACGATGGTATGAAACAAGAAATTCTATAATTTATTAAGCAACGGATCGCTTACATCGGATATATTAACTGGCCTCCATAACATCGTGCAGAAGGTACAAAACGGTTACTATCAGGGCATCATCATACACCAACAACTCGTCTCCGGGCCGCTTATTGTACTGCTTACAGGCACCATGAAGGGGTTAAATAAATAAATAAAGGATAAATAAAACGATTTTTTACTTTGATTTTTATCACACTTAATTTTTTACTTTGTGTTTTATAACACTTCATATCGAGTTTTATTTATTCTCAAAATGAATTATCACAAAGTAGACGGCTTAACAATCCAAATAAATAAAATTTTTAAAAAAATATCGGCTTATTTATGCCGTGAATGATATTGCAGCTTTAGGTGTACTTATCCACAAATGATTTTGTTTTTAATCACTGCAACTATCTAAAAAAAAAGCAGTCCGTATTCTAGTCATGTTTCATTGGTAAAGAAGACATTAACAAAAATCTTTTCGATAACACACACATACACAATCTAGGATTAAAATAAACGACGTTAGAGCGTCAGGCGTCCCCGAACAAATCTACGCCCTCCCGGACGATACAGAATGAATAACAATGCGGAATATATCGATAGATACCGGCCATAAATACCGGCGAGCATTGAACACCGCTTATGTATAAATAGATATATACTGGAATCGATTCCGTGTGAAAAGGTGCAACACAATGTGTATACACATATACACCCATACACACGTACGTACGTGCACACTTTTATATCTGCCAAATATTAAACCCGCCAGAGGGGCTCAAAGCGTATTCGATTTGGTTTTATTTGCGGGCTCGGAAAGTGATATAAAGCTTGTGCTCGACTTTTTTTCTAGCACATATTACTTGTTGATGGCCAATACAGCACAAAAATTCTACACAGTACAATGCGGAATAGTCGATGAAAAAAACTTAAGTTTTCACATTTATTTATAATATAATAACAACTTTAGTAACTATGTTCTAATTCACAAAAAAATATGATTTACATTTGCACACTCAACCGTTTTAATAGAATAAACTGATACAAGACATAAAAATATCTGGTTATTGGTTTTCTCATGCCATACGGTAGCTAGCAACCCATTTTATATGGATTAAGCTTACCCTTGGTCAATTTTGTACGAGTACGAGTATAAGTTCAATATTGTAAATGTGCAATTTTCAAATCTATTAATAAATAAATATTAATTTGTATGAATGATTAATCATCACCTAGATATTCATCGCGTTTGCGTCTCGTATATCTCTAATATATACATACATACACACTAGGGCCTCATTTTTACTTAATGTTTTCTGGTAACCGGGCTACATTACCGACTCTACTAACGGCTTAAAGTGCCTTCGGAAGCACCGTGGAGCCTAGATATTCAAACTAGACTAATGTCTACTATATTAACAAGTATAAAACATTTTTTATAGTGTATTATAACATACAGAATAAATTAACATGCAATATTCAAACATATATACGTAACAATTCTAAATATTAAATAATATATGTGTCAGTATTAGATAAATCCATGTCGCAAACTTTCACAGTTTGATTCTTTATGCTAAGTGACAGCGCGGCGTTGAATGTGCAAACACGGCCCCTCAATGAAGATTCACTATCCTATTGTATCAACCTGTATTATTCAGTCTTATTTGACAACTGAATATTCAATTTTAAAATCACTCCGTCCAATCTCATGAATAAACGCGGCGGCGATAGTTTATACAGCGGGGGTATCCGGTCGAAATTAGTTTATTAAAAACTTCTGGACGTGTGTACGGAATGAAATAAGCGATAAAATTAATTCAGCGCATTTTCAAGCACGTTTTCCATTAAACTAACGATATATGGTGCACATACATTAAGCGGGTGTGTTATAAAAGTTTAATTAGTAATAACGTTTTTATTGTGGCTGTAAAGTTGTGCGGCGGTAAAGGGCCTTTTTACTTTGCATATAGGTCGTTAAGCTGGCCCTGGATGATATATGGCGCTCATTTCGTTATACTTATACACAAAATATTATAAATTACTTACGGGTAGTTATTTATGCGTGAATGAATTCGCAGTACGGAGTTTACCGTTTCAACTGGAAAATAGCTTTAAATATCGTGCAGCTTTAAATTGTCCCTGATATATAAATATAAATTAACACATTATGAGGGAATAGCACGACGATCATTACACCTATTTGCAGCTTATACAGTCAGAGGGCTGAAAATACAATGGATATAGTTTTTTAAGAGTAAACTTTCGATATGGCTGACCAATAGGTAATGATATTTGAAACTATTATAGTCAGCTTTATAGCATAATTTGCTGTAACTCGTTTTATAATTATCATAACTTTATAAAATCAACTTATTTGCATTCACTGGTAGTCATATTTATTGATTATAACATTTTAAACTCGTATTTAATTTTTGAATACACTTTATGGGGTGTTAAACTCGACAATTACAAGATCCAACAGTAGTAGGATTTCAAAAAGTGCTGTATCTCGTTTTATAATTACCATAATTTTATAAAATCAACTTATTTGCATTCACCAGTAGTCATATTTATTTATTACAGCATTTGAAACTCATATCTATTTTTTGAATGGACTTTATGGGTTGTTAAACTCGAAAATTACAAGATCCAACAGTAGAAGGATTTCAAAAAGTGCTGTAAATCGTTTTATAATTATAATAATTTTATATAATTAACTTGTGTGCATTCACTCGTAGTCGTGTTTATTTATTACAACATTTGAAGCTCGTATCTAATTTTTGAATGGACTTTATTGGGCGTTAAACTCGAAAATTGCAAAATCCAACAGTAGTAGGATTTCAAAAAGTGCTGTAACTCGTTTTATAAGTATCATAATTTTATAAAATCAACTTGTTTGCATTCACTAGTAGTCATGTTTATTGATTACAACCTTAGAAACTCGTATCTAATTTTTGAATGGAATTTGTTGGGCGTTAAACTCGAAAATTGCAAAATCCAACAGTGGTAGGATTTCAAAAAAGTGCTGTAACTCGTTTTATAATTATCATAATTTTATAAAATCGACTTGTTTGCATTCACTGGTAATCATGTTTATTGACTACAACATTTGAAACTCGTATCTAATTTTTGAATGGACTTTATGGGGTGTTAAACTCAAAAAATACAAGATCCAACAGTAGTAGGATTTCAAAAAGTGCTGTTACTCGTTTTATAATTAACATAATTTTATAAAATTAACTTTTTTGCATTTTCTAATAGTCATGGTTATTGATTACAATATTTGAAACGCGTATCTGATTTTTGAATGGACTTTATGGGGTGTTAAACTCGAAAATTACAAAATCCAACAGTAGTAGAATTTCAAAAAGTGCTGTAACTCGTTTTGTAATTATCATAATTTTATAAAATTAACTTTTTTACTTTCTCTAGTAGTCATGGTTATTGATTACAATATTTGAAACGCGTATCTGATTTTTTAATGGACTTTATGGGGTGCTAAACTCGAAAATTGCAAAATCCAACAGTAGTAGGATTTCAAAAAGTGCGGTAACTCGTTTTATAATTATCATAATTTTATAAAATCAACTTGTTTGCATTCACTGGTAGTCATATTTATTGATTACAACATTTTAAACTCGTATCTAATTTTTGAAAGGACTTTACAGGGTGTTAAACTAAAAAAATACAAGATCCAACAGTAGTAGGTTTTCAAAAAGTGCTGTAACTCGTTTTATAATTATCATAATTTTATAAAATTAACTTTTTTGCATTCTCTAGTAGTCATGGTTATTGATTACAATATTTGACACGCGTATCTAATTTTTGAATGCACTTTATGGGGTGTTAAACTCGAAAATTACAAAATCTGACAGTAGTAGGATTTCAAAAAGTGCTGTAACTCGTTTTATAATTATCATAATTTTATAAAATCAACTCTTTTTCATTCACTAGTTAAGTCATGTTTATTGGTTACAACATTTGAAACTCATATTTAATTTTTGAATGGACTTTATAGGGTGTTAAACTTGAAAATTACAAGATCCAACAGTAGTAGGATTTCAAAAAGTGCTGTTACTCGTTTTATAATTATCATAATTTTATAAAATCAACTAGTTTGCATTCATTAGTAGTCATGTTTATTGATTACAACATTTTAAACTCGTAACTAATTTTTGAATGGACTTTATAGGGTGTTAAACTCGAAAATAACAAAATCCAACAGTAGTAGGATTTCAAAAAGTGCTGTAACTCGTTTAATAATCATCATAATTTTATAAAATCAACTTGTATGCATTAACTGGTAATCATGTTTATTGATTACAACAATTGAAGCGCGTATCTAATTTTTGAATGGACTTTATGAGGTGTTAAACTCGAAAATTACAAGATCCAACAGTAGTAGGATTTCAAAAAGTGCTGTAACTCGTTTTATAATTATACTTTTTATTTTTTATTTGTATGTTAAGCTAATAAGCTATGGACACTTCAGATTAATATACGTGTCGCGCGGATGTAATTGAGTTCCGTTAGTCTCTAGAATAATTATGCAAAGATATTCTGTCGCGAAAAGTAATTATGGTAATAAGTTTTATAAATCTTTAATTACTTCGAGATTACGTTGTTTAAAAGATTCTAATATCGTGTATTACAAGCGGAGGAGCGAGTCGGGGAAGGAGGCCCGAGCATCGTCGAGCTGCGAAATAGACGCAATCATTTATTCAGCGGCATCGCACTAAGACATCACAGCGCTCTTGGCCATTTTTTAAATTTAATTAATTCTTACGAGCGTCTTCTGTCAGGCTTTCAAAGGGAGATAAAATACTCTGGTGACTGGGGGGCGATTTCTCTTGAATTTTTAACGTTTTAAGGCGTGTACTATTGTGTACTTTAATGGCATAATTATATTGATAATAATTAGACAATGACTGTAATATATTTATTGTCCTAATGTACTAAAAGTATTTCTTAACAGAAAAACTGGGTTCAGTGAAGCAAATAATGAACAATTCTATTTATTAATTTAAACTTTTTATTTACTCGTTGCAACTCATATTCATGAATTTCTACTTATTTATAAGTTTATAGCTCATATTAATATATTAAATTTTAGTTAAATGCCTGTAGGCAGATCGCTAATTGCATCATTGCTGTTAATAAAAAAATGAAATAAGTAGAAATTCATGGACATGAGTTGCAACGAGTTGAAATTGTGGGATAACCTTTATAAGAAATTATAGAAATATGAAATAATATAAAAAAATACTTTGATTATAGAACTTGTTTCACTTTTGCTCTAATAATCCTATATTTAATACGTTCACATCAAACCGAACCAAAGAAAACAAACAAAAAAAAACTGGTCAACCTTCAAACTTTGTCGACGTCGTCGGCATCGTGCGCGCCTCCTAGTTTGGGAAAAATGGCCTGCTTCCCAAGTCGCGCGCAGGACAAAGACGCAGCAACGCTTCCGCTTCCGGCTGAACGGCCGGAAATGTCATTTTAGCGGAAGGAGAGGAAATAAGATAATTCTGTTCGATTCGGAGTTCGCAGTTGCGACCCGGACTTTCGCAGATCTAAGTTAAAACAATTTTTCTAGCAGCAGCAGACCGCTGATGCGTTTCAATTTCATTTCCGCGTCTCTGTCGATCGACAGGTATTGTTAGTTGGCGACGCAATAACGTTTATTACATTTAGAAATTCCCGGGGGGGCAAAGGAAGAGTTGGAGGGGGTCCATTATGCTCGTTTAATAATATAAACGTAAATGGTTTCTCGATGGGCTCTAATGAAATATTCAGGTTGATTATATGGCGTTATGTTATTTGTATATCGTCAACGTATTTTCAATTCAAATAAGTTTCATCTAAGTTGTTTGAAACGAGAAATATTATCGATTTATATAATATTATCATTAAAGTATATAAATTAGAGCCTTACACCAATAATATGATAGATAGGCGTTCGATTAAATAAATAAAATATATAATATTAGAATCAAATAACTAACCATATTCAATTAAAAATTTCAAAAATTTAATACACATACAGGGCCGCATTGTAGGATGTGTTTATACCAGTGATTCTTAACTTTTTTAAGGTCTGTGAGTACTTTTGATCAAAAGAAAAATTGCATAGCACCAAAAAAGTATCAAAAAACATACAGACATAACTTTAATTATGAAAGCCGACATTTAATGTTGGCTCATCTACTGTATGTGATTTGAGTTGCACAAATAATAACTAGATAGCAATACCCAAAATGAAGTCGTATACTCATATCTTGTTATATTATTGTTATGTTATGTAATAATCAATCAGATTTGAATTGTTTTGAAAGGAAGAAGATTTTGCGTTTGGGATTTATGTAAATAAACATACGCAGTTACATTTTTATTTATGAATAAATTTATTTCAAGTCTGTAACTGTCGATTTATATAGATACCAAACGTATAATCTTCTTTTTTTCAAAACAATTCAAATGTGACTTATATTCTCACATGCTCATATGTGGGGATACAACGCAATAAGCGATATATTATTTGATATAATTAGCATACCTTATAAAAGTAATCACAAATAGCATAACGAATTCCCTATCACATTCTCGCATGTACTCACAATCGACAGTTTGAATTTTATAAACGACTCGCCAGCAATTTCAACGTCGGGTTGAATAATTCAAGTAAAACGTTACATTTAGCACCATTCCGTTTTTTTATGGAGCCTCCTGTGTGTGTACCCGTGTTAGTGTGTGTGTTGTTACATTATTTCTTTTTCCGGGTCGCATTTACGATTAATGGGGGGCTAAATAGTGTAAATAATGGGGGTCAAGCAAATGGGACATTTGGGGATGAAATATAAAGACATAAAAAGCGGCGCCACAAAAGTGAACGCATCAATTTAATAAAGCCTGAGGTCCCATGAATAATAAAACATAAAATTTTCGGGGAGTGAGAGCCGTGAATACAAAAGTCGGACAAAGAGGTGTCTAAATAATGGCGCTAATATTTCATTTCTGCATTACCGCCACGACTGGAATAAACATTTTAGACAATGGGAGCCCGACGCGGGCGTAGTTAGTTTACCGACAATGGGAGGGACGCGACTTAAGTGTTTGTTATAGAATTGTAGTTAATTTATTTATTTAAAGCAATCTGTATGTTTCTGAAATCTAGACTAATAAATTATTTTTTTGTGTTCACACAACTTCACTACAAATTCCGCCATGCTCTATCTAACATTTATTTATTACTCTCAGTTTCTGAACTGTTTACAATCTTTACTATTTCATCGGAGTTGTAATATAAACGAGATGTTTATAATTTAAAGTGCATCAAGTACTTCGTAAAATCTACAAAGCGAAACACGTAATTTGTATTCAACATTTCGCAGCAAACAATGTTGTTTATAAGAACTTTAGAGCTGGATATTAAGTGCAATTTTAATCGCAACTACAATCATAATCTGAATCGAGAAAGGTTGCCAACTAAATAGCACAATAAGTTCATATTACAAAATATACTAGTAAACTATGCAATATTTTAATGTGTTCGCATATTTAGTGGCTACAAAATTTGAAATTCTGTTTATGGACTAATACAAATTCAAAATTTTCGCTATAAGAAAATTATAGACGTACTCCCACCGTTAATCCCAATGTTTGTCCATCATTCTGTTTGCATTTATCTGGCGTAATTAAACTGCCGCACCGCTAAATGGGTTAACAAATAAATTGCTCGTGTACTCGGTATGAAATGTTACGCGGCGGAATAACTTAATAACGACTAATCATCGCGGGCTTTCTGCATTATTTCGCGCTATCTGCCAAAACGAACTAAATAATCGCAACACGGCCGTTTGTGCGCGCACCGGCGGGACACCGGCGCTGCTGCGGCGCGACAATGGGGCAATGATTAAAACAAGATTTGTGTGCCACCAGGGCAGACGTGCCAAATCGATACTGCTCGCCTGCGGTGACCGAAACGCGGTTTTATGACGGGAAAATTAAACAGGTCGTTTCAATTGTAATTTACTGCGTGGTATACGCTTGTGGTTTCGGGTAAATAATCACGAACATATTTAGAATGGTGAATTAATGAAGATTTTAATATAGAATTATCATTCTAGCAATAAAAAATATTAATTCAATATAGGCACTACTACATATATAAAGTTATTCTATAATTAACAAGATTCCCTCGTTTTTAGGTTGTTTTGCTAAAAAAAAATTCAAATTAAACTATACTTTTTTGGTAAAATAATTTAATATCTTTTAATGATAGATATATTGGTTAATCACTTATCTAATTGAATAAATCAAATATTTTCTGCTACAAAGACCACTTTTTAGGGTGTGTAAAAAACTGGATCCTTTAATAAATAAATGGGTAATAGTAATATGCATATTATATTCATATTTTTGTCTTAAATAATATCAAAGATTTTACAAATGACGTCTCAATACATTGAAACATATAGACAACAATTGGACGCATATCGCCGTCACTAGCTAGAAAATCTTCATAAGACGCAAACCATCTATGATACAAGTTTCAAATTTCGTAAATAATGGCTAAATATATTAAACAATATAGAAAAAAATTGGTGATCGAAAAAATTTAAAATTGTTCGTGTTATAATGATTTTAATAAACCTTTGCTTTACAAAGGCAGTAATGTTTGAAATCATTAATTTATAAGTTTGTCGATTTTTTCTTACATTTGTATATAAATAAAGAATATCTTGCTAGAATTTGAGGTTTGTAACTTATTTTATTAGAGAGTTATGATTTTTTAACACTGATTGATATTTGAGTGAGCGGCCATATTGGACGCATATCGCCGTCATTAGCCAGAAACAAAATTCATAACACGCAAACCAGTTGAGCTACAAATTTCAAATTTTGAACATTAAATCACAACATATTACACCATACATAAAAAAATTGGTAATCGAAAATTTTTAAAATTGATTGTGTTATAATGATTTTAATAAATCTATGTTTTATGAGGGCATGAAAGTATGAAATCATTAAATAATAAGTTTGTTGATTTTTTCTTATATTTGTATATAAAGTAAGAATATCTTGGTAGAATTTGAGGTTTATAACTTATTTTATTAGGGAGTTATGATTTTTTTAACACCGATTGATATTTGAGCGAGAGGCCATATTGGACGCATATCGCCGTCATTAGCCAGAAAAAAATTCATAACACCCAAACCAGTTGAGATACATATTTAAAATTTTGCAAATAAAATGAAAACACTTTAAACCATATATACACAAATTGGTAATTGAAAAATTTGAAAATTAATTGTGTTATAATGATTTTTATAAATCTATGCTTTATGTGGGCATGAAAGTATGAAATCATTAAATAATAAGTTTGTTGATTTTTTCTTAAATTTGTATATAAATAAAGAATATCTTGGTAGAATTTGAGGTTTATAGCTTATTTTATTAGGGAGTTATGATTTTTTAACACCGATTGATATTTGAGTCAGCGGCCATATTGGACGCATATCGCCGTCATTAGCCAGAAAAAATTTATAACACGCAAACCAGTTGAGCTACAAATTTCAAATTTTGCACATTAATTCACAACACATTACACCATATATACAAAAATTGGTAATCGAAAAAATTAAAAATTGATTGTGTTATAATGATTTAAAAAAATCTATGCTCTATGAGGGCAGTGTGTGTGAAATCATTAAATAATAAATTTGTTGATTTTTTCTTACATTTGTATATAAACAAAGAATATCTTGGAAGAATTTGAGGTTTATAACTTATTTTATTAGGGAGTTATGATATTTTAACACCGATTGATATTTGTGCGAGCGGCCATATTGGACGCATGTCGCCGTCATTAGTCAGAAAAAAATCATAACACGCAAACCAGTTGAGCTACAAATTTCAAATTTTGCACATTTAATCACAACACATTGCACCATGTATACAAAAATTGGTAATCGAAAAAATTGAAAATTGATTGTGTTATAATGATTTTAATAAATCTATGCTTTATGAGGGCATGAAAGTATGAAATCATTAAATAATAAGTTTGTCGATTTTTTCTTATATTTATATATAAAGTAAGAATATTTTGGTAGAATTTGAGGTTTATAACTTATTTTATTAGGGAGTTATGATTTTTTAACACCGATTGATATTTGAGTCAGCGGCCATATTGGACGCATATCGCCGTCATTATCCAGAAAAAAATTCATAACACGCAAACCAGTTGAGCTACAAATTTCAAATTTTGCACATTAATTCAAAACACATTACACCATATATACAAAAATTGGTAATCGAAAAAATTAAAAATTGATTGTGTTATAATGATTTAAAAAAATCTATGCTCTATGAGGGCAGTGTGTGTGAAATCATTAAATAATAAATTTGTTGATTTTTTCTTATATTTGTATATAAATAAAGAATATCTTGGTAGAATTTGAGGTTTATAGCTTATTTTATTAGGGAGTTATGATTTTTTAACACCGATTGATATTTGAGTGAGCGGCCATATTGGACGCATATCGCCGTCATTAGCCAGAAAAAATTATAACACGCAAACCAGTTGAGCTACAAATTTAAAATCTTGCACATTAAATCACAACATATTACACCATATACACAAAAATTGGTAATCGAAAAAATTGAAAATTGATTGTGTTATAATGATTTTAATAAATCTGTGCTTTATGAGGGCATGAAAGTTTGAAATCATTAAATAATAAGTTTGTTGATTTTTTTTTATATTTGTATATAAATAAAGAATATCTTGGTAGAATTTGAAGTTTATAACTTATTTTATTAGCGAGTTATGATTTTTTTAACACCGATTGATATTAGAGCGAGCGGCCATATTGGACGCATATCGCCGTCATTAGCCAGAAAAAAATTCATAACACGCAAACAAGTTGAGATATATATTTCAAATTTTGCAAATTAAATCACAATACATTACACCATATATACAAAAATTGGTAATCGAAAAAATTTAAAATTGATTGTGTTAAAATGATTTTAATAAATCTATGCTTTATGAGGGCATGAAAGTATGAAATTATTAAATAATAAGTTTATTGATTTTTTTCTTATATTTGTATATAAATACAGAATATCTTGGTAGAATTTGAGGTTTATAACTTATTTTGTTAGGGAGTTATGATTTTTTAACACCGATTGATATTTGAGCGAGCGGCCATATTGGACGCATATCGCCGTCATTAGCCAGAGAAAAATTCATAGCACGCAAATCAATTGAGCTACAAATTTCAAATTTTGCAAATCAAATCACAACACATTATCCATATATCCGAAAATTGGTAATCGAAAAAATTGAAAATTGATTGTGTTATAATGATTTTAATAAATCTATGCTTTATGAGGGCATGAAAGTATGAAATCATTAAATAATAAGTTTGTTGATTTTTTCTTATGTTTGTATATAAATAAAGAATATCTTGGTAGAATTTGAGGTTTATAACTTATTTTATTATGGAGTTTTGATTTTTTAACACCGATTGATATTTAAGTGAGCGGCCATATTGGACCCTTATCACCGTGATTAGCCAGAAAAAAATTCATAACACGCAAACCAGTTTAGCTACAAGTTTCAAATTTCTCAAAATGAACTATAAATTTATTAAGCCGTATGCAAAAAAATTGGTGATCGAAAAAATTGAAAATTGTTCGTGTTATTATGAATTTAATAAACCTTTGCTTTACGAGGGCATTAATGTATGAAAATATTATCAAATGAATTTCAGCACTATATGGATTGGTAATTTTCGACTTTACCATCCTGAATATTCTACAAACAAATTAGAGTTATGAATTAAATCTTTGTTGTCATAAAGCATCATATTTGTGAATACAGCCAAGACAATTTTATTAAGTTCTCAAAATAATTAAGAGAAATGATATTTTTTCATATATAACTGTAAACCCACCTCGTAGCAATCTACATATCTAGATTTCGATCTTATTAGATCTGTAGCTCAACTATTGAGGATGAATTCCACATGGGTGTGATTTGCTAATTGATGTGGTGCCGCCAGATGACGTTTAACCTTCCTCCTAGGGCGTTAGTTGTATCGTTTTTTATAATAATACTTTTTATTACTTTATTTTAAGTCCTACTAATTTGTTATAATCACGTTTAATACCCCAAAAAGTCTATAAAACCATAAATTGAGATATGAACTATACATTTTGTAGTCGCTAAATATGACCATTAATAAATATATTCATGGAAATTGTATACGTTTTTCATAAACACGTTTTATTGAATATTTCGTAAATATTTGGCTGTATTAATATAGATATTAGTATAAATATGCAGTCATATTTGTTGCAATTATTATAAAATTTGCTATAGTTGGAAATGGCCCGTTACACAATTAAACCAGTTCCGTTAAAATTCAATGCAACTCGGTCTCTCTTTCCCTCTCGAGATAGTTTTCTGGCACGTGAATGAAGACAAAGTGGAGATCACGCTGGAAAATTACATTTTATCTACGTATAATCCTTAACACGATTAAACCGGAGAAATCTCCAGTGTAGGGTAATTAGAAGCCTGAAAATCGCTAAACTATTTAGGTTAACGTGGAAATAATTAGAATCTAGCGAGCGAATTGGTGCGACGGCAACGCGGGGGGAATTACAGGCCGCCCATTAGCGATCACTGCAATTGTTTATTATCGCTCGCGATTAGATGTCCACTACATTTCAATTACCCGGGATATTTTTATAATTCAATCAACCCCCGCCGCAATAAGTGGAGCGAAAAAAAAAATCAACCCGCGCTCGCATTTTATGACGGTCCTCTCTAATTACCCGATCACGCATATCGCTCGTTACTGCTGTTTTTCAGCGTTTGACCCGAAACAAAGAGGCGACTGCATTATGGCGCGTTTGTCGATGAAAGGTGCATTGTGTTATTTTTTTTTCGGGGGCTGGCGTGCTTTTTTTATCGACTCAATCTATACAGAAGCCTTTTATTGTTCAAATTTGAACAGAGTTTCGCTGGCTATAACGATAGCACAGCGCGAATCTCTATTATATCATTTTAATTACACAAATTGGAAACGAAACCAGCAGGATTGCACTGTTATACATGCTGGAGCCAAATAGTGCATTTTTTTTTGCACATCGTGTGCAAATAAAATATGGCAGATGGGAAAATTTGTGTTTGACAATATTTGTTAATTCGCCTCGGGCATAAAAACTATCTACCATTATGTAGCCAATTTTTTATTTGAACTTACTATCCAAAAGCGTATTTACATTGATATTTTAAATATGCAACTTAACCTAGTGGCTGCAGCTCTTATTTTGTCATCGTTTTCCATTTTTGAATCATAGTCTCGCTTGCTATGTTCTAACCAATTATTTTTCTAAAATACATTAGTTCCCACCATTATTGTATCCGTTACATTTGGTACATTGATCATTTTTTGGTTTATAAAGGGTTTCATTTAGAGATATAGAATTTAAATAATACAGAGAAAAATTATTTTAATAGCCACGAATGTGACTTTTTTTAAGATAATTGTATGCCATTAATGTTTAAATATGATTTCGGACATGTGGCCGCCGACTTTCACAATTTTTTATTGCCACTCAACATCATTCATTCTCTTCCTGACTTCAGTTCTTAGAATTCCCATTTCTATTAGATTTTCTTCCACTCATACCTCAGACATATCCACTCTTTCATACATCCTTTTCATTCGGTCTCTGCGTTACTCCTACTTCTCATCCACACAACCAGTACACCACCGACATAGGCCACGAGTCCTAGCAGGCTCTTAAGACACAAACTTAGCTCGAAATAAAATGATTAGTATTTATTATTAAGCAAAGGATATTTTTTACATAGTAAGTTGTTTTTATAATAGCAACCTATTTGATTGAAACGATGAACTAAATTATACCGCCTTTCAAGTCTAGATTTACCATTCTATCATCAAATATCGCGAATTAGACCGATTTAATTTTTTTTTATAAAACAAATAATATTAATGACTTATTTCATCTTGCATATAAAATTAGTAAGCATTTACTATTCACGTCAATTTAAAATGAATTGATCAAATCAATGGAGGGTATTAATCACATACACACACAGGCAGGATAATTAATAAAAGCGGCCAAAACGTTCCAATAAAGTTAATCCACGGTCAGGAGGAAGGAAGAGCCGTGGAAACTGATAAATGGTGGTCCTAATGTATTCCGGCAGTATAATAACTCCCCTAATATTATTATTAATGCGAGGGGCGATGCAATCGGAGCTAATGATAAGAATATTCTGTGCGGCGATTCTCTCGGTTTGATAGTGGTGAAGGGCACCGATTCCATTAGACAATGACAGTGATGGGCTGCTAACAATACAATTAGATTACGCCGATTTTAGTAACTAGCTAAATATATGTGAACAATATATTTATCACATACAGAAATAATTCAAGAATAACAACACAAAATCATTAGACTAAAGTGTTATATTAATCGATTAATTTCGCAAAATATATGTTCACAATCACCTTTGACAGTTTTTCAGAAGCCATTTGAAATATTGAATGAGCATAGTTTGGTTGGTAGGGTAGTTTGCATAGTTTTTCCATGGGATTACACACTTTTTTTGAGTAGTTTAACCAATGGTATACCTCTACATTCATATAGGAGTTCAATTTATTGGTAAAATAAAATGATTTTACCAATAAAATATAATTTAATTGAGTTAACGCATGGCAATAATTTCTCTCTTAAAATATTTATAACATACTTATGTATTGGCCCTAAATATATAATAACCTATCTATTTCTACCTAAAATGTACGTTCAATTAGTTTCAATATTTACTCATTAGACATTAAAATTTGGGTTAATTAATTAGATATCGTATTGACAACTTGCTGAGTAGGTCGTGCTTGAGCATATCAAACCGAAGTATTAATGTAATAATCCGGTGTCTGTAATGTGTCTATACTGCAACTAATCGTGATTACCATACAAATCCATTAGAGTCAATTAGTTAATGTCGCTCAACATACCTCGGCCTGTTAACATCTCTCCCGTCCCGTATTGTTTAAATAAATACCGGGATTATAATTGTCCTAATTAATTAATCAGCCTGGAATTTCCAGTTATATACTTACCACCTATAACTGGAAATTCTAGGCTGACTAATTAATTATTACAATTATAATGCAGAGCGAGTTAATCCATAGTCACTACAAAATTGACAGTGCTTAGTTTAGAAATAGTAATACAGTTTAATATATCAATTCTATATATAACGATATAGGAAACTAGATAATGTCATACGGGCTAAAAAATACACAATAATATTTGGTGTGTAAATTTATATCAGTACATTCGTACAACACGTCCTACAAACCAATATCAACAAAACTCCATACCGAGAGCGTGTGTCGCCTCCGAGATTTAATATACCATTTATTAAATCCCGTCTCGCAAGCCCGTATTAAAGAAAATTTTAATATTATTCCCCAACGCACATGCATTGTTGTTTCATACCAAGCCGCAAATTAAAAATAAAATAAGTCATCCCACAAAACAGGTATATATGGTCGAATAGAACAATAAGAATGTAATTAATGTTTGGTCGGACAGATGCGAATCCGGAGGGGATTCGGTTGGAGGACTGAATTATTTAAACGGCGCCGGATGGAGTAAATTACCGGTGAGAATTTTAGAGCCTCGATTTTTCCCATCCATACAATTGCAGCCGGTTTACAAGATTACAGCGGGGAAAAAAGAGCGCGGCGAGTTGGGTGTGAATGCAGCCGTATATTTATTGTCTGCATTGTTTCCTTTAGTTCTTGTTATGTGGATGAAATGGGAATCGTTTTTTTTTCGTACTAGTTAATTGACAGTATCATTAAGGGATACCGTAATAGAAAAATATGTCGTTATACAAATTATATTTTTATATGTATTACATAATTACCAATACTTTAATACATATTACTTATAACTTTACTTATTTACGTATTATGTATTATGAATATTATATTTTCTTTCGCAGGATGACAAAATGTGCTGTAGTTCTCATTATAATTTTCAGAATTGAATGAAAGTATCATGAATGTTTTCACAAATGATCATATTTAGTGATGATTTAGTTTTAAATACATATTTCAATTTTTGGTAGACTTTTTAAGATCCTAAACTCAAAAATTACAAATCCAAGATTGGTAGGGTCACAAAAGATAATATAATACTGTTAAAAAAAATAGAATTTTATGAATTTTCCTTAAATATATATCCATAAATATCTGTATTATATTTATTATATCTACAAATTTAAATCTCGACTGTTTCTAGACTTTTAGAATGTCAAACTCGAAAATGACAAATCAAACAGTAGCGTTTGGACAAAAAGTGCTATAGTTCCCTTAATAATATTCAAAATCTTATAAAATTGCCTTCTTTGTATTCATTAGTAGCCATATTTTATGACTATTAAGATTTAATTTTCGTAACTCAACTGTTTATTAACTTTTAAGGATGCTAACTTCGACATTTATATATCCAACATTGGTAGTGTGGTGAATTGATGGAAGGACCACCGATGTCACCAAATAATGTTGTAACCTCCACCGCTGGCAACAAAATATAGTGGTAACCTCGATGGTTGTTAAAACCTCTGGCGGGCAAACCAGGGTTGGAAATAAAGTAACTCGTATAAATATGAAATATTTATTTAATTACTATGAGTATCTCCTCCTTGGCGTATTTACAGGCCTGTACTTCTGTGCTGACTGTCTGACTCTGACCTTTGTCTAACTGTCTAACTGCGTGACTCTTCTTCAACTGTGACTTGTCTTCTCTCTTCTGTCTTCTAACTGCTGCCTTCTCCAACTAACTGACGAACTGTGGCGCAACACTTTTATAAAACAATCTCCTACCTCCATTATTTGGGTTGAAATGTTAATTGCTTGGCCGGTCAAGGGCTCGATACTTTCTTAAGCTAATTACTAATCCTAATGGTTTTATTTGTACATATCTAAATCTGTTAATTATGTTAGTAGCTACTTATTTTTAACCTTAGTACAATTATTAACAATTAGTTTTGTTTATGCTTTTGGGAGATTTCTTGCTTTCTCAAAATACTTCTTATTTCCGCGACTAATGTGAATTGAACTATTTGCTTTTACTTTTACTGTTTATAATGATATATATATATATATATATAATAATATATGAAATACGAATATATGAAATAAGAGATGTTGAGAATACAACAGTAGGTTAACAAAATATGCTGTAACATTTATTAAATATATTAAGTAAATAAGTAAAGTTATAAAACTTTTTAGTTTATAAAATTATCATGAATCTAATCATAAATGTTAAACTCAAAAATTTAAATTACAATATTAACAGGGTGGTAAATGTAGTATTTTATCTCTATTAATTACCTAGAATGTATTTATAAGTAGTAATAATTACCATGAAAAAAGCTTGAAATTTACATCTCAATTGACTTTTTAAAATATCAAATCGAAAATTCTAAATCCAACATTATTAGGATAACAAAATGTGCTATAATTACAAACTTCAAAGTTCCATAGAATTGGCATAAGGTTATGCACACTTACGAGAAAATTAACCGAGAGTTTATTTATAATCTCCTTATGTGTCAACTATTCTTTACAAATGTTGAAATAAAAATGAAATCCTATTCATAAAATGATAATGTCTAGGAGGTATAGTAATAGCTAACTGCACCCCACCAAGAAAATAAGTACAAACCCCAGCTCTAAATAATAATTAATTATTTTCTAACCACCATTAAATAACCCTCAGATTAGCCGTTGTGTCGCTAATGGTTATCCTGTAGCACAACCTGAACCTCTTTGTCCCGCTGTTTATTATCAACCCCGGCTGGTGGCATGTCGAAAAACGCAACAATGCGCTTATCCGCTCCGACCAGCTAAAAAACGCAACTGACTGCGGCTCAAGATCGATACCTTTTGTCGGGGCGAAAATTTCTCAACTAATCTATTTTTTTCTCTCTCTTTGTTTCAGGTGAGCTATTGTGGCGGACGCAACGAAGGGCGGAAATTTCGAAATTGCGGGCGCGCTATCAAATGGAAAATGATTCATTTGAATTATTTATCGAGCGAATAATGAAATGATGTGAGTGTAATTTTAAATATGCATGGAATTATAGGAATATATGCCGTGCAATCCAGTTGATTGCTGACAGACATATTTTAATAGCAGTGATACTCATTAACATTATGAATTTTGTGGGCCGTTTAACATCATTTTTATTATTATGAATGATGGTGAGAATTCATGTTATTACCTGTATGCAATATACGGGCAGAAATAATTTTTCAAAATTGTATCCGTGTGTCTATTGAGAAGACATCAAATAGACATATACAAACGTTAACTTTTAATTTTTTATTTTGTTCGAGATTTCCCAAACCCAGGTGGCCAGGACCCACTCCGGAACAACCGCAGGGAAAATTATTATTTTCAGTTTTTTATTTTTTACTGAGTAGCCTCAGTATTGGCGTTGAAGTGGGCGACTTCAACGCCAACACTGAGGCTACTCAGTAAAAAATAAAAAACTGAAAATAATAATTTTCCCTGCGGTTGCTCCTGAGTGGATTATGGCGATTTCATTTTTATTGATGTACGATTTAAGCACAAATTGAATAATGGAATTAATTGAATCATGAATCATAAAGTCACCTTACACGGTCAATAATACTGTCAATCCTAGTACTATCAGTATTTGCTTCAATCCTCCTTTTATATTTATCAAGTAATCAATTATCCGAATATACATCAGTATTCTCTTCATTTCATCGTTACTATACCTTACACGATAAGTAATAATGTCAAGTTTTAGAATAATGAAGATTTTAAACATATTATTGCACAGTAATACTGTCATTATTCTAAAATATTGACAGTATTATTGATCGTGTAAGGTGCCTTATAGATTATTGTAGATATGAGTGTAGTACAAAGTACAATAGAGTAATAATGGGATAATATTTTTATCTGGAATTGTTTTAACAATTCAAAAGCCCTCTTGATCCATCGAAACAAATTGCACGAGCAAATGTAGGGTGGACTAGTGTTTCATACGTACCAAACTATGACCGTCCACTATTTCTAATGACTTGAACTAAGCACTACAAAGTTTTTTTTGTAAGTTTCTATAAATCTGAAAATAATATCTTATATTACTGTAAACCGACCTAATAACCCTTTAGAGCACAAATCCTTCAATAAGCATGCATGTGTTAACATAATCATAATATCATAAATCAGATCAGCATGATTTGTATATTTAGCACCTCAACGTTATATCGACGAAATTTGCAATTAGATCCGATATGATTTGCAGCAAGCCGCACACACATATGTATATTAAAATTTGCATGTTTATTGCATTTTACCACCAAAGCACTCGAGGCGAATTTTCGATTTTAATCAAAAAATATATATATTTATTTAAATTTCCAACCAGTGCCGACCGAGTTATATTTAGCCCCTTATCCAAGCCCCCATTGTGAAATTTAATTACGCACGATTAAGAATCGCAAATGAAATTCGCGCGCGCACGTAAATCATGTTTTTTTTTATCGCCACACGCGCCAATCGGATTATACAATATTCTAGCTGTAACTTTATTATTTCGGGCCGAGTTTGACTTCCGGTGAAGTTTCGCACATGCAATCTGCCGCACAGGCTGACGATTTAAGTTCATATTTTATGTGGGGGGGCGGGTGAACATTTATTAGGGGGATGTTTAAGCACTTCAAGAACACGGTCATACAACAAAACAAAAATAATTTCGAAAACTACTTCTGTAATGGGTTGCAATGACTACACAGGCGCTTTCATTAGGGGTAGCTGAATTATTAAACTACTTGGGCAAGTTCTATATAACTTCTAACTATTGATCGGATAATTAAATGTGCGCGATGGCAGGTCAATCGAGACTGGGATATTAATAATACATAATTATTTAAGGTAATACAATGATGGAATATATTCATAGTACTTTTCTATAAACCACTAATTTTTATAGTTTGACTCAAACTTAAACGAAATTATATACCATCATCAATTATGATATTACTTTGTTATTGCATTGTCTAATAATATACGCGGTTCCATAGAGTTATTCACAGCTGTAACATTTTCCATTACAATGTTTTCATTCAAATTATTTGATGTTACCATAGAACTTGATGACGAAGAGGGCTTGTTACCTATTTCTAAAGAAATTAAATTTTGAGAAGCGAAAATGAGTAAATAAAATTACTAATACTATAATATAAATAAACTTACGTTCTCCAACATCCCTTGCAATGCAATTCATTCTTTGTTCAGAACTGCTCTGGTGTACCGGTACCTCGTTTTTGAGATCGTCCCATAGATTTACTCACAAAGTTAATGTTTATAATACTAAAGTAGAAGACATATATTATACAAGCGGTCTTCATCCCCTATGATCCCAGCGGCGCCGCGGAACCGCGCGCTCGGTGGATTGTTTGCGGGTCTGTACTGACCAATTAGGGTGACCAATAAAATCCAAATTTTGAGGAATTCTTTATTTATGTCTTGCCGATCATAATATATATATATATATATATATATATATATATATATATATATATATATATATATATATATATATCTAAATTTTTGTTAATAATTTTATAGGCGTTTTTGTATAATATATGTTGTAACGTAAATTATTATTTTTGACCATGACGCGCAATGTTTCTGAATTTGAAAAAAATTTCTTAATATTTATAACAGTATGATAAAGTAAAATGGAAAGTATGTATACCAACGAATTTGTTTTTCTATTTATTTTTCAATTTTAAACTTTTACGCTCATATCTGGATAATCCGATTTTAGAGGCTGAGTCGATAAAAAAATGATGCAACATATTTTGTTTAATTTTTTTACTGATCCTAGCATAAAACATATCAGTGTATCAGATGGCCGAAGGAAATTGAAAAATTTTGATTCCAAGTATTTTCTTTTTCGACGACTAACTTGTATATCATTATTATTATTTTTGACCATGATGCGCAATGTTCCTGAATTTGAAAAAAATTGCTTAATGTTTATAACAATATGATAAAGTAAAATGGAAAGTCTGTATACCAACGAATTTATTTTTCTATTTTTTTTTTATTTTAAACTTTTACGCTCATATCTGGATAATCCGATTTTAGAGGCTGAGTCGATACAAGAATAATGCAACATATTTTGTTTAATTTTTTTACTGATCCTAGCATAAAACATACCAGTGTATCAGATGGCCGAAGAAAATTAAAAAATTTTGATTCCAAGTATTTTTTTTTTCGGCGACTAACTTGTATATCATTATTATTATTTTTGACCATGATGCGCAATGTTCCTGAATTTGAAAAAAATTGCTTAATATTTATAACAGTATGATAAAGTATAATGGAAAGTCTGCATACCAACGAATTTATTTTTCTATTTTTTTTTTATTTTAAACTTTTACGCTCATATCTGGATAATCCGATTTTAGAGGCTGAGTCGATACAAGAATAATGCAACATATTTTGTTTAATTTTTTTACTGATCCTAGCATAAAACATACCAGTGTATCAGATGGCCGAAGAAAATTAAAAAATTTTGATTCCAAGTATTTTTTTTTTCGGCGACTAACTTGTATATCATTATTATTATTTTTGACCATGATGCGCAATGTTCCTGAATTTGAAATTTGCTTAATGTTTATAACAATTTGATAAAGTAAAATGGAAAGTCTGTATACCAACGAATTTGTTTTTCTATTTTTTTTTTTATTTTAAACTTTTACGCTCATATCTGGATAATCCGATTTTAGAGGCTGAGTCGATAAAAAAATGATGCAACATATTTTGTTTAATTTTTTTACTGATCCTAGCATAAAACATATCAGTGTATCAGATGGCCGAAGGAAATTGAAAAATTTTGATTCCAAGTATTTTTTTTTTCGACGACTAACTTGTATATCATTATTATTATTTTTGACCATGATGCGCAATGTTCCTGAATTTCAAAAGAATTGCTTAATATTTATAACAGTATGATAAAGTAAAATGGAAAGTCTGAATACCAACGAATTTATTTTTCTATTTTTTTGTTAATTTTAAACTCATATCTGGATAATCCGATTATAGAGGCTGAGTCGATAAAAAAAATAATGCAACATATTTTGTTTATTTTTTTTACTTATCCTAGCACAAAACATATCAGTGTACCAGATGGCCGAAGGAAATTGGAAAAGTTTGATTCCAAGTTTTTTTTTTTTCGGTGACTAACTTCTATATCATTATTATTATTTTTGACCATGACGCGCAATGTTTCTGAATTTGAAAAAAATTTCTTAATATTTATAACAGTATGATAAAGTAAAATGGAAAGTATGTATACCAACGAATTTGTTTTTCTATTTATTTTTCAATTTTAAACTTTTACGCTCATATCTCGATAATCCGATTTTAGAGGCTGAGTCGATAAATAAATAATGCAACATATTTTGTTTAATTTTTTTACTGATACTAACACAAAACATATCAGTGTATCAGATGGCCGAAGGAAATTGAAAAATTTTGATTACAAGTACTTTTTTTTCGTCGAATAACTTGTATATCATTATTATTATTTTTGACCATGACACGCAATGTTCCTGAATTTGAAAAAAATTGCTTAATGTTTATAACAATATGATAAAGTAAAATGGAAAGTCTGTATACCAACGAATTTGTTCTTCTATTTTTTTTTAATTTTAAACTTTTACGCTCACATCTGGATAATCCGATTTTAGAGGCTGAGTCGATAAAAAAATAATGCAATATATTTTGTTTAATTTTTTTACTGATCCTAGCACAAAACATATCAGTGTACCAGATGGCCGAAGGATTATAAGTTTTTTTTTCGGCGAGTATGTTTCTTTATTATTATTTTTACCAGCCCGCTGTCATACAATTGATTTGAAAAAATTACACAATGTTTTCAAACAAAATGACAATGGAAAATGGAAAGTCTCAACCTGAGAACCTTGTTCCTTCTATTTATTTTCTATTTTTAATTTGTTCATTGAAATTGAAAGACGTACAAAATGATTTTGTATCATGACCAAGCCCTGCAGCTTTTTCGGTCAATTTCAAACATTCTCGACATTTTCCCCGCCATCCAGACATTATTTCCAATGAAATGACATGAGCTTCAGTGCCTGGGCACCTCTGGAATGCCCCAATTTTGTCGCAACAGAGGATAGTTTTGGCCTTTTTACCGATTTTTATGATATATAATTTATCATATGATGGATTTGTCTTTTGTTTTAGGGAAAAATTAAACGAAGATTTTTAATTTGTTCAAAATTCTCTATCCAACAGGCTGAGCTAATTTCGATTAGATAGTTTTTATTTTGACTTTGTCGGCTTTGCCACCACAAGGGTACATTTTTTATAACAATATTTTTATGAAATTTTCTTTATAAATAAAAGATCTACAAAATGAGGTCACACTCGACGTTTTATCACAACATAAAAATTTCAATGTTACAAAATTTTAATTTAAGGTAGTTTTGGCAACTTTACACCGATTTTAAAGCATAAATAAAACGATTTTTTACTTTGTTTTTCATAACACTTCAGTTACACTAGTTTCGGCTAAGCTCTAGCCATTGTCGAGTCATCGGAGGAGCACGAAAATGGCCAGAGCTTAGCCGAAACTAGTTGCAAAGTTAGTTACACTTTGCAACTAGTTTCGGCTAAGCTCTGGCCATTTTCGAGTGTGATAAAAAAAGCAAGGTAAAAAATCGTTTTATTTATCCTTTAAAATTAATTATCATAGAGTAGATGCCTTAACAATCCAATATTTAACGATTTTAATCACATTTCAAATTAAGTTTGTGACGGGTTTAACTTTTTTTTAGTGATAAATTGTGCTAAGATTTTTAATTTGGCTCAAAGTGTCGTATCTAATAGGCAGAAGTCGATTTTAATTGGACTATTGTTATTTTTATTTTCTGCTGTTCTTTGACTTTACCGACAAAACAGTAGACTTTTTATAAGAATAATTTTGTATATTTCTCCATGGAAATGAAATACCTACGATATAAGATCAAAAACCACTTTCTATAATAAGTTAAAATTTTCGAAGTTTCAAAAAATTTCCAAGTCTGTAGCTTTTCAGGTTTAATTTGAAACAATCCCATAATTTTTCCCGACATTTAGACTATAGTTTCAATCAAACGACAGTTTCAGGGCTATACCGCTTCTGGGACGGCCACAATTTTGAACGGACGGCCGCTAGTTTTGACATTTTTTGCCGATTTTTATCACGTTTATAATATATCATGTGACGGGTTTGTCTTTTGTTTTAGGGAATAAATATATTAAATGTTTTTATTTGGTTTAAGTTTATCTATCGAACCGGCGAAAGTTCCTCTTAATTGGACAATTTTAATTTTAATTTTCTTCACTTCTTCGACTTTACCACTAAAACGATACAGTTTTTATAACAATATTTTTGTGTTTTTCTCTTTGAAAAATACCTATGATATAAGATCAAAAACTACTTTCTATGATGAGTTAATATTTTCAAAGTTTCAAAAATTTGCCAAAACCTATAGCTTTTCAGGTTCAATTTGAAACAATCCCGTATTTTTTCCCGACATTTAGACCATATTTCCAATCAAACGACATAAGTTTCATGCCTATACCACTTCTGGGACGGCCCCAATTTTAAACGAACGGACGCTAGTTTTGGAATTTTTACCGATTTTTATCACGTTTATAATAATAATAATAATAATAAAATTATTCATACAATGTTTACAATTGTCAATGAAACTATTCCTCTACAACGAAAAATTTAACAAAACAATCACTAACACTATATAAGGCACATTTAGCAAGATGCGCTTTGATTGCGTTTTTAAAATGTGTTACATCGATATCTTTGATTTTCTGCGATAAATATCATGTGACGGGTTAGTCTTTTGTTTTAGGTAAAAAATATATTAAAGAGTTTTTATTGGGTTTAAAATTATCCATCGAATCGGCGGAAGTTCGCCTTAATTACACAATTTTAATTTTAATTTTCTTCACTTCTTCGACTTTACCACTAAACGGTACACTTTTTATAACAATATTTTTATGTTTTTCTCTTTGGAAATTAAGTACCTACAATATAAGACCAAAAATTAGTTTATATCTTGAAATAAAATGTTCAAAGTGACAAAAATTTGCCAAGCCCTGTAGATTTTAAGGTTGAAGTTGGAACAATCTCGACATTTTTGCCGACATCTAGACTAAATTTCCAATCAAACGACATACGTTTCAAGGCCATGCCACTGGACCCCAATTTTCAACGGACGATAGGTAGTTTTGGTATTTTTACCCATTTTTAACATTTTTATAATTTGTCATGTGACGGGTTTATCTTTTGTTTTAAGGAAAAACTGTATTAAGATTTTTGATTTGATCTAAAATTGTTTCTCCAAGAGTCAGTAAATTTCATCTTGATTGGACAATTTTCATTTTTATTTTCTTCACTTCTTCGGCCTTAAAACGAAAACGGTGCTCGTTTTATAACAATATTGTTTATTATTTTTCTTTGCAATTAAAGGAGCTATAAAATGAGATCTACCACAAGTTTCTGTCATAAAATAATCTGTTGGTATAATTATTTGATGTTTTCTTGTCGAGTTTGTATAGTATTTTCAATATTTTGTTTTGTTATTTAACTGACTGTTGGCCCTTACAGTACAAGTACAATTAAATTTATAGATAAATAATACAAGCAATTGTAGTTGAAACTAACTACCCACCATTTTAGTTCAATTGTTTAATGGTCATTTTGAAAAATCTTGTTTGATTGTAACATATTTAATCAATGAAAAATTATATTGCAATCGATTTCAATAAAAACCGCTCTAACCATGATGGACATCGATTATATCGCTTGAAAAATGGAAAATTGATGGAGCGGACGGTAAAAATGAAATCACGCGCTTACATGAATTTATATTGCACATTATTTTGTACTGCCATTCGATTCAACTTAAAATTATATTTTCTATAAATGCAAATAAAACGCATTTATTTAAATTGTTTTATGAACAACAGTATAACATATTCAAACATAACTAACACTATATATATATATATATATATATATATATATATATATATATAAATATATATATATATATATATATATATATATATATATATATATATATATATATATATATATATATATTGTATTTAAATTAATACAATATATTAAATTGTATTAATTTTTTACCAGGGAACCAATTGAATGTTTCATATTATCCTAGGATTATTATGGGCAATGGTTGTAAGCAGTTTTATAAGTTTGTAGATAAACTTATAAAACTACTTACAACCATTACCCATAATAATCCTAGGATAATATGAACTGTCACATGTGCTGATTCGAAACGTCTGTTTATCGCTCCAAGTCTAAAAAAATAATAGTGCAGGTGGTAAATTTATAGTTCTCATTTTCATTTCGGAATGAAGCTGTCACGTCAATTCCGCCTGAAATAAATGGCCGATGTGTGAGGTGAAACGTGGCCGGTAGGCGGGCGTAAAAGACACCGGCACGGGCCGGAAAGAAACTAATGATTACTGCAAACACGCGCTGATTAATTCGGCGCATTTGTTTGAATCACCTCGACGAGCTTGGGGTACTTCCCCCGTAATTTGTTATAAAAGGCCCGGGGACACATAAAAAAAAACCCCGAATGGAATTGTCTAACAAATGAGGGTTATAAATTATTGATAAAAAAAAATACGTGCGACTGTCTTAGCTCAGCAGGTTTGTTTTTACTGTATAATTACATTTGGCGAATTTAAATAATTATTCCGTTCTAGGTGCGAGGGGATCTAATTTTGTAACCTCCATAAAGGAAGGTGGCTTAAATGCCTGTAAGCACTTTACGGCGAATAAAAGGACACTTGAGGTGCTTGAGGGGAGTTACAAAGTAACACCATTGTATTTCCGGGATTGATTTTAAAATCTATTTAGCGCTCGCTTCGTTTAATACTCGATTCGATCCAGCGCGGTTCTAATGAGAAATAATACAATACCCCCCGTAGTAATATTTCAGCGGAACAATAAAGTACGTTACGTAATGTGCCATTATGCAGCCTTGTAATAGCGTAATCATATTAAATCTGCAGTCGCAATCGATTGCGCACTGCTACATGGTTGATAATTAGAATTCTTAATTAACGAATTATACCGTTTACTTGCAGCTGATATTGCAATTTCAATATGCACGCTTATTTACAATCGGGGGGAGGGTTGTGATGATATCAGCTCTCGCGTGCGCTGCGCGCTCGAGTAATTGTTTCGGATATCGCAGTATCGCCACCTGATTCGGCCGATGTAATTGCAATTGCAAACAACCCACATACGTGTCCATTAAAAATACATTAGAGATGTGTTTATTTGTCCGCAGTGTTGTCATAAGGGTCGTTTTAGGGGGGGTGGGGAATTTCACCCGGGAATTTAAATCTCAACGGGATAAAAATGCTGCGATAAAAGTGTGCAGTTCGATCGATAAAACGGGGAATTTGTTGTGCGATTTACAATGGAAATTGCATTTTGTCCGGCAACTGGCCCTGGGCCAGATTAGATTTAGCACTTGTTTAGAATGCTGGACTGTTGTTTAAAATGTGCCCTCTTTTAATGGGTTATTTGCTGGATGAATTTGGAATTTATTGAATATTGCATGGCAGGATTTTTTCCTGCTACATATCACACCATAGCGTCGAAATTACTAGACTATAACTAATGCACAGTTTGAGGATTTACTTTAGCTTTTTATTGTATAATTGAATATTATTTCGCCTTTCCTCTTGTCATTTATACCCGGCGCATTCACCAATATGTCGTGAATGGGGACCTCAGACTCTACAACTTGACTCATGTCTTTAAAATATTATTATTAATCCTGTGGCTCTAAAACAGGAGAATTATATTTAATTAACTAAGGGCCGGTTCTACAATTGACATTTAACTGGAGAATAAGGCTAACCGTGGAATAAGTTAGATATATTAGCGTCAAAATTTCACACTTAATCCACGAATAGTCTTATTCTTCAGATAAATGTCAATTGTAGAACCGGCCCTAAGATAAATAGAAATTTGCAAAATTTTATATGGTTCTTGTTTTATCTTTAAAAATAACTTTCTTGGTCGTATTTATCTTAAAAACACATAGTTTTAATTGTTACCAGTAGTGATTCTAAATGCGAATAACATAAAAGTTACATCAAAGAGCATTCACCAATAAAAAATTCATCCACGCAGTAGATCGCATCTCGAACTCGAATTCTCCTCCCTTATTTGGATTGACGCGTCGCGTTGTGTCACCGAATGGAGCTCTTACGTTTCATGTAATGTAAATCCCCAATTGACTGGGTAACACGGACCCCTGTTATTCGGCACATGATCTTTCACACACGTAGATAACGCCGCCTGCAAGCCCATCCAATATGCACAACACGTACCCGGTTCACGGTGTCGCTACTAGACACGTGACGCCTCGTACCTGTGGGAGTCCTGTCTGCATCAACATCAAAACATCCGAAATTTCAATCCGAGCGCCGGATTGCAGGGCCCGCGATTAAAATAAAACGCCGCCAACCCATGGCGGCGGCGGACGACAAATCGTATTATTATCCCCCGCTCGCAATAAAACTCGTCGTCCCGCCGAACAATTTTATGGCATAAAAGGAAAATCTATTTTGGCGGAGCGATTATTGGAGGAAAACGTAACCTGCAATCGCGGAGATAAAAAAAGTAAATGATAGATTATTTCGTTTATATGTTTTATCAGTAACTGGTACTATAAAATACTTTTTGTACTCATGTCCTAAGTCACTTGCCTTCCTGCACTAATATTGTAAATTAATATTTTATAATTTGTCTAGCTCTCGTCTATCGGATTCGTCTCTAAAATGTTTTATAATTTTTGCTAGAAAATACTTGAACATTGAAAGAATTAAAATTTCAATTGAAATGATCTGGTTTTTGGCATATCCATCAAAATACTAGAAATTGCAACAGTAAACTACTCGCACTTCCACATCCCCGTTTTACTTACATAGTTCATCTTCCTTTCTCTTTCCTTCCCCACTGTAAGAAACGAAATGGGAAGGGAAAGGGAAAGGTAGATAAACTATGTAAGTAAGACGGGGATGAGCAACAAACAAACAAAATTATACCTTTATCCTTCACATATATAATACAGGGTGGGCGAGCGAACCAAGTAGTTTTGGGAGCGGGATTACTCTCTCGTTATACAAAGAAGGACGTGTGCTAAGTGGCATTGTACTCCTTGGCTCATAGCATTTCATATTATGGTGGAAATGAGTGATGAGGCCTATTTCTACCTTAATGGGGTCGTAAATAAACAAAATTGTCGACATTAGACTACGAAAAATACCCGACACCACCACGAGAAACCGCTGCATGGTACTAAGGTTACAAATAAGAAAATTCGGCATCATCGGGCCCTAATTTTTCGAACAAATTGGAGTTACAGTTACTTTAACAAGTGAGCGTTATTTTGACATGGTGAACCCATTTTTCATCCCTGAGTTGCATTTATGGACTGTCAACATGTATGGTTTCAGCAAGATGGAGCCACAGCATGATAATCACCTGAAACAAAATAATATTATATAGACAAATATTTGCAAATTTAATAAAGTATGTTATTATATAATATAATTTAGCCTACACCGAAAGGTAGAAGGCAATAGATAATATATATATATATTAAATAATATAAAATACAACAATACATATGATGGTCAAACACATTTGGGCTGCACTCTTGCTTTTAAAGAGAAACTGCAGAAAATTATAACTCAATCGATTAATTTAAAACAGCTCGTACAATACACACCATCCTGCAGACTTTATTTTTGGGTAAAAATTATCAAAAGACGGGTATATTTTGAGCCCAATTAAATATAGAATGTAAAATAATATCATAAATTTTAATTTCTTTAAATCTTTGAATTTGTATAATTTTTGATAAGTCAGTCGATTAATTTAAAACAGCTCGTACAATAAAAACCTTCCTGTAGACTTTATTTTTAGGTAAAAATGATTTATTTTGATCCCAATTAAATATAGAATGTAAAATAATATAACTTTTAATTTCATAAATCTTTGAATTTTTATAATTTTTTATATGTCAGTCGATTAATTTAAAACGGCACGTGTAATAAAAACCTTCCTGCAGACTTTATTTTTGGGTCAAAAATATCAAATGACAGCTTATTTTGAGTCTAATTAGATATAGAATGTAAAATAATATCATGCATTTAAATTTCTTAAATCTTTGATTTTTATTCATTCTTTATAACTCAGTCGATTAATTTAAAACAGTTCGTACACTAAAAGCTACCTACAGACTTTATTACTGCGTGAAAATGATCAAAAGATGGCTTAGTTTGAGCCCAATTAAATATAGAAAGTAAAATAATATCAAAATTTAAGTGTCTTAAATCTTTGATTTTTTATCAGTTTTTAAAAACAGATTGTACGGGCTGTTTTTAAAAACTGATGAAGTTGGTAGATTAATTTAAAACAGCTCGTACAATAATAACCTTCCTGTAGACTTTATTTTTAGGTGAAAATTATCGATAAATGGTTTATTTTGATCCTAATTAAATATAGAATGTAAAATAATATCATAAATTTTAATTTCTTAAATCTTTGAATTTGTATAATTTTTGATAAGTCAGTCGATTAATTTAAAACAGCTCGTACAATAAAAACCTTCCTGTCGACTTTATTTTTAGGTAAAAATTATCAAAAAACGATTTATTTTGATCCCAACTAAATATAGAATGTAAAATAATATCATAATTTTTAATTTCATAAATCTTTGAATTTTTATAATTTTTTAGATGTCACTCGATTAATTTAAAACGGCTCGTGTAATAAAAACCTTCCTGCAGACTTTATTTTTGGGTCAAAATGATCAAATAACAGCTTATTTTGAGTCTAATTAAATATATAATTTAAAATAATATCATGCATTTAAATTTCTTAAATCTTTGATTTTTATTCATTCTTTATAACTCAGTCGATTAATTTAAAACAGTTCGTACACTAAAAGCTACCTGCAGACTTTATTTCTGCGTGAAAATTATCGAAAAATTGCTTAGTTTGAGCCCAATTAAATATAGAAAGTGAAATAATATCAAAAATTTAAGTGTCTTAAATCTTTGAATTTTTATCAGTTTTTAAAAACAGATTGTTCGGGCTGTTTTTAAAAACTGATATCGGTCGATTAATTTAAAACAGCTCGTACAATAATAACCTTCCTGTAGACTTTATTTTTAGGTGAAAATTATCGAAAAACGGTTTATTTTGATCCCAATTAAATATATAATGTAAAATAATATCATAAATTTTAATTTCTTAAATATTTGAATTTGTATCATTTTTGATAAGTCAGTCGATTAATTTAAAACAGCTTGTACAATAAAAAACTTCCTACAGACAAATTTTTGGATGAAAATTATTAACAAATAGCATATTATGAGTCTAATTAAAAATAGAATGTAAACTAATATTATAAATTTAAATATCTTAAAGCTTTGATGTTTTTATAATTTTTAAAACTCAATCGATTAATTTAAAACAGAAACTACAAACCTTTATACCAACCAGACTTTATTTTTGGGTGAAAATTATCAAAAAAAAACGACTTATTTTGAGCCCAATTAAATATAGGATGTAAAATAATATTATAAACTTTAATATCTTATATTTTTTGGTTAAAAAAATAGCTTATTTTGAGTCCAATTAAATATAAAATGTAAAATAATATAATAAATTTAAATTTCCAATTTTTTATTTTTTTTAAATCATTTTCAATAATTAAGTAGATTGATTTAATACAGCTCGTACACTAAAAACCTTCTTGTAGACTTTATTTTCGGTAAAAATTGTCAAAACCGGCTTATTTTGAACACGATTAAATATAGATTGTAAAATAATATAAAAAATTTAAATATCTTAAATCTTTGAATTTTTATCATTTTTTTATTGATTCATTTAAAACAACGTGTGTATAAAAACCTTCTTCACTGAGTTAAGATGTCATTTTTTTTACTATATTTGATGAAAATTTAACTTAACACATCAAAATAATAGATTAATGCTAGGTGTCACCAATTAATTAGTCTAAAGCTGGATTTATAATGCAATTTTAATCGATGGTTCAATTATAAAGCATGAATTACAGCATAAACCGCCAGAGCTGTTCTTGGACTCCTGTTTCCTAATAGTGTCATTTCCCTCGGAGCCCAATTAAATATAGAAAGTAAAATAATATCATAAATGTGAATATCTTAAATCTATGATTTTTTATAATTTTTTATAACTCAATAGATTAATGTAAGACAGCTCGTACAATACAAACCATCCTTCAGTCTTTATTTTTGGGTAAAAATTATCAAAAACCGTTTTATTTTGAACCCAATTAAATATGGAACAGAACGTAAAATAATATCATAAATTTCAATTTCTTAAATCTTAGATTTTTTATACTTTTTCTATTTTCTATTTCTATTTTTACTCAGTCGATTCATTTAAAGCAGCTCGTACACTAAAAACCTCGATGACTTTATTTTCGGTAAAAATTGTCAAAGACGGCTTACTTTGAACACAATTAAATATATACTTGTATGTAAACATATACTTGTCCACATGTAACTTTTAACTATGGGGGGTAACTAAGAGAACATGTTTACAAGAACAAGGCCCGTACAATGATTCAGTTGAATGGGATGATCCTTCAGCAAATCACCCAAATCAATAGAGACCTGCTGGAAGAAGTGGAGACCAATTTTTTTGAACGCCTTCAGCAATGTTTCAACGAAAATCAAAAAATCAAATCAATTTTAAGAACGTGAATATAAATGAATAGTACTTTTTACTTTTTTTTACCTATCAATTTCATGTGCAGCAAAATCTTAAATTTATATAATTATTCTAAAACCAATTAGTTTTAGTAAGAAAACAATCTTTATTGGTTTATCAACCATTGTACTTTTCTCATTTATATTTTATAATTATATTATATAATAAATAATATAATAAAATGATAGGTAACGTGCACATTAAACCTGCGATGTAAATTCTAGTGATAATGTGGGCAATGAATTTAAACTTCATTACATCCACGACTGTATATAAAAAAAATCCCGATAAACACAAATTAAAATCACTCAAATATTTGCGGTCCATTTCGATCTAAATTCAAATTCCCCTGGCCATTTTCAATCCGGAAGCAATTTTGATGTATGAGAAGCGCCGGGGCCCCGGCCACAATAAACGAACAGAGAAAACTGTTCAGGCCGAAGGAAGAAAATCCCTGGCGGTGGCGGCGGCGCAACGGGAAGTGGCACTTTAAGAAGATTGCTTCTGTGGTCGTCGCTTCCCCGGCCGGCTCGCATAAGCTACGTGCAGATTTTAAAACAAACGGACAAATGTAGTGACGTTTGCGGATTATTAAAGGGATTAAGTGGAGGACGTTTGCTGCCCGTGCTGGCGGCACCGCGCGGCCACCCTACACCGCCCCCACAAACGGGTTGCGCGTTTGCTCATTGACCGTACCGAACTGGGTCGGGGGGAAGTAAAGCGCAACTTAATAAATAACGAGAGATTGGCTTGTCTCGAACACAATACGTACCGATAAATTTCTTTGTAAATGTTTTTTTTGTTTCTGAATGGGTTGAGAGGGTTTATTTGGTCTCAGAGGAGATTACTAATTAATAAGGCGTTTATGAGATGTACAATTATTTGACAATGAAGAGATTGGTCTGAAATATATTCGCGTTTTTCGCCCAAATTTCAATTTTTCAGAAATGTGACTATTTCTGTAAATTGAAACTTGGATTTGATAATTTATAAGCCATTGTCTCTACAAGTGAGTAAAAACAGCATGTAATATGCCTCTGCCTAGCTCTAGTAAATACTAGGCTGCTAATACTAGGGGAATGCCTAGTATGGCCAGCATGGCAACGCCTCACCCGACAGAGTTCTGCAGCTCGCACGCAGAATTGACTGGTGGAACGAGTGAGTAGCCTGAAAGGGGCATTTTGAGGCCTAAATGTCTGTAGTTCTGCTAACTATCAAGAACTATCCAGAGTAAAAACAATAACAGGAAACCTACGACTAGGATGAATGTTCCTAGAGCTTTCATTAAGGGGATTCTAATTTCAATTTCAAGACTGCAATGGGCTGCACGAAATCTATTATTCACTTCAAATGCAAATTGATAAACAACCAGGTTACACATTTTGAGACATTTTGATACATTTTGACACATTTTGATACATTTTGACACATTTTGACAGATTTAGACACATTTTCTCACATTTTTACATGTTGGATTTGTGGCGAAAATACAAATCCTAAATTACCTAACAAAAATTAAGACGGAAAATATGTAAATGAATATCAAACCACATTTCCCTTTACTAAATTTTTGACACATTTTCTCACATTTTTATATGTTAGATTTATCGCGGAAATACAAATCCTAAATTACCTAACAAAAATCAAGACGGAAAATATTTAAATATATATCAAACCGCATTTCCCTTTACAACATTTTTGACACATTTTTTCACATTTTTACATGTTGGATTTATCACGAAAATACAAATCCTAAATTACCTAACAAAGATCAAGACGGAAAATATTTAAATATATATCAAACCGCATTTCCCTTTACAACATTTTTAACACATTGTCTCACATTTTTACATGTTGGATTTATCACGAAAATACAAATCCTAAATTACCTAACAAAGATCAAGACGGAAAATATTTAAATAAATATCAAACCACATTTCCCTTTACAAAATTTTTCACACATTTTCTCACATTTTTATATGTTGGATTTATCGCGAAAATACAAATCCAAATTCCCTAACAAAAATCAAGACGGAAAATATTTAAATAAATATCAAACCACATTACCCTTTACAACATTTTTGACACATTTTTCTCACATTTTTACTTGTTTGATTTATCGCGAAAATACATATCCTAAATTTCCTAACAGAAACCAAGACGGAAAATATTTAAATAAATTTCAAACCACATTTCCCGTTACAAAATGTTTGACAAATTTTCTCACATATTTACATGTTGGATTTATCGCGAAAATACAAATCCTAAACAAAAACCAGGACGTAAAATATTTAAATAAATTTCAAACCACATTTCCCTTTACAAATGTTTGAATCTAGCTTAAATAGAGAATAAAAAGCGCTGTTTATAAGCGTCCAGTCAGTTACTTGTAAAGCGAATCCAAACATACATCACCTTAAATCTGCCAGATTACAAGCGCTGCAAAGATACACATCGCGGTTGGATTACGGCCCGGGCGCGGGCTCTCTCTCCCGAGTTTCTTTGGACGGGAAAGGGTGCACGCCGGCCTGTAATTACCGGTTTTTATTGCGCGGAGGAAACCAGAAATCGGAAGGAAAAACGATAACATCGCATTGCTCTTAACATTCCACCCCCTTTTGTTTCGCCATAATGGGTTTAAATTACACTAAAAGCGAGCGGCGGAGGATAGTTTATTTCCATCATTACAATTTTTTAGGTGTGTGTGTGTGTTTGCAGGAGGCGGAATTTTTAATCAGCTAAAAGTTGCGAGCAAATACTGCTGCCTGTGGAATCAATCCATTAAGAAAAACTGATATTGCAAATTGTATCAATTCAATTAGGGCGGTATCAATGTTTTAATTAAATCTGATTAATGGAATCAATGCATTAATGTATGTAATAATGCAGCAAACGTTTGTTACGGTCGAAAGTTGGGCGAGTTATTGTGCGGACGCCCGGAAGCGTTGGCGGTATTGTCTGTTTTGCCCTCCCTATTTGCATTTAACGGCCGCGTGAATTTCGATCATTCGGATAACTAATACCTCGGAGAGGCCGGTGTGCTGGTCCTCGCCGGTACTTACATTACACATCATTTTCATTCTTGTCACATGCGCGCTGCAAAATATAATTGCACGTTTGCATTCGCATCGCGGCCGCATCATAATTGTTTATGTATTCGGTGTTATTAATTGAATTACATTGGTAAACCGCAGTGGAATCAACAATACATTGCGTTGTGGCCACTCAACATTTATTATCAATTTAAATTATGTACGGAATATTGCTGAAAGCTCATGATACCGACAAGCAGAGATTGTTTTAACGAAACAACACGGAACTTCTATCGTCATGGGCAATTCAAGCCGGTTTATTTTCTGCCAGCAAATACAGTACCGATTTTATTTGGTGGCAGACAATAAACTAAAAACTAGTGGGTGATCTCTACGCATAAAATTGATTTTCTCATCATATACAAGACTATATGTGAAAGGTTTGTTTAGTTATATATTATTAAAAGCGTAGTAACAACCACGTATTATTGTGTAAGTTATCAAAATCGTGCACTTTTTATCTAATCAGCTAATCAAGCAATAACAAACATCATCTGTTTACCCACTAGTTCGACGAAAACCGTTTGACATTTGAAAAGCGAATAACTATCAGCCCAAAGGGGTTTCTGCAGTAAAGGGAGAAGTTCAGAGGAGTCTAATCATCTAGTATTTACTTTCACTGCAAAAAAAACTCTATGAAAACTCTGAAAAAGTGGGATTCGAATAATTTATCTAGTTGCCTTTTACCTTTCAGTGTAGGCTATTACATTTACATTACTTAACAATTATTATTGTTGTTTATACATTTGTAAATTCTTTCCACTCTTTTCTGTTCTTCGCCAATTCTCTTACTTGTATAACTGTCTTTCCTTTCTTGATTATTATTTCCTCTATTCTGTTGTCCCACTCTTTTCTTGGTCACCTCTTCTTCTTTTATTTCCAGTTCTTGCTCCCCATACCTGTTTTGTTTGATTATTTTTGTCCATCCTAATTAAATGTCCCCACCAGTTTAGATGTTTCTTTTCTATATTCTTTTTTATAGCTTCAATTTCCAATTCTTCTCTGATGTCATCATTTCTTATTCTGTCTCTTCTGGTAACTTGTTTTACTCCTCTGAGATATTTCATTTCCATTGCCTGTATTCTACTTTTGTCCCTCTTCGTTAGATTCCATGCGATAAAAATAATTCTCACAATTAAAAGGCGGATTGAAAAAAAATATATTCATATTCATACTTTCTAGTGTAAATATAAGAACGTTTTTATATACTAAGGTTTAAAAAATATGCCATCCAAATGGTGGCATTGACGGTCGTTACATATATCGAGACGTGTTTTGAAGTTTTTCATTAGTTTCACAAATATATCGGGCGAAATTCCTTAAATATTTTCTTTAATGGCCACATTTAGTTGGTCCGAGGATTGAGGACGATGTTTTTTAAACCTTGGCCTTGAGGTACCCCCATAGAAAAAATTCGCAGAGACTTATATCAGTCGAGCACGGTGACTATGGAGATCACTCGACCAGGGAACATTTCATAAAAAATTTCGCGCGAACGACGTTTTGTATGTGCCGAAGCTCCATTTTGCTCCTCTAGGTTGTGTTCTTCCCCATATTCTACATTTATTGTGTTCAATCGATACAATGATAAGTTAGAGAATTATAAATCAACTGCCAGGGCCACAATTTGGACGGTATAATTTTAAAACCTTAATATAAAAATACTTTCTTATATTTACACTTAAGAAGTGAAAAGTGATTGGTGATACATCATGCCATTATTTTTCAATCCGCCTTTTAATTACGGGTGTTATTTCAGACGGACCCTATATTTATTTTAATAAATAAAATCATTTTGTTAAGAAATTAAATATTGTATATGATAAATAAAATAATTTGTTTTTTGTTATCACACCAAAGTGTCGGGTTAAAATAAAATGCGCAATTTTATATTCACCGTGTGTGTGCTTTATGACATTAATAAAATCATAATTGATACAACATCAAAATCGACAGTTTACATTACAATCTGCCATCGCATTAACAACACAGGTAGTTTTAATAGGAAATCTGTCAATACGGAATTATTCATTAGAATTTCGATAAACACGCACACACAACGCCAGTCGGTTGCTCCAAACAAACAGATTCGGTTGCAAATTTACAATGATTTAAGGACAACAGGAAGTTGCAAACAACGGATTGCAAACAACTATTGTTTAGAAATAGAATGCAAAAATTCTTTAACTTTTTTTGTACAAGCGTTATTGATTAATATAGTTGCATATAAGTGCCTGTATATTTGACTAATTGCATTAGTTTGTAGTACATCTGCGGACAATAATTTCAAACTTGCGAATACCAACTTCATAATGGTAATTTAATACGAATCCAATAATTATCTACAGAAACTCGGCAGGGATGTCATAGAACAATTATGGGGATGACGTTGCTTAACATCGTGCAGTTTATATCATAATTATCAGAATACAAAGTTAAGTAATAATATACAAAGAGACGATTTAATCTTTCTAAATATGTTTCGTTCATATTTTAATGCGAACAAAAGTTAAATTTCATGTGATTCTCCCATATATTTTTCCATAATTGTATATGATTCAATCAATGCACTTGTTTAATTAACCCTTTTGGCCCTGCTGGTGGCATTTGCCACCATAATATTTACAGGCCTCTACTTGCTATGCCTTTCCATATGTTTGTTTGCTTTTAATCACTAGATTTCATTCCAACAAGGTATTTTAAATAAAATCTATGTGTGTGAATAAGTGAATTAATAATTGACAATCATTTTCAAATTTAAAAATTTAGAGCTGGAAGGGTTAAGTCTTCATTTATAAAACATGCGTAAAACAGTGTAGTACAAGGGTTCAAGTCGCTTCAATTCGTGTATACAAATACTCAATTTTATTTTTATATGAGTGTTGGTGATATTTAGTTGTTGTTTAGTGTTGTATACATTATAGATTGAATGTATACAACAAAACTAATGACATAATTATAAAAATATGAAGCAGTTAAAAAATATCCTCAGACCAGGACGTTGCGTAGAATCAAATTATGTACTATTTCAGTTAATCTGAGTTTTCGACCTCTTGGAGACTTGGGAGGGGCAAAAAACTTTTAAATTGTCGGATTTTGTTCAGTGTTTTGCTTATATTTTCTAAACCATGGTGTTTTCGAGGAAAATGTATGAATACAAAGTTGTAGCATCAATTTTCCTTCAATTTTCATTGATAAACGTTATTTTTATCCAATACTTACCGAGATACAGCAGTTTAAAGATGGCGCAAATTTCTCAACTTTTGAAAAATACTAGAAAAATGCATGTTTCTGCTTCTTAACTTTTATTTTTCGACATATAAATATATATATATATATATATATATATATATATATATATATATAAAAGACCTTTATTTGGCATATCAGCCCAACCCTTTACACAAATTACAGCCGAAAAAAAACAATACTTTCACAGAAAGAAATAAAAAAGAAACCAAAAATAAAATACAAATTAACAGAAAATACATAATTTTTTTAACCACTAAAATAAATCCCCTATATATATATATATATATATATATATATATATATATATATAAAAGTTTCTATCATATACTTCTCCCGTTATAATAACACTAGTTTGTGAGATGGCCGTTTGTGCTATCAAGGCATCGGCATCTTATGTTGCCTGCTTAATCTGAATTGCTTCCAATTCCGACATCAGCAGTGAGATGAAGTTTTTATTGTCGGTGTTATTTTTCAGCAAGCCTTTCATAACCAGGACCACATTTGCCATAAGTTATTTACATATCTGGTAAAATAGTAGAACATGTAAAATGTTGATATACACTTTATTTGTGTTGTTCTTCAAAAAGTACACATAATTAAAAAGTGAATATATTAACTGATATGGCACTAAAACAATTTCCAACGTAATTCATGATAAAACTCGTATTTGATGTAGAGTTCATGTACAGTAAATCCGGAAATGAAATTACGGAATCACATCATGACGGACGCCATTTAATGCTGGACATAAAATAAATCTCAACCCAGGCAGGGTTTTATATTGACATAAAATCCACACATTACGGATTCAAAGCTGCAGGGGGTGTAGGGTTACAAAAAAAAGTTCCCAAAGCGCAAAATATTAAAAAGTATAATTTCCCAATATTAAAACTTTTATTTGGGCGGCGGCATATGGACATTAAACTGAAAAGAAATCTAATAATTCAAACTTTTGTTCGGTATATTAAAAATCCGCGGGAATCGATTGGGCACTGCTACACGCGTTTAGCCCTCCCCTCCCGCCAATACTAAATTACAATTCCTGCAATAAAAGCGACCGCAGTAAGTCAAACTTAAGCGCAGACTACATAAGGTGTGCTGTTCATTATCGTGCCGCATGTAATGGCCCGTGGAGGGCACCAGATGGCCTGAGTTATGGCGCAAACAAGCGCCAGATATGCACCACCTCCAAAACCAACCAATATTTATTGCTGATTGCGATTTATAACTGCTATTCTTAATGTAATGTGCATCGTCTTTATAGTATATATGTTTGAGTATACACATACAAATGTATTTCAAACATACTATTTCAAACCAATCTATTTTCAAATAATCTTATACAGGGTTTTTTAATTGGGTACAAAAAAGATACAACTATTCCCCTAGGAGGAAAGTTAAACGCCATCTGGCGGCACCACATTAATTAGCAATGCACACCCATATGGTAATAACCGTCAACATACTCATGCCATCAGAATCACCGGGTGTTATATAATATTATTCCCTAGAATGCACTACCCGGTGATCTTGATGGCATGAACATGTTGACGGTTATTACCATATGGGTGTGCATTGGTAATTGATATGGTGCCGCCAGATGGCGTTTAACTTTCCTCCTAGGGGGATAGTTGTATCTTTTTTGTATATAACCACACGAGATATTATGTAAATTCATCCTCACTAGCTGAGCTACACTGATGAGATTTAATAAGATCGAAATCTAGATATGTAGATTGCTAAGAGGTGGATTCACACTTATATGTGTAAGACTAGTTGATATAAGACGAGTTTTAAGATTCGTTGAAGAAACCGGGCCACTGTGGATGTTGGACGGATCATGATGTTAGAAATAAACTAATGAAGCCACCAAAAAAAATTCTGCCGTCATTAAACGTATTCATATTTACAATAAACTGCCTGAAATAAGCAAACCCAATTAATAAATTTCTTGTTTCGATTTTTGTTGTTAAATGCGTTTCGAATTGACAATAAATTAAAATGATTCGAAATAGTCTAGTGTTATATTTATGATTTAAAATTTTATGTATCCAAATTTTATAGAAATATATGATAAAAAAAATATATTTATAAATAATTCATATCACTAAATGGCCAATTCATACATAAAATATTAGCTAGCCCTTCAAATATAAAAAAAATACGCTGCCATGTATTTTCAAGCTATTAAATATCTAAAAGCTTCCGCCCAAACCGCTTTTATTGAAATTCATGCATTATTAATGGTATTAAAAGCTCCCGTTTAATTATTCCAATAAAATAAAATCGTTTCGTTTCACAGTTGTCACTTTTGTATTCCGCTTGTTAAATTTTAATTTGCCGCCCCACGTCCCCCCCTGATTATATTCTAACCGCCCACAAAACGTAATTATTCCGGGCGATAGAGCAATAAACATAGGGTTGCGCCAGTATTTTCTGCATTCGCCCTAAAAGTTTGAAACTTGTCCGTGCCGCGCTATCGTCACGTCCGTCGCAAGTGACATGAGTAATAACATATCTCGTATAACATCAGGCAAGACCTTTCATATTTTTCCCCGTAGCGTTTTACGAGTCCCCGACATTTCTCGTATAAATATACAAAACTTTTAGCATGCGACCATATCGCGGGATAACATTTTTATTGCTATCATTATGGGTTACGCTTTGGAGCGCAATTTTATTTGCGCGTAATTTTTTTTACATAAATTGATATTTTATGACACCTTTTATATGCAGCTTAAAATAATAATACTGCTTTTTTATATCTAGTTGTGCCTTTACTTGCAGTACGATCATCACAAAATAAATATAAAAATATTTTAGTCGCATTTTCAATTGCCATACATTTTTTTATTATGTAGTGAGTGAGAGTATGGTTAACATTTATTTTATTAAAAATAATAATAACAAACATTGCCTTACATTTTTTATTATACAGCGAGTGAGAGTATGGTTAACATTTATTTTATTAAAAATAATAATAACAAACATTGCCTTACATTTTTTATTATACAGCGAGTGAGAGTATGGTTAACATTTATTTTATTAAAAAAAATAATAACAAAAATTGCCTTACTTTTTTTATTATACAGCGAGTGAGAGTATGGTTAACATTTATTTTATTAAAAATAATAATAACAAACATTGCCTTACATTTTTTATTATACAGCGAGTGAGAGTATGGTTAACATTTATTTTATTTAAAAAAAAATATAACAAAAATACTATTAGACTCAACTTTCTAGCGTTTTAAATTAACCGATTAAGCCCCAAGAAATTTTTAAAATACAGCAGATAGATTATCGTCTGGTTTCTCCAACGAATGTTAACTAATTTAAGACCGTCTCTTAATAATAACACGGTCTTAAAGCGTTGCACCAAACAAAAATCGGATCTTAAAACGATAAGACGGTTGTAAGACAAAATAAGAACTAATTATATGTTTGGTGCAACAGAATAAAAATTTAATTCGTGGTTATATATAAGACGAGTTTATATAAGACGAGTTTATATAAGACGAGTTTATATAAGACGAGTTTATATAAGACGAGTTTATATAAGACGAGCTTATGTAAGACGAGCTGATGTAAGACGAGCTCTAAGATTCGTTGGAGAAACTGGGCGTAAGGTACCCGAAAAAGTTTTCAATCCGAAATAGATGAAATAAGTAAGAAGAGCGCTCCACAACAAAAAGCATAGTAACCGGAGGAAGATTGAAATAGAACACAGTTAGACATAAACCAATGTATCTGTATCTATTCTGATTAGCATTACACTGTGAATTGAGCTACTTTGGCTGTGCAATTAATAAAACTGCTACTTTGTGTTTGGCCTCGATAATAATGCGCCCCCGCTTGTCCTAAGCTCAGCTTTAAAGTGGGCTAATTTATTATCCGAGCGCGGCGCGCGCGAGCCGCTTTTTAAAGCGGCCGCTTTAGTTTTAAACTTGTGCCCTTTTCAAATTTACGTCCTTTTCAGCTAAATGTCAGCTTGATAAAGGAACTGAAACGGAATAGGAACGCGTTGCGGATTAATATGGGGTGTTTTGATTAAAATTCGGCGTAACTTGGCAAAGAGATTAATTCGGATATTTAGTGGTCGATCTTATGTCTGTGTTTTTACTATTAAATTAGTAGTATAAAAGCAGCTATTTATGGTAGTACTTATGTATTGATGAGCGGTTACCCTCTACTGCAAAATATGTGTAGCAGGGATAATATATCATTTAATATATTTTTAGTTGAATATTTGACAAATTTTCCAAATGCGACTTTACTTTTGTTATTAACCCTAAAATTTTAGATGTAACTCTTCAATGACCATATAACTCGTTACATACAAAATATATTATTCTTCTTCTTTAGCCTGAATTCGTCCACTCCTGGGCATAGGTCTTTTATAGTTGTTTCCACGACATTCTATCATGCATTGTTTGCGCCCAGTATCTCCCTGCGAAATTTTAAGATCATACCGCCAACGTTTTTGTCTTCCCAAGGCTTTTTCATTTCACTGGGGCACCACTGTATAATATTGAATAGAATCAGCATCTACTTTGTGATAATTCATTATAATAAATAAATAAAACGAATTTTTCGTTTTATTTATTTACCACTGTATAATTTTCCACCTGATAGTGTCCTGTCTAACTACATAACCCGTCCATCGCCACTTGAATTAGGAAATGCGTTACGTAAATTCCGTAAAGTCAGTTTACGTATGTCCTCGTTTCTTACTCTATCCCTCCACCTGCTGGGGTCCTTACCACATTACCGGTCCATTGCCACTTGAATTTGGGCAATGCAATTGTCATGATTTCATTTTAAGTATTCCCTCGTTTCTTACTCTGTTCCTCAAAATAATTTACAAAATGGCTCTTTGTGTGGTTTGCAATCTGGAAGCACATTTCTTCGTTAGCCCCATGGTTTATGGGCCGTATGTTATAACTGTCGCTCTCAGTGCCCTCGTGCCATCCATGGACCCACTTGGTGTATCTTTTTCCTCATCCATGCTGCATGGGGAAACACTTCTCACTGTTATTCACAATTGTAACCTCCGTTGCCTTCTCCTTCGCGGCCTTAGACGTTGCCCCTCTCTTACGTGGTATACGGCGGTCCTACAATCAGGTCTCCTGGTATAACCGGTGCTAGTACCTCCACCGAGTCCGTAGATATAGTGCGATAGGCCGGGGTGATTCGAAGAGTGCCTCTCTGCATTGCGCTGGGTTGGTGTTACATTAAACCAAACTGCTAGGGCAGCATAGTTGGGCGCGCGAAACGTCTGCCAGCAACCTTCATTTTCTCACACAGGCCTTCAATATTGGGAACAGGCCGGGCCAGAACTGCTTTCATCCTGGCGGCTTTTTGTGTGGCCTCCAGCACCTGTGCCATGTGGTTGGTGTTTGCCTCCAACATTATCTCCAGATACCGGATTCTTTTGGCAACGGTGAATCCGCGTCCGAGTAACATAGTTGTGGTGACATCCTGAATGCCTGCCCTCAAGGAGAGCAGGGCAACTCTCAGTTTTGGCCACTGTTAGCCCAGTGCCCGCCATCGTCTTCAAAACTTGTTTTGCGTTCATGTTGGTTTGTCCCAGGTCTCGTCCTCGGGCGATTATCGCTATGTTGTCGGCGAAGGGGATAGCGCTCACGTCCTCAGGTAGTTTACGCCTTAGGGAATCATCATAGTTCACGTTCATAGAGAAGGGGGCCAAGCACGGATCCTTGTGGAATCATTCTGCCGTCACCTCGAAACTCAACGGCCGTCCTTTGTACGACCCTCTGGCCGCTGATGTATCTTGCGACGAGCCTGGTTCCTCCTCCTTCGCAGTGCATCCATGATGGTCACACCCATAGCAGCGTGTTACATCCAGGGTAACCTTCATACAATGTCTGCGTGCCCTCCACGTACCTGTATTTCTTCTCGTCCGGTACTAGGATTGGAGTAACTCATTTGGTGCTCCAGTACCCTTTGTACCCCATCGCCTAGCCCTATTTGCTTCAATGCCACCTCTTGGCACAACCAGAAGGTCTTTTTCTTCTTTCAGCTTTTGGACGCCCTGGTCGGGACTGTAGCCTCTGACTAAGGTCCTGTGCCATCTGATCTTGGTTAGTTGTCTGTAGGCTTTCCATGTCTTATTTTTATACATTATATATATATATATATATATATATATATATATATATACAAAATTTTCCTCAAGAGAGCCCGGCCCATAGCGTCCAGCGCCACCTCCTTGCACTGGTCAGGACTGTGGCCTGTAATGAAGGTTCTCTGCAATCTGGTGCGAATCACTCGTCTGTAGGCTTCCCATATTTGCTAATGTTTTTGTCCTCATGAGGCCCAAGAGAGCCCGGCCCATAGCGTCCAGCGCCACCTCCTTGCACTGATCAGGACTGTGGCCTATAATGAAGGTCCTCTGCAATCTGGTGCGAATCACTCGTCTATAGGCTTCCCATATTTTCTAATGTTTTTGTCCTCATGAGACCCAGGCTCATAGCGTTGTATCACTCACCTCCTTGCACGGCTGTATACAGTAGGTGATGTAGTGGTGGTCGCGCACTGTCGTCTCTTCCAGCACGCGCCAGCTGTTTTCCTCTTCTCATCAGCTGCATTATCAAGCTTGATGCTTCTCTTCTCCATACCTGAGGCATATCTTGCGTCGCATCAGGCTGACACATAGCTTCATGCCACTGCACTGCGGCCACGGGTGGCCTATTGTGCTCCCCCATAGCTATTCCTCATTCATGAGCTCTGTGTCTGCAATGAAGTCCACAAGTCTCGTGAATGGGCGAGCTTAAATCTCTTTTTGGTTCATTCGCGTTGAATCAAAGACCTTTTTCCTGCCTGAGTTGAATGCCTCGCAGCTAGTTATTACATATAGTGGGGTTTCTTCTTCTTCCCCACAACCTCTGCACGTTTGTGATTTGTCTATCTCCATTGTGTGCAAACACCTGCACCAATTAATGTGCAGTGTCCTGTTAGGAGTCCTAGAACATTTCTTAATTGGTTCCTATTTAGTTTTAAGATTTCTTCAGTATCCTCCGTACTGGGAGCCTTAATGAACCTCTTCGAGTGTTTCATTCAAGTTTGGGCTTCCCAGTATTGGCTGTGGCTTTCTTTGATGCTTTTTTTCGAGTTATTCCTTGCGGTTCTATATGGTATCCCGCAGGTTGGTTCGGGGCCAATGAATTTTAATTCGCTCGCCTCTTTTGCCAATTTGTCCGCTCTTTCGTTGCCTTTGATTCCTTGATGTCCCGGTGCCCACACAAGTGTTACTTTGTTTCGGGCTCCCAGTATCATCAGGTCTTCAATGTATTCTATGACAACTCTTATTTATTCACGCTGGAGTCTAGAGCTCTCAGCACTGCTTGACTGTCTGTCACAATATTGATTTCCTTCTTACTATAGTTTCTTTTCAATAGAGTTTTAACGCAGCATTGAATTGCGATAATTTCTGCTTGGAACACGGAGGTATGGTCTCCAAGCTGGAGTCTTGTGCCTCCTGCCGAGTTGTTCTCATACACTCCTATTCCTGTCCCTTTGTTGGATTTAGAACCATCGGTAAACCAGATTGATCCTTTGAGTTTTTGCATATAGCGCATTCTGCCCTATCTGATGTTACTACCTTCTAAGGTTTCGTCATGTGGAGTGTTTATTGTCCTGCCGGGACGCATTCTTCGAATGTACTCTTCGGTTTTCCCTAACGCTAGATGGGTGTGGTCTATGGATGAGTCGTATGACTTTCCCATGACGTTAGTTCTGTAGATTGCTCTTTTGGCCTCTGTCTCCACTTTGATGTGAAGTGGAGGCAGGTCCAATATAACCTCTATTGCGGCGGTGGGGGTTGTTGCCATTCCCCCTGTTATTCCTAGACAGGCCATTCTTTCCACTTTGTCTAGTATTTTCCTGCTTACCTCGTTTGAGGCTTTATGCCACCAGATTGTTGGTGCGTAAGTCATAATAGGGCTTATAACCCGAGTATAGAGCCAGTACATTTTTGGTGTTAATCCTCAGTTTTTTCCGAACATTCGCCGGCATGCCCAGAACGCTTTCACGGCTTTGTTTGTAATCTTTTTCATATGCTTGAAGGTCTAGGGTTACACCTAGATATTTCACTTGCCCCTCCTTTTGTATTTCTCTGCGAACAGCGTCGGTATTTTTATCTTATTAAAGTTAATTAAGTCTACGTGTAAATTGTACTAAAGAGGTTTTTCGGGATTAACCGTGAGGCCCTCTATTGCACACCACCGTTCCACGTGTTTGAGTGGGATTTCCTCATACTGTTCTTGTTAGTGCTCTTGGACATGACGTAGTAAGTGAAAGAACCCTTTTTTCTAACGTGTCCTGGTGCAACTCCGCACTTCTGTTGACCTGATGATGATCGCTACTCCTTCTTCCTTCATGTATTGGTCCGCTAGTTCGTGGTTGGTCTACGAATTGACGGACCAAGACAGTCCAGTGTTTCTTCTACTGGTGATCGCTTGGTTCGTGTGGTTCTGTATTTGGACTACAGCGATCCTCGTAGTGGGTTTGTCTTCCACTCCTTTGATTAGGGCCACCTTCGCGAAGGTGGCCATTTGCCATTCCTCGGCTAGGACTTTAGCAGCCTTATCGTAGGTAGCTTGGTCACGAATAGTCATTCGTACGTACACCTGTCGCATACCAATGATGAAACAGTTGTTTAGTTTGTTACCATGGTTAACAGACCACTTGTAGAATAGATTCCCAGTGCAGCGTTGCTGGCCATAGTTCATGCATTTTGCACTCCTTTTTTGAGCACTAGACTAGTTTAGTTTATAATAATTTTATGACAAGTAATAATTGAGTTATAATATTACTTGCTTGAATTTATAATATAATACATAATGAATTAATCATGCATGAATTTTTTTAAACCTCTCCCAACATTCAATTAACATTTACTACCACCCTCATTTCTTGTAATAGCATTTAATGTTGACGAGCTCGCGATAGGTTTTACATTTACATCTCTATTCCACTCGGAACATCATTAGCGTTCGATTTATATGACTGGCAATCCCCAATTTCCCTATTTTATTCTATGCCCGTTCGAACCCGGACGAGGCGACGCGAAGAACGGGAATCAATACGAAAAGGCAAAAAAAAAGGGGGCAGCTCGGAACTAATAGCGCGGCCCCGTATTATTTATAGAAATGTCATCCGCAGGAGCAGTACACGTTATGCATATCGATATTACGACATAATGCCGAATGAATAATTCACGCCGACTGACAGTAGTAGCCGCCACCTTAATTGTCAATTAATCTGTCAGTGTAGTTTTTTTACACTTCAACGTCACAGGTTGTTTCCTTTTCTGCTTGTACAATGCTTGCGGTATGGACTTTATTTCTATACGCGCTGCACCCGATCGGCGAAGGGGGTAAATATTCTATTATCTATCAATAATTCAGCGGTATACATTACGCGCCCCGCGCCCGTGGAATATGTAAAAATATTGTAATTCACCGGCTTCCGCATGAGTTGCGCTTATTGTCCGGAAAATGCTCTCCTCCACTTCTTTAATGTATTCATTGCCCGCATAATTATTCGCCGGCGTATGCTTCTGTTATACACTTTGCATTCAAATTTAACAACAAATTTGGCGCCGGCGTCGTAAAAGACGCCCAAAAATTGCGCTGATAACGGGAAATTATGGCGCCGCGTGCATGAAATAATAAGGGCCCGGTTTTAATATGGATTTACTTCGCCCTCCTCCGTTTAGACTTTATAAATATTTAGTAGGAGTTTTCAGTTATGTAATTTTTATGTACAAGCCGTGGGCCCATAATGAAATAACTGCTTCGACACATTTTTTATATAACTAATGTTATGCATTATAAACAGAAGTATACTAAATTCATAGTAAATATAAGCTCGGTTTTATAATAGGTGAGATAACCGTGATTATATTGTTATATGTTGCATAAATTGTTTTTACCTTTCTATTTTATATCCTCATGCACATTTTTTTTATATATGGCAACGTCGCATCATGTGTCAAAGTTGTCAAAAGTGAAGTTAGAATCACGGTGCAACTCCCTTTTAAGGCAATGATGTTTTGGAGATGAGCAAAACTTTATCTCTAAAATATCAACTAGCCCATGAATCCATGATGGCCGACCAACGTTACCTAGCAACGGCATCTGTTGCAAATAGTTGTGCTATATTTTGGAAAAACCTACTCAATAAGGCACCTTACACGATCAATATTACTGTCAATATATATCAAGGACAGCATTACTGTACGATAATATGTTTAAAATTTTCATTATTCTAAACTGTTGCCAGTATTACTCATCGTGTAAGGTATAGTAATGATGTAATGAAGAGAATACTGATCTTTATAAGGATAATTGATTACTTGATAAATATAGAGGATTGAAGAAAATATTGACAGTACTAGGATTGACAGTATTATTGACCGTGTAAGGTGCCTTACACGGTCAATAATACTGTCAATATTTGCTTCAATCCTCTTTTTATATTTATCAAGTAATCAATTATTCGGATAAAGATCAGTATTCTCTTCAATGCATCATTAATATACATTACACATGTAATACTGGCAATATTTTAGAATAAAGAACATTGTAAGCATATTATCGTACAGAAATACTGTCATTATTCTAAAATATTGACAGTAATATTGATCAATAATACTGTCAATCCTAGTACTGTCAGTATTTGCTTCAATCCTCCTTTTATATTTATCAAGTAATTAATTAACCGGATATACAGCAATATTCTCTTCATGTCATCGTTACTACACCTTACATGATAAGTAATACTGTCAATATTTTAAAATAATGAACATTTTAAACATATTATTGTACTGTAATAGTCATTATTCTTAAATATTAATAGTAATATTGACCTTGTAAGGTGCCTTTATAAAAGCACCTTACACGGTCAATAATAGTGTCAGACCTAGTACTTACTGTCAGTATTTGCTTCAATCCTCCTTTTATATTTATCAAGTAGTCAATTATCAGGACAAACGTCAGTATTTTCTTCATTACATCGTTACTATAACTTACACGATAAGTAATAGTGACAAGATTTTAGAATAATGAATATTGTTACAGTAATACTGTCATTATTCTAAAATATTGACAATACTATTGATCGTTTAAGGTGCCTTTTTCGGAGGACGATTTATCGTATCATTTTCGCTGGGTTAGCCTTCCATACCGATTGGTTACCACATATTAGACTAGGATACTCATGTTTCCAGGGTTCACCTTTGTTGAGGCTTCCTGGGGGTGAGAAAAGGCTGTGTAACAATATCTTCCTGTATGATTGTCGTACACCTACACTACCCCATTTTTAACCTCTATTACTTAATATATACGAGGTTATTAGACCACTGCTTATATTTAATAAAAAAAGAACCATCACCCAAAGTGATCAAAAGTTTGGGCAAATATTTAATTTTTTATAAAATTTTCATTCCTATTCGTTATTTATGTCTCCTGCTATATTCATAAATTGCTTTTTGAGAGTGAGAACTTTATGTTCTCTTGACGCACAGTTAAATTTTACTCTCTAGGGTGTTATTTTTGGATAAATGATTCTTTTAAGTCATGAAATATTCACCACAAACGTCGTGTAATTATTTTCGGTGCAATGCAAGAGTTAAAACAATAAAATACGGCTGCTACATTCATAATACATTGACAAATCTTTCAAACTTTTTTCACTCTTTGAAAATACAAAAAGTACAAAACAAGTAGCTTTTTCGGATTTAATTTTCTTAAATTACCGCTGAAAACTTTTTACTTGTTGCCGTTCTCTTATTGTGGCCACGCCGCCACCGCCACTCCCGCCACCGCCACTCCCGCCGGAATAAAAGCAATAAAGTTTTCAATTCGCGGAGGTCTCGTTACGGCCGCAGAGAGAGCGTCTGCGTTTTAATTATAGAAACTGTGATTAAACTATAATTATATCATCGCAAGGAATACAAATTACCGTTTTAAATAAATGGGAACTAGGAAATGCAATATGAGTTGAAGGGGTATGAATTATACTGACACTCAGTACGTACAAGGGGTTATACAATTCTTTTCTCAGCATGTCAGCAAGCTCACAGTATATATATATATATATATATATATATATATATATATATATATATATATAAATCTGAATTGCAAATTTTGTAAATTATGTTAATTGCCAGTTTCTATGTTCATTAACTCTGCATAGTAAGTTAACACCACATTTATCTATACTATGTTCAATTAATTATAAGCATATTGTACTATAGTCGATTATCCTGATGATGCTCGAAATTAAACGAGCGAAATATTGATATATTATAAAAGGAGTTTCACTGTCCTCGCTGTTTCCCAAAAATAACTACAGGTCGTTTTAGACAAGACAATTTCTTAGCTCAAAAGTTGTTCAAGAAATGAATTCATATATCCTCCTCCCATACAATTTGTCCTTGACAAATAGAACGCGTTATATTTTTCTATTCGATCTACCATCCAATTCAATATTTCAAATAAGTTGCGGTGTGTGTGTATGTATGTGTGTGTGTTTATTTATTAATAAATGTTTGTTTTTAATTAAACGAGTGTCAATATTAATGTGCTGAGGTCCCTCTTGATATTAGCGACTATTAAATTATGGTGGATGCGCCGGGCGACACTTTCATAAAGTTAATATTTTTCTCAATTATTATTATTCTACTGTCTTAATACATTAACTGCTGCTGTAATTATTGGAAAAGGGATCCCTGGACCGCGTTATTTAATTAAAATACATCACCGGACCTACAATACTATGATTTTGTATGGTTTTGTATTTTTTCTTCCTATTACTTCTGGGTGCCTATTACATACATGCGGCGTAAGATGTTATATCAGCGAAATAAAGAAAATTAGAGTTATGAATATGCAATATATGTTTTAGTTTGATTTTTATATGCAATTCGAAGATATATTGGCAGTTTCTACTCAGATTCTACTCGCGGAATATAAATTTAGTAGTATATATCTTTTTTTCGTTCCCACTTTTCATTATTTTCATTATATTCATTAACACTGATTACAAATGCTACATGTACATTTTGCAAATAATAATCGTGCCTGCAACCTTTTAGTATTATTAAAAGGCTCACTTTGTTCTTCATACCGCGTTCGTGAACATAATACATTATTTCCGCATCACAAAGGGAATGCGAAACAAATAAATACGAGGATTTTTCTTGATTTCCTTGTCATAACGTTATGATTACATTATTATATCGGCGATCTTGGGCCTGGTGTGCCGGTAATATCCTTGTCAAAAAAATAATCCTCAGTCGGTGAAATTCGTGAGATGCCGAAAATGGCGCATTAATTAGTAGTAATGGAGCGGCAGGCGGAAGTGCTCGTGTGTGTGTGTGCCGCGCTATAATTTCGCAATTATTAAAAAGGGCGTGAGCCTCCCCCAGGACTAAGAGATTGCTTTCCGTCGAGCACGCGATCGCTAACTAATTTATATAATTTTCTTTTTGTTTTTCCAGTATGCACGACGAACATCGAAGAAGTCGAAGCGCACGTGGGCACGACGATCGCGCTGCCGTGTCGCGTCGACACCGGCCAGTGCGGCGACCTGCACAGCGTGAAATGGTATCGCGACACTTCCAGGATATACGTCTTCAGCCAGATTGGGGGGATTGCCCGGGCGGAGGGAGATGCTACGGAAAGGTGAGTGGTGGCAATTCCAGGCGGTGATTTACTAGCGGTGGTCTCGTATGTAAACACGGCGTTTTGTTTTGGTGCGGCGTTATTAACTGCCGGACGACGGGTGGCGGTGTGGCGCCCGGTTGGGGGGGTGGTGGCGCTGAAATGTTGGGAATGCAAGGGGAAAAACTGTGAGCGATAAGTTGGCATCGTTTGCAGTGCTATATCGTCATAATAAAATAAAAATGGGGTGGAAGAAATAGCGGAGGTCATAAAAAATCTAATATTGTGGCTGCCGCTGAATTTTTCAAATAATTTAGGAGAACTGTGCCGGACGAATTATTTATGAATATTTTTTTTATTGGTTAGGGCTCTTTTCTATATTGACTACTGTATGAACAAGGAGACGAAAAACCAATTTTTATTTGGCTATCAGCCATTTATTATATTTAATCTTCTAAAACAAATATCTCCCTTTTTACAGAAAGATTACTCATTTTTCTTTGCCATTTTTATTTCATCATTAAGTATATATAGTAGTAAAGCCTTATTGGCATATTTTTCGCTTACATAAAATCATAATCAAGTATGAAACTGTTCAATATGGCCTCAGGTTAAAACAGTCTTATCTTCTTTTGATGGAACAATTAAAGCTAACCACTGAGTCTTCCACGAAGAGGTTTACTACTTTGTTCAGCTATTAGTTTATTGACTGATTTATTATGTAGAATTATATATATATATATATATATATATATATATATATATATATATATACATCCAACCCGTCAGGGGTGCGATTTTTTAAAATTATATAGGAAATTATAGCACTTTTTCTTACCCTACTAAAGTTAGATTTGTAATTTTTGACTTTAACTCCCTAGAAAGTATGCAAAGAGTTAGCTATGTAATTCAAAATTTATAGTCACTCAACATGACTACTTATGAAAATAATAAAGTCTATTTCATGAAATTGTGAAAATTGTATAGGGTATTATAGCACTTTTTGCTACCCTACTAAAGTTTGATTTGTAATTTTTACTTTAACTCCCTAGAAAGTATGCAAACAGTTCAGCTTAGTAATTCAAAATTTATAATCACTAAACATGACTATTTATGAAAATAATAAAGGCTATTTAATAACATTCTGAAAATGATATAGGGTATTATAGCACTTTTTGCTACCCTACTAAATTTTGATTTATAATTTTTGACTAACTCCCTAGAAAGTATGCAAACAACCAAACTATGCCCGTCCACTATTTCAAGTGGCTTGAACTATACACTACACTATTTATCCATAATTTTCTATGATTAAATTAATGTCATGTATTAATTGAAGACTAATTAAAAAAAAAATTGTAAAATAATGTAATGTATAGTTCAAGTCGTTTTAAATTACGAATTAAGCCTAAATTAACACATGAAATTAATTGAATAGAATATAAATTAATGGATAATCGTATAGTGCAGAGTTCAAGCCATTTGAAATAGTGAACGGGCATAGTTTGGTTCGTAGGGGCCGCCCGCCCACCCCACCTTTGCTCGCATAGTTTTTTTCAATAGATACAAATGTGTTAGATTATTGAAATCATACCAGGGAGAGTGTTATCCTATGGAAAAACTATGCGAACAAAGGTGGGGTTGTCGGGCGGCCCCCACCAACCAAACTATACCCGTCCACTATTTCAAATGGCTTGAACTATGCACTACACTATTTATCCATAATTGTCTATGATTAAATTAATGTCATGTATTAATTGAAGACTAATTAAAAAAATATATGTGAAAAATAATGTATAGTTCAAGTCGTTTTAAATTACGAATTAAGCCTAAATTAACACATGGAATTAATTGAATAGAATATAAATTAAAGGATAATAGTATAGTGCATAGTTCAAGTCATTTGAAATAGTGAACGGGCATAGTTTGGTTCGTAGGGGCCGCCCGACCACCCCACCTTTGTTCGCATAGTTTTTCCATAGGATAACACTCTTCTTGCAATTGTTTAAACAATATAAAACATCTGCATCCATTGAACAAAACTATGCCAGCGAAGGTGGGGTGGGCGGGTGGTCCCTACCAACCAAACTATGCCCGTCTACTATTTCAAACGACTTGAACTATGCACTACATTGGTCCTCAGTTTTTTTATACATTAGGCGTAAATTAATAAATAAAACTAAAATTAAATCATAGAAAGTAACAGATAACAGTGTAGTGCATAGTTCAAGCCATTTGAAATAGTGGACGGGCATAGTTTGGTTGGTAGGGGACCACCCGCCCACCCTTACCTGGCATAGTTTTGGTCAATGGATGCAGACGTTTTATATTGTTTAAACAATTGCAAGAAGAGTGTTATCCTATGGAAAAACTATGCGAACAAAGGTGGGGTGGGCGGGCGTCCAAAGGTGGGGTGGGCGGGCGGCCCCCACCAACCAAACTATGCCCGCTCACTATTTCAAATAGCTTGAGCTATGCACTACACTGTTATCCGTTATAACTATGTAATTTAAAATTTATAGTCACTCAACATGACTACTTATGGAAATAATAAAGGCTATTTCATGAAATTGTGAACATTATATAGGAAATTATAGCACTTTTTGCTACCCTACTAAAGTTTGATTTGTTATTTTTAACTTTAACTCTCTAGAAAGTATGCAAACAGTTGAGCTAAGTATTTCAAAATTTATAGTCACTCAGCATGGCTACTTATGAAAATAATAAAGGCTATTTGATAAAATTCTGAAAATAATATAAGGTATTATAGCACTTTTTGCTACCCTACGAAAATTAAATTTGTAATTTTTGAATTTAACTCCCTAGAAAGTATGTAAACAGTTGAGTTAAGTAATTCAAAATTTATAATCACTAAACATGACTACATATAAAAATAATAAAGGCTATTTCATAAAATTCTGAATATTATATAGGGTATTATAACACTTTTTGCTAACCTACTAAAGTTTGATTTGTAATTTTTGATTTTAACTGCAAACAGTTGAGCTAAGTAATTCAAAGTTCATAATCACTAAACATGACTACTCATGAAAATAATAAAGGCTATTTTATAAAAGTATGCAAATTATATAAGGTATTATAGCACTTTTTTCTACCCTACTAAAATTAGATTTGTAATTTTTGACTTTAACTCCCTAACAAGTATGCAAACAGTTGAGTAAAGAACTTCAAAGTATGTAGTCACTAAACATGACCATTAGTGAAAATACTAAAGAAATTTAAAAAATTATATGGAGAATTATAGCACTTGATGCCACCCTACTCATGTTTGATTAGTAATTTTTGAGTTTAACTCCCTAAAAAGTATGCTAAACATCGAGTTAAGTGACTCAAAGTTTGCAGTCACTAAACTTGACTACTTATGAGAAGAGTGATTGCAATTTTATAAAATTCTGAAAATTATATAGGTTATTATAGCACTTTTTCCTACCCTACAAAAGTTAGATTTGTAATTTTTGACTTTAAGTCTCTAGAAAGTATGCAAACAGTTGAACTAAGTGATTCAAAGTTTATTGTCACTCAACATGACTACTTATGAAAATAATAAAGGCTATTTGATAAAATTCTGAAAATAAAATAGGATATTATAGCACTTTTTGCTACCCTACTAAAGTTTGATTTGTAATTTTTGACTTTAATTACCTAGATACTCTGCAAACAGTTGAGCTAAGTAATTCAAAGTTTATAAGCATTAAACATGACTACTTATAAAAATAATAAAAGCTATTTCATAAAATTGTGAAAATTATATAGGAAATTATAGCACTTTTTGCTACCATACTAAAGTTTGATTTGTAATTTTTGACGTTAACTCCGTAGAATGTATGCAAACAGTTGAGCTAAGTAATTCAAAGTATGTAGTCACTAAACATGACTACGTGTGAAAATTCTAAAGATAAAATTCAGAAAATTATCTGGAGAATTATATCACTTGTTGCCTCATGTTTATTAGTAATTTTTGAGTTTAATTCCCTAAAAAGTGTGCTAAATATTGAGCTAAGTCATTCAAAGTTTGCAGTCACTAAACTTGACTACTTGTGAAAAGAGTGATTGCAATTTTATAAAAATTCTAAAAATTGTATAGGTGATTATAGCACTTTTTGCCACCTTACTAAACTTTGTTTTGTAACTTTTCAATTCTCGATCTTCAGCATAGCCTCCAGCGTCGGGTCCTTCTCTGGTCTGGACTAGATGAAATTGTCGTTTAAACATACTCCAGTGGTTCGGAATCCACGTTAAACTATAGGTCCACCATTAGTATCAGTTGCCAGCACTATAGGTAGAGAAAAGACCGATACGCCAGCAGTACCGTACAAGAGGTTGATACAGTAGTAGTTAGCGGTGTTTTCGTGTTACAAACGGTGTATTTTATATTGCAAATGATGTTTTAATACTGCCATAAACATCTAAAAACACCGATTGAATCTTGAAAAACCACAACAAACTTCACAGAAACCTCCGAAAAACTATGAAAGGTGATTCTCGAAAATTCACCCCGATGGCAGTTTAGCTACTTAGTGTTTACTATTTTATTATAGTAAGTAAGTATTGCCACTCCTCCTGTGTGGTAACTCCTTTCCGTATTATTTGGTACAACGTTTTTAAGGTGGTAGTCTTCTCCGCCTATTGTCTGGTTTCTCATAGGCCTAAGATGGCCCATTTTATATATTGTATTTCTTCTATTAGTTATTATATGTATTTATTTAGTTTTTTTTGTGCGAATGTGCTAGGTTTACTTCTAGCAGTTAAAATTCGTAATTGCTACAAAAGCCGAAATCTTAATTACTACAAAAGCCGTTTTCGTTTATCGTTCGGGAACTAAGCTAGCTAAGAACAGCTCCAGACCGATAAACGAAAGCGGCTTTTGTAGTAATTAAGAATTTTAATAGTAACAAAGCACTGTAACCTTTCGAATAGCTGTTATCGCCAACTATTGTCGCAATAAGGTGTGATTTCCAAAATAAATAAAAAAACATTTTAAAATAGTAAATAAGAATAAACGACGTAAAAATTAATCGCGCACTAGTATACTGATATCTGGGTATCGGACGATATCGTCAGACATTACGAAAAACTGCTGGAAATAAACCTACCACAATCGTACAATAAAAAACTAGATAAATAAATAGAATGACTAGAAGAAGAAATATACATAGAAATAGGAACAATCGTTTTACTTTGGCCCGCGTGTTAGTAAACACCCTGAATGTTCGTGTACTAATTCTTAATATATTACTTGTGTTTATACTATAATCAGTAAAAGTTTAGTGCATCATTAATTGTTTACTTCCCCGCTTTATGTTATCAATTTAAGTACGTATTTCAGAAACAAGCGTAGTGTATAAACTAAACAGCAATATAAATCATAAATATCGTGTTAACAAAACGTCGTATATGTTACGAAGCCATAAAAGAAAATTATAAAAATGCCTTAAACGGAAGAAACTGCCAGCAGGCCATTACGGCGGATATAAAAACGTATTAAAGCACTTTTAATGCCGCCGAGAGCTTGAATATCGCAATATTTCACGGAACCGTCAATAAAGCAAATATTTATTTATTCTCTGTAGGATGTCCTTTATTTTATTAAAAAATAAATTTATTGAGTGGCTCTTAAATAATAAATAATACATTTACTTATTTATTCCAATTTCACAAAATATATTATACAAAAACTTAAAATACATAAATAAATAAAATACATAATTAAAATACATAAATATATAAAATACATAATTAAATAAATAATAAAAAAACAAATGTGTTTTGGTGGTATTATCTTAATAATAAATAAAATTATTTGGATCGTCGTATTTTCTCTACGCGGATGATCTACAGAAATCGCCAAAAAGGCACCTTACACTATCAATAATACTGTCAATATTTTAGAATAATGACAGTATTACTGTACAATAATATGTTTAAAAATATTTATTACTCTAAAATATTGACAGGATTACTTATCGTGTAAGGTATAGTAACGATGAAATCAAGAGAATACTGATGTATATCCGGACAATTGATTATTTGATGAATATAAAAGGAGGATTCAAGCAAATACTGGCAGTACTAGGACTGACAGTATTATTGACCGTATAAGATGCCTTTATGAAACTCGATACCATAAGCGGTCGTAGATAGGGCTAATAATACTGTTCCTAAAAAATAGTATTAGCAATCGATGGGGTACAATTAAAGACACTTTAGAAAAGGCTTTTCTGGATTAGCAGGTCTTAATACTCAATACTTTTAAATAAATTCAATTCTTGAAATTAAAATTATATAAATTATTATTATTAGTACTGTTACAGCACACAGTACAACTATAAGTTATATATTAAGCTGTAAAATAACAATGCTAAAAAATAAACTTTCATGTTACCTATGTTTACATAGAATACCAGTATTATTTTTAATACTATTTGTTATTATAATTTTTAGTTTATCATAAAACACCGCTCTTGTTAATAATCTTCTTTAGCAAAACTATAATTATCTATTCAGTGGCAGTGCATGAGCGAGCCTCCTTCATGTGGATTATCACTTGAGAAACTCCCTGATAACCGAAACACGGATGCCACACAGGCATCATTGGCCGTCAAATCTATAATCTCCAAACAAACCCTCCTCTGTTTCTGTGGTCGTTGAAGTGTATAATAGCACTAGTTAAAAAGCCCTCGTTAGAGTTGTCCGAAATTGGCGGCTGCGCGGATTGCACATAAGTGCTGAACTTGGCGTACCTATTCCGGACAGAGCCCTTAGCATAATCGAGTGTAATTGACTTTAAATTTATGCAAAACGCTCCGTAAGAAACGCTTGGTTGACCTACATGTCTTCCGACCTAATGGACTCCTATTATAACAGATTGGTATTGATTTTGAAAGAAGTAAATGTCGTTACCAAGTTTAAATGATTTGAATGAACACAAAAAGGCCGCAATATAAAGCCGCAGCCACAAAAAAAATATCATTTGTTGGTATAACGGATATTGCTTATATTCGTCGTCCTTATTTTATTTCCCGGTTTCCCATTCCGCGCGATGTTTTGTTGGCCCGAATGTGGGTGTATGTGTATATTCTCCTAGCCTCCGGGACAGTCGTATAAAATGGCTTCTTTTCATCGAATCGTTAACAACTCCTCCGTTTCGGCGAGGACCTCTGTAAACTTAGCAATATCTCGCCGAATACACGTCCGTAGGGCCGACAGGGGTACGTGATTCTCGCGTCATATGCGACGCACTTGAATTATTCTTTAGAGGAGTGCAGCGCGGAATGCTCAAGTGGTAGAACGAATATGCGATACCCAATAATCCTAGATCAAGCATTGTTAAATCTTGTGGTGGTAGGGTGGTTTAAACTTTGACATATTTGAAAAGTCGAAATATATAAATAGTTTTTATTGAGCAAGACGATCTGTTAGTAGCTACTACTGTTATAAACTATTATAAACTGTTATATTAAAGAAAAAACAATAGTCGCTACTTTAGATTTTTTTAAAAAATTTAGTTTCGTAAAAATGTTATTTATTTTAGATTTGTTATGCAATATTTACAAAAATCGCCCAACTTTAGCGAGCGCTCGCCATAAATTTCAGGGGCCCCGTGTCGCGCGTAAATAAAAAACCAGCCCCGGTCTCGCGCGGGCGGTTTGAATAAATCAAAACCATTGTTGAGCAAGGGCGGCATTATCGGCTGATATATCGCGCGAGCGACCGCCGCGCCGCCACCCCCCATGTTCTTCTCGCCAGTCCCCCAACCGCCCGCGATAACGCTCGTTTTTATCGCCACCGCCTTTGACAGATAATTAGCACGAGCAAACAAAATTGCACCATAAAGATTTACAGTGGTGTAGCGACTTGCTGGTGGCGTTGATGATGGAATCGATTTGTATTTGGCTCAGGTGAATAAAGGCCACGTCCAGGATGGAACCACATTTATGCGGTCTGTGTATAATGCAATGCATGTTTGATCGGTTACTGATAGAGGAAACTGAATTTTACCCGTCAATTAGGGGGCACCAATTAAATTGGTTTGCCGCAAAGGTGTGTGAAATGCTGCAAACTCATAATACGTAGCCTGAATGCATAAAACAGATATGGAAATCCTATACAAACGTAATAGATTTTGAAATGATACGCGATTGGATTGCATTAATGGTTACAATTTTGTATGGTAATTTTTATGAGTGAAGAATAACTATTATATAATAAGCTTTTAATTATTTTTTCACTCAATAAAAAATATAATATAATAATAATAGATAATCTGCGTTATTACACGATTCTAAAAGTCCCTGAAAATGTTCTATTAATCATATATAAGTGAGAACCCACCTCTTAGCAATCTACAAATCTAGATTTCAATCTTATTAGATCTCATCAGTGTAGCTCAGCTAGTGAGGATGAATTCACACAATATCTCGAGTGATTATATACAAAAATAGTACAACTAATCCCCTAGGAGGATTCGTTGTACTATTATTGTTCTATTAATATTATTCTAGCGAATTAAACTGTTTTTCAATTAGCATGAAGGCGCCTTAAGAATTCTTATAAAGTTATATTTGTTATCATGTTGTCACTCATCATAACAAATATAATTTTATAAGAATTCTTAAGGCGCCTTCATGCTAATTGAAATACAGTTTAATTCGCTAGAATAATATTAATAGAACAAAAATAGTACAACTAATCCTCCTAGGGGTTAGTTCTATTATTTTTTATCGAGATATTGTGTGAATTTATCCTCACTAGTTGAGCTACACTGATGAGATCTAATAAGAATGAAATCTAGATATGTAGATTGCTAAGAGGTGGGTTCATACTCTTATATGATTAATAGAACATTTTCAAGGACTTTTAGAATCGGGTAATAAGGCAGATTATCTATTATTATTAATATATTATATTTTTTATCTGCCCTATTACTCGATTCTAAAAATTGTCTAGTTATTGACGAAACATTCTAGATAGGAGACTCCTGAATCCCGTATAAAGGTCGTTTTAGACCAGACAATTTCTTTACTCAAAATTTTGTCAAGATGCGAGACAATCTAAATTGTCTCGTATCATACAGCAAATTATTTGAAATATTGAATCAGATCTTAGATCGAATGGAAAAATATAACGCGTTCTATTTGTCAAGCACAAATTGTATGGGAGGAGGATATATGAATTCATTTCTTCAACAACTTTTGAGCTAAGAAATTGTCTTGTCTAAAACGACCTTAAGACATAATATGCTAGTTTAGTGTGTATAAAACATGCCCATAACAAAGCAAAGCACCTAAATTAAAACGCCACCCCTCACTTCAACGATATTTCTACACTGTTAGCCACCCACACAAAACCTGTCAATAGTGAAATACAACAAAAAGGAACTCGTATGAATATATACCTTTAAGATCCAACCACTTCTGTTCTCAAAGCTCTAACCCTCGTTTTTTTTCTCTCGTGCACAAACATAGCAGATCTGCTCTTTTATACAAAAAAAAATTGTTTGTGTACACTTTTTTCTCTCAGATCGTTGGATTTGTAAAAGGCACCGACTGGAAATACAAATATATCCTGCTATACCCCGCGGCGTGCCAGTTGTTTTGAAACAAAAAAATGTATACAAACAACCCTCAGGTTTAAAAGTCCCGAATTACGCACGGGGACTTGCCGCCACACGCATTCAAGAGCCCGCTGTGGCGGTGCGGCGGCGGCAGCGGCGCTGCTACGGTCGTAATAACAGAAACGTGACCGACATACGTACGCGGGGGCGGCCATGCGTCGCGCGAAACGGGGAGACGGATAACGGCAGTTTCGACAATTTGCACCCCGGGTAAAAACTAAGCGCCGGGAACAAAACTACTGTTTTATATGCACGAGGGGTCTTTTTTTTACTACGGAAATCAAAGACGGGTGAGAGAGGATTGCAACGCTAAAAATATCACTACAACACGACAGCGGGGGGGGGGGGTTTCTTTGTGAACACGGGATGAGCTCAAAAGTAATTTCATATGGCTTCCGTGGACTATGTTATAAAATACTGCTTCAAGTTGCTCCTCATTACGTTGCGTTTAGCGTGCTACAAAGAGAACGTAGTTTTATAACCCCCTTGATCGTTGTAGTGTAATCTCATTGTTGCTGAAATTGTACAGTCAGTCTACTCCGTGATGAACTATTTAGTTCAGCTTGAAGACCAGCACGTTACAACGAATAAGATTCACTTTAAGAAAATATTAATAAACTAGCTGAAATGTCCGTCGTCTCCCCGTCAGATTTTTTATTACAAACAAAATTTAATTTGTCAATTAAATTGTTACAACAAAATTTATTAGGCTGTAAATACCCTAAAGTACTTTAAATTATAACAATTTTCAATTTTAATAATTCGTCAAAAATTCAATTGAAGTTGTATTCTTTGGCTGTATATATGTTAGGGTGGCTCAAAAAAGCGACTATTTTTTTCACTTCTCATACTGAAATATTGGTTGCTTTTTAGAAAACTGTCTTCCCAGATTTAAGTCCCAAACGAAAAAAAATATATCTCGCCATTCATTGTACGTGCAGCAATTTTCGACACATTTTTCATGAAATAACTTCGTTGATTTGGGAAATTACATCATTTTAACCCCTCAAAAAGGCAGTAATAGAGCAACTAGGATTCTAAAATTTAGTACCATAGGAGAAGGATTATTAATGAAATTAATTTCATATTCTTTTGATAATTAATAACCTAGTTACAGTAGTTTTTCTGAAATAACTCAGCTGATTTGAGATAATACATTTTTAACCCCTTAAAAAGGCAGTAATAGTACATCTAGGATTCTAAAATTTATTAGCGAATTAGAAGGACTATTAGTAAATAAATCTCAATCAATTTCATACATTTTTGAAAAATAATAACCTCGTTACAGCGGGTTTTCTGAAATAACTTAGATGATTTATGATATATTATCATTTTAATCTCTTAAAAAGGCAGTAATAGTAAAACTAGAATTCTCAATCTAGTACCGTATTAGAAGGACTATTAGTAAATAAATCACAATCAATTTGATATATTTTCGAAAATTAATAACCTAGTTTTAGCTGATTTTAGATATATTATAATTTTAACCCCTTAAAAAGGCAGTAATACTAAAACTAGGATTCTCAAATTTAGTACCGTAGTAGAAGGACTATTAGTAAATCAATCTCAATTAATTTCATACATTTTTGAAAATTAGTAACCTAGTTACAGCAGTTTTTCTCAAGTAACTTAGCTAATTTGATATACTACATTATTTTAACCCCTCAAAAAGGCAGTAATTGTACAACCAGGATTCTCAAATTTAGTACCATATTAGAAGAACTATTAGAAAACAAATCGCAACTAATTCCATACATTTTTGAAAATTAGTAACCTAGTTACAACAGTTTTTCTGAAGTAACATAGCTAATTTGAGATACTGCATGATGTTAACCCGTCAAAAAGGCAGTAGTAGTACAACTAGGATTCTCAAATTTAGTACCGTAGTAGAACGACTATTATTAAATAAATCTCAACCAATTTGATACATTTTTGAAAATTAATAACCTAGTTACAGCAGTTTTTCTAAAGTAAATTAGCTAATTTGAGATATTACATTATTTTAACCCCTTAAAAAGGCAGTAATAGTACAACTAGGATTCTCAAATTTAGTACAATATTAAAAGGACTATTAGTAAAAATTTTTAATCAATTACATACATTTTTGAAAATTAATAATCTAGTTACAGCAGTTTTTCTAAAGTAACTTAGCTGATTTGAGATAATACATTATTTTAATCCTTCAAAAGGGCAGTAATAGTACAACTAGGATTCTCAAATTTACTACCGTAGTAGAAGGACTATTAGTAAAAAAATCTCAATCAATTTTATATATTTTTGAAAATTAATAACCTAGTTACAGCAGTTTTTCTGAAGTAACTTAGCTGATTTGAGGTATTACATTATTTTAACTCTTCAAAATGGCAGTAATAGTACAATTAGGTTTCTCAAATTTAGTACCATATTAGAAGGACTATTAGTAAATAAATCACAATCAATTTCATATATTTTTGAAAATTTGTAACCTAGTTACAGCAGTTTTTCTGAAGTAACTTAGCTGATTTGAGATATTACATTATTTTAACCCCTCAAAAAGGCAGTAATAGTACAACTAGGATTCTCAAATTTAGTACCATATTAGAAGGACTATTAGTAAATAAATCACAATCAATTTTATATATTTTTGAAAATTAATAATCTAGTTACAGCAGTTTTTCTAAAATAACTTAGCTGATTTAAGATATTACATTATTTTAACCCCCCCAAAAGGACAGTAATAGTACAACTAGGATTCTCAAATTTAGCACCATATTAGAAGGACTATTAGTAAATAAATGACAATCAATTACATACATTTTTGAAAATTAATAATCTAGTTACAGCAGTTTTTCTAAAATAACTTAGCTGATTTGAGATATTACATTATTTTAACCCCCCAAAAGGACAGTACTAGTACAACTAAGTTTCTCGAATTTAGTACCATATTAGAAGGACTATTAGTAAACAAATCGCAATTAAATTCATATATTTTTGAAAATTTGTAACCTAATTACAGCAGTTTTTCTGAAGTAACTTAGCTGATTTGAGATATTACATTATTTTAACCCCTCAGAAAGGCAGTAATAGTACAACTAGGATTCTCAAATTTAGTACTGTAGTAGAACGACTATTAATAAATAAATCTCAACCAATTTGATACATTTTTGAAAATTAATAACCTAGTTACAGCATTTTTTCTAAAGTAACTTAGCTGATTTGAGATATTACATTATTTTAATCCCTCAAAAAGGCAGTAATAGTACAACTAGGATTCTAAAATTTAGTACAATATTAGAAGGACTATTAGTAAACAAATTGTAATCAATTACATACATTTTTGAAAATTAATAATCTAGTTACAGCAGTTTTTCTGAAATAACTTAGCTGATTTGAGATATTACATTATTTTAACCCCTCAAAAGGGCAGTAACAGTACAACTAGGATTCTCAAATTTAGTACCATATTAGAAGCACTACTAATAAATAAATCTCAATTAATTTCATATATTTTTGAAAATTAATAATCTAGTTATAGCAGTTTTTCTAAAGTAACTTAGCTGATTTGAGATATTACATTATTGTAACCCCTCAAAAAGGTAGTAATAGTATAACTAGAATTCTCAAATTTATACCGTATTAGAAGGACTATTATTAAATAAAACCAAATCAATTTCATATATTTTTGAATATTAATAACCTAGTTACAGCAGTTTTTCTGAAGTAACTTAGTTGATTTGAGAAATTATATTATTTTAACCCCTCAAAAAGGCTGTAATAGTACAATCAGGATTCTCAAATTTAGTACCGTAGTAGAAGGACTATTAGTAAATAAATCTCATTCAATTTCATATATTTTTGATTATTAATAATCAAGTTACATCAGTTTTTTTGAAGTAACTTAGCTGATTTGAGATATTACATTATTTTAACCCCTCAAAAGAGCAGTAATAGTACAACTAGGATTCTCAAATTTTGTACCGTATTAGAAGGACTTTTATTAAACAAATCGCATTTAATTTTATATATTTTTGAAAATTAATAACCTAATTACAGCAGTTTTCTAAAGTAACTTAGCTGATTTGAGATATTACATTAATTTAATCCCTCAAAAAGGCAGTAATAGTGCAGCTAGAATTCTCAAATTTAGTAACGTATTAGAAGGACTATTAGTAAACAAATAGCAATTAATTTCATACATTTTTGAAAATTAATAATCTATTTACAGCGGTTTTTCTGAAATAACGTTGTTGATTTAAGATATATCGAATGGAATTGTAAGAAATTTAATGCTCTACAAAAAAGGTTTATAATGATTTTTTCGTTTATCTAACAAATTAAAATATATTGAGGGTCATAGTTTGAAGAATTTAAGAAAAAAACTATTTTGCTTCTTAATTTTAGAACTCGCCAAATAGTATGTACCATTTTACTAAGATATATGAGGGTAAGCAATTATACACGAAAATTTATACGTTCAATCCATCTGCATTTGATATACATTTGTAGCAAATCAATTTTCTAAAAAAAAATGTACGAATGTTTATTTTCAAAGATACGAATATATTTATATGTTCGACCTTCAATCCATATGCATTTGATGCACACTGGACGTGCATTTTTTTCTTCTTTGAAACCATGCCATATAGTATGCAAATTTATTTATTATTGCTACTACTTATATTTATAGGTTCACTAGATACTGATAGCTTCATATAAACTTGATGAATACGAGCGCTCGCCATATAAATAGCTCATGTATCGTAACGACGCGCATTGCAATAACCAATATACAATTTACAATTTTATACGTAATCGTAAAAACTAACCATTATTTTTAACAGTCCCAGTCGATTTCATTAGAATAAAATATCAATTTACAGCGTTGAAACTTTAAGGTGTTTGCCGTCAAGCCTTCAGAAAATTGTCACTTACTTCATTTATAGCCCCGATGCAGTTTACGAGTGCTGAAAGCGCGCAATAAAATAGATTTCAATCTTGATAAGTGTGGCCTATATAAATGTCTCTCCGATCCTCCCCTCTAGTGATGGTGATTCGAAAAATGGTAAATATCCATCAGTGCGTAGAACTTGCAGCGATCGTGTAACATCATTAAATATATCGCTGGGCGACCAAATAAAAGTGCGCTCAACATCAAAAGCGCGCGTCCGTTAATTAATCAGCGCTTTTCACGAGCACGCGCTCCACACAAAACTTATTCTAAGTGTATTACTCGAACTGTATAACAAGCAGGTGCCTTTCTCGGGGGAATTTATCACGACTGGTGCAAGCAAATAAATAAATATATGCAGCGCCATTGAGAATTCCGCAGAGCACATCGGCAGACATTCAAACGGAAACGAGATAAATCCGCGCGCAACCCCTGAGCTCGACTATTTCAGGTTTCTTAGCGTACTTGCACAATTAGCCTGATTAATCAAATTCCGCGGCGGCTGGGAGGGGGGATAGTTTGGGGGGCACATTTGAATAGAGCTTTCTGTCAATTAACGCAGGCTACGAGCGTTGAGCGATTTTATTTTTCGGGTTGCCGATAAAAGAGGATATTTTTTTATTCATTGGAATTCACGACGGGTTTTATAAACGTAAAAAATGGGGCCGATGGGGTGTGAAGCAAGGGTTTGGGATTCAAAGTAATGTTTAGCATAGATTTGCGTATCTAATATCGACTGTAACCATCCGGAGAAAATAAATGACGTATCGGTATTGGGTCGAATCCCTTTTGCAGAAAAAGAAAGAGGATAGGAGAGTTTATGGGGAATAAAGTATAAAAAGGGACTAGTCGATGCGAGATTTTATGGGAGTACATATCAATACAAGGGTTTATAGTAGTTTATAGTATGCTATAATGCAAAATAAAATGTCTGAATATGTTCAAATTACGATTACAAATTCGCATTTTATTACTTTATTATATGGATAGTACAATTTGAGGCATATGTTTGGAATTTTTATTAAAATTAATAATTATTAAGTTGACTTTAAATTACATGTTATTTAAAGTCAACTTAACAATTTTTAATTTTAATAAAGGCAATATTAGATTTTTTTTCTCTAACCGAAATAACATGGCTGATTAGTGGCATCGTCCGTCTCTTACTGAGCATTGGAGAGCCTGAGTTTAAAGCCGAATTTTTGTGATCACCTTTTACAGGTTTTCATAGGGTTTCTATGAAGTTAAACTCCTGTAAGCTTCTTATTTCATCAAAACTTCACAGCTCACATATTAAATTTAAGAAACTTAGTTTGCATATCGCACTGTTTGATGACAAATGTCCAAAAACAGATAAATTTTAAAGATTGCAATAGTTTCAGTAGTTTTACCATTGAGTATAACGTTATCCATTTTTTTTTTAATAATTTGGTTTATTCTAAACGCAAAAAAAGAAGAACCAGTTAAGAACCACTGTTATAGACTATGGTTCTTTTGGTTTCGGTTATTCTTAAGGTCGTTTTAGACTAGACAATTACTTGACTCAAGAGTTAGTCAAGATGCGATACAATCTAAATTGTCTCGTATCAAACAGCAAATTATTTGAAATATTGAATTGGATAGTAGATCGAATGGAAAAATATAACTCGTTCTATTTCTCAAGGACAAATTGTATGGGAGGAGGATATATGAATTCATTTCTTGAACAACTTTTGAGCTAAGAAATTGTCTTGTCTAAAACGACCTTTAGTTTTCCTCCTAAAACAATTTTGATATAGTAATTTACATTATTAGTGTAGGAAAGCAAGTTTCCCGAATATCGTACGAATAATATATCTTATTTTTTTGTAACAAATACTTAATATTTATTTAAAGTTATTTAAAGTTGTTACAAATAGATTATGTCACACTATCAATTACATTTAATTTAAAGCCTATATTTTCTTCTTCCAAATTGTATTTATTCAGTACCATATCGTTAATTGTTAATGCTATTCGGAGCTGTACGCTGACTTGCATGCCTTCTCATATCTATAAATACAGATTTACATTAGTACCGAATTTTAAGTAGGCGACATTGGCTACTTCCCACACTAGTGCGGGAAATAGTATTTCCCGCACCCAAATCATTACAGGAATTGACTTGTCTTAGGACATGAGTACAAGTAATAAGTAGTACCGAATTTTTAGTTGGCAACATTAGCTATTTCCAGCACTTGTGCGGGAAGTTGTATTTCCCGCACCCAAATCATTGCAGGAATTGACTTGCCTTAGGACATGAGTACAAAAAGTATTGTTTCCATCTTGGCATTACTTTTGTTCCTTTGAATAGTATTTATCGCTTTTTATCCTTTCATTAATTCAGTTTTGGCTACTATACTTTATTTTCCTTCTCTATTGATTTGCCACACGTTGCTGTAATTATAAACTCGGACAACAAACAAACGTACATACCCAAACATATTTCATTTGAAAATTAATTTTACAAGTTCATTTAGAAATATCACATTTGCACATATAAATAACATTCATTACTTTCAGCACGAGCCCCGCTAATCTGATGTTTGATATTTATTTGCTTTTAAGGGGGAAACTTTGTAACAGCGACGTAACGGTATTTTCCCGTTTATCCCTTCTGCACATTCCGTCTCTTCAGCTAATGTAAATATTTAACCGGTGTCTTAACTAAACACCGCATTACCGATAAGCGTCGGGCGTTTAGCTTTGAACGTTCGAGTGGTCACCCCACTGCTCCCACAGTGAGTTTTAATGCGTGCATTCTATAACTAAAACAGGTATCTAATAGAATTTAGTTCAAATATTTTAAATACATTTAAATTAGAATTCTATTAATTAAAAAATAATAATTTAGTGAGGCTAAACCACATTACATCTTCATATACTAGTATTGTTTGTTGTAACTACATATAAATCAGTAAATGTACATCTAATGGCTCCCATTTAAGTTTTAATTTTTTCCATCATCTCTTAGTATTATACCCTCTTTATCTTTTAGATGCCTCAGTGCCATTTCATTTTCTTTTCTGCATTTTTTTATTGTTATCTAGTGTCGTTTTTGATTTCCTTTAAAATCTCTCTCTAGTTTCTGTACAAATTCTTTCCACATCCTACATAAATTTCTTTATAATTTCTATTTTTTGTATTATGTAATTTTAGTAATCATTTGTCGTTTTATCTATATATTGACAATTACTAGCTGTGGGAGTTATTTAAATAAGTAATATTGTTGCTACTAACGAGAAATTGATAGTTGACTGTTGCGTTCAGGAAGAACATTCTTGTTCTGCGAAGAGTTGCTTGGAAACTTAAACGTTCGGAGTTGCTAATAAGGATAAACTAAAGCAGTTAATGTAATTAACTTATCACTACACTTAAATATTTTTTATAAATGTCGTAGATAATGTCGCAAATAAGTATATTTGCCGTATGTGGCAACTGCGCTCCCGTCCACCCCACCGGGCGTACTATGCTCGAGTTACGCATAAATAATGTGCTCCAGGCAGAAACTCTCTCTGTTGTTTCTTCGTCTGCCTGGCCGAGTATAGTAACTAGACCATGGCGATGCCAGGGTAAGTCTAGTAGTTTATTGTAATAGTAATTAAGGCCCATGTTGCGGGTAGATATAGATCAATAAATACACCGATACCTCAAGCTCTTAGAGTCTACACCCCCCCTATCCGCGACATATTGGTGGAGGCGCCGGGTACTGATCCCGGTACCTCTCGCAAGCCAACCGAGATGATCCCCCTATCCGCGACAATAATCTGTTTTTTTTTCTTGCACGATTACAATACTTTCTTTTATTATAAAGTAATAATGTAATTTGCTTGAGCTTATCCCTAGGGCAATAATTTTTGTTAGGCTGGGTGAAATCTAATATTTCGCTAAATCGGACTCCTTTTTCCTCCCTGACTGTTTTTTATCTAGTGCGGCGAAAATGAACCCAGTCCCTGTAGACTGATTTATGATGTTTCGGTCGGCAAAAATATCCAGGAGCTAGACACGCAAATTGCACCCGAGGAGAATCCGCACTGCGCCCACCCACACACACACACACACATAGATATCTGTAACCGCGCACCTAATCAATCCCATCGATATGAAATAAATCACTGGTGGAAATTATCCCGAGGGACGGACCGCCCCGGTTTTATATAATGATAAGTTGCGGCCCGGATTTTCCATTTGTTTTTGCGGCCACGTCGTAAAATATGCGACCGTCGTTAGGGTATCGGGAGGGGGTGGTTGAATTGTGGGAATTGCATTTTTCTACGGGTTTTCGAGTGTTTTTTCTTCCTTCTTTTGGTTTCGTCTGGGCTGGGACTTTGTATTCATGGGCGGAACAAGGACGACGGGCCCGCAATTCGCGCACGCTTCTAAAGTTTGTCGCGTAGCTTATCGTCGGCGGAACGGACCGACTCAGCATGACACACGCCGCATTCGATATGTGGGACTCCGTTAACGCCACGTCATCATCGCGCCTATTTCTCTCTTTCTCCGTTTCGGAGAGATCCTAATCGTTAAGGATTAAATCGATTAGGCGGCATGGTACTGTGTGGGAAACGCTCTTACGAATACTAATGGGAATTGCAGTAATGCAATAAATATTTTAAGAACATCGATCGAGTTAACTAGATATTTTACAGACACTTATCAATAATTTTTATTAGGTTGGGTGAAATCTAATATTTCGCGTCCTATGTAATTCTTATCGATTCTTCGTATTGATAGGGTACCCAGTTGTTGACTAATAACGTCACTTGTGTTGGGGTTAACGAATAACTTATATCGCTACACAGACTACATATTTCTGAATATTAAAACAACCACGGTATACAAATTTCTGATTATTTCGGTATGGATGAATAAAACGTTTGATAATTACTACGATATTTTACAGGGATTTATCGGCTAGAAGTCTCTGTAAAATATCGTAGTAATTATCAAACGTTTTATTCATCCATACTGAAATAATCAGAAGTTTGTATACCGTGGTTGTTTTAATATTCAGCAATAATATATAAGTAATAATAGTAAAAATATCGTTATTAAATAATATTTAAATATTAAATTATAAAGGCACCTTACAAGATCAATCAGTCCTAGTACTGTCAGTATTTGCTTGAATCTTCCTTCAATATTTATGAAGTAATCAATTATCCTGATAAACATCAGCATTCTCTTCATTCCATCATTACTATACCATACATGATCAGTAATTCTGTCAATATTTTAGAATAATGAAAATTTTAAACATGTTTATGTACATTTTACTCATTATTCTTAAATATTGACAGTATTATTGACTGTGTAAGGTGCCTTATTAGTAGTTTCTGGCACCGTCAATATTTTATCCAAATAAACATTATAATAATTTTTATGTGAGTTCTGTTAAAGTCGCAAAGGACTTTTCCCGCACTAATTGCGTCTATAATTAGTTAGAGGCCACGGGAGATGCGCAACTTATATTACCCATCCAAGTAGATGAGCTGCTGGAACAAAATTGGAATATCCATGGGGGAATGATTAACATAGTTGGGTGGCTTTCGTCTTGGTGCGATTTACCAAAGTATACTTAATGGTTGCTTAAACTTTACGCAAACATGCAATGTTAACACAATTCCACGAATAATTGTTTATTAAATCATAATGGAGTAAGTTTAGATAAACTTCATTAAAGTAGTGTTTACCTGATGAGGGATCATTATAAATCCAAAAATATAGAGAAATCTTATGAATACACTAGTCAAGGTATTTATCGATCTGAGCAGTACGATGCACCGTCCTGCTGTATTCTTCTGTAGCAATTGGACGACTGGTGGAGTAACAATTATTTAATATCAATTTAAAAAAAATCATGCAGTTAAGGTTTACATTTCCGTACAAATTTAAAAAGTTTCAGAACATTATTATCAGAATGACGGTTTTATAAGACAAAATGAAATGGACGCGAAACTGTTGAGTCAATACAAAAAAGGCGGAAACAACAGAAAAAGTACAGTAAGAAAAGCGCATCAGCATTTCAAACACCTGGGGCCCACCCTCTCACTCGCGTGTACATTTTGTTCGCGCGTCGGAAACGATATTAAACGTGCCTGCCTTTCTCTCTCTCCAGCTGGCCGCCCTTTTTCGTTCTCGTTTCTTGTCAAAAAATTTATCGGGCGGAATGCGGAGAATAAAACCCGCCGCGCGTATAGTGAGACAGATGTATAAAATGCGATTCCTTTTGAAGCTTTTGAACTGCACCGGACGCCGGGATCGAATAAAGCGTAAACTAATCGCAACGACAGTTTGACGAGCTTAATCATTGCCGTGACGTGGGGGGACGCGTCTTGCTCTTGCCTTTTTTTTTCTCTGGCTCGTGCAGCAGTAAGTTTCGGGTAGGTAACATTTGCGAGGGACTCGTATTCGCGCGGGGGCACTTCCTCAAAAGTTTTCAATTAGAAAGCGATAATGAAAACTTGTGCGCCCGAAGGGGGGAAAATTGGAAAATGATTTGATTTTTCCACGTCCGAAGTTTCAACGTTTGCAGAGGAGTATGCAGTAAATTCAAGATTTTATCTTTATATACTCTAATCGAGTTATCAAGATCATATTGTTTTCTGATAGAAAGCCACCCCCTAATTCCAAAAATACAAACTAGAAGCCGGTACGAAAAGCACTTGAGCTGGTTTTCTATGAATTTAAATATCCCAAAAATCGTTCTAAGTATATGCAATTGAATAAATTCCAATTTTGCATCGGAATTCATTACCTTCTTGCATTACTTTGAGGTATTACCCTTTATGACAAACCTATGCCTTTATATACACGTAAAACTATTTTTGAGACGTATAAATTACGCCAAAATCGGCCGCTTTAAATCGACCGCTTCTTAGAAAACCAGGACTTAACTGATATACAGAAAAGGCCGTTTCTGAAATGGTAATTTCAAGCAATTTTTACAACTTTTGAAGGGCTGGGAAGCGAAAATGGAAAGTAAAATCCACAATCGGTTTTCGTATTTTTAATTAGCGCCCTAACATAAAATCAATTTAGAATTTTTTAATTTTTATTGTAAAAATTTGACCTCTATTCTCGATGTTTCGCATTTCACACGTTAAAAGTTATAGAGGTAGATTGGGGATAATACAGTTATCGCATGGAAAGCCACCCCCTGAATCCAAAAACACGAACTAGAAGTCGGTACGACAGATACTTACTGAGATACCGCATGAAAAGGGCGTTTTTAAAATGGTAATTTCAAGCAATTTTTACGATCTTTGAAGGGTTTGACGCGAAGACGGAAAGAGATATCTACAAACGGTTTTCGTATTTTTAACTAGCACCTTAAAGACTATTGATATATCCACTATTTCAAACGACTTGAACTATGCACTACATTGTTTCTCATATTTTTTACGAATTAGGCGTAAATTAACAAATGAAGTTAATTGAATAATAGAAAATAACGGATAACATTTAGTGCAGAGTTCAAGTCATTTGAAATAATGGACGGGCATAGTTTGGTTGTTAAGGGGAACCCGCCTACCCCACTAGGGGAAATGTATAATAGTGTAGTGCATAGTTCAAGTCGTTTGAAATAGTGGACGGGCATAGTCGGGTTGGTAGGGGCCGCCCGCCCACCCCACCTTTACTCGCATAGTTTTTTTTAATAAATACAAATGTATTATATTATTGAAACCATATTAGGGAGAGTGTTATCCTATGGAATAAACTATGCGAACAAAGGTGGGGTGGGTGGGCGGCCCCCACCAACCAAACTATGCCCGTCCACTATTTCAAATGGCTTGAACTATGCACTACATTATTTATCCATAATGTTCTATGATTAAATTAATGTCATTTATTAATTAAAGACTAATTAAAAAATATATGTGAAATAATTAATATTTTAATCATTGATTCCTTGTATAAAAATAATATCTACTGATTTCGGCCGGTTATGATTTAATGTATGAAATAACCCTGAAATCGGTTCAGTTAAGCTTGAAAGGTCCATTTTGCATTTATTGAAGCTTTACTTTTAATAGACATTTATGAATGCGTGCATTAAAATTTAAAAATCCAAGATTATTTGTGAAATTTGTGAAAATAATTAAATTAACCACAATGTTTCCTATTATTGTTATTATTAATAATATTATTTGTTTCAGGTAAGAGATCCTCGCTATCTAATTGACGTTCGTCGGAATGCAGCCGGCCGTAAGTAGTAGAAATATTTCACTTGTATGTATTTCGATTTGGTGAGATGTATAGGATGATTGAGATTGAAATTCAATCGCGTTTTCATGCATAAAACAGCCACAAAGGGAAAAAAGGAAACAATGACGGGAAGCATGTGGTACTCGATATAAAATCCACGTTCGTGAATCGAAATAGTCGTAAATACCAGGGCTCGTTTTTTTTTTTTCGGTGTGCGCAGACCATTCCCTATCGGTTTGCAGCAACAGCTGATTGAGTCCAGTACAAATGTACTCTGGCGCTAAACAAAAGTCCCGAGCACTGTTAATTTATTTAAATCGTGATTTAAATCGTGATTGAATGAATTTTTTTGTGTTGCTATTTAAAATATTCACAACAACAATGCATTTTGTTGGAACAACTGTTTCATATAGAGTTAAAATATAAATGTATTTGTTTTGAATTATTTTGGCTGTTTTTTTTATTGCAATTGCTTTATTAGAACTCGAGTTATGGCGGTATTGCACAAATAATGTTTGAAAATTGTTAGTAAAAAAAAACTTCTACCTTTATAGGGCTATCAGCCGGTAAAGGGAGAAGCTCAGAGGAGTTTAATCACCCGGTATTTACCTTAACTTCACAGAAACCTCTGAAAAACTATGAAAGGTGATTCGCGAAAATTCGTTCCCCGCTGGGGATCGAACTCAGGCTCCCCTATGCTCAGTACGAGACGGACGACGTCTCTAACTACTCGGCCACTGAGTTGGGTTGGTAGGTGTAATTTAATAAATTCACCGAAAATCCATTTCACGAAACAATTAAATTTAAAATCAAACCCTGTTGGACGACGTGCGTCGTTGAGTATGGGATGTATCGGATTCACTCCTCATTCTAGCGGGGCGCCTACTAAATCTCACATCCCACTGGAAACCAGGCCGTGTTCAAGGCACAATAAGCTTCCCCCAGGCTCCCTTGGCCTCGAGTTGAGATACCAGGTTGTCAGGGTTGTTTGTCTCCCGCCTAGTGGTTCGTGGTATGTTATTTCCTTCCTTCATTTAATAAATTCACCGAAAATCCATTTCGCGGAACAATTAAATTTAAAATCAAACCCTGCTGGACGACGAGCATTTCATCTAGTAAAAAGTAATTCTTCTTCTTATGACGCTGTCTCGCTCCGAAGGTTCGCAATCCAACTGGCTATATACATTTTGGTTTCCATGGATTTTATCAGTGCACAGTCCACACTACCATAATTACACAAAACATATTTTTAATGAACCAGATTAATTAAATCTCTCTCGAAAAATTGGACATCTCGGACTGTATATTAATCCAAAATCTACACAAAAGTTAAAGTGCAGCGAGGAACTGGTGAACTTTAACTGTTTGTAGATTTTAGATTAGCACTGATATAAATGTGAATGTTGAAACGTAAATTTGGAACGTAAATATTTCAACAGTAGACAAGTTTTTTAAAATTTAATTACCAAGGTGGTAAGTTTCAAAGAAAATGTCCATGACGAAATATATGTCGATAGATTTCCACACTAAATCCAAATCTGCCCAATTGAATCCGCATACAAATGCGAGCGCAAAACTTTTCTCCTCCCAGCCATCGGTAAGTGTAAAATTTATTTAAATACAGAACAGCTTCTCGTGCAACTTTCAAATTGCATTTACGAAAGATTATGGAAAGTTTTGCTTGTTGACTGTCTCTCGTAGTGGGTGCCTCCATGAATTGCATCGCATTCGCTAGCATGGCATATCTCTCTCATCAGCCATTCCTCGCAAATCTCCTCGGATTCGTGTCGTGGACAATGGGAAATTGCAGCGCTTAATCAATCCGGGCCGATCGGTGCAATTAGCATGCGAATCTTCTCGTAGCGTCGGGGGCACGGTGCGCGCCCCCCTTCTCGGTAATTCGAAGGATCCCGTAATTTCATTACCGGCACGCGGGCACGGGTAGTGGACGGCGGCCGCTTTGACATGCCGCCCGTCCTTCAATTCCACCCCTTTTAGTGCACCGCCAGGACTCCATCCAGTGTTCAGCGCCCGGATATTAGGGCCCGTCCGAATGTTCTTGGAGCGATTCCAGCGTTCAGTATCGGACACTTCGCTCTAATTGTGGCAGTAACTCTTGTAGCTCGGATCAGGGGCGGTTGACGCGGCACGCCGTCTTGGCGGGGTGTGATACTACTTCACTGGGCCGCCCGCGTCAACCGCCGCACCGCGCGACTGCGAGCTTGACTCTAATTACGATTTCGCCGCACCGATTCCGAGCCCCCGGTTTAAATTCCCGAAATTCATTCATATTTTATCACAGGATTCATGTGATATTGCACGCTAACAGGACTTAATTAATGGTGTGTGCCGGCAAACGTCTTAATTACAAGCGTGATATGAGATCGTCGAGCGACCACCAATGAGTGGTGAGTTGGGCGATGTTGCAATATCGAGGGAAATTAGTTAAGATTGCTACAGCTATTTAGTTATAAACTGTGCAATCTAATCGATTTAAAATAATTAAACCTAGGACATATAGAATTGCCCTTTCATTGATTGAGGCCTACCCTTCATATAAAGTAGCCAAACCATTTCGTTGTAGGGCGGAAGAAAGTGTGGATGGATTTAGGCTTGGTTGCATAAAAGCGAGTGAACTATAGTCCGTAATTGTATTGTTAGATGTTGCATACATAGTTATTAATTTTGCATTTCATAATTTCATGTATCTTTATTATTTTGTGAGTGGACGCTTCCAAAGACACCCATGTGTGTCGTTGAGTATGGGCAGTGTCGGATTAACTCCTCATTCTACCGGGGCGTCTACTAAACCTCCTCACATCCCACTGGGGACGGGGCTTGACCATGTTCAAGGCACAAAAGGCTCCCCCAGGCTGCCTTGACCTAGTGTTGGGATACCCGTTTGTTAGGGTTGTTTGTCGCCCGTCTAGTGGTTCCTGCTATTATGTCATTTCCTTCCTTCACGTCTCATCTAAGGCCTGTCCGGTTGGGTACGTATGGCCGGTAGCAGTTTGGGTGTCGTTCTACCCCGATCGGCCTTCGCCTGTACGCTCGCTGTCTCGGTCATTGTGCATTGGGCTGGCACCCTCCATCGTCGCCTTTGGTCGTATCCTTCCCCTCGTCCTGTGCCTTCCTCTTTATTCGGCGTCAGTAACTTCCCGCGGCATATTCTTCTGCCCTGGATAGGGCGCAGGATGGTCACCGGGCCCACGAATGCATTGTGGAGGACCGAAGAAACCTGTGCCGGAGATAAGGCAAGGAAGGGCACCAGGCAAGACACTGCAAGAGGCTGACATACATGTGTCTTGCCTGGTGCCCTTCCTCGCCTCATCTCCGGCACAGATTTCTTCGATCCTCCACACTGCATTCGTGGGCCAGGTGACCATCCAGCCACAACGGCTGCACCCCTGTGGCTGTTCATCTCTCCATTTTGTTCTATACTAGGGGTGGCCAACCCGCTGCAATATAATTTGTGACCCGTCCATTCACACCAATTTTATGAGAAATAATAATAATTTTGCAGTCTTGTACTGCTTTTATAATCTCGATCCTACTAGTTGAAGAGCGAAGTCTAGGGTTGGAGTTGCAGTCTTGATAATGGGGTTGTTATTGTATATTGCTTGTTCGCTTTCTAAAGGGGTGGCAAAGGTTTGTGGTTACTTAACGACGACAACCGATTATCCTCAGGGATAAACGAATGCCAATAAAATATTTCAATTTCCTCTTGTCTTTTCTAATGTGGAGGAGGAGGGCATACTATTTTATATAAGGGATTGTGTTTTATTTTCTATTTTTATATTAGATGAAATTCCCTTCGTCCGACGGCGTTTGATGAATCACTATGCCAACTCCTCTGAGCCCGTGTGACTACTTCTATACTTTTCCTTGTAATTTTTGAGTTTAACAACCCAAAAAGACTATGAATAGTTGAGATATACATTTCATACTTTATAGGGGCTACGTTTGACTATTTGCAAATATATTCAACGTAATTTTATAAAATTATGAACTTTACAAACGGAGTTATGGTACTTTTTACGCTGAGTTTAACAACCCAAAAAGACTACGTATGGTTGGGATACATATTTCATACTTTATAGGGTCTAAATATCACCATTTATGGCTATATTTAGAGTAATTTTATAACATTTTGAAAACTACAAACAGATTTAAGTTACTTTTTATCTCCTGACTAATGCCAGAATTACAATTTTTGAGTTTAACAACCCAAAATACTACGAATAGTTAAGATACACATTTCATACTTTGTAGGGGCTAAGTATAACCATTTGTAAATACATTCAGCGACATTTTTTAAAATTTTGATAACTTCAATTAGAGTTTTGGTACTTTTTGTCCCCTGACATTTCGTACTTTGTAGGGGCTACGTTTGACTATTTGCATGTATTTTCAGCGTAATTTTATAAAATTGTGAACTTTCTAAACGAAGTTATGTTACTTTTTACCCTCTTACTAATGTCAGATTCGTAATTTTTGAGCATAACAACCCAAAAAGACTACGAATAGTTGAGATATACATTTCATACTTTGTAGGGGCTACGTTTGACTATTTGCAAATATATTCAGCGTAATTTTATAAAATTGTGAACTTTACAAATAGAGTTATGGTACTTTCTACCCTCTGACTAATGTCAGATTCGTAATTTTTGAGTTTCACAGCCCAAAAAGGCTGCGAATTGTTGGGATACATATTTCATACTTTGTAGGGTCTAAATATCACCATTTGTGGCTATATTCAGAGTAATTATATACAATTTTGAAAACTACCAACAGATTTAAGTTACTTTTTATCCCCTGACCAATGGCAGAATTATAATTTTTGAGTTTAACAACTCAAAATACTACGATAGTTAAGATACACATTTCATGCTTTGTAAGAGTTAAGTATATCAATTTGTAAATACATTCAGCGATATTTTATAAAATGTTGAAAACTTCAATTAGAGTTATAGTAATGTTTGTCCTCTGACTAATGTCAGATTAGTACTTTTTAAAAATAACAACCCAAAAAGACTACGAGTAGTTGAGACATACATTTCATACTTTGTAGAGGCTACGTTTGACTATTTGCAAGTATATTCAGCGTAATTTTATAAAATTGTGAACTTTCTAAACAGAGTTATGTTACTTTTTACCCTCTGACTAATGTCAGATTCGTATTTTTTGAGTATAACAACCCAAAAAGGCTACGAATGGTTGGAATACATATTTCATACTTTGTAGGGTCTAAATCTCACCATTTGTGGCTATATTTATAGTAATTCTATACAATTTTAAAAACTACAAACAGATTTAAGTTACTTTTTATCTCCTGACTAATGCCAGAATTATAATTTTTGAGTTTAACAACCCGAAATACTACGAATAGTTAAGATACACATTTCATACTTTGTAGGGGCTAAGTATAACCATTTGTGAATACATTCTGTGACATTTTATATAATTTTGAAAACTTCAATTATAGTTATGGTACTATTTGTTCCCTGACTAATGCCAGATTGGTAATTTTTGAGCATAACAACCCAAAAAGACTACGAATAGTTGAGATATACATTTCATACTTTGTAGGGGCAACATTTGACTATTTGCAAATATATTTAGCGTAATTTTATAAAATTGTGAACTTTCTAAACGGAGTTATGTTACTTTTTACCCTCTGACTAATGTCAGATTCGTAATTTTTGAGTTTAACAACCCAAAAAGACTGCTGATTGTTGGGATATATATTTCATACTTTGTAGGGTCTAAATATCTCCATTTGTGGCTATTTCCAGAGTAATTTCATACAATTACCACCAGATTTGCCTATAATTCTTTATACTTCTTTGGCTTTATTTTAAACTTGCCATCGGAACTAATAATACAACCCCACATGGTCCAGAAAGTAATTAACTCATTTTGAAGTGATTTCTTTTGGTCAAATAGTTTTTTTTGTGTACCTAACATTAAATTAATGTTACTATTTTTTCACTCAGCTACTTCAAATTGTCGCCGCTTATTTTATTGTAAGCTTTATTGTTTTTAAAGTGCCCATCACTACCTACAATCCCCTCAATAATTCGTACAGCTGAACGTACAATATATAATTCATCAGAAAAATCTCGCAAAAGTACATCTTTAGTCGGATGATAATCCTCGCCGCTTAAATACATAATGCCGTCTAAAAGATTCTTATGTAAAGAAAACCCTTCCCACTTCCTAGGTAATCGTTAAATAAACCAGCCGACAGTTCTTTATTAAACTCGGCATTAAAATATTAATGTAATAATACGCCGAGTTTTTAAAGTATAAAATGAATATTCTTAGTACTTTTAGAATTAATAGTTGAACTTGCCGCGGCCGCCCTCGCCGACGAAAGGAACTTTCGCAGAGTTGAGAGACAGCTAGTTTATAACACTACTTTGGGGGGGGCCGGCGAGTTTTAAAGTATATTAAAATAATAATGGGAGGAAAAATGCCGGCAAGACCAAGAGGCGAACGGCAGACAATCCTTTGATGGCGGAACGCAAACAAGAAACATTAAGTTAACAGGGTTGAACGTATCTTTTCATTATTAAAGAAACCAACGTTGAATGCTAATTATAAGAGTAGGGACAAAATTGGGTTATTGACTTTTAAAGGGTTGTTACGGTGTATTTTAATAGTAACTACAATTTTAGTGACAAATTCCTATGATCAAAATGTTTAAATTATAAAATGTTAATAATCTCTGTGTTTAAATAGTATATTGTACAAGAAATATTACAATTACTCTAATTGTACAATTATTATTGTACAATTAGAGTAATTGTAATATTTCTTGTACAATATACTATTTAAACACAGAGATAATTAACATTTTATAATTTAAACATTTTGTTCAGAGGAAGATTTATATTATTATATTTTTAAACTACTACCCGTAAGTAGTATTTGCATACGGTATTTATTGTACAATTAGATTCATTGTAATATTTATTGTACAATATACTATTTAAACGCAGAGATTATTAACATTTTATAATTTAAACATTAAACATACAGACGTCTGAGATGACCGTCCCTCGTAAAAAATAATTTAAATACGAGGCGACCAACAATTTTTTTGGGTTTGGCTGATATCTATTGTGTCATATATTGGCTACTCCTTCCAAAAAGGATGATAGGTAGCCCATCTTCATTGCGTCGTCTCATCCATTTGTCACAGTGCTTCTCTCATAAATGGCTTAAGTATTAAAGGCGCCGTCCATCCTGAATTTTTGCGAATCACTTTGCACCGTTTTCCAGTTTTTTGTTGTTTTAAATTTAAGGTCTATATAGAGCTATGAGTTGAAATATGTCTTCTGGTAAAGGGAGAAGGTTTTTGTTGTTTTAAATTTAAGGTCTATATAGAGCTATGAGTTGAAATATGTCTTCTAGTAAAGGTAGAAGGGAGAAGCTTCTTTTTCTACCGGAATTCTGATAGACATATAAAGATCAAGTCAAGTTTTCTTTAAACCTCAAACCTAGCTTGGTAAGTAAATGCGCAGTCCATTTCGTCCCGAGTATTAAAGAGCACATACAGACAAAAAAACACTGCTTACAATTATATTTTCTTCTGTGAAATATTGTACTAAACAGAATTTGATTTGATACAAGTTGTTTTGTCCTGAAGAGCGGAACCCCATTTTATTTGTGATAATAAAATGTATATGCGAGTATACGCAAAAACCCAGCCACCGAGTGCAGCCAAGAAGTTCCTTCGCTCGCACACATGCGATAAGCTAAAAACTCAAGACAAATAGACCTCGCGTTATGTGCTTCATTTTTGCCGAGTGCCGAGCGGCCATCCATCAAGCAGCCCCGCGCGTTGCAATAACGCGGCCCCCCCAAAAAATATTTTATATTCAACACCGCCCGCACTGCACTCCACCCCCACGCTCGCTCGCATATACGACGTAATATATTCCGAGCATACAGCCCCCGCTAATTATTGCGGTTTACTATATTCCGATTCAATTTAAACACCCGCGGTATCATATATATGTGTGTATATGTGGGGATGGGGCGGATATAGCCTATATTAAATCCGGATTATTGCTTACTGCAGCTAAATAGAATTTTCAAACATATGGCCTAATGCACACGAGTCGAAGGGCCGCACGCCACAATTCGCTACATATTTGTTGTTCCCAGAAAAGTATGTTAATTCACGGCATTTCGGCTATTCAAATGGTGCGGAACATAATCCGAAATTGGATTAATCGTGGCGTGTTCGGTATTTTGATGTGTGTAACGATACCAATTTGACGGGGGTCCTCACTAATGAGGCGCGACATATCGCCGCAGGACACGACATCGTTCCATAGCCTAACGATATCTTTTACATCCTAAACTGTCTGTATTTGGTTGTCAGTTGCAATAGGCAGGGGGGTGTGAAATATTAACGAGGAACATTTTTACAGACGTTAATAAATAACGACGGCCCTGCTGGGAGTTAATAAATTCCCAATAATTATCTCTTGGGGCGGCCAGCCACGGATTTAAATTGCGTGCGTGAATATTGAATTGCGACAGGCACTTAGTTCATTTATAAAGCGGGGACGACCTAAATCCGGAACCAGAAACTATAAATATTAAGCCGATCGATCACTACTGGCCCTCGTCTGGACCGATGACATAAAAGGTGGGGTTTATTGATGGGGATTAGTGGTGATAACGGTTCACGTGCAGAAAATTTATGATGAATACACTGATATGGTTTAATTTTTTTACACATAGAAATTTTATTTACTATTATTAATCTTTTTAAATATATGAGCAGTTAATTTAGTTAAAGTGGTCTAAGTCCACATTTGGAAACATTTTAATTAATGGTAATTTTAGTTAGATATTGATATCCTATTTTTTTTAATGATACAACTAACCCCCTAGGAGGAAAGTTAAACGGCACCACATCAATTAGCAATGCGATTGGCCTTGTGCTGATATCTCAAACACTCTTTTGGAATATTATTCACTAGAGGGCACTACCCGGTGATCCTGATGGCATGAGCATGTTGACGGTTATTACCATATGGGTGTGCATTGCTAATTGATGTGGTGCCGTCAGATGGCATTTAATTTTCCTCCTAGGGGGTTAGTTGTACTATTTTTGTGTTTGAAATGATTTTTTCCATAAAGTGTTGCGGAAATACTGAAAAAATCAAGCACTTATTGATTTCCTGCTATTGACAATTTAAAAACCTGTAGCTAAATAAATGGGCTGTTTTATTATTAATTTGGAATTGTAAGTACCCCCGACTTTCATATTCATATGTAAATACTTTTATGTAATAGAAATTGTGGAAATTTATAAAATATGTAGAATAATTGAGATTTCTCAGCTCTCGGGCAAATAGCTACATAATTAAATTGATTTAATCATAGAAAATTACGTGTAGTGAGTTGAAATCGTAAATGGATATATTTTGGTTACTTATGAAAACAAGTACTATTATAAATATAATTTAAAAAGTGGTGAGGCGAGGAAATGAATAATTCGTAAATGGATATGTTTTGGCAAAAGTAACTAAAACATATCCATTTACGAATTATAATAGTAATATTTCTATTACTTTATTCTTAATGTTATATTTAATTTATTTATTGTTCCACCTTATAACTGGTGAAATATATATAAGAAAGTAATATAAATATTACTAATGTTGTATCTAACTTATTTTTTGTTTCACCAGTTATAAGGTGAAGTCATCAATAAGTTAAATATAACATTAAGAATATAGTAATATTTATAATAGTAGTTGTTTTCAAAAGTAACTAAAACATATCCATTTACGAATTATACATTTCCTCGCCTCACCACTTTTTTAATTAAACCCTGCCTCTACGTGTGTTTGTAATTCATAGCGACGAGGTCGAGAGGTTACCCACTTTATTAAAATACGTGATCTACTCTAGTTATGCCGGGGATGTTATGCAGTGGGGTGCGAGGGGCGCACAGTTAGGTCAAGATGGCATATTTTCATGGCAACGCGTGTCCCATATGAAATACCAACATTTAAAAACTGCAATTGTCTCACCTTCCTGTTCGTGTGATGATGATAAATCATTGACCTTTTCATATAGAGCTTGGTCCATTCATCGTGACACAGTCAATTATAGGGCCACTTGTCGGGCTTAACATTCTATACTACTCTACAATGTAATCATGCTTTAAATATTATGGTCGAAAAATCGGAAACTATTTCCATACTTCGTATGATATAGTAATAATTCGAATAGTATTGATTGTCTGTGTACTTTTACCATAAACACACTCTTTTTAATAATACAAGAAACTCACCGCTAATTGTTATGTAAACTTACTCGAGGCGTAAACATGTCAAGAGCAATAAGTATATTGCGTTCGCCGGTAGTAAACTAGGTTATTGTGTTTCGTAGCTCTTTGATATGCAAATACGTTGGAATTAATTTGTAGTAAGTGCCTGTCCATCTCAATCCAGTCGCCCCCTTTGTGGCCTGTACTTTGCTAGCGTCGACACGGCATTATACCTTTGATCCGCGTGCAACGGCCGGGTGGAAAGTCTTTAGCACAACCCTAGTCCATATGACTTTATGGTGGGCAAGGTGTTTAAATTAGCGTTGCCCGCAAGCGCTCGTAACTAATCTCCTTCTTATCGCATGCGACAGTCGCAATGGGAATACACTCCAAAATTTGTTCCGTTTCCGGTCACCGGATTACTTAAGACGTCCAACTAATCCACTTGGCGTGGGACAACATTAATTAAATTGCATCCATGTCAAAGCCCGGCCCACGCGACAGCAACTTTAATGACTCACGTCGCTCTGGTGCAGCAATAAATTGCGAGCGTTTGCGTTTAAGATGTTTGCAAATAATATCACCCAGAAAGAGGGTGGCGCGGCACCACCATCCCATTTATATGGGGGAATAATACTGATGCCGTCTGTCACGCGCTATGGATGTTGTTTGCTGCCCGGAATGGATGCCGGGGCATTAATTTTTGAAATGGAATTGATAGTGCAGCGGGCGCATTTTTCTCTCGTGCCTTGTTCCGAAACACGCTTCATTAAGATTACTCGGGGCCGAACGGGGTCGTAAATGATGCCGGCCATTGGTCTCCTTTGTACCCATGTAGAGTTACGAGTGCATTTCTCACTTGTCATTAGAATAAAAGAGGACATAGAGGGTCGTAAACTAACCGGGTTGCCGTCGTTTAGTATTCAATTTCTCATGACGTTATTGCATCTCGTTTCTATAATTATGAATTTTATCGTTAATATTAGAACATATCTTAAAAATTTACTACATCAGTGTCGTATTTTTTAATAATTGTCATGCAAATCTTAAAAGAGAGTATTATATATATATATATATATATATATATATATATATATATATATATATTTATATAATCTTGTTACCTTTTACCTTTCAGTGTAGTCTATCACATTTACATTACACAATTATTGTTGTTGTTTATATATTTGTAAATTCTTTCCACTCTTTTCTGTTCTTCGCCAGTTCTCTTGCTTGTATAACTGTATTTCCTTTCTTGATGATTATTTCCTCTATTCTGTTATCCCACTCTTTTCTTGGTCTACCTCTTCTTCTTTTATTTCCAGTTCTTGCTTCCCATACCTGTTTTGTTTGATTTTTTGTCCATCCTAATTAAATGTCCCCACCAGTTTAGTTGTTTCTTTTCTATATACTTTTCTATAGCTTCAATTCCCAATTCTTCTCTAATGTCATCATTTCTTATTGTGTTTCTTCTCATAACTTATTTTACTCCTCTAAGATATTTCATTTCCATAGCCTGTATTCTACTTTTGTCCCTCTTCGTTAGTTTCCACGTCTCGCTCCCATATGTCAGTATAGGTATATATGCTTTTGTATATATTTATTTTTGTCCTTCTGCTGATCTCTTTTTTGTTAGTCAGTATTTTAGTTTAGTTTTAAAAAACAATAAATATTTTAATAATTAATTTAAAAAATTATTATTTTTAATTATTATTATTATGTCTGATTTGTTACACTTTCTCCAGCTACTGCTGGGAAAAAATTCACTTATCCTGGGGCATTTATGACCAACAGGATGAAGCTCTGATGTCAGATTTGTTTAAGTATTTATGTTCAAGACCTTCCTCACAATACTACTGGTCGAAAGTAGTGCTGCTTTCTGCATTTCTATATAGATATTTTCATTGAGGCCTATATCACGTAATGATTTGTGTAGGTTTGCTTATTATTATTATTATTATTATTATTATTATGGTGGCAATGAAAATGTTTGGTATGTATTTCAGACGGTGATACAATATCCTATAACTCTGTAATTTGATGAATCACCGTTTACAAAAATTCGGTTATAATTTTTCTAATTTTTGTAAATGATGATTCATCAAATTACAGAGTTATAGGATATTTTATCACCGTCTGAAATACATACCAAACATTTTCATTGCCATACTTCTATTACTTACATAATAAAACTATTAAAACCGGTTTTAAACAATTTTTACCAATGAAACTGGATGCAGTGTTCAAAAGTAATTTCTATGAATAAAACTTCAACTGCGTTTTATGCTTGCACATAATAATATATCATGAACTGCTAATTTTACACCATAAAATTTTTAATGAAATTTCCCCATTATGTTCCGCTGACCTGCGTCTAAATTACCCGATTTTGATGTCGGCCGAATAAAAATCTAATTTTATCGTTTTGGTTGAGCATGGGTGGGGGCAACTTCTCTTATGTTATTAGGTTTTCCTGGTCGCGGCAAATTACCCGGAAAATTCGCGCGCATCGAAAACAAAACTAACTAACCGACGACTGCGGCGGCTTCGGCGGCAGCAGCAGCGGCAGCCCGTTTTATTTCATGCGGAACTATTTAAAGTTTTATCGGCCGGGATTTAATTTTCCTAATGTCGTTTAGGAACTCCAAATGCAACCATTCCGGTCCCCCCGATTTATCTTACCCTTCACACATGGGAGGTAATTACACTGTAATTAGTGTAATGGTTCAAAATTGTTAATTTAATCTCACATGCGCCACATTTGTTGAGCAATCGTATGAAAATTGTTCAATTTAGACATTTATATTGCACTGAAATTTTCAAATTTAGTTAGAAATAGTTGTATTTGTACTAGGCTTATATTCTCATGTTTTGTGTATTTTAATGTATGTAGGGCAGAGGGAGTGTAGGGTTATTTATGCTGTTAATGTGTATTTTGCTGATTATTACTTTTATTTTTATTTTTTATGTATGTAATTTTGTTGTTGTTAGTTATTGATGAGCATTGTACCCTTAAAAGTTGTTAACTGTATGCAACTAAAAAAAAGACTTTTATTTGGCATGACAACTAAAAAAAAAATACAAAAACCCTCCAATAGGAAGGTTTTTGTATTTTTTTTGAGTTGTCATGCCAAATAAAAGTCTTTTTTTAGTTGCATACAGTTAACAACTTTTAAGGGTAAAGTTGTTAACTGTATGCAACCAAAAAAAAGACCATTATTTGGCATGACAACTCAAAAAATACAAGAACCCTCCAATATACAATTCTCATCAAGAACTAACAACAACAAAATTACATACATAAAAAATAAAAATAAAAGTAATAATCAGCAAAATACACATTAAGAGCATGAATAACCCTAAACTCCCTCTGCGCTTGCCACTTTCCTTTCCCACGTCAGCCCCCTGCAAATTTTCACGCCTTTCCCATCCTCTCCTAATCATTCATTCAGTTTCTGCAATTTGCAACCCACCCTGCTTTCACCATGCAACCATATTACCTATTTTTGTAAACCCTTTTAAAACGTCCCTTACGCCCTGGTTTCCTAGGAACGCGGTTGCTTAATAGCGGCCGCTTTTGGCGTCATTTATACATCACAAAAATCTCATTAAGTATTTGTAATTGAATAACTTTTCATTGTAATGTGCTGCACTTTTGCACTACGTTGTCTATTACCTGAAAAATAGTTTATGCCAGTAATAAATATCAAACACACCATTATAAACACTCTTAGCTCATTTTAATCACTGTAATTTTGTAACACATACATCGCCTGCCTACTTTGTAGTAGCAGCACATGATGGATGTCTTCCTCGTACCCCGCTGATTAAAACTCATTAAACCGGGCGACATAAACGTCCCCCCCATTGGTTTATGCTCACCAGACCTGCGACACATTTCATCGCCGCCCCCCAACTCACCCAGACCATATCATTGCGCCGTCCTAAAAATTTCAGCACATCGATTTTCAGATTAGCGTCAAAGTGTGGGTAGTAATTTTTACGAGGGTCGCTCGTACAGAAACCCAACTTAAAAAAAATATTTTATTAAACCATAAAACCAATAGTAATGTGCAAATTAAATATTGCAGTAAACTTTTCTATTCGACCAACTTCATACAGGCTGGGTGCAGAATTAAGGTGGTTTAGGTGGGTGTATATTTCAAACTACTTTAACAAAACAGGGCTGTCGGATGGTGGAAAGGCTTTCTGTCTGTCCCTAGTTGCTGGACTTCTTGAATAAAATATCCGAATTACATTAATGTAAATCCACTTTTTAGATATCTACATATCGCACGCTGAGATACATTCTGGTCAGGCTATAGTGTTTCGGCGAACATGCTGTTTACCCCTACTCAGTAGGGTAGGGAAACCTGCGTGCGCCTCTTTAGCGGATGCTAAGAATATGGGGCCTATTCGCCCCCTATAAATAACGTGCACGCACCCCTAAACACCCCATAGTCAGTTTTCCCTCACCAAGACTGATTCACATTACCCGACTATCGCCTTGAAACCCATACTTGAGTTTAACTTTTTACCTTTGGTAAATCTATCCTCCCTCACCAAGGCTCAGAGAATCGATTTAATTTCTTGCAGTTATCAGCTTACACTGATAATTGTGCCCCATTTTCTCTTGTGACGGTTCTCCCTCACCACGACTCAGAGAACCGTTTCAAGAACATCCTCGACGCCGAGCGTTGATCCTCTCTTCCCCGTAAGGCGTCCTGACGGTTTTTAACCCTCCCCGTGAATGTCTTACGAAGAGCTGACCCCGTCGACGGACTGTTTCCTTCACCAACCCCATCGACGCAAAGCATCGATAAAATCTATGAAGTCATCTTCCTTCAACCACGCAAAATTAAGCGCGATTTTCGTTAACTACTTTCCTCCCCATACCACCGAGCCGAATCCAACAAACTGTAACAATATCGCTCTTATCTTTTTTTGGTAAAGGAAATAGAATGCAAACTGAGCGATTTCAAAACAAGTTATCGAAATATAGTGCAAAATTTGGGTCAGGTCATAAATGGTGAATGTCATTTTCCTTCAACCACGCAAATTAAACGGGTTCTTCCTCAGCTATTGTAACTGAGCGATTTCAAAACAAGTTATCGAGATATGGTGCAAAACTTGGGTCAGAGCATAAATGGTGAATGTTATTTTCCTTCAACCACTCAAATTAAACAGGTTCTTCCTCAACTAGTGTGGCCCCCCGTATAGAAATCTACTAGCTGAAGCGAATGCAACAAACCACACACCTCTATCTCTTTTGGTTAACTAGTACCGACACTATATTAGTTCAATATATGAAAACGCTGTTTGTCTTGCTTTCAAACCGTCCATATAACTAAGGACGTAAATAAATTAAACGCGCTCGGGGCGAGTCCTGGAGGACGACCTGCAGAGATACCCCCCGTGTGCATATTTCATACTGCACCGCTGTAGGCCCGAATTGAATTGCCGCGGCACGCAAAATTCGCGATATTGTCTTCAACTGACTGGCGCGATTGAATGCGTATTTTAAATTTTTTAGGGGAAATATTGGCGGCATTGCGGAGGCGAATTTATTGGCAGCGCTCAGATTGGATTAAATAAGTTAGTTTGCAGCAATTGTGTTGGCAAAGTCAAATCGGGGGAGAACTGTAAATTGCGACTGTATTGTAAATCAGCGGGGAATTGACTGATAATGTATTTTACTTTGTCAAGCAAGTTGAATGAAACAATTAAATTCTGTTTCTTATTTAGTTTTTTTTTTTGTCGAGTTCTTTTCAGGAGCCTGCAGGGGGGCTAGAGTATTGCTGTATTTTATTTTAAATTTATACAGGTAGCAGTTTAGTTTAACTTATCTCTGCACAAAAGAATCTAAATGAAAATGAAACAAAAAGACGAATATGTCTAATGTAGTCAAATATTATCAAATATTGTCAAATATCGCCAAATATTGTCAAATATTTGTCAAATATAGTAAAATATAGTAAAATATAGTAAAATATAATAAAATATAATAAAATACAGTCAAATATAGTAAAATATAATAAAATATAGTAAAATATATTGTAAAATAAAGTCAAATATTTTTGTTATTGCTAAATATCGTCAAATAACATCAAATATTATCAAATATAGTAAAATTAGTAAAATTTAGTAAAACATAGTAAAATATATTGTAAAATAAAGCCAATTATTTTTGTATTGTCAAATATAGTCAAATATAGTTAAATGCAGGCAAATATAGTCAAATATAATTAAATATATTGTCAAATATAGTCAAATATAATTAAATATATTGTCAAATATAGTAAAATATAGTAATATATAGTAAAATATAGTAAAATATAGTAAAATATAGTAAAATATAGTAAAATATAGTAAAATATAGTAAAAAAATAGTAAAAAAATAGTAAAATACAGTCAAATATAGTAAAATATTATAAAATATAATAAAATATATTGTAAAATACAGTCAAATTTTTTTGTTATTGCTAAATTTCGTCAAATAACATCAAATATTAATAAATATAGTAAAATTTAGTGAAATATATTGCAAAATGCAGTCAGATATTTTTTTATTGCCAAATATTGTCAAATAACATCAAATATAGTAAAATATAGTAAAATAAAGTAAAATATAGTAAAATATAGTAAAATACAGTAAAATATAGTAAAATATAGTAAAATATAGTAAAATATAGTAAAATATAGTAAACTATAGTAAAATATAGTAAAATATAGTCAAATATAGTCAAATATAGTCAAATATAGTCAAATATAGTCAAATATAGTCAAATATAGTCAAATATAGTCAAATATAGTCAAATATAGTCAAATATAGTCAAATATAGTCAAATATAGTCAAATATAGTCAAATATAGTCAAATATAGTAAAATATAATAAAATATAGTCAAATATGGTCAAATATAGTATAATATAGTAAAATACAGTCAAATATAGTAAAATATAGTAAACTTTAGTAAAATATAGTAAAATATATTGTAAAATACAGTTAAATATTTTTGTTATTGCTAAATATCGTCAAATAACATCAAATATTGTCAAACATAATAAAATATAGTCAAATTTAGTCAAATATAGTCAAATAACGTCAAATATAGTGAAATATAGTGAAATATTGTCAAATATAGTAAAATATAATAAAATATAGTAAAATATGTTGTAAAATACAGTCAAATATAGTAAAATATAGTAAAATATAGTAAAATATAGTAAAATATAGTAAAATATAGTAAAATATAGTAAAATATAGTACAATATAGTAAAATATAGTAAAATATAGTAAAATATAGTAAAATATAGTAAAATATTGTTAAATATCGTCAAATATTGTCATATAATGTCATATAATGTCAAATATGGCCAAATATCGTCAAATATTGTCAAATATTGTCAAATATGGTCAAAAATGTCGAATATTGTAAAAAGGACCAAAATGACCAAAATGATCAAAATGTCAAAAACGTCAAAAAAGTTCAAAAATGACAAAAATGTCAATATAATTCGGAAAGCCATTTTGATTTGGGATACCCATTTGAGATACGTTAATTTGTAAAATGGGTGGAAAAGTGCAGCCGTGTATACATTTAAAATTACATGTTGCATAGAATATTTAACAGGATTGTAACTAATTTTAATCCTTCTACGTTTATAACATATTTGGCTTGCCTACATTGCACTGTAATTAGTGTCTAGACTAAAAGCTAATGAATCAATAAAATAAGCCTAATACAAAATCCCTGTTCTTTTCAAAACCATTAATAGTCAGCTTTCTTCAAAGCATTTCCCCCCATTTATTATGCATTCAGCGCACAACTTAAACTTAAAACAACATCTCAATCGTTCCCCATTCACCCAATCTGAAACATTCGCAATCCTTAGCTGCATCCGCTGTATATACATTTCCCAGCGCACAAAACAGCGACATTTCTTCGTCTCTCCTCCCGATGCCCCGGCTGTCGTATTGATCCCCCCCGATGCCGCCTCTAAATCAATCGCGAAAACGATGAATCGTAAATTTCCACGCAGACGTCCTCATTAATTCAAGTTTTGTTTAATGACATCCCCTACAACTTTTCATCCGTTTTGGTGCTATTAATCCTGCAGCTCCGATGGCGCGTTTATATTTTAATTACACCCCGGCGATCTTTTATTTAAACACTATCAAATATCCTCGGCGAGCTAATAGAATTCCGATACGTCCTCGAAGAGTAAATGCATGCCTGTGTAATCAAGCTCTCTCCCTCACACTCAGGTGGGACTTATCTCGAATTCGACTGAAATTCAAGCTGATTAACCGGCGCGCGCTTTTTTTTTCCATCATCAATTTGTCCGACCCCATTAATCATTTGGTGGGGGTGGACCGGTAACAAAAAATTGAGCTAATAGCCTTTAGGTTAAGCGAGTAAATTGAAAAATTAATTATGAATGGTCGTGGGGAGGGAATTAAGAGGTCGTTGATACGCGAGGGGTCGGTAATTTTTTTTTATTTGTGGCCGCTCCGGACGGAAGGCGGCCGCGGGAATAATTATTTATTGCGCAATGAAACAAAACAAACAGTGAGCTTTATCGCGCCGTAAAGCGGGTTTATTGGGTTCCGGGTTGTTTAAAAATTCATCGATGCGGCGGTTTTATTGTGAAATATACTGGCGCATAAATATACGCTGACTGGCTGTGTAACAGTCTTATTTATGCTTTTTGATAACTGTTGTGTAACTAGCGCTTTGTTTGCTGGACGCAAACATAATAGGGCACGGAAAGATTTTATTCTCCATTCGTATCGGTTATGTTATCTTTTATAGTGTTTCTAAAAACCTACATGTATTAAAAGTACACGAAGAAAATGATAGTGGTCAAATTGGGTTTATCTATTTGACAAGTATCATTTTCTTCGTGTACTTTTAATACATGTAGATTTTTAGCTTTCTATCTCTTATAATATTTGTTTTAATTTCGACGAAATATCAACCCCTACCATTTTTAATTTTTGTTGAAATACTAGCAAAATCATTACCATATTTTGCCCTATAAAGGGTTAAAATTAATAACAATATAATATAACAACGAGCCATTTAAATATGAAGTGATATCATTATTCAATTCAAGCGTATAACCAGGAAATTGTGGATGTCTAACTTAACTACGTGATTTGTTATGTCATTTTGCATATTGATTGGAATTACTGCCTAATGTAGACCAAAGCCGCAACAATTAATTTTGTGGGCTGCCAGCCAAGTAGTCTTTAACTACCATATGCAGATTCAAATGTACTAGAATACCCATGACGCCCGCACACATAGTTTAATCACTATCCTTAGTTGATATTTAGAACAGGATTATATGTAATAAGTCATGGAATTATTACAGGCAATGAATGCGCATAAGGAAATATAGTTATATAATTTGTAATTATTTAATATATCACATACTCTGATATTAGATTCATAAAATATATGCAAAAAAGTATAATATTTTACTTTAAGTAGTTGGAAGTTGACCCAAATTTCTCAAAATAAAACATCTTCAGCCCATTTTTTTGCTAAATGGTTGTGTGAACAAGCAAGTCTGTCGGATATGGGACGATACCAATCCACACGAGATACACATTTGATAAAAAGTATGTTCAATTTGAAATAAATCGTTATCTAAATCAGTAGTCATTGTTTTCCGTATATAAAGTTATATAGGAAAAAAAACACATATATACTCGAATAAACTACGCAATAAATGTATCACTCCCAATAAATCCCCTCAGGTTTGTTGGCGAGGAGGTTGCGAATTATCAAAAGAATATAAATCCTACCCCGTCACGTGAACTGTGTGAGCGCGCCGGAGAATTTAAGTTAATATCTAAATCACGTTCGGCAGATAGGGGCGGGTTCTGGAGGGGGCTTGAGGCGACTGATAAATAATATGTAACTGCGACTGTTATCCCCGCTCCGCTCGTGTTAAATACGAGCTTCGTTAAGATTCTCCGATTGCCCCGTTGCGCGCACAACTTCGGGGACGGATTAAGAAGTCGCCCGCCATCCCCCGGCTGCGGCCGCGGGCTAGACGAAGACGCACACTCACACACACACACACACATACATACATACATACAGATAATGGGAGCAAGGACAAGGATCAGGGACGTAATTACGCGGGGATCATCCAGATGCGCACGAACAATGACCCGAATTTAATTTGCGGGCATCACATCATATAAAATCCTGCTCCCCCAAGCCGAGCTGAGCTTCGCTCTTCAATGCGGCCAAGCGCGGGGTAGGTAGGTTTTTACGGACGGATTATATATTATCGAGGCATGTCAGCGGGGAATATTTATGTTTACGCGCGCGAGGCAGCTTATAAAGCGTCTCCATTTATCAATATTTAGCTAATAAATTTGTTCCGGTGGTAATCCATCGCGTCATAACACGCAGCTCGAAGCTTATGCTATGCTGTAAATGTGAGTTGGGGGGGTGTGGGTAACATGCAACTACTTAAAGTTTACTTTATAACAAATTATTTTATATTTTATGTGTTATAAAATAGCTTGAATTTATTGCGACTAGTACTAACGCGACATATTCGTATACTTTTAACTTTGTAAACAGAATTGTACTACACTAGATAATCAAGTATTACAATGATTATCTTATTGATTACAAGTATCAAGTATTACAATGATACTTGTAAAACGAATACAGTTTGTATGCTTTTATTCCGGATTTACACGTGTGTAGTAGATAAAGCAGGTTACAAAGGCAAGTAGCTTGACAAAATGTCTACATTCTATTTAGTATAATGCATTTAGTAATAAGTTTTTTGCATTATGCATCACAAAATAGTAATTTATATCATTCGTGCAGGAAGCCAAGTTACCCGAATGAGCGATTGAGTTTACAGCACGAGCCGAAGGCGAGTGCTGTATTAAGAGCGAATTCGGGAAACGGCCTTATCGCACGAATAATGTATCTTATTTTAAATTATGTCCGGAACTCCAATTGTTTCTATTCCTCATGCGCTGCTTCTTTAACATGTTTATTTTTATAAATAGATGCCATGGTACATAAATAAGTGTGAACCCACCTCTTAGCAATCTACATAACTAGATTTCGATCTTATTAGATCTCATCAGTGTAGCTCAGCTAGTGAGGATGAATTCACACAATATCTGCCATGGTGTTTCACAAACATTATCTTTCTCGATAAGCTTCTACAAATTTCATCGTGGTATCTTCATTCCAAGGGGACCTTTTAATTTCTGGTTAATAACGCGTCACACAAATACTTTACTAAATGGAACACCCTACAAAACACTATACTGAAGTGTGTAGACCTGCAAATTTGATGACAAGTTCATGAAACTTGAAGTAGGGGTCAGCTACTTGCGCAAGTAAATAGAAATGATTTCTATTTACTAAACAAGTTCCTAAATTATTAACTTTCACAAGTACTAAACAAAAGTGTTTATATGATGCAAGTAACTAAATTTAGTTACTTCATTTAGTAACTTGCTTTAGCTACTATACACGTGTAAATCCGGCATTAGAATGATATAAAAAATATATATGAAAAATAATATAATGCATAGTTCAAGTCGTTTGAAATAGTAGACGGGTATAGTCAGGTTGGTAGGGAACACCCACCCACCCCACCTTTGTTCGCATAGTTTTTCCATAGGATAACAATCTTTTTGCCATAGCTTAAGCAATATAAAACGTCTGTATCCATTGAAAAAACTATGCGAGCGAAGGTGGGGTGGGCGGGTGGCCCCTACCAACCAAACTATGCCCGTCCACTATTTCAAACGACTTGAACTATGCATTACATTATTTTTCACATATATCTTTTTAATTAGTCTTAAATTAATAAATGACATTAATTTAATCATAAAAAGTAACGAGTAACAGTGTAGTGCATAGTTCAAGTCGTTTGAAATAGTGGACGGGTATAGTTCGTTTGGTAGGGGCCGCCCACCCACCCCACCTTTGTTAGCATAGTTTTCCCATAGGATAACACTCTTCTTGGCATAGTTTAAATAATATTAAACGTCTGTATCCATTGAAAAAAACTATGCGAGCGAAGGTGGGGTGGGCGGGCTGCCCCCACCAGCCAAACTGTACCCATATTTCAAACGACTTGAACTATGCACTACATTATTTCTCACATTTTTTTTACGAATTAGGCGTAAATTAACAAATGGAATTAATTTAATATATATTTGTGTTTCTCACTATTTTTTTAATTTCTATTTCAATTCAAAGAAAATCTAAAGAAAGATATAATAAAAGATAGAGATAAATAACACAGAGATCCAAATCACCAACTACCACCATATCACGACCAACTACATCTCTTGATACCAGGACTAAAGGGGGCATCCTCCGAGTTCTTGCAGATAGAATCACTTTTTTTTATTATTAATTATATTTAATTTATATTGTATTATTTTTTTTATTCAATCAATATTGATAAAAAAAACAATATTTAAAAAAATGTAAATTATTTTTATTTATGATTAAAATTGTAAATCTAACTTTTTACTTTCTGAATATAGTACTGCTGTATAAGGAAGATATTGTTTTTTCAAATGGGGTCCTCTCTAAATTTTGAAAGTATAAAAGTAGCTCGCGGACAAACAAGTTTGAGAAACACAGCTTTAGAGAATACTTGTTTTAAACATACTGCCTCGAAACTAGTACACATTTTACTTTTCTGCTATTTTCTGCGAAATTAGGTTAACACGAGCACACAAGTGTAATTCACGTCAAGCACTGTCGCATTGAAATTCCTCGCCGGCACCATGCAGCTTATTAAAGTTTTCCAGGTGAACAGAGTTGCACACTGTATACACATCGAACGCGAGTTAGGTACGTAAACACGGATTTCTTGTTATACGAACGAACCGCCCCCCGTATGCTGGGATAAAACCACCCCCCCCCCCGGTCGTTAAATGCAATTTGCAGGCGGCGTGTGCGGCTGAAACGGACGGCGGACGGACGGCGCGATTCAATCTCTGCAGCGCGATGGAAACAAATAAATCTAGCTTGGCGAGGTCAGGTTATTATCGAGGTCCTGGATGGTGGAGTTTGGTTGTGAGGGGTTTCATATCGCATACTGGGTTCAAATGCATTCATATTGGATTGCATGTATTTCTGTAATGGTAATTATGTTATGTAGCAGGGTTGAATTGCATTGGCTTTAGCTATTCCAGTCAAAACTGAATTATCATTTTAAAAAGCAGTTCTACTGTGGATTAGTATGACAATAGGCCCCAACAACTATTATGCAGATAATTCGAAGTTAATATTCTACCGTGAAAAGGTTTTCAAAATTAATTTGTAAGTGTATGAAAAGATGCAAGAAAAGCAAGGATACTAAATTAAACAAATCAAAACTAATAATTATAATTATATATAATTTTATGCCCGTGCGTGGTTGCTAGTAGAGATAGCATAGGAGTTATATTTGAATTTTTAAGGCATTCCTTTATAATTTACATATAAAAAGGGTTTGAGGTTGAAGGATAAATATGTGTATTATATTGCAAATAGCTGCAATAATCACGTTTTAGTTTAACTGTAATAACAAATCAATAAGTATAAACGTTTTTCAAGTGATTTTCATAACATATTTTTTTTTTTGGAAAGCTATTCTAAATGGGGTTAGTAGGACAATAGGAAGTGCCTGATTAATGCATATTGTCTCTGATATTGTGCCAATTAACCCATATGAGTGGGTGGTTGAGGAGACAAACGAGCGAAGTGCGCATTGCGCTGCATAAACAAAGCCATAATGAGCACTATCGACATAATTATTAATTTAATTAAATATGCACATCAATTACTTCTTTGCATCAAACCACACGCGGGCATAAATATTTCATTTTATATTAATTACGTCCAAGAAAATCTAATTAAATAAAAAAGTATAACTTATATAATAAATTAATTAAAAAATAAATAAAATATAAACCAAGTTTCCATTAAATTATTATATATTATAAGAAAATAAATAGTTACTATTACTTTTTGTTGTATAGCTTAAATTAAGTAACATCGTGCATGTTCATATACAAAATTATTGTAGTATGTGTCTATAGTCAGCGCAAGGAATCAGTTTGAATGAAGCAACAATAAAGTAATACGAACCTTCTGGAAGAAAAACCGATAATAAATAAAGTGAGCATTTAGTTACTATTCTCCATGAAAATGTTTAAACGCGCTTAAATCCTGGTTTCCTTGCAAGCGGTGTCGATAAATACGGCCGTTTTGGACGTTATTTACACATTACAGGATACGTTTTAAGAACATGTAATTGAATAACTCATCACATTCCAGTGTAATTTATGACATTTTGTCAATACTTTGTAGTATACCGCTCTCTAGATTACCAGATTTGTTTAAATATATATAAAAGAAATGTGTGACGTTAAAATGACGTGAACTAAGGCCGTTTTTTTTGACACCGCTTCCTAGGAAACCAAGACTTTACGAGTTACAAACGTTAAGGTGAGTCCACACTATGCCGATTGTCGAACAAGTGTCGAATCAACCGCAATCCGAATGTAGTTGGTACAGATGAAAGGAAGTCGACACTAGTAGTGTGGACGTATTGAAGCATGTTGGTCAAATTTTTAGCCACATCTAATGATATCAGATACCTTTAGCTTTATTTACTGCTAGTTTTATTAATTTTAGTCATGATGAATTGGAGTCATGAACAAACAATTTCTTTTATTGAAATGTATCGTGATGATATTTATTGTGAGACTCAACTGGTCACAATAATGACACGTATAGAGTTAAAAACCGCCTGTAGTTCAATTCACTATTTTTTCTTCTTTTCCATCCACGATATTAAATTCACGCCCCCCCCCCCCCCACAACCCATTGCGTATTAAATCAATCGAGATACCACCAGCCTCTCTTATCTAAAATACATCATAAAACATCCCCGTGATCCAAATCGCCGCGTTATATTTATTTATACGTCATATAATCTTTTATGCGCAGCGGGTGGAAATTAGGACTCGCCAGATATATAGTCGGCGAAAATATAAAAATCTTGTTTTTATCGGTGATAAGAATGTGCGCGCCGCGGCGGGCCGTAAATCCCACCCTCGTTACAACTGGCCGCCCCTAAATTGTGCATTAAAGTGAAATCGTGCGAGCTCTATTAGCGGTCCCGCGGGTTAGGGGAACGGGAGCGCGCTGCGGTGTAATAGAGCTTGAAGATTTTTGCCTGAGATTAGGCCAATTGCAATGGCGGTTGATAATTTAATGAAGGTGATGGCAGTTCGGATATTTTGTGATTGAAACGATAAGGTTACTTAAGCCACCTTTTCGTGTATCGTACGGGAGTTGTTCCGGGCTGTTCTAAGAACAATATAGAAAAGCTACCGAGCGATAAACGAATGAGGCTTTGTGAGAGTGGTTTTTTGCCATTACAAAAAACTTCTATCTTTATAGGGCTATTAGCCGTGAAGCTTTTCCGCCGGTCAGCGGATAAGCTCAGAGGACTCCGGTATTTACCGACTTGACTTGACCTTACCTCACTCTGCCTGGAATGGTTTAAACAATATAAAACTTTTGTATCTATTGAAAAAACTGTACAAAAAAAGGTGCGGTGGGCGGGCGTACGGTCCCTACCAACCAAACTATGCCCATCCACTATTTCAAACGACTTGAACTATGCACTACATTGTTTCTCATATTTTTTTTACGAATCAGGCGTAAATTAATAAAGTAAATAAATTGAATCATAGAAAGTAATGGATAACAGTGTAGTGCATAGTTCAAGTCGTTTGAAATAGTGGATGGGCATAGTTTGGTTGGTAGGGGCCGCCCGCCCACCCCACCTTCGCTCGAATAGTTTTTCCATAGGCTAACACTCTTCTTGGAATAGTTTAAACTATATAAAACGTCTGTATCCATTGAAAAAACTATGCTAGCACAGGTGGGGTGGGCGGGCGGTCCCTACCAACCAAACTATGCCCATCCACTATTTCAAACGACTTGAACTATGCACTACATTGTTTCTCATATTTTTTTTACCAATCAGGCGTATATTAATAAAGTAAATAAATTGAATCATAGAAAGTAATGGATAACAGTGTAGTGCATAGTTCAAGTCGTTTGAAATAGTGGATGGGCATAGTTTGGTTGGTAGGGGCTGCCCGCCCACCCCACCTTCGCTCGAATAGTTTTTCCATAGACTAACACTCTTCTTGGAATAGTTTAAACTATATAAAACGTCTGTATCCATTGAAAAAATTATGCGAGCACAGGAGGGGTGGGCGGGCGGCCCCTATCAACCAAACTATGCCCATCCACTATTTCAAACGACTTGAACTATGCACTACATTGTTTCTCATAGTTTTTTATGAATCAGGCGTAAATTAATAAATAAAATAAATTGAATCATAGAAAGTAATGGATAACAGTGTAGTGCATAGTTCAAGTCGTTTGAAATAGTGGATGGGCATAGTTTGGTTGGTAGGGGCCGCCCGCCCACCCCACCTTCGCTCGAATAGTTTTTCCATAGGCTAACACTCTTCTTGGAATAGTTTAAACTATACAAAACGTCTGTATCCATTGAAAAAATTATGCGAGCACAGGTGGGGTGGGCGGGCGGCCCCTACCAACCAAACTATGCCCATCCACTATTTCAAACGACTTGAACTATGCACTACATTGTTTCTCATAGTTTTTTATGAATCAGGCGTAAATTAATAAATAAAATAAATTGAATCATAGAAAGTAATGGATAACAGTGTAGTGCATAGTTCAAGTCGTTTGAAATAGTGGATGGGCATAGTTTGGTTGGTAGGGGCCGCCCGCCCACCCCACCTTCGCTCGAATAGTTTTTCCATAGGCTAACACTCTTCTTGGAATAGTTTAAACTATATAAAACGTCTGTATCCATTGAAAAAATTATGCGAGCACAGGCGGGGTGGGCGGGCGTCCCCTACCAACCAAACTATGCCCATCCACTATTTCAAACGACTTGAACTATGCACTACATTGTTTCTCATATTTTTTTACGAATCAGGCGTAAATTAATAAAGTAAATAAATTGAATCATAGAAAGTAATGGATAACAGACTTGACTTGACTTGACTTGACTTGACTTGACTTGACTTGACTTGACTTGACTTGACTTGACTTGACTTGACTTGACTTGACTTGACTTGACTTGACTTGACTTGACTTGACTTGACTTGACTTGACTTGACTTGACTTGACTTGACTTGACTTGACTTGACTTGACTTGACTTGACTTGACTTGACTTGACTTGACTTGACTTGACTTGACTTGACTTGACTTGACTTGACTTGACTTGACTTGACTTGACTTGACTTGACTTGACTTGACTTGACTTGACTTGACTTGACTTGACTTGACTTGACTTGACTTGACTTGACAGTAAACCTCTGAAAAACTGTGAAAGGTGATTCGCGAAAATTAGTTCCCCGCTAGGGATCGAACTCAGGCTCCCCAATGCTCAGTACGAGACGGAAGACGCCTCTAACCACTCGACCACTGAGTTGGGTTTGGCCATTACATAACTTTAGACATCTTACACTAGTTATTATAATTCGGTAATGCATATGTTACCCGGAATTTTGTTCACAGACATACACGCATACACACAGCTAGATATTTTCCAAAAATAGTGTATTACGAGTATATGAATCATGAAATATAAAGAAAAAAATCTAAATTAACAATTGGTATTTTTTGCGATATATCTTCCATATGCATATAGCAGTGCTGTATTCGAAAAGTACAAGTAAGGCTGGACTTATTTGTTAGTAGGTAGTTAGTAGGACGATTTGGTCTGGGAACCAATTGTTCGTCTGGTTGCCTAATGAACGTATCTGCTATATGTTTGTATCATAGTTCTGTTATATAATATTTTATACGCCTACTTTTGTTGTAATTTGCAATTTCATATGATTCGTGTTTGATAGAAATATGTTGCAGTTTATCTACTACGATTTCTCTATTTTGAATTAAAAAAAAACTTCAAAAAAAAGTAGTTTCTATTTAAATATTCCCGTGTACATTATTATCTCAAGCGGGTCTATTTCAACCATTAAGAGCGTCGTAATGGTGAATGCGCCGGGCACTATAAATATAACTTTTGATTAATAAAACCAAATGTTAATACATTGTAACTTCTTTTGAATGCTAGAGTTGAAAACAAGTTGCTCTTTATGACGAAACTTCATATACTTTATATCTATATATTAGATGCGCGGCGTTTCCTCTTCCTAAACACGCGTTACTACGTCAAGTGGGTAAAACTCAATGCTGGAAGTTTCGTCGGGGAATACACTTTATAATATATTTACGTTCGACATTTGTAGAAAACAATCTTGAAGTCGTGAATATCGAAACTTTTCGCATTAATAAATGTATGTGTGCGGGTAGGAATTTATGGCGGGAAGTCGCCGACCGAAATTATTTTTATGCGCCTCACCATCCCCCCCGCGTGCGCTCCCCGAAGAACCTTGGATTTCACGTCGATACTTCCTACATGGACTGCATCGCCGACGGGCGGCGTTTTGCAGAGGCGAAATAGAAAAAGAAAAATAAATGATGTGAGAGGCGGGTGCGGCGTGTTTTTGTGTATGTATGTGTGTATGGGTTTTAATTTGCGGGGACGGTCGGTCGTAATTCATTTCGCAATTCGTAGCAGGAGTTATGGAAGGTGTAAAATTTGTTTTAATGTCTCTCGTGTTTTTTTCTCCCTCTATACATAGCTCGATTTACGCTATTTTGAAAATTACTGCTGAAAATGACCGCTTGTTACACACAGTATGGTAATGAAAATGTATAAATGTGAAAATGTCAATAAATTGTCCAAAATTTCGAAATACTAAAAATGTTGAAACAGTGAAAAGTGCGAGCCGAAATAGCAATATGTCGCACGTCTATTTTGATCTACTTGAACGATACTTCCATGATCATTGAAACTAGGAGCTTGTTTAAGTTTCTTGAAGTAGCTCGATTTACGCTTTATTTTGAAAATTACTGCTGAAATCTTCTTACACCTGATTTTCCTTAATAAATAACTTGTAAATGAGCATATGAGTATTGAAGCGGCGTAAGTCACATTTGAATTGTTTTGAAAATGAGATTTCGTTTATCTTCACTAGCTACTCATTGTTTTACGTTTCCGAGCGACTCGTCTTGGAACAATAGTGTGAGTGTGAACCATCTACATATCTTGATTCCGATCTTATTAGATCTCGTCAGTGTAACTCAGCTAGTGAGGATGAATACACACAATATCTCGAGTGGTTATATACAAAAATAGTACAACATACCCCCTGGAAGGAAAGTTAAACGCCATTTGGGGGCACCACATCAATTAGCAATGCACACCTATATGGTAATAACCGTTAACATGATCATGCCATCAGGATCACCGGGTAGTGCCCTCTAGGGAATAATATTCCAACAGGGTGCGTTGAGATATCTCGGAGATATATGGGTATGCATTGCTAATTGATGTGGTGCCGCCAGATAGCGTTTAACTTTCCTCCCAGGGGGTAAGTTGTACTATTTTTGTATATAACCACTCGAGATATTGTGTGAATTCATCCTCAATAGCTGAGCTACACTGATGAGATCTAATGAGATCGAAATCTAGATATGTAGATTGCTAAGAGGTGGGTTCACATTTGAATTATTTTAAAAGGAGAAGATTTTGAGTTTGGTATTTATATAAATTGATACTACGCACATCAATTTATATACACTAGAAGACTAGAAATTAATTTATTCATAAATAAAAATGTCCATTGATTTACATAAATACAAAACGCAAAATCTTCTCCTTTTTTAAACAATTCAAATGTGACTTTCATTCACATTCAAAAATAGCGTATACGATTCTTGTTCCGCGACGAGTTTATGGATATGTAAAACTGTGAGTGGCTAGTAACGATAAACGAAAGCAACTATGAATCCTGCTTTAGCATAATAACACATACAACTTTTATTATCTAATCACATTGCCAATAGTTACATATCACTTCAATATAATTTATTTGGTAATTTAGTTTAATTTTATATTAAACTCGTATAATTTATCGCACAAGTCCTGAAAACATAGTTGTTTTTGTTCAATAAATCAGTGTAGCGGTGCTTGCACCATTGGCATTATACTCAATGTAAATGAAGCCGAAATAATCTGATTACAATATTTAAATAGTATCGATTGTCGATTGAGTTATGGGCCGTTTGACATCGCCAAAATGATTTTGTATAATAAATGGAATTTGTTTGCGCACAAAAAAAGGGTTTGTGCGGGTATATGTAAATATAAATGGCATAATAATGTTAATAGATATAAGCCACACAAATAGGTATGTTTATAGGGTGGAAAATTCTGATTTGTTGTATTTGCATGTTTAATTTAGTGATCAAAACCGATGTGATGCATATTAAATTATGACACATATTAGCTCTCGTTTATGTGTTTATTTAGCACAGAGGGAATTTTCTAACAGTTCGAAATCTATTTCCAGCTGTAGTTCGGTTTTTATCTGCGGCTTTTTTGTTGTTCTTACTTATAGGCCATTCACAATAAGCGCGGTAGTGGTAAGGTAGCAGTAAGCAATGTTTTGCATGGCTATAAAAATTCAGACGTTCAGAATTGGGCAGTAATGCTATGCGATAATTATGGTAGAGATAAGTACCCATGTTGTTATAGCTTTACTGCGCTGCTGTAAACACCCGCATTTTTATACATGTGTGCAATTACGCTAAAGCCCTGGTTTCCTAGGAGAGCGGCCGCTTGAAAACGGCCGCTTTTGACGTAATTTTTACGTCACAAAAATAATTCTACGTGTATATAAACGAATATAGTTTCCTATAAAGTGTAATACCTCAACGTACTGCAAAAACGCAATGAATCACGATGAAAAATTGTGAGTTCTTCTATTACTTATACTTAAAACGACCTTTGTAATTTGTGAATGAGGTCAAAAGCGGCCGCTTTAACGTGACCGTTCTCCTAGGAAACTAGGGTTTTACCGCTACGTTACCCTACCACGCTTATTGTGAATGGTCCTTCAACTTTATTCGGTTCCCAACCCATTTCTAGCATTGCAGCTATAGTTGGGTTTTCATCTGGGGATTTTCTGTTGTTCTTACTTACTTATCAGCCGTCACCTCTCTATTGGTGGGTTTTGGCTGACTCCACTATAGCCCATCATTGTTGGCGTTCTAGCGCTTTCGTTTTACAGTTCGTGATACCCCTCTCTCTTAGGTTTTCCTCTAAACAATCCCGCCATCTCTTTTGTAGTCTCCACCTAGCACTTATCGTGTCAAAGCTTCTTATTAGCATTTATTTGACAATTCGATCCTCTGCCATTCTTATTACACATCTTTCCCATCTAATTCTTGTTGATCTAATTGTTTTAATTATTGATACCTCGCCACAAATCCCTTTTAGTTCGTAATCCACTCTTATTCTCAAGGTTTCTCCTTCATTTACTGGTCCTGGTTTGTATTTTATACTCAAAAACAATGCAAAAACAAACATAAAATACAATATATAACACAATTTTAAATTTTATAACGCAATGGGTGTATTATGATGTTACTGTACTGTTTTCGTAATGTGTACCTGAATGCCCAATGCGTTCAATTGCACATTATTGTACCTTAACGATGTCATAAATGAGCTTGCCCCCGTGTGGCAGAAAATAATAATCCCCCAAAAATTCTATTCAACATATTTCGACGATTTAGATACAAATTAGGTATAATTTTTTTTATCGACCCAGCCTCTAAAATCGGCATGTCCAGATAGGAGCGAAAAAGTTAAAAATAGAAAATAAATAGAAGGAACAAGGTGCTTAGGTTGAGACTTTCCATTTTCCATTGTCATTTTGTTATAAACATTGTGTAATTTTTTCAAATCAATTGTATGATCGCGGGATGGTAAAAATAATAATAATGAAACATGTTCGACTTGGTCAAAATTTTCCAATTTCCTTCGGCCAACTGGTATACCGATATGTTTTGTGCTAAAATCAGTAAAAAAATTATACAAAATATGTTGCATTATGTTTTTATCGACTCAGCCTCTAAAATCGAATTATCCAGATATGAGCGTAAAAGTTTAAAATAAAAATAAAAATTGAAAAATAAATACGTTGGTACACAGACTTTGCATTTTACTTTATCATATTGTTATAAACATTAAGCAATTTTTTTCAAATCTATGAAGATTGCGAGTCATGGTAAAAATAATAATAATAATAGACAAGTTAGTCGCCGAAAAAAAAAATACTTGGAATCAAAATTTTCCATTTTTCTTCGGTCATCTGGTACACTGATATGTTTTGTGCTAAGATCAGTAAAAAAATTAAACAAAATATATTGCATTACTTTTTTATCGACTCAGCCTCTAAAATCGGATTATCCAGAAATGAGCGTAAAAGTTTAAAATTAAAAAAAAAATAGAAAAAAAAATTCGTTGGTATACAGACTTTCCATTTTACTTTATTATATTATTATAAACATTAAGCAGTTTTTTTCAAATCCATGAAGATTGCGCCTCATGGTCAAAAATAATAATAATGATATACAAGTTAGTCGCCGAAAAAAAAAATACTTGGAATCAAAATTTTTCAATTTCCTTCGGCCATGTGATACACTGATATGTTTTATGCTAGGATCAGTAAAAAAATTAAACAAAATATTTTGCATTATTTTTTTATCGACTCAGCCTCTAAAATCGGATTATCCAGAAATGAGCGTAAAAGTTTAAAATAAAAAAAAAAATAGAAAAAAAAATTCGTTGGTATACAGACTTTCCATTTTACTTTATTATATTGTTATAAACATTAAGCAGTTTTTTTCAAATCCATGAAGATTGCTCCTCATGGTCAAACATAATAATAATGATATACAAGTTAGTCGCCGAAAAAAAAAAATACTTGGAATCAAAATTTTTCAATTTCCTTCGGCCATCTGATACACTGATATGTTTTATGCTAGGATCAGTAAAAAAATTAAACAAAATATGTTGCATTATTTTTTTATAGACTCAGCCTCTAAAATCGGATTATCCAGATATGAGCGTAAAAGTTTAAAATAAAAATAAAAATAGAAAAACAAATACGTTGGTATACAGACTTTCCATTTTGCTTTATCATATTGTTATAAACATTATGCAATTTTTTTCAAATCCATGAAGATTGCGCGTCATGGTCAAAAATAATAATAATTATATAGAAGTTAGTCGCCGAAAAAAAAAACTTGAATCAAAATTTTCCATTTTCCTTCGCCCATCTGGTACACTGATATGCTTTGTGCTAAGATCAGTAAAAAAAATAAACAAAATATGTTGCATTTTTTTTTTATCGACTCAGCTTCTAAAATCGGATTATCCAGATATGAGCGTAAAAGTATAAAATTAAAAAAAAAATAGAAAAACAAATACGTTGGTATACATACTTACCATTTTGCTTTACCATATTATTATAGACATTAAGCAATTTTTTTCAAATCCATGAAAATTGCGCGTCATGGTCAAAAATAATAATAATGATAGACAAGTTAGTCGCCGAAAAAAAAAAATACTTGGAATCAAAATTTTCCATTTTTTCTCGGTCATCTGGTACACTAATATGTTTTGTGCTAGAATCGGTAAAAAAATTAAACAAAATATGTTCCATTATTTTCTTATCGACTCAGCCACTAAAATCGGATTATCCAGATATGAGCGTAAAAGTTTAAAATAAAAAAAAAATAGAAAAACAAATACGTTGGTATACAGACTTTCCATTTTACTTTATCATATTGTTATAAACATTAAGCAATTTTTTTCAAATCCATGAAGATTTCGCGTCTTGATCAAAAATAACAATTTACGTTACAACATATATTATACAAAAACGCCTATAAAAATTATTTAAAAATATATATATATATATATATATATATATATATATATATATATATATATATATTATGGTCGGCAAGACATAAATAAAGAACTCCTCAAAATTTGAATTTTATTGGTCACCCCAATTGGTCAGTATAGACCAGCAAACAATCCGCCGTGCGCGCAGTCTTGCGGTGCCGCGCGGTATAGAGGCTGGAATCTTAGAGGCTATCTTCACACCGTTTATATCGAAAGGTAAAAGGCAAATAAATAGATAATATAAAATAATTGTAGTCATTAACGTAAGAATTCCTTATTTTAAACGTATTATGTATAATAATATCTGAGTAATAAGCAACGTGTAAAAAAATAATTCAATAAAATAAAAAAATCATTAATTAGACCAGTAATTTTGTCTTTGGTGTTTTTAAAGTATGTATACTTCGCCTACACTGAAAGGTAAAAGGCACGTAGATAATATATATATATATATACACATATATATATATATATATATATATATATATATATATATATATATATATAAATATATATACTTCGTATAGTTTAAAGAAAATTAAATAAGAGGCTCTTCACAAACTAAAGTAACTGATACCAATGTGTTCTCATTCAGAAAGTCCTGTATTGTTCATCCTGTGTACTGAAAATGGTATTTTCCTAAAAAGAAACTAGCTTGAACATGCCTTAACAAACAATAATTTGTAAATCTCCAATCTCTCCAGCCAAGCATATAAAAATGCATCCACTATCTCCAACATATAGGTACAAACTGCACTTTACAACATAAAACGCAGTAACTTCGTCGTACCACTTTAAACTCTACAAATAGTGAAAGACGTTCGCCGTGGCATTACTCGCGAACTTATAATAAAGTATGTGCGCGCACACGGGCGGGAGGGCTGAAATAAAAATTGGAAAACTTTTAACAGACCATGACTCGCACCCACCCCGCCGCCCAAACAAACTGCATTCACACCTGCTAATAACAAAAATCGTAATGTGTTTCAGTGGCTCATAAAAATTGGAATTAACGCGCCGCGCCGCGCGCGCTGTTATAAAATTGGGCGCCGGTAATAAAACGTGCACGTATAAAATCGATTCGTGCATATTTCAGTGTATGGTTTACGCCATAACATGCGGCGTCAATTTTCCATTACGGCCGCATAATGATCGAGGGGGGCAAACGCTAATGAAAGCCTGTGCGTTGTAAAGCTGGGCAACTCTGCATCAGGCAGCGTCCGAGCATCGTAAAACTGTGACTTCCACTTGTGTGCAGCGTTTTATTTGCTATCACGCAGTATAGTTAATGGGCGCATAAATAATAACTATAAATATAGATTGTGCCCGCAGATTAGGGCCCATTGCCATGCACGTGGGGTGTGTGGGAGTTGAACAACAGCGGTTTAATTATTTCACTCTGGAAATGTATTCGTCTCAGGTGGAACGTTTTTGCGGTGTTTTATGGGGTTGGAAAAATGGCAGTCACACGGATCATTAATTATGAATTATATGCCCGGCCGGGTGAATTGATGGGGAGCTAACGATCGGTTATTAGTGGCAATCTATTTGGGCGATCTGGGGGAGATGAATGGCAGACGTAAATCTTTAGGTAATTCAGAACGTTTGAAATTATTCCAACTAAGTCACACAATTATAAATATTGGATTGAATCGGCATCTACTTTGTGATAATTCATTATAATAAATAAATAAAACAAACAAAAAATTCGTTTTATTTATTTATTACAAAATTATAGTTAAAAAGTTTTTAAGGTCGTTTTAGACAAGACAATTTCTTAACTCAAAAGTTTTTCAAGAAATGAATTAATATATCCTCCTCCCACACAATTTGTCCTTGACAAATAGAACGTGTTATATTTTTCCTTTCGATCTACCATCCAATTCAATATTTCAAATAATTTGCTGTATGATAAGAGACAATTTAGATTGTCTCGCATCTTGACTAACTTTTGAGTCAAGAAATTGTCTTGTCTAAAACGACCTTTATATATGTCCGAAAAATTAAATTAAATATTTTATTATATTCATCTATTCGTCAAAAAAGTTTTCGATCGATTTTTAAACAAATAAATGCAGTCATGTGTAAATTAAATAATTAAGATAAGTAACGTATATTTATTATATGTCTTAAGCATCTTAAGGTCGTTTTAGACAAGACAATTTCTTGACTCAAAAGTTAGTCAAGATGCGAGACAATCTTAATTGTCTCGTATCATACAGCAAATTATTTGAAATATAGAATTGGATAGTAGATCGAATGGAAAAATATAACGCGTTCATTTGTCAAGGACAAATTGTATGGGAGGAGGATATATGAATTCATTTCTTGAACAACTTCTGAGCTAAGAAATTGTCTTGTCTAAAACGACCTTAAGTTATATAATAAATATACGTTACTTATCTTAATTATTTAATTTACAGTACTGCATTTATTTGTTTGAAAATCGATCCATGGCAGTGCATCGATGTTTGTAATCGACTTGCGTTTTAAGCATACGATAATATTATTTCACTCGGCAATTCTAGATAAGTATATAAAATCTAAAATACCTATCCCCATTACACACAAGTCTATTCAATTCAAAACGAATTGTTATGCACTTAGGAAAAGTAGATGCGACCGGTAAAATAGAATCACCTAGTGTGTAATGGTGCGATTTCCATTGAAATCTTCATTTCGAATTGCCAGGCCCCGCGCTGTTTTATGACTGCTACGGTCGTCTGATTATATTTGTTCGATTTGCAATTCATCCGTGTAATTTGGCTGATTGGTTTTTATGGAAAGATTTCAGAAACGGCCGCGTGTCTCTGATTGTTGGCAATAAATGCCATTATCCAAAGTTAACTGAACAGGCAGTTTCGCGCATGTTTATTAGCAAACGTTAAGGGCTCAGATGTTGCATTCTTATTATACATAATATATACATAATTTAGTATCCTTACAGCAATATAATATAATGACCCACCATTAGCCATTCCATTACAGAAAAACAAAACAAAACAAAAATTAAATTTATTTCATATTTACATAAATTATTTATTCATTCTTTCTTTCCTGCAAAACAAAAGGAAAGACTACCCATATTGTTTGTTATATACCATATTATTTTTAATACATAAACTAATCGCATTTGATTCTAAAAAAAAGCTAAAATAGTTACACTTACACTGTCGTCTGAACATTTCAATTGAAACTAAATTATTTGATAAGTGGCCAGCAATTAGGCAATCGACGTGTCCATCCGAGGGTTTGAAAACTGGCACACAATTTAGCGTGCGTGCTAATCGTCCCCCTCCCTATACCCAAATGAAATTTCCTCGATTAGCACTGCACTTTATCGAAACGGAAATTGTAGATTTGTTAGATAATGGGGCAGCTGCTAATGAAAACGTGTCCGAGAAAAGTTACCCCTCTCTGGGTACAACTTTATGTAAACTACTTGACCGGGAGAACGCCCCGAGGCCAATCGGCCCTAATGAATTACATCTCCGGTCCGGGAAGGCGCGTCCCGCACGCATGACTCGTTCCGAATTTTATTTCAATTAGGCCGCTACGCGCGCGCCAAACTTTCACAGCCACCACACCTTCAGAACACGCGCAAATTAGCGAGCCTTTCAGAATTCCTTAGCTCGAAGTTGCCGTCGCGTTTCACATAAATATTTGATGCGCCCCCGAGGGTCATTAGCCGCCGGAGCTAATCGGGGCGGCTGATTAAATGCGAACAATTGGGAAGAGGGTGGCCGGGGTTCAGCCACAGGATGTAATTAACTCACGCGCTCGAACAAGAAAGTGGATAATGCCCTATATTTTCTGATACAAAGTTTCTTAGGAATATCTTTTTGAAAAGCGGCCGCAGAAGGAAATCGGTCGATAGCTTTTTAAACCCAACAAGACTTATTAATATCGTTAGTATTATTATTTAGGCACAATTAGCGTTATTTGTTATTTATTAGTTTCCTTGTTATCAACTTTTTATTATCATCTCAGTCCCTGATTTTGTTTTAATGGTTTAATATTCCGACGGATGGCATCAATCGGTAATCGTAATGACAAGAGTATGTTGAAAGTTATTACTAGTACTGAGGAGAATCTAGAACTTTTGAGAATCGAGAACGACGCTCTGGAAATCATTCAGGATTCGAGAACTTGAAACCGAGTACTGAATATCGATAATTTTGGAGAAAAAAAATTTTTTTTACCTCACTTTTTGTTCAGAATTGACTTACTCCCACAACAGTTTCTCAGAAAAAATATTAAAGACAAAGTTGTAGGTATATATGATATTTACAGTTACAACTCTTATTAAATTATTATTAGTCCATGTGAATACTTTTATTATTATGTATGATTCGTAATTATTTAATAAAAAAAAGTCGAACTTTCGATCCAGTTGAAAATAACGTAGCAAAAGTAATTATAAAATTGAAGTAAATTAAAAATTTATTAATTATTAGACTTAATTCTACTTACAATAACTAAAATATAAATACTAGTTTTTCTTGAACTAAAATGATGACAATTTAAACATTCGCAAGCAGTTGGATTGCTATTACTAAATAGGGTATCAGACGTTATTCCACTTGTTATCTTTGATGAATAGATTAATAACGCACGTGGAGCTTTCCGGAATCCGCTTACACAGGAAGACGCGAGCGACGCAATACGCTCGCGCGCGCGTCCCCCCCAGAAGCATTTCCATTGCGGATTGGGGGTTGTAAGTGGCTTTATACAATTCATAACAGATTTCGATTGATTGTGCCGGGGTTTTCCGGTTCACGTACGCACGCACACGTCGTTCGACTCGGGCGGGGGGAGGCGGAGGCGCCGGGCACGGCAACCTATTCAGGTGTCGAGGATGTATGTGCGCGGGGGGTACACATCGCGCCTCGCCAGCCAATTTTTCAGCGGCGGCGGCGGGTAAAAAAGTTGGGAAAACGAAGGAATTAGACGTTGATGGATTTATTTTCCCCTGTCGCCAAACGGAGAAATTGTATGCGGTAAAGGGGGAAGCCGGGGTGAACGACTACCGTGAAGATAAATCAGCGAGGATTATTTCGAATTGTAGAAATTGAAAAGTAAAAGTATTGGGTAATATCATTTGCGAGGAAATCAATTATGTAACGCATCATCCTACATTTTCTTCTGATAACTTTGTACGAATGACAATTATAACAATAAGTATTTATATTTTATTTTTATTTTTATATATTTTTGTTGTGGTTGGTGATGTTGAAGATCAGTTTTTTGTGAGGGAAATGCCAATAAAGGTCTTTTTTTTTTAAATTTATATTCGACATTAATTGAATGTGCAATAATCAAAAATTTGCTTTCATATCGAAACGAACTCGTTGTCCCAGATAGATATAGTGGTCTAGTTTTTCTATTTCCTCCCCATCTATGTCCTGCTTCTGTTCCCAGGTCGCACATTTAATTTTTTGCTTATATATATATATATATATATATATATATATATATATATAAAACAAATAAATATGGTGTAAAGGTTTGAATTTTCTATTCTTTTATATATTTTTTTTCCATTCTCTTCTATTTATTGCCAGTTCTTTTGCTTGCTTCCAGTTTTTTCCTTTCCTTTCTCATAGTTCTGATATAGCTTCATCCCATTTTTTCTTGGTCTTCCTTTTTTCTTGTTTTTGATGTTTGCCCTCCATATGTTTTGGCTGGTGCTGTCTCTGCCATCTTAATTATGTGTCCCCACCATCCCAATTGTGTTTCTTCTATGTACTTTATTGTCGGTGTTACATTTTGTTCTCTTCTTATATCCTCATTCCTCGTTTTGTCCTTTTTGGCACTCCTCTAACTCTCCTCATATACTTCATTTCAACTGCTTCTGATAATACATATAATTATTTGGTTATTGCACATAGTTTGTCGAAAATTTGTTGTAGTTCCTCCGTATTGTTGACCAGGATCACTATGTTGTCCACGATTATGAGGAGATTGGGTTTTTGTCCATCGATGTGTATTTCTTTTTCTATCCATTCGAGTTTTTTAAACATATTTTCTAATGCCAGCGTAAATTGTTTTAGTGAAAGCCTTACCTTACATCTTTTTTCATTGTTACAGGCTTTCGTTGATCATGTAATCTTATGATTATGGTAGTATTGCTGATTTTTCTGTGTATGGTCAACCCGGCACTCATGTAAAGAAGATAAAATGTCCAAGTTTTGATGGAAACGAACGCATTCGCGAAATCGATAAACGCGTGGGTTATTGTGTTCATTTGATTTTTACATGATAGTTCTTATTGCTTGTATATCACACACTGAGATGACAAATGTAACTTCCAAAAACAGTTTTTTAGATAAATGCATTTTAAAGATTGCAATAGTTCCAGTAGTTATACCATTAGGTGTAAATTTATGTAATTTTTTAAAATAATAGATTGGTGTATTATAAACGTAAAGGATTAGAGAAGCGTTAAAATATTCACAAGAATCATCAAAACAAAAATCAAATATTGACCTGAAAATCAATTTTGGATGTTACACTTGTCATTTCATAGTGCGTGCTGTATCCTCTTCTGTTCACAGACATACACACATATTACCTATTAGTTCCACTGGTTGGTATCCGTCTAGTTTGTCTTGATTATATTGGTGATGATTTTCGTTAAGGTCGTTTTAGACAAGACAATTTCTTAGCTCAAAAGTTGTTCAAGAAATGAATTCATATATCCTCCTCCCATAAAATTTATCCGTGACAAATAGAAGGTGTTATATTTTCCATTCAATCTACTATCCAATTCAATTTTTCAAATAATTTGCTGTATGATACAAGATAGTTTAGATTGTCTCGCATCTTGACTAACTTTTGAGTCAAGAAATTGCCTGGTCTAAAACGACCTTAAGTAATTTGTAAATATGTGAGAGAAGGTTTATAGGCCGATAGTTTTTCAGATTGCTCCTGACTATACATAAAAAGAAGACCTTTATTTGCCATATCCTTTAGAAAATTCCCCCCAATAAACAATACTTTCACAGAAAAAAATCCACAATACATATACAACCAATAAAATTATAGTATTATTTTTGCTACTATTAATAATCATTGCAAACTAATTTCTACTAAACGCAGGTAGCAAGTAGCTACAAAATTCATCCGCTGCATATTTGATTTGTAAATTCAAATTTAATTAAAGACTTACACACGCAAGCGACCGAGTTTGCAAACTAACTTCCGTTTATAAATTATACATTATTAATTTAGAAGTTGGCATTTATAATTACACTGAAAGCGTGCGCGCAATACTAATTTTATACAAACTGGTAATGGCTTACGTTTTTACGTTTTTTTGTGTGTGCTATCACTGGAATGGCCATTGAAATTCCACAATTCGTCATCAATTTGCAGCAGTTAAAATATTTCAATAGGCACAGCGGAAGCGCGCGATTTATCAGTTGAAAAATGTGCACGTGCGATTTGAGTGTAACAATTACTCCAGGGACAAGAGGGGTGGTGGGTAATTCGATTGGCCGGCGATTACGATTGCACGGATGGAAATTGTACTCAATTGTCTTCCTACAATATCGAACAAAACACATATTTTATGTCCGACGACGATTTCTGCGAGATTTGTTTGTATCGTGTTTGACAACGCGAAATCAAAGTGGGCCGTCGGGCGGCTGTGGGGGGAAACTTGGGAATAAATGGGCATTCATATGCAAAATTGGACCCGGATGCGTACTTCGCCGCCAACGTCCAACTCCGCCGCCCCGCGATAACTTTTCCCATACAGGCCTGTCGTAAATCAAAGCAAATTATCGCGACGTTCGGGAACGATGGACGACCATCGATAGCCGCAGAAGTTTCTGTAGAAATATTTGATACAATCTTATATACTTGGAATATAAAAGTACAATACCCAATAACCTGAAGGATAAATGCAATCTTTTGCAATTTCAACTTTATGACAACTGGGCTCGAGTTTCTGATTTAACGTATGTTAAGACGTATCTAAGATTAAAACAATATACAGGTAAACGTCGTTTTGCGCCGGTTCGATTTACGCCGATTCACAATTACGCCGGTTGGTGCCAGACACACTTTTACACGTTGTTTTATTCTATTGCCGTTTACGCGAGCAGCCTATTGTGTGTGTGAAATTGTTTCAGAGTTAGTTTTCGTTTTGTTTTTAAGAAAAATAAAAATGTATGATTATATTTTTTATTTTATTGTTATTAAAATTAAAAGAATATTCAATTTGTAGTTTCATTATGGGCGGCAATAGTTATTCAGAACACAAACATCGTGCCAAATCCGACCTTTTGTCTACAGAGCTCTAAATTTTCTTAATTGACGAAATTTTCTTGTCAAGCACTGGGTGGTTCACGAGATTCAAATCTTGAACCAATATACGCAAGATTAAACTAAGCGGCGAAGCAGCGAGCGCTGATGTAGCAGCAGCGGCAGCTTACCCTCAAGAGTTTGAAGAAATTATCGAACAAGGCAACTACCCTGCAGATATCATCAATTTTGATGAAACAGGCCTTTATTGGAAGAACTTGCCACGGAGAAAGGTTATTTCGCGAGAAGGAAGTAGCGATCGTGGATTTAAAGCGGCCAAGGATAGACTGACTATTCTCTTGGGATCAAATGTTTCTGGTTCCTTAAAATTAAAGCCAATGGTAGTGTACCATTCCCAGAATCCACCGGCTTTTTAAGGTATTGACAAAAGCTCCCTGCTAGTTTTTTGGCAGTGGAATAAAAAGGGCTGGGTCACTCAGGTGGTTTTCACAGGCTGGTATAAAAATAATGTTTACCTTACCCTACTGTGCTTAAATATTGACCGAAATAACCTTCCAAAGAAAGCAATCCTCCTATAAGACGCAGAACATTCGCAAAATCTTGACACCTTAGAAATTAGCTTAGAATTTACATGCCCCCTAACACAACCTTCGTATTACAACCCATGGATCAGGGGGTAATTTCTACCTTTAAAGCGTATTATTTGCGCATAACATTGAAAGCAATGATTAAGACGATAGATGCTAATTCAGACCGTTAAAGATTATTGGCGGTCATACGACATTTTAAAGGAATCAAAAATCTAAAGTCTGCTTGGGACGAAGTGACAACCAAAGTGTAGAAGAGGTAGATAACATTAACATAAACCAAGACATTATCACCCTTACACGCGATTGTGGATTCGAAGACGTAACAACCGAACTGTTAGACGTGCATGACCAACCACTCTCAAATCAAGAATTAGAAGAGTTGATGAAGGTATTAGATCGCCCTCAATCAGAAAATCCCGAAGAAAAAGAAGAGGAGGATGAGAAAGAAAATGACGGGAAAAACGGTCGATCTAACTCGTATCCTTTCTTCTATAGAAAGGTTAGTAGATGAGTTCTGTGAGGTAGATGGTGATTTCAATCGAAGCTCAAATATTAAAAGAAGCGTCACAGCTGCAGTTCGACCTTATGCTATGATTCTGAAAGAAAGGAAGCAACAATCAAAGCAGATAAAATTGATTGCTTTTTTTCAAAAAAAAATATGAGAATTTAATTTAGTATCGACGAACTAGTGAATTAGTATTTATTTAAAAACAAATTATTATCTGCATCAAGAGATTAGTTAGATTGTTCGTAGAATTTTGACACGGAACCTAACCTTATATCGTCCATTATATTTGTGTTCATTTTACGCCGATTTTTTTTACGCTGGTGTCTCTTGGAACGGAACCCCGGCGTAAAACGACGTTTACCTGTACATAATAAATAATAAGATTTCTTTAATTGAAAATATAAAATATTATTTCTAAAAAATTATCTGGTGTTGGAAATGCCAAATATCTTGGAATAAACTAAAGGTCGTTTTATATAAGACAATCTCTTAGCTCAAAAGAAATTAAATTCATTTCTTAAACAACTTTTGAGCTAAGAGATTGTCTTGTATAAAACGACCTTTAGTTTATTCCAAGATATTTGGCATTTCCTACAGCAGATACTTTTTTAGAAATAATATTTTACATTTTCAATTAAAGAAATCTTATTATTTATTATGTATATTGTTTTAATCTTAGATACGTCTTAACATACGTTAAATCAGAAACTCGAGCCCAGTTGTCATAAAGTTGAAATTGCAAAAGATTGCATTTATCCTCCAGGTTATTGTATTGTACTTTTATATTTATATATCCTCCTCCCATACAACTTCTCCTTGACAAATAGAGCGCGTTATATTTTTCTCTGTTACTGGACCGATTTTACTCAAATTCATGCCAGTTAGATTTCTCAGCCAATTTCCATTCCAAATTTAGTCACAATGCATACCGCAGGTTTCTGAACATTTTGTTCACAGACATATAGATAGACAGACACACACATATTTCCGAAAATATATTATATACCTAAATGCCATTTTTACGAGTGGGAAAATACGTGGTCTGAAAATTCTGATTTGAATCTAGTTTTATATACCCAAACGCCGTTTTTTACAAAGAAGAAAATAACTCTTCTTGTATCATGTCTGGAGATTTTCGATTTTAACCTTTTATTTAATAATAATAAATAATTATACATACACAAATACCATTATCGCGAGGAGGAAAATACCTGTATCAAGTATCATGTTGCCAATTTTCGATTTGACTTCATTTTATACTACCAAGAGTTAATTCTTATAATTTTAATGGGAGGGGAAGTGCCTCTGTTAATAATTTTAGATAATTTATTTATTTATTTATTTCCCAACAGAACAATCTCAAAAAAAGGGAAATTTCTCATTAATTATACAAATAAGAACTAAGACTAAGAACAAAAATTTAAAAATCTTTAAAACTATACCATAAATATATACATTTACATTATATCATAACGTTTGCAAGCAGTTTTTGAGACAATTCTTAAACTTACTGAGCTTATTTGTAAAAATATCGATATTGTATTGCACATGACGATACATGAATAACATGTTGATAACAGATAATGAGGTTATAACCTCTACTAGCAGTTACCAATTTGACGGTAATTGATGTTAGAAAAATAGTAGTGACTGATTTCTTCGACACACATATACACACACACATACATTTCTCCCTGACGGCAATAAATCGCGTTAATCGATTTATTTTTTCGCCGACTTCTTCCCTGACCCATTAACGATCCCCGCTCCTTAAAAGCAAACATTTTTTATGCCGTTGTCCACATGTGGATTTTATGGAACAATTTACGGTTATTGGAAACCGAAAGTTCGGGGCAATAAATCGGAATCGCCCGCGCTAGGACTGAGAAAGGGGCAGAGAGAGCGCAGCACCCCAAGCCCAGTGTTCTAACCGTAAATACCGGGGCGGCGGGAAATGTATTCGCAGGCACGGATTGAAATTTCGATACGTCCGCCCCCAAGAAAGGAGGCAATAAAGTAGAGGATCGAAATATTACTTTGTCCTATGCGTAAAGCGGTTGAGAATTAATAATTACGATATTTATTATAGATACAAATGAATTATAACAAAACAAAAGTGATGATAATAGGAAACCGGAAAGAACAAATAAATATAAAGATAGAACAACACAAAATACAGCAATTAGACCAATTCAAATACCTAGGAGTAGCACACAGAAGAAATGGAAGGTGAAATTAGTAACAGAATAAACAACACAGTTAAAACATACCACGCATTGAGCAATATACTGATTTACAAAAAGATATCAGTAGAAGGACCAAAATAAATATATACAAAAGCATATATAGACCTATACTGACATATGGGAGCGAGACGTGGAAACTAACAAAGAGGGACAAAGGTAGAATACAGGCAATGGAAATGAAATATGTCCAGAGGAGTAAAACAAGTTACGAGAAGAGACAGAATAAGAAATGATGATATCAGAGAAGAATTTAGAATTGAAGCTATAGAAAAGTATGTAGAAAAGAAACTACTAAACCGGTGGGGACATTTAATTAGGATGGACAAAAATAATCAAACAAACCAGGTATGAGAAGCAAGAACTGGAAATAAAAGAAAAAGAGATAGACCAAGAAAAGCGTGGCACAACAGAATAGAGGAAATAATAATAAAGAAAGGAAAGACAGTTAAACAAGCAAGAGAACTGGCGAAGAACAGACAAGAGTGGAAAGAATTTACAAATGTATAAACAACAACAATAATTGTAAAGTATAATATTAAGTAATGTAAATGTAATAGCCGAAAGGTAAAAGGCAAATAGATTATATATATATATATATATATATATATATATATATATAAAATAACTAAACATTGTGGTAATAAAGCAAAAATACAATATTTAAAATTTTAAAAGTGTAAAAAGACAGAAACTAACCAAATTATATAATAGAAATGTGAATTTATAAGTATATAACCTCCACAGTTGTAACTTATTCACGAATGTAGTATCTCAACGTTTTAGTTTGATAGTTTTAGTTTAGAAGTTTGATTATTCTATCAATAGTGTAACCTTTTTTTCGCCCAAAGTGTATTTACTTTTCGCCATGGTTATAAAGAAGTAAACAAGCAATTCTAATGCAGTTGGGAGTAAAAAAAAATATTACAATAAAACACCAACTAAGCTCCAATTCGAAAATCATATTAATTCGTACACTCTGTATAAACACACACACAGTTCCAGTCGTAAGTTTGTTACTGTAAAAGCTGTCATATGTTGTTCCAGTTTCGTATTTAGTTTGCAGGGGAGTAAATTGTATATCGCGTCACTCATGTATATGGTTTGGACTGAATACGTCAGCCGCAATAACTACCATTACGAAAGGGGGGACGTTTCAAGGTGTAAACGTGAATAAAATGTTTACCCGGCTAACAACACTTCAACCCTGCAGCCGATCTGTGTCGATGTAATAAAAGTTGCTGTTGTTGCCTCCGGATTTTTTTCTCTCGCTCTCCTGTTTGCTGCTGTTACCTGTGCGTAGAACGGTTGTTTTATAACTTTTAATTGAAAGCGTCCCAATTAAAAAGGCAAGGGAACTCATTCGTTTCATTAAAAAAAAATCAGTATTGCGGGATGCTGCGCCATAATAAAGTGCTTGGTTTAATTGGTGTGAATTTTGACCTAGTTATTATTGTAATTACTAGTTTGTAGTTGATTGGGTTTCATCTGTACTAATATAACTATATACAAATATATAACAAATTGTTATCATATATATTTTTACGTTTTGTACGATATTAAAAATATATAAATATTAATAATTAATTAATTAAATATATATTTAGAAGATAACAGCTTCGAGAAATTGTGAAAAATATACAGCAAGCAATTGCCAACATTTTGTTATAATTTTAGGAGCTGCACTATATCAAAATTTACTTAAATATTTGTTTTATAGTCATTAAAACTCTCTTATCATAACACCATTATTTCTACATACTATGTAGTTTTTGAGACTTTAAAATATAAACAGTATATATATATATATATATATATATATATATATATATATATATATATATATATATATATAATAAATACTTTATTGATCTATCATCAATGGTACAAGACCATAATGTACAATTGATTACGTGCTAGTGTACCTTGGATCATCAACGTATATCATAATATATTTATTTCTGATCGCAGAAAATAATTATTTTCAGAGTCCATACTGAAAGGGATTATTTATCTGTAATCAGAAATGTATATAAATTATACAACTAACCCCCTAGGAGAAAAGTTAAACGCCATCTGGCAGCAGTACATCAATTAGCAATGCACACCCATATGATAATAACCGTCAACATGCTCATGCCAACAGGATCACCGGGTAGTGCCCTCTATAGAATAATATTCCAGCAGAGTGCTTGAGATATCAGCACAAGGCCAATCTTATAAAATATATACAAGTGTGAATCCATCTTAGCAATCTACTCTCACTAGCTCAGCTACACCAATAAGATCGAAATCTAGATATGTAGATTGCTAAGAGAGAGATTTTTTAAATTAATATTTCATTTTTTCATTTATTAATTATTTATAAGTAGATATTTTCTTTGTTATTTATTGTTATTTATCAATTTACATTCAACCAGAATAATAACTTTTTTTATAATTAATATTTAAATTTTTTTGTTTATTAAATAATTAATAAACAAAACAAAATTGAAATATTAATAATAGATAAGTAGATATTTTCTTTGTTATTTATTGTTATTTATCAATTTACATTCAAACAGAATAATAATATTTTTTATAATTAATATTTAAATTTTTTTGTAAATTAAATAATTAATAAACAAAACAAAATTGAAATATTAATAATAGATAAGTAGATATTTTCTTTGTTATTTATTGTTATTTATCAATTTACATTCAAACAGAATAATAATATTTTTTATAATTAATATTTAAATTTTTTTGTTTATTAAATAATTAATAAACAAAACAAAATTGAAATATTAATAATAGATAAATAGATATTTTCTTTGTTATTTATTGTTATTTATCAATTTACATTCAAACAGAATAATAATATTTTTTTATAATTAATATTTAAATTTTTTTGTTTATTAAATAATTAATAACCAAAAAAAATTGAAATATTAATAATAGATAAGTAGATATTTTCTTTGTTATTTATTGTTGTTTATCAATTTACATTCAAACAGAATATCTACTTAATAATCTCTCCTAACCCTTCCCATCAGCCCTTCTTATATTCAATTTAAATTCGCTTCCAAAACTTGGCTGCTTAATAACTTACACCGGATGATTTAGATCTCATCTAAACTGAATTAATCTCCGGCCCGAATCTGCTCTGGCATATAATCGACAAATAATTTATTTAACTGGGAAATAATGCAATCTGCGCTAATAATTACATAGCAGCGTTTAATAGATGCATCAATACATCTGCCCGCAGCGTCAACTGGATGAACTGACTAGTGTGGTTGTTGTTGTTGTTGCCGGAACGGATAACAGAGGAGGGTTAGTGGGTGAGGTTAGCAGTGTGCCCACCATAAAAGCCTTCAAACGCTCAGAAATGCTTCTGATAATAGACGCGACAAAGGAAAACCGCGAATTGGAAACGAAACGCTATATCGAATTTTAGGCGCTAGACAAGGTCCAAAAATTTTATACGATAACACGAAATTTATCATAGGCCCTCAAACAATTTGTTCAGCCGCTCTTTTTACAATTCAAATATTCATACTGAGATTAAAAATATATAAAATGGAAACTTTGACTATACAACTAATCCACTAGGAGGAAATTTCAACGCCATATGGCGGCACCACATCAATTAGCAATGCATACCCATATGGTAATAACCGTCAACATGCTCATGCCATCAGGATACCCGGTGATCCTGTACGGAATAATATTCCAACATACTGCTTGAGATATCAACACAAAGCTAATCACATTTATATATGGAAACTTTGACCTTTATTTTTACTTTCCGAATACTGTAGTGCTGTATAAGATTGTTACCGCGAAAAAATTAGGTATAAAGGTATGGTATGCATGGCACGTTCGAGGTATGGGTCGAGAAGAACGAATGTACGGATGGAGCAAGGGTGCAAGTGTGGATGGGGGATTACAGAACGTAAGAAAATGGCTAAGAATGGATAGAAATCTGCAGAAGACGATGTGGATGAGGGACGGAAGACGGTAGGGTTTGTGTTAGGTATGTTATGTAAATTGAATTGAATTGGGTTTTAATTTGTTGTAGCTGTATATGCCAATTTTTTAAATTTTATATTTTCATTATTAACATCAAATGCAATTAGCGATCTAACTACATGCATTTAATTAATGTTTGTTTGGTGCAACGCTTTAAGACCGTCTTATTATTAAGACGGTCTTAAAGCGTTGCACCAAACAAACATTAATCTTATTATTAAGACGGTCTTAAACTAGTTAAGATTCTTTGGAGAAACCGGACGTTAAGGCGAATCTTCGAAAATGTCGTTCGAGAATTCCAGCTGAAAATCTATCCTAAAACCGCATAGTGAGATTAACGAAACTGCTTCTAATTTTGCGGGGTGTACAAGCCGTCGCCCCAGGAAAAACAGGAGGGGTGTGAAAAATAAATTTATTTCGAAATAATGGAGCATTTTATGATAAATTTCGCGGATGACTATACATTATACTACTGTACTTAAGCATTATCAAATTGTATTTATCAAAACTTGAAATATGAAACTACAATCTCTTGGAGGAATTTCTTTTGAATTTTGATTACAAATCGGAGTAAATATGTACTTTTTTTAAGCAAATATTGACTACTTTTGCATATTATTTACAACTATTTCGAGACAAAAAATTAACATTTTCGTCCTAACAAAGTATCAAATCATCCTTAGACTTGTGAAATATCCACAAATATTTTCAGAAAATTATAAACTGTTGACTACAAAAGTCCGCGGGATTAGGTCAATATTGAACCGTATTTCCGTCTTCCGAGATTCGCCTTAATAAATAATTATTACATAATTGTATTGACTAGTTTAGATATATGGCAAATCCAGTATGGTGGTATGGTGGTTCTCTGCAGGCGATAGGTAGTGTTATTGTTGTCCAATATATAGTTATAGGTATATCAAATAAAGATGTTTTTTACTTACAACAGAACAATATTTCACACGCCAACGCAATTTATGAAAATACTGTATGTCACAATAATATTACTATATTGAAAATGTGTTCGATTTTAAACTTACAATATTCAAGAACAATTTCGTGAAAATTATTTTGTACTGTTGAAACGATAATCCCTTCAGCAGCTACCATATTTTCCAAGACACCGATCTAATCCCATCGGATAATTTACTGCGTTAAGCCCGCGCGCTCTACAAATCACGCCACCATACCACTCCGATATCCATTTAATGGCCGCGTTCCAACAAACCACCCCGCGTTCGCGTACAATAGATATAATATTTAAAAAACATTCGTCCGTACATCAATGTAACGCCACGCAAAACATTCTCGGCCAGATATATATGTTTCAATAAAAACCCCGCGCGCCGTGCTGTGGCGGCCATAAAAGTTGTAGAAATGCAGTCATGAAATTAATATAGGCAAACTTTTCCGGCTGCAACAATAAACGCGAGTTTTAAACCGAGATTACATTACAAAACGAGAGGGGACTGCTAAAAAATTTCTTAATTACAAAAGTATTGCGATTTCAATTTGAGAGCGCGCGCATTTAATTTAAGGAATCATTTGCGTTTCATGTTCAAAGCGCAAAAGGTGGAAAAGAAAGAAGAAGACGCCTGGCTGGAAAACTTTGGCTGTAAAATTTTACCGCTTCGCATTTATTTGATGCCACGCTCTCCTCGCAAGTCAAATTTTATTGTATCGCGCCCTAAATGGGGAATTTAAATGAATAAGGGTATTAGAGTATACGCTGAATTTTTAATATCGCCTCTTATACTTTTTAACTTGCTTTCGCGTCCGGCACGTTTATTGCCACGTCTTTTACGATATATGATTTTTTTTTTTTTCGTAGTAGTAAAATTTTATGAGGCTTTTATTTTATATTGTGCACCGTTGTAAAATTTGCGCTGCTTTATAATTCTTTCCGCGACAACAGCAATAAGAAGCTTGTGTAACAAGCAATATGGACGCACTTTACATTTTTATGTAATTAGGCTTTAATTTGGAATTTTATTAGTCTTAAATGTGTTTTGTTGTCGTGTTTGAGGAGTTTTACGGGATTTTTGTGTGTGCTTATTACAAACGTAAGTTAAAATAATTCATAAATGAGGGGTATTGAGCATAAAAGTGGGCTAACCCCCCCAAATTAATGTATTAAAATATAACTGTTAGCCCGAGATGGGAAATCACCCATAAATCCCGCGGCGAGAACAGAGGGGAAAAGCAACATTCATCATATTTAAACAACTTCACATATTTTGTATTTTTGTATTTATATGGAATATGACCCAGCTCAGTGGCCGAGTGGTTAGAGGCGTCGTCCGTCTCGTACTGAGCATTGGGGAGCCTGAGTTCTATTCCTAGTGGGGAGCGAATTTTCGCGAATCACCTTTCACGGTTTTCAGAGGTTTTCTGTGAAGTTAAGGTAAATATCGGGTGATTAAACTTCTCTCTTGACCGGCGAAAAAGCCTCACGGCTTTTTATGGAATATGTAACTTTGTTGTTTTCTGATTTTTGGCAAACATTATTTTAATAAAAGTAGTTCTGAATAAAAGGTTACACCTTCAATGTTTCCTAAAAATGTTCTACGTACAAACAGACCATTACTAAGTTATAGGTAAAACACAATTTCAGATGCAAATAATTTTCATGTCAGATGTCCGATTTTGCTCAAATTTCCACGGGTTCACCCCAGCTCGATTTCAGCCGATTTACAAATTCGTTCGCGATTCGTTGGGCCGTTTTCCCTCGCGGAGTTTTGTTCACAGATACACACACACAGACATTTTCCAAAAATAGTCTATTTCGACTATATTAGTTATTAAATGTAAAGAAAAATTAAAATTAGCAATTCGCAATTTTTCGCGATAACAGTACCTTCCTTATACAGCTGTTTTGTAAAGAAATAACATTAAATTAAATTTTTAAAATTTAAAAATTGTTAGTCCATTTTTGTGCTGAATTTCTCAATTATCTCTTATTCGGCTTACAGTCGTTTAATATTTGGTCTAGCAAGTGATCATTATATTATCAGTATAATCACCGGATTATTATTATAAAATATAATTTAATATTTTTTCTAGCACTAGCTAGACTAGCTAGACTTACTGATAATATAATGATCACTAGATCATTATATTATCAGTAATCACCGGACTTACTAATAATATAATGATCACTAGATCATTATATTATCAGTAATCACCGGATTAATAATATAAAATATAATTTAATGTTCTAGAAACTGACTTCTCAGCAGTCAATTACCGTATCTCTTGTATATATTCGTGCATCCTTTGCTTAGACGATCGAAAAGAAGGGATGTAGTAGTCCCCCTTTCAAAAAAAAAAGATCGGCAGCAAACTCGATCGAGGGTCCGGCTGGCCTCCCAGAAAAAGTCAACAAGGGCAAATACGGTTAGATGCGAGTCCATTAGTTTGCCCATTTCGCAATCAATCCGATAGAGGACGGAGGAAGGAAACGTTGAGCAGACGGTTCCGTTTCCGTCCGTCACGGCTCCTCGCGAGAAAGGATCACCGCGCAGAAAGAAAAAAACAAACTCTGATCGGAGCGCACGGGGGCGGTATTTATCATGCGGGCATGTGACATTATCTACCAGATGTAGATTAACTTCGCGGGTCACCGCACACACTTGAACGTTAGTCACACATGTGTAGTTTAGGTTGACGGCGAGTGGGCGGCTCGGCGTGTTGTTTTACAGGACGGACGAATGAGTTTAATTTCGAGATAAAGCCGTAATCCTGGCGAAATTACAAGAGTTCCAAAAGGATCGGCGCACATCAAAAGCATACACAGAGCGACTATTTGTGCTAATTGATTATTTCGAGTGGAGCGCGGGCGGTTTGTTAATTGATAGGTGGATTAAATTGTCAATGTGATTCGAATTTCGCTTATTGAATCACTAATTGATTACAATGTTAACGAAATCAATTTGCGATGGTTAGTAATTTATATAACATAAAACTTCGGGCTCAATCATGTGGAAGATGTAAAAGCGTAATCATATATTTTCACGAACGTTGTTACAAAATAATTGACACATTGATAAATAAAATACTTAAAACATGCACACTTGTTTGTCATAGTAGAGCACAATACTACAAACATAACATTCGACGAGATGTGAAGAGATAATAATAATAGGGCTGCTGCTAATAGCCAATTTTCCAGCTTTATTTATCAATGTATAGCCTACACCGAAAGGTATAAGGAAAATAGATAATATATATTTAATATATTATCTATTTGCCTTATACCTTTGGGTGTAGGCTATACATTGATAAGTAAAGCTGGAAAATTTGCCATTAGCAACAGCCCTATTATTATTATCTCTTCACTTCTCGTCAAATGTTATGTTTGTAGTATTGTGCTTTACTATCATAAACAAGTGTGCTTGTTTTAAGTATTTAATCTCAGTTGTACTTCCAATAAGGACACTCGAATTTTGTCAAGTGATAGCGGCCATTGCTTTCACAACATGGCCGCTATTACCTGACAAAATTCGTGTATCCTATCCTGACATCTGTCTTCGGTACTGCGATTTTGAGTCCAGAGTTCTCTAACCATGCGTCTATTTCTTTGACTGCCAGTGGTAGCTTAGTTTTCGTTTCATCGAGGTCCCTCCCTCTAATTCACAGTCTTCTTTGAAACAGGTCTCTTATAGAACGATCTTGAAGCAGTTCTACTTTCAGTTTTGCGGTGGTACTATTTCGCAGTTGTTTCTTTTTGCATTTATTGTTTACTCTCTATTTGCTATTAGCTAATGTGTTGTCACTCTCCAAGTATATAGATCTGACCACGTAGATTACTGTGGGATGGACTTTCGTTTTGGAGATCATTTACCCTCGTATTCGCCAACGTTCCATAAATCTATCAATATCTATTGAACGCATAAGTATTCGTTGATATAGCAACAATAAATAAATTATCTAGGGAATGTAGTTACTTTAGATTCTCTCTTTTGGAAATACTGAATAATTAAACAAAAGTCGTCATCAAATCTTCAATCGCAAACGCTATTCAAGGTGTATGACATTTGATTTGGCATATTCTGTCACAATAACGTTGTCAATTTATCCATTCAATAGCTTATGGAACCTATAAAGTGTATGGGATGTTGGCGAATACGGGCAATAATCTATCATTAATTGGTGTCCTCTGGTATTGTGGTATGTGAATCTATATTGTGATTTATAGTTTCAATACGTGTTATTATGCCGCAACTAAAGTATATTTTACGGCAACTTCTGTATATCGAGCTTTTCGGTATATAGCACTATATCCTCTTCAATCTGCCTACCGAGCACGGTTTTCCATGCTATCGCCGAGCATATTTTCAACTCGTAACTCAACCAAGTCTATTCTGCAGCCTGTCAGCGTCGGCTTTAGTTCAGGTGCAGCCATTACTTTTGGCCATCACTTTCCCCGTCCGTCGCCGCAGCAGCAGGCGTCAGCTTGATGGGCTTGTTAAGGGGCGGCCCCGATGATGTGTCGCATTAAGGGTTGTTTATTGCGGATTACCTCTCACGTCGGCGGCGGCGGCGGCGGAGGCGCGCGTCGCGTTTTCTTTGCATGAAAAAATAATGAGCCGCTGGGGACGACACGATCGAAGTCTCGGACACGTTTATAAATCACGCGGCGGTGGCGGCGCGGCGCTTCCGTGCCGTCACGGGACGCTTATGAATCGTGCACGTACTCTTCATTTTTTATTTCTCTCCCTATGTGTGTGTGTGTGTTGCTGCTGCCTTTAAAGGGCGTCGCTGGCTTAATTAAATTTGATAGCTTTGAAGTACCTTATCTGATAAATTCCCGCAGATTTAATTATACCCTCGACTAATTAACTGGATGAATTATCGGACTCGGTGGGGAATTTTGCTTCTTTTTTTTATCGTAATTATTCATGAGTGGAAGTGTAATTTTTTATAATTGGTAATTTACTGTGTTGAGACAGTTTGAAATATTGCTAAAACTAAATTTTCGGTTAAGGTAATAAAATAATAGGAGTAGTATATGGAATTGTTATGTCACAATTTTATACACAATATAATTATTATTATTAATAGAAGAATGAGTAAAGCCCTGGTTTCCTAGTTTTCGAGCTCCTCCGATCATTTTATTTATCTAAATTTAATTTTCTATGGAATTTCTCAAGCCTTTCAATAATTTTCAAATATTTCAGTTATCAAACCCATATCTAATGGTTTGACACATTATGAATTTTTAAATGTACTAAATAAAACTGTTACATTCTGTAAACTTTTGGACAAAATATATCCCTCATGATTATTTACATTTCATAATACAAACCCTTAAATCCAACCCGTCCGCCGCCAGCTGTGCGATGTAATGAAGCGAAATACTGCATTTTGTGAAACGTAAACGGTCCGATAGTCGTTGTACTGGCGGCATATAGGTTTGAAACGACGATGCTGTACACGGAACAAAGTGGGACTCATAAGACATCCCTCTTTGTTCCTTGAGGCTTTCATTAAAACTGCCAGAAGCTCTCTCGCAGCGGCACGCGTGCGGATGGCACCTCTCTTAAGGTTAACACGCCTTTGTTTCATTTTAATATCGCCCGGTTTGTTTCGCCGGAGGATTATTTACGACACGTGTTTGCGCCCGATTAATTGATTTGCTTGGAGAACACGCGTGGGCTGTGCTAATTTAACTGGAATGATTATGATGAACAATGGGCGGTGTTAATGAATTGCTCAGGGTGTGTAGGAAGGTGGTGTTCTATATAAGCGTCATTTATTAATCAAAGAGGTCAAGTTTGCTCCCTTTTTAGTTTAGATAGACGAACTAATTTTATCGCCGGATGTCAAGCTTTCAAATTTAATGAATCTCGTTCGTATCAAAAGAACGGATGAATATTAATTAAAATAGAAATATACTGGCGTATAAAAATATTTCACTTCAAACGAAACTCATTAGTATTATTCCTATATACAGACTATCCCAAAAGTATGGAATAAATTCTATAAAACATTTATTTATGATTTTTGCAAAAACTATAAATATAGAAGGAGGATTGAAGCAAATACTGATAGTACTAGGAATGACAGTATTATTGACCGTGTAACGTGCCTTTTAGATGTGTTTGCTCAAAGCAACTGTTCGACTAGGATAATTATCTCCATTACTTTACTCGATCACTTGTAATTACTTGTATTTATTTAATTTATTTAACTAGTTTATAAGTGTAATTGTATAATATTTTGTTTGTCTATTTCGCACGCTATATGTATCGTCACTTAATTCGTATTGTGAGCAGTGTTACTTTTTATTTTTATTGTTATGTTTTTTTTTGTTTCTTGTTCTAGATGTATGAGCATTGTGTATTGGGGGAGTGTATTTTTTGAGCAGTATGCTAAATAAAGGTCTTTTTTTTGTATCGTCACTTGTGTATCTCATTTTTATTAAAGGCGTTTGCCGTTAATAAAAATTATTATTATTATTATTATTATTATTATAGTATATCAAAATCTATGTACAGTAGCTAGTCTAATAAATTTGAAAGAGCAGCCTAATGTCAAATTTTTAAACATATTGCATTTCCACTGTTTCTTTTGTAAATTCAATAAAAGAAAAAATATAATTCAGAAAAGAGATTTTTTTATTTCAAATTTTCGATAGTTCACAGTTTGGTAAAATTAAGTGCCAAAAATTATGTTGTCTAAATGTTGACCCTCGCGCTGCTGGCACTCCTCTAACCGAAAACGTATTGCATTTCAAACAGTGGAAATGCAATGCGTTTTCGGTTAGAGGAGTGCCAGCAGCTTTTAGAAAATGTATCTTTTCTCATCTTTCATTTCCTAAATTTTCCGGAAAATGTGACCGAAAATTCTCAACATGACCCATGCAATGTTTTTCTATCTTTATATCAGTATTTTATTCATTGATAGTTGGTTATTTGGGTAGACATTTTATTTTGCCACTTCTTCTTGTTCTTTCAACCCATTGTTGTCCACTTCTGAACGTAGGCCTCGTTTCGATTTTTCCACAATGTTTTGTCTTGGGCTAGATGGTACCAGGCACGTCCTGCTACCTCTTTAACGTCGTCCAACCATCTCCTTTGAGGTCTTCCGATTCCTCGTTTTGTTTCCCTTGATCGCCATGACGTTATACGATGTGTCCATCGACAGTATTCTTGTCTGGCAACGTGCCCTGTCCAGCTCCACTTGAGTTCTGCAATTCGCGCTATGATATCTGTCACGCCGGATCTTCCGCGAATCTCTTCGTTCCGAATTCTGTCTCTCAAGCTTACGCCTAACATGGCACGTTCCATTTTGCCACTATTCATTTATATTTTTGTTTCAGAATGTCTGTGGAGTACGAAGCATCGAGCTCTGACGCCCTTCTAAAAATCTCACCTGTGGAGATTCTCGACGAAGCTAGCTACAAGTGCGAAATCACCTACTTGGAGGTTAGAGAGAATTGCGATGTCGTCCAAATCATCAAGCTGGTTACATTAGGTGAGTGCAAACACTTTAGATTAGTATTTGATTAATAAATTATGTAATAGAAGTGCAGCAGATAAGTTAGTAAAACCTCGTATATGCAAATAATATCTACTAAAAGGTTTCTTTTTTATTTTAATTTATTGTATCTATAGCCTCTACTATTCGCGTATTTAAAATTAAATTTTATTAATGGTTGACGTTGGTGGTCGTACGCCCGACCACCAACGCCAACCATTCCTGTTGACATACATTTTTTTTTCTCCAACACTTAAAATATATATATATATATACATATATATATTAAGTATTTATTCATACAAAAAATACAACAATTAGTAAATTTACATAAACAGGCTTACATAATCTCTCAAAGAAATGAAGACAACATTTTTCGTGAACTGTTGGCACACATTTTTTTTTCTGCAACACCTGTTCTTTAAAAAATTTATTCTAAGTATTTATTCGTACAAAAAATAACATACATCTTAATACAGCAACTCATTCGCTCATTCGGGAGTCTTTCCTTCCTGCACTAATAATGTAAATTACTATTTTGTACTCATAAGACAAGTCATTTCTCGTATAGATTTGGGTGCGGGAAATAATATTTCCCGCACTAGTGCGGGAAATAGCCAGTGTTGCCAACTTAAAATGCGGTACCAATGTAAATGCGTATTTATAAATATGAGAATGCATGCACAAGCACAGCGTACATCTCTTATACTTCAAATAGCATTATAAATTAACAATATGGTACTGAATAAATACAATTTTTAAGAAAATATAGACTTTATATGTAATTGGTAGTGTGACCTATTTGTCGCAATAACTTTAAATAACTTTAAATAAATATTTATTATTTATTCGTACAAAAAATAAGATACATTATTCGTGCGATAAGGCCGTTTCCCGAATTCGCTCTTAATACAGCACTCGCCTTCGACTCGTGCTGTATACTACTTATTCCCCCATTCGGGAAACTTACCTTCCTGCACTAATAATGTAAATTACTATAATAGTACTAATAGTAGTGTTGTAATACATTTCTTAACACTAGTCCTGTTATACATTTCTCAACAACACTGCTTTTTGTTGTTCTATGGTCAAAATCAGGTCAATATTTATTTAGGTATTTATTTAACCTCTTCATAGTGCCTGTAAGCAGTACACAAACTGGTGCCCAGGACCTACACTTACTACCGAAAATAATAATCTAATTATAAAGAAAAATAAATTACAATTTTGTTTTGTCAGTTAACAAACAACAATTAGTAAATTTACAAATTAGATTTAAAACAAAAAAAATTATATATTAAGTAGAAATTGAATGGTTTTGGCGTCTACTACGTGGTAATTCATTTTAAAACTTGACAATGCCTAGAGCTTAGGCGAAACTAGTTGTTTTAAACAATTAAATAAGTGGTAAAAACATAGTAGTATATTCATCTCCTTTATTGATATATTAATTATTTATTCATACAAAAAATACAACAATTAGTAAATTTACACAAACAGACTTACATAATCTCTCAAAGAAATGAATACAACATTTTTCGTGAATTCTGAAATTCCACACAACACTATTTCGAGGTCCAAATTTGAATAAACAAATGTACAATTTGAATTTGAAGAAAATTTTCACCGGCGAGATTTAATTTTGTTGCGGCCACTTTTTAAACGAGGGTTAAGTGGGGAATTTTTCATCCGGCAACACTTGGCACGTTTATCAATCGATTTATGTCTCGATTTGTGGATATCCCTATCCATTTATAGGTCACAATATTTCAAAATTCGTAAAAATTGATTGAAATTACCATTTGAAAACGCACATTTCTAACTGTATCTCAGTAAATGTGTGTCGTATCGACTTCTAGTTTGTGTTTTTGGATTCAGGGGGTGGATTTCCGTACGAAAACTCTATCATCCTCATTACTTTGAACGTGAAATTTGAAAAATCGAGAAATAATTAATCTAAATCTGTACAATAGAAATCAAAAAATTAAAAATTAATTTAATGCTACTAATGTATGCTCATTAGGATGCTAATTAAAAATCCGAAAACCATTTGTGGATATCTCTTTTCGTTTTCGCATTACAACCCTTCAAAGTTCTTAAAAATTGCTTGAAATTACTATTTCAAAAACGCCTTTTTTGAGCTGTATCTCATTAAGTCTTTCTCGCACCGACTTGTAGTTTATGTATTTGGATTTAGGGGGTGGCTTTCCATACGAGAACTCTATCATCCCCAAACTCCCTCTATTACTTTTAACGTGACATGCGAAAACCGAGAAATGATTCTTTAATTCATCATTAATCGTTTTTACAATAAGAATTAAAAAATTAAAAATTCATTTTAAGCTATTAATCAATACGCCTTAGGACACTAATTAAAATATGAAACCTGTTTGTAGATATCTGTTAGAGTTTTCGCGTCACCACCCTTCAAAGTTCGTAAAAATTGTTTGAAATTACCATTTTAAAATCGCCATTTTCGAGCTGTATCTCAGTAAGTTGTTATCACACCGACTTCTAGTTTGTGTTACTGGGTTCAGGGGGTGGCTTTCCATACGAGAACGCTATTATTCCCAATCTCCCTCTATTACTTTTAACGTGACATGCGAAGAACCGAGAAATGATTAAAGAGGTGAAATTTTTACAATAAAAATTCAAATATTCAAAATTCAAAAATTCAAAATTACTTTGATACTACAAATGAATACTTCTTAGGATGATAATTAAAAATCCGGAAACCATTTCTGTTTTCGTGTTACAACCCTTCCAAGTTCGTAAAATTGCTTGAAATTACCATCTTAAAAACGCACTTTTCGAGCTGTATCTCATTAAGTCTTTGTCGCACCGACTTCTAGTTAGTGTTTTTGTATTCAGGGGGTGGCTTTCCATGCGAGGACTTGATCATTCCCAATCTGCCTCCATCACATTTAACGTGACATGTGAAAAACCAAGAAATGATCAAAGTGTTAGGAGTGAAATTTTATAATAAAAAAATAAATAAAATTCTTTTTGTGCTACCAATCAATATTGCTTAGGATGCTAATTAAAATTCCCAAAACCATTTGTGGATATATCTTTCCGCATTCGCGCCACAACCCTTCAAAATACGTAAAACTTGCTTCAAAGTCCATCTCAATCACGCAGTTTTCGAGCTATATCTCAGTAAGTGTTTGTCGCACTGACTTCTAGTTTGTGTTTTTGGATTCAGGGAATAAGTTTCCATACGAGAATTCTATCATGATCAATCTCCCTCCATTACTTTTAACATGACATGCGAAAAAAACGAGAAAAAAAGAAAGGGTTAGAGGTAAAATTTTACAATAAAAATAGATAAATGAAAAATACATTTGAAGCTATCAATCAATTCTCCTTAGGATACTAGTTAAAAATCCAAAAGCCGTTTGTCGACATCTCTTTCCGTTTTCGTGTAACAACCTACGTAACGTCGTGTTACAACGTTCGTAAAAATTACTATTTCAAAAATGCCCTTTTCGAGCTGTATCTCAGTAAGTCATTATCTTCTAGTTTGTGTTTTTGGATTCAGGGGGTGGCTTTCCATACGAAAACGCCATTATCCCCAATCTCCCTCTATTACTTTTAACATGACATGCGAAAAACCGAGAAATGATCAAAGGGTTAGAGGTGAAATTTTACAATAAAAAAAAAAAAAATCACTTTATGTTACAAATCAATACTAATTAGGATGCTAATAAAAAATCCGAAAATCATTTGTGTATATCTCTTTGGGGTTTCACATTATAACCCTTAAAATTTCGTAATAATTACTTGGAATTACCATTTCAAAAACGCCATTTTCGAGCTGTATCTCAGTAAGTCTTTGTCACACCGACTTCTAGTTTGTGTTACTGGATTCAAGGGGTAGCTTTCCATATGTGGACGCTATTATCCCCAATCTCCCTCTATTACTTTTAACGTGACATGCAAAAAAACTGAGAAATGATGAAAGGGATGTAAGTGAAATTTAAAAATAAAATTTAAAAAAATTGAATTATAGAAAGTAATGGATAATAGTGTAGTGCAGAGTTCAAGTCCTTTGAAATAGTGGACGGCAATAGTTTGGTTGGTAGGGGACACCCGCCCACCCCACCATCGCTCGCATAGTTTTTTCAATGGATATAGATGTTTTATATTGTTTAAACTATTCCAAGAAGAGTATTATCCTATGGTAAAAACGATGCGAACAATGGTGGGGTGGGCGGCCGTTCCCAACCAATCTGACTATGCTCGTCCACTATTTCAAACGACTTGAACTATGCATTACATTATTTTTGAGATATATTTTTTTAATTAGTCTTCAATTAATAAATAATATTAATTTAATCATAGAAAATTATGGAGAAATAGTGTAGTGCATAGTTTAAATCATTTGAAATAGTGGACGGGCATAGTTTGGTTGGTAGGGGACGCCCACCCGCCCCACCTTTGTTCGCATAGTGGGTGTTTACTATTACCCTATTACCAGCTAATCCGCCCGAAGCCTTTGATCAGTATCTCGTATATTTTTATTCCGAAGGATATTTCTGCCTGATATTCCTCTTGCAAGATGCACTACGTGCAGGTGAGGATGTTATTTGGACCAGCTTATATCCCTTGGAGTCGCATACTCCAAGGGATATAAATGTAGACAAATGTATTTGTCTATTTGTCTATAAAGACACTCATTGCCTGCAATATATAACCGGTATTTAGCAAACCAGAATCGCATATTCTGGTTTGCTAAATACTGGTTATATATTGCAGGCAATGAGTGTCTTTTTAGACAAATACTTTGTCTACATTGTAAAATTACTATACCAGTATAGTTAAAATTTAATTCTATTTTTCGAAATATCTAGTATATTCTAGGAAAATATAATAAACGTTAGACGTTGACATTTAAACGAAATATTGTGGCTGTCCAATTTTATTTTCGTCCGAAACCACTATAACACAGTTCACGTGCTACACTTTTCCTTTCGGTTGAGTGTTTCCGCGCGTGGTTTTCTTGGAAAAATATCATATTTACGGGCGCTGGATTTACGGTGGCGGTCCGCTCGGATGATCGGGGTGTGTTTAGTGGAGCGTCGGGAGCGCGCAATGGGGGAAATTAAAAAGCGCTCTGCGATATCTCGAAATGATTTATGTCGGCTTGGTGTTGGTGTAATAAATCGCGCGGTGGGATTTTCCACTTGGCCGTCGCAGTGTTGAACACTTTCCAGTCAGATCGCCTTTCCCTATTGCCTTGATTTATTCGGCGGGCATTTAGAAAAAGAGATGCGTCTCTCTATACTCACACACATGTATGCTTTCGGGGCGGTTTCCAGGAATATTAAAAACAAACTTTTGATTAATGTGTGTGCGCACCAAATTTGTCGGTTTAACACCACCCTCGCATGTTCATGTGCACGGCTGCATATCTCGATGGTCGCGTGATTTCTTGCCGGAAACGTGGCCGATACAGGCATTAATCTCCACCGGACACACGGGGTTTGCAGGGGGCTGCTTTATGGTCCTTTTCACGCCGTACATCCATATTTCGTCACACGGCCGTACGTTATCTTCAGACACGTATAGCGCGCGATCTGTTACAGCCGTCGGATTTATTGTACCAATTCGCAGAAATATTACGTTGCGCGCCACCTCCCCTCAAACAACAAATATTAAATAATGCACGCACATAAATTACGCACCGCCCGCAAAATCCGACAACAACGGCTGTCCAAAAATGGAACGCAAATATTCAACGCGAGAGCGTATGGGGAAATAACGAATGAAGTTTAAATATGTATAGTACATATGTTATTTTATATATTATATATTTTTTTAATTTTGTTGTTATTTAAATCAATACTGAGTGGAATATTCTAATCCTATAGGGTTTCATATATGATCATTAAAAGTTATTTTGATTACATTATTTTTTTTTAATCATTAAACTCACTGCAGTTTTCTTGTTCTTCTTGTTTTAGGACGAGTCCTATTAGCATCAACTAGTTCCCCTTTTGCGATGTCTAGCTGTATATCCATCTTTTGGGAAAACGAACTGCAGCCTAGAATTGAAACTATTATTTAATTTTATTCCTATGCCTTCTACTGTAATGTGTAGGCGTTTTAGTTCCTTTGTATTTGTATTTATATTTGCATTTTTTTCTATCTTGTGTTGGTTGTTTTATTCCTTCCCGTGGTATATCTTTTTTTCTACTTCTTCTCGTAGAGATAGGGTCAGATAAAGATGACATATGGGAGGACAGTACCTCCCATGTGCCATCTTCATCTGCCGTTTGTAAGTAGAGCCAATAAACCCTAAAACTCGTCTTATATAAATGTTGCATTGTAACATGGTGTTACTGGCTTCTTGTTCGCTCCGCGACTGTCTCATTGAAGGGTACTCTTGCCACTCTGTCCTCTTCTGTGTCGTCCTAATTAAGCTTTCTAATGGGTTAGTAGGTCATTAGGATTTCGTTGTGACTTAACGAGCAAATGGCTTATCTGCCTTATCTACGTAAAGATAATCGGGCGTCGCTTAAAAGACACCTTACACGGTCAATAATACTGTCAGTCCTAGTACTGTCAGTATTGGCTTCAATCCTACTTTTATACTTATAAAGTACCAATTATCTGGATAAACATCAATGTTCTCATCATTACATCATTATTATACCTTACACGACAAGTAATACTGGCAATATATTAGAATAATGAACATTTTAAACATGTTATCGTACAGTAATACTGTCATTATTCTAAAATATTGACAGTATTATTGATCGTGTAAGGTGCCTTTATGTACACACAACAATGGTGTAAGTGGTTTACATTTTGTCTGGCCATTCTTGAGCTATAGGTCAAGAATGGCCAGACCAAATGTAAACCACTACGTATTATGCAGTATCACTGACTATTTGGTACATATATTTTTTTTATTATAAAACTAATATATGTCCTAATGCAAAATTGGCTAGTCTAATAAAAAATTTAATATCAAAACCGACTTGCACTGTTTGCAATTTGTTAATTGTGAATATTTCATGTAGGACGCTTACAAAGTAAATTGCTCCATTAAATTCCGCACTAATATTAATATCGCATTATTAATATAGACTAGACTGGCAAGTAATTAAATTAATTATTAATTAATATTTGCATATTGAAAAACATTACTGTTTAATACACTTAATGCTTCAATTATAATCATAATATATTTAGAATTCAATATCAATTACCCGCGACCTGTGTAAGGTTATAAATAATGTTTTACCGCATTATAAATATGCATTGCGTATTTATTTCATAATATGTTTACATCCGCAATATGATATATTGTTGTAATAATTAATTAACAAATGATGAGTGTTGGTGGACAATGTGATATGTTTGGAATTTAAATTATTATTAATGTGAACTACAAAAAAATATAATAGGAATATATATGGTAAAAATTGACAGTAATATTTTATTCCACAATTTTCTACAGTATCTCTTAAAAGATAGGTTTAATTTTTTAATCAAAAATTGTCAATTAAAAATGACTATATAAAATATAAAAGCCCAAAACTTAAGCAGATCGTATTACAGATGTTTGAAATTAAAATCTCATTTATGTTACAGTTTTAAAATTTTAAAATTGAAGAAACGCGAGGTTCCAACTTTATACCATTTATATTCTTTTTCGTGTACCATATCCAAGCGTATGTTGGCGATTATGTTTGCTATTAACACCTTGTTGGCAGCGGCTCTAAAAAGCGATTCTGGCCAAACCACGGAATGCAGTAATAACAAGTTTTGTTTCTTAAAATTTAATCTGTGGTTAAATGATATAGTTTTCTCAGTAGTCATTTTAGACTTTTACGTTAGTATTAATAAATAAATAAATAAGAAGAAATACTACACGTATAGTGGTTTATAATGTAAGGCACCTGGGGTGCGATTTTTAACCGATCGCTATTAGAATTCGCTATAAATCGTACACGTTCCATAGCGCTGAACTAATAGAATTCACTCAAAAATTAATGTCAAAACATAACTACTATCGAGCATTGGGTTCTTCCATAATCTTCCAGCATCTTTCACGAAACGATGAGTCACAAATTTCGCAATTAGAGCGAACGCCTCTAAATCGTTATATTCATAGCGATCGGTCAAAAATCCATGCCCTGGGTACCTGAAAAATGAGGTTCAATTCCTCAGTTGAAATTGCTATTTGAACTAAATTTTTCAGAGGCTTAATATATACAGATAATGGTCCAAATAATTGCCAAAATAATTATTTCATCATACCCCGTCATACGATGGGTATTTCATTCATCTAGGTACTAAATAAATAAGTATACTTGTCCACAACTCTTATGGCTATGCGAAATAGCTATCCATTAGCAATCATAAAAAAAATAAAAAACAATAAAGATAGATGAATAAGACTAAGATCAGTAACCATTCTAACATACTAAGTAACACTTACTTTACTGTAATTTTTTTAAATTATATTAATAGTTTTTTTCTATGAAAATTCCCATCGGCACAAATTTGTCAGTTGTCAGTTTGAGTTTAACACGGGAGCACGGAACTCACTTTCGAAATTAATTGACAACTTTTTCAAGGATGTCCGCTTTTAAAGTCCGCACCGTGCAAATTTAATGGGCCGGCTGCAGTCGTATAATTTTTATTGTGATTTGTACACGGGACCCGGGGCCCGGTTTCGCCGGAGGCATTTTATTGCCACTATGGCATACGAACGGTCGTAAACTATGGAAGCTACCGCATTAAGCTGCATATCTATTGCAAGACTACACACCCACCGAGCCACACATACACATGCACTAGCGGCTTTAAAGTTAGACGCCCGCAGGAAATTATGTGAATTACCAACCTCGTAACGCGCGGGGAAAATGCGTTAAGAAATTATATTTTGAAATGAGTGTGTTTAGTAAGTGCTGGAAATGAATATATCTGCGTTTAGCAGTAGGGGAAGTTGGTTTTAATTACATCGCTGGCGCTCGTGTGTGTTAACAAATATGCAGACTTCATTTTGGATTAGGACGGATTTAGTTATCAGCTCGCAAATTACATGATTTTATATAAAACCCTTACAACTGAATCGATTTTATGGTGGCGGCGCCGGGCTGCGAGTTGTATTTATGACCTTATTCAATCCGGTGGCGGTTCGACACCGGCATGAACGATGGCGGCGTGTCCAAGGGCCGCAACCATTAATTATCGTCATGCGGGGGGGGGGTTAACTGACGTGTCGCACGAGCAAGAAAACCGCGCCCGTCCGAGGGATATGAACCCGGTGACGGTGGCGGCAGCGCGCATTTGTCAACCGCCGCATATGATTTTGCCAAACATGAGCGCCGCATGAACTTGATTAAATAACTTGCTTGCATATTTGACGTGCATGCAGCGAACTATACACGGCCGCAAGCACGCTTGTATAGGATCAGTATGAAGGGGTTGGCTTAATTAACCGAACTATCGGGAAATTTACATCATAAGTTTCGGATTAACGGTAAAATAAAAAAATAAAAAAAAACTATAGAAGCTCTTCGGTAATTATTAACAGGTCTTGTGCGTTTTTTATTTACTAAATATTTCATTTGGGCGTCTAAATACAGCCTTATCCCTACCACTTTCTGAAATTCTTTTTGAGAGAAATTGTGAACCTCGTGTTAGAGTTTTCTTTGGATATAGTTAGTCATATTTCTTAATTTCTTGATGTTTATTGTAAAAATTTCATCTACAACTGTTTAATAATTTCTCGGCTTTTCGCATGTCACGTTAAATGTATTGCAGTCAGATTAGGGACAATAGAATTCTCATATGGAAAGCTAATGGTAATTTCAAGCAATTTTCATGAACTTTGCAGGGTTATGAGACAAAAACGGAAGATATATCTACAAACTGTTTTCGGATTTTTAATTAGCATCCTAAGATACGTTGATTGGTAGCATAAAATTTATTTTTTATTTTTCTATTTTTATTGTACAAATTTCACCTCTAACCCTTTGATTATTTCTCGGTTTCTCGCATTACACGTTCAAATTAATGGGGATGATAGAGTTTTCATACAGAAAATCACCCCCTGAATCCAAAAACATAAACCAGGAGTCGTTGCGACAAACACTTACTGAGATACAGCTCGAAAAGGGCGTTTTTGAAATGGTAATTTCAAGCAATTTTTACGAACTTTGGAAAGGATTGTGACACGAAAACGGAAAAAGATATAAACAAACGATTTTCGGATTTTTAATTAGTATCAAATTTAGTATTAGTTGGTAGTATACAAAATATTTTAAATTATTTAATTTTAAAAATAGTACAACTAACCCCCGAAGAAGAAAGATAAACACCATCTGGCGGCACGAGACGAGATCTAATAAGATCGAAATCTAGATATGTAGATTGCAAAGAGGTTGGTTCACACTTAAATATGTTTTTTACTTGAATTTTAAATTTCTTAATTATTTGATTATTTTTCGTATTTTCGCATGTCACGTTAAAATTAATGGAGGGAGAATGAGGTTGATAGAGTTTTCGTATGGAAAACCACCCATTCAACTCAAAAACACAAACTAGAATTCGGTACGGCAAACACTTACTGAGATACAGCTCGAAATGGTCGTTTTTTAAGTGGTAATTTCAAGCAATTTTTGCTAACTTTGCAGGGCTGTGACGCGAAAACGAAAACACATATCCAAAAACGGTTTTCGGAAAAAAGGGCAATAAATAGAAAGAAATCTTGATATTATACACGCTGACAATAACAAAGAGTTTAAACAGTATGACAATTGTGATTTTAACACAAAAATTCAATAATAAAATGTAAATTTCATTGTTTGCAAAACTTGCATAATAAATTATTTCCTAATGAGTGCATTTGGCAGGATCCGGCAAGAAACATCACACAAAGTCCCGTATTTATATTCCTTAACTTAATTTGCATATTTAAATGTGCCAACATTTTCGGGTCTCCAGCTGTATAAATATTAGAAATGATGGTGGAGAAATATTTTGGAATTAAGCGTCACTGTAACTGGCAATGAAATCGCGGTTACATCTTCCAGGGGGGGAAACGGAATGAATCGCTATGCAGGATGAATGGGTACGTGCATGTGCATGTACGGGATTAATTGGTTCGCCCGTGCTCTACTACAGGGCATAATATCTACAAAACACTCCACATATAGTGTATATAGCCACTCTAAGAGTTAGGGGACAGAGTGGGCTAGAGCGAGACAAACAGATAGACAGACAGGTGAGTGCTGTGAACACGTACATGGGGGGAATATATGTGTGAGTGGGGTATATGCTTCTGAAAACTGAGCAGCACAATGACATGGTAATTATTAACCCCGGCGAGCACGGCGGGGTCCTCAACGCATGCAGCGAGCGCCAACCCTTTACTAAATGCTGCGGATTTTTTTTTGCTCTCCATGTTCATTCCAACGACTTTTTCGTGATTACGTACGTGATTAATATATAAAGCGCTGCGGGATTTGCGTTTTGCAAATTTATTTCGTTGTGCTATTTGTAGAAAAGAAAGAAAAAAGAAATATTGTGTGACATTATAAAATGGATGCAGTTTTATACTTGCTCGACTAACTTTTTATACACTTACAAGCGTTGATTACAGTATTGGGAATGAATTTTGTGATTCTTAAAAAGATCTCTGATAAAACTACCTTACACGGTCATTATTCATTATCATTATATTATTACAAGGTCAGTATTTTAAAATATTGACAGTATTACTGGTATTACTGTACGATAATATGTTTCAATTTTTTATTGTTCTAAAATACTGACAGTATTTCTGATCGTGTAAGGTATAGTAATGTTGGAATTAATAGAATACTTATGTTTATTCGAATAATTATGATTACATCATAAATATTGAAGGAGGATTCAAGCAAATACTGACAGTACTAGGTTTGACAGTATTATTGACCATGTAAGGTGTCTTATATTGTGAACTTTATTCCTATTGTTATGTATAATACTTGGTTTGCATGCTATTAATCTAGAGGACGTAACGAAAGCGAACAATGAATTTACTATATTGAATTTACTATATTGGATCTAGCCATTTTCGAGCTCCTCCGATGACGGCTTAGCCGAAACTAGTTGCAAAGTGTAACTGAAGTGTGATAAAAAAGAATTTACTATATATTTTTAATAACTCAACAAAGTTACAATTTTAAACTTCTACAGCCGCGTTCACAGATGCCGGCTCATAAAAACCCTCGACTATTTCCTTTTTAATTGCAACCACGTGCATTTTTCATAGCTTTTATCAGCGATGTTTTATCGGGAAATTATCCCGTGTACCCTAATGGTCGCACTATAAATCCCCTTGATAGCACTGGCGGCACTGCTAAAAGCCGAAACATATTCTATGCAGCAAAGCCCGTTCATGTTGTTGCCTTTGAAATTAATTTCCAAAGCAAAACAATAACATCGCCTAATTTTCCGGTAAATGCCGCCCAAATATTATCGCTAAGATCATCCCCCGTGTTTACCCCAAGTCTTGCCATGGCCCCCTATTCCATAATCAATTTAATACATAATTTGTTGTGGACTTTAAACAGTAGTTGAAGCAGGGCAAGACGACGCAGGTGTTTGTTTTCTTGAGAAATCGCGAATTCAAGTTGGGCAAACAAGCGAATTCCGGATTGCCAGAGGGGGGGTTTTGTTTGGATGGATGCTCGAAACGTGCTGTGTGTATATATGTGTGTGTGTGTGTGTTTTTTTTGTAGCAGAGGCCGCAATTCTCGAGGAATTGTTGGAAATTAAGCAGTTTACTCCATTTGCGCGCAGGAATGTTGTTACAAAAGGGAGCCGTAATCGTAGCGAGGGATTGTTTTATCTGCGAGGGTGCAAATCCTGAATAGGCGGGACGCATAATTAAAGGCACTCTTTTCATGGGAGTACAGGCTAATTTTATTCTAGCTGGTATGTAAAATACAGTTAGAGTAATCTCAGTTTGTAGAAAATGTTACGGTGCATTTTGGAATTTCGTAAAAAAAAAACAACAATTTATTGTGTGCATTTTGAAATTTCGTAATAAAAATCAACAATTTACGACATAACTATTGCAAGTTGTATACACTAATAATAATAATAATAAGCGTGTTTCATTCAAAGATTTATGAAAATGTATGTGCCGAAATTCATATTAGAGAGATTTAATGAAAGCTGTTTATAGTAAAGTAAGTTAAAAATAGAAAATAAATAGAAAGAGCAAGGTGCTCAAGTTGAGACTTTCCATTTTCCATTGTCTTTTTGTTATAAACATTGTGTAATTTTTTTAAATCAATTATATAACAGTGGGCTGGTAAAAATAATAATAATGAAATGTGTTAGACTTGTTCGCCCAACAAAAAATAATAAATAAAATCCAATTTCCTTCAGCCATCTGGTGCAATGATATATTCTGCACTAAGATCATTCAAAAAAATTAAACAAAATATGTTGCATAATTTTTTTATAGGCCCAGCCTCTAAAATCGTCATGTCCAGATAGGAGCGGAAAAGTTAAAAATTGAAAATAAATAGAAGGAATAAATTGGCCAGTTTGAGATAGAGGGTTGGGGTACATTGCATACGCTTCAGCTCAGTGGATTGATTCTATGCGGTGCGCGATAGCAGTTCAGGAAAAAACAACTTTTGCGTGGTTAAACAAAAACGAATTCACCACCGATGTATCGCGATAACTCGTTTTGAAACCGCCTATTTTGGATAGTATTTCCATAAATAAAAAAGATAGAGGGTCAGGACCTAACACCTAACCACAGGGGCTAAATGGATTATAGTCCTGGGACGCGGTATATATTTTTTATTATTATTAGTTATTTTTATTCAAAATCTTTTCATAGTAATGGTTATTTTTACCATGAAAAGATTTTAGTAAGCTGTTCTAAAGATAATAGGAAATATTTGTATGTATGCATATATTTAGTTACTTATGAAGGCAGGGCGCTATATTTTGAGTAACCCATGGGCGTCGAAAATCCTAGGACTGATCTAATGTTTATGCCATATATTAAAATATTCTATTCGACTGTAGTGACTATTTCTAATTTACTATGAAACTTCATACTTACGAGTAATTGCCATTACTACATGATCATATTGTATTATTATCTTATTGCATATATTTTCACCATACAGTCAATTTAAATTATTATAGCTTGATAATAGTTTAAAATGTTATGTTGGCACTAAAAAAAACCTAACTATTACTTTTATTTACATTTAATCAGTGTTTATTTCCGGAAATAATCAGCAATATCAGCATTAGAACCGTTAAACGAAACAAAAAAGACACATTGAAATAAACTGCACGCTTATTTCACAGCATTAACTTCACTGCGGCACGATTTACCGCCACCTAGCGCAATGAAATTAAGCCGACGGCGAGAGCAGTTACGTATTTATAAATTTCACGTTGAGTGCACTCCCCGGAATGGATAGTCGCAGACAATTGCCCGGAACTAAACAAAATCCCAGGGAACTTGGCGTGCACACATTGAAAATTTAACCCGTTCGGTGGCCGGTGTGGCGGGCCCACCACGCACGTTTTCCCATCGATAAATAAATAGAATTCACTGTCAGTTCCGTACAACTTTTGACAGCTGTGCACGATAAATTAAAATTACACAAAGTTGAAACACCGGCGGGACGTAATTTTAAAACAACCCCGCGCCGCAACATTCAAGTCCCACGGGTTTCGGGCAATACGTGACGTTACACGCTCGTTTTTTTTTTGTCTGTGTATGACGATAAGAAAGTTTAAACGGACTGGCCCATAAATGCAGGCACACCGATAACTGTTATTGCGGACGCTGTAGCGTTATTAAATTACTGAGTGTGTAAGCGAAAAACGGTGATAAAATTGAGAACGCCGTTGCCAATTATTGGAGGAACAATAACTGGGAACTATGGGTTTTACGAGGCGGCATAATCCGTAGCGGCGGAACATTTTTCCCACTTAAAGTGGGATAAGCAGCAATTAAATCGATTCACGTTGCCTTCCCAGCAGCGACAATTTATTCCGTTATAAATAAAAAGCGGATTGAGTTTTTTTTTTTGGTTTGGTTTTGTTTGAATTTAGTCGGGAATTGAAAGCGTTTGTATAAACAGAGGTGGGTTGTGAATGTGACTGGTCCATTAAAAATTCATTTACCGTTTGTTTTTTTAATTTACAAAAATATATAAAGAAATTTTAACATTTTAATTCAATTAACGATTTCTCTCGCTCCCTCTAGATTATGAGTTATAAGAATTTCTTTCATAAACGCTGTAAAAATTATCTGACTTTTACAACCGAACACATCGTTTTTGTGTCGGGAAACGAAATATGATTACGACTTTTAACTTAATTTCGTGGTTAAAATAGGTGTGTGAGTTCTTCTTCTTCATGCAGTGCATCTCCTATCAGAGATTTGCTATCATCACAGCTATCCGAACCTTATTGGCTGCCGCTCGGAATAATTGAGTGTTACTGCAGTCCCTTAGGTTTTTAAGCCAGGACATTCGGCGTCTTCCGATGTTCTTCCTCTGATCTTTCCTTGACTACCAGTTATAGCAGCGCGCATTTGGGTCCTTTCATTATGTGGCCTAGGCATTGTAACTTTCTCTTCTTTATATTTGGAATTATTTCCAGTTCTTTTTGCATGCATTTTATTTAAGACTTCAGTATGTGAGTTGGCCACTAGCTTTCATGTTCATATCAAACAAATAAAAACTATTATATTTAAGGAGTTTATACAAGTTTGCCGATAAATACGTGTTTACGCTTATAAGAATCTTGTTAGACTGCGTTAAACTGGCCTTTGAGGGCTGTTTCGTAGCTACACCCTTCGCAGGAAGTCACTCATATCGTTGATTGAACTATTTACACCTAATACTTCAATCAACCCTCATATTTAAAATTAACACATGTACCATATGGGTTGAATGTCGTCTAAAAGACTGAACCATAGGTACATTGCTGTATTTAAGTTCATGGGTGGATGGTTTGATCGTTCTTTTAATGATAACTAACCTCATATTTTATCGTGTGGTTACTTACAAACGAACCAAACTCATTTAAGACAATTACACGTAATGCATATATGAACCATTTCTAATACTATTGGAAAACGGTTATCTTTGCTATGCACTTTGAACTTATTTTCTCAATACAATATATATCAAGATTAAAAATAAGTTTCTGATTAGCCAATATTAGATTTTGAAGTCAAAAATTATATAATTTAATTGGTTTAGTAGTAAAAATCAATTAAATTATATAACTAGCTATTACTGCTAAAGCAATGAAATTATATAATTTTTGACTTCAAAATCTAATAGCCCTATGATTTTTGATTTAAAAATATATAATAGAAATATTAGTTTAATTGTTTTCCATACTGTAGGCATGATTTTAATGAAGTAAAACTCATAAAATTATCACTTAGCAACTTAAAGTAGCTACTACTACTAAACCAATGATATTATATATTTTTTGACTTTAACATCTGATCGCCCCGTTAACTGGCTTATAAAAACATGTAATAGCAATGTGAGTTCAACTGCTTTCCACCCTGTATGCAAGTTTTTGAAGTGTGGACAATTAGCAACTTTAGGTAGCTATTACTGCTAAATCAATGAAATTATATAATTTTTGACTTTAATGATAACTAACCTCATATTTTATCGTGTGGTTACTTACAAACGAACCAAACTCATTTAAGACAATTACACGTAATGCATATATGAACCATTTCTAATACTATTGGAAAACGGTTATCTTTGCTATGCACTTTGAACTTATTTTCTCAATACAATATATATCAAGATTAAAAATAAGTTTCTGATTAGCCAATAAAATGTTTGAATAGTGATTTTGCAAATTTGTTGGAAAACTATAAGTACCTACAATGTTGTGTGTAATACAAGTGGCCTCATACAATGTCCATTGGTGTACACAGTTGCAGTCGTTGCCAGTATTCATATATACGGGGGGGCTGGGATTGAAGTGGCCCGTGATAATACAGAATTTATACTCTCGTACGTAATAAAAAGTGGATGGTATAAGTGCAGGGAAAAGCATAAAGCCCCCTCGCCGGTTTTAAGGCCAGTCCGTGCACTTTTATTCGCGAGATATATTTTTACTGTTCCGCCTGAGATTAGCTATTTTTACGAGGGCTCCAAGACAATCGGAAAAAATGACGGCACACCCCACGCGTCGCCTGATTATTATTTGCACAACGCTCTGCACACAAGCACACATACACTTACACACACACACACACACACGTATCGCCTCCCTCTGACAGGTTCGCACAGATTGTCGTTTCATGATTTTTTTACAGTGCGAGTGCCCGCGTGCGATTAAACGCAGCGCCGGATTAAAACGTGGACAGGGTGAAAAGCACCGCCGGTTAAAAACTTGATCCCTTTGTGTTGCGGGGGGTTAGTTACGGCCCAATTAATTTTTGCAAAACACAGGCCGGCTCGGGGAAAAAAATGGCATCGCCGACAGGTTGGGGAAGGGTGGAGAAAATTAAATATCGCTTATACAATGCCTTGTGTTTATTACGTATGCCACATAAAAAAAAACTTTGCAAAACAGAAATACATACGTGAATGCATTGACATCTAATCAGAAAGTACCAGAAAAGGATTATTCGCAATAAATATGGTCTCATCCTGATTTTAATATTTGTAGATGATTGTAGTTTTACTTGTTAACTAAACAATACTGTATACTATTATAGTAGTATTCATGTACGTCTATCTTGTATAAGATGTACAATAACCTGAACTCCGCCGTTTTCTTTTTCAATGTTGTATTAGAACAATACAACAAAAGAACTGAAATTGTAATTGAAAAGGAAATAAAGACACTTTATTATTATTATTATTATATTTTATACATTTCGTCCCTATGTGATTCGATTGGTTTGAATTCATCCACATGTGCACAAAAACAAATGAGTTCTAAACAAAAAAAAGTGTAATGCATTGTCCGGAAACTCTCCTCCGTGTAATATTGTTTGATTACCGGTGCGTTTCATTAATGCAACACGCAGAAATTTGCATAAACGCCGGGCATTTTGTAATTGAAAATAAAATATTGAAATTTAATTCGAAATAATCAAAATACTAGCCTAGCGCCCGGATTTTATTACATCAAATGGAAATTAAATTTCACACGCGGGTTTTTAAATGGGATTTTTGCCGGGGCCACATTGGATTAGCATTAACGTGTGCGTGCGTGACTAATTTGGGATGATGCATTTGCAAGCCACTTTTTTATTGCGGAGTGGAAAAAATATATATATATTTTTAATATGTGTGACTAGAAATCTTTTCAGTTTCATTTTTATGTAACTTCTAACGTTCTTAAGTTGAGATTTAGGCACTGTCCGTTTGGCTACTACTAGTGACTAGTAGTGATAAATGCTGACGTCACGCTATACTATTAGTATGAGCATGTGTCACTACTAGTCACTAGTAGTAGCCAAACGGACAGGGCCTTAATGTCAGTTGAGGAGAATTGCTGCTTAATACAGTAAAGTGTGGACAATTACCTTCTAACAAATTTAAGTAGCTATTAGTGATAAATCAATTAAATTATATAATTTTTGACTTGAAAATCTGATAGCCCTATCAATTTTTATATAAAAATCAAAATCTCATTGCCCTATCATTTTTGATATAAGAACATATAATAGCAATATTAGTTTAATTATTTTCCACCATGTAGACATGATTTTAATGAAGTAAAGCTCAGAAAATTACTATTTAGCAACTTTAATGGTAATTTTCTGAGCTTTACTTCATTAAAATCATGCCTACAGTGTGGAAAACAATTGAACTAATATTTCTATTATATGTTTTTATATCAAAAATGATAGGGCTATTAGATTTTGAAGTCAAAAATTATATAATTTAATTGGTTTAGTAGTAAAAATCAATTAAATTATATAACTAGCTATTACTGCTAAAGCAATGAAATTATATAATTTTTGACTTCAAAATCTAATAGCCCTATGATTTTTGATTTAAAAATATATAATAGAAATATTAGTTTAATTGTTTTCCATACTGTAGGCATGATTTTAATGAAGTAAAACTCATAAAATTATCACTTAGCAACTTAAAGTAGCTACTACTACTAAACCAATGATATTATATATTTTTTGACTTTAACATCTGATCGCCCCGTTAACTGGCTTATAAAAACATGTAATAGCAATGTGAGTTCAACTGCTTTCCACCCTGTATGCAAGTTTTTGAAGTGTGGACAATTAGCAACTTTAGGTAGCTATTACTGCTAAATCAATGAAATTATATAATTTTTGACTTTGAAATCTAATAGCCCTATTATTTTTGATATAGAAACATATAATAAAAATATTAGTTCAATTGTTTTCCACCCTATAGGCATAATTTTAACAAAGCAAAGTTCGTAAAGTTATTATTTAGAAAATTTAAGTTGCTATTACTGCTAAACCAATGAAATTATATAATTTTTGACTTTAAAATCTAATCGCCCTGTTAATTAGGTTGTAAAAACATGTAATAGCAATGTTAGTTCAACTGCTTTCTACCCTGTATGCATGATTTTGAAGTGTGGACAGTTACCTTGTAGCAACTATAAGTAGCAATTACTGCTAAATCAATGAAATTATTTAATTTTTGACTTCAATATCTAATAGCCCTATCATTTTTGATATAATAACATATAATATATATTAGTTCAATTGTTTTCCACCCTGTAGGCATGATTTTAATGAAGTAAAGCCCAGAAAATTACGATTTAGCAAATTAGTAGCTAATACTACTAAAGCAATGCAATTATATAATTTTTAACTTCACAATCTGATAGGCCTATTAGTTTTGATATAAAAACATATATTAGCAATGTTAGTTGAATTGTTTTCCACTATGTAGGCATCATTTAATGAAGTCAAGCTCAAGAAAAATAAAGTAATAAAGTTCAGACAATTACCTCTAGCAACTGTAAATAGCTATTTCTGCTAAACCAATGAATTTATGTAATTGTTGGCTTCAAACTCTGATAGCCCTGTTAATTCTTATATAAAAAAATTTAATAGCAATATAAATTCAACTGTTTTCTACACTGTAGGGATGATTTTAATGAAATAAAATACATACAATTACCATTTAGCATTTTTAAGCAACTATTACTGCTAAACCAATGAAGGTATATAATTTTTGACTTGAGAAACTGATAACGATATTAATTTTGATATAAAACATGTGATAGCAATATAAATTCAACAATTTTCTACACTCTAGGGGTGATTTTAATGAAGTAAATTTCTGACAATTACCTGTAGCAACTTTAAATAGCTATCAGTGCTAAACCAATGAAATTATATTACTTTTGACTTCAGAATCTGATGGCCCTATTAATTTTCATATGAAAACATGTAATAGCAATATAAATTCCACTATTTTCTACACTATAGGGATGATTTTAATGAAGTAAAGTTCGGACAGTTCACAATCGCAAAAAAAACTCATAGATATATAATTTCTGAACATACGACTATGTTGAAAATATCGTAAGTAATTCGATTTTGTTTTTCTTATGTTTTTGAGTACAAAAATAAATTACTCGCTTATTTAGCTATAAAATAAGATATTATTTGTATATTTTATATAATTAATTACTTCACAATTGAAAATTAACTCATTGATATGTAATTTCTGAATATACGACTATGTTGAAAACTTGGTAAGTAATTAGATTTTGTTTATTTTATGTTTTTGAGTATACAATTGAATTACTCACTTATTTAGCTATAAAACGTTATATGATTTGTTTGTTTTACTTAATTAATTACATAACAAACGAAAAAAAACACATAGACATGTATTGGATTGTTAAGGCGTCTACTTTGTGATAATTCATTTTAAAGGATAAATAGAACGATTTTTTACTTTGCTTTTTATCACACTTCAGTTACACTTTGCAACTAGTTTCGGCTAAGCTCGAAAATGGCTAGAGCTTAGCCGAAACTAGTTGCAAAGTGTAACTGAAGTGTGATAAAAAACAAAGTAAAAAATCGTTTTATTTATCCATAGACATGTAATTTCTGAACATCGTAAGTAATTACATTTTGTTTGTTTCATGTTTTTGAGTATAAAAGCGAATTACTCATTTATTTAGCAATAAAATGTGTTTCATACAGTAGGCATAATTTTAAAGAAGTAAAGCTCTGAAAGTTACCTCTTAGCTTCATTAAAATCATGCCTACAGGGCGGAAAACAATTGAACTGATATTGTTATTATATGTTTTTATATCAAAATTAACAGAGCTATAAGATTTCGAAGTCAATAATTATATAATGACATTGGATTAGCATTATCTACTTAAATGTAGCTATTACTGCTAACCCAATGTCATTATATAATTATTGACTTCGAAATCTGATAGCTCTGTTAATTTTTATACAACATATAATAACAATATCAGTTCAATTGTTTTCCACCCTATAGGTATGATTCTAATAAAGTGAATCTCAGAAAATTACCATTTAGCAACTTAAAGTAGCTATTACTGCTAAACCAATCCAAAATTATAGTTTTTGACTTCAGAATCTGATAGGCCTATTAGTTTTGATATAAAAAACATATAATAGCAATATTAGTTTTTTGCACCATTTAGGCATGATTTAATGAACTTATTATTATTATTACTATTAACTGTAAGTAGCTATTACTACTAAATCAATGACATTATATAATTTTTGAGTTGAAAATCTGATAGCCCTGTTAATTCTGATATAAACACATGTAATAGATATATAAATACAACTGTTTTCTACACTGTAGGGACGATTTTAATGAAGTAAAATACAGACAATTACCAATTCGCATCTTTAAGTAGTCATTACTGCTAAACAAATGGAGATATATAATTTTTAACCTGAGAATCTGATAGCTCTATTAATTTTCATATAAAACATGTAATAGGAATATAATTTCATCTGTTTTCTACACTCTAGAAATGATTTTAATGAAATACATTTCAGACCATTAACATTAGCAACTTTAAATAGCTATCACTACTAAACCAATAAAATTATATAACTTTTTACTTCAGAATCTGATAGCCCGGTTAATTTTGATATAAAAACATGTAATCGCAATATTAGTTCATTTTTTTCCACCCTGTAGGCAAGTCAAGCTCAACATATAAAGTAGTAAAGTAAAGACAATTACCTCTAGCAACTGTGAGTAGCTATTACTGCTAAACCAATGAAATTATATAATTTTTGACTTCAGAATCTGATAGGCCCTGTTCATTTTGATATAAAAACATGTAATAGGAATATAAATTCAACTGTTGTTCACACTGTATGGATGATTTTAATGAAGTATAGTTTCGACAATTACTATTTATCAACTTCAAGTAGCCATTACTACTAAACCAGTGAAAGTTTATAATTTTTGACTTGAGAAGTTAATAGCCCTGTTAATTCTGACAAAAAAAAACATGTAATAGCAATATAAATTCAACTGTTTTCTATACTGTAGTGATGATTTTAATGAAGTAAAGGTCATATAATGACCATTTAGCAATTTACAGTTGCCATTACTGCTAAACCAATAAAACTATATGATTTTTGACTTAAGGATCTGCTGGCCCTGCTAATTTTGATATAAAAACATGTAATAGGAATATAAATTCAAATGTTTTCTACACTACACATTTCAGCAACTTCAAGAGGTCATTACTGATAAACCAATGAAAGTATATAAATTTTGACTTTAGAATCCGATAGCCCTGTTAATTTTGATATAGAAACATGTAATAGCAATATCAATGCAACTGTTTTCTACACTGTAGCGATGATTTTACTGATAAGTTCAGAAAATTACCATTTAGCAACTTCACTGCTAAACCAATAAAAGTATATAAATTTTGACTTAGGAATCTGAGAGCCCTATAAATTTTGTACTAAAACATATAATAACAATATTGGTTCAATTGTTTTCTATCTTGTAGGCATGATTTTAATTAAATAAAAATCAGAAAATTACCACTTAGCAATTTTAAGTAGCTATTACTGCTAACCCAATGAAATTATATAATTATTAACTTCGATATCTGTTAATTTTGATATAAAACATATAATAACAATATTAGTTCAATTTAATCGACACTGTATGCCTATTTAATTCAGATAATTACCATTTAGCAATGAAATTATATATTGTTTACTACAAAACTAATAGTCCTTCCAAACACACCATAAAAGAATAGACAAATCGTTTATAAGCACATAAACATTGATGTTACGAAATAAATCCAATTCCAATATTCAAAAGAACGCCATATCGAGCTGCACTCTCAATCCCTCGACGCAAAACTTCCCCCAATTGTCCCCAAATAGCACAGTTCCATTCAAACACTCCACTCCATCTCTGTATTTTTTTTTATTCGGCTGGTAATTAGTGCGTGGACCGGCTGCGAAATCTCTGTAGCGACAATGGCCTGCCTGAGCCCCCCTGCTCTATTTACAGCGTTTGTTTTGCGGCGATACGGGGCTGGGCGGGACTCATTCGCCCTGACGGATGATGATGATGCGACCGGTCAAGCCATATCCCGCAGCATCGGTCTAATCCAGGTCCGGAAGCGCGGCGACCGGAACGCATCAATACTGGGAACGTTTGATGTATTTACTGCCCATCCACCCTATCGCGCGCCAACAAACGGCCCGTCACGAATTTAAACCGACAATAACAACCGCTGCCCATCCTACTCGAACCGATTTCTTTGTAATTAGATCGGCCCAATTAACGTCCCATTATCAGGGTAGAAAGAGACGGGGAAAGACACAAAGGTTAAGTGATGTGATGTGGGTTTCGTCTTCGGGGAGGGAAAGTTTCGAGTGCTAAAAGCGCTGACCACGGGGATAATAATTCTCAACTAAAATTTCAAATGATCTACTTAAATGTTATGTCTTTCTCATTCTCTCTCTCTCTCTTTCTCTCAACATTTAATGATAAATATTTTATATAACATATATAAGTGTGAATCCACCTATTAGCAATCTACATATCTAGATTTCGATCTCATTAGATCTCGTCAGTGTAGCTCAGCTAGTGAGGATGAATTGACACAATATCTCGAGTGGTTATATACAAAAAAGTTACAACTAACCCCCTAAGAAGAAACTTAAACACCATCTGGCGGTACCACATCAATTAGCAATGCACACCCATATTGTAACAACCGTCAACATACTCATGCCATCAGGATAACCGGGTAGTGCCCTCTATGGCAGTATGGCGAATAAGTATAGAGGCTAATCATCTTTATTGAGGCTAATGAATTTACTATTAAGAAATTGACATGCGGTAGAGTAACACACTGTATATTTGTAGTTATCAGTGTACGCATATCTTAATCCTCACATCTCCCTAATCTCTTGCTCGTTGTATGTGTAGGTGTGTGTGTGCACACTGATTCGTGTTTTATCCGCAACTGGGGCGTCCGGAAAGTTTGGGCAAACGATTTGAGCAGGTAAATAAATGATGTGGGGAGGCAGACAGGAATTATTTAGCCGGGATTTGGGGAGCTACTTTTAATGGCACTTTTCCAAATGCTAACGGCTCCAAATGGGGGAGGCGGAATGCGACGCGGTTTCAAGTAGGTGCTATGATGAGCCCCGTTAACTTGAACGTAGTATTGCGGAAACTAGATGGATTAGATAGGTGTTGAGGCCGGAGCTTCATTAAAGTTGACACATAACATCGTTTGATGATGATTGCAGATAACTACTACAACTGTTACTATCAGAAGATCAAGTAAATGTGTAATTGTAGTCAGGATTATTATAATTATGTTCGTTTCGAAGAACGAAAAACTAAAAAATTAGTCTGCAACCACATCATTTAACATGTTACAGGTAGTATAACTGAATTTACGGAATTATTGACTATAGATAAATAATTTATTTTATTTTTATAATTGATATGAATTGTAAAAAAAAACAGTTATCAGGATACATGGCTTGTCATACAAATATTGGTAGATATTTCATAAATTGCAAACATATGCTCTTTATAATTTTTGATAGTAGGATAGTAATACGAGGGTTGTAGATAAAATAGTCATTATTTTATTATTAAATTGGCATTAAAATGCTGAAAAACTATTAATTCATTATATATTATATTATATATATATATATATATATATATATATATATATATATATATGTGTATATATATATATATATATATATATATATATATATATAGATTATTACATATAGAGTATCCCATTATACGAGGGTTGTAAATAAAATAGTGGCAACATACATAGAAATCAATTTATATTGAATTTAGAAGTAAAATTGCATTACTTTTCTTGAATATAATCACTAGTAAACTGTATTACCTTCTTCCATGTGTATATGTGTATAAGAGTGTTAGGACTAGGAAAATCAGCCCGGAGACAAATGGTACCAACTATCACAGATTCAAACCCGGGCTACCCGTTCGATAAGCAGGGGTGCTACCCACTGCACTACGTCGGCGTGTATATAGAAATATTGTATATTCGTATATAGCTTTTAGCAACAAAAATATTTATGCTGCTGAAAAATAAATCACCATCACGACACGCCACTCTTCAAAAATATGTTGCCGCTAATGCTGTTTGCAGCGTCTTATGTTTATCAAACAAACCCCCCATTCACCCCTGACTACTAAAAAGAGAGCAACTCTCACCCCCCCGCGCGCGCGGTCTGTTGTAAACATTAAAAATGTTCTTGGGAGCGGTTGGAAAATAGCCGCCGGGGAAGAAGTTATTTACGCAAATTAGAACGGAGAGCGAGGAGCAAAAGTAAAAAAAAATAAGCTACATTTTTTCTCTGCGTCCCGCTTTTATTTCATTCCGCCCGCTAAAATCCACGCCACGCGACCTACTTCCTGTAATTAGTTCAGACGAAAAAAAAAACTTCCGAACTTTACAACTTTTGCGTATTTCTATATCGATAAGTTTTAAAAGCTTTTCCGAATACCCGATTCAGATTTTACCGTGATTAAATTATTTTTTCGTCTTCTGATCGTTATATATCCCGCCGTCTTGCGGTTTCATACGTATATTTTTTTTTGCGAATGGGAAAATGAATTATACGCCAACTTCTACCTCGCAGGTTTGTTTACATGGCAGGGGCAAATTTTGTAACTTTTACTACATCTTTTAATCTAATAAGTTTTGCGGCCGTATTAAAGTGGGATACATCAAACGCTGCGGGAGCTTTTGAAAAGATTTTGTAGTAAGATCGAACGTTATTGGAGTATGTACGTCTTGATTTTTAAATGTGTATCTTTAAAATGATTAGAAATTTTATTCGTGGTCGATATCTACAGTGAGAGGCATGTTGATGGGCCTGGTAAATGTTAGGTTGCTAGATTGTGCGTGGTTTATGGATAATGGGAGTTTTCACCTATTGTAAGTATAGGAGAAAACCGCCTAGGATATGGTGGTTTTCTCCTATACTTACAATAGGTGAAAACTCCCATTATCCATAAACATTTACATGTAATCTTTTTACATGAAATTTAAAACAAATTAAATTTGTTTGGTTTCATTAACTATGAAGATGCTAAACAATTTGCAACACGATAAATATATATATATATATATATATATATATATATATATATATATATGACTTTCTGTTTATATTTTTGAAAACAATGCACAGTACCTGGATAACTAAAAGAGATAGAGGATTGCGGTTTATTGCATTCGCTTCAGCTTGGTGGTTTCTATAAGGGGAGCAACAGTAGTTGAGGAAACTCGTGCTAGATTGTTTATGGTTGAAGGAAAATGACATTCCCTACTTATGTCCTAATTATTATGTGTCTGGATGTGTTTTGAAATCGCCTATTTTACATATTTATATATATATTTCGATCTTCTAAGATCAGTATAGCTCAGCTAGTGAGGATGAATTCACACTATATCTCGAGTGGTTATATACAAATATAATACAACTAACCCCCTAGGAGGAAAGTTAAACGCCATCTGGGGGCACCACATCAATTAGCAATGCACACTCATATGGTAATAACCGTCAACATGCTCATGCCATCACTTATATATGTTTTATAAGATTGGCTTTGTGCTGATATCTCAAGCACTCTGTTGGAATATTTTTTGATAGAGGGCACTATCCGGTGATTCTGATGGCATTAGCATGTTGATGGTTATTACCATATGAGTGTGCATTGCTAATTGATGTGGTGGAGCCTGATGGCGTTTAATTTTCCTCCTTGGGGGTTAGTTGTAATATTTTATTTTATACTATATCTTGATAAAATAATCGTCATCACTCATACCCTAATTCCTATATTGCCCAGTATATCGCGTTTCACTTCAGCTCTGTCGTTTTTATTCAGGAAGCAATAGTAGTTGATGAAAAACCTGCTAGATTTTGTCTTTGATTTGAATATCCATCAAAAATGTGAGTTATAAAATGGCAATGTCTAATTTCGGTTGATGATTAACTAACTTTTGATATGCATCTGGATTTATATATATATATATATTTTTTTTAAACTTCTATATTTATAGCGCTATTAGCCTTAAGAATGTTGCGCAGGGGTAAATCTGAGAGGGGTGGTATTTATCTTAACTTCACAGAAAATTCCTGAAAAGCTATCGCGGTCGTCGCGCTACCAACTGCATCATGGAGGGTTGTAGTCGACGGCTGCGATAGCCGTTCGAGTCCTACCGTTGAGTGAATTTTTGAGCTTAAATTATAAATATTACTCCCGACATACTGTTACGAGATTCTTCCAATTAATAACAATTAAAATATTTCCTAATTATATATAAACCATCTTTATTAGACTATTGATCCTTCACGGGTCTTTCCGTCTTTTCCAAATTATATTTCAGTATTAAATTCTGCAATAGTACTGAACTGCATTATCCCGCCAACATGAAATACGTTTTATATCTTTAACTGGTTACTTGACTAAAACGTGTCTGTCATAATGCCGGTGCAGCGAATCTGTTTCGAATTTACATCGCCTCTGGCGACTATCCGCTTTATCAATTACGCACACCAAAATGTATAAATATTAATGTCTGCGAAAATTCCCCTCTCGCCGTTTTACCTACTACAGCCGATCGCCGCCGGTGTGTTCCTCCCTAACTTTATTCAAAAACTTTGCAAACAATAAAAACTCTTTAAGACGCCCTTCAGATTTATGATATCCATTTCTCGGGTGTATTAGTGTGCGGTCCCCACGGCGAGTAATAACGCGGCGTCAACGCGGGTTGTGTTACGGAAATTAAATTAACCGGGGAGGAAAATTTTATTCCATTGCAGGTCTGTTTATTAATTTATATTATAGGGGTTCCTTTGCGCGGCCAATTTTCTCTATAATCGGCTCTTTTTACCGAGCGAGCGGGGTGGGGCTGTAATGGGATTATTGTTTGGCAGATTAAGTGGCGTGAAACCCTCGCGAGATTAGATTTTGCCGAAAATTGGCCTCGGCGCGCGTTATTTTTTTCCGGGGCCGATGATGAAATTTGAATAAAAACAGAATTGGAATTTTACGGGGCGGCCGCACTTTTTATTTTCCGACTAAGGGGCGCCAGATGGTGGGTAAGGTGTTTATGTTCGTATTATATATAGGCTACTGAGTTGGGGATTAGAGTAGGGTCGGATACTTTCTTATACATCGAGACGGTTAGAGATTAAATAGCGGATTTTACAACTGAACCACTAAAATCGATTTGTATTAACTCCTTCCAGTAGTTAATACAAATCGATTTTAGGTTTTAGTTGTAAAATTTAAATTGATTTCGTAACGATCAAATAAACATTACTAAAAATTCAGGGCTCGGAATGGACCGTGGTAAACCGAATCGGTTTGCAAAATTACGAATAAAATTGCTCCGATTCCTAAGAATAATACATTTATGGCTTAAAATATACAATGGATTCAGTTAGTTGTATACGGGGTGGAAGTTAAGTAGCGAATAAATTCAATAAAATTTTAATTTATAATTTTTGCAAAAAAATTAAATTACAAATTCTTAATGAAAGTGTAATTTTTTTCGACCATTTTTGAACGAGCAATGACGATATTGCCATTTTTTCAAATGACAATCCTATTTTATTATTGCGAATTCAACCCAGCTCAGTGGCCGAGTGGTTAGAGTCGTCGTCCGTCTCGACTGAGCATTGGGGAGCCGGAGTTCAATCCCCAGCGGGGAGCGAATTTTCGCGCATCACCTTTCACAGTTTTTCAGAGGTTTTCTGTGAAGTTAAGGTAAATACCGGGTGATTAAACTCCTCTGAGCTTCTCCTTTGACCGGCGGAAAAGCCTCATAGCTGATAGCCCTATAAAGATAGAAGTTTGTTTTTTATTGCGAATTCTGAAAGGGATTATTTTTATGGCATCAACGATGTATATTATGATATAGGTCCTCTCAAAAAAACGGTCTCCACTCCACACAAAATTTTATAAATAATATTCAAAAATGATTTTAAGAAAATGGCGTATTAAGATCAACCCTAATAAGTCACAACTACTCATTCCATACCACCGCACCCCAACAATTCCCTACTTAAACGCCATTCACAACATACTTATCCCAGCCTCACTCACCGTAAATTGTTACCTTCTATACAGTTGAATCTTTAACTACAAATTTTGGTCATCAATTCTTGCAAACTAAGTTTCAATACCAAGGACGAAGTGTTTTTATTAACTTGCATAAATGGTATGCCATTCTATGGCGTAATTTTGCCTAAAAGCTGGAAGCAATTACACAATTTTTGCCATAAGGAAAGTATATGCTAAATCCCAGCCTTAATCAAAATTTTCCAATTTCCTTCGGGAATCTGGTGCACTGATATGTTCTGAACTAATATTATTAAACATTAAACAAAGTGTGTTGTATAATTTTTTTATCGACCCAGCCTCTAAAATCGGCATGTCCAGATAGGAGCGCAAAAGTTAAAAATAGAAAATAAACAGAAGGAACAATGTGTTCAGGTTGAGACTTTCCATTTTCTATTGTTATTTTGTTATAAACATTGTGTATTTTTTTCAAATCAATTGTATGACCGCGGGCTGGTAAAAATAATAATAATGAAACATGTTCGACTTGGTCGCCGAAAAAAAAATACTTATAATCAAAATATTCCAATTTCCTTCGGGCATCTGATATGTTCTGAACCAAGACAAAAAATTAAACAAAATATGTTGCATAATTTTTTTATCGACCCAGCCTCTAAAATCGGCATGTCCAGATAGGAGCGGAAAAGTTAAAAATAGAAAATAAATAGAAGGAACAAGGTGTTCAGGTTGAGACTTTCCATTTTCTATTGTTATTTTGTTGTAAACATTGTGTAATTTTTTCAAATCAATTGTATGACCGTGGGCTGGTAAAAATAATAATAATGAAACATGTTCGACTTGGTCGCCGAAAAAAAAAACTTATAATCACAATTTTCCAATTTTCTTCGGACATTTGGTGCACTGATATGTTTTGAACCAAGATCCAATAAAAAATTAAACGAAATATGTTGCATAACTTTTTTAATCGACCCAGCCTCTAAAATCGGCATGTCCAGATAGGAACGGAAAAGTTAAAAATAGAAAATAAATAGAAGGAACAAGGTGTTCAGGTTGAGACTTTCCATTTTCCATTGTTATTTTGTTATAAATATTGTGTAATTTTTTCAAATCAATTGTATGACCGCGGGCTGGTAAACATAATAATAATGAAACATGTTCGACTTGGTCGCTGAAAAAAAAACTTATAATCAAAATTTTCCAATTTTCTTCGGGCATTTTGTGCACTGATATGTTTTGAACCAAGATCCAAGAAAAAATTAAGCAAAATATGTTGCATAATTTTTTTATCGACCCCGCCTCTAAAATCGGCATGTCCAGATAGGTGCGGAAAAGTTAAAAAATAGAAAATAAATAGAAGGAACAAGGTGTTCAGGTTGAGACTTTCCATTTTCTATTGTTATTTTGTAATAAACATTGTGTAATTTTTTCAAATCAATTGTATGACCGCGGGCTGGCAAAAGTAATAATAATGAAACATGTTCGACTTGGTCGCTGAAAAAAAAACAAACTTATAATCAAAATTTTCCAATTTTCTTCGGGCATTTGGTGCACTGATATGTTTTGAACCAAGATCCAAGAAAAAATTAAGCAAAATATGTTGCATAATTTTTTATCGACCCCGCCTCTAAAATCGGCATGTCCAGATAGGAGCGGAAAAGTTAAAAATAGAAAATAAATAGAAGTACCTAGGAATCTTGTTTGATAACAGATTCTCATTCAAATACCACTCCCAGTCCGTAAAAAATAAGATAATAGCAAGGGTCAAACATTTCAGATGACTGACCTACAAGTCCAGTGGAATTTCTTCACACGTTTGTATCCCAACTCCAACAATCATCGGTGTTGAGAATCAATAAATTACCTTAGGCCCTAAACGCAGAAAATTGTGTTTAATTTCAATGTTTTAAGCGCTAGATGCTGTAATAAGGGTTTATTCTCAGGAGCCTCTACATTAGAATACAGTCCAACACAACAGATGTGTATCATTAAATTTTTTAATTTTTTGTAAAATGTTAAATGTCGACAGGACAGTCGCTGTCCCTATTTCAGCCGCCCACGTGCCTCGTCCGTGGTTGCCCCCAGCCAGGACCAGCCCTGGGTTTGACCTCATCCTTAAAAGTCAGTTTTTAATCAGAAATGATGTATTTTGTACCAAAATAAAAAATTCCCAGAGTAGTATACTGTTTGTTCCACGAAAATATCCCATAAAATATTCATAACCCTGTTCCTGGCCGCACGTTTCCCCCCCAAACGAAATCTTGATTTTAGCACCTAGCGTGTTTCACGTATTGTTAAAACCGCATTTCGGGTATTCTTAGTGCGTGACTTTAAAATTTATTACCCAGAAGCACAGCGCACCCGCCCGTCCACGTGCGAGCTTCACAGGCGCAAGATTCCAGCCACCCCCCTAATGCGATGCATATGTTGTTTCCCGGGCCCATTTATGCCCGGCTGACTGGCTCATGTCGGGTTAAGTGGGAAAACACGCACAGCGGGCGGGGGTTTGATATCGACGCACAATCGAAGGAGATTTTAGAAGGGCCATCATCGTCAGTTACAACTGTATTAGATTTCGTGTCGGCGCTTTTTGTAAACCCAAACGCACGCACACCTGAGCTGATGGGGTAATATGAGCTTATTTTTGTGGTGACGGGTATTGCAGTTGACTCTGCCACGGTCGCTTTTTGATGGTGAATGCCCCGGGGAAGGTATATCGTTTACACACACACACACATATATAGACAGAACACTATATTCACACGGACACACGAGCACGTGTGCATACAACGGCGAGATAATCTCTTAACAAACAAGTTCGCACATAGAGGAATGTAAGCCCCGTGCTAACGTGCATAATGTAAGGATGGGAGCTAACATGTGCGGGAGGGGGCGGTGGCGGTGGCGGCGTGGCGGTGGGCGCGTTGTATCCATTGCAACACGATAATTTGATTGTCTGTGGGAACTTATCAGGTGTAAAATTACAACAAACCTGTGCATATATTTACCTGGATCTAATTATACATACATGGCCATAATTCAAATATGTACGGTTCTAATCACGTGCTGTCGTGATTTGCAATTCATGGCAGAATAATAAAATTATAGAGTATTTGTGTTCCAGGGGGGGCGTTTATCATTTCGACCACTGGCTTTATATCGTTACGTATTAAGATTTATTAACGGTTGTAAGGAATGTGTCTAGATTAGCTAATATTACATGCACGTGGGTAAATTTCATGTTTTCAACTATGGGGTTTATATTGATTATTTATAATAAAAAATTCAATAGAAACCCCATAGTTTTTTTTTCTACGGTGAGCATAGCCTCCGCCCCTAGGCTGTGTGCACTGCGGCCCTTCACAGACCTATTGTGCCTCATAGTTGGAAACATGAAATTTTCCTACGTACATGTAATATTTGCTAGACACATTCCTTGCAACCATATATAAGTGTGAATCCACCCCTTAGCAATCTACGTATCTAGATTTCGATCTTATTAGATCTCATCAGTGTAGCTCAGCTAGTGAGGGTGAATATCTCGAGTGGTTATATACAAAAATGATACAACTAACCCCCTAGGAGGAAAGTTAAACGCCATCTTGCTGCACCACATATGGATGTGCATTGCTAATTGATAAAAATATAGAGTATTCCCAGCCCTACAGATCGACGTTCGACGCTTTATTATAGCTTACCAGTTTCGTGCTGTAGCGCTGAGAAAATTTGAATATGAGGAAATTTCATATGTTCCCATGTTTTAACTCTGTATCGTTTCCATTCCAAATGTTACATAGGTGGTTTATATGTTAATATGTAGAGTATTCCAAGCCCTACACATTGCCGATTGACCCCTTTCTCTAGCTCCTACTGTTTTCGCGCTGTAGGGCTGAGAATATGTGAATATCATGAATTTTCATGTTTTACCCTGTTTCAACTGAGTAGCGTCTCTATTTCTAATGCTAGAGAGATGGTTTGTATGTGAAAATGTAAACTATTCCTAGCCCTAGAAATAGGAGGAAAGTTAAACGCCATCTGGCGGCACCACATTTGGGTGTGCATTGCTAATTGATATGGTGCCGCCAGATGACGTTTCATTTTCCTCCTAGGGGGTTAGTTGTATCATTTTTGTATAAACCCAACTATGCTCGTCTACTATTTTAAATGACTTGAACTCTGCACTATACTGTTATCCATTACTTTATATTCCATTCAATTAATTCCATTTGTTAATTTACGCCTAATTCCCTACCAACCAAACTACGCCCGTCCACTATTTCAAACGACTTGATATTGTGTGAATTCACCCTCACTAGCTGAGCTACACTGATGAGATCTAATAAGATCGAAATCTAGATATGTAGATTACTAAAGGGTGGATTCACACTATATGTTTTATAAGATTGGCTTTGTGTTGATATCTCAAGCACTCTGTTGGAATATTATTCCATAGAGGGCACTACCCGGTGATCCTGTTGGCATGAGCATGTTGACGGTTATTACCATATGGGTGTGCATTGTCAATTGATGTAGTGCCGACAGATGCCGTTTCACTTTCCTTCTAGGGGGTTAGTTGTATCATTTTCCTTGAAAATATATCTTAATACGTAACGATATAAAGCTAGTGGTCGAAATGATAAACGCACCCCCCCTGAAACACAAATACTCTGATATATGAAAGTTCATTCATTCAATTTTTCAAAATATGCCCGTTAATAAGCAAACTGGTTTGCTGTAGACTAATATTACTATTCAAACGGTCTTCATAATTGTACTCTATATTATCATATTTCTATATATATACAGAAATATGATAAGAGATATAGATTGATAACTCTACTTAATGTAACTATAGGTCAACATAGTTATCAGTTACTGTAGCCAGTAGCCAGTTTGAATAGCCTATATATTGTATTTGACCATGATATATGATGTCAGTATGCTAAATAATACGGGAAAATACGTTTAAAATTCCGCTGCAAGTCATGCAGAACCGTCTAATAAAACTATGCAAATGGGAATTGGAAACGAGGTGCAACTTGATTAATGATGGAAACTTGCTCGAAAGTATGCAACAAACGAATTAACACTTTCATAACAGTTTAATTAAGTTTTCTGGCGCGAGCTTGCCTACGCGTGCTGGTGGTGCGCGCCCCTAAAAGCGTACAATGGATGCGAAATCAAGCCGGTGCGTAGGCGGAATATGACAATGAGGAAATTAATGCTGTCGCGTGAGTGATTTTACGGTGAAGTGAGCAATTTGGTGGATTCAAAATGTATAGAACGGAATGAATAACGAAAAAAGTTGAGCTTTATTAACATTATCTTGTATTGTCATCATATTATGTTAAAAATTAATTTTATTTTTATTATTAAATCATATGTGAGGCATTGATTTCAAAAGTAGACTGACCCTTAAAATTCGCGAATCCCCTTTCACAGTTTTTCAGAGGTTTTCTGTGAAGTTAAATACTGGATGATAAAACTATAGGTGTTTAATCACCCGGTATTTACAGAAAACCTCTGAAAAACTGTGAAAGGTGATTTGCGAAAATACGCTCCCCACTGGGGATCGAGAACTCAGGCTCCCCAATGCTCAGTACGAGACGGACGACGCCTCTAACCACTCGGCCACTGAGCTGGGTTATTTTATTTATTTCGTTAAATTAATTGTTTACCTTCAGTATAAAAGTACGAGAAACAAACATATTTTGTGGGTTCTTACACCCCTAGTTTGGCCTTGAAATTTCTAAAGTAGCTCCCTGGTAGCAGGATTACTAGGTGTGATAATTACAGCGTAATATGTATGTATGTATGTAAGAGCAAGTGCTACGTTACCGACATATATTAAGAAATACTCTTTCATAATATTTCAGTGCAAAATTAGCTCATCGCTCATCAACACAAAATCCAACCAATTCGTCATGAATCAGATATTAATTAATTCCTTGGAATGCGCGCACGCGGAGCGCTGTGCGAAACCGCGGTGCTGAAATGTAATAAACAATTCTCAATTAATTAGAATATCAACGGTACATATCCTGTCACATATAAACGCCGGCAGTGTGTGGCGGCATCCCTTTGTGCGCGGCCTCCCCTTTAGGCGGTGGGTGGTGTGGCACGCGCACACGGTCTGTATAAAGCGGCTTATTGCCGTGCGATCCGTTTACGCAACCCACACGCGTAATCGTCCCCATGATACCAAACGACATTGTTATTGTTATAGGGCGTGGGGGGGTGTACAATATAAAAGGTGCGTGCGTCCGATCCCGCCAACGAATTAATTGAAATATTATAAGGAAACCCGTTTTGTTCAACCGCACTATGTTTAAAGAGATACTTATACGGCTGTATAGCGGGAAAGTTCGGAGCGTTGTAACGGGTTTCGTGCGCTGTAACTACATGGAAGGAATTTAACTTTGATAACTTTGCACCTGTTATTAACATGCTCGAATATATTGATGGTTAAAGTGGGAATTTTAGACAATTTGCTTGTTATAAGTTATATATGTGCTAATTAATCGAATGGATACAGGATTTTATTAGATTTAAACCTTAAATGCATATTGTTGCAACTACAACATAATTTTTTAAAATGTTACTGCCGAATTTGTAAACTTAAGCCCTCTTCGTTATCAAGTTCTATTGGAACATCAAATAATATGAATAAGAACATTTCAGTGAAAAATGTTACAGCAAATTAATTAACCGCATATATTATTAGACAATGCGCCTAGTAATATCATAATTGATGTTACCCGTTTCTATAGAAAATAAATGTTGAAGATTCCAATCAAATGACGGCCTCTATTTTGACGCAACAGAGGATAGTTTTCGGATTTTTAACAATTTTTATCACTTATAAAATATCAACTAATGGCTGTGTCATTTGTTTTTGGGAAAAATTATACTGCGATTTTTCATTTGGCACAAAATTGTCTATCTATCTATCTGCAGTTGAATTTGATTGGGCAATTTTTATTTTATTTTTTCTACACTTCTTCCCCTTTACCGCCAAAACGGTACAGTTTTTATAACAATATTTTTTATGTTTTTCTCGTTTGGAATGAAAGACCTACAAACAAAACCTACAAAAAGGCCAAGACTATATTTTTCCTGCCATCTAGACTATATTTTTACAGATTTTTATCATTTTTATATATTATAATGTGACGGGTTTACCTTTTATTTTAGGGACAAATTGTATTAAGATTTTTCATTTGGTTCAAAATTGTCTATCCACCAGTGTAAAGATAATCTTAATTGAACAATTTTTATTTTATTTTTCTTCACTTCTTCGACTTTACCGCCAAAACGCGTACAATTTTTATAAGAATATTTTTCGATTTTTCTCTTTGGAAATTGAATATCTAAAATATAAGATCAAAAACCACTTTCTATCATGAAATAAAATGTTGAAAGTTTTAAAAATTTGCCAAGCCCTATAGCTTTTCAGCTTCAATTTGAAACAATCCCGTAATTTTCCCCGCCATTTAGTCTATATTTCCAATAAAATGCCATAACTTTCAGGGCCATGTCACTTCTGGGACGGCCCCTATTTTGAACGGACGGACGATAGTTTTGGAATTTTTACCGATTTTTATCACTTTTATAATGTGACGGGTTTATCTTTTATTTTAGGAAAAAATTATATTAAGATTTTTCATCTGGTTAAAAATTGTCTATACAACAGTGTAAAGATCATCTTAATTTGACAATTTTTATTTTATTTTTCTTCACTTCTTCGACTTTACCGCCAAAACGCGTACAATTTTTATAACAATATTTTTAGATTTTTTTCTTTGGAAATTGAATACCTACAATATAAGATCAAAATCCACTTTCTATCATGAAATAAAATATTCAAAGTTTTATAAATTTGCCAAGCCCTGTAACTTTTCAGGTTCAATTTGAAACAACCCCCTTAATTTTTTTCGCCATTTAGACTATATTTCCAATTAAATGACATAAGTTTTATGGCTATACCACTTCTGAGACGGCCCCAATTTTGAACGGACGGAAGGTTGTGTTGAAAATTTTACCCATTTTTATCACTTTTAAAATTAAATTTCTGACGTGTTTATCTTTTGTTTTAGGGAAAAATTGTACTAAAATTTAATTTTTTTTTCAAAATTGTCTATCCAATAGGCTGAAGCTGATTTCGATTTGACAATTTTTATTTTCATTTTCTTCACTTCTTCGGCCTTACCACCAAAACGGTACATATTTTATAACAATATTTTTGTGTTTTTGTCTTTTGAAATGAAATACCTACAAAAAAGTACCAAAAACCACTTTCTACCCTGAAATAAAATTTTAAATGTATCAAAAATTTGCCAAGCCCTATAGCTTTTCAGGATTAATTTGCAACAATATCGAAATCTTTCCCGCCATCAAGACTATATTTCCAATTAAATGACATAAGTTTCAGGGCTATACCACTTCTGAGACGGCCACAATTTTGAACGGACGGAAGGTTGTGTTGAAAATTTTACCCATTTTTATCACTTTTAAAATTAAATTTCTCACGGGTTTATCTTTTGTTTTAGGGAGAAATTGTACTAAGATTTTTTATTTCGTTCAAAATTGTCTATCCAATAGGCTGAAGCTGATTTCGATTTGACAATTTTTATTTTTATTTTCTTCACTTCTTCGGCATTACCACCAAAGCGGTACATATTTTATAACAATATTTTTGTGTTTTTGTCTTTGGAAATTAAATACCTACAAAACAGTACCAAAAACCACTTTCTACCATGAAATAAAATTTTAAATGTATCAAAAATTTGCCAAGCCCTATAGCTTTTCAGGTTTAATTTGCAACAATCTCGACATCTTTCTCGCCATCTAGACTATATTTCCAATTAAATGACATAAGTTTTAGGGCTATACCGCTTCTGAGACGGCCACAATTTTGAACGGAAGGAAGGTAGTTTTGAAAATGTTACCCATTTTTATCACTTTTAAAATTAAATTTCTCACGGATTTATCTTCTTTTTTAGGTAAAAATTGTACTCAGATGTTTTATTTCGTTCAAAATTGTCTATCCAATAAGTTGAAGTTGATTTCGATTGGACAATTTTTATTTTAATTTTCTTCATTCCTTCGGCCTTACCACCAAAACAGTACATATTTTATAACAATATTTTTGTGTTTTTGTCTTGAGAAATGAAATACCTACAAAATAGTACCTAAAACCACTTTCTACCATGAAATAAAATTTTCAATGTATCAAAAATTTGCCAAGCCCTCTAGCTTTTCAGGTTTAATTTGCAACAATCTTGACATTTTTTCCGCCATCTAGTCTATATTTCCAATCAAACGACAAAAGTTTTAAGGCTATTTCACATCTGTAACGGCCCTAATTTTGAACGGACGGAAGGTCAAAGGTAAAAGTAATAAATACCGATACCTATTGTTCTTAGAGTTTACACCCCCGATACGAGACATATTGGTGGAGGCGCCGGGTAACCGTGCATAACTCGAGCATGACAGTTAGCACATACGGTAACTGCCATGCTCGAGTTATGCATAATTACACTGCGCATCCACCAATATGTCTCGTATAGGGGTGTAAACTCTAAGAACAATAGGTATCCGTATTTATTTATATAAAAAATATACTTTTTGTACTCATGTCCTAAGACAAGTCATTTCCCGAATTCATTTGGGTGCGGGAAATACTACTTCCCGCACTAGTGCGGGAACTAGCCAGTGTTGCCAACTTAAAATTCGGTGCCAATATAAATGTGTATTTATAAACATGAGCAAGCAGAGCGTGCACCTCTTATACTTCAAATAGCATTAAAAATTTACGATATGGTACTGAATAAATACAATTTTGAAGAAATAGACTTAAAATTAAATGTAATTGGTAGTGTGACATAATCTATTTGTCACAACAACTTTAAATACTATTAAATAGTAACTTTAACAGTATTTATTTATACAAAAAATAAGATACATTATTCGTGCGATACGGCCGTTTCCCGAATTCGCTCTTAATACAGCACGAGCCGAAGGGAAAGTCATTCGGGAAATTTGCCTTCCTGCACTAATAATGTAAATTACTATTTTGAACACTCCGTTTAGTAACAATGCACCGAGAAAAAGTCCAAGCCGCGCCAATGACGGGCTAGAAGTAATAAATCAATTTAATTAAATAAGAGAAACTTCCGGATAATAGTGTAGTGCAGAGTTCACGAACATAGTTTGGTTGGTAGGGGACGCCCGCCCACCCCACCTTCGCTCGCATAGTATTGTCAATGGATACAGACGTTTTATATAGTTTAAACTGTTCCAAGATGTTCCGGATAATAGTGTAGTGCAGAGTTCACGAACATAGTTTGGTTGGTAGGGGACGCCCGCCCACCCCACCTTCGCTCGCATAGTATTGTCAATGGATACAGACGTTTTATATAGTTTAAACTGTTCCAAGAAGAGTGTTATCCTATGGAAAAACTATTCGATCAAAGGTTGGGTGGGCGGGCGTCCCCTACCAACCAAACTATGCCCATCGACTATTTCAAACGACTTGAACTATGCACTACACTGTTTTCCATTACTTTCTATGATTCAATTTATTTTATTTATTAATTTACGTCTGATTCGTAAAAAAAATATGAGAAACAATGTAGTACATAGTTCAAGTCGTATGAAATAGTGGACGGGCATAGTTTGGTTGGTAGGGGACGCCCGCCCACCCCACCTTCGAACGCATAGTTTTTTCAATGGATACAGAGGTTTTATATAGTTTAAACTATTCCAAGAAGAGTGTTATTCTATGGAAAAAGTATTCGAGCAAAGGTAGGGTGGGCGGGCGGCCTCTATCAACCAAACTATGCCCGTCCACTATTTCAAACGACTTGATCTATGCACTACACTGTTATCCATTACTTTCTATGATTCAATTTATTTTATTTATTAATTTACGCCTGTTTCATAAAAAACTATGAGAAACAATGTAGTGCATAGTTCAAGTCGTTTGAAATAGTGGACGGGCATAGTTTGGTTGGTAGGGGACGCCCGCCCACCCCACCTTCGCTCGCATAGTTTTTTCAATGGATACAGACGTTTTATATAGTTTAAACTATTCCAAGAAGAGTATTAGCCTATGGAAAAACTATTCGAGCGAAGGTGGGGTGGGCGGGCGGCCCCTACCAACCAAACTATGCCAGTCCACTATTTCAAACGACTTGAACTATGCACTACACTGTTATCCATTACTTTCTATGATTCAATTTATTTTATTTATTAATTTACGCCTGATTCATAAAAAAACTATGAGAAACAATGTAGTGCATAGTTCAAGTCGTTTGAAATAGTGGATGGGCATAGTTTGGTTGGTAGGGACCGCCCGCCCACCCCACCTGCGCTCGCATTGTTTTTTCAATGGATACAGACGTTTTATATAGTTTAAACTATTCCAAGAATAGTGTTAGCTTATGGAAAAACTATGCGATCGAAGGTGGGGTGGGCGGGCGGCCCCTACCAACCAAACTATGCCCATCCACTATTTCAAACGACTTGAACTTGCACTACACTGTTATCCATTACTTTCTATGATTCAATTTATATTATTTATTAATTTACGCCTGATTCGTAAAAAGAATATGAGAAACAATGTAGTGCATAGTTTAAGTCGTTTGTTATAGTGGACGGGCATAGTTTGGTTGGTAGGGGCCGCCCGCCCACCCTACCTTTGCTCGCATAGTTTTTTCAATGGATACAGACGTTTTATATAGTTTAAACTATTCCTAGAAGAGTGTTATCCTATGGAAAAAATATTCGAGCAAAGGTGGGGTTGGCGGCCGTCCCCTATCAACCAAACTGCGGGCGGCCCCTACCAATCAAACTATGCCCGTCCACTATTTCAAACGATTTGAACTATGCACTACATTATATCACATTTTTTTTTTTTTTAAACGGCTTAAGAACAGAACGCAGGGCGAATCTGACACTACGCATACCTAATGCTAGACATAGGTGTGTCTGTATAATATTTCCACCATCCTTTCCCAGGATAAAAAACAGTTTAACTTTTCGGCATAAATAAGCGTGCGACATGTCTCAATTATAAGGTCGTATGAAAATTAATTATTCCTAATCTCCCAACAATTATTTCCTGTAGTTCAAATGTCTGTAAAATTCGATTGTACCTAATTGGTGCCGTTTCCACAAAAATTTATGGTCGCACCGTGCGCGCAGAATGTCGCTGCTGCATCATCGGCACGGCGCGAAATTAAATTCCGCTGCCAAGACGTTCGCTCGGGGGCGTTCGCACCAACCGCCCTTTCCCGTGCGATGGCAAAACTTTAATTACAAGGTGTCGCTAAATTCCGAAACAACCGTCCCCCCACCTGTCTAAACAACCTCCTAAGGTGGCAAAAGTTGTTCCAGCTTGTCGCAATTTTTACCGCGCGATTTGAATGAAAATAAACAACCGACAAAGTGCATCCTAGTGCGGTTTATTATTTTGTTCCGCGTGAAATTTCCGTGTACATATAATATTTATGGAAATTGTTTGTCGTGCAAATTGTTATGCGAAACAGGGGCGCCATAAAATTCTAGCGGGGCGGGTCAACTTGCGCGGGTGACGGTAAAAATTCAGTGGCGCGAATTTACACCGGCTGCCGGAGGTTTTAATTAAATTTCTTCAGGTATATTTAAGGGACACACACACACACACACACACACACACACACACACACACACACACACACACCGGGTTGGTGTGCGCTTATCTGTCCTATTTATCTCGCTACAAACTGTGGATTTTTACGAGGCCGTAAAAGCTCCTTCCCAGTGCGCACACAGATAAACTTATATTTTATTGTGATTTCTGTCGAGATACGCAACTCTCTCGTCCTGTACAGGATTACTCCATGCGTAAGTCAAGTCGTGAAACGAAGTTAATAAAATCAGCAAAATGTAGAGGATACAAAGAAGACTCAGACAAAATCTTTCGGTATTGAACATGTATTATATAGTGCAGTCTATTGTGATTTAGGATAGCTTAATATCAAAGAATATTGTAACAATAGGTACGTAACCCAAGTAGGAGTTTATGCTGGTTTAATAATAGTATTCCGCCTTTTTGCTGAATATTATGTACTAAACTAATTGAACATGGTAAAGTTATACGTATTACTGTGTAAGCTTTTTACAGTGCTCTCGCTAAAATTAATACACCATATTAATTTATTATAATAATTTATTTTAAATTTTTTTAATGTTTTATGTGTTGGCTCAGATACATTGTCAACATGGTATATCAGCTAAAAATATAAAAACGTGGTGCCTCCCTCGATCGGTGGCCATTCCCTCACTTGGGTGTGGTCCCTGATATTGAGGGTATATGTTGTTCTAGTTCTGTTCTTCTATTTGTATCACTTTTTAGGCTTCGGAACTATGTATTGTTTTTTTTTCACTAGTACTGCTCTCCTAAGGTTTTCTTTAATAGTTTCACAGTCATTTCCTTTGTGTGGTCATTTAAGGAGTTATAGATGTGCAATAAACATCTATAACTCCTTAAATGACATCCTTCGTTGAAGCCGTTGAATGTTTTCTTTAGTCTTGTTTTTATGTAATTTTTATTTCGAGTTCCTTAATAGTCTTTAATTTTTATATATATATATATATATATATATATATATATATATATATATATATAAGGGGAATTGAATGAAAAAGAATAGTACACCAAACACTTTTAAAGGTTTTAACTGTTTATTCCAAATGGTGGCATATAGTTTCATAATGTAAATATTTTATGAGGACAATCAACAGTTGAAGTATACTGTATTAAGTCGAAAAAGTTAATCTAGAAATGGTTTTACTTCTCCACATGTGCATGGGCCGTCAAGATGGAAAAAATATGTTTAGATTAACTTTTTCGACTTAATACAGTATTCTTCAACTGTTGATTGCCCTCATAAAATATTTCCATTGCCTTTCTACATTAAAAATACTAAATGTTTCTAACTTTTCAAGTTTAAATAAATCCGGCTTTCTGTGCGCGTCGTCACTCATAAAACTCGCCGTGATACGTTTTCAATTGCGCAAAAAGTTATTACGATCCACGTTTGCCGCAGCAGCAGGAGCAGCAGCAACGGTTGATTTATGGACAGGCCGGCCCCGGTGGTGTGTTTAATATGTTATTTTTCATAGTCGCACCCGATGAAAATACCGTCGATTCGCTGATGCGAGCGATATTTATATATGCAGAAAGAACTGGCCGGTGTCGGGGCGCGTGGGGCGGGCACGGCTAAAAAATATTGCCTGTTGGTATTAGGATGCATAAATCACGCGGCGCCGCCGCCGCCACCGACGAGAGGTGGATAATGAAAAATGTGCGTCCCGGGGCGAAAACAAGTCGCGCGCGCTCTGGAGAAAGCCGGATGCGGAAACGCCGCATTGTGGGCTGAAGAAGTGGCTGAAAACGCACCTTTTGTTGAACGTCGCCTAAAACTGGGCTGGCTTGTGTGGGTTTACTTAAAGAACAAATATTGTGGTGCCGCACTCTCACGCTATCATTATTTTAGAAGGGCGCGTTTGAAGACAGCAAAACATACTTTGGGGTCGTGGGAAGTAACTACATTAACATATTTAATCGGTTTGATGTTTTCACGCATTTCATTTATAAAGTAGTGGAAATTGAATGGTTTTGGCGTCTACTACGTGATAATTCATTTTAAATAAAGGAGATGAATAAAACTACTATGTTTTTTACCACTTGTTTGAGCTCTAGGCATTATGCTATATCCCTAGAGCTTAGGCGAAACTAGTTGTTTTAAATAATTAAACAAGTGTAAAAAACATAGACGTTTTATTCATCTCCTTTACTGATAAAATCAGTTTGATTTTTCATATGTAAGTGTGAATCCATCTCTTTATTTATAAAGTAGTGCTTTGGCAACGTCAAAAATATTTACCTTCTATTTGCCTATAGGCGAGAAAACACCTAACCAACACACATGTACAGAGTGTCCTTGTAATATACATCTTTGATCACAGAAAAATATTCCCTTTCAGAATCCGTACTAAAAAATAGGGTTGTTATTTGAGAAACTTGTCGATGACTTCATTGCATATTCAAAATTGGTCGAAAAATTTATTTAATATAAATAATATAATATAATTAATATAATTCACGACCGGAATCTCGTAGAAAAATCAAGTAAATTGGCTTAACAAGAAAAATTCTCACTTAATAATGAACCCCCCTTTCATTCTATCTCATTTCATCCAGAACGCAAAAATAATTGAATTTTCCCATCTCACCAGCTCTCGCTTAATTACTTATTTGAGATGACGCCTTGATTCCTCTCCGACCATTTTTTTCCCTCCCTTTCTTAATCCACACAAGGGCCTCTTATGACAATAAATCCCTTTCACGGCCAGAGTGTAAGAAGACGTTGCTGCAGGGGGATGGCGGGGCAGTATCTGGTTGTAAAAAGCGCAGGAAAATCCCTCAATACGCCAAAGACGGTCGCACCCCGCGGCCACGTCTTGCTAATTCGCGCTTTGTTAACCGCCGCCATTTCAATATCCCACCCTCGGAATAGACGGCCGCGAAGTAATTGAAAAATCCCGCAGCGCGATTTTAATATCATCTCCACGGTCGCTTGCTACGCCGTCAGGGTGTATTTTATGATTTCATTTCTCATGGGGGGTAAGAATGCATTTATTGAAAATATGTTGGTTCATAAAATTTAATAATGTCTGTATATTAAAAAGAATAACAAAAGATATATGAAATAAATGAGAATTGGAATAATATGAGTGGGGAAGATATTTTTTCCGAGTATATAGTGTGATTCAAATAAGAGAGTAACATCTTACTGGGAAGACAACTACCTCTAATAGAAAAACAACACTAGTGCGCTCAGTTGATTTCACCTGAACAACACATATGACACTTTTCAAACAAAATGGGCATACAATTTTACAATATATGCTGCAATAACTTTCCATTAGTTGTGTCGTTTTTATTCCAAACAAGCCATATTAGTCACTTAAAGTTCATAGTTTTTTTGATTATGCTTCTATATATTAGAAACATGTGTGAGAAATTTTAGTACTATAGCTCATATGATTTGTATTTTATGAATTTTCATCCGAGGGATGAAATTTATCATAAAAACCTATACAATTTTAACTGGTAAGGTAATAAATTCATAACACTTGCACCGATTAAGTTAAATTTCCCAAATTTAACAAAATTTATCTCAGTACATACCGTAATACAAAAATAAATTTTAAAAATTGCTATTCTTACCAATCACGAATTATACTCATTTAAATATTGGTTGTTATTATAACGCTTATAACTCGCCAAACATATATTTATTGAGTCAGTAATTTTTTCCTGCAAGCACTCATACATAAAGAACATTTTAGTAAAATTTGAGATTTCTAAATTACTTAATTTGTGTATTATCAATTTTTTTCTGACTCTCTCACGATTTATCGAATATCCATGATGGCGGACCAAGATGGCCGCACGCTAAAATTTCATTCGATAGCCAAAACCACATATAACTCTGGAAATAATTAATATACAGCTCTACAAATTTACATGGACGTTTCTAATATCTAAAGAAAACCAGGACAAAATACGTGTTGTCACTAGCTGTTGTTTTAAACGTAATATATCGTTGGAACGATGGTTCTACTTCTGACAATCATAGCTCATGTAAAATAAAATGTATGTAGCTCACGATTTTTTTAATTAAGCTTTTATATATTAGAAACATGTGTGAGCAATTTTAGTATTAAAGCTCATTCGATTTGCATGTTATGAATTTTGATCCGGGATGCAATTGACCATGATAACCTATAAAATATTAATCGGTCAGGTAATAAATTCATAACTCTTGAACCGATTGAGTTACAATCCCCAAATTTAACAAAATTTATCTCAGTGCATACAGTAATATAAAAATATTTTTTTAAATTTGCTACTAATACCAATCACGAATTATACTCTCTTAAATATTGGTTGTTATTTTAACGCTTATAACTCGCCAAACATACATTTATTGAGTCAGTAAATTTTTTCTAGAAGCACTCATGTATAAAGGACATTTTTGTAAGATTTTAGATTTCTAGATTAATTAATTTGCGTATTATGATTTTTTTTGATCCTCGCACGATTTATCAAATATCCATGATGGCGGACCTAAAATTTCATTCGATAGCCAAAACAACATATAACTCTGGTAATAATTAATATATAGCTCTACAAATTTACATGAACGTTTCTAATATCTGAAGGAAATCAGGACGAAATACATGTTATCACTAGCTGTTGTTTAAACGTAATATATTTGTTAGACCGATTGTTCTACTTCTGACAATCATAGCTTCCATAGTCTATAAGATATGAGAAAACCAAAACTCAAAAAGATAACATTTTCGTGTATTCGTCATAACTTTTTCATTTCAAGTGATATCGAAACACTAAAAACACATTTTCATGGCCACTTTTCATACTCTTTAACAATCCAAAAGAAAAAAATACATATCTTCCATAGTCTATAAGATATGAGAAAACCAAAACTCAAAAAGATAGCATTTTCGTGTATTCGTCATAACTTTTTCATTTCAAATGATATCGAAAAACTAAAAACACATTTTCATGGCCACTTTTCATACTCTTTTATAATCCAAAAGAAAAAAATACGTATCTTTCATAGTCTATAAGATATGAGAAAATCAAAACTAAAAAGATAGCATTTTCGTGTATTCGTCATAACTTTTTCATTTCAAATGATATCGAAAAACTAAAAACACATTTTCATGGCCACTTTTCATACTCTTTTAAAATCCTAAAGAAAAAAATACGTATCTTTCATAGTCTATAAGATATGAGAAAATCAAAACTAAAAAAGATAGCATTTTCGTGTATTCGTCATAACTTTTTCATTTCAAATGATATCGAAAAACTAAAAACACATTTTCATGGCCACTTTTCATACTCTTTTAAAATCCTAAAGAAAAAAATACGTATCTTTCATAGTCTATAAGATATGAGAAAATCAAAACTAAAAAAGATAGCATTTTCGTGTATTCGTCATAACTTTTTCATTTCAAATGATATCGAAAAACTAAAAACACATTTTCATGGCCACTTTTCATACTCTTTAACAATACAAAAGAAAAAAATACATATCTTCTATAGTCTATAAGATATGAGAAAACCAAAACTCAAAAAGATAGAATTTTCGTGTATTCGTCATAACTTTTTTATTTCAAATGATATCGAAAAACTAAAAAGACATTTTCATGGCCAGTTTTCATACTCTTTAACAATCCAAAAGAAAAAAATACATATCTTCCATAGTCTATAAGATATGAGAAAACCAAAACTCAAAAAGATAGCATTTTCGTGTATTCGTCATAACTTTTTCATTTCAAATGATATCGAAAAACTAAAAACACATTTTCATGGCCAGTTTTCATACTCTTTAACAATCCAAAAGAAAAAAATACTTATCTTTCATAGTCTATAAGATATGAGAAAATCAAAACTAAAAAAGATAGCATTTTCGTGTATTCGTCATAACTTTTTCATTTCAAATGATATCGAAAAACTAAAAACACATTTTCATGGCCAGTTTTCATACTCTTTAACAATCCAAAAGAAAAAAATACATATCTTCCATAGTCTATAAGATATGAGAAAACCAAAACTCAAATAGATAGCATTTTCGTGTATTCGTCATAACTTTTTCATTTCAAATGATATCGAAAAACTAAAAACACATTTTCATGGCCACTTTTCATACTCTTTTAAAATCCAAAAGAAAAAAATACATATCTTTCATAGTCTATAAGATATGAGAAAATCAAAACTAAAAAAGATAGCATTTTCGTGTATTCGTCATAACTTTTTCATTTCAAATGATATCGAAAAACTAAAAACACATTTTCATGGCCAGTTTTCATACTCTTTAACAATCCAAAAGAAAAAAATACATATCTTCCATAGTCTATAAGATATGAGAAAACCAAAACTCAAAAAGATAGCATTTTCGTGTATTCGTCATAACTTTTTCATTTCAAATGATATCGAAAAACTAAAAACACATTTTCATGGCCACTTTTCATACTTTTTTATAATCCAAAAGAAAAAAATACATATCTTCTATAGTCTATAAGATATGAGAAAACCAAAATTCAAAAAGATAGTATTTTCGTGTATTCGTCATAACTTTTTCATTTCAAATGATATCGAAAAACTAAAATCACATTTTTATGGCCACTTTCCATACTCTTTAACAATCCAAAAGAAAAAAATACATATCTTCCATAGTCTATAAGATATGAGAAAACCAAAACTCAAAAAGATAGCATTTTCGTGTATTCGTCATAACTTTTTCATTTCAAATGATATCGAAAAACTAAAAACACATTTTCATGGCCACTTTTCATACTCTTTAATAATCCAAAAGAAAAAATACATATCTTCCATGGTCTATAAGATATGAGAAAACCAAAACTCAAAAAGATAACATTTTCGTGTATTCGTCATAACTTTTTCATTTCAAATGATATCGAAAAACTAAAAACACATTTTCATGGCCACTTTTCATACTCTTTAATAATCCAAAAGAAAAAAATACATATCTTTCATGGTCTATAAGATATGAGAAAACCAAAACTCAAAAAGATAGCATTTTTGTGTATTCGTCATAACTTTTTCATTTCAAATGATATCGAAAAACTAAAATCACATTTTCATGGCCACTTTTCATACTCTTTTATAATCCAAAAGAAAAAAATACATATCTTTCATAGTCTATAAGATATGAGAAAACCAAAACTCAAAAAGATAGAATTTTCGTGTAGACAATTTCTTAGCTCTAAAGTTGTTGAAGAAATGAATTCATATATCCTCCTCCCATACAATTGGTCCTTGACAAATCGAATGCGTTATATTTTTCCATTCCATTTACTATCCAATTCAATATTTCAAATAATTTGCTGTATGATACGAGACAATTTAGATTGTCTCACATATTGACCAACTTTTGAGTCAAGAAATTGTCTTGTCTAAAACGACCTTTAGATTTTGTTGCTCTGCAAATTTTTTTTATGATCAAAAGTGCTCCCTGACTTCAGAACGGTTAAAAATCACTAAAGTACACATTCGTTGCGAATAATCTGCAACAATTTATGTCGAATATTTAACGACCAAACTAGAACCTGTATATCTCCCCTCAACTCAAACTGTATCAATTATACGATCCCGCTGAATTCATTGCGGTTTAATTGTCCGCAATTCCGCTGAAATCTTTACGCTCGAAACCATCCCCAATCACCATCCCCCCGTCGCCGCGTTACCTCATTTTTATTACGCAACAAACCGTAAAATTTGATGGTTTCCGCCTGGAAAAAATCGGCCGGCCCCCCTATAAAATTAGAACGCGCTTTTCCCCATTTTCTGTGTGGTTCTAAATTATTACTTTTGTTCCAGTGCGACCAGAGTCGGTGCGCATTCTTGGGGTGGACGGCGTCTCGATGGGGAACGCCTCGATATTAGGGCCCTTAAACGAGGGTACCCAAGTGGAGTTAATCTGCGAGGCGAACGCCGGCAGGCCCACGCCCAATGTCACCTGGTACAACGGTGGAAAGGCCCTCAAAGGTATGACCTAATTTTTATTTGTAGTTTACTATTATTGGTGCGGTATATATTTTATTTGCTGGTTTGTTGACGTGTTGTTTTTTTTATTATATTGAAACTGCGTTATTGTCAGTGGCATGTGTTTCGCCGCTGGCGGAATGTTTAATTGTTGTAACTTTTATTTTGTACAATATTGAAGTAATTAATTGTTAAAATTAGTTGTGTGTTTAATAAAATGTGTACATGGTATATGAAATAACGCCAACGCTTGAGGGTAAAATTTGGTCATTGAATACATAGAATTTGATACAAAATTACACATTCAATCGCCCGGCCGTTCATCGCCAACCGGTTCAGCTTCGTACATATTCAGTGGTAAGGGCAAAATGGACCAACAATTCTTCCATAGACTATGGATATCTAGGGTTCAGTGTAGCTCAGCTGGTGAGAATGAATTCACACAATATTTCGAGTCGTTATATACGAAGTAATGCAACTTTCTCTCCAGAGAGAAATTTTAACGCCATCTGTTGACATGGCTATAGCACAATGTCAATTGATGTCGTGTCGTGAGATGGTGTTGCTCTCTAGAGAGAATGTTGCATTACTTTGTTGAAAAAATGTTTTATTGTTGTTTTAATAGCCTATATTTATAATGGGCCGATATTTCTTTTCAAAACAATGAAAAACCATATTTTTAAATGATCTTGTATATCACATTAGTTATATTAGTCGTGCCACTAACTATCACATCTCACCAATAATGAGATGAGTATCGAAGAAGGAGCATCCAAACAAAATGAAATAATCCCAGGCCAGTAGCATTAGCACTAAAACCCAACGGCGTTTTGCGGGAACTAACGCTCGCTTATCCTTATAAAAAGCTCGTGAGATAGATGAAAAGATTGCCGAAATGAAAGTCGGCGAGATCTCCCCCCCGAAAACCGCCGCCCTCTCCTTTATCCATCGACACGAGTGGTTTGGGGGGAGTAGTGAAAAAACAAAACCCGACGATATTTCAGCGGATGGAGCATGTAAAGAAACGTAATGTTATCTTAATGTGTATGCGATCCCTTTAAATTAGAATACCGGCCGTATTTCACTCCCCCTCATCGACGTGGACGTGTTTCGCCACCGTAATGGCTTTCTTATTCATCCCCGGCTTGCGGGCCGCCGTTTGAGATGTCATTAGCGACAGAAGAACACCATGTAGATGCACAGTAAATAACACCGACAACAACGTTATTTTATTTTTTTTGGGGGGAAATTTATTTCGATATAAATTGAATCGCGCGCGCTTCTTCCTTTGAGTCAATTTTGTGTTGATGTGAGCCGCTTTGAAAAGCGCACTCCGTTAATTACTTCTCGACAACTCCCCCCATCGCCCCGGGTAAGGTCACGGCCCCAAGTTTTTCCGCTTGTGCTGCTGCAGCATGCAGAAGTAAGTTTCGCCCGGGGAGTCGGAACTAATTAGAAAATTAATATAAGAAGCCGTGCCGTGGCGCGCGTGCAAGTTGAAAAAAAAAGCCGCCGCCCCACCGGCCAAGTGTCCAAACTCGGCGCTTTAATGAACGTAAATCTGACGCGACCCCGACCCCCCCCGTTTTAATCAAGGGTGAAAAATGGCGCAGGTTATCCGGGATTAAGGAGATTGAGTTACCCTCTCGCGGAGCACTTCACGCGCGGTTTCACATAATACGGGCCCGGCAGGACCGTGGTAGGAGGGAATGGGGGGGCACCACACCACCGACTGTGTAAAGAATTATGGCTTGATTAAAATTTTATATGAATGTTTGCGCGCATAAATTTCCGCGGGATAATCCGGAAATGGGTGGGAATTAATGGGGGGAATAATTTTTTTGAAATGGCGTGACCGACATGGGAGGGATTATGACGGTAATTGTGCGGCAGTGAATTAAATGAATGAAGGGGTTTTTTAAATTTCATGAAGTTTTCAAACGATTAATCATTTTTCTAATTATCTCCTGGTATGGAAAGGTACCAGAACATGGACAAGTGGACAAACTTAAGGGAGGTTTATAGCCTGAGGGTATAAACCCACTAAATTAAAAAAAAAATGGAAAGGTATACTTATAGTTATTAAACGCTAAATGGAATTATTATTTTATACAACTTTATTGAAGCCCGGTTTTTTGGGATATAAAGTTAGCCACAAACGAGGCTGTTGGTGACGTATTTTTGTATACTAAACAGCTTTAAGTGTTTACAGGGTGGGTAGAAAAAACACACCTTCTCGTATATAGATTGGCTTGACTTGACTGGACTTTGAATTTCAATAAGGCGGTCAATAATACTGTCATTCCAAGTACTAGTCAGTATTTGCTTGAATCCTCCTTCAATATTTATCAAGTAATCAATTATCTTGATAATCGTCAGTATTCTCTTCATTTCATCATTACTATACTTTAGACGATCAGTAATACTGTCAATATTTTAGAAGAATAATGAAAACACATTTTATGGTAAATTAATAATGTTATTATTCTAAAATATTGACAGTATTATTGACCGTGTTAGTGTTAATCAGTTTTCACCAAAACTACTCCTCTCTATGTCAAATGTTAATATACTAAAAGCCACCAACAGTTTTACAAACCCGTTCTGCCATTATTCGATGTGTTTATAACTAAGTTATAGCTACAAATTGTATATACTGTGTTTCGGTAGCTGCGGCAGTGCGCTTATATGTTGCAGGGGGGGGGGGGGGGGGGGGGGCGGCGAGCACACCGGCATAATAGCGCTGAATGACTGGGAAATTCGAGCAGTGCGGACGACAATGTTACCAGACGATTAACAAGCACAAAGCGGCCCAAAAGTTTCGGCGCTCGCTAAATTGCGTCATTATTTTAATGCAATCACATCGCAAATTTCATTTATCAAATCAAATAAATTGGTTTAACGCAGCACAGCACTCTTCCAGTTTGGGTCTAATAGACATGTTACTAATGGGGTTGACAGAGTGTACGGGGGGATGAAACAAAGTGGTGATAATATGTCAACAGGGTATTTTAAAGAGTCTACGGCGCGATTTAAAGTAGATGGCAAGATACTAATATTATAATATTCGGTATTTTAAATTTTAATGTATTTAGTTGTAGAAGAAGATATATTCATTGTAACATACATACATACATACAAGATATACATACATATACAAGAGGCCATCGACCGTGATCTTTCAGCTCTAAACACCACTTTCATTCTCATAGGCTCATATAGGTTGATCTTTTACAAAATATACAATATTTTAATTTATTCCGATTCTGTTTCAAGGACAATAAACTCAATCTATACAAAAATAAATGTAGGATCTGTATCTACAAATACTACAATGGCAACTTCACAGATTTTAGAGTTATCGGCTAGTAAAGACAGATTCTGCACTAATTTTGCTATACAATGAATCAATTCGTTTTTTTCCGGGGTTAATCGTGGCTTTTATGGGATTTTTTGAGATTTTTTTTTCTGGGACCAATGGTTTTTAACTTTCCTCCTAGGGGGTTAGCTATATCATTTTAAACCTAATAGGGTTTGAACTCCCCTAATGCTCAGTACGAGATGGTCCGCCGTCCATCTCGTACTGAGCATTGAGGAGTCTGAGTTCAAACCCCATTGGGGCGAAGGTTCATAAAACAGCTTTCACAGTAACTACTAGGCCACTGTGCTGCTAGGTATTGCATTTTTATTTTCTCACCTATTATAATCAAAATCATCGCATATTCAAGCATTTCATGATATATTATTTTAAAACATAAAACCATTATTCACTTTTATATGCATACATTAAAACCGAATAAATTTATGGCTCGATAAACCGCGTTCATTTCTCAACGACAACCTAGTAATTCCCGCCACGAATTCATACGACTTTTTGTGCCGCCTCCGTCTGCAAGCGGCTGCTTTATTTTTCACCGTCTAGATATGAGCGCGCTCTCCGAGGCCCAGGCTCCTCCGTTCGATTGTATTTGCTGATGAATAATATTTGAATATTATTTGCACCCTCAAGGGGGGCCAGAAGGCACATAGCCGCTGAAATGACAGTGCATCTATTCCGGCTGCGCATCCGGCAACCAAATATATAACAGGGAATTTCGGAAATTTATCATACGTCTGATTATAATATACCAGCGAGGGTGTGTTATGTGCATGCCCCCCTGTAAGGTGTTATCGCGTATTTGACGGTAATTTAATTTCGCCGGGCTTTATTGCAAAGTACACTGTTATTGCACATTCACGCCCCTCTGCGGTGTTAATTGATTGCACATTTGATTGACAGCCGCCTCTTATTGTATAAATTTGGCAGGTAATGGAATTTGTGTCACACACTGTTGCCGGTACTAACGGGATTGCAACGCTATTCATGCGATGACTGAAACTCGATATTAAACCCCGGAGAGGATAATTCATGACATTAAATAATAAAAATCCTACTATTAAATACTAATAGTAGGATTTTTATTAGTTAATGTCATAATTCAAAAGTTATAGGAACTAGAAGCTATTGAATTGAATAAAATAGTATTTTTCTTAATTAATGTGCAACCAATTATTTTTCAATCCTCACAGATTTAAATTATTTGAGAGCAATTACAAGATGTAAATTTGAATTTTACACCATTTCGGGACTTTAATTTTTATATACCAGGTGTCGCTTTGCCATCGAATAGAGGTCAATATGTACTTGTTTTTCCTTCTTCAGAATTTTAGTTAATGTCATAATATTATAACCTTATTAGTGGTTATAATATTATGACATTAACTAAAATTCTGAATAATAAGACAAAACAAGTACATATTGACCTCTATTCGATGGTAAAACGACATCTGGTGTCTAAAAATTAGTAAGTATAAAGTAAGTCCCGAAATGGTGTAAAATTCAAATTTATATCTTGTAATTGCTCTTCATTATTATGAATTTTTTTTGCATAAACGAGTTGCTTTATATAGCCCCAGAAGTAAATAAGTTCGGCGAGGCAGGCAATAAACTAAACCATAAATTATACAACTAACCCCCTAGGAGGGAAGTTAAACGCCATCTGGCGGCACCACATCAATTAGCAATGCACACCCATATGGTAATAACAGTCACCATGCTCATGCCATCAGGATCACCGGGTAGTGCCCTCTATGAAATAATATTCCAAAAGAGTGCTTGAGATATCAGCACAAAGCCAATTTTGTAAAACATATATAAGTGTGAATCCACCTCTTAGTAATCTATATATCTAGATTTCGATCTTATTAGATCTCATCAGTGTAGCTCAGCTAGTAAGGATGAATTCACACAATATCTTGAGTGGTTATATACAAAAATTATACAACTAACCCCCCTAGGAGGAAAGTTGTTGTTAAGCCATTCAACAACATCTCTTACGACGGTGCACCATCATATTGTAATCAAATATTGTTGACTAATGCTAGCGGAATATGTTATTTAAGTTATTGTTTTAAAACTGTTGAAAATTGAACGCTGCTATTCAAATCTAAAATCAGCAAGATTTAGATGAAATTTATAACCCACTGATTTTACGTTTCCATAATTATGCAATTATGCCACTAGGGTGAATTATATTTATTTGAACACGAGCTATAAATAGGGTTTTGTTGTTAAATTTTTTTTCCATGGCCGACTATTATATCTTTGTGATATTTTGATTTTCATTCCGAATATTTTGTTTGAAGTCTGAACTTCGATATCTCGAAAACAAAGGCGGATCGGAAAAAAAGTTATTCTTTATTTTCGTTTTAGAATTAAATTTGATACCTTGATTTTAATTTTGGTCCCCGTGCTGCAAATAATTCTCCCCATAGTTGCTTTTATTGCAGCGTAATGTCGGCACACCGCATTTTAATAAATTGTTATTTAGCCATTCATCCTGCTGGTGTGGCAGTAAAAGGAAATGGAATTATTCTAAAAAGTTATAGTTTTGGTAATGCCGGGGGCATATTACAGTGCTTTTCTGCGCCTCATAAACGTTTACGGCGGCGTAAGGGTCGACTTCGTGTTACAAAAGTACCCCATAACAAAGGTGATTATATTTACTAGCAACCGTATTATATCTGCATATATTTCGCTTGATAGCCACCACCGGAGCGTTTGCAATAAACACTTTAACTGTCTACCCAGGTGTATGCGAACAAGTTTTCTATCGGAAATAAAAGTAAGTAAATAAAATAAATAAAGGTGCTGGACTGTAAAATCTTGTCGCACGCGCGGCAGTAAAAAGGGTGAGGGAGTGCGCGCATGCAAGGAGCAAATTATGTAAGTGTCTCAACGGAGTTCCCTGATGAAACAGAAGTTAAACTATCTAAACGTCATCTTTGCACCATTCGAGACTTCATAAAGTTGCTCCAACGCCGTCGCCGCTCCCTCTCGGCAAACATCAAACATCTTTTGAGTGTGTACTATGCTCACACGTCCGTAAAATTGCAAATGGGTATCTTTTGCAATTGAATTCACACTGAAGAGGAAATCAATTGTGTCATTGCAATAACTGTTTTATTCGTATCGCTCGTTTGCCGATGTTGTAAAACATATAACGTTTGTTGTCTGTACATGTACTGCAATCGGGATACATTGTATTCACTTAAAATTAGTTACTTATATTAACTATAATAGTCTTTATCATTTAAACATAGAAGAGAGTTTTGAAACACTTCCCTACTGGACTCTGTATTTACTTATATTATCCTATACAGACGTTGTAGGGTAACTTTCATAGAGTTTGCAAGAAATAGTAAAAAAATCATCTCTACTAAATTAAATTACCAAAAACCAAATGTTAAATTAGGCTAGTTTATGTACACTTAAATTTTATTATCCAACTATGTTACATTATAATGTAACTGAATATATTAATAATTTTTTATCAGATTTATTCGGTGAGTATAAAATGGCACATTTTCCGATAAGATTAAAAAATGGATGTTTCATTAAAAAAAAGCATAAATAAAACGATTTTTTACTTTGTTTTTTTATCACACTTTACTTTACAGTTACACTTTGCAACTAGTTTCGGCATTTTCGAGCTCCTCCAACTGACATTCGGAGGAGCTCGAAAATGGCTAGAGCTTAGCCGAAACTTACAAACTGTAACTGAAGTGTGATAAAAAACAAAGTAAAAAATCGTTTTATTTATCCTTTAAAATGAATTATCACAAAGTAGACGCCTTAACAATCCAATATTTAAAAAAAAAGGTGTTATCCTTTTTTTAATGAAACATCGACTTTCTAAATTATGAAAAGGAAATAAAGTACTTGCTAGGGTGCGTTCCGATTCGTCGTCCGATCAAGTCCGACTGGTCCAAATCCGTTCAGTTATATCGGACGAATCGCCTAGACATGGTCTAAAAGCATTCTATCTATGACGTAACACCTCGTCGGATCATATTTATCCAAAACTGAACGCACCCCTGCACTCTTTTATATTTGAAATAATAAAGGAAATGTATCTCTTTATAAAAAATGGCGTTTTGTAAGAAAGTTAAGAAAACACATATGTTGAATTTCAAATTCATATCTCGGTGAGCTAAAGGGTGGAATTTTTTAATCTTAAAAGAAAGTGCGCCATTTTATACTCACCGAATAAATCTGATCTGAAAATTATTAATATATTCAGTTACATTATAATGTCCACCAAATTATTTGGTTGAGGCGCACACACACATAAAGCGAGTACAGTTCTCCAGCAACATTGATATAAGACGCATTTAATATGCCGTAATTGTTTGTACCCACATCACTAATTTAATAATGTAATTTCTCTGTCTAAGTTCATAAGATTAATTTGCCGAAGCTAACTATTAGGAAGCGCGGCACCGTCTTAATTATTGCGGCCATAATATAACTTGTACTTACGTTGCGACAGCAGCAGTTCATGTTCTAAATTGAGGCTTTTCTGCATAAATAAGTGTTCATTATTGTACCAGATTTTGGAGAAATATTTGAAGATTTTATTTTGTTTTAAATCGCAACTTGTGATCTTTCTGTAAATGTATTACCGTCTTTGTCGATTGATAACTCGAGTTATATTGTTAATCAAACAAAAACATATAAGCTGAAAGACCACGGTCGATGGCCACATGTATGTATATCTTGTATGTATGTATGTATATCTTGTATGTATGTATGTTACAATAAATATATCTTCAACTGCTTCTAACAAAACCAAAATTATACAGTTTTTATTCAACAAAACCAGCATTAGGTTTCTTCATCTGTGTTTTCACAATATTTGGAACTGCATGAAATACCGTACGACGGGTATTTCATGCAGTTGCAAATATTGTGATAAAACACCGATGAAGAAACCTAATGCTGGTTTTATTGAATAAATACTGTATAATTTTGATTTTGTTATATTAACGATATAACTCGAGACGGGGCATGATGAATTAATTCTTTTCTTTTAAGTGTTACTGTAATTTGATTGATGAAAATGTTAGAAAACAATATAATGGAAAATTCCTTTCCTTACATCAATATAATCCTACCTCTAGTCTCTATAAAGTCCGTTTTAGACAAGACAATTTCTTGTGATGTCAAAGTAAATTTTTTCAAATGACAACCTTACTTTTTTATTGCGGGTTTTGAGGGATTATTTTTCTGTGATTAGCAATGTATATTATGATATAAATCACATGAGCAAATTCGTCAAAAATTTCATTACTCATTCAAAAATGGTCGCAAAAAATTGAATATCATTAAAAATTGGCAACTTAAAATTAAAAATCGATGTATCTATTCAATTTTTGCAAAAATCATAAATACAGGTTTCATAAAATTTATTCTATACTTCAGGGATATTCTGTACATACAAATTATAATAATGGAAGAAAACAAATAAGAAAAATTCAAAATCGACGTATCCGTGCAATTTTTGCAAAAATCATAATTACAGGTTTTATATAATTTATTCCATGCTTAGGTACACATGTATATACAAAATATAATAATGGAAACAAAATAATTATTTGAAAAATTTCAAAATATGCATGCGGTAAGCCCAATTAAATATGGAATATAAAATAATATTGTAAATTTAAATTTCTTTGATCTGTGCTTTTTTCTTCTTTTTTATATATCAGTCGATTAATTTAAAACAGTTGGTATAACAAAAAGCTTCATGCAGACTTTATTTTTGGGCGAAAATTATCAAAAAGTTACTTATTTTAAGCTAAATTAAATATAGAATATAAAACAATATCGTAAATTAAAATTTCTGTTATTTGTGATTTTTTATACATTTTTATATCTCAGTCGATTAATTTAAAACAGTTCGTAAATAAAAACGCTCCTGCACACTTTATTTTTGGGTGAAAATTACTTAAAAATGTTTTATTTTGAGCTCAATTAAATATAGTATGTAAAATAATATCATAAATTAACATTTCTTAAATATTTGATTCTACATCATTTTGTATAACTTAGTTGATTAATTTAAAACAGCCCGTACAATAAAAACCCTCCTGCAGGCTTTATTTTTGTGCAAAAATAATTAAAAAAATACTTATTTTGAGCCCAATTAAATATAGAATATAAAATAATATCGTAAATTAAAATTTCTGTAATTGGTGATCTTTTATAATTTTTTTTTATAACTCAGATTAATTTAAAACAGTTCGTACAATAAAAATCTTCCTGCACACTTTATTTTTAAGTAAAAATTATTAAGAAAGATTTGAGTTTGAGCCAAATTAAATATAGAATGTAAAATAATATCACAATTTGAAATTTCGTAAATATTTGATTTTATATTATTTTTTATAACTCAGTCGATTAATTTAAAACAGCCCGTACAATAAAAACCCTGCTCAAGACTTTATTTGTAGATGAAAATTATTTAGAAAATAGCTTATTTTAAGCAAAATTAAATATAGAATGTAAAATAATATCATAAATTTAAATTTCTTAAAGCTTTGATTTTATATAATTTTTTATATCTTAGTCGATTAATTAAAAACAGCTCGTACAATAAAAACCTTTAAGCAGACTTTATTTTTGGGTTCAAATGATCAAGAAATTACTTATTTTGAGCCCAATTAAATATGGAATGTAAAATAATATCGTAAATTTAAATTTCTGTAATTTGTGATTTTTTATAATTTCTTTTATAACTCAGATTAATTTAAAACAGTTGTACAATAAAAATCTTTCTGAACACTTTAGTTTTGAGTAAACATTATTAAGAAAGATTTCATTTTGAGCCCAATTAAATGTAAAATGTAAAATAATATCATAATTTGAAATTACGTAAATACTTGATTTTATATTATTTTTTATAACTCAGTCTATTAATTTAAAACAGCCCGTACAATAAAAACCCTGCTCCATACATTATTTGTGGCTGAACATTATTTAAAAAACAGCTTATTTTAAGCACAATTAAGTATAGAATGTAAAATAATATCATAATTTCTTAAAACTTTGATTTTATATAATTTTTTATATCTTAGTCAATTAATTAAAAATAGCTCATACAATAAAAACCTTTACGCAGATTTTATTTTTGGGTGAAAATGATCAAGAAATAACTTATTTTGAGCCCAATTAAATATGGAATGTAAAATAATATAGTAAATTAAAATTTCTTGAATGTGTGCTTTTTTATCATTTTTTATATCACTCGATTAATTTAAAAGAGTTCGTATAATAAAAACCTTCATGCAGACTTTATTTTTAGGTAAAAATTATTTAAAAAAATAGCTTATTTTGAGTACAATTGAATACAGAATGCAAATAAATATGATAAATTTAAATTACTTTGATTTTAGATTTTTTTTATAAATCAGTCGATTAATTTAAAACAGCCCGTACAATAAAAATCTTTTTGTAGACTTAATTTTTGGGTGAAAATAAGCAAAAAATTACTTATTTTGAGCCCAATTAAATATATAATGTAAAATATTATCATACATTTATATTTCTTATATCTTTTATTTTTTATGATTTTGTATATCTCAGTCGATTAATTTAAAACAGCCCGTACAATAAAAACCTTTCTGTAGACTTTATTTTTGGGTGAAAATTATCAAAAATGGCTTATTTTGAGCCTAATTAAATATAAAATATAAAATAATATCATAATAATTTATATTTCTTATATCTTTTATTTTTTATGATTTTTTACAACTCGATTAATTTAAAACAACTCGAATAATAAAAATCTTCCCGCAGACTATATTTTTGGGTGAAAATGATTAAAAAATATGACTTATTTTGAGCCCAATTAAATATAGAATGTAAAATAATATCGTAAATTTCAATATCTTTAATTTGTGATTTTATTATAATTTTGTAAAACACACTCGATTAATTTAAAACAATTTGTATAATAAAAACCTTCCTGCAGAGTTTATTTATGGGTAAAAATAATAAAATGACTTATTTTGAGCACAATTAAATATAGAATGTAAAATAATATGAAAAATTTAAATTTCTTATATTTTTCTCAGTCGATTAATTTAAAGCAGCTCGAAGACTAAAACCTTCCTGTAGACTTTATGTTTGGGTCAAAATTATTAATAAATAGCCTATTTTGAGCCCAGTGAAATAAAAAATGTAACACAAAGCCTCAACTTCATATGTTTATTTATCATTATAGCCTCTGTAAATATTGATTCTGAATAAATTTTTCTATAGAATAAATTGATTATCCTAGAATCAGATTCAGGTTTGTTTAAAATATTATACATTTTCTAAAAATCAATCTAAATGTATATATTTACAACATTTGTTAGTGATAGTTTCTTATTTTAATTAGAAAGTTAATTATATATTATTATTTTGTAAAATATTAATTGTTAGATTGTGTGTCTATCAATTCCCACTCACGTCCACGCTAACCTACTAATAGGGTAAAACAATATTAATTATAGAAAATACCACGCCGCAGTCATTTAATTACAGCCCCGGTGAAGTGGTGTAGTTCCGTTTATGTAGACACAAGGAGTGCCAGGGATCCGGTCCGGAGGAGATTTAAGTGCGAAGGCGCCGGGCGTTGCATGGGGTGGGCGAGCAGCACAGCACCGGGCCGATCGATATAAATGAATTAGCCGTAAGACAACAGCGATTTGTGGTTTAATCTTGCACGTATTTAGTGAATTTATGGGCCGAGAACCGCCTACAGATCTCTCCCGGGCCCCCCTCGCTCCACTCCGCCGCAACCCAGTTTACGGACTCTAATTCTGATTTGGAGCACCGACGCGGCCGCCCTGTCTCCGCCAGCGAAATGCGCCATCCGTTAATTCATTATGCAAAAACGCGCCCGCTTTAAAACGCTATCCGTTATCTAAAGTGCGCGCGGCCGAAATTATGCCCGATATATCTTCATAATTGCAATTAGTCGGGGTGGAGGGCCGCGGCGGCAACGGCGGCCGGAGAGAGCGTGCCAGGAAAAATCAATTTTTTCGAGGATTTCCGACGACAGGGATGGTTATTATGTGTTGGAGTGTCTGTCTGGGACGCAAGAGGGCAGGGGGGCGCCTGGTGCTTTATATAACGACCTTGAGGATGAGAAACGCGAGTTGATGATGGCCTCATTATTAAAGATAATTTGTGAAAATGACAAGCTTCGATGCTTAAGTGGCTTGGTGTTATTCATCAACTTGTTATTCTTGGATCATTTTCAAATTACTTCCATTACAGACTACTAGGATTATATATAAGTTATACGGTTATCATTATTTATTTATGTTGTTAATATTAACACTCTTAACACTCACATCCACATACATACAGTATGTGGATGTGAGTTTTAAGACTTGCTACTTATGAAACATATTTTTTATTTGTATAGTTTACTTTATTTTATTGTAAAGGGCGTTTCATTTCGAGGTATACTTTTATAACTTTGAATTTAAATAAATCACGGAAAAATAGTTGAAATGGCCACGAATATGTCCTTTTTTTCAAAAGCCGCAGGTATTGGCTTTAATCAAAATTTTGAAAAAAAAGGACATATTCGTGGCCATTTCAACTATTTTTCCGTGATTTATTTAAATTTGAGTATAAAATATATGTAATTGTTACAACACAAAATCACCGAGTAACAACTTAATATACCAATAGTTATGTGATAAATACGCTCGAAATATATAACAAAAAATTCAATTAATATTACTTCCTATCACCCTGCTAAAACATTTTCAATATTTCCGAGTATTAACCCACAACGGGTTTAAACGTAAAAAAATTCTATAATAAAATTTCATATACTGCACCAGAAATGCGGCCACGCGCACACAAATATTTGTAAATTACGATCGCGCGCCATAGATAACAAAAATTTCATTAGCAATGAAAGTTCATTAGGCGAAATGGTCGCTCGTAACGCAGCCAAAAACCGATGAAATTTATGACTTATAATAATAATTCGCGCCGGATTTATTTTTATCGCCAGACCCCGCCCGTACATCTGCATGTATAATTCTCGCACACTCAATATTGTTTCCGGTATTCGATATGCCGGTAAACACATATACACACATCCGTGCAGGGGGGTGGGTGGTTCTCAGCCAGCCGCCACCACCAAAAGTGAACGGTAGTGGCAGCGGGGGGCGGATTATAATTTATACGCGCGCCGCGCACGCTATCGCGACCGATATTTTCGAACATCGGCCGGTTTATTGTATGGAATTTAATACGGCGCAGATTATAATAAAGGTTGAAAACATTCTGTGCACGTGCCGGGAGGGGTGCATACGTGACCGGATTTCCGAGCGGCTAATTCGATATTAATTATTTTACACCGGCGGTATTTGTTTTTAGATGCAATTTTTGGTGATTGGCAATTTAGAACCAAAAGTTAGCTTTTAAATTTGATAATATAGACCAGAGATGTCGGACCTATGGCACGCGTGCCACGCATGATATTAATTGTGGAGTGCTGAAAATAAATAGGGGGCGGCGTGGAAAAAATAAGTATAAGATAAGAAATTTGGAGAAAAATAAATTAGTTCAAGTTTTATCTTCGGTCTAAATAGGAAGTTATATACACATACACATAAAATTGTGATAATTTCATAAAATGTATTTAAAAAAAAAATTATGAACTTTATCACTATTTACATGTTAATGACCCTAACGAGTTGCTTGATGTTATAAACCATAAAGCTAAGTCTACATAGCATAAAGCGCTTTTAATGACTACCCGTAAATATATAAATTATAAATAAAAAAAAACATTTTACGAGGCTCGTAACAGAATAAACCCTTAAAACGAAAACCACCCTGCCAATATATATATATATATATATATATATATATATATATATATATATATATATATATATATATATATATATATATATATACATTAAATTATTCCCATCTAACAGGTTTTACAGGTGCACAGAACCATAATTACCGGGTTGTAAAAGGGGTCCGCAAAATCTTGTTCCCCGTTTATGTACGTTTCATACGTCGCCGGCATCATGCACACACCCACCGCGCGGGATTTAATTTTTATTGCGGCGGCCCGCGGGCGCGGAAACGCCGCCTCCGCCGCCGCGCGATAAACATCAAACGAATTATTTTACGATATGCCACGGTTATGCGCGCCCCTCGTTACGCGAGATAATTACGTTCGGAATGATTGTGCGAGCAGGACCGAATTGGCTTTATTATATCGCCGACTTTACGGGCCCGGTTTTAACGACGCATCAATTAACTGCGGGGGGATACACACTCTTTTATGGCGCGGTAGAGCCCGTTAGCTGAAATCACACGGGCGCGATATTTTTACTGGTTACTCATTCTCGGTAACGGGAATTGTGGGGCAGTTGAGTGGAATGCTTTTTATTTCATTACATTTCTGCCGTAATTTAATTTATTTAATTAATTTCGTAGAATGAATTATATTTAGATGATATGTCTGTATCATTCAAATCTGTAACGTCATTAAAATGGGGGTTATAGATTTAGATTCTAAATTTAATTAGCTTTAGAATAAGTGTATTCATTATTATATATCTTTAAGAATATGTAAATTATAGAGAAACATCTTGAGAATCAACCAAGCATAAGAAACTACTATAATTTCATGTCTGTAACAACAAAATCTATAAAGTCATTGATATAAGGGTAGCAGATTTAGATTCTAAATTAATTTAGCTTTAGAATGAATACAAACATTATTAAATAGCTTTAAGAATATGGAAATGAGGAAATTTCTTGAGACACAACCGAGCAGAAAATACTACTAATTTTATGTCTGTAACTTCAAAATCTGTAATGTCATTGAAATAAGAGTTGTAGATTAAGATTCTGCATTTATTTGGCTTTAGAATAGATGCAAACATTATTAAATAGCTTTCAGAACAAGGATATTATAGGGAAATTTCTTGAGAATCAATAAAGCATAAGATCCTAGTATCACTTCATGTCTGTAACTTCAAAATCTGTAATGTTATTGAAATAAGAGTTGTAGATTTAGATTCTGCATTTATTTGGCTTTAGAATAAATGCAAACATTATTAAATAGCTTTCAGAATAAGGAAATTATAGAGACATTTCTTGAGAATCAATCAAGCATAAGATCCTAGTATCACTTCATGTCTGTAACTTCATATACTGTAATTTTATTAAAATTAGGGTTGTAGATTTAGATTCTGCATTTATTTGTCTTTAGAATAAGTGCAAACATTATTAAATAGCTTTCAGAATAACGAAATTATAGAGAAATTTCTTGAGAATCAATCAAGCATAAGATCCTAGTGTCACTTCATGTCTGTAACTTCATATTCTGTAATTTTATTAAAATAAGGGTTGTAGATTTAGATTCTGCATTTATTTGGCTTTAGAATAAGTGCAAACATTATTAAATAGCTTTCAGAATAACGAAATTATAGAGAAATTTCTTGAGAATCAATCAAGCATAAGATCCTAGTATCACTTCATGTCTGCAACTGCAAAATCTGTAATGTTATTGAAATAAGGATTGCAGATTTAGATTTTGCATTTATTTTGCTTTAGAATAAGTGGAAACATTATTAAATAGCTTTCAGAATAAGGAAATTATAGAGAAATTTCTTGAGAATCAATCAAGCATAAGATCCTAGTATCACTTCATGACTGTAACTTAAAAATCTGTAATGTTATTGAAATAAGGATTGCAGATTTAGATTTTTCATTTATTTGGCTTTAGAATAAGTGCAAACATTATTAAATAGCTTTCAGAATAAGGAAATTATAGAGAAATTTCTTGAGAATCAATCAAGCATAAGATCCTAGTATCACTTCATGTCTGTAACTTCAAAATCTGTAATGTCATGGAAATAAGGGTTGTCGATTTAGATTCTGCATATATTTGGCTTTAGAATAAGTGTAAACATTATTAAATAGCTTTCAGAATAAGGAAATTATAGAGAAATTTCTTGAGAATCAATCTAGCATAAGATCCTAGTGTCACTTCATGACTGTAACTTAAAAATCTGTAATGTTATTGAAATAAGGATTGCAGATTTAGATTTTGCATTTATTTGGCTTTAGAATATGTGCAAACATTATTAAATAGCTTTCAGAATAAGGATATTATAGAGAAATTTCTTGAGAATCAATCAAGCATAAGATCCTAGTATCACTTCATGACTGTAACTTAAAAATATGAAATGTTATTGAAATAAGGGTTGTAGATTTAGATTCTGCATTTATTTGGCTTTCGAATAAGTGCAAACAATATTAAATAGCTTTCAGAATAAGGAAATTATAGAGAAATTTCTTGAGAATCAATCTAGCATAAGATCCTGGTGTCACTTCATGTCTGTAACTTCAAAATCTGTAATGTTATGGAAATAAGGGTTGTAGATTTAGATTCTGCATTTATTTGGCTTTAGAATAAGTGCAAACATTATTAAATAGCTTTCAGAATAAGGAAATATAGAGAAATTTCTTGAGAATCAATCAAGCGTAAGATCCTAGTATCAGTTCATGTCCGTAACTTCAAAATCTGTAATGTTATCGAAATAAGGGTTGTAGATTTAGATTCTGCATTTATTTGGCTTTAGAACAAGTGCAAACATTATTAAATAGCTTTCAGAATAAGGAAATTATAAAGAAATTTCTTGAGAATCAATCTAGCATAAGATCCTGGTGTCACTTCATGTCTGTAACTTCAAAATCTATAATGTTATTGAGATATGGGTTTTAGATTTAGATTCTGAATTTATTTAGCTTTACAATAAGTGCAAACTTTATTAAATAGCTTTCAGAATAAGGAAATTATAGAGAAATTTCTAGAGAATCAATCAAGCATATGATCCTGGTGTCACTTCATGTCTGTAACTTCAAAATATGTAATATTATTGAAATAAGGGTTGTAGATTTAGATTCTACATTCATTTTAGTTTAAAATAAGTCTTTATGATAAAATATCTTGAAGAATATGCAACGAGTATACAAGCTTCACGAAAATCAACAAAATATAAGATATTAGTTTGATTTTTTGTTAGTAATTTTAAAATCTACTCGTTATAAGGGTGGCAATTTCACGGAGCGATTTGCATGACGGAAATGACTTTCTCCACCTAAGCCCTTACTTTATATCTTATAGCTCGTTTTGAATACGCCTATTTTGCACTGTATCTCTATAACTAGCAGAAATAGAGCGTAGTTTCATGAATAGCACTCCAGCATTCGTAGGCTAGTTTCACACAAATAGCCAACAATTAAAATGTCAACTGTTATTTCAGTGGCTGGAAAAATAGACTGATATTACCGCCCCTGTGCAACTAGGCTTACTATCAATTTTGCGGAAATGTGTTATAGCATCATAAATATATCCCCGCAATAAAACGGAACGTGTAAATGATTTTCCTTCGCGTGAAACGAAACGATAAACTCGTAACCCTCACGATTTTTGTGTGTTTGTCGTCGTCGTATCAAAAAATAAATCTCAAAGGCACGAAAGAAAAACACCGATTTGATTACTACTCGCCCTCCGGGCGAGGCTCACGATTCATTGTGGGCCGTGATTATGAACCGCACAAAAAGCCACGTAATTGCTTCCCTTTTTTAACGAGCGCAAAGAAACCAATTTATCGCCACACCTCTCCCTCGAAAATCCGCTTCCGTCATCCATTCCAATCCATTTTTTTTTTTTTTAATATTTTCGCAGCAATATTAAAAGAAAACATCTGCGAGCGGTGCTTTTCATTGAAGTGCAATCTCCATTCGCGATCTGCACTGTGCGCGATGTAATCAACCGCCCCCGTACCTAAATAAAAATCGCGATAAGCGCGCGCGCGAGCGCGTCTTTTTTCATTCAGCCGAGCGAAAGAGAGCAAAAGCACAATAGATTACAACGGCAACGAGGGAGGCGACGGAGAGATGGGGCGATATCGGACACTCGAATTGCGCGATAAAAACGGAATAGATTGTCGATGCCGGGGGTGGCGGATGAAAAAATAAGGCTTTGATGCGTGCTTTGAATGCCATTGATTTTTGTTTTAAACAACCGGAAATGGAAAGGTATTACGCGACGGGGATTATTTTAATTCCGAGTTGTGTTTTGCGTTTTTGATATGGCAGTGCAATTAATTTTTTGATAAACAATCATTTTAAATTGAATGAAAATTGTCGGTTTGATGAAAAATTAATTTACAATAGTATTTTTTGATGATTGGCATAATATGTTCAACATTTAAGTTAATATTTGTTTATCTCCCATTAGTTATATCTACTTGAAAACAACAAGAAATTTATATTACAAATACCCAGTGGTTAGATGGTGCCTTCTTGTACTGAACACTGGGGAGCGAATTTTCGCCAAATCACCTTTCACAGTTTTTCAGAGGTTTTCTGTGAAATTAAGAGCTAAAAAAATTAAATTGAGGCAACCATTCAATATAATATATTAATAAAAAATAAAATATAAAAAATAAAAAATAACGAGGGAAGAAATTTTTTTTCTCTTTTTTTGTAGATATGCAATTTATTTTAATTTTTACAATTATATACATATTATTATACTGTATATGTATGGACAAAGGAAAAAAAGAATAAATAAATATATATATATATATATATATATATATATAAATATATATAAAACAATATAAAAAAAATAGATTAATAGAATAATAGAAATGATAGCCCTATACAGCAAGAAGTTTTTTTATAAGAACAATAAGATGAATGTTTGTACTATAAATCGTTAAAAAACATTTTTCTCTCAGCCCCTTGGGCGTGCCCCAATAAAATTCCTATTATTATAAATCACCGAGAAAAAAAGGATGTCTCGAGCGAGCAAACATTTAAAGTCTCTGGGGTAAATTTCAAACGCGTAACAGAAACTGGGAAGAGGAATGGAATTCATAAGGCTTTCAGGATTTATGTAATTTATGAATTACATCGATTTTATTGTAAGCCTCTAACGTCCTGACTTCCCAAGTAGTGGTGCCGCCAAATCAGACTGAAAGTTTTACGTATACATTAAATTAGCCTTGATGATTATTTCTAAAATATTCGAAACACTCCTTGAAATCGCCATTATGCAACATCGTTCCTTTTGGGGGTGGTTGTAAGCCGAGCGCCTGCCCATGGCTAGCTAGTGGCGAGGTCAGAGTTCTTGTGATATATGAGCCTGTGAGAATAAAAGTGGTGTAATTCACATTTGAATTGTTTTGAAAAGGAGATTGCGTTTGGTATCTATGTAAATCGACGTGCGCAATTACAGACTTGAAATCAATTTATTCATAAATAAAAATGTAACTACGTACGTCGATTTACATAAACGCCAAAGGAAAAATCTTTAAAAAAATATTCAAATGTGACTTACACCACTTTCATTCTCTAAAATGTCCAAAACCGCGCCTATTTTTGTGTGTAGATAAATAATAAAGAGAGATGAGATTAACAGTAACAATAAAAATTTAACAGAGTTCAGTAGCAGTCGACATATGACTCCATTCGATCTACCACCCAATTCAATATTATAATAATTTGCTGTATGATAAGAAACAATTTAGATTGTCTCGCATCTTGACTAATTTTTGAGTCAAGAAATTGTCTTGTCTAAAACGACCTTTAAATATGAATTTGTTCACTCATATCACACTTTACACGATTGTGTAAAAAAAAACTTTCCTATCTTCTATATTATTTACTATTGACTGTAAAAGTAATCTGAGAACATAAAATTACACGTTATAATTTCCGCTGTCTTGTTGTTGCTAATAAAATTCCCCGGCAATTCGTGTAGCTGAACTTTAAAAGCTCAGAGCAGCGACAGAAGTTTCCGCCTCGAGAGAGATGCGCCCCCCGGTCATTTAATGGACGTCTACGCAAAAACAAACAACAGGCCGACACGTGTCCGTATTAATAAAACACACGCAGAGGTGTCCCGAAGTTTAAAACGAAATCAGTCGCCGAAAGTTGGGACCCCGACGACGAGTGAAAAACAGAAAGCAATCTTTTAAAAGGCGCCTCACACACACATAACAGCAGTGCAAATAGACCTTCTCCTTTCACAGATTCTGCAGACGCGATTGATGCACGGTTAATTCACGTATTTGTTCGCGTAAAAGTTTCGCTGTAGACATTAAGTCGTGATGATTCTGAAGGCAAACTGGTAATAATTGTGTATACTTGCAGGCACAAGCTGCAGAGTTTTGTTTGCTAATTACGAACGGCAAAGGCTACCTTTGAGGTAGTATCCGGCGGGTGGTGTGGGCGGTTTTGCGAATGTTCTCAAACGGAGGCCGGGATGTCTTCTAATACACCGTTGATAAATAATTAATTGTGCGCTAGCTTTATCATATAAACTTTCGCCGAGAACGCTACGTAGCGGACATTGGTTAGTAATGGAAGAGCTTTGGCTTTAGTCGTTGGGGAAGTTCGTCTACAGCAATTATATATACCTTTCTTGGTTATTAATAATTCTTCAAGAGAGGTAAAGTTTCATAAAGCGAATTAATTAGTAATGTCGGGTTTCAATTAGAACTGCTTAATTGAATATCGATATTATTAATTAAAATTATGTACAAAAAAATACAAATTTGTATTTTTATTTTTGTATATTTTTGTTGTGGTTTGTGATGTGGAAGGGCAGTGAGGGAAATGCCAATAAAGGTCTTTTTTTACAAAAAATACAAATGTAAGGTGACGGTCTAGTTATTGCGTTGTCACTGGTTCGAGTCCGGTATTAATTGATGCGTGGTGTATCTACAGTTTTTGTGTTTACGTGTATAGATTGAGTAATATATACAAAATCGTATATAATTAATACATAGTCGCTGACTAAAGAATATCTAGATTAAGATAAAAAAATACATACAAATATGGCCAGCACATTACTAAAAAATTATACCTCGCAAACAAATTTATTATATAATAATAGTAAATGACAACATTTCTTAAAAACATTAAACTTCAAAAATTACAACATTGTAAATAACTACCAAAAGTTATATACAATGTTGTTGATTTTTTTATAAACTAGATAATGTATCGAGAATATTTCCTTAAAAAATTAGACTTGTAAATTAATTGATTTGCGCTTTATGATTTTTTATAGGGTTGTTTAAAATTGCAGTCCATAATGGCCGCTCGACAAACTGCCAATCTCTCGTTAAAAAAATATATACTGCACGCACTAATGAATCTACAAAGCTCAAATTAGTCCAAACTGTTCTTAATATATGAGGAAGTATTAAAAACAATCAACAGTTCTGCATTTTTTTAACAGTAACAGCTCTCAAAATATTCGCATATATGCCTGCATATTGTTAAAAAATCACACCTGGCATACCAATTTATTTACAAGTCTAATTTTTTAATGAAATATTCTCATACATTATCTATTTTATGAACAAAAATACAAACAATATTGTAAATAACTTTTGGTAGTTATTTACAATGTTGTTGATTTTTTATCAATAATTTAATATATCGAGAATATTTCCTTAAAAAAAATAGACTTGTAAATAAATTAGTTTGCGAGGTATGATTTTTTATTAATGTGCAGGTAGATATGCGAATATTTTGAGAGTTGTTACTGCTAAAAGAAAAAAATGCTGAACTGTTGATTTTTTGTAATACTTCCTCATATATTAAAAACATCTTGGCCTAATTTGAGCTTTGTAGATTCATTAGTACGTGCAGTATGATTTTTTTAACGAGCGATTGGCAGTTTGTCGAGCGGCCATCATGGACTGCAATTTTAAACACGCTAATAAAAAAATCATAACGCACAAACCAATTAATTTACAAGTTTAGTTATTTTTTTTAAATATTGTCAATACATTAACTAATGTATAAAAAAAATCAAGAACATTGTAAATTTTCTTCTTCATGAGTTATCCACTAAAAGATATGCTACTCTGTTGATAGCTGTTACTGCTAAAAGAAAAAAAAATGCAGCATTTTCGATTTTTTGTAATACTTTCTCATATATTGAGAACATCTTGTCCAAATTTAAGCTGAGTTGATTATTCAGTTCGTGTGGTATGAATTTTTTAACGAGTGATTGGCGATGTGCCGAGCGGCCATCATGGACGGCAATTTTAAACACGCCAATAAAAAAATCATAGCGCCCAAACCAATTAAGTTACAAGTTTAATTATGTTTTTAAAATATTGTCAATACATTAGCTAATGTATAAAAAAATCAAAAACATTGTAAATTTTCTTCTTCATGAGATATAACCACCATAAGATATGCTACTGTTTTGATAGCTGATACTGATAAACGAAAAAAAATGCAGAATTGTCGATCTTTTTGTAATACTTTCTCATATATTGAGAACATCTTCGCAAAATTTAAGCTGAGTATATTATTCAGTTCGTGCGGTATGAATTTGTTAACGAGCGATTGGCAATTTGTCGAGCGGCCATCATGGACGGCAATTTTAAACACGCCAATAAAAAAATCATAACGCACATACCAATTAATTTAAAAGTTTATTTTTTTTAAGAAATATTCTCAATACATTAACTAATTTATAAAAAAAATCAAGAACATTATAAGTTTTCTTCTTCATGAGATATAACCACCAAAATATATGCTACTGTTTTCATAGCTGTTACTGCTAAACGAAAACAAATGCAGAATTGTCGATTTTTTTTAATAATTTCTCATATATTGGGAACATCTTGGCAAAATTTAAGCTGAGTAGATTATTTAGTTCGTGTGGTATTATTTTTTTAACGAGCGATTGGCAATTTGTCGAGCGGCCATCATGGACGGCAATTTTAAACACGCCAATAAAAAAATCATAACGCACAAACCAATTAATTTACAAGTTTAATTTTTTTAAGAGATATTCTCAATACATTAACTAATTTATAAAAAAATCAAGAACATTGTAAATTTTCTTCTTCATGAGATATAACCACCAAAAGATATGCTACTGTTTTGATAGCTGTTACTGCTAAACGAAAACAAATGCAGAATTGTCGATTTTTTGTAATACTTTCTTATATATTGAGAACATCTTGGCCAAATTTAAGCTTAGTAGATTATTCAGTTCGTGCGGTATAAATTTGTTAACGAGCGAATGGCAGTTTGTCGAGCGGCCATCATCGACTGCAATTTTGAACACGCCAATAAAAAAATCATAACGCACAAACCAATTAATTTACAAGTTTAATTTTTTTAAGAGATATTCTCAATACATTAACTAATTTATAAAAAAATCAAGAACATTGTAAATTTTCTTCTTCATGAGATATAACCACCAAAAGATATGCTACTGTTTTGATAGCTGTTACTGCTAAACGAAAACAAATGCAGAATTGTCGATTTTTTGTAATACTTTCTTATATATTGAGGACATTTTGGCCAAATTTAAGCTTAGTAGATTATTCAGTTCGTGCGGTATAAATTTTTTAACGAGCGAATGGCAGTTTGTCGAGCGGCCATCATCGACTGCAATTTTGAACACGCCAATAAAAAAATCATAACGCACAAACCAATTAATTTACAAGTTTAATTTTTTTAAGAAATATTCTCAATACATTAACTAATTTATAAAAAAAATCAAGAACATTGTAACTTTTCTTCTTCATGAGATATAACCACCAAAAGATATGCTACTGTTTTGATAGCTGTTACTGCTAAACGAAAACAAATGCAGAATTGTCGATTTTTTGTAATACTTTCTTATATATTGAGAACATCTTGGCCAAATTTAAGCTTAGTAGATTATTCAGTTCGTGCGGTATAAATTTTTTAACGAGCGAATGGCAGTTTGTCGAGCGGCCATCATCGACTGCAATTTTGAACACGCCAATAAAAAAATCATAACGCACAAACCAATTAATTTACAAGTTTAATTTTTTTAAGAAATATTCTCAATACATTAACTAATTTATAAAAAAAATCAAGAACATTGTAACTTTTCTTCTTCATGAGTTATAACCACTAAAAGATATGCTACTGTTTTGATAGCTGTTACTGCTAAACGAAAACAAATGCAGAATTGTCGATTTTTTGTAATACTTTCTTATATATTGAGAACATCTTGGCCAAATTTAAGCTTAGTAGATTATTCAGTTCGTGCGGTATGAATTTTTTAACGAGCGAATGGCAGTTTGTCGAGCGGCCATCATGGACGCCAATTTTAAACACGCCAATAAAAAAATCATAACGCACAAACCAATTAATTTACAAGTTTAATTTTTTTAAGAAATATTCTCAATACATTAACTAATTTATAAAAAAATCAAGAACATTGTAAATCTTCTTCTTCATGAGATATAACCACCAAAATATATGCTACTGTTTTGATAGCTGTTACTGATAAACGAAAAAAAAAATGCAGAATTATCGATTTTTTTGTAATACTTTCTCATATATTGAGAACATCTTGGCCACATTTAAGCTTAGTAGATTATTCAGTTCGTGTGGTATGAATTTTTTATCGAGCGATTGGCAATTTGTCGAGCAGCCATCATGGACGGCAATTATAAACACGCCAATAAAAAAATCATAACGCACAATCCAATTAAATTACAAGTTTCATTTTATATTTAAATATTCTCAATACATTAACTAATTTAAAAAAAAATCAAGAATATTGTAAATTGTCTTCTTCATGAGTTATAACCACCAAAAGATATGCTACTATTTTGATAGCTGTTACTGCTAAACGAAAAAAATGCAGGACTATCGATTTTTTTGTAATACTTCTACTACTAATAGAGAAAACCTATAGTGCGTCAATTTTTGCACAGTGTATATTTTTGAAAAATAGGCATAGGTATTTTAGAAGTATTGTTTTTTCATTTCTAATAAAATATCCAGATAACCCGCTAGGCTACTGAGCGGATTATTTGGATATTAGTAGTTAAGTTAAACTAGCAAGAGCAATAGTTCAAAAACCATTATAGTCGAATTACTATATTTCAGAAGTTAACGCAAATATCGAGTGATTATACTCTTCTGAGATTTTCCGTTTACTACTGAAAAAGCATGATAGCTATAAAGATACATTTTCGTTTATAAATATTTATGTAAGTTTTATTTGTAAAAAATACTAGCTTTCATGTCATAATATATGCAACTTTTATTATCCATCGGTGTGTCTTCCATAATTAAAACAACTCCCCCATATAATTTATAAGTTTCAAACTATAATTTTATTTTCAAATTAATTAAAACCCTGGAATAATTAACCGACATTAATTATGGAAATTTAATGATTATTAAGGATGCCAGCTGCATCGTAAACGCCCTAATTTTTCTTTAAATTACAGTTGATTTCACGTTTCTCCCCGGTATTTATTATTAAATTTTCATATAACGCCCTCGCGTCTTGCAATTAATGTCAAGAATAAAACGCCGTCGGTTTAAATATTTATAGAAATATAGTCGGCACGAAGAAATAATGCACGATAAGCAATATTATTTCTTTTAAAATAGTGGGTAGTTTTAGATAACATTGTAGACTTTACGGTTTCCCGGGGAAATTCAAAATTATTTCGCGGCTACAATAAACTGGCAAGGAGGCCGGCTAATAAATTCCCTCTTGTTGCTTTACGGCTACTTGTTTGCTGCCGTTTTTGCGCCCACCTTGCCCGTACACCGGACCAATATTTCCTAGCGGCTTCGTTCGACTAACAAGAAAGTATGTGCACCCGCCTAATATACGACTGCATCGAAAAACTCGTTGTAATTCTCTTTCTAAACAGTAGTAACACATATGCAGTATTCCGCGATAATCTTACAGGAAGCCCTATATAATATCAATGAGGGCATAAAAAGCAGCAATCAGCAACCGTAACGGAGATTACAGACAACATAGTTCTGATGGGATATATTTTAAGGAAATATTCTCGATACATCGATACAACTAATTTATAAAAAAATCAATAACATTGTATATAACTACCAAAAGATATGCGAATATTTTGAGAGCTGTTACTGCTAAAAGAAACAAATTGCAGAACTGTTGATTTTTTGTAATACTTCCTCATATATTAAGAACATCTTGGCCTAATTTGAGCTTTGTAGATTCATTAGTACGTGCAGCGTGAATTTTTTAACGAGCGATTGGCAGTTTGTCGAGCGGTCATCATGGACGGCAATTTTAAACACGCCAATAAAAAAATCATAACGTGCAAACCAATTAATTTATAAGTTTAATTTTTTTAAGAAATATTGTAAATACATTAACTAAGTTATAAAAAATATCAAGAATATTGTAAATTTTCTTCTTCATGAGATGATTACAGACAACATAGTTCTAATGGGGAATAGATATAGAGGGTTTACAATTTCTTGGCCGAGTGGTGTAAAGTTGCAAGAGTTTGGTCTCAAGCTCAACCATATATAAAACAAGTGCTGAGTGATGACTGGGACCACTCGGTGGAAATAAAAACCAGTCAGATTACATTATTCGCACGTACGAAAAAAAAAACAATGTGGACAAAACTTAAATATGAAATTAAGAATGAGATTGCTATATGTTTTCAGTACTGATATATATAACCATTCTATTATCAAAAATTCAAAAATTCAAAAATTCAAAAATTCAAAAATTCAAAAATTCAAAAATTCAAAAATTCAAAAATTCAAAAATTCAAAAATTCAAAAATTCAAAAATTCAAAAATTCAAAAATTCAAAAAATTCATGCCTATTATATTACCCAAAAAAAGCTTTATTTGGAATATTCGCACAAAACTTTTACAAAAATTCTCCCATTAAACAATACTCTCGCAGAAAAAAAATACAAATTAATATAAAATAAAATAAAATACATATTCGCTTATGTCTTCTATTATATAACCATTCTATTATCAAAAATTCAAAAATTCAAAAAATTCAAAAAATTCAAAGTATTTTGTGTAATTACCACTTATTTCAATGTAATGATCTGTGTGTGATTCGAAGTTATTATCTGATTCACAAACTTACCAAATCTGTGTTATCTTCAATTAATGGTGATGTCTGTCCCTAGAAAGACCGTGGGGGTACCTGAAAAGAAAATTAACATTTTATACAAACAATAACAAAATTTAAGAATAAAGATACTAGTTAGTAATTCGCGAGTTAAAAACATATATATCACCGTACAATTTATTATTTAATATTAAATTTAAATTTAAATTTATTAGCGTTATTACAAATTCTAGTTACTATTCACCTATTAAAAGTATGGATTCAAAATATTTTCCGCGCCATGCATAAACACATAGTATATGAGACAAGTAGATATTTATGTATGCATTTTGTATTTATATAGCGGTTTTATTTGTGACTGTGTGTGTGAGGAAGGATATAAATCTGAATTTGTGGAGCGTCTCCGTATGGATTTGCCAGCCGGCGTCTTTTTCTTCCGTTTCCGTCGCGTCTTTGTCCATGTATGTTTTAGGATAAGCTCCAAGACACTCGACTCAATTTCCTTTCGGACTCCCATGATGATGACATATACAGAACCGTGCTGGCTCAAAAGCCCTCAGAGTTCGTGGAGAGAATGAATCTGTATGAATACACTTTTTGATATTAAACCATGTTTGGCAAAAAATGAAGGAAATTAATTAACAAATACACCATGCAAAAAATATTAGATGAATGAATATAAATATTTGGCATTTGATTGCCCTTCTTTTCCGTCTGTTTTCATTACGATTGAACTATTCAATGTATAATAATTGTTGTTTTCGTTTATAACTGTGTGCGGCTCCGGGCCTATCGTCTTTTGTTCTATTTGTCGTAAGCAGCTCCCGATTATCCGCACAATTCTATTAAAACCAGCGCACGACCGCAAAACTTGGAGTTATACAGCACGCCATGGGGCGACTAATAGTGTTAAAGGAAGGCATCTAATGCAACATATTCGAAAATGTAATTATTCGTCTTCCTCATTTATTTTCTCGTTAACAATTGATCAAAATTTAACGTTACTCTAATAACTAGCTAATTTGATTGTCTACAAAATGTTAGTCTCTGGTAGGAGTATTAAATTTCGATCAATTGTTAATGAGAAAATAAATGAGGAAGACGAAAAAGTTAATTTTAGAAACATTTGAATTTTATTGATAGAATAGTTTAATAAAATATTTTAATATTTAGTTGAAAAAGCAAAAAAAAAACATGTTTATTAAATAAATGTATTTAATGCCCATAAGAATAATAAAATTTCAATAATTCTAGTGATCCTTCCCGGTAGTAGTGTGCAATAAAATATCTAGTAGTAGTTATCTCCAAACTCTTAATTCGACTAGACTATTAGTGTATTTTTCGTTAATCGTAACATCTCTTTGCGCTCTGAATAGAAGCAAAAAGTTATTTGTGATGTTATTTTGCGTTTAAAACATGTATTCATACTTTTTTAACAATATTACACACTAAAATATTTATGTCTGTTTTCATCACACACGTCCCTCTGTAAATCATCGTTTTTTTTTTGTGACGACGCGCGACATATGTGTAGTTACAGTCTGTCACAATTATAGTTATACACGCATTAATCTCTCCCTCGTCCGCCTACGTTATTTTATTTCATTCATCCAGTCCCGTCAAGCCCTCGTACACTCGCTATCCCCTTTTTTTAATACAAAAAGTGGCATTGTGCCTTGCAAGTTCTTTGCCGTCAAACACATTCTTATATGTCTTCACATGCACATACACACAAAAAATTATACTACCCTTTATAACATCGAACATGTCTTAAATTGTAACGCGTTTGACTTTTATATCTGTATCGAGCAATAAAATACCGTCCGTACTGTACTTTTTGTTTGTATTATTGTCATATTGTATTCGTTTTACTGTAAATAACATTATTTGCAGCTCTTGAATCATCGCACGAGGACGGCAACGGACTCAGCACGACGACATCGAAGCTGCAGCTCGTCCTGGCGCGCGGCGACCTGGGGGCGAAATTCGAATGCAAGGTCAACAGCAGGGCTCTGGACGAGCCGATCGTTTCATGGATGACTGCAGACGTTAACGGTGAGTTATTTTTCATGAATGTAATGCAGCCAGCAGCTCGCTCTTGGAGCTCTTCAAATAAAGTCTGTTTATTTCGGATGGGCAGTTCAATGTGTGCTAACAAATTGCCAACAAAAGTTTGCAATTAATTAGTGTTTTAATTGGGTGGCTTGTTATTTTTAAAATTGCGCATGAAAAGAAGGGACTGGCTCATATGTATGAGGAAGGACAGATAAAAAGGAGTGGTGTAAAGGATGCTAGTAAAAACAAGTTATGCCAATTTATGTTTTGCATACAGTCTTTTTTGTTTCATTTCATTTCATTTCATTTATTTAGTGCGGATAAATCACAGATTTTACACAAGTCATAAATAATTGTACATGGAGATAAAATAAAACAGAGTATGCAAAAAATACATCAAACAATCATAATTAAAATAAACATCATGTATACAAATAAGATCAAATAAAATAATAAATAAATTCAAATGAATATAGAATTTAAAATATAATATGGTTAGATGCTACAGGCACTACAGCTAAAACATATATTAAAATTGCTAAAATCGTTCCGTATGAATTCATCAAATGTATAAAAATGAATTACCACGTAGTAGACGCCAAAACTATTCAATTTCTGTATAAATGACCTTTTTTTATTAAATAAGCTTTCAAGGCAGACTTATAGTGCTTTGAATATAATAGTCTGATAGGCTTAGGTTGTAAAAAAAATATATTATATATTATTAAATTTAAAATATTTAATATTATTATATTATATATAATATTTAAATTTATTATTTATTTATTATTTATTATTAATATGAGTTAAAATAAAGTCTGGCTATTCATTGATTTTTCTCGGAAATTTGTGACCTATATCATAATATACTGATCGCTGATCGCAGAAATTTATCCCATTCAGAATCCAGAATAAAAAATGGGGCGGTCATTTGAAAAAAAAAACACACAAAAACTCACAAGGATGCGTTAGTCTGATTTAAATACAGTCCAGTAATAACTTTAAAATTTTAAATTGATTTGATCAATTATTATGAATAATTATACGAATGATGTATGGATAGATTGATATAATCTACCATCGCAGTTGAAATTTTTGATTAATCGCAATTGGTGCGGTCATACCGGGTTAATATTTTTATTATACTTTAAGCCTATTAAAAAGTTTCCCAACTTGTGAACAAAAGTAAGGAGCCTCTTGAAAGAGCTTTAACTTTTTAAAGCTTCTTACCCCGTTCCCGCTAGTCGGTCCTTTTAAATAGTTGCGAAGCGGCTCAGTTTCCGCCATTTATACACCGTTATGTGATTGTTCGCTAAAGTTGGAACTACTCTTAAGAAGTAGGTGGGTATAGAATTAGGAATTATCCGTTTCTGCAGATGTCTAAACATATAAATATTTCAATCTAACTTGCTCTATTAAATAGGAAATGATGAAATGTATTACATATTTATTTTTTACTAAAAAGCCTAAACTCGCTTGATCCAGGAAAATATGGAAACATAGTTTAAATACAACTAACTCATTAGCGCCCAATGCCCCATAACTTTTTTATATTGCAAAAAAGTGGGAGTATTTGAATTAAATCAATTTGTATGAAATTAGTACTCTGTGAAAACACCAATAGTGCCTTTCGTTTATCACTCTGGGCTGGTACGGGCTTATTGTTTCTAGTTTAATAATCATGTTATAGCCGTTTTTCCGAAGTAACTTAGCTGCTTTGGGAAATTACATCATTATAACCCCTTAAAAGGGCAGTAGTAGTGCAAATAAGATTCTCAAATTTGGTACCATACTAGAAGGACTATCAGCAAACAAATGGCAATCAATTTCACACATTTTCGAAAGTTAATAACAAGTTACAGCTGTTTTTCTGAAGTGATATAACTGATTTTAGATATTAAATAATTTTCACCTTTCAAAAAGACGATAATAGTACAACTAGGATTCTCAAATTTAGTATCGTATTAGGAGGACTATTATTTAATAAATTGCATAATTTTTATACATTTTTGAAAATTAGTAACTTAATTACAGCTGTTTTTCTGCAATAACTTCGCTGATTTAAGATAAATCATCATTTTAAATCCTCAAAAAGGCAGTAATAGTTCAACTAGGATTCTCAAATAGAGTAACATATTAGAAGGGCTATTAGTGAACAAATCGCAATTAATTTCATCCATTTTCGGAAATGAATAACCTAGTTATAGCTGTTTTTCTGAAGTAACTTAGCTCATTTGAGATATTCCATTATTGTAACCCCTCAAGAAGATGGTACTAGTTTAACTGGTATTCTCACATTTAGTACCTTATGAGAAGGACTATTAGTAAATAAATCCAAATCAATTTAATATATTTTTGAAAATTAATAATCATGTTACAGCCGTTTTTCCGAAGTAACTAAGCTGATTTGGGAAATTACATCATTATAGTCCCTCAAAAAGGCAGTAGTAGTGCAACTAAGATTCTCAAATTTAGTACCATATTAGAAGGACTATTAGTAAACAAATCGAAATCAATTTCATACATTTTTGAAAATTAATAACCTAGTTACAGATGTTTTTCTGAAATAACTTAGCTGATTTGAGATATTACATTATTTTAACCCCTCAAAAAGGCAGTAATATTATAACTAGGATTTTCAAATTTAGTATCATAATAGAAGGACTATTAGTAAATAAAGTCGCAATCAATTTCATGCATTTTTGAAAATTAATAACCCAGTTAAAGCTATTTTTCTGAAGTAACTTGGCTGATTTGTGATATTTCATCATTTTAACCCTTCAAAAAGGCAGTAATAGTACAACCAGGATTCTCAAATGTAGTACCATATTAGAAGGACTATTAGTAAATAAATTGCACTCAATTTCATATATTTTTGAAAATTAATAACCTAGTGACAGTAGTTTTTGTAATGTAACCTAGCTGATTTCAGATATTACATTATTTTAACCCCTCAAAAAGGCAGTAATAGTACAACTAGGATTCTCAAGTTTAGTATCGTATTAGGAGGACTATTAGTAAATAAATTGCACTCAATGTCATGCATTTTTGAATATTAATAACTTAGTTACAGCTGTTTTTCTGAAGTAACTTGGCTGATTTGGGATATTTTATCAATTTAATCCCTCAAAAAGGCAGCAATTGTGCATCTAGGATTTTCAAATGTAGTACCATATTAGAAGGACTATTAGTAAATAAATTGGACTCAATTTCATATATTTTTGAAAATTAATTACCTAGTTACAGCAGTTTTTCTGAAGTAACTTGGCTGATTTGAGATATTCCATTATTTTAACCCCTCAGAAAGGCAGTTATAGTATAACTAGAATTAATAAATTTTGTACCATATGAGAAGGACTATTTGTAAATAAATCATAATCAATTTCATGCATTTTTGAAAATTAATAACCTAGTTACACCTGTTTTTCTGAATTAACTTGGCTGATTTGAGATATTCCATTATTTTAACCCCTCAAAAAGGAAGTAATAGTACAACTTTTCTCAAATTTAGTACCATATGAGAAGAACTATTAGTAAATAAATCGCAAGCAATATTATACATTTTTGAAAATTATTAATCATGTTACAGCCGTTTTTCCAAAGTAACTTAGCTGACTTGGTGTATTACATCATTTTAATTCCTTAAATAGACAGTAATAGTGCAATCTATGCTCGGCATTTTGGCCTTGGTATCCTCTCTTCGTTGGTATATGTACCACGTTTCTATCTCTTCAAATAGGCAATACTTTGCCTCATCTATGAGAAGGGAAATAAAAGCGAATGTAATAACTACAGGGCATAGCACTTCTTAATGTAGCATATTAAATACTACCAATTCTGATCAAAACTAAGTTAGGACAAAGGATGGAAATAATCGTAATATTATAAAGTGGCTTAAAATTTTGGAAATATACTTCATGAAAAAATGGTGAATGCGCCGGGTAGTTTCTATAATTAAATTGTTGAGGACTAACACAGATGTATTTAAATATTTATCTGCCGGTTTCTTCACTTAATAATTTATAATAACATTAACTTTTTTATTGAAAATTTAAAATTATTCGAGAAGTTTCTGAAATCTATTAACCTGTCGCATCTTTTAGTTTATTATTAGAGCAGAATTTGTATATTATCGAAATTTATTTATTTCTATTTATATTTATATTTTTTAATTTGCCAAATGTATTGTACTTAATTGTAACAAATGTATTTATGTTTCTAAAGGGGTTTCCCGTTTAATAAATTATTATTATTATTATTATAATAATAATATACAATTTCAAAAAAATCTCGTGCGTTTTAAAGATTTTGAAATCGCATTGTTTCCACCTTTCAATCTGCAGAAATATATATTTATAATATTATAAACCATTGACCACAGGACGCAATAACGCACCATTATAGTCTACAACGACCACACATAGTTCCTTCCACCATGCCAAGCCGCATGCTACAGTTGCTGATGCTGAGCGTTTTATAAAGCACTAAAACCTGCTGGAAACAGTATATACGGAGGGGGCTGTTTCGTCGGATTAATGCGGAAAGTTGTGGCGCTCGCGAATTTTCACATGGCATTAACAGTTTTATGGCCGCCCCCCGGCATAAATTGCGGATTAAACGAAAAATACCAATCGCAGCCCTGACGAACAAACGGGGGGGCGCTGCGACTTGTCTAATAACACGGCACAATTCACTACGGGATGCTTTAATAAACTCGTTAAAAACGGGTGGGCGGACTCTTTTCAAGCTAAAAATTAATACTCTTTTCGGTACGTAATGAAGTGTTTTTAGCGCGGATACTAAAAAGTACGCTGACAAAGTAACGGTTTTATTAAGAGAGAAATAGTTATTGCTAGGAAAAGCTTGGTTATGGCATTAATTAAGTTTAGTTATATACATAAATATTTAATTTATTATAATACTACTTTTGCAGACCTATAATAAATTAATGTATAATCAACCCTAGAACCACAACGTGGTGTCGTCGGCGACCGGAGTAATATTTAATCACAGTTTAACAAGGCAATATTTTTTTTGGCGGGCTGAACTTGTTAGTACTTTCTGAATTATATAATATCGGTATGAAAAAAGCACAAGAAAAATCAAATCGCAGAGCACATAATAATTGTGAGCACTGCAATACAAATGTGTATGCTGACCATCGGCTCAGCATTTGTATAGATTGCAATTTAAAAAAATATTTGTTCACAAAAATTACAGAATACCCTTATTAAACGTATGCTATAAAAAAATATTTTTTTAATTTCTATTTAGCATTCTAAGAGTTTTACCATGTGTAGTTTTTAAATATAAAAATCATAATTAAGTTGTATATTTTTTGTTGAACTAATTTTAAGAATATTACGTTTTATGAATTTAATTCCTGATTTCTAAAGAATAAAACTACGTTAAAATGAGAATTACATTTATTTTTACTTTAACATAAACAAGATATGGATTTTTTATAAGGTGCTATACGACACCACGTTGTAAGGTGCTATAGGACACCACGTTGTTGCTAATTTAACTCAAACTTCACGTTGTGGTTCTAGGGTTAAGACACTTTTCAATAAAACTGTTTTATTCAAAAAATCATACTAAATTAAATACTTGAAATTAAATCTAAATGATGATAAAATTATGTTACTGACTTACTTAGATTGAAAATAAAATTTATTTCTGTTTGTAATTTAACCCTCGAATGCCCAACTTCGCCTCATAATAAATATTTTTTAATCAGATTTTCTCTCTTCTGTCAACCTCGAATAAAATTTGTGGTGTTGCTGCTTAGGCGACGATATATCATTTTGATATAAACTTTATGTTTAAATAATTATAATAAATTGAATTATTTAGATTAAAAATTATATGAATTCTATTATATCTTTAAAATGAGGCAATATTTGTTTATTTTCGTGTAATATATCTTAAGTTTCGTTTATTTATAATATTTCGTTCGAATTTATAATATATTTCGATAAATACCATCAAACCGAAAATATTTACAAACGTATACAGATCTATGTATTGATCATTAATTTGATTCATTAATTTACTATATAATTTATAACAATACCCTGACAATATGTTTGTCTATTTATATTATCTTTAAAGCCTCTATTGTTTTGGTGAAAATTCTCATTCATAGTAAAATAATTATTGCATATCTACTGCATCATTATAATAATCACAATGGGAAATATAAAGGCCCATTGCGCAGCTATTTACCACTAAAATATTTGAAGCGAAAATGCATGTATGAATTATTCTGTAGCTCTAAAACCTGTTCGCGCTCTATTTAGTTTTAAAACCACATTAATGATAAATAAATTCCGGCTATAAAACAATTTGAAGCAATGCAAAATATGTGCCCTTGGGTATTTGCATTTTGCGCTTCGGATTCCATGCAAATATCAAATATTTTCTGGGAGCACTCATTGAAATTTACTTCACGAATGGTGAACGTGCAGAACCTCATGCGACCGCACTGAGATATTTTTTGTTTAGAATGCAGAAGGAACAACATTTTTTTCTGTATGTCTGACTGTATTTGAAAAATCTGTTTATTATTACAGCAAGAACGCTTGCGTTAATTGAGCTTTGTCGAAGCGCGTTTGCCGTAATTATAAATACACAGGCCGAAGTTTCCGCAGGGAAACGCTTAAGTGTTCTTTCGAAATGCACTGCATCATACCAGAGCAGCAGCCTCTGTATAATTCAAAGTTAGCGCTTTCGCCTCTGTCCGAGCTTTGAAACATAAACAACGGTTTGCATGATTAATGTTGGGTGAGCGTCTGTGTGTGTGTGCATGTACTTTTTTTCAACGCCAGCTCTCGGTTCGTGCAGTCGCTTTGAAATTTTAACACCTTAATGTTTCGAGTGGGTTATAATTAAAACGAACATGCAACTATGAATAATGGGGCTTTAGGGAAAACGAGTAATTGTGTTCTAGCATATTATGCGCGCTGATTGGAAAATTGTATAAAAAATAGGGCTGTAATGTAATGTATATGTATACGCAGTTAGTTATCATATTGTTAAATATTGATAATAATAATTATACCTAGAATTTCATAGGGTTTATAATGCTCAGACACCGATGGATTTAAAATGTAAGTGATAACTAAACAGTAGAGGATTCTTCGTGAAGCACGTATAATATGTCTAGATATTATTTAAAATTCAGCAGGTGAACATCTTGAGCTTTTACTTTTGCTTTTTTATTGTTTAATTAAATATTATTTCGCGTTTCATATTTTTCTTTTGAAATTATTTTTCTCATAAATTTCATCATGTGACCTATATCATATAATATATATATATATATATGATTTACTTTGTAACGGTTAATTTTTCAAAAAGACATATATTTCTTAAATTATAGTTTATGATTGAACTGCGGAGATTTTATAAAAAGTGAAAAATTTAACTATGCACTACATATTTTGGAAAATATATATTTGTGACATTTTAAATTGATTTAAAATTAATTTATTTAGAGAGTCGTATCGCTTACACGTGATTTCTTTTGTTTTAGTAAAACCAACGAAATTAGAACTAGGAGGTGTAAAGAATCACGTGGTGCAAGGCACAAACGTCCTGCTCATGTGTGACGTTCACGGTGCAAGGCCCGCCGCGGAGGTGAAGTGGTTCAACAATTCCGAGGCCATCACCGACCAACAGTTTATCCAGACCGTTCCGGAGAAGATGGTAAGCCTAAACTTTTTCTCCACCCCCCCAAAACTAAGTTCGTCCAATGTTTCCATGTGTGTGTGTGTGTGCTTCGAATATAACCGCGCGCCTAAACACGACGCGAAATATAGAAAGAACTTGTCTAGCTTTTATATTGCCTGCAGCGAACCTGTCTTTTATTACTTCTACTCAAGACTTCAGTGGATATAGACAATTCGGTTTATTAAAGTTTTTATGCTTGATACAAGTGCGCCCGTTGCTTCCGGCCCCCCTCTTCACTCGAGCGCCCGTCGCCCCATTTTATTATTTTCTTTTTGTACCTATATTCGAGTTAATCTAATATCCAACTGCGCTGCCAATAAGAGGAAATTTGATTTATCTCACAACCGCAATAAGAACAAATCGGCGCTAATACAAATTTCTTTCAACGAAACAATCTAGAATATAAAACAAAAAATGCGTCATATCTTGAAAGCTTGCGAGATAACAAGAATGAACGCGTTGGAATGAAATTAATTCCCTTGATAGGATTTTAAATTTAAAAAAACCGGCCTGCAATTTTTATCATCCCACAAAATCAGATGATAATTAAGATTTACAGCTGGTAATTAAGTTCTACATATATAATACAGGATGACATAATTATTTCCCATCCCTTAATGAATCTTCCTTGTTTCACGCCGACTAACAGCCGTTGGTAACGAAAGTAATACAAAACGTAAGTACACCATTATCTATTTTAACGGCCGGCACTAGACGTCGGGTTACTTGAATCCAATATCCGCGCTGGGTGCACTTCTTCCCGTATTTATGCGCGAATTTAGATATCGCCACCCCCTCCGTCGTTTTTATCGCGCTTCCGTAATTACAGTAACGGTTAAGTGCCGTTAATAAGATGTAGTGCTGTGAAGTCGGTGGCCATAAATCGCCCCGAATTGGCCGACCCATCGCGTGTCGCGATTTTTAAACTTCGAGCGAACGACGTTGCGAAATTTGTGCGGCGTTTATTTTAACGGCGGGTTTATAAATTATGCGCGACATTTACATGTGGACGGGGGGAACTTTTCGCCTTCGCCAGGCTCTCTCGCGCTCCGCGGCGGAATATAGTTCCCGGGAAAGTTTTCATCTGGGGGGCGACTTTTTGTGCCGGGGATGATATGCGCGAGAGGGATTTTTTCCTGATCCCGCGTTGTCACAGAAAAGTTTAATGGGATTTCACCGCTGGAAATATTCCGGGGGATTATGGACGCTCGCGCGGGATAAAAAGTTGATGTGGAATTGCTTAGACGTAATGTTAAATTGGCGGGGAATTAATGTGGAATTTATTGTTCTGTACACGTTTTTGGCGTAATTATTATGGAAAATCTGTTGAAATACATTCCGGAGATATTATTTACCATAGAAGATGTATTAATCATTCTAAATTTGTCATTTGTTTATTTAACCTCTTCATGGTGCCTGTGAGCAGTACAAAAACTGGTGCCTAGGATCTATTCTTTAAAATAATAATAATAATGAAAATAATAAAATAATTATAAAGAAAATTAAATGACAATTAAATTCAAATAAAATAACAGAGAAAACGTAAATGAAAACATATATACAGAATCAGGAAATCATAAAATAAATCAGAATAAGAATAATCTAACAGATAATCATAATCCAAGAAAAATTAATCATCTAAAAAAAATTTCTTAACCTAGATTTAAATTGTTTTATAGTTGTAGATTTCATGTCATAAAAGTACTTTGAATCAAACTTTTGATAGCACAGAGAGCATAAAATCACTTAAAGATGATACAGAAGTAGAAATGGAAGTGGCAGAACTACATGTTTAGGAGAATGCTACAAAAGATACAATAAAATCAAGGAAAATATAAAAGTAATTACAACACAACAAGAGGATAGGAATAATCAAAAAGAAGTGCCAAGCAAAAAATCGATAAATGATCAAAGGGTTACAGGATTAATTTTTACAAAAATCAAAAATTTAAAAATTCGTTTTATGCTAAAAACTAAAGACTGGTACTTTAGTATGCTAATGAAAAAACCGAAAACCGTTTATGGATATTTCTTTCCGTATTCGCGTCACAACCCTTCGAATTTCGTAAAAATTGCTGGAAATTACCATTTCAAAAACGTCCATTTCGAGCTGTATCTCAGTAAGTGTTTGTCGTACCGACTTCTAGTTTGCGTTTTTGGATTCAGGGGATGGTTTTGCATACGAGAACACTATTGTCCCCAATCTCTATTTATTACTTTTAACGTGATATACAAAAAACCGAGTAATGATCAAAGGGTTAGAGATGAAATTTTTACAATAAAAATTAAAAAATTAAAAATTCATTTTATGCTACCAATCAATATGCTACCAAGCATTTCAAAAACGCCTATTTCGAGCTGTATCTCAGTAAGTCTTGGTCCTATCGACTTCAAATTTGTGTTTTTAGATTCAGGGGGTGGTTTTTCATATGAAAATTCTATTATTCCCAAATTCTCTCCATTACTTTTAAGGTAACATGCGAAAAACCAAGAAATGATCCAAGAGTTAGTAATTTAGTAATAAAAATCAAAAAATTAAAAATTCATTTTATGCTACGAATCAATACTCCTTAGGATGTTAAATGAAAATTCGAAACCCGTTTTTGGATATCTCTTTCTGTTTTTGCGCCACAACCCTTCAAATTTCGTAAAAAATTCTTGAAATTACTATTTAAAAATGCTTATTTCGAGCTGTATCTCAGTAAGTCTTTGTCCTATCGACTTCAAATTTGTGTTGTTTATTCAGGGGGTGAATTTCCATATGAAAACGTTATTATTCGCAAAGTATTTCTATTACTTTTAACGTGACATACGAAAAACCAAGAAATGATCAAAGGGTTAGAGGTGAACTTTTTACAATAAAAATAAAAAAAATAAAAATTCCTTTTATGCTACTAATAAATACTCCTTAGTATGCTAATTAAAAATCCGAAAACGATTTGTGGATATCTCTTTCCGTTTTCGCGTCACAGCCCTTCAAAGTTCGTAAAAAAGGCTTAAAATTACCATTTCAAAAATGCAATTTCGAGCTGCATCTCAGTAAGTCTTTGTCGTACCGACTTCAAATTTATGTTTTTAGATTCAGAGGGTGAATTTCCATATGAAAATGTTATTATTCTTAAATTCTCCCCATTACTTTTAACGTGACATGGGAAAAACTAAGAAATTATCCTAGAGTTAGTAGAGGTGAAATTTTTACAATAAAAATTTAAAAAAATAAATTTAATTTTATGCTACGAATCAATACTACTTAGGATGCTAAATGAAAATCCGAAAACTGTTTGTGGATATCTCTTTCTGTTTTCGCGTCACAACCCTTCAAAATTTCAAAAAAATAACTTGAAATTACCATTTCAAAAACGCCCATTTCGAGCTGTATCTCAGTAGTCTTTGTCCTATCGACTTCAAATTTGTGTTTTTAGATTCAGGGGGTGGTTTTCCATATGAAAATTATATTATCCCCAAATTATTTCCATTACTTTCAACGTAACATACGAAAAACTAAGAAATGATCCAAGAGTTAGAGGTGAAATTTTTACAATAAAAATAAAAAAATAAAAAATTCATTTTATGCTACGAATCAATACTCATTAGGGTGCTAAATGAAAATTCGAAAACCGTTTGTGGATATCTTTTTCTGTTTTCGTGTCACAACCCTTCAAAGTTTGTAAAAATTGCTTGAAATTACCATTTCAAAAACGCCCATTTCGAGCTGTATCTCAGTAAGTCTTTGTCGTATCGACTTCAAATTTGCGTTTTTAGATTCAGGGGGTAGTTTTTCATATGAGAACTCTATTATCCCCAATCTTTCTCCATTATTTTTAACGTGACTTGCGAAAAAAACGTGAAATGCTCTAAGGTGAAATTTTTACAACAATAAAAAAATTAAAAACAAATGTTATGTTACCAATCAATACTCCGTAGGATGCTAAGTGAAAATCTGAAAACCGTTTATGGATATCTCCTTCTGTTTTCACGTCACAACCCTTCAAAGTTCGTAAAAATAGCTTGAAATTACCATTTAAAAAACGCTCTTTTCGAGCTGCATCACAGTAAGTGTTTGTCATACCGACGTCTAGTTATTATTTTTGGATTCAGGGGGTGGCTTTCCATACGAGAATTCTGTTAACCACAAACTCTCTCCCTTACTTTTAACGTGGCATGTGAAAAACCAAGAAATGATGAATGGGTTGGAGGTGAAATTTTTACAAAAAAAAACAAATATAAAAATACTGGATGCTACCACAATAAAAGATGTCTACTCCTTCATAATGGTGCATGCGCCGGGTATTCATACGAAACTCGAGTATTTAAAAAAAGCATATGCTGGGTCTTTAGAGATAACTCGAGTAATAGCCAAACAAGACAAGTCTAGTAGAACACACATATTTAGGTTTTAATAATTAATAAAACCTAAATGTGCGTTTCAGAATTGAGCATTTTGTAATGGCTAACCGGTTAGAATATTTTGATATTTCGGACTCGAAGTCATCGGAGGAGCTCAAAAATGGCTAGAGCTTGCCGAAACTAGTTGCAAAGTGTAACTGAACTGTGATTAAAACAACGTAAAAAGTCGTTTTGTTTATCCTTTAAAATGAATTATCACAAAGTAGACGCCTTAACAACGCAATATTTTGGTAAAGTTTAAAAAAATATATTTCGTTCGTCTGTGATAAATTTTAACATAATATTGACACTCTTGTAGCTATACTACTATAGGTTACAAAATATGCAAACAAAACGAATAAATAAACCATAATCTTTGAAAACTTTTCAACTTTGAAATGTACATGAATAAAACTGAAATAAACCAACCCCATTCGGTGACATTACAGCCGCCTGCTCCAATATTCATTCCGCAATAAGCATAAACGTAACATATTTAAACGCGAGAGCAATACATTTCATGTTAATCCATTAATGTAATACGCTATAAAGGCGGTCTGTTCGTCCGTAATAAATCTCAAGGAACCGCACCAGAGAGGAGATACTTTTCGGAGTCGCGCGCGCGTTCGCTCGCTCGCTCGCCTCGTAAACCTATTAGAAATTGTACATTTCCCGGCATAAATTACGGGTATGCACACGTCGCTTCCCTCGGTTACATTCAGATGTGGCGAATGTAAGTAGCTGCCGTACTACAACTACCACCGCCACCACCCTGCCCTGCTCTCCTCCTCCCCTCGTTGTAATCGTCGCATGAATATGCAATAGATGCGAACTAATTTAAAGCATACATCGTGAAGTTGCGCGTCGCGATTATTATTTGCATTTCGCGGGGTTTAATCAAACGGTATGAATAATTGTTTTCTTTTTTTCTTTTTCTTGTGGCTATAGCGAGATGGGACTTTTACGACGAAGAGCTCGTTGTATTTTCAAGCGAGCCGGTATGAGAATGGGAACGCTTTCCACTGCTACGCCGACAATTCGGTGATGCGAGACGAGAAGGAGTCCTCAATGCACGACGTTTTGTTGATTGAAGTATACTGTGAGTTTTGTGTGGAGTGTAGGGGTGGAGATAACGGAGGCTAATACATTTTTTTTTCTTGTAGATCCGCCTGTTGTTAAGGTATCACCCGCGAATATGACTACGAATGAAACTGGGAATATTTTGCTGTTGTGCAGATATATTTCTAATCCAATGAAATTGGATGGTGTTTCTTGGTATTGTTTTTAAAATTTATGGGTAATATAGATTTTAATTATTAAATTTATTTCAGGGCTAAAAATGGGAAGGTTTTAATGTTAAGCGAGGACAAGTATGAGGGTGGTACTGTTGAAAATACGCCTTTAATAATAAAGAACGTATCCAGGGACGATATGGGTGATTACACATGCACCTGTCGCAATAGCGTTGGCTCGCAGGAATCGGAGGAATCTGTTTTCCTGAATGTGCAGTGTAAGATACATTCATTATTCAATAGACTCCCCCCCACGTTTACAACTATCCTCGTTTTCAGATCCTCCCAGCGTTGAAGTTAGCATGGACCCGGCGACGCCGGTTAAAGAAAAAGATCAGACCAACGTAACTTTGTTGTGCAGCGTAACTTCGGGAAATCCATCAGCGCTGACTAAAGTGAGGTGGTATTTCAACGGGGAGCTGATGAAAGAGTTGCCCGAGTGTAACTATACGTCTTACGGGGAGGATGGGTCGGGGGAGGGTGACGGCGGTCAGTTGTGCGGCATCGACCCGAGTATAATCAGCCTGGAGAACGTGGCTGAGTCGATGGCTGGAAACTACACCTGTCAGGGGATGAACATCGCGGGCTGGGGGTCGGAATCCGAGCCGGCCGAGCTCATCGTGTACTACCCCCCATCGCCGGCCAAACTGCGCTACACCCCGTCCAAGGTTATTAAGACCGCCTCGGTCACCCTCGACTGCTCTGTCGACCATCCCGGGCGACCGGAGAATATCTCCTATTTGTGGTATAGGGGGACGTATCAGGTGCCCGATGTCACCACGTCTAATTGGACTATTTCCCCGGTGCTGTTGGAAACTAAGAGCAATTTTACTTGCATTGCTACGAACGAGGGGGGCCAGAGTGATCCTGCTAATGTTTCTATAGATGTTTCTGGTGAGTATCATCACAATTTTTACGACGGTTTGTAATTGCAAGGTTAAAATAACTATCTCTAAATGTATACGAGCTACTACTACTTTTTTTATGTTCACTAGAATATACAAAAAGTAGAAATATTTGGCGAACTACTCGCTTTGGAATTATGTTGGCTAAATCATCAGTATCGGATCTAGGAAATTTCTTGTTTGGGGGATGGGGGTCAAGTCAGCTTCATGCCGCCCCTGTAGAAGTTTCACATGAAGTTATAAATAAAAAAGTTCAATCACGTGCCGCCCGGGGTAGTTGCCCCCTTTAACGAATTTGTATGAAATGGCGTTACCCTAAATAAAGTATTAATATTATTATTATTAAGACTTATCGTATCTTAAGTAAGGGACAAGAAATTGTCTAACACAAACTTTCAAGACTAATTTTAGTAAAGTTACGAGTTGTTATTCTTATGGTATAACCTTAACCTTCCAGCACTCGCGCCCTGAGCATATATATGCTCTGGGTCTATGAGACTGGGCGTGAGTGCCGTATGGTTAAAAATGCTAATCAAAAGATACCCTAATACTGTCATAATTAATATATATATATATATATATATATATATATATATATATATATATATATATATATATATATATATATATATATATATATATATATATATATATATATATATATATATATATAGAGAGAGAGAGAGAGAGAGAGAGAGAGAGAGAGAGAGATTCTTATTACAATCAATTATTTTTTTACAGCTCCTCCTGCCTTTATACAAAATTTATCTCCTTACCAAGGAGTGCTAATGTCATCCAAAAACATATCAATAACGTGTAGAGTTGAATGCTCCCCACTGTGCTCTGTAACATGGTTCAAAGATGGCCATCAACTCAACCTCAACAACAATCCATTATATTATGTGAAGACAGCTGTGTTTCCGGCGGATTTGCGTAAAAATGACTTTGAATCAATCGAATCAACACTGGTAAAAAATATAATTTTCGACATAAATCAAATAATTATTTTATGCTTTGTGTTTGCGTATTATTTAGGTATGGAACATGACTGCGTGGCCCAGTGAGATGCTGGATAGAACCGCCCCCAACTCCAACTACACCTGCCAGAGCTCCCCCAACGGTATCGGCCCTGGTGTCAACTCAACAATTGAAATAGCTGTTGATTGTAAGACACTTTACTAAAGAAAATAATCAGCAGTATAACGTATGTGTTTGCTTGCAAATTTAAGATCCTCCCGAGAATCTAACGGTCTCAAACCGTGTGGTTTCCGTCGTGGAGAACCACAAGCCGGAAAAGGTGATTTGCAATGGCAAGGGCCATCCGGCCCTGAGCTACGTGTGGCGTCGCGACGGCTTCTCCGAGCCCCTGTCCAAATCGCACATACTCAACATGGGCGCCGTTACTCTGGCGGCGTCCGGCAAGTACATCTGCGAAGCGACCAACAGACACGGAACGGAAACTACCAATGTTTACCTCAATGTGCAATGTAAGTTTATTTATTGTTTTAAGTATTTGATGGTGTGTAGCGTGAAATGTAGCCAACCGTTTAATTCGGACAGTTTTTCGTGTAGTACGTTTACTGATTTAAATTGAAGCTCTTTCTGATTAACTAACATTAATTTCTTAATTTACATTGCAAAAAAATATTTCACTCTAAGATATAAACACTTGACAACACACAAACATGTAAAGTCCTGGTTTCCTAGCAAGCGGTGTCTTTGTGATTCAACAATTATATCATACCAAGCATTGAGACAAGTTATTCCAGAGACTTGCAGAGCGATTTATGAATTATTAAAAACTAGTAGTAAATGGACTGAACTGGCCACACACGTACATACTTGTTGAGTATGTGCAGACCACTATAAAACAGTTCTGATATCGCTCAGGGCATTCTAGTATAACTTAACGGGGTTGTATTATACAAATGGATTAATTATAGCTTATGTTTATTATTTAAATTTTTGGTTTTTTTGGTTTTCAGACGCGCCAGGGTGTACAATCGATACCGTCGAGTACGAGAGTGGCCCGGCGTTGGAATGCACAGCGCACGCAAACCCTCAGGAGGTGACGTTCACGTGGAAAATTAAAGGCGAGAACGACACCGTTGAGGGGTCGTCGCTGGTGCAGAAAGGCCTCAAAGGCTACCTGAAACTGGACGCCAGTGTTGACTCGTTCCGGACGTATCAGTGTTTCGTAAATAACTCGGTGGGCATAAGCTCGCCCTGCGAACGCGACGTCACGGGTAAGTGGACACGACAACCCCGAGGGGGGGGGGGGCGATTAGTTTGGCTAGAGTAAAATTGATATTTTTTATATATGTAGCGTACCAGGAGCAAAGTAGTCAGATTGGAATCCCAGGTAACCCATACAAATTATCGGCGCATGTTTCATTTTCAATCACACACATTCACACTCTTTTCTCCTGGAGGTTTCGTTTATCTTTTTTGGCACGCTGTTGATTTGGGTGGAGGGTGTGTATAAAGTGTCAAGTGGCTATACTAAATTATTATATAAATAGAAGAAGTCTTGCAGACATTGGAAGCCTGGAATATATTTTTATGTGACCAAATTTAAATTTCTGATTACACCTCCCACGGTGACTCAGAGGATTTCTAGGAAATTAAGACTAATAACAGGTTACTAAACTCTTCGAGGGTTCTTGCTTTATCGACGGAATAGTGCTTAGGCTTATAGCCATAGCAACATTTTATGATTTGTTCTTTGAGAACGTCTATATCATACGAGGGTCGATTAATGAATACCCGTGTTTGAACAGGTACCGTTGCTGAGAGAAGTTGGCATTACTGTCGTATACTGCCATGTATCACACGACATCATGCTAAAAGCAGACTAATTCATAGGTTAGTTCCAACTGTTAGACATAGCTAGACCAACTGACAGTTAAACAGTGGATTTTTCGGTGTGAATCTGCTCCGAAGAAGGCAACGACGCACAATGGGGCCAAATCTCCTTTTAGCGGCCAAAATATGAAAAATTTAACTTCATTCTTGGAAAAAGTAAAGTATGTAATTAGTGGTGGTAATCCACAAGGACCTAACGGCATAGTTTAGAGGAGTTACATGTTTATACATGGCCCACAGGAAGCAGTCAAAGAGTGACTTTGCACGTGCCGATATTGCGTACGTCGAAGCACATTTCTCGCGGCGCTAGTAAAAGTGTGACAGAAAATTCAAATTTCATCCGATTTTCTATCTGTAAAATGAAGTCTTTAGACAAAAGTACGTACATTATTTCATCTTTTACAAGATCAGAATTATAAGATATCAAGAAAGTTGTATATAATAAACCAGGTCAAGCCATTTGACATTTAATTTGATACACCCACCCCCCGAATTTAATTGTACTACTATTCATATATTATTTTCAGTCTGGTGATTGGCGTTTCAATTTTCTATTTCGTTGCCAGCTACACAATTCCATTTTGTTTCTCTGTTCGTTGTAGGTGTCGCGCCTTGGTGGCGGCAGTTCACCAACGAGAACCTGCTGATCATCATCGTGATCATCGTCGCGATCATCATCTGTGTGATCGTCATATGCATAATTATCATCATTGTTTGTAGACGGAAGCGCGCCAACAACAAATGTAAGTGTTTTTTTTGCGTGCTGTTTGAATTTGCATTGAAATAACGCCTTGTGTTTTTCGTTTTGGATTGTTGTGCTAACGCAGATACGAACGCAGTCGAGATGGAGGAGCGAGAGAAGTAAGTGTGATTTTTTGTTGTTTTTTTTTTGGTTCTGATTCGGTGGCAGGTATTTGTATAGTTTTTTGTTTGTTATTGTTATGTTTTGCTTTAGGGATGTGGGAATACGCTACGGCGGATATAATAAGTTTATTTAAGAAAAGTTGTGCAATAAAAACTGTGATATATACACTTAATGTTGGTTTTGTTGCTTTAGTTGTTGCATTTATGGGTTGCTTATATTGGTTTTTTTTTGTTGGTATTGTTTTAATTTAAGTGAATGTTCGTTCAGCGCGTTTTGGTTTAAGGTAAGCTTTTCGGTTATTAATTATTGTGTAGTATTGTGTATCATTTTGTGTGATAATATTGATTGATCATATTTTAATCATCATACCTATAATATAAAAACGAGGATGTTTTGAAGCCAACCGACCTGTCATTAAGTACTTTGTGCTGTTAGTTCAAAAGTGGAGGCCGCGGGATCGAATACCCATCGAGATGAGTTTTTTAATATATATTTTTTTATAATTATTTAAATAAAGTATTAAGAGTTTTGAAGTAATAGCAATGTTTTAAGTAAGGTTTTGCTTTTGATACAATAGTACAATAGTAATTTACATTATTAGTGCAGGAAGGCATGTTTCCCGAATGAGCAAATGAGTTTACAGCACGAGCCGAAGGCACCCAAATCAATGCGGGAAATGACGTGTCTTAGGACATGAGTACAAAAATAATTTTATATATTGTAAGCTGCAGTAAAAACTCACCGTATATTCATTGTTGGGGATAACTTACGACGGGTATTTCGCCTAGCCCCTATAATATAAACATGTTTTGAAGCTAACCGACCTATCATTTATGACTTTTGGGCTGTCAGTGCAGAGTTACGTGTTAAATATGATACAACAATAATGTGAATACTGTAAGAATAAATTGTTACATAAAAGCTATGGCTTTATACCAATCATCAACAAATTAAATACGTGCGTGAAAATAATTTTAAAGCTAATATAATTATCACTCCAAAGGATTAAATTTTGATTACGGTTTTTTTCTCGTAGAGTTTCTGCCTATTTTTCGAGATATTTGAAAATTTCAGGTTAAAAAACTCACCCGGTGTACTGAATCAATTAAAAGTATAATCTTTTATTGCTTTGACGGCAACAATAATATTTATTACCAACATGCTTATTTGATATTTATGATTAATCCTAGTCGTCCTAGTATCTACTATGGGTCCGAATATAGGTCAGTAGGAAATGGGAAATTTGGCGGATGCCAGTGCCATTTCACATAATGCGTTTTGCTGTCCAATTTACATTTTATGATACAGTTGGCCCGAGACAGGTCGCAACGGGCATGTAACGAAGGGCATTTGATTCGTAATCTTATGATAGCATTTCCCTAGCGAGGTTAAGGAGTTTACGAAATACATGTTGATACACTAAAGCGAAATGTTGTGGTAAATTACAATAGTATAAATTGTTATTGGTTGGTTTCTTATGCTCCATTATACACACTAATAGTTAATACTATATATATATATATATATATATATATATATATATAAAATTTTAGTCATTAGATTGAATATATTGCCACCGTACGAATGTGTTAGATGCCAGCAACTCTACCATGAAATAGACATCTATATTAATTATATAATAATACGGTCGATCCCACGAGCCAGGGCTCTGTTGGTTTTTTTTTTGTTGGCATCGTTTTAGAGTGTAAATTGAAAACTGAACGTTGACAGAATTTTTATAACGTTATTCGATTATACGTTTATAGCACTCAGATATTTATATGATCAATCAATATTTCCTTCACATTTTCGCACATTCTAGTCAAACTGTAAGTACCTTTATATTTCCTACTTTATGCCTTTTATGATTTTATGCACTCTTATTTTGTTTTATATATTAAAATTTCAGTTTGATATCAACAGTTAGTATTGCACATATAGGAAACTTGTTCATCAAATTGCTATGTCATTTTTAAACACAATTTAAAACCATATTTTAGAAGTTAAATATGTAATTGTAATTGACACCAAAATCACGTCTTTTTATCAGTTTTCTGTATTTTCCGGGAAAACGATAAGAGCTAGTGAAAAGCTTCCAATGGGCCGTTTGTCGGGCGTGAAATTCTCTACAACTTTGCAATTTGAATCATCTTTGTAGCATCAAATATAAAAAAGTTATGCCCGAAAAACCTGTAATTGACACCAAAATCACGTCTTTTGATCAGTTTTTTTAATTTTCCGGGAAAACGATAAGAGATAGTGAAAAACTTCCAATGGGCCGTTTGTCGGGCTTGAAATTCTCTACATCTTTGCAATTTGAATCATCTTTGTAGCATCAAATATAAAAAAGTTATGCCCGAAAAACCTGTAATTGACACCAAAATCACGTCTTTTGATCAGTTTTTTGTATTTTCCGGGAAAACGATAAGAGATAGTGAAAAACTTCCAATGGGCCGTTTGTCGGGCTTAAAATTCTCTACATCTTTGCAATTTGAATCATCTTTGTAGCATCAAATATAAAAAAGTTATGCCCGAAAAACCTGTAATTGACACCAAAATCACGTCTTTTGATCTGTTTTTTGTATTTTCCGGGAAAACGATAAGAGATAGTGAAAAACTTCCAATGGCCCGTTTGTCGGGCGTGAAATTCTCTAAAACTTTGCAATTTGAATCATATTTGTAGCATCAAATATAAAAAAGTTATGCCCGAAAAACCGATAATTTACACCAAAATCACGTCTTTTGATCAGTTTTTTGTATTTTCCGGGAAAACGATAAGAGATAGTGAAAAACTTCCAATGGCCCGTTTGTCGGGCTTGAAATTCTCTACAACTTTGCAATTTGAATCATCTTTGTAGCATCAAATATAAAAAAGTTATGCCCGAAAAACCGATAATTGACACCAAAATCACGTCTTTTGATCTGTTTTTTGTATTTTCCGGGAAAACGATAAGAGATAGTGAAAAACTTCCAATGGGCCGTTTGTCGGGCGTGAAATTCTCTAAAACTTTGCAATTTGAATCATCTTTGTAGCATCAAATATAAAAAAGTTATGCCCGAAAAACCTGTAATTGACACCAAAATCACGTCTTTTTATCAGTTCTTTGTATTTTCCGGGAAAACGATAAGAGATAGTGAAAAACTTCCAATGGGCCGTTTGTCGGGCTTGAAATTCTATACAACTTTGCAATTTGAATAATCTTTGTAGCATCAAATATAAAAAAGTTATGCCCGAAAAACCGATAATTGACACCAAAATCACGTCTTTTGATCTGTTTTTTGTATTTTCCGGGAAAACGATAAGAGATAGTGAAAAACTTCCAATGGGTCGTTTGTCGGGCGTGAAATTCTCTACAACTTTGCAATTTGAATCATCTTTGTAGCATCAAATATAAAAAAGTTATGCCCGAAAAACCGATAATTGACACCAAAATCACGTCTTTTGATCTGTTTTTTGTATTTTCCGGGAAAACGATAAGAGATAGTGAAAAACTTCCAATGGGCCGTTTGTCGGGCTTGAAATTCTCTACAACTTTGCAATTTGAATCAACTTTGTAGCATCAAATATAAAAAAGTTATGCCCGAAAAACAGATAATTGACACCAAAATCACGTCTTTTGATCTGTTTTTTGTATTTTCCGGGAAAACGATAAGAGATAGTGAAAAACTTCCAATGGGCCATTTGTCGGGCTTGAAATTCTCTACAACTTTGCAATTTGAATCATCTTTGTAGCATCAAATATAAAAAAGTTATGGCCGATAAACCGATAATTGACACCAAAATCACGTCTTTTGATCTGTTTTTTGTATTTTCCGGGAAAACGATAAGAGATAGTGAAAAACTTCCAATGGGCCGTTTGTCGGGCTTGAAATTCTCTACAACTTTGCAATTTGAATCATCTTTGTAGCATCAAATATAAAAAAGTTATGCCCGAAAAACCGATAATTGACACCAAAATCACGTCTTTTGATCTGTTTTTTGTATTTTACGGGAAAACAATAAGAGCTACTGAAAAACTTCCAATGGGCCGTTTGTCGGGCGTGAAATTCTCTACAACTTTGCAATTTGAATCATCTTTGTAGCATCAGATATAAAAAAGTTATGCCCGAAAAACCGATAATTGCCACCAAAATCACGTCTTTTGATCTGTTTTTTGTATTTTCCGGGAAAACGATAAGAGATAGTGAAAAACTTCCAATGGGTCGTCTCTACAACTTTGCAATTTGAATCATCTTTGTAGCATCAAATATAAAAAAGTTATGCCCGAAAAACCGATAATTGACACCAAAATCACGTCTTTTGATCTGTTTTTTGTATTTTCCGAGAAAACGATAAGAGATAGTGAAAAACTTCCAATGGGCCGTTTGTCGGGCTTGAAATTCTCTACAACTTTGCAATTTGAATCATCTTTGTAGCATCAGATATAAAAAAGTTATGCCCGAAAAACCGATAATTGACACCAAAATCTCGTCTTTTGATCTGTTTTTTGTATTTTCCGAGAAAACGATAAGAGATAGTGAAAAACTTCCAATGGGCCGTTTGTCGGGCTTGAAATTCTCTACAACTTTGCAATTTGAATCATCTTTGTAGCATCAAATATAAAAAAGTTATGCCCGAAAAACCGATAATTGACACCAAAATCACGTCTTTTGATCTGTTTTTTGTATTTTACGGGAAAACAATAAGAGCTACTGAAAAACTTCCAATGGGCCGTTTGTCGGGCGTGAAATTCTCTACAACTTTGCAATTTGAATCATCTTTGTAGCATCAGATATAAAAAAGTTATGCCCGAAAAACCGATAATTGCCACCAAAATCACGTCTTTTGATCTGTTTTTTGTATTTTCCGGGAAAACGATAAGAGATAGTGAAAAACTTCCAATGGGTCGTCTCTACAACTTTGCAATTTGAATCATCTTTGTAGCATCAAATATAAAAAAGTTATGCCCGAAAAACCGATAATTGACACCAAAATCACGTCTTTTGATCTGTTTTTTGTATTTTCCGAGAAAACGATAAGAGATAGTGAAAAACTTCCAATGGGCCGTTTGTCGGGCTTGAAATTCTCTACAACTTTGCAATTTGAATCATCTTTGTAGCATCAGATATAAAAAAGTTATGCCCGAAAAACCGATAATTGACACCAAAATCTCGTCTTTTGATCTGTTTTTTGTACTTTCCGAGAAAACGATAAGAGATAGTGAAAAACTTCCAATGGGCCGTTTGTCGGGCTTGAAATTCTCTACAACTTTGCAATTTGAATCATCTTTGTAGCATCAAATATAAAAAAGTTATGCCCGAAAAACCTGTAATTGACACCAAAATCACGTCTTTTGATCTGTTTTTTGTATTTTCCGGGAAAACGATAAGAGATAGTGAAAAACTTCCAATGGCCCGTTTGTCGGGCGTGAAATTCTCTACAACTTTGCAATTTGAATCATCTTTGTAGCATCAAATATAAAAAAGTTATGCCCGAAAAACCGATAATTGACACCAAAGTCACGTCTTTTGATCTGTTTTTTGTATTTTACGGGAAAACAATAAGAGCTACTGAAAAACTTCCAATGGGCCGTTTGTCGGGCGTGAAATTCTCTACAACTTTGCAATTTGAATCATCTTTGTAGCATCAGATATAAAAAAGTTATGCCCGAAAAACCGATAATTGCCACCAAAATCACGTCTTTTGATCTGTTTTTTGTATTTTCCGGGAAAACGATAAGAGATAGTGAAAAACTTCCAATGGGTCGTCTCTACAACTTTGCAATTTGAATCATCTTTGTAGCATCAAATATAAAAAAGTTATGCCCGAAAAACCGATAATTGACACCAAAATCACGTCTTTTGATCTGTTTTTTGTATTTTCCGAGAAAACGATAAGAGATAGTGAAAAACTTCCAATGGGCCGTTTGTCGGGCTTGAAATTCTCTACAACTTTGCAATTTGAATCATCTTTGTAGCATCAGATATAAAAAAGTTATGCCCGAAAAACCGATAATTGACACCAAAATCACGTCTTTTGATCTGTTTTTTGTATTTTCCGAGAAAACGATAAGAGATAGTGAAAAACTTCCAATGGGCCGTTTGTCGGGCTTGAAATTCTCTACAACTTTGCAATTTGAATCATCTTTGTAGCATCAAATATAAAAAAGTTATGCCCGAAAATCCGATAATTGACACCAAAATCACGTCTTTTGATCTGTTTTTTGTATTTTCCGGGAAAACGATAAGAGATAGTGAAAAACTTCCAATGGGCCGTTTGTCGGGCTTGAAATTCTCTACAACTTTGCAATTTGAATCATCTTTGTAGCATCAAATATAAAAAAGTTATGCCCGAAAAACCGATAATTGACACCAAAATCACGTCTTTTGATCTGTTTTTTGTATTTTCCGGGAAAACGATAAGAGATAGTGAAAAACTTCCAATGGACCGTTTATCGGGCGTGAAATTCTCTACAACTTTGCAATTTGAATCATCTTTGTAGCATCAAATATAAAAAAGTTATGCCCGAAAAACCTGTAATTGACACCAAAATCACGTCTTTTGATCTGTTTTTTGTATTTTCCGGGAAAACGATAAGAGATAGTGAAAAACTTCCAATGGCCCGTTTGTCGGGCGTGAAATTCTCTACAACTTTGCAATTTGAATCATCTTTGTAGCATCAGATATAAAAAAGTTATGCCCGAAAAACCGATAATTGCCACCAAAATCACGTCTTTTGATCTGTTTTTTGTATTTTCCGGGAAAACGATAAGAGATAGTGAAAAACTTCCAATGGGTCGTCTCTACAACTTTGCAATTTGAATCATCTTTGTAGCATCAAATATAAAAAAGTTATGCCCGATACACCGATAATTGACACCAAAATCACGTCTTTTGATATGTTTTTTGTATTTTCCGGGAAAACGATAAGAGATAGTGAAAAACTTCCAATAGGCCGTTTGTCGGGCTTGAAATTCTATACAACTTTGCAATTTGAATCATCTTTGTAGCATCAAATATAAAAAAGTTATGCCCGAAAAACCTGTAATTGACACCAAAATCACGTCTTTTGATCTGTTTTTTGTATTTTCCGGGAAAACGATAAGAGATAGTGAAAAACTTCCAATGGCTCGTTTGTCGGGCGTGAAATTCTCTACAACTTTGCAATTTGAATCATCTTTGTAGCATCAGATATAAAAAAGTTATGCCCGAAAAACCGATAATTGACACCAAAATCACGTCTTTTGATCTGTTTTTTGTATTTTCCGAGAAAACGATAAGAGATAGTGAAAAACTTCCAATGGGCCGTTTGTCGGGCTTGAAATTCTCTACAACTTTGCAATTTGAATCATCTTTGTAGCATCAAATATAAAAAAGTTATGCCCGAAAATCCGATAATTGACACCAAAATCACGTCTTTTGATCTGTTTTTTGTATTTTCCGGGAAAACGATAAGAAATAGTGAAAAACTTCCAATGGGCCGTTTGTCGGGCTTGAAATTCTCTACAACTTTGCAATTTGAATCATCTTTGTAGCATCAAATATAAAAAAGTTATGCCCGAAAAACCTGTAATTGACACCAAAATCACGTCTTTTGATCTGTTTTTTGTATTTTCCGGTAAAACGATAAGAGATAGTGAAAAACTTCCAATGGCTCGTTTGTCGGGCGTGAAATTCTCTACAACTTTGCAATTTGAATCATCTTTGTAGCATCAAATATAAAAAAGTTATGCCCGAAAAACCGATAATTGACACCAAAATCACGTCTTTTGATCTGTTTTTTGTATTTTACGGGAAAACAATAAGAGCTACTGAAAAACTTCCAATGGGCCGTTTGTCGGGCGTGAAATTCTCTACAACTTTGCAATTTGAATCATCTTTATAGCATCAAATATAAAAAAGTTATGCCCGATACACCGATAATTGACACCAAAATCACGTCTTTTGATCTGTTTTTTGTATTTTCCGGGAAAACGATAAGAGATAGTGAAAAACTTCCAATGGGCCGTTTGTCGGGCGTGAAATTCTCTACAACTTTGCAATTTGAATCATCTTTGTAGCATCAAATATAAAAAAGTTATGCCCGATACACGGATAATTGACACCAAAATCACGTCTTTTGATCTGTTTTTTGTATTTTCCGGGAAAACGATAAGAGATAGTGAAAAACTTCCAATGGGCCGTTTGTCGGGCTTGAAATTCTATACAACTTTGCAATTTGAATCATCTCTGTAGCATCAAATATAAAAAAGTTATGCCCGAAAAACCGATAATTGACACCAAAATCACGTCTTTTGATCTGTTTTTTGTATTTTCCGGGAAAACGATAAGAGATAGTGAAAAACTTCCAATGGGCCGTTTGTCGGGCTTGAAATTCTATACAACTTTGCAATTTGAATCATCTTTGTAGCATCAAATATAAAAAAGTTATGCCCGAAAAACCGATAATTGACACCAAAATCACGTCTTTTGATCTGTTTTTTGTATTTTCCGAGAAAACGATAAGAGATAGTGAAAAACTTCCAATGGGCCGTTTGTCGGGCGTGAAATTCTCTACAACTTTTCAATTTGAATCATCTTTGTAGCATCAAATATAAAAAAGTTATGCCCGAAAAACCGATAATTGACACCAAAATCACGTCTTTTGATCTGTTTTTTGTATTTTCCGAGAAAACGATAAGAGATAGTGAAAAACTTCCAATGGGCCGTTTGTCGGGCGTGAAATTCTCTACAACTTTTCAATTTGAATCATCTTTGTAGCATCAAATATAAAAAAGTTATGCCCGAAAAACCGACGATTGACACCAAAATCACGTCTTTTGATCTGTTTTTTGTATTTTCCGGGAAAACGATAAGAGATAGTGAAAAACTTCCAATGGGCCGTTTGTCGGGCGTGAAATTCTCTACAACTTTGCAATTTGAATCATGTTTGTAGCATCAAATATAAAAAAGTTATGCCCGAAAAACCGATAATTGACACCAAAATCACGTCTTTTGATCTGTTTTTTGTATTTTCCGGGAAAACGATAAGAGATAGTGAAAAACTTCCAATGGGCCATTTGTCGGGCTTGAAATTCTCTACAACTTTGCAATTTGAATCATCTTTGTAGCATCAAATATAAAAAAGTTATGGCCGATAAACCGATAATTGACACCAAAATCACGTCTTTTGATCTGTTTTTTGTATTTTCCGAGAAAACGATAAGAGATAGTGAAAAACTTCCAATGGGCCGTTTGTCGGGCTTGAAATTCTCTACAACTTTGCAATTTGAATCATCTTTGTAGCATCAGATATAAAAAAGTTATGCCCGAAAAACCGATAATTGACACCAAAATCACGTCTTTTGATCTGTTTTTTGTATTTTCCAAGAAAACGATAAGAGATAGTGAAAAACTTCCAATGGGCCGTTTGTCGGGCTTGAAATTCTATACAACTTTGCAATTTGAATCATCTTTGTAGCATCAAATATAAAAAAGTTATGCCCGAAAAACCGATAATTGACACCAAAATCACGTCTTTTGATCTGTTTTTTGTATTTTCCGAGAAAACGATAAGAGATAGTGAAAAACTTCCAATGGGCCGTTTGTCGGGCGTGAAATGCTCTACAACTTTTCAATTTGAATCATCTTTGTAGCATCAAATATAAAAAAGTTATGCCCGAAAAACCGACGATTGACACCAAAATCACGTCTTTTGATCTGTTTTTTGTATTTTCCGGGAAAACGATAAGAGCTAGTGAAAAACTTCCAATGGGCCGTTTGTCGGGCGTGAAATTCTCTACAACTTTGCAATTTGAATCATGTTTGTAGCATCAAATATAAAAAAGTTATGCCCGAAAAACCGATAATTGACACCAAAATCACGTCTTTTGATCTGTTTTTTGTATTTTCCGGGAAAACGATAAGAGATAGTGAAAAACTTCCAATGGGCCATTTGTCGGGCTTGAAATTCTCTACAACTTTGCAATTTGAATCATCTTTGTAGCATCAAATATAAAAAAGTTATGGCCGATAAACCGATAATTGACACCAAAATCACGTCTTTTGATCTGTTTTTTGTATTTTCCGGGAAAACGATAAGAGATAGTGAAAAACTTCCAATGGGCCGTTTGTCGGGCTTGAAATTCTCTACAACTTTGCAATTTGAATCATCTTTGTAGCATCAAATATAAAAAAGTTATGCCCGAAAAACCGATAATTGACACCAAAATCACGTCTTTTGATCTGTTTTTTGTATTTTCCGAGAAAACGATAAGAGATAGTGAAAAACTTCCAATGGGCCGTTTGTCGGGCTTGAAATTCTCTACAACTTTGCAATTTGAATCATCTTTGTAGCATCAGATATAAAAAAGTTATGCCCGAAAAACCGATAATTGACACCAAAATCACGTCTTTTGATCTGTTTTTTGTATTTTCCGGGAAAACGATAAGAGATAGTGAAAAACTTCCAATGGGCCGTTTGTCGGGCTTGAAATTCTCTACAACTTTTCAATTTGAATCATCTTTGTAGCATCAAATATAAAAAAGTTATGCCCGAAAAACCTGTAATTGACACCAAAATCACGTCTTTTGATCTGTTTTTTTGTATTTTCCGGGAAAACGATAAGAGATAGTGAAAAACTTCCAATGGCCCGTTTGTCGGGCGTGAAATTCTCTACAACTTTGCAATTTGAATCATCTTTGTAGCATCAAATATAAAAAAGTTATGCCCGAAAAACCGATAATTGACACCAAAATCACGTCTTTTGATCTGTTTTTTGTATTTTACGGGAAAACAATAAGAGCTACTGAAAAACTTCCAATGGGCCGTTTGTCGGGCGTGAAATTCTCTACAACTTTGCAATTTGAATCATCTTTGTAGCATCAAATATAAAAAAGTTACGTCTTTTGATCTGTTTTTTGTATTTTCCGGGAAAACGATAAGAGATAGTGAAAAACTTCCAATGGGCCGTTTGTCGGGCGTGAAATTCTCTACAACTTTGCAATTTGAATCATCTTTGTAGCATCAAATATAAAAAAGTTATGCCCGATACACGGATAATTGACACCAAAATCACGTCTTTTGATCTGTTTTTTGTATTTTCCGGGAAAACGATAAGAGATAGTGAAAAACTTCCAATGGGCCGTTTGTCGGGCTTGAAATTCTATACAACTTTGCAATTTGAATCATCTCTGTAGCATCAAATATAAAAAAGTTATGCCCGAAAAACCGATAATTGACACCAAAATCACGTCTTTTGATCTGTTTTTTGTATTTTCCGGGAAAACGATAAGAGATAGTGAAAAACTTCCAATGGGTCGTTTGTCGGGCGTGAAATTCTCTACAACTTTGCAATTTGAATCATCTTTGTAGCATCAAATATAAAAAAGTTATGCCCGAAAAACCTGTAATTGACACCAAAATCATGTCTTTTGGTCAGTTTTTTGTATATTCCGGGAAAACGATAAGAGATAGTGAAAAACTTCCAATGGGTCGTTTGTATGGCGTGAAATTCTCTACAACTTTGCAATTTGAATCATCTTTGTAGCATCAAATATAAAAATGTTATGCCCGAAAAACCGATAATTGACACCAAAATCACGTCTTTTGATCTGTTTTTTGTATTTTCCGGGAAAACGATAAGAGCTACTGAAAAACTTCCAATGGGCCGTTTGTCGGGCGTGAAATTCTCTACAACTTTGCAATTTGAATCATCTTTGTAGCATCAAATATAAATAAGTTATGCCCGAAAAACCGATAATTGACACCAAAATCACGTCTTTTGATCTGTTTTTTGTATTTTCCGGGAAAACGATAAGAGATAGTGAAAAACTTCCAATGGGTCGTTTGTCGGGCGTGAAATTCTCTACAACTTTGCAATTTGAATCATCTTTGTAGCATCAAATATAAAAAAGTTATGCCCGAAAAACCGATAATTGACACCAAAATCACGTCTTTTGATCTGTTTCTTGTATTTTCCGGGAAAACGATAAGAGATAGTGAAAAACTTCCAATGGGTCGTTTGTCGGGCGTGAAATTCTCTACAACTTTGCAATTTGAATCATCTTTGTAGCATCAAATATAAAAAAGTTATGCCCGAAAAACCGATAATTGACACCAAAATCACATCTTTTGATCTGTTTTTTGTATTTTCTCTACAACTTTGCAATTTGAATCATCTTTGAAGCATCAAATATAAAAAAGTTATGCCCGAAAAACCGATAATTGACACCAAAATCACGTCTTTTGATCTGTTTTTTTGTATTTTCCGGGAAAACGATAAGAGATAGTGAAAAACTTCCAATGGGTCGTTTGTCGGGCGTGAAATTCTCTACAACTTTGCAATTTGAATCATCTTTGTAGCATCAAATATCAAAAAGTTATGGCCGAAAAACCGATAATTGACACCAAAATCACGTCTTTTGATCTGTTTTTTGTATTTTCCGGGAAAACGATAAGAGATAGTGAAAAACTTCCAATGGGCCGTTTGTCGGGCGTAAAATTCTCTACAACTTTGCAATTTGAATCATCTTTGTAGCATCAAATATAAAAAAGTTATGCCCGATAAACCGATAATTGACACCAAAATCACGTCTTTTGATCTGTTTTTTGTATTTTCCGGGAAAACGATAAAAGATAGTGAAAAACTTCCAATGGGCCGTTTGTCGGGCGTGAAATTCTCTACAACTTTGCAATTTGAATCATGTTTGTAGCATCAAATATAAAAAAGTTATGCCCGAAAAACCGATAATTGACACCAAAATCACGTCTTTTGATCTGTTTTTTGTATTTTCCGGGAAAACGTTAAGAGATAGTGAAAAACTTCCAATGGGCCATTTGTCGGGCTTGAAATTCTCTACAACTTTGCAATTTGAATCATCTTTGTAGCATCAAATATAAAAAAGTTATGCCCGAAAAACCGATAATTGACACCAAAATCACGTCTTTTGATCTGTTTTTTGTATTTTCCGGGAAAACGATAAAAGATAGTGAAAAACTTCCAATGGGTCGTTTGTCGGGCGTGAAATTCTCTACAACTTTGCAATTTGAATCATCTTTTAGCATCAAATATAAAAAAGTTATGCCCGAAAAACCGATAATTGACACCAAAATCACGTCTTTTGATCTGTTTTTTGTATTTGCCGGGAAAACGATAAGAGATAGTGAAAAACTTCCAATGGGCCGTTTGTCGGGCTTGAAATTCTCTACAATTTTGCAATTTGAATCATCTTTGTAGCATCAAATATAAAAAAGTTATGCCCGAAAAACCGATAATTGACACCAAAATTACGTCTTTTGATCTGTTTTTTGTATTTTCCGGGAAAACGATAAGAGCTAGTGATAAACTTCCAATGGGCCGTTTGTCGGGCGTGAAATTCTCTACAACTTTGCAATTTGAATCATCTTTGTAGCATCAAATATAAAAAAGTTATGCCCGAAAAATCTGTAATTGACACCAAAATCACGTCTTTTTATCAGTTTTTTGTATTTTCCGGGAAAACGATAAGAGATAGTGAAAAACTTCCAATGGGCCATTTGTCGGGCTTGAAATTCTCTACAACTTTGCAATTTGAATCATCTTTGTAGCATCAAATATAAAAAAGTTATGCCCGAAAAACCTGTAATTGACACCAAAATCACGTCTTTTTATCAGTTTTTTGTATTTTCCCGGAAAACGATAAGAGATACTGAAAAACTTCCAATGGGCCGTTTGTCGGGCTTGAAATTCTCTACAACTTTGCAATTTGAATCATCTTTGTAGCATCAAATATAAAAAAGTTATGCCCGAAAAACCTGTAATTGACACCAAAATCACGTCTTTTTATCAGTTCTTTGTATTTTCCGGGAAACGATAAGAGATAGTGAAAAACTTCCAATGGGCCGTTTGTCGGGCGTGAAATTGTCTACAATTTTGCAATTTGAATCATCTTTGTAGCATCAAATATAAAAAAGTTATGCCCGAAAAACCTGTAATTGACACCAAAATTACGTCTTTTTATCAGTTTTTTGTATTTTCCGGGAAAACGATAAGAGATAGTGAAAAACTTCCAATGGGCCGTTTGTCGGGCGTGAAATTGTCTACAATTTTGCAATTTGAATCATCTTTGTAGCATCAAATATAAAAAAGTTATGCCCGAAAAACCTGTAATTGACACCAAAATTACGTCTTTTTATCAGTTTTTGTATTTTCCGGGAAAACGATAAGAGATAGTGAAAAACTTCCAATGGGCCGTTTGTCGGGCTTGAAATTCTATACAACTTTGCAATTTGAATCATCTATGTAGCATCAAATATAAAAAAGTTATGCCCGATACACGGATAATTGACACCAAAATCACGTCTTTTTATCAGTTTTTTGTATTTTCCGGGAAAACGATAAGAGATAGTGAAAAACTTCCAATGGGCCGTTTGTCGGGCTTGAACTTCTATACAACTTTGCAATTTGAATCATCTATGTAGCATCAAATATAAAAAAGTTATGCCCGAAAAAACGATAATTGACACCAAAATCACGTCTTTTGATCTGTTTTTTGTATTTTCCGGGAAAACAATAAGAGCTACTGAAAAACTTCCAATGGGCCGTTTGTCGGGCGTGAAATTTTCTACAACTTTGCAATTTGAATCATCTTTGTAGCATCAAATATAAAAAAGTTATGCCCGAAAAACCGATAATTGACACCAAAATCACGTCTTTTGATCTGTTTTTTGTATTTTCCGGGAAAACGATAAGAGATAGTGAAAAACTTCCAATGGGCCGTTTGTCGGGCTTGAAATTCTATACAACTTTGCAATTTGAATCATCTTTGTAGCATCAAATATAAAAAAGTTATGCCCGAAAAACCTGTAATTGACACCAAAATCACGTCTTTTTATCAGTTCATTGTATTTTCCGGGAAAACGATAAGAGATAGTGAAAAACTTCCAATGGGCCGTTTGTCGGGCGTGAAATTGTCTACAATTTTGCAATTTGAATCATCTTTGTAGCATCAAATATAAAAAAGTTATGCCCGAAAAACCGATAATTGACACCAAAATCACGTCTTTTGATCTGTTTTTTGTATTTTCCGGGAAAACGATAAGAGATAGTGAAAAACTTCCAATGGGTCGTTTGTCGGGCGTGAAATTCTCTACAACTTTGCAATTTGAATCATCTTTGTAGCATCAAATATAAAAAAGTTATGCCCGAAAAACCGATAATTGACACCAAAATCACATCTTTTGATCTGTTTTTTGTATTTTCCGGGAAAACGATAAGAGATAGTGAAAAACTTCCAATGGGTCGTTTGTCGGGCGTGAAATTCTCTACAACTTTGCAATTTGAATCATCTTTGTAGCATCAAATATAAAAAAGTTATGCCCGAAAAACCGATAATTGACACCAAAATCACGTCTTTTGATCTGTTTTTTGTATTTTCCGGGAAAACGATAAGAGATAGTGAAAAACTTCCAATAGGTCGTTTGTCGGGCGTGAAATTCTCTACAACTTTGCAATTTGAATCATCTTTGTAGCATCAAATATAAAAAAGTTATGCCCGAAAAACCTGTAATTGACACCAAAATCACGTCTTTTGATCAGTTTTTTGTATTTTCCGGGAAAACGATAAGAGATAGTGAAAAACTTCCAATGGGCCGTTTGTCGGGCTTGAAATTCTCTACAACTTTGCAATTTGAATCATCTTTGAAGCATCAAATATAAAAAAGTTATGCCCGAAAAACCTGTAATTGACACCAAAATCACGTCTTTTGATCAGTTTTTTGTATTTTCCGGGAAAACGATAAGAGATAGTGAAAAACTTCCAATGGGCCGTTTGTCGGGCTTGAAATTCTCTACAACTTTGCAATTTGAATCATCTTTGTAGCATCAAATATAAAAAAGTTATGCCCGAAAAACCTGTAATTGACACCAAAATCACGTCTTTTGATCAGTTTTTTGTATTTTCCGGGAAAACGATAAGAGATAGTGAAAAACTTCCAATGGGTCGTTTGTCGGGCGTGAAATTCTCTACAACTTTGCAATTTGAATCATCTTTGTAGCATCAAATATAAAAAAGTTATGCCCGAAAAACCGATAATTGACACCAAAATCACGTCTTTTGATCTGTTTTTTGTATTTTCCGGGAAAACGATAAGAGATAGTGAAAAACTTCCAATGGGTCGTTTGTCGGGCGTGAAATTCTCTACAACTTTGCAATTTGAATCATCTTTGTAGCATCAAATATCAAAAAGTTATGGCCGAAAAACCGATAATTGACACCAAAATCACGTCTTTTGATCTGTTTTTTGTATTTTCCGGGAAAACGATAAGAGATAGTGAAAAACTTCCAATGGGTCGTTTGTCGGGCGTGAAATTCTCTACAACTTTGCAATTTGAATCATCTTTGTAGCATCAAATATAAAAAAGTTATGCCCGAAAAACCGATAATTGACACCAAAATCACGTCTTTTGATCTGTTTTTTGTATTTTCCGGGAAAACGATAAGAGATAGTGAAAAACTTCCAATGGGTCGTTTGTCGGGCGTGAAATTCTCTACAACTTTGCAATTTGAATCATCTTTGTAGCATCAAATATCAAAAAGTTATGGCCGAAAAACCGATAATTGACACCAAAATCACGTCTTTTGATCTGTTTTTTGTATTTTCCGGGAAAACGATAAGAGATAGTGAAAAACTTCCAATGGGTCGTTTGTCGGGCGTGAAATTCTCTACAACTTTGCAATTTGAATCATCTTTGTAGCATCAAATATAAAAAAGTTATGCCCGATAAACCGATAATTGACACCAAAATCACGTCTTTTGATCTGTTTTTTGTATTTTCCGGGAAAACGATAAAAGATAGTGAAAAACTTCCAATGGGCCGTTTGTCGGGCGTGAAATTCTCTACAACTTTGCAATTTGAATCATGTTTGTAGCATCAAATATAAAAAAGTTATGCCCGAAAAACCGATAATTGACACCAAAATCACGTCTTTTGATCTGTTTTTTGTATTTTCCGGGAAAACGTTAAGAGATAGTGAAAAACTTCCAATGGGCCATTTGTCGGGCTTGAAATTCTCTACAACTTTGCAATTTGAATCATCTTTGTAGCATCAAATATAAAAAAGTTATGGCCGAAAAACCGATAATTGACACCAAAATCGCGTCTTTTGATCTGTTTTTTGTATTTTCCGGGAAAACGATAAGAGATATTGAAAAAATTCCAATGGGCCGTTTGTCGGGCTTGAAATTCTCTACAACTTTGCAATTTGAATCATCTTTGTAGCATCAAATATAAAAAAGTTATGCCCGAAAAACCGATAATTGACACCAAAATCACGTCTTTTGATCTGTTTTTTGTATTTTCCGGGAAAACGATAAGAGATATTGAAAAACTTCGAATGGGCCGTTTGTCGGGCTTGAAATTCTCTACAACTTTGCAATTTGCATCATCTTTGTAGCATCAAATATAAAAAAGTTATGCCCGAAAAACCTGTAATTGACACCAAAATCACGTCTTTTGATCAGTTTTTTGTATTTTCCGGGAAAACGATAAGAGATATTGAAAAAATTCCAATGGGCCGTTTGTCGGGCTTGAAATTCTCTACAACTTTGCAATTTGCATCATCTTTGTAGCATCAAATATAAAAACGTTATGCCCGAAAAACCTGTAATTGACACCAAAATCACGTCTTTTGGTCAGTTTTTTGTATTTTCTCTACAACTTTGCAATTTGAATCATCTTTATAGCATCAAATATAAAAAAGTTATGCCCGAAAAACCTGTAATTGACACCAAAATCAGGTCTTTTTATCAGTTTTTTGTATTTTCCGGGAAAACGATAAGAGATAGTGAAAAACTTCCAATGGGCCGTTTGTCGGGCTTGAAATTTTCTACAACTTTGCAATTTGAATCATCTTTGTAGCATCAAATATAAAAAAGTTATGCCCGAAAAACCGATAATTGACACCAAAATCACGTCTTTTGATCTGTTTTTTGTTTTTTCCGGGAAAACGATAAGAGATAGTGAAAAACTTCCAATGGGCCGTTTGTCGGGCTTGAAATTCTCTACAACTTTGCAATTTGAATCATCTTTGTAGCATCAAATATAAAAAAGTTATGCCCGAAAAACCTGTAATTGACACCAAAATCACGTCTTTTTATCAGTTCTTTGTATTTTCCGGGAAAACGATAAGAGATAGTGAAAAACTTCCAATGGGCCGTTTGTCGGGCGTGAAATTGTCTACAATTTTGCAATTTGAATCATCTTTGTAGCATCAAATATAAAAAAGTTATGCCCGAAAAACCTGTAATTGACACCAAAATTACGTCTTTTTATCAGTTTTTTGTATTTTCCGGGAAAACGATAAGAGATAGTGAAAAACTTCCAATGGGCCGTTTGTCGGGCTTGAAATTCTATACAACTTTGCAATTTGAATCATCTATGTAGCATCAAATATAAAAAAGTTATGCCCGAAAAACCGATAATTGACACCAAAATCACGTCTTTTGATCTGTTTTTTGTATTTTCCGGGAAAACGATAAGAGATAGTGAAAAACTTCCAATGGGTCGTTTGTCGGGCGTGAAATTCTCTACAACTTTGCAATTTGAATCATCTTTGTAGCATCAAATATAAAAAAGTTATGCCCGAAAAACCGATAATTGACACCAAAATCACGTCTTTTGATCTGTTTTTTGTATTTTCCGGGAAAACGATAAGAGATATTGAAAAAATTCCAATGGGCCGTTTGTCGGGCTTGAAATTCTCTACAACTTTGCAATTTGCATCATCTTTGTAGCATCAAATATAAAAAAGTTATGCCCGAAAAACCTGTAATTGACACCAAAATCACGTGTTTTGGTCAGTTTTTTGTATTTTCTCTACAACTTTGCAATTTGAATCATCTTTATAGCATCAAATATAAAAAAGTTATGCCCGAAAAACCTGTAATTGACACCAAAATCACGTCTTTTGGTCAGTTTTTTGTATTTTCCGGGAAAACGATAAGAGATAGTGAAAAATTTCCAAATGGGCCGTTTGTCGGGCTTGAAATTCTCTACAACTTTGCAATTTGAATCATCCTTGTAGCATCAAATATAAAAAAGTTATGCCGGAAAAACCGATAATTGACACCAAAATCACGTCTTTTGATCAGTTTTTTTAATTTTCCGGGAAAACGATAAGAGATAGTGAAAAACTTCCAATGGGCCGTTTGTCGGGCGTGAAATTCTCTACATCTTTGCAATTTGAATCATCTTTGTAGCATTAAATATAAAAAAGTTATGCCCGAAAAACCGATAATTGACACCAAAATCACGTCTTTTGATCTGTTTTTTGTATTTTCCGGGAAAACGATAAGAGATAGTGAAAAACTTCCAATGGGCCGTTTGTCGGGCTTGAAATTCTCTACAACTATGCAATTTGAATCATCTTTGTAGCATCAAATATAAAAAAGTTATGCCCGAAAAACCTGTAATTGACACCAAAATCACGTCTTTTTATCAGTTTTTTGTATTTTCCGGGAAAACGATAAGAGATACTGAAAAACTTCCAATGGGCCGTTTGTCGGGCTTGAAATTCTCTACAACTTTGCAATTTGAATCATCTTTGTAGCATCAAATATAAAAAAGTTATGCCCGAAAAACCTGTAATTGACACCAAAATCACGTCTTTTTATCAGTTTTTTGTATTTTCCGGGAAAACGATAAGAGATACTGAAAAACTTCCAATGGGCCGTTTGTCGGGCTTGAAATTCTCTACAACTTTGCAATTTGAATCATCTTTGTAGCATCAAATATAAAAAAGTTATGCCCGAAAAACCTGTAATTGACACCAAAATCACGTCTTTTTATAAGTTTTTTGCATTTTCCGGGCAACCGATAAGAGATACTGAAAAACTTCCAATGGGCCGTTTGTCGGGCGTGAAATTCTCTACAACTTTGCAATTTGAATCATCTTTGTAGCATCAAATATAAAAAAGTTATGCCCGAAAAACCGATAATTGACACCAAAATCACGTCTTTTGATCTGTTTTTTGTATTTTCCGGGAAAACTATAAGAGATAGTGAAAAACTTCCAATGGGCCATTTGTCGGGCTTGAAATTCTCTACAACTTTGCAATTTGAATCATCTTTGTAGCATCAAATATAAAAAAGTTATGCCCGAAAAACCGATAATTGACACCAAAATCACGTCTTTTGATCTGTTTTTTGTATTTTCCGGGAAAACGATAAGAGATAGTGAAAAACTTCCAATGGGCCGTTTGTCGGGCTTGAAATTCTCTACAACTATGCAATTTGAATCATCTTTGTAGCATCAAATATAAAAAAGTTAATAAGAATATCCTAATAGAGAATCATGATACAAGAAAACTAAATGATCTACATAAAATATAATCAATGACTATAGTTAAGCCTTTATATAACTGAACATAGATGAAACTATTTGTGCTACCTAGTATTAAATATTGTAATAGAAGGCGCTTTTGTTTAGCATGATTTATCATTGTTAGTCGCCCCCGTGGGGTGCAGTATCGTTCAGGTATTGCGGTCGTGCGCCGCCGGTTTTAAGGGCCGAGGTAGATTTTTGCGCATAGGGAGCGGCAAATAGAATAAGAAACAATATGCCCATACCATCCCAGAGTGATAAACGAAAGGCACTATAATTTTCCCAATGATTATAAACTAGACTTTCGTATTTTAAAAATGTGTTTAAAAATGACATCTAGAACAAACAGCATATGGTTATAAAATAATAAGAAAATGTATGTTTTACTAAAAAATTATTGCAATTTAATTTTCACGTCCAATTAAAAACTAACACGTCGCTAAACTAACTCCATAGGTTCCTCTGCACTCAAAGTCCTGATGTATTAGGACTACCTCTCGTGCCTTGCGGTAGAGTAACATATTTGGGTCGGCCAGGTAGATAAAACTAACAACAACTATACGCATGCCAATTATTTTTTTTGTTTTAATTTAACTAATTGCGTTTGGTTTTTTTTGTTCTGTTTTGTTTTGTTCCATGTGTGTGTGTGCTTGCTAATTTATTTTCGCGCCACCGCGTTCCACTTTGGCATAAACAGACCGGACGGCCAGTCGCCGGACACATCGGGCTCCAAATGGCCCCTGAAACCGGGCGTGCTCGTCCACGTTAACAAAATGCGCACCCTGAACATGGGCCAATTGTCCCCCATGTCGCTCAGCGCCAAACAATACAAGACGACCTCGGTGGCGGCGCAAAAAGCCAGACACCGGACGCCTTTTAAAGGCGGCAAAAATAAAGTTTATGCCAGATTAGAGCGGTTTAAGGAGTTGCTCGGATTCAGAGATCGGGATTCGCTGCCGTTTGGTGTGTATCGCGGATCAGCCGGAGGTATGGTTTTATATGCATTTATGCGCGTGCTGCAAAGGTTGGTTTATATGGCAATAAAATAAGAAATAAGACAAAAGATGTTATGCTCAAACTTGACTTCACTCGAATTTATCATATTGTTGTTGAAAAAATCATGCTGGTGACACAAATATCATTAAATACTAATTAGAATCGAATGATTTCTTGTATCTCCAATAATCTATTGATAGTTGGATGCTTTTCGGCAGAAAGGAACCAATCCACCTAATATTAAAGTTGAGAAAACAGATTTATATAAAGGTCGTTTTAGACAAGACAATTTCTTGACTAAAAAGTTAGTCAAGATGCGAGGCAATCTAAATTGTCTCAAGTTACCCTATACTTATCTGTAATGGAAAATATCCGCCTAACATTAATTATTTTTTTCTTATATTATTGCCGATTTTATTTCATTATAAACCGACCTTAAAACTACGCAAAACATTTTTTATTTGTTTTAATTTTGTTTCGTGTTTGATTTCTAAGTCTGTTTGTGTTTTGCATGCATTTAGTTGTGACGTTTAAAAAGTTTAAAGACTCCTCAAGTCCGACGCAAACGGAAGTCGTTGCCGTTTCGAGGAAAAGAAAGAAACCGGGACTCTGTAAGTGCTTCCAAGTTTTATTTCACTCACTTAACCTTTTTTAGGTTCAATTTTTTATGCACCCATTTCATTTAATTTGCGATTCATTAAAAAAGTTGCATATAATTGTGGGGGATGTTTGTTTGAATTGATGTTTATTGTTATCTGTTACAGCACCGAACCAGTCCTCTACAGCAGATAAGGGGGGATTGGGGGCTGCTCCACCGGGTGGCGGTTCAGCAGACCCCCTTACTGACCCCGACAAGGGTTTCTACGAAAATCTCCCCTTCCACGGTATGCAGAACCCACCAAATAAAGTAAGTTGCAATTAGTTTTAAGGGCTTTGCATGGTGTTTATGTTATTGTTGTGTTTATTTTGTAGCCGATTTCTATAATTTCGCCAATAATTCAGCCGCATTACACGTCGTCAACGAAATCACTCATTTCAACTAATACGAGTTCCAGCAAGTTCAATTCGGTTAACGAGAAGAAAATCCAACGCAACCAATCATTTCACGGATTCCAAACTTACCAACTCCAGCCGAACCCATTTGGATTCAATCAGTGGCAATTTTACCCGCACATGCAATTCTCAAATCCGAATCTGCAATTTATTCCATCCATATTTTACAATCTGCCGCGCAGTTTTAGTCAGCACACCGGCAGTAACACCGTCGGCGCCATCCGCACTAATCCCCAAATAAATCCGTTTAATTATTACAACAGAGTACAGAGTTTCGGTAATTTACAGAACCCATTTGGTAGTGTCGGTGGGAATCCTTTTATGATATCTAATCCGTTTAATCAACAACAGCAACGACCGCGCGTCGTCGGCAGGAGCGAGCACAAACTCGATATAAGACGCACCGCTTCAGGTATAAACCTCTCAGAAACACGCGAATGCGCTCAGCACAAAACGAAACAGAGTAAAGATGATAGAAAACGCTTCAATTCCCTAGAGATGAAAAAGCACAAATGCTACTCGCCCACGTTTTACTCGATGCGCTGCAAGAAACATGCGAAACGCCGTCCAGTTATTTACACCCTCACTAAACGTCCTAAAAATGAAAAATCCCAAAACACCGTCAATGATGTTAATGAACAATATCAGGACCTTACGGATAGCATACAGATATTCGAACAAAATTCTGAAAATGCCTGTACTGAAACCAACACACCTAAACCTGCACCGCGTTGTTCGAAACATCAGGAAACAATTTATGAAAACGTTTCAAAATCAATCAACACAACACCAGAATCCAATAGTAGCTCTATAAATGCCACACCAGAAATATCCGTAATTAAAGCTGTTGTCCATGATATAAACACACCAGTTATCAGTAAAGTCACTCCTAAAACAGTTAAAATCACACCAACTGTTAAAGTTAGTCCGAATTTTATTAAACCTAAAACTGAAAGCCCTAAAGGCGCTTTATACATGCAATTGCAGGCTAAAATTAAACCTGTACGTGCGGACACGTCGTTGACACTAAATAGTTGTACTCTCGTCAAAAAGGCTCTAAGCCAAACCTCGTTGAACCAAAGCAACACGTCCCTCAATAAAATTGAGCCCCCTAAAGCCCAAAGCGAAAACCAAAGAAAATTCGATAGTCCTAAATCCAAAGCGAAATCTTCTAGTTCGAATAGTTTGAATAAGATTGATACTAGCGTTAAGAGTTCCTTGAACCAAAGTTTACCCGTTCCTCTTGTTGAAAAGAAGGTTGGTGAGAAATTGAAGGAACAATCGCAGGTTGTTCCGCAAATGCCTTTGCTGGACACGCAGAATAAATGGAATATTAATAATACTAATAATAAGGTTTGTTTTTATATTGCTTTTTTATGGTAGTTAGTGTGTAGATTTAGTATATAGTCGTTATTGAATTATCAGGATATAATTATGATGTTGTTAATTAGAAAATACAACGTTTTCAAAAATAATATATATATAAAAAGACATTTATTATGCATAGCCATCATAAAAATCAAACATCTATCTTCTACGATCTCTTCTATATCAGCACCGCTCTAGGTGTCGATCTTTCGAGTCCTAGCAAACTTTTCATGAACAATCCTTGCTCTCTATCTATTACATCCCATTCTCATACTCCCCTCGACTCCATACAATAATATTGGTATTACAAACGCAACCCAGATATTACACGCCGTGTAAATCATTTGTTCTGTCGATATTAATATGAGAAATGAACAAGTTTAACTTCTTTCAAAGAGAATTTAAAGACGCAATCCTTTCCCACGTTAGATTTTCTAGCTACAGCCTCTGGATAGTTCTGGATAGTTATAGCTACAGCCTCACTTTGTATTTTGTTTTCAAATAAATCTGACAGTTGCAACTAAATTAATTTTTTGTCGTTACTAATGTGAGGAATTAAACTAGTTTAGATGTGTTTCAAAGAGAATTAAATAGGGAATCTGAATTTTCAAACCGCCATCCATTACCACGTCAAGTTTCGTAATAACAGCCCCACGTTTGGTATTGTTTTTAAAGAAATCTGATAATTGCTAGCAAATCCATTTTTTCAGTCGTTACTTGTGTAAGGAAAAGAACAAGTTAGCATTTGTTTTAAAGAAAATTGACAGAGGAAACTGAATTTTCAAACTATAATCATTTGGCATGTCAGATTTTGTAGTTGCAGCCGTAATTTGTGTTTCGTTTTCAAACAAATCTGACAGATGCAAGTAAATACATTTTTCAATCGTTACTAATGTGTGAAATTGAACAAGTTTAAACTAGTATGAAAGATAATTTAATTGGCAATCTGAAGATTTTAATCAGAAAATTTTCCACGTCAAGTTTCGTAGTTATAGCCCTCTTTGTGTTTTGTAGTTAAGGAAATAGACAGTTAGTGGTAAATCCATTTCTCCGTCGGTAATAACGTAAAGAATAAAACAAGTTTCAACTTGTTTCAAACTAAATTTAATGGAAAAACTGAATTTTCAAACCAATTTTGTTTACCACTTCAAGTTTTATAGTTACAACCCCAAGTTGATTTGTTTTTAAATAAATCTGATACTTGCAAGTAAACCCATTTTTCTGTCTTTATTAATGTATCAAATCGAGCAAGTTTGCACTTGTTTTAAAAATAAATTAATGAGGAAACCGAAATTTATAACCGCCATATTTGATCTAGTCTAGTTTCGTAGTTACAGTCCCCATTTGTGTTTTGTTTGTAAAGAAGAAATGATAATTGGTATTTAGTACATTGTTCTGCCGTTATTAATATGAGAACTCGAACAAGTTTAGACTTGTTTCAAAGATAAATTCATGGGGAAACCGAAATTTACAACCACCATATTTGATCTAGTCTAGTTTCGTAGTTACAGTCCCACTTGTGTTTTTTTTTGTAAATAAGAAATGATAATTGCCACTAAATCCCGTGTTCTGTTGTTATTAATATGAGAAATCGAACAAGTTTAGACTTGTTTCAAAGATAAATTCATGGGGAAATCGAATTATACAACGATCATTTTCACATTATCAAATTGCGTAGTTAAAGTCCCATTTTATTCTAAACAAATCTGATAGTTGCTAGTAAATTAATTTTCCTGTCGAAATTAATGTAAGAAATTGAACAAGTTTAGACTTGATTCATAAAAGAATTTAAAGAGGAAACATAATTTTCAAACCGAAATCCTCTGCCGTGTCAGTTACAGCCGCACTTTGTGTTTTATTATCTAATAAATCTGACAATTGCAATTAAATTATTTAAATTATTGTATCATAATGCATTGTTAGTTGTCTAGGTCTGTGTTTGAATATATTGTTATATTATTTATACATACTTATATATTATACCTATACTTATTTCCTGTAATTGGAAATTCTTTCTGTTGGACAATAAAGGCTTATTATTACTATATCCATTTTTCTATGGTTACTAATGCGAAGAATTTAATAAATTTAGACTTGTTTCAAAGAGAATTAAATAGGGAATCTGAATTTTCAAACCACCATTTAAACCATTTTTTGTTTCATAGTAATAGTCACAGTTTTTGTTTTGTTTTTAAAGAAATCTGATAGATGCAATTAAATTATTTTTTTCTGCTGTTAATAATGTAAGAAATTGAACAAGTTTAGACTTGTTGCAAAGAGAATTTAAGTGGAAATCTTAATTTTCTAACTAAACATTTTTTACAACGTCAAGGTTTGTAGTTACAGCCCCACTCTCCGTTGTATTTAAAGAAAAATATAACACTTGCTAGTAAAGCCATATTTCCATCATTACTAACGCAAGAAATAGAACACGTTTAGAGTTATTTTAAAGACAATTTAATTGGCCATCTGAATTTTCAAATCATAATTTTGTATTACGTCAAGTTTTGTAAGTATCCAACTTCGTGTTTTGTTCTTAATGAAATAAAACTTTTGCCAGTAAAATCATATTTGCGTTATTAATAACGAGAAAAATCGAACAATTTTGCACTTGTTTCAAGGAGAATTTAAAGGGTAAATTAAATATTCAAACCGAAATCCTCTGCCATGGCAGATTTTGTCGTCACAGCCGTGATTTTATTTCAAACAAATCTGAGAGTTGCAAAGACATCCAGTTTTCTATAGTTACAATGTGGGAAGTCGAACAAGTTTAAACTTGTTTTAAAGAGAATTTAATTAGAAACCAGAATAATTTTCAACCCACAATTTCTTATCACGTCATATTTTGTAGTTACAGTTCTTCTTTGTATTTTGTAGATAAAGAAATCTTACAGTTGTCAGTAAATCCAATTTTTGTCATTAATAATTTGAGGAATTGAACTAGTTTCGAGTTGTTACAAAATAAATTTAATGCGGAAACAGAATTTATCAACAGCAATCATGTGACACATCAGATTTTGTAGTTACAGCTCTATTTTTGGTTTCGTTTTTTAAAAAAATCTGTCAGTTTCTACTAAATTAATTTTTCTGTCGTTACTAATGTGAGAAATGGAACAAGTATGGACTTGTTTCAATGAGAATTTAATTAGCAATCTTAATTTTCAAACCATATTTTTTCACCAGGTCAGATTTTGTAGTTACAGCTCTATTTTTGGTTTAATTTTTAAAGGAATCTTACAATTGCTACTAAATTAATTTTTCTGTCGTTACTAATACGAAAAATGGAACAAGTTTAGATTTATTTCAAAGAGAATTTAATTAGCAATCTTAATTATCAAGCCATATTTTTTTTACCACGTCAGATTTTGTAGTTACAGTTCTATTTTTGGTTTAATTTTTTTAAAAATATGACAGTTGCTACTAAATTAATTTTTCTGTCGTTACTAATGTGAGAAATGGAACAAGTTTGGTGTTGTTTTAAAGAGAATTTAATTAGCAATCTTAATTTTCAAACCATATTTTTTCACCACGTCAGATTTTGTAGTTACAGCTCTATTTTTGGTTTAATTTTTAAAGAAATCTGACAGTTGCTACTAAATTAATTTTTCTGTCGTTACTAATGTGAGAAATGGAACAAGTTTAGATTTATTTCAAAGATAATTTAATTAGCAATCTTAATTTTCAAACCATATTTTTTCACCACGTCAGATTTTGTAGTTACAGCTCTATTTTTGGTTTAATTTTTAAACTAATCTGACAGTTGCTACTAAATTCATTGTTCTGTCGTTACTAATATGAGAAATTGAACAAGTTTAGATTTATTTCAAAGAGAATTTAATTAGCAATCTTAATTATCAAGCCATATTTTTTTACCACGTCAGATTTTGTAGTTACAGTTCTATTTTTGGTTTAATTTTTTAAAAAATATGACAGTTGCTACTATATTCATGTTTCTATCGTTAATAATATGAGAAATGGAACAAGTTTGGACTTGTTTCAAAGAGAATTTAATTAGCAATCTTAACTTTCAAACCTTATTTTTTACCATGTCAGATTTTGTAGTAACAGCTCTATTTTTGGTTTAATTTTTAAAGTAATCTGACAGTTGCTACTAAATTCATTTTTCTATCGTTACTAATGTGAGAAATGGAACAAGTTTGCACTTGTTTCAAAGAGAATTTAATTAGCACTATTAATTTTCAAGCTATATTTTTTTACCACATCAGATTTTGTCGTTACAGCTATATTTTTGATTTAATTTTTAAAGAAATCTGACAGTTTCTATTAAATTAATTTTTCTGTCATTACTAATGTAAGAAATGGAACAAATTTGGACTTGTTTCAAAGAGAATTTAATTAGAAATCTTTTTTGACACCATATTTTTCTACCACGTCAGCTTTTGTAGTTACAGCTCTATTTTTGGTTTAATTTTTAAACTAATCTGACAGTTGCTACTAAATTCAGTTTTCTGTCGTTACTAATGTGAAAAATGGAACAAGTTTAGATTTGTTTCAAAGAGAATTTAATTAGCAATCTTAATTTTCAAACCATATTTTTTCACCACGTCAGATTTTGTAGTTATAGCTCTATTTTTGGTTTAATTTTTAAAGAAATCTGACAGTTGCTATTATATTAATTTTTCTGTCATTACTAATGTGAGAAATGGAACATGTTTAGACTTGTTTCAAAGAGAATTTAATTAGCAATCTTAATTTTCAAACTATATTTTTTACCACGTCAGATTTTGTAGTTACAGCTCTATTTTTGATTTCATTTTTAAAGAAATCTGACAGTTGCTACTAAATTCATTTTACTGATGTTACTAATGTGAGAAATGGAACAAGTTTGGACTTGTTTCAAAGAGAATTTAATTAGCAATCTTAACTTTCAAACCTTATTTTTTACCATGTCAGATTTTGTAGTAACAGCTCTATTTTTGGTTTAATTTTTAAAGTAATCTGACAGTTGCTACTAAATTCATTTTTCTATCGTTACTAATGTGAGAAATGGAACAAGTTTGCACTTGTTTCAAAGAGAATTTAATTAGCACTATTAATTTTCAAGCTATATTTTTTTACCACATCAGATTTTGTCGTTACAGCTATATTTTTGATTTAATTTTTAAAGAAATCTGACAGTTTCTATTAAATTAATTTTTCTGTCATTACTAATGTAAGAAATGGAACAAATTTGGACTTGTTTCAAAGAGAATTTAATTAGAAATCTTTTTTGACACCATATTTTTCTACCACGTCAGCTTTTGTAGTTACAGCTCTATTTTTGGTTTAATTTTTAAACTAATCTGACAGTTGCTACTAAATTCAGTTTTCTGTCGTTACTAATGTGAAAAATGGAACAAGTTTAGATTTGTTTCAAAGAGAATTTAATTAGCAATCTTAATTTTCAAACCATATTTTTTCACCACGTCAGATTTTGTAGTTATAGCTCTATTTTTGGTTTAATTTTTAAAGAAATCTGACAGTTGCTATTATATTAATTTTTCTGTCATTACTAATGTGAGAAATGGAACATGTTTAGACTTGTTTCAAAGAGAATTTAATTAGCAATCTTAATTTTCAAACTATATTTTTTACCACGTCAGATTTTGTAGTTACAGCTCTATTTTTGATTTCATTTTTAAAGAAATCTGACAGTTGCTACTAAATTCATTTTACTGATGTTACTAATGTGAGAAATGGAACAAGTTTGGACTTGTTTCAAAGAGAATTTAATTAGCAATCTTAATTTTAAAACCATATTTTTTTACCACGTCAGATTTTGTAGTTACAGCTCTATTTTTGGTTTCGTTTTTAAAGAAATCTGACAGTTGCTACTAAATTCATTTTTATGTCGTAATGTGAGAAATAGAACAAGTTTGGATTTGTTTCAAAGAGAATTTAATTAGCAATCTTAATTTTCGAACCATATTTTTTCACTACGTCACATTTTGTAGTTACAGCACTATTTTTGGCTTAATTTTTAAAGTAATCTGACAGTTGCTACTAAATTTATTTCTTTGTCGTTACTAATGTGAGAAATTGAACAAGTTTAGATTTGTTTTAAAGAGAATTTAATTAGCAATCAAATTTTGTAGTTACATTTCTATTTTTGGTTTAATTTTTAAAGTAATCTGACAGTTGCTACTAAATTCATTTTACTGTTGTTACTAATGTGAGAAATGGAACAAGTTTGGACTGTTTCAAAGAGTGTTTAATTAGAAATCTTAATTTTCAAACTATATTTTTTTACCACATCAGATTCTGTAGTTAGAGCTCTATTTTTCATTTCGTTTTTAAAGAAATCTGACAATTGCTAGTAAATCCATTTTTCTGTCAATGCTAACTCGGAAATAGAACAAGTTGTGACTTGTTTCAAAGAGAATTTAATAAGGAAACTCATTTTATAAACCGCAACCCTTTGTTATATCAGATTTTTTTTTTACAGCCGCACTTTGTGTTAGATTTTCAAACAAATCCGGCTTAATGGGCACCCCTGCCTTACTCCCACATACACTATAGATTTCTCCGCCACTCTTCCGGCACAACCTTCGCTCCATTCTACTATCCTATTGATCTAGATTTAATATATAGTTGTTATTGATTTTTAAAATTAATTTATGCAAATGAAATTGTGTCAATGTACGAACTTGTGTGTCATGAATAAGTTATTTTATCAGAAACATAAACATACTATGTTTCTGATAAAATAACTTATTCATAACACACAATTTCGTACATTGACACAATTAAAAAAGTAAAAAAATTGATTTAGAGTTTTAAAAAAATATTTTGTATGTATAACTAAACTAATTATACATTCAAAATATTTATAAACAAAAATACTCTAAATCGATTTGTTTTGAATAGCTACAAAATGAGATATTATAGGTTGATTTAGCAATAAAAAAAAGATGTGCATGATATTTTGATAACAATCGTTTTTTGTGTGTGTGTATGTATTACTAATCGTAACCATATTTCCAGAATTCATTTTATACACTAACAACCCCCCATCTAAAACAACTAACCGGCACAAGTTTGCATCACCAATACTCAGCAACGATACCACACCAAAAACACATGAAGCTGATCCCGCGGTCGCTCTTCCACGACCAACAAATCAGCAAAAGCAAATCGTTCTCATCGAAAAGCAAACCGAAGAAACACTTCCAAATCCCCCTGCAGAAATGCCACAGTTTCAAGTTCCAAACAGCGGAGAGCTACTTCCAGCCGATCAAAAACATCCACGAGGAAAACTTCATGCGAAACGGGTACATATCCGACCTGGGCCCCAACTACCCCGAAAGCAACAACTCCCGCCACCATCACCACCACAAGAAACCCAAGACCAACGGCCCACTCGTGCTACGCAGGCCGAGCGACTATCAAGAGAACGTACAGTTCCAGGAGAACATGCAGAACTCCGTGCAGCTGCAATACCCGCAACCTGTGCTAGCACGAGGAAAACCCAATGGGGTAGTGTACGCCGACTTGGACATGCCCAAGTCGAACAAGAAGGCCAGCAAAGAGCCCGCCGCCTCTTTGACGAAGGCGCAGAAGGCGAAGGCGAAGACTGAATACGCGACGTTGCAATTCAACGACGTCGGCCAGGAAATAGACGTTTAACAAATAGCAGTGTTTTTATACTAACGCACCCAATATATTTTTAGGATAATTAAGGTTGGTGTGTCAATATTATACTAATTAGACGCGACTGTTGAAAAAAAAATATGGACACAGCTGTACTGATTGAAGTTTTTTTCTAGATCGGGCCTGCGACTGCACCTAGTGATACGTATATTTACTAAACAAACAAAAAAACAAACAATCGCATAAGGTAACGTTGTGCCAATATTTTTTTTAAATAGTTGTGTTCCACTAACGCTTGCATTAATCGTCGGTGGATCGAGGGGACGACAACGTCTTCCCTCGCTTCCGTTTGACGCGCTTTCTTACACATCATTTCGCTAATATGCCTCGGCGCTTATCAGCAGCTCGATTTTCTTTTTGCTGTGTCTCTTTTGGTTGGCTTGGCGGGCGGAGGAAGTTAAGATGTCGTAGTTTTGCATGCCGACGGAATATTTTGTGTTATAGTGGACATTTTTATATCGCGGTTTCACTTGGGGCTCCTTTGATTTATTGTGAATTATGGGGCACGGAAGGCAGCGGTTTATGCGTCTGGCTTTATTTATGACCGCCGCTATTTTCCTTAAAAGTATTCTCATTTTTCATTGCTGGGCATAATAGAGTTCGTTTTATGAATATTTTTAATGTATTTTTAATATGATTTATGGGGATTTTATAATAATAATTTTATTCTGGTTCGTTTTAATGATATTAATTCAAATAAAATTTAATGCACGTTTTATCCCTGGTTTTACTATCATGTTATATAGTGTGATTTATAGAAAAATTAAATAAAAAATAAGACAAGATATTTATATAATAAAAATTGTTTTAATAAAATCTATTTATTTTCATTGATATTAATATCAATCACACAAAATAATCCCCACACTAATTATTAAAGCATTTGTTGCAAATCGAATGACGCAATTGAAATGAATCAGATCTAAATTGAACGCATAAAAACTCACCCGTATATCCTACAAAAATGTCCAGATCGCGATCAGATGAGTGCAATGGGTAACAGTCCTAACACCTCACAGGTTACACTACATATATCAAACTCACGCACTATTAAAAACCAAATAATTACTTTAATTGAGGTTCACTCAAACGAATATCGGTACGCGCACAATGCAATTCTTCTCGCGACTGATTGACTTCACCGGCGCGCAGCCGTGATTCACCCGGCTGACGAGTCTCAAGTCGCTATCTTCGTGGTAAACACATAAAAAGTCTTCATTCTGAATAGGAATCTATTTATGTACCTATAAAAACACGCAAAATTATGCTCGACGAATATTTGTTTGAAATACAGATTTTATTTATATGAATTATTTTACGTTCTTCCTATAAGCAGCTATGTGAAGTTGGCACCTCTAGATTTAACTATGTAATTTGTACAGAAAAAATGTTTTTGTCCATTCTTCAAAAAAAAAATTATTTCAAAAATCAAATTTCATGTCAGCCCCATGAAATTTAATTTTTAAGCGGAATATGTTTGTCCGGGTAAGTGCACGTTTATCCACTCAAAATTTTCGATGGTCCAAACCACATAAGATAATAAATTAAAGTAATATGTATTTACATCTGTAACCACACAATCGTGTAAATTAGAACAACAATCTTCTCTCCTTTCATTTATGTTTATTTGTGCAGCCATTATTTAAAAAAAAACACTGCTACCTTTATAGGGCTATCAGCCGTGAGACTTTTCCCCCGATCAAGGGAGAAGATCAGAGCAGTTTAATCACCCGTTATTTACTTCAACATCACAGAAGAACACTGAAAAACTGCGAAAGGTGATTCGCGAAAATAGGAATTTGTGATAATACAGATTTCAAGTTTTACAAGCCATATCTTGGAAGATAATAAAGATATCTCATTGGAGACTTTATAATTTAGATTTTCATACATTTATAGACAAGAATAACATACACAAATCTTATAATTGCAATATGATGAATAGATATTTATGCAGGAATGTGTAATAATACTAATTTTAACTTTTGCAAGCGATATCTTTGAATATAATGAAGATACCCCTTTGGAGTATTTTGATTGAGATTTTCATACATTTCTAGACAAGAATAACACACAAAATTTCAAAATTACATCATGATGAATAGATATTTTTGCAGGTATGTGTGAAAATACAAATTTCAACATTTACACGCCATATCCTTGAAGACAATGAAGATACCTCATTGGAGTATTTATAATTTAGAATTCTATACATGTATAGACTAGAATAACACAAAAAGTCTTAAACTTGCATCACGATGAATAGGTACTTTTACAGGAATGTGTGATAAAACAAATTTAACCTTTGATAAGCCATATCTTTGAAAATAATCAAGATATCACATTATATATATATATATATATATATATATATATATATATATATATATATTATATATCTTTATAATTGAGTTTTTCATATATATTTAAACAAGAATAACATAAAAAATCTTAAAATTTCTTTATGATAAATAGGTATTTTTGCAGGAAAGTTATTAACAATTTAATGTATAAAATCAACAGAAACGGACCTGAATTTTTCTGAATTTAAAAAAAAATCATGGGGGTACTCACATCAAATTTTATTTTGGATATAAATGATTTATTAATTTCTCTACATATAGCCATATATGTGGAGAAATTAATAAATCATTTATAAACGCTAATCTGTGAAAATACTGAGTAGGATCTTTTATAACCGAGGCTTATAATTGAGTTCTTCATACATTTTTGGACATCAATTACATAAAAAAGTTTTAAATTGCATCATGATGAATAGGTATTTATACAGGAATATGTGACAATACGTATTTCAACTTATAGAAGCCATATCTTTGAAGGCGATGAAGATATCTCATTAGCGATTTTGAAATTGAGTTCATAATACATTGAGCAACTGTAACAAAAAAAAATTCTAAAATTAGATATTGAGGAACTTTTGTTTAGCCCAAATAAATATGGAATGTGAAATAAAATCATAAATTTAAATATCTCAAACCTTTGATTTTTTTAAATTTTTTATAACTCAGTCGATTAATTTAAAACAGCTCGTACAATCAAAACCTTCCTACAGACTTTATTTTTGGGTGGAAATTGTCAAAGAACGGCTTTTTTCAGCCCAATTAAAAATAGAATAGTAAAATAAATATATAATAAATAGTATCAAAAATTTAAATTTTTTAAATCTTTCATTTTTTATAATTTTTTAAACTGTGTCGATTAAATTAAAACAGCTGTGCAATAAAAACCTTCCCACAGACTTTGTTTTTGGGTGAAAATAATCAAAAAATGGATTATTTTGAGCCCAATTAAATATATAATATAAAATAGTATTATAAATTTAATTTTTTAAATCTTCGATTTTTTATAATTTTTTATATCTCAGTCGATTAACTTAAAACAGCTCGTAAAATAAAAACCTTCTTACAGACTTTATTTTTGGGTGAAAATTATCAAAAACATGTTTATTTGAGCCCAATTAAATATAGAATGTAAAAAAAATCAAAAATTTGGATATCTGATATCGTTGAATTTTTATAATTTTTTTATAACTGAGTCGATTAAATTAAAACAGCTGTGCAATAAAAGCCTTCCCACAGACTTTATTTTTGGGTGAAAATAATCAAAAAATGGATTATTTTGAGCCCAATTAAATATGTAATATAAAATAGTATCATAAATTTATTTCTTTTAAATCTTCGATATTTTATAATTTTTTATATCTCAGTCGATTAATTTAAAACAGCACGTAAAATAAAAACCTTTTTACAGACTTTATTTTTGGGTGAAAATTATCAAAAAACATTTTCCTTTGAGCCCAATTAAATATAGAATGTAAAATAAAATCAAAAATTTAGATATCTGATATCGTTGAATTTTTATAATTTTTTTATAACTGAGTCGATTAAATTAAAACAGCTGTGCAATAAAAACCTTCCTACAGACTTTGTTTTTGGGTGAAAATAATCAAAAAATAGATTATTTTGAGCCCAATTAAATATATAATATAAAATAGTATCATAAATTTATTTATTTTAAATCTTCGATTTTTTATAATTTTTTATATCTGTCGATTAACTTAAAACAGCTCGTAAAATAAAAACCTTCTTACAGACTTTATTTTTGGGTGAAAATTATCAAAAAACATTTTTATTTGAGCCCAATTAAATATAGAATGTAAAAAAAAATAAAAAATTTAGATATCTGATATCGTTGAATTTTTATAAATTTTTTTATAACTGAGTCGATTAAATTAAAACAGCTCGTACAATAAAAACCATCTTACAGACTTTATTTTTTGTTGAAAATTATCAAGAAATAGCTTCCTTTGAGCCTAGTTAAATATAGAATGTAACACAAAATCAAAAATTTAGATATCTGATATCGTTAAATTTTTATCATTTTTTTTATAACTAAGTCGATTAATTAAAAACAGCTTGTACAATAAAAACTTTCCTACAGACTTTATTTTTTGCTGAAAATTATCAAAAAACGGCTTATTTAGGCTGAATTAAATATGGAATGTAAAATGATATCATAAATTTGGAAATCTTAAATTTTTGATTTTTTATCATTTTGTATAACTCAGGCAATTAATTTAGAACAGCTCGTACAATAAAAACCTTCTTACATACTCCATTTTTGGGTAAAAATAACCAAAAACCATTAAATATAAAATGTCAAATAATATCATAAATTTAGATATCTTAAATTTTTGATTTTGAACTAAATCGATTAATTTAAAACCGCTCGTACAATAAAAATCTTCCTGCAGACTTTATTTTTGGGTGAAAATGATCAAAACATGGCTTATTTTGAGTCCAATTAAATATAGAATATAAAATAATATCATAAATTTTGATACCTTAAATCTTCGATTTATTATCATTTTTTAAAGATCAGTCCATTAATTTAAAAAAGTCGTGCAATAAAAACCTTCCTGCAGTCGTTATTTTTGGGTGAGAAATTAGCAAAAATGGGTTGTTTTAAGCCCAATTAAATATAGAATGTGAAATAATATCATAAATTTAAATTTTTTAAATCTTTGATTTTTTATAATTTTTTATAACTCAGGCGATTAATTTAAAACAGCTCGTTTTATAAAAACCTTCCTGCAGTCATTATTTTTGGGTGTAAAATTAGCAAAAACCGCTTATTTTGAGCCCAATTAAATATAAAATGTAAAATAATATCATAAATTTAGATATCTTAAATTTTTGATTTTTTAACAAATTTTATAACTTTGTCGATTAATTTAAAACAGCTCGTGTAATAAAAATCTTCCAACAGACTTTATTTTTGGGTGAAAATAATCAGAAAACGGATTATTTTGAGCCCAATTAAATATAGAATGTAAAATAAAATTAAAAATTTAGATATCTGAAATCTTTGATTTTTTATAACTTTTTTATAACTCAGTCGATTAATTTAAAACCCCTCGGGCAATAAAAACCTTCCTACAGAATTTAGTTTTGGGTGAATATAATCAAAAAATGACTTGTTTTGAGACCAATTAAATATGGAATGTAAAATAATATCATAAATTTAAATATCTTAAATCTTTGATTTTTTTTATAATTTTTTATTACTCAGTCGATTAATTTAAAACAGCTCGTACAATAAAAGGCTTGTTACAGACTTTATTTTTGGTTGAAAATAAGCAAAATTTAATAAGCCATTTGTTTGAAGATAATGAAGATATATCATTAGGGTCTTTGTAATTTAGATTTAGATAGAAAATTTAATAAGCCATTTGTTTGAAGATATTGAAGATATATCATTAGGGTCTTTGTAATTTAGATCTTCATATATTCATGGACAATGTAAAACGTATGTCTGTGGTGCATTGTCATAGGGTTGGGGTATATCTATCCCATACCTATTATGTATCCGAAACAAATAAATAAATAAATAAATAAAGTATAATACAAAAAATTCTAAAATTGCATCATGATGAATCCTATTTATAGGAGAAATTTGTGATAATACAAACTTCAACTTTTACAAGCCATATCATTGAATATAATGAAGATATCTCATTTGAGTTTTTAAAATTGAGTATATCTTTCGACCAGTGTACCAAAAAAAATCCTAAATTTACATGATATATATGATATGCATAATGATAAACCGTTTTCTTTAGCAGAAAAGACTGATAGTATAAATTTGAAATTTAATAAGTCATATCTTTGAAGACAATGAAGATATATCACTAAAGTCTCTAGAGTTTTTAAAATTGAGTTCTTAATATATTTCTTGACTAGTGTAATAAATAAAAACTGCGAATTACATAATGAGGAATAATTTTCATTAGCAAAAAACATTGATAATACCAATTTCAAATTAAATAAGAGATATCTTTGAATATAACAAAAATATCTCATTGGGGTCTTTATAATTGAGTTTTTCATACATATTTAAACAAGAATAATATTTTTAAAAAATCTTAAAATTGCTTTATGATGAATAGGTATTTTTGTAGGAATGTGTGATAATACAAATTTCAACTTTTATAAGCCATATCTTTGAAGATAATAAAGATATCTCATTGGAGTTTTTTATTTAATTAAATATAAGCAATACAATAAAAAAGTGATAATGCTGGAGACTTTACATATTAAGGTCCCCCGCCACGACCACATTTCTCTTCATAGTCGTCCGTATTGTTCTTTCTAGAATTTGCAGCCACTCGGTTGCGTAATCTCGCTTGTCGTACAAGTAACTCGCTACCAACATTAATTCCCTGATCACTGCCCACGCCACCCCCCTCGTAGGTGAACCAGTGAACGCATGTGCCCATGGAGGTCGCCCAGTGTCTTGATTGCAACGTCCCCCATGGTCTAATCTATCTCAAATTTAATATCCTTTTAGCAGTTAATTAAATAAATTTGAGATAATTTGAGATTTGACATTGCTACTTTAGTAAACTACCAAATTATGTTTCGATAATCTGTCTTCCAAGAGCAATTCAGTCTTTCGTTATTTGGTTTACTGATGAAAAATAATAAAAAATTTAATTTATTAATAATCCCAATTAATTTAAATATTTTTTCCATTTTAATTCTAGCCATACCGTCAAGAATTTAGCGATCTAGACTATGCAGACGTCGACTACAGATCGTACGGCCCCATCAACTACAAAGCCGCCTCCATCTACGCCGCGATGAAGAGGCAAAACAAGCCCGACGAGAAGGACTACGACGACTTACTCTAGTGTGCGACCCTCTTTACACCCCACAACTCCCCCCAACAACCCGGCGTACGTAACAACCTCGCCATAATTTCCAACACTGTCATTAATTAATTTTAGTTATCGCGCGCGCGTTGGTGAAGTTTTTAAAAATAACGCGCACACACACACATACACGCGTACTATAATTTATGCAGCAACAACAGGCCATTAGTTAATTTCATTACGCTGTAATTAAAATTAATAATTCGCCGAACAATCAATTTTGCTTGTATAGCAAGCGCAGGGTGAGTGGTGTGGCTTGTTCAAGCTACACGCGCTTTTGATGGATTTGAGTACGTGTGGGATGTTGTACATTGCTTTTAACATCTTTAGTTTATTATGTGTTTAGTTTAATTATTTGTGTAGTTACTTGTTAAAAAGTTCATAAAAACAAGAGTAACTAAATATTTTTGACTGCTCGAAAATATTTTGATATGTCATTTTTGAACTATTTTTCTGTTTTTTGTTTTATATTTATATATTTATGCTAGATTTGCGTTAAAAAAATGATTTTTAAAATTTATTACATTTAGGCTGGGTTGTATAAAGGTTAAAGTTAAAGTTAACGTTAAGTTAAAATAAAAGTTAACGTTAAGTTAAAATTAAAGTCAACTATAGCCCTTAATTACAGTCAATACATCGACATATGTTGAATATGGTAACTTTGCAATTTAATAAAAAATCTTTAAGATCACTTAATACATACGATGTTGGTAGACCGCTGCCTATAATTTAAAAAACAGGTCGACCAAAGTGATCAAAAATTTGGCCACCGCTGTTATATGGCAACGGTGGACAATTGCAACTTCGAGAGCCGCATGCGGTTCGGTTAAGTGTGACTCCCATATTTTGAAAATTTTAAATTAATTAATTTCTTTTTCATAATAATAGTTAAAATATACAATTTTTTTAAATTAAAAAAAAAGAAACAATTTGTGTATCAACATGTGGCTCTATAAAACACAAAACAACCGGATTGCGGCTCTCTTTGGCGTCATGTGTGCCCACCCCTAATATATGGCAAAGTCACTTTATTATTCAAAAATAATTTTAAAGGTATATCGTCGCTTAAGCAGAAAAACCACACATCTTAAATTTTATTTGAGACCGCAAACAAGAAATGACGGGGATGGTTGTTATATCAAAGATGCACAAACGCCAATATGGTAAATGTAAAATGTTGTACAAATATATCACTGATAGTATTGATATATTTGTACCAAATTTTGCATTTACCATTTTGGAGCTATATATTTCTCTGGCAAAGGTCCGTCCGCCTGGACAAGTGTTACAGACCAAGTGGTTTGCTCGCACTGCGCGCTAAATCACCCCATTCGACTTTTCGGGTATCTCAGGTTTATATCTCTGAATGCTTTTACATACTATTCCCTGAAATTCTTATTTACTCTAGTCGTTTGGAATTAAAATCGAACGTTTGAAAGATACAGAATGCACCCACTTGTCGAATGAAATTGCTAGAATTTTATCAATGCCTGTTACAAAGGTCTTTAAACATATGTAGTAAATTTTAAAAATCAATTAATGACATTATCTATTATTAGCAAACTTATCCACATAAAACTATCTCAAATTTAATAGTCTTTTTAACAGTTAACTAAATAAATTTGAGATAATTTTCTGACGATTTAACATTGCTACTTCATTAAATATACCAAATTATGTTCAGTATCTTTTTCGATTAGCTATTTATATGATTTATTATGAATCTGTTGCATTTGCAAATATGTTGCATTGTTGTTTCTTTATGCGTTCCATTTGTTCTTGGAGCTGACATTAAATAACTTAATTTTTATGGGAATATGCAAAACCTTGTTTGCATTAACATACTAGTTTTTAACGTACAATTTTCATCATATAAAAAATAATTTATGTATTATATAGAGTTCATTAATAATATAATTATATCCAAAAAAATATGGAACGTATGGGTGTACATTGTTATTTGATGTGGTGTCGCCAGATAACAATAAACTTTCTCTCTAGAGGGAAAGCATTACTTAATAATGATAGCCAATACTATATGTACCACAAACATCTTCTTCTACTTGCAGTGCATCTCCTATCGGAGGTTTGCTATCATCACAGACATCCGAACCTTATTCGATGCTGCTCGGAATTAACACTCAATTATTCCGAGCAGCAGCCAATAAGGTTCGGATGGCTGTGATGATAGCAAACCTCCGAAACAGGGTTAATAAAAAAATGGCAAATAATTATTCCTTTCAAGCTTAAAAGACGCCTATCTATAACCAATCGAAATGTTTAAATAAATGACCGAGGCTGGGTTATATAAAAGCAGATTATTTTTATAATTTCGAGTTAGTTTTCATTTAAACAACATTTTTGACAATTTCAGTACATTGTTATTTGCCATATATAAACAAATTGTGGTAGATTAAGATATTAAATACAATCTTAAGAATTATTTCTACATATATTAATGGGTTTTCTGTAATCACGAGTTACATTTAACTCGCCTTTACACAACCTTATGCTCGGTTGTGTAAAGGCGAGTTAAATATAACTCGTGATTACAGAAAACCCATTAATATATGTAGCAATAATTCTTAAGATTGTATTTCAGATTACAGAAAACCCATTAATATATGGAGCGTGTAATTTATTACAAAATAAAAATTTTAAGAACTCTATTTAATATAATACGTGCATAACAAATAAAACTGAGAACAAATGGATTTGCGTAAACTAATTTTAAGTTTTAATTTTAACGCTCTCAACCAAAAATATTTATTTAATTAATTTAATAAGTAAATTGAAAGAGAAGCCCTTGCTAGTAATAACTTTGTATACTCGTAAAACGTACATTAAATAAAACCAAAGAAGTAAAAAAAAACGCTTGTCTCTCAATTTATACGCGCTTTATTTCTTTATAAACTCGCGGCAAATGTTACGTGGTGGCTGCCCATAATTTTAACGAAGTCAACTCTATAGTCGCATTTTTATAGGATTTTTATGATGCTGATATAAAATTAGAAATGAAAAATCGATTTCAGGGGATATTAAGGAATGGGTGACTTGTATATTCTTCTTATGGGAATAATTATGAATTAGTATTGAGGATTTAGTTAAAAGTATGCAATGTCCTGCAATTTTTACTATTTTATTAAAATAATCTGTATAGTTGCATTTTTATAGGATTTTTATGATGCTGATATTAAATCAGAACTAAAAAATCAATTTCAGGGGATATTAAGGAATGGGTCACATGTATATTCTTCTTACGGGAAGAATTATGATTTAGTATTGAGGATTTAGCAAAAACTATGCAATGTCCTGAAATTTTTAGTAGTTAATGAAAATAATTTATTATTATCTATGAAATTTATTGCAATGTCCTGAAATTTTTAGTAGTTAATGAAAATAATTTATTATTAGCTATGAAATTTACTTTGTAAGTTTTAATGTTTCATTTCCCTTCTACGTTTTACAACTGAGGATTATGGTCGTCAATTTTTAGAAAATAAGTTTCATAATCTACAAAAACGTGTTTTAATTAACCAGTAAAATTTTTATGAGATTCCACTGCATAAGCTAAAAGCTAAATACAGTCTATCTAAATATTAATGTGAAGAAAGATTATTTCTTTCTCACACATACCCGAAATAAGCTAATTTCCTCACAATAAATAATATAATGGTTAAGGGTAGGATCACGTCTATACATTCTTTATGGCGCGAAGTTTAAAACTTTCGCGCCATAAGGAATGTATAGACGTGATCCTACCATTAACCATTATATTATTTATTGTGAGGAAATTAGTATTAAAACAAAATGGTTATGTTTGGATTTTTAACGACAGATATATTTAATATTAATGTGAAGAAAGATTATTTCTTTCTCACACATACCCGAAATAAGCAGAGAGTTTTTAGCCGATACTCATACACATACACATATATATATATATATATATATATATATATATATATATATATGTGTGTGTGTATGTGTATGAGTATCGGCTAAAAACTCTCTGCTTATTTCGGGTATGTGTGAGAAAGAAATAATCTTTCTTCACATTAATATTTAGAAAGAAATACAATAAAAACAAATTCTTAAAATAAATGGATATTGAATGACCTTCAATGGTATTTTTGCCTGTTACTTCGTGGATATGTCATACTTTTTAAATTTTAATGTAACAAATATTTACCAAAAAAATTATAATTTTCTCGGTTTGTGAAGATTTCCAATTCTAATTATAGAGTTATTCATTATCTTTGTACCTCGGAGACTTAGAGAAAGAAGTTCAATAAACTGATAAGGAAAAGCATATTAAATATGTTTTTCCTTATGCGTTGTATACCTCCGAGGTACAGATTTATGATTACATAGTTCACGCTCAAATCTCAATGTAACTGACAGAAATCGATGGAACGAACGAAGAAAATCTAGTTAATATCAAATAATTTTCAAACATTTTGTATTACATTACATTCCAAATCCCATAAAAATTCGACTATATATATATATATATATATATATATATATATATATATATATATATAATAAATGCTCAATTATGGCTATCGTTGTGAAATTAATGCGACACTCTCCCACCCAACCACCGCTGTATGTTTACTAATTAATTGTTTTATTGTGCCAAAAAAAAAAGAAACATGTTTCCCAGATGTGAAATCTAAACTGTGAACTGTGACGTCCAAACATAAAAAAAAAAACATTTATAAAAAAAAACTTAACGAACATTTTTGGTGTGGTGCTGCAACTAACAAAAAAAAAATACTCGTACTTTTTAAATCAGACAGAAACAAATATATATATATTGAAAAATATTTATTACTACGCATACTGTTTAATATATTATCGATAGAAAACAATTTGTTTAGTTTTATCTTTAATATCTCTGTATCATTGTAGATATTGTAAAATAAATCTTTAGAAATTTAAAACATGAATACTAAGAATATAGGATTATTGCATATACATTACTTTGCTTTTTTTTGGGGTTTTCTAGTTTACAGACCGATTTATGGTAAGTAGCAATCTGAAACAATGGCATAACGAGGATATATGAGATGCTTTAAAAAAAAAATGCAAAAAATGCTTATAGCATGGGCACCGACAAAACCAAAGAAGACGATTTTTTTATTATATAACTTTGACGTTATTTCTCTTTGTATAGCATTAGTTATGTGGTGATGTAGTCTTATGAAATAAATTTGGTTTTGATTTAATTTCATTTCATATCTTAGACATTTTTTGTTAAGCGTTATTCCATATTCTTAGTGTATGAATCAGGAATTAGTGGAATGGAAATGCCAAACAAAGCACGCTTCTCAATAGAGTTTGTCAAATTTATGTCACTACCTGTCAAATAAAATAGTGTCTGTTCCTGTTAACTTCTAAAGAGGTTCACTTGAAGTGGCGTCTAATGTTTTGCATGTATTTGTAATTATGATAATTACTATACTGGGTGCAGTAAACTATAGTTTAAGGATTTATCAAGAACATAACGTATCAGAATTTTTTGAGAAAGTACCACGTCCATATTCCAATAACACCATCAATGTTATTATCGACAAGAGATTTATCTCGACAGAATATATCTTCATAGAGACTGTGAGATTTGGAAATTTTATAAAAAATATATTGCTGTATTCCTTTATGATGGAGAAGCAACAGGAAACGCAACAAGGCATAGAGGGAACGGTAATTATTTGAAAACTGGTTTGATGAAATTAAATTAAAATCTATTCTTTTTTTTAAATTTTACGCTCCTATCTCGATATGCCGATTTTAGAGGCTGGGCCGATAAAAAAAATTATGCAACATAAACATAATATATTTTGTTTTACTGATCTTAGTGCAGAACATATCAGTACACCAGATGCCCGAAGGAAAATTTTGATTATAAATATTTTTTTTCTGCGACCAAGTCGAACAAATTTAATTATTATTTTTGACCATGAATCCGTTATACAATTGATTTGAAAAAATTGCACAATTTTTATAATTAAATGACAATGGAAAATGGAAAGTCTCTATCTTGACGTATTTTTGCTTCTATTTCAAAAATATTATTTTTTAACTTTTACGCTCATATCTTGATATTCCGATTTTAGAGGCTGGGTCGATAAAAAAATTATGCAACATATTTTGTTTAATTTTTTTACTGATCTTAGTGCAATACATATCATTGTACCACATGCCCGAAGATAATTGGAAAATTTTGATTATAAGTTTTTTTTTCGGCGACCAAGTCGAACAAATTTCATTATTATTATTTTTGACCATGAATCCGTCATACAATTGATTTGAATAAATTGCACAATTTTTATAATTAAATGACAATGGAAAATGGAAAGTCTCTATCTTGACATATTTTTCCCTCTATTTTAAAAATATATTTTTTTAAACTTTTACGCTCATATCTTGATATTCCGATTTTAGAGGCTGGGCCGATAAAAAAATCATGCAACATATTTTGTTTAATTTTTTTACTGATCTTATTGCAGAACATATCAGTGCACCAGACGCCCGAAGAAAATTGGAAAATTTTTATTATAAGTTTTTTTTTTCGGCGACCAAGTCGAACAAATTTCATTATTATTTTTGACCATGAATCTGGTATACAATTGATTTGAAAAAATTGCACAATTTTTATAATTAAATGACAATGGAATATGGAAAGTCACTATCTTGACGTATTTTTCCTTCTATTTTAAATTTTTTTTTAAAACTTTTACGCTCATATCTTTATATTCCGATTTTAGAGGCTGGGTCGATAAAAAAATTACGCAACATATTTTGTTTAATTTTTTTACTGATCTTAGTGCAGTATATATCAGTGCTTCATATGCCCGAAGAAAATTGGAAAATTTTGATTATACGTATTTTTTTTTCGATCACCAAGTCGAATAAATTTCATTATTATTATTTTTGACCATGAATCCGTCATACAATTGATTTGAAAAAATTGCACAATTTTTATAATTAAATGACAATGGAAAATGGAAAGTCTCTATCTTGACATATTTTTCCTTCTATTTTAAAAATATACTTTTTTAAACTTTTACGCTCATATCTTGATATTGCGATTTTAGAGGCTGGGTCGATAGAAATATTATGCAACATATTTTGTTTAATTTTTTTACTGATCTCAGTGCAGTACATATCAGTGCACCACATGCTCGAAGAAAATTTTGATTATACGTATATTTTTTTTTTTATGACCGAGTCAAATAAATTTCATTATTATTATTTTTGACCATGAATCCGTCATACAATTGATTTGAAAAAATTACACAATTTTATAATTAAATGACAATGGAAAATGGAAAGTCTCTATCTTGACATATTTTTCCTTCTATTTTAAAAATATTATTTTTTATGCTCATATCTTGATATTCCGATTTTATAGGCTGGGTCGATAGAAACATTATGCAACATATTTTGTTAAATTTTTTTACTGATCTTATTGCAGAACATATCAATGCACCAGACGCCCGAAGAAAATTGGAAAATTTTGATTATAAGTATTTTTTTTTCGGCAACCAAGTTGAACAAATTTCATTATTATTATTTTTGACCATGGATCCGTCATACAATTGATTTGAAAAAATTACACAATGTTTATAACAATATCACAATGTAAAATTGAAATTTTCTATCTTGATGTATTTTTCCTTTGTCATTTTATAAACATTGTGTTTTTTTTTCAAATAAATTGTATGACGGATTCATGATCAAAAATAATAATTTACGTTACATCATATATTACACAACAACGCCAATAAAAATTATTAATAAAAATATATAACTATATATTATGGCCGGCAAGACATAAACAAAAGATTCCTCAAAATTTGGATTTTATTGGTCACCCCAATTGGTCAGTACAGACCCGCAAACAATCCGCCGTGCGCGCGATACCACGGCGCCGCGCGGTAGAGTATAATAAACAGAAACGTTTGTTAAATATTATGTATTTTTACTGAAAGTTTCAAAAAGCCCAAACAATATAAAGGGTAAAAAGACAGAATCTTAACAGATTATGAAAGTTGCAGAATATCATGTGACAACCACTGTCATATTTAAAAGAAAAACTACTGAAAGAATTATTGATAAAAATAAAACATTTCATATACGCTAATTCAGCCTCTATTAAAATGTTTTCTAGTAACATTTTTTTAAATTTTCTAGAATAATAAAGGCGAAATGGTTGTATCTACATCAGGAAGTAGTAAATCGCGAATATTACAAGCATTCAGTTCGAAAACTAAAAAACACGATACGATTACAAAAAAGATGGGAATTCAGAGCGATGTTTTAGAGAATGGTATAATATTAGCCAAGGCAACTTCTAAAAGTAAAATTCCTGTTCTAACAAATTCAGAAACAAAGATTATCAAAAGACATACTAGTTTGCAGAATTTAACAGGACGGAAAAAGGAAGCAAGTATATTTTTACATGTAGCATATACATATCATACTACTAAATAACTGCTGCATTTATTTATATATATATATATATATATATATATATATATATATATATATATATATTTATTTATATATAGCAATAGATTCAGGAATATATAGATTATAGCATAATTGTATAAAAAGGCAACGAAATTTCAACTACCGCTGTTTTTCAAGTGCATATGTCTTGAAAATGGGTAAATCAGGAAAATATGGATTAGATATTTGGATTCTACATTCATTTCTATATAAAATAAATGTTTTGAAAATCAAATAGATTGAGTAATATATAGATTATAGCATAAGTGTATAAAAGGGTAACGAAATTTCAACTACCGCTGTTTTTCAAGTGCATATACCTTGAAAATGGGTAACGTTAGGAAAATATAGATTGAAGGACTGTTAAGGAGATAATGTGGATGACGGGTAGAAGTCCAAACGGGGAATACTGGAAACCAAGGACCAGGAGAAATAATTAAAGCCAAGATCTTTCGTGGTTCCGGTGTATTATGTTACGTGCCAACGTTACGCCAGCCTGGCCCTTGGTTTCCAGTATTCCCCGTTTGGACTTCCACCCGTCATCCAAATTATATATTTATATATATATATATATATATATATATAGGGGTTTGTGTATATAAATGTGCTCTAAGCATGAAATTTGGTTTTCTAGAGTTACACTGACATTCCCCCTTTCTGTCTTGTACTCTTCAAATATTATTATTATTTTGCAGTATAAGTGTTACTATGTTATTTCTTAAGGTAGAACAGGCCGGATATTAGGTGTTGGAAAGCAGATACTAGCCCTATAATACCCCAATAATAAAATAATTTCAGGAAAATATATTCATTAATTTAATCATTCATTCTTCAGCAAAGAACAGTAGCTGTGATATGCATTAATTATTAATATTTTTATTGACTTTAACAAATGTATATATTTTAAGGATTCGAGTGAATCGAAATATAATAAGGGTTATAAGCTGTTCAGAAGGATTGTTGGTCTACAAAATATGAAACCATCACCCTCCGCCAATGTTTCCATGGAAGAAATATTCATACGCGATTATTCATTTGATAATAACTCTGAAAAGGAGGAAGCTATACCAAAATGTAGTCTTCCAACATCTTATTAGTAAGCATTATCTATACTGGTTTCGTCGCTGAATTTTTATAATATTTATATTTTCTATTATAGTACTAATATTAATCCATTTATGGATCAGAATATTGGCGAGTCTATGCGCCAAATGATTGATTTACGGAATAAACTGGAGGAAAGTGAGATACATGTGAAGGATATGGTTGTAAAGTATATTAGAGATAAAAATTTAGAAAAGGATTTAGGTAATAATAATATAATCATTAATATGTTGAAATCTATTTATTTCAACATATTAATGATACTAGGTGATGTTTACTACTAGTAACAGAATTGATAAATTGTTGTTACTAGTAGTAAAAACCCTTATCGGTATATCATTTCACATAATGAATTTAACTTAACCTTCTGGCACTCGCGCCCAGTCTCATAGACCTGGAGTATATATATATATATCTATATATATATATATAGATATATATATATATATATATATATATATATATATATATATATATATGTATATATATATATATATATATCTATATATATATATATAGATATATATATATACTCCAGGTCTATGAGACTGGGCGCGAGTGCCAGAAGGTTAAGTTAAATTCATAACTTAACCTTCTGGCACTCGCGCCCAGTCTCATAGACCTGGAGTATATATATATATCTATATATATATATATAGATATATATATATATATATATATATATATATATATATATATATATATATATATATATATGTATATACTCCGGGTCTATGAGACTGGGTGCGAGTGCCAGAAGGTTAAATACAAATAGTAATAAAATAATTCAAAAAACTAAAATATTATTATTTTCATTACCTTATAAGTACTAGTATATGTAGGCAATATACTAGTACCTATATAATCATTTATCAGTTTAGTGCACTTGTTACATTTACTACTGAATACCGACTTTCCGGTCCTTCAGCCTCTTGTATGCGTATGTGAGTGTTAGAGGTTCCTATCGTTTATAATTTTTTTTTAGTTAATATTATTTGTGGTCACAGTAAGCTTCTACTGGAATCCGAACGACATGCCTTAAACCTTGCTAGCGACACATGGATACAACAATCAGAAATTTACAAAGACCAACAGAAAACATTGCAGGATACCCTCAATTCAATCGTACAACAAAACAGAGAGTTGTTGGCAGAAAATGATACATTAATAAAGAAAAATGAGCGTTTAAGTGCAAAGGTTGTACAGCTGCATGAGATGCCAGCCTCGGCACACAGAAGCACAACATGTAATTATTCTTTTGTACTCATGTCCTAAGACAAGACATTTCCCGCATTGGTTTGGGTGCGGGAAATACTACTTCCCGCACTAGTGCGGGAAGTAGTCAATGTTGTCAACTTAATATTCGGTACCAATGTAAATGTGTATTTATAAATATGAGAATGCATGCAAGCACAGCGTACACCTCTTATACTTTAAATAGCATTAAAAATTAACTGGTATGGTACTGAATAACACAATTTTGAAAAAAATGCTTCTACTTATCATTTAGCAGACATATCAGTTTTTGACAACAAATAGCCATAGAAATGAAATAAACATTTTGTCTAAACTTATTATCATCTCACAGTGCGATATAGAAATAAAGTCGGGGATTCTTACAATTCAAAATTAATAATATAACATTCCATTTATTAATTAGTGAATTTATGGATTGTTTTTTGTAAAATTCTTATATCAGCAATTTTAAAAATACAATAATTAATTATGAAATCTATGGTAATTTGACTGATGCCATAGATTTCATAATTAATTATTATATTTTTGAAATTCATCAATCTATATATTTCAGTGACTTCGGTGCGTGCATTAGAAGAAAGCGGAAAGCACAATGATAAACTGCGAATAAAACTCACGTTAGCTATGAATCAAATCGACGATTTGGAAGGAAATTTAAAGAAATTACAGAAGAAGAATTGTTTTTTACAACAACAGTTGGGGTCTAGTAACCTACAGATGCAAAATAATAAATGTAAGGAAAATCTATATAATGCTATTTAAAATTAAATCTTGTTGAATATCAATTTGACGTCCTCTGCGATGAAATAAAGTAGGCCAGTTATACAAGAAGACATCGAAATTGCATAATTTCGATTATCGTTCCGAAGCTATTCCGGACTGTTCTAAGCCGGCTAAAACCAGCCCAGAACAGCTCTGGTACGATAAACGAAAGCGACTCACATTGTAGACCCTTGACGCGCATTTTTTTGCTATCGGACGTTATCGGATCTAATTAGCTAAGCGAAAAAAACGGGGTCCATAGCATTAGATTAGAGTGAGCTAGGGGGCGAGTTGGGAAATGTATCATAGGAAAGTGTCATCCTTCTAGAAGCTGGGAAAAATAAATCGGGCCCTGTGGCGCCGGTGGGAAAAGCTGTACAAACGTGAAAAGCCGGGAAAGCGGGAAACATGGAATTGATTGTAGAGAAAAACCTTAACTGTCAGTTTGTGCGCAATAAAGAGGCAAGTAAAGATCGGAGGAAAAAAGATAAGAAAATGTCAACCAGTAGGCGTGTACTGCCGGAAAAGTGCAAAAATATAAACTGAAAATTTTCCGAAAAAAACAAGTTTATGCTCATTGAATAGGAAATCAAAAACTAACCGCTAAAAGTTAAATTATAATGGCTCCAAAGTTATATATAAAGGTGTAAAAATCAAAAATTCAAAATTTCAAACGTAACATTACAAAACTATCCTCCGTTGCGTCAAAGCAGGGGTCGTCCTAACGGTGACAAGTAGCTGCAACTAAGTCATTTGATTGGAAATAGAGTCTAGATGGTGGGAAAAGTGTAGAAATTGTTATAAATTGAAGCGGAAAAGCTACAGGGCTTGGCAAATTTTCCGAATTTGGAAAATTTTATTTCAAGATAGAAAGCTACGGTATATCACATTTTGTAGGTCTTTTAATTCCAAAAAAAAAAGAAAAAATATTGTTATAAAACGTGCACCGTTTTGGTGGTAAAGCCGAAGAAGTGAAGAGAACTAAAATGAAAATGGTACAATCAAGATCAATTGAGCCCATTGGATAGACAATTAATAACCAATTCAAAAATCTCAGTACGATTTTTCTCTAAAACAAAAAATAAACCCGTCACGAATTTAATTTGAAAAGTGATAAAAATCGGTAAAATTGTCATAACTATCCTCCATTGCGCCAAAGCAGGGGTCGTCATAGTAGTGGCATGACACTGAAACTATGTCATTTGATTTAAAATCTAGTCTAGATGAAGAGTGAAAAATGTGGATATTGTTTCAAATGGAACCAATAAAGCTACAGAGCTTGGCAAATTTGTCGAACGTCGACAATTTGATCTTATGTTAGAAAGTTGTTGTAGGTCTCATTTTGTTGGTCTTTTAATTTTAAAGAAAAATAAGAAAAAACATTATTATAAAGATTGTACCGTTTTAGCGGTAAAGCCGAAGAAGTGAAGAAAATAAAAAAGAAAATTGTCCAATCAAGATCAACTTGAGCCCGTTAGATAGACAATTATTAACTTAATGAAAAATCTTAGTACGATTTTTCGCTCATACCAAAAATAAACCCGTCACGAATTTAATTTGAAAAGTGATAAAAAATAGTAAACTTATCCCACGTTGCGTCAAAGCAGGGGTCGAAATAGCGGTGGCATGACAGTGAAACTAAGTCATTTGATTTGAAATATAGTCTAGATGACGGGAAACATTTCGATATTGTTTTAAATGAAACCGGAAAACATATAGGGCTTGGCAAATTTTTCGAACTTGGAAAATTTTATTTCATGATAGAAAGTTATGTTTAATCTCATTTTAATTCCAACGAAAATTTAAAAAAAATATTGTTATAAAACGTGCACCGTTTACGTGATATGTCGAAGAAGTGAAGAAAATAAAAATAAAAATTGACCAATCAAAGTAGTCTTTAGCGCGTTGGATAGAAAATTTTCAACCAACTTAAAAATCTTAGTATAATTTTTCCATAAAACAAAAGCTAAACCCGCCACATAATAAATTTTTGAAACTTTTATTTTATATATATATAGACACACACAAAAGGACGTCGCATTTTCCCTTACCAATCCGGTGGCAGCAATAATGTTTCGACATCGGTCTGTGCTCTATCAGGGATATTTGGCTGTCAAATTAAATATGAATTGCAATCGATGCAGTGGTTCTATCAGTAGAGATAGTGATAGTGTCAATAATTTCTATACAGTGCTGTCAGCACAGAATTTATATGAAATATAAATTTAAATAAATGTTGTTATATATTTAATGTAATGTGTAATAATGCATTATTACAGCACACTTTGATCGTCAGAAAGGTGACTACGAGCTGGAGCATGCAAAACTGCTGCAAGAGTACCACAACAACAAAGTAATAATAAAAGACTCAATAGAGGCTGGAGATGTTTTATTAGAAGATTTAGACGGTTTGAAGCCTCAAATGAAGCTGCTGATGAAAACAATTAACTGGGATAAGTTTAAGGTATGTTGTTGATTTCATTTCTTCTTTCCACCTTTGCCACCTTTTGCGTCCTTACCTTTTTTGCCTTTACCCTTGCCCTTTTTCTTACGGTATGGTCCTAACTGCTTACGTACCATTATACCGCGCCACCAGGACTACAAACAAAAAGATTAGATGGTATGAATCTATTTGCTAATACTCCTAGTTGAAGCAAATGTTTAATAATTATAATAAATTGTGTAAAGATGGATTTACACGCTCACTTGCACAAGCCAGTTTGAGCAAATGGCTTAAATGAAATGTTAACCGTTTACACATTCAGTTTGGCTTGAACAACTGTGAAGAAGTGAAGTCAAAACATTTATAAGAGTAAAAATAACAAGAAATGTCAAAAAATGTCAAAAAATTCAAATAATGTCAAAAAATGTCAAAAATGTCAAAAATGTCCAAAATTTCTAAAAATATAAAAAAAATTCAGATATGTCAAAAGAAAACAAAAATTTCAAAAAAGTCAAAAAAAAGCAAAAATGTAAGTCAAAAAGTATAAAATGTAAAAGTGTCAAAAAGGTCAAGAAAGTTAAAAATGTCGAAAATGTCAAGAATATCAAAAAGTCTAAAATAAAGTTTTAAAAAGCCAAAAAAAGTCAAAAAGGTAAGACTTTTCTTTTTTCGCAAATTGTGAAAATATATTTAAATATATGCAAGATACTAAAAACTTTTTTGTTAGCTCTGAAACTTATTTTGTGGAAATGAATGACAATAATTTATGTATTTATGGAATGTAGAAGACTTCAATTCTTACAAAACAAGAGTCAAGAATATAGTGTTTTTATGTAACATGCACTTCTGTTCCATATTTTTTGCTAAAAGCTTAATATACTTTCAAAATTCTAAATGCAAAATTAAACGTGATTTCACCCTTCCAAAAAGGGAAGACTCGCCTAAAAATCCTAAGGTGAGAGCGGAATAAGAAAATGCAGGGGAAAACATTACAATATTAATAAAAGTTAATGATTTCTTTCCCTCCAAAAGGAAACTACATCAATTAACCACTCGAGATATTTAAAGTATTGTGTGAATTCATCCTCACTAGCTGAGCTACACTGATGAGATCTAATAAGATCGAAATCTAGATATGTAGATTGCTAAGAGGTGGATTCATACTTATTTATATTTTTTACAATATTGATATGTAAATATAGAGTAATTATTTCTTGCTCGAAATATTTGCTTCAAAATCAAAATATTTACTTCAAAATCAAAGTATTTCCTTTAAAATCATAGTATTTACTTCAAAATCAAAGTATTTGCTTTAAAATCAAAGTATTTACTTAAAACTCAAAGTATTTACTTCAAAAACAAAGTATTTACTTCAAAATCAAAGTATTTGCTTCAAAATCAAAGTATTTACCTCAAAATCAAAGTATTTGCTTCAAAATCAAAGTATTTGCTTCAAAATCAAAGTATTTGCTTCAAAATCAAAGTATTTGCTTCAAAATCAAAGTATTTACTTTAAAATCAAAGTATTTCCTTTAAAATCAAAGTATTTACTTCAAAATCAAAGTATTTGCTTTAACATCAAAGTATTTACTTAAAACTCAAAGTATTTACTTCAAAAACAAAGTATTTAGTTCAAAATCAAAGTATTTGCTTCAAAATCAAAGTATTTACCTCAAAATCAAAGTATTTGCTTCAAAATCAAAGTATTTGCTTCAAAATCAAAGTATTTACTTCAAAATCAAAATATTTGCTTCAAAATAAAAATATTTATTTCAAAATTGAACTAACCAGCAAATATTTTATTCATATAACAATTACTTTCCTAAGATTCGCGAACTGTTTTACTACTTTACTTACTACTTTTTTCATATTGGTATATAAGTATAAGATTCAAGTGTATAGCCATTATATAATCATAGATCTAAGTGTACGAATTAAAGCAATTAAGTATACAATATCCAACTCACTTGAATTTTTATGGCAGCAGCCGTTTGCACCTTCAACAATTCCAAGTATATCCGTTTCTTTTCCCGCTTCACACCCCAAACTTTTATAAACTCAGTGCGATCAAAGTATTCTCCCCGCTTCTCCTTAATTTTGTCCGACTGCGCCTCGCGTTCCATTTTCAATTTTGCCAGATCGGCATCTCGCGATTCTACCTCGCTGTCGTACCGCTCCATCCAGTATTGAATTTCATTTTGCATGTCCTGCAAGAGTTTCAAGAAAACTAAATTGGGATATTTCTTGAGATACATTTGTATTGCTTCAACCGCATAGTCATCAGCTCTGTACAAAGCAAGTTCAGCATGTCAGCATATTCTCAGTGGCGTAGCGAGTTTAACTCGCGCCCGGGGCACAATACCTTTTTAGCGCAAAGCACCCCTCCCCACCCATTCGGAAACCATATAATATAACCATTTGGCGCCCCTTTGTGAGTAGCGCCCGGGGCATGATACCCCCCTCTCGCTACGCCACTGCATATTCTTCAAAGCTGTAGTTCAAGTCATGACACTATTAAACGCATAATTCTCGTTTTGTCATTTTAATTAATAGAAATTTAGATTATTAGTGCAGGAAATCAAGTTTTCTGGATTAGAGAAATAGTTACAAAGTTCAGCTATCCAAGAGCCATAAAGAGCCTTCCTACTGTCACGATAGCAAAAAAAGAACGCACCCATAATAATAACTTACATCTATAGTTTCTTCAAAATATCGCGAAATATCTTCATGAATTCTATTCTCCAAGGTCACTTTAACGTCACACGACTGCATAATGTCAGTATAATTGTTCTCAAGGCCCTCAAGCATTAACTTTCCTTGGTGTCTTCTAGATGCTTCCCAGTTTACTATATATTTATACTCCAAGGTTCCATAACCTTAAATAAGTCCGATAGAAGAATAAGAAGAATCAAAGATATATAATAAAAAAAAACCATAAAATATATGAGGTGATTCATTTATCTTGAGATAGTAAATTATTACGGAAACTAGACCACAACCATACAGGAAATGGCCAACGGAAGTAGGGAGAAATGTCTAAGATTTATTTTTGTTGTTGTATATATTCATGTATATAAATAAAATAAAAATTATAAAACAAACAACTAGTAGAAACATGAAAATGTTTTATCTAAAATATTTAATATTTTTAATGGCGTCGACCACATTTTTTTTTCATAATGGCCCTTTAAGGATCAGATGAAGGACACCTTCATTTTTGCAAATGCAAATCTATATTGTTCAAAATGTTTAATACGAAATATTATTATTCTTGACCCAGTTCAGTGGCCGAGTGGTTAGAGCCGTCGTCCGTCTCGTACTAAGCATTGGGGAGCCAGAGTTCGATCCCCTGCGGGGAACGAACTTTCGCGAATCACCTTCCACAGTTTTTCAGAGATTTTCTGAAAAGTCAAGGCAAATACCGGGTGATTAAACTCCTCTGAGCTTCTCCCTTGAGCGGTGGAAAAGCTCACGGCTGATAGCCCTATAAAGATTGAAGTTTTTTTTTATTAAGAATATATCTTATTCTACATCCAAGAATAATAATATTTCGTATTAAACATTTTGAACAATATAGATTTCTATTTGCAAAAATGAAGGTGTCCTTCATCTGATCCTTAAAGGGCCATTATGAAAAAAAATTGTGGTCGACGCCATTAAATATATTAAATATTTTACATAAAACATTTTCATGTTACTACTAGTTGTATGTTTTATTACCCTTACCCTTAATTATATATATATATATATATATATATATATATATATATATATATAATCTTTTAAATCTCTTTATACCCTTCCGGGTGTCGAGATTGTTTAATCTAATAACCTTAAAGGACCAAAAAAGGAAAAAAATTAGAAAAAATAAGGATTTCCATTTGAAAAAAGTTTCATATGATCTTTAAAAGGCCACTATGGAAAATGTCCATTAAATGTACCCCTTCATTTGCAGAATATTTTATAGAATTTTTTTTTTAATATTCCTGTTGGTTTCGGTAATAATTGACTGTCTCAAGATATATGAACCACCCTGTACAGAGGGTGGTCCATTTATCTTATCTTATCTGTATTGAAATTAATTAAAATTACTTTATATATAAAGTAATTTTAATTAATTTCAATACATTTTTATTACCAATAGCATCTTCATAAATAACCTCAAGCTGCCTCAACTCCTCCAATTTGGCTTTGTATTGTATATCCAATTCCTTGGCCTGAGTTATCAATCTTTCTTGTAGCGCGGTTTCTGTCACCACACTCTGAGCTTCATTCAGTATCAACTCCTCTTCATCTCGAATCAATCTTTGCAGTATGTCAGTGCCCTCTAGTATACCAATAAAATTGCCTTTCGCAGCAAATTCTTCGAGGCCTTTATGCAAGATACTGTACAGTGTAATCACATCCATTAGACGTTTTTTGGCCTCCGAATAAAATTCGCCACCATAATCAATTTGATTACCAAATCTTAAAACAATAAATCGTTCAGTACTAATCGGTATGAATATAACTTCTAAATTCTTATTGGTCCAGTCAATTCAGTCGCAACATCTGAAGATCCTAATATAAATTAAACAAAATTAAATATTGCTTACTAAGCAAAAAATAAATAAAAATTAAGCAATGAACAACTCTGTTGATAGTTATCAAAATTGTATAAATTTACTCTGAATGTAGCCACAAATGGTGATTTTTTTATAATTCTCTGTTTCCTTTTCTCTGTAACTAGATTAATGTCTGTTGAGAAAATAAATAAATAATTAAATAAATATTTAGAGTCTACAAAGTATGCAATATGTATCCCAATAATTTGCAGTCTTTTTGGGTTGTTAAACACAAAAATAACGAATCTCACATTAGTGAGAGGGTAAAAAGTACCATAACTCCGTTTGTAAAGTTCACTCTACATCCCTTTTGTGTGCCTCTGTCGTTTTCATAAAGACTGACCTCTCCTCAATATTTTTATAAACTGGAAACACAAGCGGATTCTTCAACATATTCTTCTGACAAATACACTTTAGAATGCTCAATTTCTCCAGGCACTCATGCATCACCAGTATAACAAGGGCCTGCTCAAAATTGGGCTGGTACGTGCCTGATTCCTCGATTGATGAGGACGACGTGCTTGGCTCAATAGATGATTCGTGCGAGCCATCCTCTGATTCGTCGTAAAATATCAACTCTTCGTCCACTACTTTCCCGGCGGATAGCCAATGCAGAGTGGTCTTATCGCGTACCTTAGGCATTTTTTTTAAATATAAACTTGTATACAATAGGTTGACAGTTGCTGTCATTAATGTTTCTTACTTTACAGAGGCGAGGCAAGTCACTTACTGACTTGATTCATTTGAGCAGGTCGTGTATTAATGAGCTGTTTAGGGAATTGAGTGCCAAGCAGAATGAGATTGCTTTGCATGAACAAGAAACGTAAGTAGATATAGTTACATTATGTACTGTTTTAGTTGTCATAGTTTTGTTGGTGTATTTGTAACAATTTGTAACAAATACACCAATTCGACCTCGCTATCGACCTCCGGGTTCTTCGGCAGTGTGTAAGAGACTTTTTAAGATTTATTGACCCATGTACTCCCTTTTTTGGGATAATAAATCGTGAAAATTCTTACGTTTTAGACCAAATCGTTTGAAATTCGAAAACATTTTCGCATTTCAAGTTGAAATATTGTAACATTTTCGCATCCTGGTTGAAATTTCAAGCGATTTCGGCCAAAATATAAGAATTTTTAAGATTCATTTACCTAAGTACTCCCCGCTTAGGTTCAATAAATCATAAAAATTCTAAAATTTTAGACCAAATCGCTTAAACTTCGGTAACATTGATGCATCCCGGATTGAAATATTTTATCATTTTCGTATCCTGGTCGAAATTTCAAGCGATTCCGGCAAAATTTAAGGATTTTTAAGATTTATTGAGCCATGTACTCCCCCCTTGGCTTAATAAATCGTAAAATTTCTTAAATTTTGTACCAAATTGCTTGAAATTCAATAACTTTTTCGCATCCCGGGTTGATATATTGTAAAAAAAATGCATCCTGGTCGAAATTTCTAGTGATTTCGGCCAAACTTTAAGAATTTTTAAGATTTATTGGCCCATGTACTCCCAATAAATCGTAAAAATTCTTAAAATTCGGACCAAATTGCTTGAAATTCAGTAACATTTTCGTATCCCGAGTTGATATATTTTAACATTTTTCCATCCTGGTCAAAATTTCGAGTGATTTTGGCTAAAATTTAAGAATGTTAAAGATTTATTGACCCATGTACTCTCCCCCCTTTGGGTTAATGAATCGTAAAAATTCTTAAATTTTAGACGAAATTGCTTGAAATTCATTAACATTTTCGCATCCCAGGTTGAAATTTCGAGTGATTTCGGACAAAATTTAAGAATGTTTAGGATTTATTGACCCATCTACTCCCCCCTTTGGGATAATAAATTGTAAAAATTCTAAAATTTTAGACGAAAATGCTTGAAATTATAAAAGAATAAACATTTTCCTATCCCGGGTTAAAATATTTTCGCATCCTGGTAGAAATTTCAAGAATGACGGCCAAAATTTAATATTTTTTAAGATTTATTGATCCTTGTACTCTCTATTTCGGTCAATAAATCGTAAAAATTCTTAAATTTTGGACCAAAACTATTGAAATTCAGTAACATTTTCGCATCCCAGGTTGAAATATTTTAACATTTTCGCTTCCTGGTCGAAATTTCGAGTGATTTCAACCAAAATATAAGAATTTTTAAGATTTATTGTGCCATGTACTCCCCCCTTTGGTTAAATAAATCATAAAAATTCTGAAATTTTGGACCAAATTACTTGAAATTCAGTAACATTTTCGCATCCCGAGTTGAAATATTTTAACATTTTCGCATCCTGGTCGAAATTTCGAGTGATTTCGGTCAAAATTTAAGAATTTTTAGATTTATTGGGCCATGTACTCCCCCTTTGAGTTAATAAATTGTAAAAATTCTAAAAATTTAGACAAAATTGCTTGAAATTCATTAACATTTTCGCGTTCCAGGTTGAAATATTTTAACATTGTCTCATCCTGGTCGAAATTTCAAACGATTTCGGACAAAATTTAAGAATTTTTAAGATTTATTGACCCATGTACTCCCTCCTTTGGGTTAATAAATCGTAAAAATTCTTAAATTTTAGACCAAATTGCTTAAAATTCAGTAACATATTCGTATCCCGGGTTGAAATATTTTAACATTTTTGCATTCTAGTTGAAATTTCTAGTGATTTCGGAAATTAAGAATTTTTAAGATTTATTGATTCATGTACTTTTGGGTTAATAAATCTCAAAATTCTTAAATTTTAGACCAAATTGCTTGAAATTCAGTAACATTTTCGCATCCCAGGTTGAAATATTTTAACATTTTCGCATCCTGGTCGAAATTTCGATTGATTTCGGAGAAAATTTAAGAATTTTTAAGATTTATTGACCCATGTACTGTCCCCTTTTTGTTAATAAAATGTAAAAATTCTTAAATTTTAGAGGAAATTGCTTGAAATTACAAAAGAAAAAACATTTTCCTATCCCGGGTTAAAATATTCGCATCCTGGTCGAAATTTCAATAATGACGGCCAAAATTTAATATTTTTTAAGATTTATTAACCTTTGTACTCTCCATTTGGGTCAATAAATCGTAAACATTCTTAAATTTTGGATCAAATCGCTTGAAATTCAGTAACATTTTCGCATCCCAGGTTGAAATATTTTGACATTTTCGCATCCTGGTTGAAATTTTGAGTGATTTCGGCCAAAATTTAAGAATTTTTAGGATTTATTGAGCCATGTACTTTCCCCTTTGGGTTAATAAATCGTAAAAATTCTTAAAGTTTAGACCAAATTGCTTGAAATTCAGTAACATTTTCGCATCCCAGGATAAAATATTTTAACACTTTCGAATCTTGGTCGAAATTTCGAGTGATTTCGACCAAAATTTAAGTATTTTTTAGATTTATTGAGCCATGTACTTCGGTTAATAAATTGTAAAAGTTCTTAAATTTTAGACAAAATTGCTTGAAATTCATTAACATTTTCGCATCCCAGGTAGATATATTTTAAAATTTTCGTATACTGGTCGAAATTTCAAGCGATTTCGGCCAAAATTTAAGAATTTTTAGGATTTATTGACCCATGTACTCCCCCCTTTGGGTTAATAAATGGTAAAAATTCTTAAAATTTGGACGAAATTACTTGAAATTCGGTAAAAATTTGCATCCCGGATTGAAATATTGTAACATTTTCGCATCCTAGTGAAAAAATTCGGCCTAAATTTAAAAAATTTAAAGATTTATTGACCCACATTTATAAACAAAATATTTGCACCTAAATGCGATCCATGTGGTTAGTTTTAATCCACATAGTTTCAATTTTCCATATAAATTTATTGTATATAACTTTATATGTATAGACTGGCTGGATCGCGTACTCCTCGGCTCGATAGCCCCAGCACTAACTCGTTCCCAGATATATAAATGAGTATGCCGCCCCACGAATTTTATTTTATAATAACTATATAATAAATAATATGACCACTCTTATTATTTCTGCAAACACCTGAACATTTTTACAGTCAAAAACTCACAGAAGTTATTGGAAAACACTCTCAAACCATTACCGAATTACAAACCGAGAAGGACAAGCTGGAACAAACTATACAAGCGGACAAAGACACCGCGGTGAACTTGAAACTGCTGGAGGAAAAGAACGCACAGCTCCAGTCGTCCCTCTCCAATTCCGAGCTGACAATCAGCACGAGAAATGCGGAATTGGCAAACACGGAATGTAGCTTGAGGGCTCGCGGGGAGGAAATCAAAAAGCTCAACGCAATCGTAACGGGTGTGTTTTGGAAAGCGGCGCGGTTTGATTGTAATTTTTATTGCAGCTGGGGGAGCGCAAGACGACGCTGGGGCAGCTCCAGGCGCACGTAGGGAAACTTACCGAGGAGAAGAATTTGCTACAGGTGCAAATAGACGGAATGGCGCAGGTATTAGCCGCCACGGGCACTGGGGAGATTGCGAAGGAGTTGGCCAACATGCAGGATAAGCTGATGCATCTGCAAGAACAGTTTTATTCGGTAATATATATATATATATATATATATATATATATATATATATATATATATATATATAATGAAGTACTTCTTACCATCAGAAAAAAAAATCACCAGATATATCAATGTTAATTAATAATTTCTCAAAAGTTTCACTCTCCGGTGGGACTTGAACCCACGTCTCCGGCTATTGCGGCCGTCGCACTCGACTGCGCCACATAATGAACATCTCACGCACTATCACAACCACCCTTCGTGGTGCAGTTGGTAGCGCGACGGTCGCGATAGCCGGAGACGTGGGTTCACCGGAGTTACATTTTTGAGAAATTATTATATATATATATATATATATATATATATATATATATATATATATATATATAATATTCGGCTCTCGAAATCCACTCCATCACTAATTAATAAATTTGTGCAAAGGTTTCAGCTGAGAAAACTACGCTGTTGAAGCAAATTGAAGCGAGTTCTGCGGAAAGAGAAACGTTGATTGCGTATCAGAAGAGTTGTTATAAGCATTTGAAAGTGCAACAGCATGCGATGGAAAACAATGAGGTCAATCATACGAGTACTAAGGAACAGCTTGAGAGGGAGAAGCAGACGGTTATAGGTATGCAAATTAATATCTTTAAGCTTCTTACTATTCCGCTTTCAGAAACTGGTTATTCATAAATATTTAGACTGATGGATTTTCAATGATTATTGGAACTGATTTCGTTCAGTACCGGATTGACGGTAAGTAAAAAAGTCAAAAAAGTGGAAAAAAAAGTCAAAAACGTCAAAAAATTCATAATGAGACGAGGTAAATTACGTCGTTTTAGGAGCATAATGGAATATGAGACGAACAGCCCAGAACAGCTCCCGTACGATAAAATTTTATTCGTTAATCGTTCGGGAGCTGCTTTGGGCTGGTCTTAGCTGGTTAACAGGCCGAAGCGGCTAAGATAAACGAAAGCAGCTAATATAACTGGTTCAAATTATTAACAAATTTTAATGTTTTTTTTTGTAATGCATGAAAACCTGTATACAAAATATATCTGTAAAAATATTTTCCTGCTAGAAATCACTGTTTGAAATGTATTTTATTTATAATATTGTTTCAAGCATTACAAACTGAGCGTGTTCGTCACCTGGAAGAAAAAACAATACTAACAGCTATTTATGAACGTTTAAAATCGGAGCTTACAAAAGTAGATCAATTAGAAGGTGTTGTGTCGACCATGAATAAGAAAGCGAGCAAATTAGCGGTGAGTAATTGACTATAAGCTACTTAAAATTTTAAAAAATGATATATTGAGGCTAATTGATACTCTTTTCCTAACTTTTCAATACTGTTGACATTTTCTCTTGCTAACTGAGTTTATGAATGAATTCAATTATAGGTAATTGCTGAGTTCAATAAGCAATTGGGTGAAAAACTTCAAACTGAAGTCGCCGAACGCGACATGGCGATCGTCCAACTGCAAAACGATGTGAAACAGTTGAACGATCAGCAATTGCAAAACACTAAGGAAAAAATGGCGCTGTGCGAGGAGCTCTCGCAGATTTTCAACGTGAAAGAAGTGCTCAATAGTAAATTGACGGCGGAACAGCAACGCAATGCAAAATTGGGGGAGTACAAGAAGGAGATTGAGAACGCCGCCAGTGCACAGGTATTACTATTATTTGTAGGTAGCTGAAAATAAATTTTAATTTAACACCGTTATACATTGTATATTTATCATTTTAAAAAACATTAAAAAACATTACGGTGGTTTTATGAAGACTAAAAAAGTAAAAAAAAAATAAAAAATTTCAAAAGTGTGAATAAAAATCAAAAACGTCAAAAAAGTCAAAAAAAGTCATTGCAGCAGGATTGTGCAGAATCTGCTGAAAATCTTATGTTGCTAACCAAACAACGCGAGTAAGTAAATAAATACATAACTAAATATATTAATACAAGAGTAACTATGTGCTAGTAGAATCAAATTCTTCATGAGTAGAAAGTCGAAACTCAAAAATCTCAAAAAAGTAAAAAGAAAGTCAAACATGTAAAAAAAGGTCAAAAAGCCAACAAAAACGTCAAAAAAGTCAAAAAAAGATAAAAAAAAAGGTCAAAAAAGTCAAAAAAAGTAAAAAAAGTAAAAACAACAATATTAATTATTGAATAGATGAAGGAACTGCATACACGGTTTGACGTAGAACGGGCAGCAATGAAAAATTTGATGCGGGATGTTACTGCGATTAAGGCTGAAAGAGATATGATGACAATGGCTAACAAAGAACTTCTTGAGAAGGTAATAAAAAATAATAAAAGACTTAATAGTCCTTAGGGTTAGTAACAGGTGTGTAGTGGCGGCTAGTCGGCATATATTACTTACTGAAGAATAATACGAGGGCTGTAATGAAAGCAGTGGAAACATAGATATAAATCAATTTATATTGAACTTATAAGAAGATTTGCATTACATTCCTTCAATATAATCAAAACAGCAAAGTTGATTACTTTTGGTCAAATCTCGGGAAGACATAATATATCGTTAACAAATGGTTGTTTGTTGACGATTGCGACTATTTGCACATGCACGATATTCTGTGACCTTCTGGACAACGTTGCCACTACTTTCTTTACATCATCATCATCATCATCATTAGTTGGCTCCATAGCCGAACTCCCTTGATCCATATTTTGAGAGGATCTGTTTTCCTTCATTCTTTATTTCATAGATCTTTTTGTTGAAAATTTTAGTTTGAATTAGTGGAGAAACACACATCTCTTACTGCTACTGAGATTGAAAAATTACATCGAGGCATATCGGAAAGGGATACTAAAATAAGTTCTATTGAAAAACAGCTCGCACAACAAATTAAAAAATCACAGACGCAGCGTACAAAATTCGAGGAAAAAATAAAATACTACAAACAATACTATGCGACGTCAAAAGAAATGATTGCAACGGTAAATTACTCTCCAGTTGAAAACTATACACGTATTATAAATTTGTCTTAATAAATTTCAGATGACACAGGAAAATAATCAATTAAAGTGCTCTATTAATTACCTGCAGGCTGATGTTGCCAAAGTTCGAGCTGATTTGGACGAAAGCAGAGCGTGTGCAGTGGTATATAAGGCTCAACATATTTAGGAAATGAAATTATATATTATTATTTGTTATAGAATATGAAGAAAATTAGTGCGGAAAAAGAATCGGAAGATGGAGAGATTGACAGTGTTGTAATCGATGAAATAATCACTGAAAATGTGATGTTGAAAAGAAAAATTACAGAGATGACTGACAGTTTCCAGGAGTTAGCACTAGGTGAGTTATTTATTAATTTTTACTTTCCAAATACAGATATTGCTGTATAAGGAAGGTATTGTTTTACTGATAACGTCTTCACGTTCTCTAACTAAGATTATGAAAATATGAGAGTATATAACTTTTCGGGGAAAAAACTACACTTGAAGGACTATACCTTCCTTCAAGTGTAGTTTTTTTCCCCCGGAAAGTTATCGCACATTTTCACAACGTGAACAATTTAGCAACAAAAAATAAATTTCGTTACGTTTTATGCCTAAAATAATCGAGAAAGCCGATTTTTGCGATGTCTATGTGTGTGTATGTTTATAAAAGTAAAACAAGTCAACAAAAAGTGAAAAATATCAAAAAAGTCAAAAAAGCCAAAAATGTCAAAATGTCAACAAAAAGTGAAAAATGTCAAAAAATGTCAAAAAAGTCAAAAAAGCCAAAAATGTCAAAATGTCAAAGATATCAAAAATGCCAAAAAAGTAAAAAATTACAAAAAAAGTCAAGTGTAAAAATAAAGTTAAAAATGTCAAAAAAGTCACAAAAAGCCAAAAATGTCAAAATGTCACCAAAAATTTCAAAATGTCGAAAATGTTATATCAAATTTAATAGGTCATGTAATTCGGAAAGTCGTGTACCAGGTATTTTGTAAAGGCGTTGGCGTATTCTATTTATTCTAATAATCAGTGAAATTTTCTATGAGTAAGAAATGGTCGTGAAATAATTTGATTCATATTTTTTGTAGAAGTAAAAATAACTTCTCGTTTACCCCTTTTGAGGAAAGTTTAACGCCATCATGGCGCTAAATTTTCCTGCTAGGGAGTATAATTTTTGTATATAACCATTCTAGATATTGTTACATTTTTTAAATAAATTTTTCTATATTCTTATTTAAGAGTAGTTTTGTTATCACTTACATTTATTACGTATAGTAACCGGTTTCAACAATGCAAATCCTATTTACAATAAATTGTTTTAATTAATTCTTCATTTAATAATTATTTGCATATGTATTTGTTAATATATCTGTTAATCTTTAGAGTATGAACGGGCGACAGATGACACTGCCAAATTCGAAGCGATGCTACGTGAGAAATTTGCTAGCACAAGAGATAGTGCATCGAGTAGTCTAACAGAAACACCTAATACAGGTAGTAATGAACAAATTGCACGAAGGGATAACGAAATTTGTACATTGCAAGACAAAATAAGAACATTGCAGCATGATTGTGCAGAATCTACTGAAAATCTTATGTTGCTAACCAAACAACGCGAGTAAGTAAATAAATACATAACTAAATATATGAAATATATGAATACAAGAGTAACTATGTGCTAGTAGAATCAAATTCTTCATGAGTAGAAAGTTGAAACTTCAAAAGTATAAACGTCAAAAATGTCAAAAATGTCAAAAATGTCAAAAATGTCAAAAATGTCAAAAATGTCAAAAATGTCAAAAATGTCAAAAATGTCAAAAATGTCAAAAATTTCAAAAATGTCAAAAATTTCAAAAATGTCAAAAATGTCAAAAATGTCAAAAATGTCAAAAATGTCAAAAATGTCAAAAATGTCAAAAATGTCAAAAATGTCAAAAATGTCAAAAATGTCAAAAATGTCAAAAATGTCAAAAATGTCAAAAATGTCAAAAATGTCAAAAATGTCAAAAATGTCAAAAATGTCAAAAATGTCAAAAATGTCAAAAATGTCAAAAATGTCAAAAATGTCAAAAATGTCAAAAATGTCAAGAATGTCAAAAATGTCAAAAATGTCAAAAATGTCAAAAATGTCAAAAATGTCAAAAATGTCAAAAATGTCAAAAATGTCAAAAATGTCAAAAATGTCAAAAATGTCAAAAATGTCAAAAATGTCAAAAATGTCAAAAATGTCAAAAATGTCAAAAATGTCAAAAATGTCAAAAATGTCAAAAATGTCAAAAATGTCAAAAATGTCAAAAATGTCAAAAATGTCAAAAATGTCAAAAATGTCAAAAATGTCAAAAATGTCAAAAATGTCAAAAATGTCAAAAATGTCAAAAATGTCAAAAATGTCAAAAATGTCAAAAATGTCAAAAATGTCAAAAATGTCAAAAATGTCAAAAATGTCAAAAATGTCAAAAATGTCAAAAATGTCAAAAATGTCAAAAATGTCAAAAATGTCAAAAATGTCAAAAATGTCAAAAATGTCAAAAATGTCAAAAATGTCAAAAATGTCAAAAATGTCAAAAATGTCAAAAATGTCAAAAATGTCAAAAATGTCAAAAATGTCAAAAATGTCAAAAATGTCAAAAATGTCAAAAATGTCAAAAATGTCAAAAATGTCAAAAATGTCAAAAATGTCAAAAATGTCAAAAATGTCAAAAATGTCAAAAATGTCAAAAATGTCAAAAATGTCAAAAATGTCAAAAATGTCAAAAATGTCAAAAATGTCAAAAATGTCAAAAATGTCAAAAATGTCAAAAATGTCAAAAATGTCAAAAATGTCAAAAATGTCAAAAATGTCAAAAATGTCAAAAATGTCAAAAATGTCAAAAATGTCAAAAATGTCAAAAATGTCAAAAATGTCAAAAATGTCAAAAATGTCAAAAATGTCAAAAATGTCAAAAATGTCAAAAATGTCAAAAATGTCAAAAATGTCAAAAATGTCAAAAATGTCAAAAATGTCAAAAATGTCAAAAATGTCAAAAATGTCAAAAATGTCAAAAATGTCAAAAATGTCAAAAATGTCAAAAATGTCAAAAATGTCAAAAATGTCAAAAATGTCAAAAATGTCAAAAATGTCAAAAATGTCAAAAATGTCAAAAATGTCAAAAATGTCAAAAATGTCAAAAATGTCAAAAATGTCAAAAATGTCAAAAATGTCAAAAATGTCAAAAATGTCAAAAATGTCAAAAATGTCAAAAATGTCAAAAATGTCAAAAATGTCAAAAATGTCAAAAATGTCAAAAATGTCAAAAATGTCAAAAATGTCAAAAATGTCAAAAATGTCAAAAATGTCAAAAATGTCAAAAATGTCAAAAATGTCAAAAATGTCAAAAATGTCAAAAATGTCAAAAATGTCAAAAATGTCAAAAATGTCAAAAATGTCAAAAATGTCAAAAATGTCAAAAATGTCAAAAATGTCAAAAATGTCAAAAATGTCAAAAATGTCAAAAATGTCAAAAATGTCAAAAATGTCAAAAATGTCAAAAATGTCAAAAATGTCAAAAATGTCAAAAATGTCAAAAATGTCAAAAATGTCAAAAATGTCAAAAATGTCAAAAATGTCAAAAATGTCAAAAATGTCAAAAATGTCAAAAATGTCAAAAATGTCAAAAATGTCAAAAATGTCAAAAATGTCAAAAATGTCAAAAATGTCAAAAATGTCAAAAATGTCAAAAATGTCAAAAATGTCATAAATGTCAAAAATGTCAAAAATGTCAAAAATGTCAAAAATGTCAAAAATGTCAAAAATGTCAAAAATGTCAAAAATGTCAAAAATGTCAAAAATGTCGAAAATGTCGAAAATGTCGAAAATGTCGAAAATGTCGAAAATGTCGAAAATGTCGAAAATGTCGAAAATGTCGAAAATGTCGAAAATGTCGAAAATGTCGAAAATGTCGAAAATGTCGAAAATGTCGAAAATGTCGAAAATGTCAAAAAAGTAAAAATAGAGTTTAAAAAAAATCCAAAAATAAGGTCAAAATTAAAGACAAAAAAGTTTAAAAAAAAGTCAGAAATGTAGAAAAAGTCAAAGATATAAAAAATAAAAAATGCCAAAAAAAAGTCAAAAATGACAAAAAAGGGAAAAAAATCAAGTCAAAAATGTCAAAGAAGAAATTTTATATAACATTTTTGACATTTTCAACTTTTTATACGTTTTATTTTTTGTTGGTATTTTAACTTTTTTCACATTTTTGTCATTTTTAGTCAGTATCCAAAATATCAAAAAAAGTGAAAAAAAAAATACTACTGAGAGGAAAAACATTTAATTAATTTTATTCTACTATGCCCGTCCACTATTTCAAACGACTTGAACTATGCATTACATTATTTTTCACATATATTTTTTAATTAGTCTTAAATTAATTAATGACATTAATTTAACCATAGAAAATACCAGATAATAGTGTAGTGCATAGTTCAAGTCATTTGAAATAGTGGACGGGCATAGTTTGGTTGGTAGGGACCGCCCGCCCACCCCACCTTTGTTCGCATAGTTTTTTCATAGGATAACACTTTTCTTGGAATAGTTTAAACAATATAAAACATCTATATGCAATGAAAAAACTATGCGAACGAAGGTTGGGTGGGCGGGTGGTCCCTACCAACCAAACTATGACCGCCCACTATTTCAAATGACTTGAACTATGCACTACACTATTATCAGTTATCTTCTATGATTAAATTAATGTCATTTATTAATTTAAGATTAATTAAAAAAATATATGTGAAAAATAATGTAATGCATAGTTCAAGTCGCTTGAAATAGTGCACGGACATAGTTTGGTTGGTAAGGGGCGCCCACCCACGCCGCCTTTAAGGGGCGCCCGCCCACCCCGCCTTTAAGGGGCGCCCGCCCACCCCGCCTTTGTTCGCATAGTTTTTCCATAGGATGACACTCTTCTTGGAATAGTTTAAACAATATAAGACATCTATATCTAATGAAAAAACTATACTAACGAAGGTGGGGTGGGCGGGCGGTCCCTACCAACCAAACTATGCCCGTCCACTATTTCAAACGACTTGAACTATGCATTACAATATTTTTCACAAATATTTTTTCTAATTAGTCTTAAATTAATAAATGGCATTAGTTTAATCATAGAAGATAACAGATAATAGTGTAATGCATAATTCAAGTCATTTGGAATAGTGGACGGGCATAGTCAGGTTGGTAGGGGCCGCCCGCCCATCCCACGTTCGTGCGCATAGTTTCTCCATTGGATATAGATGTTTTATATTATTAAAACTATTCCAAAAAGAGAGGTATCCTGTGGAAAAACTATGCGAGCAAAAGTCGGGTGGGCGGGTGGCCCCTACCAACCAAACAATGCCCGTCCACTATTTCAAACGACGTGAACTATGCATTACACTATTATCCGTTACCTTCTATGATTCAATTATTGTCATTTATTAATTTAAGACTAATTAAAAAAATATATGTGAAAAATAATAATTAATTACTTTTTATTTATATATATATATATATATATATATATATATATATATATTTATGTATTTTTTTTCTTGCTCTTGCTGTCTTTTTTAATTTGATCTATAAGTTGTAGTTTGTAGTAGATATAGAATAGCTGATAAAACTATATTATTCCACCTCTATCATTATACCTTGCATTCATTAAATATTTCCTAATACATTATTTTTGATCGTATCTACTACTTCTTCCAGTTCATAGTTGACTGTATATAGAATCTTTTAATTTTTGTAGTGCCGCAATCAAGGACTTCAACAAAGTTAATGAAAAACTAAAGCAAATGACCCGAAATTACGAGGAATCTCAGAACGACGTTGCCGCATTTATCAAAGAAATAGAGTTGTTGAAACAAAAATGTTCTTCAATAGAAGCAATAAAGGCACAAAATGAAAACCAGAAGAAAAGTATGGAAGAATTAACCAGGTAATTAAATACGCAATATTCCTAGTTACCTTAAACTCTAGAAAGCATGTGTTTAGTTTACTCTCTAGAAATTAGCGAACAGGTTTTTTAGTTTATATGTGCCACAACACGACTAAAAAAATCTTCAATTGTTTTTAATAAGAGAAAATGCTTTGTATTTAGTAACAACCTTATCCTTAAATTTACTAAAATAATAACAATATAAAAACATCTGGTGGGGGCACTACACGACCTTCCGAATTACATGACCTATTAAATTTTATATAACATTTTCGCCATTTTCAACTTTTTATGCGTTTAAATGTTTGTTTTCCCTGAATTTTGTTCAAAAGCTGACAGACATACATACACAGCATCGCATAAATCGGGGATTTTCGACTATTTTAGGCATAAAACGTAACGAAATTAAATTTTTGTTTTTCTAAATTGTACACGGCAACTATAACCTTTCTTCTAGTGTAGTTTTTCCCCCGGAAAGTTATCGCATATTTTCACAATCTTGTTTAGAAAACGTTTCGATAAAACAATACGTATAATTTGAAAGTATTTATTTTATATTTTGATTGTTATATTGAATATTATTATAGACTACTATAGACTATAGACTATAGACTATAGACTATAGACTATAGACTATAGACTATAGACTATAGACTATAGACTATAGACTATAGACTATAGACTATAGACTATAGACTATAGACTATAGACTATAGACTATAGACTATAGACTAGAGACTATAGACTATAGACTATAGACTATAGACTATAGACTATAGACTATAGACTATAGACTATAGACTATAGACTATAGACTATAGACTATAGACTATAGACTATAGACTATAGACTATAGACTATAGACTATAGACTATAGACTATAGACTATAGACTATAGACTATAGACTATAGACTATAGACTATAGACTATAGACTATAGACTATAGACTATAGACTATAGACTATAGACTATAGACTATAGACTATAGACTATAGACTATAGACTATAGACTATAGACTATAGACTATAGACTATAGACTATAGACTATAGACTATAGACTATAGACTATAGACTATAGACTATAGACTATAGACTATAGGTCATAAAGTATTATTATTTATCAATTATGATACTAAAACAGTTTACATATCCATTCAATCAATTTAATAAAATTTTGTTGATTTAAGCGATTATGATATTAAAATATATACAATGAATTCCGAGTTGGATAGCTTAACGTCGCAAGTAAACGAATTAACTGCAACTTTATCGTCTGAAGTGGAAGAAAGGCATAAAGTAGAAAAGGCACACAAGGTGCTAGCAATGAAACTCTTCCAAGCGGTGCAACTTGTTATAGCAGAAAAACTAGCCCGTAAAAATTCCGACAATAAAGCTAAAGAGTTGGAGGGCCTGAAACAAAAAATGGAAACAGACAATGTAAGTATTTATAAAAGACTAGCCCCAAACGTTCCTATCCAATCTATCAATAGTTATTAATTAAGTATCAGTATTTGCAGCAACAATACATAGATTTTCTAATAAAACAACTATCTCCCATATGGAAACCCTACCAGCTTTTAAAAACGATCCATTAGATTAGCAATCAACAAACGCTTTTACAGTTGTTTCAGCAACGTTTTCACAATTCCTGTCGTTATGAATAATATAGTAATAGACTCTGACTATAAAATCACATCCATGAAAATTAAAATATAAAAGTCGCAACTACAGCTGATAAAAGTATCAAAGGTGTAGAGTAGTAGGTACCTATACACCTTTGTGTAGAGGAGTAGATACCTCTACACGTCTGTTGTGAGTGACTTGTTTATAATAAGTTACTTTAGAGAGTATTATTTTTTTTGGGACCGAAAAGAAAATACAGTTTTATAAAGGGTAAAACAGTTTTATAAAGGGCAAAATTTTAAACAAAAATAGCAATTGTTTATAACATTATGCCAATTTATGATAAAATTATGGCATTCGCAGAAAATACCAAAACACGGATATATTTAGGATGCATGGCGCGTAATAAAGACACAATGTCGGGAAATAGGTGTAATTTTACCCCATTCTTTATGTTAAAATATATTACATATCATCCCGATACACGTACAAAAATCAGATGCCCCAATTGAATAGTTGGTCATAAAATGGTCGTATAATTTTTGAAAATTTTTTAGCTTGAAATAGCTGAACTGTTGCGTGTTAATAAAGAACAGGCAAAGAGCTACATTAAACAAATTCAAGATTTAAATGTTGAAAAAGAGAACATCTTGGAGCTATTGCGCAGTATTGAAAATAAATGGAAACATGCCGAGAATAGTGTGCAGACATTAGATAAGGTTGTAAGGGAGAAACTACCGGATAATGATACTCAATATAAATTTGAGGATGCAGAGGTATGTAATCTCGTTATTTTCTAAATCACGAATATAAAATTCTATTGATTATAGGCAAGAATCCATTACATGAAACATCAACTTGATATTACGAACCAAGATATAATCAGTTTACAAGAAAAGTTGGCACTAATGGAAAGTCAATACGCAATTATGGAGTTTCAGAAGTAAGTAACTAAACAAATATTATTATCATATGTCATGATTGTTTTTCCTTTTAATTTTAGCAATATATTTAAGCATTTCTAACCAAGATATTAGCCGTTTTCGTATATACTTCGGGAGTTGTATCGGGCTGTTCTAACACGAAAAAAAACAGCCCGGAATAGCTATTATTTGTGAGGAATTCTGTTAGCAGATAATGCTATCTAAGATGGCGGGGAACAGCCATTATCTTTTGTTTTCCTTATAGGCGCCATATTGGATTTAATATTTTCTTTTTTTTCGATTTCGATGACTGTAATATATAATCGAACATGTAGTTTACTTAGTTTACTCATCAGTGTAGCTCAGCTGGTGAGGATACATTCACACAATATCTCTTAATATATTTTTATTATATAGATTCGAAGCGTTGCTGCGCCTTCACGAAGTTCAAGGTAAAGTTCAAATGGAGGAACTAATAAACGAAGAGCTGCGACAGGACACACAGAACACTCTAGCGTTAATAGAACGAATGCACGCGGAGAAATCGATAACGCCACACGTTTACAGCAACCTACTAGCCGCAGTACGAACCAGCTCCACACCAGTTTCACGCTAAACAACCTTTAAACTAGTTTTCTATGCTATAACCATGTATAACCTCAAAATTTAGTCAATAATAAAGTGTTTAATCACAAGTACAGTTTAATATTCTTCGTTTTAATCCATTCTAACAAAACCACCATTACAACTACATATTGTGTTAATATTATTACATAAACCCATACAAAGATGGAGCGACTAACCGAGTACGAGCTGGAAAAATACGAAACAATCCTCAAACAAATCGAAGACGAGCATACCAACTACCAAGCGGTGCAGCACGAATTGGCCAGTTTAACCAACAGTTTGCGCGTCATGAAAGTGCTAACCAACCCCGAATTTGCGCGCGAAAAACTATTTCAAGTGCGCATCAAGCTATTCAATTCAACCTACGAGTTCTCAAAAGTTTTCCCAGAACGTTACAAGCAGCACGAACTAGAACAATTGACAAAAACGGATGCATCCATTTACTATTGCATTGAAATATTCGTATCGGAAACATTCCATAAAAAACTAATTAAACAAGCGTGGATATTCAACATTACCATCCGCAACGGACAAACATGTGTTAGCCGTAGTTTGAATATTAAAAACCGTTTTTCAAACCCGTTTTGCATGTTGGTGCCGTTTGAAATTAATAATGAACTTAGTTATGTTGATGTGTATTTAGCTTCTCCTGCTAGTGATAATTATTGGCCACTTTTAAAATTAGCTTCTATTGATGTTGATGTTTCATACCGGTGGGATTCTTATAATCAGCTACAATGCAAGGAAACTGTTTTAAGCGATGTAGTCAAAATTGATCGGAGTTATAACCCGGATGCGGCTGTTTTAGAGCTTAAAAGTAGGTTAATGCGGTACCAATTTGATTGTAATTGGAGTCAAAAGAAATTTGTTGAAGTTATCTTGAAGAATAGCTATCATAAGTTGGATTTGTCGAAAATATTATCGATAATCGGTGAGGATGTTAAAGTTAAGGTTAATTTGGATGGGAATTTGGGGGTGATTGAGTTGGATCGTGCTTTGAAGGTTTTGAAGGTTGAGGCTAGTGCTGGGGATTTGAGTCGCGTGAAGGAGTATTTGAGGAAGTTTGGGGAGGCGTATACGAAGAAAGATTTTGGGAATGCCGTTGCAATTTCTCAATTAAAGGTAAGAATATTTTAATTAATCACCAGAGCAAACATATTCAATTTGTAATTAAGCAGTTAGTTTGAAGTTGACTTTATACCAAGATATGATGATCTAGAAATTGCCGTCTACTAATCCGATGATGGCAATAGCAATACGTCTTCTATAATATTCATCCGATTCGCAATCCGAAGATGTATTGTATATTTTTATTTCTATGCACTCAGATATGTTTAATAAAACTCGGTTTTCTTCTTTTTCAGGACGCTAGTGAAGAATTAAATCGCAATTTGAAGTACAATCAGCCTGGATTTCATGAGTTATTAAATATATATGATATTTATTTAAAATTTATTGGATCCTATCCTTTATAAAATGTGCTCTCATATAATTTTCTCGAATTAAATGTTATAATACCATTTGTGATAATATAATAAATTTGATTTTTATAAATATTTATTTACATAAACAAAATCCTCTAAAATTGAAATTAAAGGTACAGACAAAGCTGCAAAAACAAAAGTGTTCAAAAAAGATTCGTAAACGTTACAAAATTATCCTCCGTTGCATCAAAGCAGGGGTCATCCTAACAGTGACACGTAGCTGAAACTAAGTCATTTGATTGGAAATATAGTCTAGATTGCGGGAAAAATGTCGAGATTGTTTCAAATTGAACCGGAAAAGCTACAGGGCTTGACAAATTTTCCGAACTTGGAACATTTTATTTCATGACAGAAAGATGTGGTAGATCTCATTTTGTAGGTCTTCTAATTCCAAAGAAAAATAAGAAAAAATATTGTTATAAAACGTGCACCGTTTTTCTGGTAAAGCCGAAGAAGTGAAGAAAATAAAAATGAAAATAGTCCAATTAAGATGAACTTTAGTTTGTTGGATGGACAATTTTCAACCAAATCAAAAATGTTAGTACGATTTTTCCATAAAACAAAAAGTAAACCAGTCACGAATTTAATTTGAAAAGTGATAAAAATCGGTAAAATTTCCAAAACTATCCTCCCTTACAACAAAGCAGGTTCGTCATAGTGGTGGCATGACAATGAATCTAAGTAATTTGATCTAAAATATAGTTTAGATGACGGGAAAAATAACGAGATTGTTTCAAATGGAACCGGCAAAGCTACAGCGCTTGGCAAATTTGTCGAACTTGGAAAATTTTTATCTCATTTTAGAAAGTTGATGTTGATCTCATTTTGTAGGTCTTTTAATTCCAAAGAAAGATAAGAAAAAATATTGTTATAAAACATGCACCGTTTTCGTGGTAAGGCCGAAGAAGTGAAGAAAATAAAAATGAAAATTGTCCAATCAAGATGAATTTTAGCCTGTTGGATGGACAATTTTCAACCAAATGAAAAATCTTAGTACGATTTTTCTATAAAACAAAAAATAAACCCGTCACGAATTTAATTTGAAAAGTGATACAAATCGGTAATATTTCCAAAACTATTCTCCATTAGGTCAAAGCAGGGGTCGTCATAGTAGTGGCATGTCACTGAAACTAAGTCATTTGATTTGAAATATAGTCTAGATGACGGGAAAAATAACGAGATTGTTTCAAATAGAACTCTTAAAACTACAGGCCTTGGAAAATATGTCGAAATTGCAAAATTTTATCTAATGTTGGAAAGTTGATGTTGATATTATTTTGTAGGCCTTTTAATTCCAAAGAAAAATAAGAAAAAATATTGTTATAAAACATGCACCGTTTTCATGGTAAAGCCGAAGAAGTGAAGAAAATAAAAATAAAAATTGTCCAGTCAAGATAAACTTTAGCCTGTTGGATGGACAATTTTCAACCAAATGAAAAATCTTAGTACGATTTTTCTATAAAACAAAAAGTAAACTTGTCACGAATTTAATTTGAAAAGTTATAAAAATCGGTAAAATTTCCAAAACTATCCTCCATTGCGTTAAAGCAGGGGTCTTCATAGTAGTGGCATGACACTGAAACTAAGTCATTTGATTTGAAATATAATCTAGATGACGGGCAAAATAACGAGATTTTTTTAAATGGAACCAGCAAAGCTACAGAGCTTGGCAAATTTTTCGAACTTGGAAAATTTTATTTACTTTTAGAAAGTTGATGTTGATCTTATTTTGTAGGTCTTTTAATTTCAAAGAAAAATAAGAAAAAATATTGTTATAAAATGTGCACCGTTTTCGTGGTAGAGCCGAAGAAGTGAAGAAAATAAAAATGAAAATTGTCCAATCAAAATGAATTTTAGCCTGTTGGATGGACAATTTTCAACCAAATGAAAAATCTTAGTACGATTTTTCTATAAAACAAAAAATAAACCCGTCACGAATTTAATTTGAAAAGTGATACAAATCGGTAATATTTCCAAAACTATTCTCCATTAGGTCAAAGCAGGGGTCGTCATAGTAGTGGCATATCACTGAAACTAAGTCATTTGATTTAAAGTATAGTCTAGATGAGGGAAAAAATAACGAGATTGTTTCAAATAGAACCAGTAAAACTACAGGGCTTGGCACATTTGTCGAACTTGGAAAATTTTATCTCATGTTAGAAAGTTGATGTTGGTTTCATTTTGTAGGTCTTTTAATTCCAAAGAAAAATAAGAAAAAATATTGTTATAAAACGTGCACCGGTTTCGTGGTAAAGCCGAAGAAGTGAAGAAAATAAAAGTGAAAATTGTCCAATCAAGATGAACGAAATGCGAAAAAGCCTCATGGCTGATAGCCCTATGGAGATAGAAGTTTTTTTTAAACGTATGTACTGCTGTCTTTCATTGCGTTTTTATTTCTATATTAAAACTACAAGTGTGAAAAGCATAACATTTTGCACCCAAAATATTCGCTTCAACTCATGCATTATAATTAATTAAACGTATCTAAAAATATAAAATATGCAGACAGATGGTGACACGCCACCACCACCCGAATAAAACAACAAAAGTGCAGGATAAAAACCGACGATAAAGACCGTACATGCTTGGTTAAGCATGCATGGTGGTTGAACCACGGGAATAGTTTCAGTTTAGTTTAGATAGTCGGGCCGGCCAGGACGTTAATAAACGCGCGCGCGCCTTTTACAGTCGACGCGCCACACACTGAAAACTTTTTATTTATAAAAATAAGTGCGAATTCCTACTGGGTGTGATCAGTGCCTTGATTTATAATGGATAGACTCAATTTCTTGATTATTTTAATAACAATTATTAGCTATGGTATGTACAATTTATTTATGTAGTTAATACGAATTTAGGGTGGTATTTTCTTTTAAAACTATGAATTTAATTGTTTTTGTGCTGTTTATTATTACGTTTTGTTCTAAACCGTCAAGTACAGTTTATTTTTGATAGCAATATTAATTACTATATAACTTTTTTCGAATTAATGTACGAGTACAGTTTATATTTGATAGCAATGATAATTACTATACAACTTTTTTCGAATTTATGTACGAGTACAGTTTATATTTGATAACAATATTGATGCCTAAACAACATTTTTCGAATTTATGTACAAGTACTGTTTAGATTTGATAGCAATGTTAATTCCTATACAACTGTTTTCATTTTATATACGAGTACTGTTTATATTTGATAGCAATATTAACTCCTATACAACTTTTTTCGAATTTATGTACGCGTAAAGTATATATATAGATAGCATTATTAATTCCTAATCAACATTTTTCGAATTTATGTACGTACGAGTACTGTTTATATTTGATAGCAATATTGATTCCTACACTACTTTTTTCGAAATTATGTACGAGTACTGTTTATATTTGATAGCAATGTTAATTCATATACAACTTTTTTCGAATTTACGTACGAGTACTGCCTATATTTGATAGCAATATTAATTCCTATACAAGTTCTTTCGAAATTATGTGAGTACTGTTTATATTTGATAGCAATATTGATTCCTATACCACTTTTTTTCGAAATTATGTACGAGTACTGTTTATATTTGATAGCAATGTTAATTCATATACAACTTTATTTATATGTATGTACGAGTATTGTTTATATTTGATAGCAATGTTAATTCCCACACAACAGGGCTGGCTAAAGCGTCGGCCGCGGTTGACCAGTCGTCCGGGTGACTATTCCTAGTCGCCTGCCTGTCTAATATGTACACATATTGTTTTATTATTATATTTTTCTGTTAATCAGAAATTCTGATCTGAATTATCTCTCTGAGGGCCGGTTCTACAATTGACATTTAACTGAAGTATGAGGCTATTCGTGGAATAAGTTATTGGCGATATTGGCGTTAAAATCTCAAACATATTCCACGAATAGCCTTATTCCCAGGTTAAATGTCAATTGTAGAACCGGCCCTGAATCTGTTTATCTGCATCACTAAATGTCTATAACAAAGCAAAGATTAATGAAATTTTATTTTCTGTAGAAATCTTTCATCCATATATATATAAAGGGTGTATAAAGGGTGTCCTAAAATTTTCTCTGTCTGTCTACTTCAACAACAAATTTGATGTGTGCTGTTGCTGCTTTGGCGACGATTTGCTGTTTTTTTTTAATTCGCACAAAAGGTTGTGTTCTATTGAAATTGGTCATGTTTAGTACTGCTGCTTAGGCAACGAAATAATTTTCTATAATTAGAATTTGTCATTTTGGTGATTAGTAAATGCATTCATTTGTTTATAATTCCCGTGCAACGTTTATTTCTGCATATGATGGTAAAATGTATTTATAAAATAGAATTAATGTATTAATATAACATTTGTAGCCGGATGATGACATTCTTATAAATAGCGAATATTCGGAGATTATGAATGACACACAAATGAATCATGGTTAACTCTATTTCGTCGGTAAAAAGTTTTAGTTTGCAAAATAGTAATAAATTAAATTCTTGAAATTGAAACTAATTGATGTTTTAATTATGTTTGTAACTTATTTAGCTTCAAAATTATGCTTTGCTTGATATTGAAACTAATTGATGTTTTAATTATGTTTGTAACTAATTTAGCTTCAAAATTATGCTTTGCTTGGTTCGTTTAACTAATTAATATCGTATGTCTCCATGTGGAAAAATTACATACACTAAAGTTTTCAATAAATACTTTTTGTTCAATCCAAATATTTATATTTATTTTTATTTATTTATTACCTCCAGTACATTCATACAATATATACAAAAGAACAATAGAAATATGGGAGGTAATGATTAGGTTCGGGTTAGTAGATTATTTAATCTACCCCGGTCTTCCACCTAATTATTTATAGAAATATATGTATGTATATATCATATATACATACATATTCACATACTAATATAGCGTTTTTAAATAAATCATCGTTTGCCTTGCATTATTTTGTTTTAATAAAAGTATCTTTTATTAAGAACAATTTATCACCAAAATTGCTACAAGGAGTACTATATGTATTTTATTAGACATTATAATTCCTATAATTAACAATTCCGCGATGTAAACATAATCTTTATTATTGGTGTTGATAAACACACAAGTAAAAAGATTTTCGTAAACAAATCACTTTTTCAATCCAATTTCATAACAACACCAACTCGAACAATATTTTTGTTTATTTCAGTACAACAGATTGTCTCATAAAGAAATTTAATCCACTTTAATGCGCGACCTCCAGCTGCGTTTGAAAAAAAAATAACTTCATATTTAGCTACACCTCTAACAATAACGGCATACAAGCGGCACAAAAATAGTCGGTTGTAATCGAAAAAATTCACAATTTATTTCTGTCAAACGCGCTCGGTTTACGAAACGTATTTTCGGGTCATATAGCAAAAAAATAGATATGTGGCGACCTCCAGCTAAAAATAAAAGGGACCACCACACGTTCGCTCGCTTCATTGCAACATGCAATTTCGATTCAATTACCAGCCTTTTGTGATTTAAATTGGCCTGCTAAATCGCACTTTTTCGCTTTGATTACTCCTAGGAGATTCAGTGTTAAGTGCATAACTTCAATTGTTATACGAAATATAATTATTGAAAAACTATTTTTATTTAATCATATGCCTTCTACCGTAAGTTGTAGAGAAATCATACAAATTAATTAATAATAGTCGTAAAAGCGTATAACAATCCACTTTTTAATCCTGCTAACCGACTTTTATACTGTAAATTCAAAATTACCCCAATAAATCTGAAATTACATACATTAAAAGAAAAATTCATTATCAAAAACAATATTCAACTAATTACCCAACACCTTATCCCATATAACCCATCAATACGTAATAAAAGAAAATTCCCATCACTCCCACTAATACAACAAATCAAACACCAATAACAATATTAGATTAAAGGTCGTTTTAGACAAGACAATTTCTTGACTCAAAAGTTAGTCAAGATACGAGACAATCTAAATTGTCTCGTATAATACAGCAAATTAATTGAAATATTGGATTGGATGGTAGATCGAATGGAAAAATATACCGCGGTCTATTTGCCAAGGACAAATTGTATGGGAGGAGGATATATGCATTCATTTCTAGGACAACTTTTGAGCTAAGAAATTGTCTTGTCTAAAACGTCCTGTAGATTAAAGGTCGTTTTAGACAAGACAATTTCTTGACTCAAAAGTTAGTCAAGATGCGAGACAATCTAAATTGTCTCGTATAATACAGCAAATTAATTGAAATATTGGATTGGATGGTAGATCGAATGGAAAAATATACCGCGTTCTATTTGTCAAGGGCAAATTGTATGGGAAGAGGATATATGAATTCATTTTTTGAACAACTTTTGAGCTAAAAAATTGTCTGGTCTAAAACGACCTTAAGATTAGTCTAAAGGTCGTTTTAGATAAGACAATTTCTTAGCTCAAAAGTTGTTCAAGAAATGAATTCATATATCCTTCTCCCAAACAATTTGTCCTTGAAAAATAGAACACGTTATATATTTCCATTCAATTTGCCATACAATTCAATATTTCAATAATTTGCTGTATTATACGAGACAATTTAGATTGTCTCGCATCTTGACTAACTTTTGAGTCAAGAAATTGTCTTGTCTAAAACGACCTTAAGATTCCAATTACATGCAACTTGTAAATTTGACGCGGGCAGAAAGACTCCGGTCGTTAGCCCATAGTAGTATGTAATGTAATGTTAATGTTATGTAACACAATAAATATTTTTATTATTATTATTATTAGTTGTAAAAACATATCTATTTGAGGTGAAATTTGTATATACAAAAAAAGCGCAATGTATAAAATTCTAGTCACGTGCGGTGCTGTAAACCATCCATTACTTATCTATATAGCAGTTAATTACTATGCGTAGTTAAAATACTGTTATAGGGTGTGTAAAAAGTTTCAATTTGTAAATGGAATAATTGATTGATTTAAAATACTTTAACTACTAAATAAAATATTAACAGCAATATACCTATATGCATCTAGAAAATAATAGTAATTTCCTACAACGTAGGTAGTATATAAAGTAATTACATAATAGTAGTCTTTTTTATTGTTATAATTATCTAACTAGCTATCGAATTTGGGTTCTTCTGCCATGTGTATGTGAGTTTTAGGACTTTCTAACAAAATAATACAAGACAAATGATGATACATTTAAAAACGGTATATAAATATTTGTATTACACTGGGAACTTAAATAAATGCTAGTACTTTAATTTAGTTAAGAAATTATTTGTTAAACCATCTTATAAATTTTATAAAAAAATATGTAAGTTTTTTAAAATATTCACCAAAATGTATATCTCTATACATAGAAAAGTATCAATATCAAGTTTATAACCTGATAAGAATTAAACCTAGCAGGGGATTTTTGAAATTTTTATTTTTTTATGTTAAGAAATTATTTGTTAAATCATCTTATAAATTTTGTAAAAAAAATGTGTAAGATTTTTCAAAATATTCACCAAAATGTATATCTGTATACATAGAAAAGTATCAATATCAAGTTTAAAACCTGATAAAAATTAAACCCAACAGGGGATTTTTGTAATTTTTATTTTTTTATGTTAAGAAATTATTTGTTAAACCATCCTAAAATTTTTATAAAAAAATATGTGAGTTTTTCCAAAATATTCACAAAAATGTATCTGTATACATAGAAAAGTGTCAATGTTAAGTTTATAACCTGATAAAAAATAAACCTAACAGGGAATTTTTGTAATTTTAATTTTTTTATGTTAAGAGATTATTTGTTAAACCATCCTAAACTTTTTATAAAAAAATATGTAAGTTTTTCCAAAATATTCACAAAAATGTATCTGTATACATAGAAAAGTGTCAATGTTAAGTTTATAACCTGATAAAAAATAAACCTAACAGGGAATTTTTGTAATTTTAATTTTTTTATGTTAAGAAATTATTTGTTAAACCATCCTAAACTTTTTATAAAAAAATATGTAAGTTTTTCCAAAATATTCACAAAAATGTATCTGTATACATAGAAAAGTGTCAATGTTAAGTTTATAACCTGATAAAAAATAAACCTAACAGGGAATTTTTGTAATTTTAATTTTTTTATGTTAAAAAATTATTTGTTAAACCATCCTAAAATTTTTATAAAAAAATATGTAAGTTTTTCCAAAATATTCACAAAAATGTATCTGTATACATAGAAAAGTGTCAATGTTAAGTTTATAACCTGATAAAAAATAAACCTAACAGGGAATGTTTGTAATTTTAATTTTTTTATGTTAAGACATTATTTGTTAAACCATCCTATAAATTTTTACATTAATTGAAATAAATGCTAGTACTTCGTATATATCATATAATTATGAATGTTGGTAGTTTTGATGATTCATACTAATACAGCCACATATTTTTAAGGGTTGATTGCAGCAACACTATTCATATTTTAGCTTAATAAAGGTAGTGACCGGTAAGGTCACGGCTCGGTGATTTTGGCCATCTGTTGCGCGCCCGCAAAGGGCTGTAACTTCCGTTTACCTGGCGCACACGTTATACATCAGCACGTGCCACCGGATATACACTAGCACGGCAGGCATCCGTTGGCATTCTGAAAAGCGTGGCAAAGAAGTATATCTTGTTCTTGTAGGGTGATTAGTGTGCACGTGGATGCAATTAACGAAGTTCCAAGGGAATATAAAGTACCTGAAATGGAATTATTAATTCCATTTTCCGTGGAAGTTTCTGCTTTAATATGCGCAAATGTCTTCTAAAATTGAGGCCAGGATTATTATAGTCATTTTGATGTGTGTGGTTTGTATCGATTGAAATTATTAATGTTTGTAAATATACGGGTTTATAGGGAGTAATCATGTTTGCATAGTCTCTTTTTTTGTGTGGTGAATGCTAACAATGTTACCCTCGATTTGATCGAGTTGAATGTAAATATAGCAGCTGGTAAGGTTTTTAAGAGAGAATAAATGATTTAGTTTGGTATTTTGGATTGATTTGAGTTTGAATAATTCAATGTAGATTTAACTAACGATAATACCCGACTCGTTATATGCAATAATTTTTAATTCATGTAGTACTAATTATCTAATAACTGTTTCAAATTAAAATAATGCAAATTAATTTGAATTAACTATGTGACTGAAAATCGAGGTAATTATTTAATAACTGTTTATTATGTATGTATTTTTGCTTCATGTGGATAATCCGAAAAAATGCATAATATAATTAGGGTGGTTAAGGAGTTATATACCTTTATTTTCTTCAAAAAATTCGATTTTTTTATTGCTTTATCTGAAAGTAAAACTCTTTGAGAACATTTTACGAAATTTTCATGAAGATCCGAGCAATAGATCGAAAGTTACAGCGTTTCGAAGCGAGGTGCGATGTTTCCTGGAACATCTACTCCATTCTCGACCATACAAATCGCGTATGTTTTGTGACAAATCCCTTATAATCAGTTGTATACGAGCTTCCGAAGCGTTAGATTCCCGAAACAAAATTACACGCTAAACTCGATTATCTCGAAATGGAGTTTTCCAAAAGAGCGTTTGCCGTGATCACGATTGCCAAGAAACTATTTAACCGATCTTCTTCATTTTTTTTGAATTGTTTGTAATTAATGTTGCCAGTTCTTGAACGATTCCTTTTTTATGCATAAATTTTTATTTTGCAAATACGATTTTTTTAATAAAATTTTTAGAGCACAAAACATTGAGTTTTTGGGAAAAACGTTCCCGTATGCTGAAAAAACAAAATATTTATTTAAATAATCGTTCAAGTACTAGGAAGGTCCCTATACTAGTGAAATTTTTTGGGTTTTATGATTTCAATTGACGTGCTTGACTTTCATGATGATCACCGCAAGACTCATCAAAAAAAGAGGGTTTCGGGGAAAGGGCCATAACTCCGCCAATTATGAATTTTTTTTTATAAACTAATACTTATTTTTTTCACTAAAAAACGTACTATTAATAAATTATAATTTTGATGTAAACAAATTATTGCTACATACCTTTACAAAAGTTTAAACTTTCCTCAATTTTTCCGCACAAAAAGGTATATAACCCCTTAAATAAAAAAAAATAATTTTTCTGCATTTCTTATAGTGAGGAATGGGTTGCTAGACACCTCTAGAATATTTCCTCTAAAGATGAGCTCTTAATATTTATAGGAAGGACGTCCTCATCGCAGTTCTTCATTTTTACATTTTAGTTTTTGTATTTTAATCAGTCCTAAACGAAAATAAATAATATCTCCCTATTCATTGAACCTACAGTAATTCTCACACATATTCTTGATTTCTCTACAAAAAAGATCTCTTATGATTTTTTCGTTTATCTAACCAATTAAAAGATATCCAAAGTCTGAGGAATTAAAAAAAAAATAGTTGCTTCTTAATTTTATAACTTTAATGGTTTGAATTGTTAAAACGATTACTGTGTGCGTTTAGAAGATATTTGTAGCCAAATCATACTGATTTTCAGTTTTCAATAATTTTCTTAGAAATCATAAAATTTAATCCATTAATTTCATCATATTGTTGGGAAGTATTCTCTCAAATTATCCATTTTTTTTTTGGATAATTTGTTTAGCTGACTTTCAAACTTTAAATTTTTGTCGATGAGTACATCTAAATATTTGAATTATTTCCCCATGTACATTTTTTATTATCGATGACCACTGAGGCTGCTAAACTATCTACAGTGTATATGGTGTATTCAAAATCATTATTTTCGTTTTATTTTTTGGTAATTTTTAATTGATTGGTACATAGAATGTGTTCCAATCTTGTCCAGCTATTTCAGCACTATTTTTCGATTAATAGTGTTTTGAAAACTATTGAAATCCAAAAATACTGGAAATAATCTTTATTATATGTGTTAAAACTATTGAAATCCAAAAATATTAGAAATACTCTATTATTAAATAATATTAAAATAATAATATTAAATATTAATTATTAAATTATTAATATTAAATTATTATTATTAAATATTGGAACTACTTTATTATATGTGTTCCAATCTTATCCAGCTACTTCAGCAATATTTTTCGATTAATAGTTTTCAAAACCCGCTTGAAATCCAAAAATACTGAAAATACTCTTTATTATATAATAATATAACAAATATTTTTTAAACGAATAATTCTAAATTATTTTATTATTCATAGTTTTTAAGTTTCCTTTCATGTTGATGTCAGAGCAAGTTTTATTTAATTCATTGTAGACTTTACAATTGAGCGGGCTTCGTAGTCGCGTGTAGCTGGGGGAAAAGGGCGCGCAGTAATCAGAGGTGGTTGTTGTGACCACAGACCGTGATACATACCGGAAATTTAATATCTTAAACCGGATGCGAGTACCATATGGGGTGGGTACCATATGCATTTGTAAAGTATGCACCAAATAATTATGTGTTCATTTGCTAACATTGTTAAATAGAAAATAATAATGAAATGAAATAATTCATGAATATATAATAGAGAAAATCGTAGTGTAGTGTAGGAAATTATTAATAGTAAAAGTTTGGGATTCTTTCACGACATGGTGAGTAGGATTTAATAAGTATGTAATTATATGGTTGAATCATAATAATTAGTTAATTACTTCCTATATTTCTATTGATTTATGTATATGTATATGCAGGGAATTATCTAGCTTTTTCGAGTCCTAGGCAAGACCTCATCGGCCCTACACTAAATTTTATGAATTAAATAAAGCTACTAACGCAAAATCGTAGAGTATTGATTAATGTTGTTGCATGATGTAAAGATTTTGCTGTAAAACTTTATTTATTCGGTCAACAAAGCAAAATCTTATTCCATACAGAATACAGAATACAGAATATATATATATATATATATATATATATATATATATATATAAAAGTTTATTATTAAATTAATAAAGAGTGGTTTGGCTTGTTTTTTGTTATATCTTTGGCAAATCCGAATGCAAAGAGAATGAGAGAGAGAAAGAGAATGAAAAATCCTATTTTATTAATAAATTAAACTAAATATGTAAACTAAATTGATGCATTTGAGAGCACAGACTAATTAAAATTAATCTATTAGTATATAAGGTATGCTATCATAATTCATAAAACACCCTCGTGTACTGAAATAAACGCGTTACTCAATTTAGCGGTGTAAAGTGATTGAGTCGGCGCTGCGTGCCAAAAATAAAATAACGCTTGAAATTGTTGAGTGCTCATCTTTAACTGGAAATTAATGGCTCCTATAGTTCATTCCATATACTGGTATATATATATATATTATGGTTTGAACCTTGCTGATGCCATGAACTACTAGCCCAAGAAATATATTACTTGGATGGAAGTATCGTGTCATTTATTGTGTTTAAGTCTAGAATTGCTGTTATTATTTTTAGTAGTTAGTGGTTTCTTTTTTATTTTATTTCTATTTCTATTTCTTGTATATTGTATATAACATACGTATGTATAACATGTCGTATGTCTGTGGTGCATTGTCATAGGGTTGGGGTATATCTATCCCATACCTGTTATGTACCCGAAACAAATAAATAAATAAAAAAATAAATAAATAAATAGAGTTAACATTTATATAACTAGTTTACCAAAAAAAAATGAAAGATGTAGTCCATATTAAATTAGATTATAATAAATTATGTATATATATATATATATATATATATATATATATATATATATATATATATATATAAAAAAAAATTTTACAGTATTAGATGTAATTCAAATACAAATTACAAAAGATGTAAACTCGTGATAAAATAAAAGTACCTAACGACATAGACCCTAATCACAAATATAGACAATTTCCAAAATACACCTAGCAAGAATCTCGGAAATACAGAAAAACTCAAGAAAATGGCGAAGGATATAAAAAAGGACATAGAAGTTGCAGCAAAAATGATATACACAAAACAAAAAAGGACAGACTGCTATAATGGTCTTAGAAACTCAAGACATAATTGACCAAAGAAGGAAAACGAACAGAAAAGAGAAGAAATACAAAAAAAAACTAAACAAAAACATAAGCAAGAGCATGGGAAAGATCTAAGACAGTGTAAAACAAAACTCGTAACGAACACCATAGAAAATAACAAAAATATGAAGGCCCTCGAGTCAAAACTAGGACGGGTAAAAATAACATAAATTAAACTTAATCTAGGGATCCTTGTCAATAATAGAGAAGAAATTAAATCAAAGACTTCTATAAATATTAGGGTTTGCCAATTATTCTTGTAGGTTAAAAACATTTTTAATTTTTCATTTTTTCAATTTTTAACCTACAAGAATAGTTGGCAAACCCTAGTATTTTTTTATTGAGCATTTTTTTTTAATTTCATGAAAATAGTGTATTAAAAAGGAGGAAAGACCCATGTATGTGTCGATAGCCAAATAAAGAGTGATTATATATAGTTCATTAAAAAATAATAAGATTAATAAAACTCCCATACACCAAATAGTTCAAAAATGAAATAAATAATAATAAATGAAAAAAAACAAGGATATTTTAGTAGAGGGAGAATGGGAGGACAGTCTCATACCGCCTTTATACAACTGAGACTTAATACTTAAATAATATATGTCTATATATCATTGTCTCCGCTTTTATATATAAATAATTATCATTATTGCGGCGTCTATTATTTTCAATGAAGGAAATTTCAGCTGTATTAAGACAAGGTGCATTATATTACCTTGAAGATCACCATAGTCTTTCAACTATTCCAAACAACGAAGGCTATAACAGTGAAATTATGCACAGCTATAACTTTCTGCTCTTATTACCCATAATTGGCGAGGAGAGATACAAGAAGAATTATTTTGCTCTACTCCGCTGACTACATGATTCACGCATCACGGACTGTGCTAAGCACACACATGCACAGTATACCACAAAGAAAGTTACAAAAATCTCTTATGTTTTAAAATAAATAGAAAACAAGAGCTAGATATATGTAGGGCTGCCTATCGAAATAATAATGGCAACCTAATCGTACTGTCAGTACTGTCACCGAGTTTATGGGGCTCAATAGTTAATAATATAATAACATGGGATTTTTTTAAATATTTACCATATGGAATATTATGTTAATGTCAATATAAATCTAAGGGTGCCTAAATCAAGTAGTTCTTTTCTCCCTTCTATCGCAAAAATATGTTTCCCAAAAGAGACAGGTTAGTGCAGTATAGATCTGTTTCAGTTTCTTTCAAACAAAGCCCCTGAGGCTCGTTCAGTGTAGCCCCTAGACATTTCCCCGCCCAAGCCTTTAAAGACACTTACCCCGTATTCACTAACGTCCTATAAATCTATCAATAGTTATTGAACCCATAAGTCTTCGTAAAATCTATAGATGGATTTTTGAAATATTTATAAATTTGGAGTACTACAAAATTGTAGTTTTATGAAATAACTAGCAACACCGAAATTATTAGTTATGACCTTAGTAGATAGACCAGTATATTGCTAATATATTAGCAAATATTCATAAATATCCATATAGGTATTTTAGAAATATTTACAAATTTGTGGTCATAACATACAGAATCACATTTCTATGAAATATTGATGTTGACATTAAATAGCATGAAAACTAGCAATACTGTAATTTTTGATTTTGACTTTAATGGATATACCAATGTATTGTTAATGTATTAGCAAAGTTTGAAATATATCCATACAGGAATTTTCGAAATATTTAGACATATGTGGTCATAACATATAAAATCATATTTTAATGAAATTTAGACATTGACATTAAATATCATCAAAATTAGCAATACCATAATTTTTGATTATAACTTTAATGAATAGACCAACAAATTTTAATGTACTAGCAAAGAAATCGTATTTTTTATGAAATACTGACTTTGGTATTAAATATCATCAAAACTAGCAATATCGTAATTTTTGATTATGACTTTAATCGATATAACAGTATATTGTTAACGTATCAGCAAAGCTTGAAATATATCCATACAGCTATTTTCGAAATATTTACACATTTGTGGTCATAACATATAAAATCATATTTTAATGAAATTTTGATTTTGACATTAAATATCATCAAAATTAGCAATACCATAATTTTTTATTATAACTTTAATGAATAGACCAACAAATTTTAATGTACTAGCAAAGTTTGAAAATTTTCCATTGAGGGATTTTTGTAAAATTTACAAATTTGCGGTTACAACTAAGAAATCGTATTTTTTATGAAATACTGACTTTGGTATTAAATATCGTCAAAACTAGCAATATTGTAATTTTTGATTATGACTTTAATGGATATAACAGTATATTGTTAATGTATCAGCAAAGCTTGAAATATATCCATACAGGTATTTTCGAAATATTCACACATATGTGGTCATAACATATAAAATCATATTTTAATGAAATTTTGATTTAGACATTAAATATCATCAAAATTAGCAATACCATAATTTTTGATTATAACTTTAATGAATAGACCAACAAATTTTAATGTACTAGCAAATTTTGAATATTTTCCATTGAGGGATTTTTGTAAAATTTACAAATTTGTGGTTCCAACTAAGAAATCGTATTTTTTATGAAATACTGACTTTGGAATTAAATATCATCAAAACTAGCAATATCGTATTAAAAGTAACGTATATAGTCTGATAAATCTTTATCAATCACAATAAATATTTTAAAAGCCCGCATATCAATCACCCTCGCTTACTGAAAGGGTGCTTAGCTATTGTCGCATAATACGGGCGTGAATTTTTACAGTCATATTATTTTTGTAATCAATATTTGTGGGAATAATGTGACTTTTGTATTTAAAGTCGGAATAATATTATTTTAGAAAGAAGAATTATTAAAATAAATATATATTTTGAAATATGTACAGTTTGTTTGATGTTTTGATTGATACATACTTAACCTAGGACCACGTTTTCAGTCCAAATTTAGCATGTATATTACATAATCATTTAACTGCATCTTGATCAGTTTGTTGTAGAAATCGGCCGGAGGGAAGTCAATGTTTACCTACTGCGAAAGTTTAAAAATAAATCATCACGACGTTTACGAAATTTTCTACAAAAATCTTAATTGTTATGTAGACCATTTGATTAGAAATTTTATCACAAGTAAATTTAGTGTTTTACAGAAATGTATATACATTCCTACATAAAAGTTAAATGTAATTCGCTATAATGATTATCTAGGTCGTATAAAATGTCGTAAACAGTTTTTGGTTTCATAAAAGGCGGAAACCCGAGACTTTGTAGTCAGCGTTAATAACAATAGCAATTATGGCGGTAATAAAATATATTAATCGTAATCAGAACGCTGAGTGTCAGGGTCTACTAATTCAGACAAGTTTGTTTTAGATGGCATTAAGTTACGCGTAATCGAATAAGATGAGTAACATAATAGGCGTAAATGGTTGCTGCTGGCCCGTGTAAACACTATTTCGTATTTTATTCTTCGATCAAGTTTATTGAGCATCTGCTCAACTCTCAAATACGTTAATAAGGAAGCTTAATAACAATAAATCTGGTAATAATTTAGTAATTCAAGAGTTTATAATGATTTACATGGTTCCACCCCGCGGTCCATGGTCTTATATTGTTGTATAATTTTATAGTTGTTTTTGTAGTTATTTACTCTCTCGCCAATATATTAATATTTCGCGTCCTATTTCCCAACATATATTATTAGCTCGCCGTTATGTCATTTTTATTTATTTTCCAATTGCACCGGGCCAAGCTGTGCGTGTGCCCGCGGGCATGGCGCCAACATCCGACCCAAAAACTTGAAAAACATCTCCGTCGCGCAAACTATGAACTTCAACCAACCCTACAAAGGTCCTTTAATTAATCGACATCATCACCTTTGTTTGGTATAGCAAATTATAGTTTTATGTAGGCATACTGTTATAATATAATGTAATAATCCTTCTATGACGTGTGTAAAATACAATATATTGGTTGACACAAATACACTATCTATATATCTATCTAATAAATATTAATAATCTTCTTATATATTAATGTTAATTTTAATATGTTATTTTTGAATCGTTATTGTATCTCTCTGTCATTAGATTGCCATTGCCTGTTGAGAGTTATAATAATAAATAAATAAATAAATATGCATTTATCCACTAATCGATATTTGATAATTGTAATGTATGAAATATCGATTAGTGGATAAATGCATAATTATTTATTTATTTATTATTATAACTCACAACTTCATGTTAAATGTCATTATATTGACTTCTTGGAAAAAAATAATTAAAGTGGTAAAATCCATCAGAATGTAAATTTAGATTGCACATCGAATCTATTGAAGGTCTGTTTAGATTTATGTACGTTGTGTACGTTCAGTTTTAATTTAGTTCTGTTATGATTAAGGCGTCGTTAAATTGTGTGAGGTTGCCAAAGAGTTTTCTTTTTCAGATAGAATGTGTTTGCCTTTAAAATAGTTTTTGAAAAATGTATGAATAGTTTATTAATTATTATTAACGTTCTTTAAAGAGTTAATATTACATACATGTTTACATTTGAATGAGCATAATAACTATACTTATTAAGGTCTATTATGTTCATTCAAATGTAAATGTAATATTCATACTTTAAAGAACTTAAATTTAATAACAATTAATATTTTTCATAAATTTGTAAGCTATTATAGGGTTTTGTATCTCTATAATAGCTTACAAATTTATGTAAAATATTAATTGTTATTAAATTAAAGTTCTTTAAAGTATGAATTTTACATTTACATTTAAATGAACATAATAGACGCTTTCGATTTTCGCTCGGGAGCTGTACCAGTCTGTACATATATATATATATATATATATATATATATATATATATATATATATATATATATATATATATATATATATAATTGAATAACTCACCATAAATACTGTAATTCATTGCCTTGTTCCATTATGTTAGGAATGTGAGGTAATACTCTTTATGGGCAACAATATTCATTTATATACACGTACAATAGTATCAAATTTATGGTATATTTGTAATGAAGTAATGAAAATGGTTGTAAAATAAAAACTTTGTCTTTGTTATAGTTTACGGTGAGCTGCGAATAACAGACCTCAAAGTACCATCGACGATAGAAAACGGCAGCAGCGACGAAGTGATTTTGGACTGCGAGTTCGAGGCGACCAATGAAACCGGGCTAGTGATAAAATGGTTTTTCAATAATGATGAGCAGCAAATCTACCAATGGATACCAAGCACGAAGCATAAACCTCAAGCTCTAGGCTTCTTAAGGGGCATAGTTGATTTGGACTATAAAGCCAGTAATGATAGCAACACAATGTACCGGGCGTTGCGAATCAAGAAAGTTACACCGGAGCTATCAGGCGATTACACGTGCAAAGTTACGAGTTTTTATCATGAGGATGTTGCTACCAAGAGGATGATTATATATGGTACGATTTATTATATTTGTATTAGTAAGGAATTGGGATCATGTGATAAAATGTGTCAAAATGTGTGAAAATATTACAAAATATTTCAAATTTTCAAAGATTTTTTCATCAATTCATCATATTATATTCTGTATCTATTGAATCTATAATATCTAGTATTATAATTGTGTTCATATTTTTATTCATTAAGTGGATGAATCACCTATTTACAATTCACATCTGCCTGCCTGTGGCTTCAGTATAAAAACAAATGTTCGTGTACACGTCTTGGCACGAGCCATTTCGTCTTGGTTGGCTGGATACCCACAATGGATTGTCTTAAGATTAGATTGCGCCTTGCCGCACGGAAACACAATTGAGGGGTTTCAAATGAAAAGAAAAATTGAGTGGATTATTTAATTGTGACATAAAGTATTCATGAGGCCATTTGAATACATAATGAATGGTGAGGAACAAATAGTGGATTGTTTAGTATAGCCCGTCATTGTTGTTGTTTTATTAATAAAGCACTTACGATTATATTTAATTACTTAATTACGATAGCAAACAATTTAAAGTTGTTATTTTTGCAATATTTGATATAAAATTATCCTCATAAAAATAAGTTCAAAACGAGATTTGATTTATTAGACACTTCTGAGCAGTGATGGATATACAAACGCAGTGAGAGGGGTTGGGGTTTTTAATAATAACTTTTTATTCCTGGTAACAGTTGCAGTTTATGTAAAAAAAAGAACCTTAATATTATAGTAGTCTCAAGAATTCAGATAAACAATGCCCATTCTACAATACTCTCCCTAATACAATGAAATAAATAAAGTAAGCTATACAATATGCAATAAGATACACGAGCCTTGCATTGTATGCCTAATACAATGAAATAAATAAAGTAAGCTATATAATATATAAGATACACAATGCCTTGCATTGTATGCCCACCTCCTCCACAGTAAGCCCCCTCATTCCTCGCTTCCTTGGCCACGTCTTCCTCTTGCACGTATTTAATATCCTCTCTTGACCATCCAACAGTCTGTTTCGTCCATTGCAGGACATAGGCTAGTCTTAAAAAAAATTCTATTGCCTTCGGTATTGGGCTGCTCGAATCCCGATTTTTTTTGTGACAAATCTCAAATGATAAATAAAATACATTGAGCATTGTTTATGGGGAGATTTTTTTATTTTATGTGAAAAAATATGGGAAAAATTGAGAAAATGTAGGAAAACATAGATAAATCTAAGGAAATGTGAAACAATATGCAAATATTGAGAAAATATGGGAAAACGTGAATAAATGTGAGAAAAGTAAGAAAATGTCGAAAAATTTAGGAAAATACGAGAACATGTGTGAACTATTGGGAAAGAATAATTGTGAAAAAATATGGGAAAAATTGAGAAAATGTAGGAAAACGTAGATAAATGCAAGGAAATGTGAGACAATATGCAAACATTGAGAAAATATGGGAAAACGTGAATAAAAGTGAGAAAAGTAAGAAAATGTCGAAAAATTTGGGAAAATACAAGAACATGTGTGAACTATTGGGAAAGAATAATTGTGAAAAAATATGGGAAAAATTGAGAAAATCTAGGAAAACGTAGATAAATGTAAGGAAATGTGAGACAATATGCAAACATTGAGAAAATATGGGAAAACGTGAATAAATGTGAAAAAAGTAAGAAAATGTCGAAAAATTTGGGAAAATACAAGAACATGTGTGAAACTATTGGGAAAGAATAAATTGTAATCTGTTATTTCCATTTTTGGTATTGTTACCGTTGGGAAAATAAATAAATAAAATGTCCCATTTGCCTATATTTTATTTATTTATTTATTTTTTATTTTAGAAAATGTGGAAAATTTTGATAAAATTAAGGGAAAATATGGGCAAATTTATCAAACGTGGTAAAATGTGAAAAAGGTAGAACATGTGAGAAAAAGGAAGATAATGTGGAAAAATGAAAATGAAAAAGAAAATCCCATATATTGGGGAAAATATGGAAAAATGTGGGGAAATGTGAGAAAATGTAAGAAAACGTGAAAACATAAAAAAGGTGAAAAACGTGAATCGAACGTAGTCGAACCAAAATATCTTAAATATTGATTTAATATTAATTAAATCATTCTGATACTCATGGGGCACCACACCAGATATTTTTATTAGTTCTTGAATCCTTTCATGAGACACCTGATTGAGTTATACAGAAGTTAATTAATATTATTTATTATATTATATGGCATTAGATTATATATTTAAATAAATTATTGTCCGTTAAAAAGCATGACATTATTACTATTGTAATTATTTTATTTTAGAGGCTGATACACCAGATATTTTTATTAGTTCTTGAATCCTTTCATGAGATACCTGATTGAGTTATACAGAAGTTAATTATTATTTATTATATTATATGGCATTAGATTATATATTTAAATAAATTATTGTTCGTTAAAAAGCATGACATTATTACTATTGTAATTATTTTATTTTAGAGGCTGCAAAGGAATTCGAGTTTGTTCAATTCGAAGACACCAACATTGCATTCTGCTCAGCTTCTGGCCTCTACCCAGAACCGAAAATGAATGTCTACATTCTTGGACTGTAAGTATCTACTTGTAGGAACGTATCAACGTGAATTGCGTAATGTTGACATCGACATTGAAACTACTGCCAAGAACACATTAATTATAAATCGAAACAGATTCGGAAATTCGATAAAAATATAATTTGAATCATATTATTAACTGGTGTAGGAAAGTTATTCTAATTACTAACTCCACTATCAGAGTAGAAAACTTGATAAAACCAACTTTCTCGCATAATTAGGCGCCTACAAACTTCTTGTGTTATGACTAACAGAGTTTTAATAAATAATCAGACATTTCTGTTATGCGTGTTGTCACAATTTATTATTGTTATTAGTTAATTAGTGCGATTACGTTTACACAAAATATGTACTGGATTTATTATGCGGATGTTGAAAGTGATTATGATTATTGTTAGTCATCTAACACATTGCACTTTAACTTATTGTCGTAACGAATTTGTTATTTATTAATTAATCATGAATTGTTTATATATCTTATTTAAATTCAAAGCAATTTGTAAAATTAATATCAATATCCTTGGATTTGGTTGCTAGGTAACATGTCTGTCGGCCATCATGGATTCATGGCTAGTTGATATTTTGGAGAGCAAAACTTATCTATAAAATATCAACTAGCCATGAGTCCATGATGGCCGACCAATGTTACCTAGCAACCAAATCCAAGGATATTGATATTAATTTTACAAATTGCTTTGAATTTAAATAAGATATATAAACAATTCATAATTTACTAATAAATAACAAATTCGTTACGATAATAAGTTAAAGTGTAAATAAGTGTGCCATTTTTTGGGAAAAACTACTCTATAAATGACCAAATAATTCCGCATGTAGATATTATCTGACCTAACGTGGTATGAATAATGGTTTGGTAGAAATCTATTGTGAAAAAGTCCCACTGACGATATCCGAAATTGAAAAACGACAAATTTCTTGAAATTTTACATAATCTAATTTATTAATTCTCATATTTTATTATATTGAAGAATATATTGTGTCTCTATTAAAAATAGACTTTATTTAAATCGATTTATTTAAATTCGTTTTTGTTTTTGTTTTCATGCTGGTATGCGGCGCATTTGGGAATTTAATTGTTTTAACAGGAATTTTCTCATTCAACATATTTAAGGCGCTTTCGTTTAGCATGGTTTATTATTGCTAGTCGCCCCTGTGGCGGGCAGTATCGCTCAGGTCTTGCGGTCGTACGCCGCCGGTTGTAAGGGCCGAATTATGCGCATACGATGCAAATATAACAATAAACAATAAGCCCGTACCAGCCCAGAGTGATAAAGAAAGGCACTCTAGTTACGTATTGTACTATAATTCTGATATTTATAGAAATAAAACAGCTGAGGATGACATCGATGGTGATGGCGTTGCTGACGAAGATGACCATGATTTGAACAACAACGGCATAGAAGATGATAAAGATGAGGAGTTGCAATCGGGTGAAGATGACGACCAAGTTGAATTAACGGATGACAACTTGTACAATATTACATCAATATTAAATTATGGTTCTGAGAAATTTGATGATGTAGCAGTTGCCCTTTTTGTATGCGATTTATGGATCCCAGGAACTACATATAAGAGAACGATTACACGAAGCATCTTTTCAGGTACACATTTAGTTATTTTTTTATATTAAAGGTTCATTCTATTCCAATTTCCAATATTCATTTAATTTTAGTTTTATATCCTCCAAAAAGATATAGCAAAAATATTGCCGATATACTTAATTTTCTACTTATTTTTATTAAATGGTAAAATTTATAGTTGAAGAAAATTAGTTGACTGCTGATAAAATAAAAACAATTCCTTCATGTATTATCGATTCAAATACATTTTTAGACCGAGATACAATTTTCAATTCACTGTTAAAAATACAGATAGCATATGTATGACAAAACGTTACGATTACTTATCTATACAAAATTTCAAACTTTTTGATGGCGCACCACTTTTCAGTGTTGCTAATATACATAAGTTGCAACCCTCGTAAATGAATGCACTGTATCTAAATGGTTAGTAGTTCAAGGGTGGATCACGTCTATACTTTCTTATGGCATGAATTATGAAGTTTAGTTTAGATATTTAGTGAATTTATCCTCACTAGCTGAGCTACACTGATGAGATCTAATAAGATCGAAATCTAGATATGTAGATTGCTAAGGGGTGGATTCACACCTATATATTTTTTAAGAAATAATTTATCGATAGACCAAATACTTTGGAAACCTGCAAAACATATATTTTTAGCTTTCGTTGGTTATAATTTAGCTTCCCTAATAATTTCTTGATGGGCGATTAGGTGACGAAAATTATACTATTTGTAACTAATACATTTTTATTTATTTCCCTTCCCTAATTCTTTTATCTGTTTAGCACTCAAAATATATATAATGATGTTGCTTTTACTCGCATTTTAATAATTATTAGAATTATAATTATCATTATTATTTAAATAATTGATTAATTATTTGTGTCTTAACGGGCAACTAACGCGGGGACCGCTATATATAGAATTATTTTCGTTTTGCTTTAGGCGGGCTTCTGGATTCCACCGAAACTCAAATAGAGTCTGGTAACAATTCATATCTCGAGTTTGGCAACTCGACCTTCCCAGGTATACTGACGCATCTAGACCCAATTATCATCTAATATTAATATGTAGTTGTCCCACAAATTGATCGTTTTGTACTGTTGGTCGCTGACTTGCAACAGCTCCTTGTTTTACATACACATTTAACATGTCCAGCTTTTAATAAATTACATAATATTTATTACAATCAGTGGTGTTATTCCGATTCAACAATAACTGACTAAAGCCCGTATGACATTATCTATTTTCTTATATCGTTTTATATATATATATATATATATATATATATATATATATATATATATAAGAATTGATATATTAAACTGTATAACTATTTCTAACTGGAAAATTAACATCGTGTATTACCATTGAATAAGGAATGTATTAATTAATTATTCCTTCACTCAACGGTATTACGGTGTTTTATTGTTAAGTGAATTTATTATTATTCCGCCGCTATATCATTTTCTACATGTGTGTATGACACTATATAGTTTGTGTCTGTATCGAAAACGATATAAGAAACTAGATAAAGTCATACGGATTTTACAGTAATTTGTAACCATTATTATATGTATAATATGTAATAATCTTAAAAATGCCCCTGATGAGTTGAGAGTTTCATGCATCGTGCGGAAAGTAAGTTAGATTCGAACCTAGATATATTCAAAACCGAATCGGTGCGAACCGAATGAACACCACTGGTAACAATATAATTTTATTTGTGAACTTTAATATAACCAATTAACGCGATATCATTAATAACTCTATACCATAGTGTAATATATATATATATATATATATATATATATATATATATATATATTACACTATGCTCTATACAAATAAAATGCCGGGTTTGAATTGTGAATATAATATACTGATAAACTGATTTAATGTATTTTTTTTGGTTTTAGATAATTCTGCTGTGGATCTGATGCCAAAATCCGCCCTTATCCTCATGAGTTTACTGACATTTGGAATATTGTGAGATTCTAATTGGCACTGGGATAGATGTGTTAGTATAAATGTGATAACCAGTTAAATGTTTTTGTTGAGAATATTGTATATTATTGTAAATTGTGTAAATATCATCTGTAATCTTTAATATCATACAACTAAAGATCGAAACCAAATACCTACCAAAAATTGTACTTTAACATATTTAACAATAGTTTGTATTGTATATATGTATTTTATGCTTCAAATTGAATGTTATATTTTATTTATTTTTTATTTGACAATAAACTAGTCCACTATAATTAATAAATTTAATTATACAGAGCTACAGATGGAGAGGGTGATTTAAATTTCAATAATTATTAAAGGAATTACAGGATACAGGTAAGGGAAACGTTTTATATTACTATTAGATGTGCATTATGCAACTAACGATAGTTAGGGACCGCTCTTTAGACCGCAGCAACAAATGTATAGTATGGAAATGAAGAATTAGTTAGATAAGTGCTGCATTATCATTCCTCTTCCTTCTTCTCTATAACATTTCTATAGTGAAGAAGGAAGAGGGATGTCAATGCAGCAACAAAATAAATGACTAACACTCGCGATGAACTAGAATCTTCACTGAAATAAATGTATGTCGTTAATTTTAAAATCTACCACTATGAATGATGGAAAAAAATATAATATTCGAAATTATACATCCAGAAACACATATATCGTCAAAGATTAATCGAAACAATCGATCAAAAAAAAAGATGCCTGTGAACTGGAGCAAGGAAGTGGCCAAGAAGTGGTTAAATTACCTTAAATTTAATAATACTCTCAAAAATATTACTATTCTCTATTACGATTTTTTAATGAGAAATGTAATATGTGACTAAAACTTTTTAGCATAAAACTTTTGGTTTTTGTAGAAAATAATTATACAATATCTTGTTTTAAAGAATAATTAATACCAAATGTAATAATACTCTCAAAAATATTAATATTCTTTATTACGATTTTTTACGAATTATTTAACTGGAAGGGAATTCAGAAATGTAACGCGACTTTAGTTTTTTTGTTTAGAGACCTTAGTTTTTGTAGAAAATAATAACAGAATATCTTGTTTTAAAGCATAACAACAAATGTAATAATTCTCGCAAAAATATTAATATCCTGTAGTACGATTTTTTTTACAAATGATTAAACTTGAAAGCATATGAGAAATGTAAAGTGGCTTGAACTATTTAGCATGAGACTTTTGTTTTTCGGAGAAAATAATTACACAATAGCATGTTTTAAAGAATAATTAACGCCAAATGTAATAATAGTCTCAAAAATATTAATATTCTTTATTACGATTTTTTACGAATTATTTAACTGAAAGGGATTACAGAAATGTAACGCGACTTGAACTTTTTTCTCTAGAGACCTCAGTTTTTGTAGAAAATAATAACAGAATATCTAGTTTTAAAACATAATTAACAACAAATGTAATAATTTACGCAAAAATATTAATATCCTTTAGTACGATTTTTTTTATAAATGATTAAACTTGAAAGTATATCAGAAATGTAACGTGGCTTGAAGTTTTTAGCATGAGACTTGGTATTTTGGAGAAAATAATTTCACAATATCTTGTTTTAAAGAATAATTAATGGCAAATATAATAATACTCTCAAAAATATTAATATTCTCTAATACGAATTTTTTACGAATTATTTAACTGGAAGGGATTTGAGAAATGTAACGAGACTTGAACTTTTTCTCTAGAGACCTCAGTTTTTGTAGAAAATAATAACAGAATATCTTGTTTTAAAGCATAATTAACAAGAAATGTAATAATTCTCGCAAAAATATTAATATCCTTTAGTACGAGTTTTTTACAAATGATTAAACTTGAAACCATATCAGAAGTGTAACGTGGCTTAAACTTTTTAGCATGAGACTTTTGGTTTTTGGAGGAAATAATTACACAATATCTTGTTTTAAAGAATAATTAATGCCAAATGTAATAATAGTCTCAAAAATATTAATATTCTTTATTACGATTTTTTACGAATTATTTAACTGAAAGGAATTACAGAAATGTAACGCGACTTGAACTTTTTTCTCTAGAGACCTTAGTTTTAGTAGAAAATAATAACAGAATATCTAGTTTTAAAACATAATTAACAACAAATGTAATAATTGACGCAAAAATATTAATATCCTTTAGTACGATTTTTTTTATAAATGATTAAACTTGAAAGCATATCAGAAATGTAACATGGCTTGAACTTTTTTGCATGAGACTTGGTATTTTGGAGAAAATAATTTCACAATATCTTGTTTTAAAGAATAATTAATAGCAAATGTAATAATACTCTCAAAAATATTAATATTCTTTATTACGATTTATTACGAATTATTTAATTGAAAGGGATTTCAGAAATGTAACGCGACTTGAACTTTTTTGTTTAGAGACCTTAGTTTTTGTAGAAAATAATAACAGAATATCTTGTTTTAAAGCATAATTAACAAGAAATGTAATAATTCTCGCAAAAATATTAATATCCTTTAGTACGATTTTTTTACACATGATTGAACTTGAAAGCATATCACAAATATAACGTAGCTTGAACTTTTTAGCATGAGATTTTTGATTTTTGGAGAAAGCAATCACGCAATATCTTGTTTTAAAACATAATTAATACCAAATGTAAAAGTGCTCTCAAAAATATAATTATGCTTTACTCATTTGTTTTGCGAATTATTTAACTGGAAGGGATTTCAGAAATGTAAGGCGACTTGAACTTTTTTCTCTAGAGACCTCAGTTTTTGTAGAAAATAATAACAGAATATCTTCTTTTAAAGCATAATTAACAACAAATATAATAATTCTTGCAAAAATATTAATATCCTTTAGTACGATTTTTTTTTACAAATGATTAAACTTGAAACCATATCAGAAATGTAACGTGGATTGAACTATTTACCATGAGATTTTTGTATTTTGGAGAAAACAATCACGCAATATTTTGTTTTGAAGCATAATTCATGACAAATGTAATAGTGCTCCCAAAAATATTAATATTGTTTATTACGATTTTCTACGAATTATTAAATTGAAAAGGGTTTCAGAAATGTAACGCGACTTGAACTTTTTTGTTTAGAGACATTAGTTTTTGTAGAAAATAATAACAGAATATCTTGTTTTAAAGCATAATTAACAACAAATCTGATAATTCTCGCAAAAATATTAATATCCTTTAGTAAGATTTTTTTTACAAATGATTAAACTTGAAACTATATCAGAAATGTAACGTGGCTTGAACTTTTTAGCATGAGACTTTTGGTTTTTGGAGAAAATAATTACACAATATCTTGTTTTAAAGCATAATTAATGCCAAATATAATAGTGCTCTCAGAAATATTAATTTCGTTATTACGATTTTTTACGAATTATTTAACTGGAAGGGATTTCAGTAATGTAACACGACTTGAACTTTTTTGTTTAGAGACCTTAGTTTTCGTAGAAAATAATAACAGAATATCTTGCTTTAAAGCATAATTAACAATAAATGTAATAATGTTCGCAAAAATATTAATATTTTTTACTACGATTTTTTTACAAATGATTAAACTAGAAAGAATATCACAAATATAACGTGGCTTGAACTTTTCATCATGAGACTTTTGTTTTTTTGGAGAAAATAATTACACAATATCTTGTTTCCAAGAATAATTAATGACAAATGTAATAATACTCTCAAAAATATTAATATTCTCTACTAAATTTTTTTACGAATTATTTAACTGGAAGGGATTTCAGGAATGTAACGCGACTTGAACTTTTTTGTTTAGAAACCTTAGTTTTTGTAGAAAATAATAAAAGAATATCTTGTTTAAAGCATAATTAACACCAAATTAAATATTTCACTCAAAAATATTAATATTCTATAGTACGATTTTTGTACAACTGATTAAACTTGAAAGCATATCACAAATGTAACGTGGCTTGAACTTTTTATCATGAGACTTTTGTTTTTTAGAGAAAATAATCACACAATATCTTGTTTTAAAGCATAATTAATGCCAAATGTAATAGTATTCTCAAAAATGTTAATATTCTTTACTAAATTTTTTTACGAATTATTTAACTGGAAGGGATTTCAGAAATGTAACGCGACTTGAACATTTTTGTATAGAGAGCTCAGTTTTTGTAGAAAATAATAACAGAATATCTTGTTTTAAAGCATTATTAACAACAAATGTAATAATTTTCGCAAAAATATTAATATCCTTTAGTACGATTTTTTACAAATGATTGAACTTGAAAGTTATGAGAAATGTAACGTGGATTGAAGTATTAAGCATGAGATTTTTGTTTTTTGGATAAAACAATCACGCAATATCTTGTATTAAAGCATAATTAATGCCAAATGTAATAGTGCTCAAAAACTTATTAATATTCTTTATGACATTTTTTACGAATTATTTAATTTAAAGGGATTTCAGAAATGTAACGCGACTTGAACTTTTTTGTTTAGTGACCTTAGTTTTTGTAGAAAATAATTACACAATATCTTGTTATCTTGCATAATTAATGCCAAATGTAATAGTATTCTCAAAAATGTTAATATTCTTTACTAAATCTTTTTACGAATTATTTAACTGGAAGGGATTTCAGAAATGTAACGCTTGAACGACTTGAACTTTTTTGTTTAGGGACTTTAGTTTTTGTAGAAAATAATAACAGAATATATCTTGTATTAGAGCATAATTAACAAGAAATGTAATAATGCACGTAAAAATATTAATATACTTTAGTACGATTTTTTACAAATAATTGAAATTGAAAGCATATCAGAAATTTAACGTGGCTTGAACTTTTTAGCATGAGATTTTTGTTTTTGGAGCATAATTAATGAGAAATATAATAGTACTCGGAAAAATATTAATATTCTTTACTATATTTTTGTACGAATTATTTTTTAAGACGGAGGAATGTCGATGCAAATTCTACAGCTATAGTGATAATAGATATCACGCCCTCCGCCTGCGAGTTAGAGATTCCTTTGCAGATAAAATGAAATAATATTGTAAAATAATGTTGTAAACCCCCTCTAATATCTAACTGACCAATACACACACACATATATATATATATATATATATATATATATATATATATATATATATATATATATATATCGCACGCATAAGACACAATGAAAGGGAAACAATGTATCAAATATCTCTGAATTGGAACTGAAATGAAACTTATAGAAAAATAATTTATCAAATAAACTTTATTTAACAAAATATGCTACCACTACTGTTAAGGGGTTCCTATTATTGCACGTAGACCCATATTTGGTTAAAAAAAACTAACTAACAAATAAATAATAACAATAAAACATAACACAAAACATAAAACGTAACACGAAACGATAACACAACATAAAACATAACATGAAACGATAACAAAATTAGAACATTAGTATTGCACAACACATATTAAGTAAATTAATAACAATAATATTGCAACTACACATAAAACTTACATTAAATAATAAATAATAAAAGTAAAAAAAATAAAAACATAAAAACATAATGAGACTTAGAGGTGACAAATTGATTTATGCAAAGAACATTTTAAATACATTGCAAATTTATTACAAACATCAATGTATGTGAAAAATCGGTTTGTTATTTATTGATGTTGATGCTATAAGTAACACAGAACTATTGATGAATGTTTCTCATTATTGTTCAATATTGGGTATCTTGATTTTATTACGGTAAGATATTGCTCCTATATTGCTTAATATTGGATTGGCAATATTTGGTTACAAATTATAATATAAATCTGAAACTATAATTGAATTTATATAGAAAACTATAGAGTGGAATGAAATAAAAAAAATTAAAGTATTTAAAATACTTCTTGCTTAGCCCTGAAACTTATTTTTAGAAAATATGATGATCTACGCTTTTTTAACTAAAGATTATGTTCACCAATTTTTATAAAATATGATGATCTACGTTTTTTAACTAAGGATTATCGTAACCAATTTTTATAAAATAAGTTTCATAACCAACAAAAATGTCTAAAAGCTCATTGTTAATGTTTTTTATCACTTTTAAAGTTAAATTTGTGACGGGTTTATTAATGTATGAATGAATCAGTATTCACATGCTAGCCATCGGTATACCGTCAGTTTCTAAACCTACTAAAGGTATGCCCGTCTTAAGGCATTGTGCATCGAAGCTATACAATATTTAAATACAGTTTTATATACGATTAATCGTGTTCTGCCTTGAGGCGGAGTTGGGTATTAGAGGGTTGATTAGCGTATGTTTTTTTATGTGTTCGTGTGGTGGCCACACCCGATTTTTCTACAGGAGTTACTAAAAGGAACGTAATTTTATAAAAATTGCCTTATGTTAGAAATTTCAGCATAATAAGTAATATATAATAATACTGCTGTATAAAATTACTTGCGATTTCATGAAAATGTTCCAGTAAAATCAATTTGTCCTACTAATAAATAACAACACACAACATAAAATCCTTAAAAATAACATTTTGGTAAAACATATTGCACTTCGTATAAAATACTACCTTAGATATTACCTAATGGTGTTCCTCAGAGTTATCATAACTGACCGTAGCGTGATATCCTGATGGATCGACATAATAATCGACATTTTGTATACGCCCATCCGGCAAAAGGACGTGGTAATGTCCTTTCGTAGTCTCTCCCTCACTAGACTCGGCATGCCCAAAATCGTTGCCGTTATCAAAATCACGAATGCGGTATCCGAAGGAGTATTTGGCAGCGTATTGCAACTAAAAATGTGTTTGTGTTAGTCAATTAATGTTAAATTAATTATAATGAATGATGAATGATGATGGTGATGATGTTACACCAGGTGGCAAATCTTGTTTCTTGTTAATGTATATACTATTTGTCTTCATGGGAATATATAATGTATTTTTTGTGAAGTCATATTTGTAAAATTCATATTTGTATATGAATTTTAGAAATATGACTGGCTGAGTAAAAAAAAGTGCCGTCAATTGCTTATTAATATAAAGAGAACCTGGTTAAATTACAAAGTGGATAATAAATTTTACCATTGATGTTGCCTAATTTACATGTTTGTTGTCATTATATAGTAAATGACAACAAACATGTAAATTTGGCAACATCAATGGTGAAATTTATTATCCACTATACAATTCAACCAGGTTCTCTTCAAATTAATAAACAAACAGCTGATATTTGTTATTGTTTCATTAGCTGATTGAAATAAAATCACACGGTTTCAGGTACTTCTATAATAATGCGTTATTGTTAATTTTTCAAATAGAAATATTTACCACAATTATGACAGTTATTCGAATTAAATCGATTGTACTCGAGTCGAAATTGTTCAAACTGCTTGAAACTTACTACCGACATTTAGGATACTTGCCGAAAGAAGTATACTCATTTACTAGTAGGTGGATTGAAAACTGGATTTATTACGATTTTTCAAATGGAAATATTTGCAACAATTATGAAAGTTACTCGAATTAAATCGATATAACTCGAGTTGCAGTTGTTCAAACTACTTGAAACTTGCTACCGACAGTTAGCATACTTGCAGAAAGTAGTATACTAATTTACTAGTAAGTAGTTTGAAAACTGGATTTAATACGATTTTTCAAATAGAAATATTTGCAACAATTGTGAAAGTTACTCGAATTAAATCGATATAACTCGAGTCGAAATTGTTCAAACTACTTGAAACTTACTACCGACATTTATGGTACTTGCCGAAAGTAGTGTACTTATTTACTGGAATGCAGTTTCAAAACTGGATTTTTTAAGATTTTTCAAATAGAAATATTTGCAACAATTATGAAAGTTACTCAATTAAAATCTATATAACTCGAGTTTCAGTTGTTCAAACTACTTGAAACTTGCTACCGACAGTTAGAATACTTGCAGAAAGTAGTATACTAATTTACTAGTACGTAGTTTGAAAACTGGATTTAATACGATTTTTCAAATAGAAATATTTGCAACCATCATGAAAGTTACTCGAATTAAATCGATATAACTCAAGTCGAAATTGTGCAAACTACTTGAAACTTACTACTGACATTTAGGATACTTGCCGAAAGTAGTGTACTCATTTACTGGAATGCAGTTTGAAAACTGGATTTTTTACGATTTTTCAAATAGAAATATTTGCAACCATCATGAAAGTAACTCGAATTAAATCGATATAACTCGAGTTGCAGTTTTTCAAACTACTTGAAACTTGTTACCGACAGTTAGTATACTTGCAGAAAGTAGGCTACTATTTTACTAGTACGTAGTGTAAAAACTGGATTTAATACGATTTTTCAAATAGAAATATTTGCAACCATCATGAAAGTAACTCGAATTAAATCGATATAACTCAAGTTGCAGTTTTTCAAACTACTTGAAACTTGCTACCGATAGTTAGTATACTTGCAGAAAGTAGTATACTAATTTACTAGTACGTAGTGTGAAAACTGGATTTAATACGATTTTTCAAATAGAAATATTTGCAACCATCATGAAAGTTACTCGAATTAAATCGATATAACTCAAGTCGAAATTGTGCAAACTACTTGAAACTTACTACTGACATTTAGGATACTTGCCGAAAGTAGTGCACTCATTTACTGGAATGCAGTTTGAAAACTGGATTTTTTACGATTTTTCAAATAGAAATATTTGCAACCATCATGAAAGTAACTCGAATTAAATCGATATAACTCGAGTTGCAGTTTTTCAAACTACTTGAAACATGCTACCGACAGTTAGTATACTTTCCGAAAGTAGTATACTCATTTACTAGGATGCAGTTTGAAAACAGAATTTTTTACGATTTTTCAAATAGAAATAATTGCAACAATCATGAAAGTTACTCAATTTAAATCGATATAACTCGAGTTGCAGTGTTTCAAACTACTTGTAACTTGCTACCGACAGTAAGTATACTTGCAGAAAGTAGCATACTAATTTACTAGTACGTAGTTTAAAAACTGGATTTAATACGATTTTTCAAATAGAAATATTTGCAACCATCATGAAAGTTACTCGAATTAAATCGATATAACTCAAGTTGCAGTTGTTCAAACTACTTGAAACTTGCTACCGACAGTTAGTTTACTTGCAGAAAGTATTACACTAATTTACTAGTACGTAGTTTGAAAACTGAATTTATTACGATTTTTCAAATAGAAATATTTGCCACAATTATGAAAGTTACTCGAATTAAATCGATATAACTGGAGTCGAAATTGTTCAAACTACTTGAAACTTACTACCGACATTTAGGATACTTGCCGAAAGTAGTATACTCATTTACTAGTATGCAGTTTGAAAACTGTTTTTTTACGATTTTTCAAATAGAAATATTTGCAACAATTATGAAAGTTACTCAATTAAAATCTATATAACTCGAGTTGCAGTTGTTCAAACTACTTGAAACTTGCTACCGATAGTTAGAATACTTGCAGAAAGTAGTATACTAATTTAGTAGTACGTAGTTTAAAAACTGGATTTAATACGATTTTTCAAATAGGAATATTTGCAACCATCATGAAAGTTACTTGAATTAAATCGATATAACTCGAGTTGCAGTTGTTCAAACTACTTGAAACTTGCTACCGACATTTACTATACTTGCGGAAAGTAGTATACTCATTTACTAGTATGCAGTTTGAAAACTGCATTTATTACGATTTTTCAAATAGAAATATTTGCAACCATCATGAAAGTTACTCGAATTAAATCGACATAACTCAAGTTTCAGTTGTTCAAACTACTTGAAACTTACTACCGACAGTTAGTATACTTGCAGAAAGTAATATATTAATTTACTAGTAGGTAGTTTGAAAACTGAATTTATTTCGATTTTTCAAATAGAAATATTTGCAACAATTATGAAAGTTACTCAATTAAAATCTATATAAATCGAGTTGCAGTTGTTCAAACTGCTTGAAACTTGCTACCGACAGTTACTAACTATCTGTAAACGAGCAATGAACTTTTTTTCTATATATAAAACCCAACTAGTTCTGGTCGGTATAATCATGTCTATTGACCTCTATTCCTCATTCCTCTTACTTTTAGTAATACCCCATACATACATATATAAAGTGTTTACTACAAAAAAAACATTAATGGCAAATTCAAGATTCCACCTCGTTATACCATATTAGAACCCGCACGAGCTTTCTTTTAGTTATAATTCAACTAAACCCGTGCATCATCCATTTAACACGTCCTTAATTGACCAAAACGCTGCGAAATTAGCAAAAGGTCGCGTGTCGCACACCAGCATGTAGTTTTTAAAATATTTGTCATTGTTACCACTGAGAAAGCGCAGGCTTGTCGAGTGCATTATAGAAAGTAGTAGCAGGCGTTGGATACAGAATGTAAATTGCGATTATGGATATGTTTACAATCTAGGAGAATATAAGATTTATGATTCGATTTGGCTTAGCAAAACGCCAGTAACTGCAGATACGTGATTTGAGCCGGACGTGCGGCTGTTTAAGCCCCCGCTTATTTCATATGAGAATATTGAAATAAGTTGAGGGTATGCATATTTATGTAGAATTTTATTAAATTTATATATTTATCATGAAATTGTTTTTATAATATGTTGGATTGGTTTACATTTTTTATTATACAAAATTGAGAATTATAATTAAGGTTATATTAAATTAACTTTACAGTAATTATAATTACTCCTATTTTAGGATAAGATGATTTATTATTTTTAGTTTATGTGTATTTTAAAAACATAATTACTAATCTTATTAATACTATTATCTCATATAAAAATGAAGTTTAGTTTACTGTTTTAAATATAAATATATAATAAAAATCTTAAAATAGTCTATATAATTCATATATGAATTATATAGATTAAATTAATCGACTATATATCGCTGATATTTGTAAATTTCACAGTCGCTTTCTTCTTAATTTAATTCAAACGACTTAGGTGCGATCCAATTTATGAATATTATTTTCCGGAATTATTTCGTTTGCGATTGTAAACTGGTTTTTTGTGTGTGGCAGATGTTGCAGTTTCACTTTTTATGTTTGTACCGATACGTGCGATATTAATCAGCAGCCTACATAGAGCGACTTCTTGTTTCTATTTTTGAAGAGATGAAATTTATGGAATTTTCTAAAGTAGCAACAGGAATTTAATTGAGACATACATGGATTTATTTGCCAATTAAATATATTACTGCAGAGATTTATGTATTTTATAAACAAACAAAAAAAAACGTCTGTCTTTATAGGGATATAAGTCGTGAGGCTTTTCGCCGGTCAAGAGAAAAGCTCAGAGGATTTTAATAACCTGGTATTTGCCTGATCGAACTCTGGCTCCCCAATGCTCAGTACGAGACGGACGACGCCTCTAAACTTATATTTCTTTTAAAAATTGTATTAAAAAGCTTTGATTGCACAGTCGTGTTTTCAATTTTATTTAAAATATTTTAGGAAAATGGTATTATCACCAATTTTATTATAAGAACATTAAAGTTCCATGTAAGTCAAATGGTCCCAACTCAAATTTTCAACATGTCTCATTGATGTGTGATGAAGAATCCTCATAATTAAAGGTGGGTTTACACTAAGAAAATATAAATAATAATAAATAGTAAATAAAATATACAGAACTAGGATGAAAGTCTATCAAATCGTCAAAGTCTCTCGGCCCGTTTAAGGGAAACTAAACAAAATATGAAAATGTTATGTCTAAACAAATATATGTTACGAAGACTTACTCTTCGGCGAATCTTATATATAGTCCTTTATTGTCAAAACGATAACTCATTTCAATTATCACGGTTATACCAATTCATGAAGAAATTTTAATTTTAATAATATCGGTCTTTAATTGTAATAATATTTTTGTCATCACAAATTTTGATAGTTCATTTCTTTAAAACTTCAATCGATTAATAAGCCCTAAAACTTTTTTAATCTTCTTCGGCCTCGCCCGCGTGCGGTAATGAGTTTTCTTTTTATATCGCCGCCCCCGATGAGGGCCGCGTTTATGCCCGTGCGCCGGACCATGATGATCATTAGAATTATTAATGATAATAATAGGCGCTGTTGGGTTTTTACTTTTAACATCTTCAATTGAATGATACTTGGTGGAAGGCTTATAAACCGTGGGGTACTTATGACTTTCAGCTGCTAATTCATCCACGGAATAATCTTCTTCATTGAAAGGAGCGTTATAATTATAAGTTTCTGTTGTTTCCATCTGAATGTGGTGATTGTACTCAAGGGTAGGTTCATAGATTATGATGTTGCTTTGAGGTTTATTGTGATTAATTGAATGGACAATATTTTTATGAGAGTTTAAGATATTTGCAGAAATCGGTTTGTAATGGTTATGGTTTGGTGGCATAATTATGCTATGTTTGCGAACTTGTTTGTTGTTTTTTACTTGTAGATTGTTTCGAAATTTTTGGTTTGTTGTAGTAAATTCTTCATTTGGAGTATGATGCATTGAATTATATTTTAAATTATTGTTTTTAATGTTATGATTACTGTGTCTATTATTGCTATTAAATTTATTATGATTTGATCCAAATTGCACGTCTGCATTAGTATGTTTGTTAGGGCTAAGTTGATGATTATTATTTTTATTATGTTTAATGTTATTTGGTCTAGGATTGTTAAAATAATCCTTATTTGTATTAATATTGTTTCTATGTTCTAATAATGCTGTTTTTTTCTGTACGTTGTCTTCTATAGTGGTATGGTTTTTTATTAGATGCAACCTATCTCCATATTGTGATTTTTTTATATTTTGTAATGTTAGGGGTATATTATCTTCAGTAAGTCCATAATCTTTCATTACATGTTTTCTATTTCTTTTAAACTGTGATTCTTGTGAATTTATGTCTTTTAAATCATGTTTATTATGAGTATTCGGAATAGATTGAGTATTCTGAGCATTCAGAATATTCTGCGTATTCTGAGAATTCTGTGTATTCTGAGAATTCTGCGTATTCTGAGAATTCTGAGTATTCTGAGTGTTCTGAATATTCTCAATGTTATGAGTATTGTGAATAAAGTGCATGTTTTGAGTATTTTGTGGATAATAAGTAGTATTTTGAGTATTCCAACTATTCTGAGTATTTTGATTATTATATCTGTTGATGATATTCTTATAATTATTGTAGTTATTATTGTTGTAGCCTGATATCATCCCATGAGAATTCGTTTGACCATCACTCATAAAATTCTTATACTGTGACCGCCCGTATATGGGAAGGGAATTATTTTTGCTCAACTTTTTATTGTGTTGCGAATCTTGCATTACATTCCTATATCCCTCGGTCGGTTTATTACTATCATTCTCAAAATGTAAACCCCCATTTTTAATTGAAGGATTCGTATTTATATTTTGTTGAAATTTCGTCAATTTTAATTCAGGTTTGTAATGTTCACTAATGTACTGCTGCATTGAACTAATTGCTGGCATATTTGTTTCATGTGTTTTTTGATGATTACGTAATTTATAAGATATTTGTGAATTTTCTGCATATTGTAAATTTTGTATGGAATTAGGGTGTTGAAGAATATTATTCTGAGTATTCTGAGTATTCAGATAATTCTGTATATTTAGAGTATTCTGATTATTTTCAGTATTCTGATTATTTTGAGTATTCCGAGTATTCTGTGCATTCTGTGCATTTCGTGCATTCTGTGCATTCTGTGCATTCTGTACATTCTGTACATTCTGTGCATTCTGTGCATTCTGTGCATTCTGTGCATCCTGTGCATTCTGTGCATTCGGTGCATTCTGATTATTCAGAGTATTCTGAGTATTCTGTTCATTCTGTGTATTCAGATTATTCAGATTATTCAGAGTATTGTAAGTATTATGAATATTATGAATATTCTGATTACTATCAGCATTAAAATTATTATAATAATAATGTGAATTGTTAGAATAATCATTTATTTGTGAATCCCTATTAATTCGAGAATTTTGAAAATGCTGACGACCTCTCAGCGTGTTTTGTAAATTCACAGATCTCGCTGTAGTAAATTCTGTGATATAATCATGTCTGTAAGTATTAGATTTTTCTCTCCGGCTACTAACAGGAAAGTCCGCCGATTTTTGGGTACTTGAATAAAACTTGCTACTCGAAAAATATTTAGGTTTACTATCAACTGAAGAATTATTGGGATTTGTAATTTCTAAAGGCATCACAGAAATATATGATTGAGCTTTATACATATCTCTTTGATAACTAGATACATTCTGAAATCCTACATTTTTATTGTTTAATTTATTCTTGGTTTTATTACTGCTATAGTTACCACTTACATCTCTAGGTTCATCAACATTTCCACATTTTACCCCCACAGACGTTACAGGATTAATATTGGTTCCAGTAGAATTTTGAAGTTTTTCATGATAATTCGTATTGCTATAAATCCGATAACTTTTCTTTATTATATTTTGACCTGAAATTGGATTATGATTGCTATTAATGATTGTAGCTAACAAGTCATTGCGTTTTTGCCTATGATGACTATATTTAATTTCTATTGCTTTTAATATTGTACTGTCTGACTGTTTTTGCTTATGACGACTATCTTTATTTCCTACTGCCTTTAATAAAGTACTGCCTGAACGTTGCTGCCTACTATTACTATCTTGGTTTCCTATTAGCTTTACCAAAGTACTGTCTGAACGTTTTTGCTTAATATGAATATCTTTATTTCCTACTGACTTTAATAAAGTACTATCTGAACGTTTTTCTTCAGTATGAATATCTTTATTTGCCTTTAATGAAGTACTCACTGAAGATGTTTGATTAGTACCATAATATTTGTGCCCTACTGCCTTTAATAAACTACTATTTGAACGTTTTTGCCTATTGTGTATATCTATATTTCCCAGAACCTTTAATAATGTACTGTCTGAACTTGTTTGCTCATTATGAATATATTTATTTCCTATTGCCCTTAATAAAGTACTGTCTGATTGTTTTTGCCTATGATGACTATCTTTATTAGCTTTTAATGAAGTACTCACTGAAGGTGTTTGCTTAGTACTATTATCTTTGTGCCCTACTGCCTTTAATGAAGTAATATTAGAACGTTTTTTCCTATTGTGTATATCTATATTTCCCAGAACCTTTAATAATGTACTATCTAAACTTGTTTGCTCATTATAAATATATTTATTACTTATTGCCTTTAATAAAATACTATCTGAATGTTTTGGCATATGACTATCTTTATTTGCTACTGATTTTAGCAAAGTACTGTCTGAATACGGATGCCTATTGCTACAATCTTTGTTTCCTATTTGCTTTACCAAAGTACGATTTTGCTCATTATAAATATCTTTAATTGCCATTGCCTTTAATAAATTACTTTCGAAACTTGTTTTCCTATTTCCACTATCTGTGTTTCCTACCCTCTTTAATATAGGACGTTTTTTATTTTCTACTACCTTTAAAGTACTATATAAACGTTTCTTCCAATTAGAAAAATCTTTGTTTCCTACAATATTTAAACAAATATGAGTTTTATACATCAATTTAGATTGAACTTGAACGCTTTGTTCACTCGAGATAACTTTAAGACAATTATTAATTAAAATATCTAATAATTCACTACGTATTAGCCTGTAACATTTATCTTTCATACCTTGAACCAACCTGATGTTCCTATATAAACATTTATCTTTCATACCTTGTAACAACCTGCTATTCATATATAAACAATCATCTATTTTATCTTGAATCTGCAAACTTGTGATCACTATATTTTCACTCACATTTAGTTTATGATTGCCATTAATATGTTTTGATGTGTCACCCTTGAAATCTAACATTTTTTTCGGTTTATGATGATGATGGTAAACGTTTCTTTCAGTTGAACTGTCTTTATCATTACAACTACTATAAATGATCGTGTCCGATCGCCTACTTACATCTTGCTGGCCGTGTTCATGTGTACCCGCTTGCAGTACCGTTTGTGGTGTGTTGTAAAATTTGCTCACATCAGCCTCAGTGATTTCCTGTTTAAAACTATTAAAATGTTGTTGTGGTTGATGTTCATGTTGATGTTGATTTTGATGTTGTTCTTGATGTATTGGTTGTTTTTGTAAGTGTATTTCATGATTAAGTGGTATTTGGTGTGTATAGTAGTGGTGTTGTGTCTCCGATGGTTCCTCAGTCCCGGAATTGTGTGTTTTTTTAGTCTTCAATCGTGTTTTTTCAGCTACAACTGCGGTATCTTGTTCGATTTGTTGCTTGTGTTTGTGCGCTCGGATGCGTTCTTGTTTCCTTTTACGTTTTTCCTTTTCTTTACGTTCAGATTGTAGTCGAGCTTCGTCTTCATCTTGTTTTTGGGCTTGTATTGCTATAGCTTGTTTTTGGGCTTGTGCTGCTCTAGCTTCATTTTGGGCTTGTACTGCTATAGCTTGTTTTTGGGCGTGTATTGCTCTAGCTTCATTTTGGGCTTGTATTGTTATAGCTTGATTTTGTGCTTGTATTTGAGCCAGTGCTTCTTTTTCCGCGTGAGCTTGAGCGCGTGCAATGGCCTCATGTTGAGCTTTAACATGTGCAAGCGCCTTTTGCTGTGCTTTCGCTATAATATCCTCAGCATTTGCATTAGCTGTTGCATCTAATTGTGCTTGCAACTTTTTAAGAGCAACAGGATCGTTGTTACTATTCGATGCAATTGCTTTAATAGCTTTTGTAAGAGAATTTTCAGTTGCATGTTCTACTTTTATATTAGGTTTAGTTTGTGTGTTAGGAATATCTACAACGTGCTCCTGAATGGGTGTATGATCTTTATTAGCCCTCAACTTGTTCCCTTGTAAAAGCTGTTGTAAACCATGCAATTGTGCATTAGGGTTTTTTCCGATGAGGGAGTTCAGTGCTCTTAAATGATTATCCGGGGGATTCGCTACAACAAACCCTCCTAAATTCTGTTGAAGTACCTTAGGTTGCCTCAAACCTATATCGACTTCAGCTGGGTTTACAAATAGAAAATTGTGAGGGCCTATGTTTGTATCCTGTCTATCCACTACTTCATCATTTTCATTTACTAAATAACTATTCGGTAGCAAACTTTTTTTGAAAATTCTAGGCTTGTTAGTAGGCTTAACCTCATCTTTGATTACGTTTTTGGTATTATTACCACTTATGGGAACTTTTAAAATATCAATCTCTTTCAATCTTGCATTATCACTTATTTTTTCAATATTTACTTGCTCTAGTATTGTAGTAGTATCTTCTTTTTGTGTTTCTGTTACATATTTAGGATCAACCACCGCTCTATCACCCATTAATTTAGTTTCAACATTATCCACTGCTGTAGAATCCACAAGTTTAACTTTTTCACCTTCAATATCACCACTTTCCATTAAAACAGCATAAGGAATATCCTCTTTACGATTTTCAGTTACAAATTTTGGATGAACCACCTTCCATGCGTTCAGCACGGGAGTTTTTACAAAAGGTTCTGGCATTACATACTGCTGTTCATATGCCGATTCATTTAAAACTCTTTCTTTTCTTGTTGGTACCTTTGGAGCTAATTGCTGCTGCTGGTAACGAATGCGCTGTGGGTCTTGCTGGGTTGCTTTTTTGTACTCTTGGAAATTAAAAACTGTTGGATTGTAGCCTTCTGATTTTTGAGGTGTCTCATAGACTTCAGGTATATGAGCGGCATTAATGCAAACCGCAATGATGCAATTATATAGAATCTGAAAACAAAAATAAATTTTTTTGATACGAAAATTTAGCAATATAGTAAGGGTAACAACACAACAAAATTATTTATTTCAGATAAATATTAATGAATATTAAGATTAGTTTGTTAATTCAGTTGGTAGATACGATTTACTAGATATAAAAGAACCATTTGACAACATTTTTGAAGATATCTTTCTTAAATGTTATCTCACAGACTTCATACACATATCAATTGAAAGATAATTTAATTATCTTCAGATAAACATTAATTACTATTAAGCTGTGTTGTTAATTCGGTTAGTATCTATAACTTACTAGCAACACCAGAATCATTTCACAAACTTTTAACAGAACCATTTCACAACATTTTTGAAGATATCTTTCTTAATAGATATTCCACAGAATTAATTCACACAACCATTGAAAGATAATTTAATTACTCTTAGATAAAAATCAATTATTGTTACGATTTGTTGTTACTATTTATTGTTAATTCAATTGGTAACTATGATTTACTAACAAAAAAATAACTTAACATAATATTTTTGAAGATATCTTTCTTAAATGTTATCCCACAGACTTCATACATATATCAATTGAAAGATAATTTAATTATCTTCAGATAAACATTAATTACTATTAAGCTGTGTTGTTAATTCGGTTAGTATCTATAACTTACTAGCAACACCAGAATCATTTCACAAACTTTTAACAGAACCATTTCACAACATTTTTGAAGATATCTTTCTTAATAGATATTCCACAGAATTAATTCACACAACCATTGAAAGATAATTTAATTACTCTTAGATAAAAATCAATTATTGTTACGATTTGTTGTTACTATTTATTGTTAATTCAATTGGTAACTATGATTTACTAACAAAAAAATAACTTAACATAATATTTTTGAAGATATCTTTCTTAAATGTTATCCCACAGACTTCATACATATATCAATTGAAAGATAATTTAATTATCTTCAGATAAACATTAATTACTATTAAGCTGTGTTGTTAATTCGGTTAGTATCTATAACTTACTAGCAACACCAGAATCATTTCACAAACTTTTAACAGAACCATTTCACAACATTTTTGAAGATATCTTTCTTAATAGATATCCCACAGAATTAATTCACACAACCATTGAAAGATAATTTAATTACTCTTAGATAAAAATCAATTATTGTTACGATTTGTTGTTACTATTTATTGTTAATTCAATTGGTAACTATGATTTACTAACAAAAAAATAACTTAACATAATATTTTTGAAGATATCTTTCTTAAATGTTATCCCACAGACTTCATACATATATCAATTGAAAGATAATTTAATTATCTTCAGATAAACATTAATTACTATTAAGATGTGTTGTTAATTCGGTTAGTATCTATAACTTACTAGCAACACCAGAATCATTTCACAAACTTTTAACAGAACCATTTGACAACATTTTTGAAGATATCTTTCTTAATAGATATCCCACAGAATTAATTCACACAACCATTGAAAGATAATTTAATTACTTTTAGATAAATATCAATTATTGTTACGATTTATTGTTAATTCAATTGGTAACTATGATTTACTAACAAAAAAAATAACTTAACATAATATTTTTGAAGATATCTTTCCTAACAGTTATCCCACAGACTTCATTCACACATCAATTAAGAGATAATTCAATTATCTTCAGATAAATATTAATGAATATTATGATTTATTTGTTAATTCAGTTGGTAAATACCATTTACTAGATAGAACAGAATCATTTGACAAATTTGTTTGAAGATATCTTTCTTAATTAAATCTCACAAATTTCATACATATATGAATTGAAATCAATTGAAAGATAATTTAATTATCTTCAGATAAACATTAATTACTATTAAGATGTGTTGTTAATTCGGTTGGTAACTATGATTTACTAGCAACAATATAATCATATCACAACCTTTTTTAAAGATGTCTTTCTTAATAGTTATCCCACAGAATTTATTCACACAATAGAAAGATAATAGAATAATAGAAAAATATTGAAAGATAATGTAATTATTTTTAGATAAATATCAATTAGTGTTACGATTTTTTGTTAATTCATTTGGTAACTATGATTTACTATCAAAAATAGAACTTATGATAATATTTTTGAACATATCTTTCTTAATAGTTATCCCACAGACTTCATTGACACATCAATTAAAAGATAATTGAATTATCTTCAAATAAATATTAATGAATATTAAGATTGGTTTGCTAATTCAGTTGGCAAATACGATTTACTAGATAGAACAGTACCATTTGGCAACATTTTTGAAGATATCTCTAGAAATGTTGCAAACATTCTTACAAGGAAAAAATTATATAGAGTTACCAGCTGAAACAGTCAATTATATGAAACAAATAACGTTCCTAAAAGATAATTAAAATATCTTTCGATTTGTGTATGTATCAAGACTGTGAGATAAGAATAAAAAAAATATCACTAGAAGTGTTGTAACATTTTAATTCTGACACGAAAACATTAATTTAGTACGATTTTGGGCATAAGTTTAAGTGTGTTACTAGTTTCCCACATAGAGACGTTCTTAATTGTTTTTGGGAACTAGCCAGGGCAGTGAAAATCCTTTTATAATCCCTGACGATGCTCAAAATAACCCATTGTGCCACAAAAAATTCTTTTTCGCTTCTAATTACGAATTTAATAAAGATTTGGATTTTGGTTCGGGGTACTTTACCACGATTTTTCTATGTAATCTCAGATTTATTGGGGTAATTTTGGATTTAGAGTATAGGAGTCGGTTAGTAGGATTTTTGGGGTATATATTTTTAATATAATATGGTTAGTGAAATAGTTTTGCAATAACTGAAATAAATAATATTAAAAAATATTACTTACAAATTTATAATCCATAATAAATTTAGCCACCTAACCACTCTATCTACACTTATTAAACAACTACAACCTTGTTCTTGGCAGTTAACATTGACACTGAAGATTCACCACAAGATCACTTTACTTTCTATATGGGAGTAATCCCACTATTTATATGAAAAATGCCCCGGGGGGTATTGGGTGTCTTTCTTCGTCCGGAACAAGCAGCCAACATGTCGAGAGAGAGGGACTGTCTAGTAGGTACAAGTCGCAATATCAAACATATGCGATGTGTGTTTATGATTCGTGAATTTCTCCGTCGCGTATTTAGATAGTAGGTCGCGGAGTCTGCTGGTGTGGTGGATTGATGCGGTCGAGGATGAGCTATTGTCCATTCGTAATTAGAACCGAAAAAATATTTTTTTTGTGGCACAATGGGTTGTTTATTTTTAATTGAAACTGTTATTTTAATTACCGAAATTTTCTCATATGCAGGAAGTTTCGTAACACTATTAAAAAAGTTTCTACAAATATGTCCGGTGAATGCCAAAAGCATGAATATGTAATAATATTGTTTGAAAGATATTATAAGAGATTATGAGTTATTTAAAAGGGAATTAAGGGACACAATATTAGGTGTTCACGAGAGTAATCTCTTGAAAACTTTATAATAATTTATTTTAATCTTGTCGATTCTAAAAGTGGCAGGTAAGCCGCAAGACAGGAACTGAACAACTTTGGTGAACTTACAAAATGAGATACCTGTAGGTTACTAATGTATTGTATCTAAAAGTTAAAATGTGGTAAATGGTTTCTCATAATTTTTGTATTGTTCTTTTATTAACCTTCTAACATTATAAGAGATATTATAAAAGTGAAAAAAAATCAAGTAGGAATTTTTATTCTTTGTTTGTCAAAGAATTAAAATTCTTACTAAACATAAAAAGATATTATAAAAGTTAAAAAAAAAATCAAGTAGGAATTTTTATTCTTTGTTTGTCAACGAATAAAAATTCCTACTTGAATTTTTTTAACTTTTATAATAAATAAATAAATGTATTTATTGTCCAACAGAATAATAAAATTCCGATTACAGGACAACAAGATATTACATAATAATATAATGTAATAAATATATACTAAATAATAAAAAAAAGAATATAGAGAATAAGAATATATAAAAAGCTATTTGCGATGTATCACAGTTAAACAAAGTTAAACAAAAAGTATATCACCGTACAATCTCTTGGCACTATTACCAATTTTGGTTACAGGCGAGTTCCTAAACAAGTTCGTCCTAGCGTGCTTAACATAAAATGTGTGCTGATCCCTCGCAGCTAAGCGAGGAACATAGAAATTAACAGATGCTAATAACTCACTCACATAATATTTCTTATGCGAATTATTCCGTACTCTCAGATAATTTTTTTTTTCAACCATAAACTAGCTTGAATTGTACTATTTATATAGTGTTGATTTATATATTTTAGTAAAATTTATTTATATTTTTGTATTCTGTGTTCAGCCGTAACAGATTGAGATAAATAAATAATTACATTGCATTACATTAAATTTTATCTGTCTTTCTCCATACATAATGATACATTAATGAAGCAATTTATGTTATATAATATGCAATTGAATGCACTCACCATACGTCCAATAACAAAAGTACATAATAATATCGCTCATCGTGAGCGTAATGCGACCTAGACCCCCAGTCGGGCAGTTTAAACTTTCTCATTAATGCACCATAGAAATCGAAAATGTTTTCCGCTCAATTCCGCGAGATACATTTATAAAAGTCTATATACGTGAAAAAAATGCCTAAACAAGTTCACCGTACTGGATATTTTTTCCTGTTTATCCGAGAGGAGAAAATCTTCCGGAGGAAGCGGATGCACTAATGAAGCTCGATATGGTGTAACATATGAAAGCATTCGATTGTTAAGCATAATTAAATGTACACCAAAATATCTATGTCTAAAGGCTGAAAGACCACGGTCGATGGCATCTTGTACATGTATGTATATCTTGTATGTACAATAAATATATCTTCTTTTTCCTCTTCTATGTCTAATCTGCTTTATATACTGGCAATCTGACTAAACGAATTCAATATTAATATGTAGCTAATTATTTAGTTAATTTAGTTTGAAGAGAGTATCGAAACCATTTATTAATTAATCTTGGAATTCAAAAGTAGAATCAATTTTAAGCTGACGGATGGCTAGCTTTGTAGACTCTCGTAATCTTAAAGATCCAAGTAGGACATAGTTCTGCATCAGGTAAGGTAAGTTTTCTAGCAATCGATGTGTTAACAGGTGGTATTTTTCTTAGATGTTGTAATTGATCAAAATGCATACTGCCAAGGACCTCTATTATGGTCCTTGGCAGTATGCATTCTGATCAATTACAACATCTAAGAAAAATACCACCTGTTAACACATCGATCGCTAGAAAACGTACCTTACCTGATGCAGAAGTATGTCCTACTTGGATCTTTAAGATTAGGAGTCGGAATGAAAATAATGATGAATCTCGGGCAAGATATTCTAAGCTCTAACTAAATTTCTAACTGGAGTGTGTTAAGAAAAAAGTCTCTATCTTGACATATTATTCCTTGTATTTATTTTTTATTTTAAACTTTTTACCGCACACACGGCGTATTGTTTGCGGGTCTGTACTGACCAATTGGGGTGACCTATAAAATCCAAATTTTGAAGAATCTTATGTTTATGTCTTGCCGACCATAATATATACTTCTATATTTTTATTAATAATTTTTATACGCGTTGTTGTATAATATATGTTGTAACGTAAATTATTTTCTTTATCATGAATCCGTCATACGATTGACTTGAAAAAATTACACAATGTTTATAACAAAATGAAAATTGAAAATGGAAAGTTTCTATGTTGACGTATTTTTCCTTCTATTTATTTTTTATTTTTAACTTTTACGCTCCTATCTCGATATGTCGATTTTAGAGGATGGGTCGATAAAAAAAATGATGCACATATAATAAATATAAATTCAAAGCAATTTGTAAAATTAATATCAATATCCTTGGATTTGGTTGCTAGGTAACATTGGTCGGCCATCATGGACTCATGGCTAGTTGATATTTTATAGATAAGTTTTGCTCTCCAAAATATCAACTAGCCATGAATCAATGATGGCCGACCGACGTGTTACCTAGCAACCAAAGCCACGCATACTTAATTCTTTTTCCTACGACCAAGTTCTACTCATCTCTAAAATATTAACTAGCCATGAATCCATGATGGCCGACAGAAATGTTACCTAGCAACCAAATCCAAGGATATTGATATTAATTTTACAGATTGCTTTGAATTTAAATAAGATATATAAACAATTCATGATTAATTAGTAAATAACAAATTCGTTACGACAATAAGTTAAAGTGCAATGTGTTAGATGACTAACAATAATCATAATCACTTTCAATATCCGCATAATAAATCCAGTACATATTTTGTGTAAACGTAATCGCACTAATTAACTAATAACAATACTAAATTGTGATAACACACATAACAGAAATGTCTGATTATTAAAACTCTGTTAGTCATAACACAAGAAGTTTGTAGACGCCTAATTAATTTCGCAGAAAGTTGGTTTTATCGAGTTTTCTTCTCTGATAGTGGACCGATTTTGTTCAAATTTTCACTGGATCGTCCAAGGTAGATTTGTCATTCGTCCGAACTTCCCTGGATTTGTCCTAGTTTTAGATGACGTCCAGGAGGATTTTTTAATTAGTCCAGGTTTTTAGAAGTTGTCCGTTTTTTAAAGTTATACTGGTTTTTTTTTTTAATATTACGTGCAATTTTATAAAATTATGTAAATATTTATGTTTTCTTATATTTGAGGATCGTGGATCAGCTTGTTTTTTTGCGATTTATTATTAACGACTTTAAAATATCTGAAATATCTGCCATAAATATATATATATATATATATCTATATATATATATATATATATATCTATATATCTGCCATATATATATATATATATATATATATATATATATATATATATATATATATATAGCCATTTTTACAAGGATAATACATAGAAATACATGAAACTGATAAATGAATAAATGAATTAGTAATATAGTACATTATTAAATAGAGAAGATGTTCTGACGGCAATAGGAAATATTAATAAAACTGATAATACTGAAACAAGTTGAATTTAGTTTACATTTTGGCTTTATGATTATTTTGAGATTATTAATTTTGATTTTCAAAGAAGAAAGATTATTTATGTTTATTTCAACCTATAGATTAGTTAAAATTAAATTTTGTTTTGTTTTATTTGATAAACATATTTTGTTAAATTTTTTTACTGATCTTAATGCAAAACATATCAGTGCATCAGATGCCCGAAGGTAATTGTAAAATTTTGAAATTTTTATAATTATAATTTTTTTCGGCGACAAAGTCGAACAAATTTCATTGTTATTATTTTTGACCAATGATCCGTCATACAATTGATTTGAAAAAATTACACAATATTTATAAGAAGATTACAATGGAAAATGAAAAGTCTCTATCTTGACATATTTTTTCTTCTATTTATTCTTTATTTTTAACTTTTTCGCTCCTATCTGGATATGCCAATTTTAGAGGCTAGGCCAATAAAGGAATTATGTAACATATTTTGTTTAATTTTTGTACTGATCTCAGTGCAGAATATATTAATCCACCAGATGCCTAAAGAAAATTGGAAAATTTTGATTACAAATATTTTTTTTTTCGACGACCAAGTCGAACGTTTTTATTATTATTATTATTATTATTTTGCCCATGAATCCGCTTTACAATTGATTTGAAAAAATTACACAATGTTTATAACAGAAGGACAATGGAAAATGGAAAGTCTCTATCTTGACATATTTTTCCTTCTATTTATTTTTTATTTTTTACTTTTACTCCTATCTTCGAATTTTTCTTTCTAATTAATTTTATTTTTTAACTGTTACGCTCATATCTCGATATTCCGATTGTAGAGGCTTGGTCGATAAACAAATTATGCAATATATTTTGTTTAATTTTTTTACTGATTAATTTTCAAAAATTATATAATTATAAGTAAAAAAAAAATATTGTGCGTATATCGACATAGAATACTGTTTTATTGGGAAAAGTTTCTTGAAGTTTGGATATTTTCGTCGAAAAAAAAAACTTATAATCATAATTTTCCAATTTCCTTTAGGCATCTGGTGCACTGATATGTTTTGCACCAAGATCAGTAAAAAAATTAAACAAAATATGTTGCATAATTTTTTTATCGAACCAGCCTCTAAAATCGGCATATCGAGATAACAGCGTAAAAGTTAAAAATACAAAATAAATAGAAGGAAAAATATGTCAAGACAGAGATTTTCCATTTTCCATTGTCATTTTGTTATAAACATTGTGTAATTCTTTCAAATCAATTGCATTACAGATCCATGGTCAAAAATAATAATAATGAAATTTGTTCGACTTGGTAGCCGAAAAAAAAATACTTATAATCAGAATTTTCTAATTTCCTTCGGGGGTCCGGTGCACTGATATGTTTTGCACTAAAATCAGTAACAAAATATGTTGCATAATTTTTTTATCGATTCAGCCTCTAAAATCGGCATATCCAGGTAGGAGCGTAAAAGTTAAAAAAAAATTAAGGAAAAATATGTCAAGATAGAGACTTTCCATTTTCCATTGTCGTTTTGTTATAAATAATGTGTAATTTTTTTAAATCACTTATATGACGGATCCATGGTCAAAAAGAATAATAATGAAATTTGTTCGACTTGGTCGCCGAAAAAAAAATCTTATCTTCAAAATTTTCCAATTACCTTCGGGCATCTGGTGCACTGATATGTTTTGCACTAATATTAGTAAAAAAATTAAACAAAATATTTTGCATAATTTTTTTATCGATCCAGCCTCTAAAATCGGCACCCACCAGAAAGTATTTTTTTGTCTGTGCCGCTCGCATAATTGTTAATATTGCTTTTCAATGCATTTCACACTTCATTTTTCGTTATTATGAGAATTTGCCTACAATTACACATTATTAAAAATTTCAATTACCCAAAAATGAGTTCCACACTTTATTTTTCGTTATTTTTAGATTTTGTCTACAATTACTCATTATTAAATTTCAATTACCCAATAATGAATTGCACACTTCATTTTTCGTTATTTTGAGAATTTGCATACAATTACTCATTATTAAATTTCAATTACCTAGAAATGAATTGCACACTTCATTTTTCGTTATTTTGACAATGTGTCTACAATTACTCATTATTAACTTTCAATTACCCAAAAATAAATTCGACACTTAATTTTTGGTTATTTTTAAAGTTTGCCTACAATTACTCATTATTAACTTTCAATTACCCAAAAATGAATTGGCCAATTATTCTCCATTTCCTATTAAGAATTTGCCTACAATTAGTCATTATTAAATTTCAATTACCCAAAAATGAATTCCACACTTAATTTTTCGTTATTTTAAGAATTTGCCTACAATTGCTCATTATTAACTTTCAATTACCCAAAACTGAATTGGCCAATTATTCTCCATTTCTAATGATGACCAGGCGAATTTCTATACATTTCAATGTAGTTTTTAATACCAATTAGTGATGTTGAATTAAAGAAAGCGGTCTTTTCACACTCGAAGTCGGTGGTGATATTGAAATTATAAAACTAACGTTCTCTTAATTAGTTAAAATCGTGCCGTCTGAATCGAAGCGTACAGATGCTTGAAAATGCCGCACATTGAAAGTGGTTAGAGGCTCAATTAGTTGCGGTTGGAGCGGGCAAATGATGACTTTCCGAAATAAAATAATAACAACAAACAATTGTATGGCTAATGAGTGCGTATTCATCGCAAATGTATCAGATTAAATCAAACAGCTATGCATTTTTATATTATTAAAACATACTTCATTAGCACGAAGAGATTTTCTGCTGGTAAAGGGAGAAGCTTAGAAGAGTGTAATAAAGTTAACTTTAAAGACAATCTCTGAAAAACTGTGAAAGATATTGAGTTCTGTAAGGTTATTATCTCCATTGGCTAGTTTTAATGGTGTCAGGTTTTCATCAGCATTTTGTATATCGCCATATTATATTTGCAATTAAAGAAATTTTTAAGGTCTATAATGCCTCTGCCGTTTTTTTTCCCAGGCTAAGTAAAAGCTTAATTTCGCCCATTAATGCGCCGCGCTGCCCCTTCCGTCTTCACATATAGCTTTGAAAGTTTTCTCATAGTCTTAGCCACAAAAAATACCCGAAATCCCTTAGAATGCAGATCTCGGGTAGTTTTTGTGGCTGAGACTCTGAGAAAGCTTTTAAAGCTGTATGTGAGGACGGAAGGGGCAGTAATGGGCGAAATTTGTTTTTTGTCACTTGTTTATTACTGTTTGCGAATATTTCAATACATAAGTGATACAAATACAAAGAAAAATTTGTTTTATTTTTTTATTATAACGAATTATCATAAAGTAGATGCCGATTCAAACCAAGATTTGTCTAGGTTTATTTTGAGTAGTAGCTGCTGTTGTATATATTATATGATGATAGAGAAATTACTATTATGTTAATGACACACGTCATAATTAATTCAGATAAAATTTAAAACTTTCCTTGGCGGATAACAGATTGTCTTTAGATTAAATATGAACTATCTCCACATTGTGTCTGCATAATTTACATAATTCACTACACACGAGTGTGAATATAGAAGCAGAAACAAAGTAACCTTTGTTTAACAATTTAATAACAATTAATCATAATAACAACAATTATTAGTTTTATGAAGTAATAATAAGTTCCGGTTATAATAAAAAATCAATTTTACTATAGAAATTAGATTGAGTGAATTTCCATATGAAACTTTCACTCTTAATAATATTGAAATTTTTTTATATGTATAAAATATTTTCTAGACTTATTCAAATTCGATGAACAGATGTTCAGCCCGAAAAATAGATGTGTTTGTTAATTTGCATTAATTTCACACACACACACAGATATATATATATATATATATATATATATATATATATATATATATATATATATATATAATCTGTTTTGTAGGAAAAATATACAGAAGACGTCGTCCTCTACAACTTTCTTGTACATCTAATTGTTGTGACATGCAAACTATAACAAATAGTTGTCACGTCGTTTTTTTTAATTCGGAATTTTAGTCGTATTCCATAAAAAGCTTAGAGGCTGCATATAATAGTTACTCTTAAGAGGAAGCAGGTGTGAAAATGATTATGTTTTTGATATTTTGATATTTGAATGTGCTTTAATGTTGTTTATTCTTATTGTATTTGGAAGTAGGTTTTGATTAATTTCTTTCTTTCTATGTTAATACATAGGCAGAATTTTTTAATCAAAATAAAATTTGTTGAATAGTGATATAATTAAAATGTATTTACGAATATCAGGGACCAAATGAAAACTAGAATCCTGTTACTACAGGAATCTAATTGTGCTCCTTTTAACAAACAAAAATATTAATGTTTATATATATTTTACTGTAATCTGTAAATGGTATGTTAATAAAGTTAATCTAGTTTCATAATGTTTATAGAAAATTCCCAATATAATCCTATTCGACTAGTAAAATGCATTTTACAGTGCTAGGTTCAAATCTACTCTACTAGCAATTATAATTGCCCGCTGTATGTGTATTTTTTGGTAGAATTTAGGAAGAAAAATATTCATATATAGATTATTTAATCTATTTTCATAGTTTTTATAAGAAACACCCAAATTAATCTTAATTCGGCTAGTAAAATGTACTTTACAGTGCTAGGTTCAAATCTACTACACTAGCAAAAATAATTGCCCACTGTATGCGTATTTTTGAGTACAATTTAGGAAGAATAATATTCAAACATAGATTATTTAATATAGTTTCATAGTTTTCATAGAAAACTCCCAAATGCATCTTAATTCGGCTAGTAAAACGCATTTTACAGTGATAGGTTCAAAGTTACTCTACTAGCAAATATAATCGCTCACCCTATACGTATTTTAGGCCAGAATTTAGGAAGAATAATATCCATATATAGATTATTTAATCTAGTATCATATTCTTTATAAAAAACTGCCAAATAAATTCTAATTTTATTAGTAAAATGCATTTTATAGTGCTAGATTCAAAGTTATTCTACTAGCAAACATAGCCGCCCGCTGTGTAGGTATATTTTGCCAGAATTTAGGAAGTATAATATTAAAATATAGATTATTTATTCTAGTTTCATATTTTTTATAGAAAACTCCCAAATAAATATTAATTCGACTGGCAAAATGCATTTTACAGTGCTAGGTTCAAAGTTGCACTAAAAGCAAATATAATCCGCCCGCTGTATGCGTATTTTTAGCCAGAATTTAGAATGAAAAATATTCATATATAGATTATTTAATTTAGCTTCATATTTTTTTTATAGAAAACTTTCAAATAAGTCCTAATTTGACTAGTAAAATGCATTATACATTACTAGGTTCCAAATTACTCTGCTAGCAAATATAACTGCCCATTGTATGCTTATTGTTGGGTAAAATTTAGAATGAATGATATTCAAATATAGATTATTTAATTTAGTTTCATATTTTTTTATATAAAACTCCCGAATAAATCCTAATTTCACTAGTTAAATGCATTTTCGAGTTCTAGGTTTAAAGTTACTTTACTAGCTAGTATCATCACCCACTGTATGCGTAGTTTTGGCCAGAATTTAGGAAGAATAATATTCAAATATATATTATTTAATCTAGTTTCATAGTTTTATAGAAAACTCCCTAATAAAGTATAATTAGACTAGTAAAATGCGCTTTGCAGTGCTAAGTTCAAAGTTACTCTACTAGCAAATATAATTGCCCGCCGTATGATTATTTTTGGCCAGAATTTAAAATGAAAAATATTCATATATAGATTATTTAATTCAGTTTCATGTTTTTTTGGAAAACTTTCAAATAAAACCTAATTTTACTAGAAACATTCATTTTACGTGTTCAAATTTACTCTACTAGCAAATCTAATCGTCCGCTGTATGCGTATTTTTTGCGAGAATTTAGAATGAAAAATATTCATATATAGATTATTTAATTTAGTTTCATATTGTTTATAGAAAAATTCCAAATAAATCCTAATTTGACTGGTTATTGCATTATACAGTGCTAGGTTCAAAATTACTCTAATTATTATTATGGTACGTCTTACGCTTTTGCTAAGAGGTAGCTATTATATATATGAACACAAATTAACAAGCCAAACACCAGCTGGTACTTGAGCAAGCCACTAATACAAATGGATTAATATTTGTTTACAAATTAATTTAAGTAGTTACCCCCCCAACACCAAGTAAACTTCTTTTAAAATAACACACACAACACCTTACCATAAAAAATATCTTGTACTGTACTATTTATTACATGTATAAATATATAAATATTACAAAAAAGAAACATATCATTATATTTACATCAAAGCAGAGCTTGGATAACAATCGCCTCCTGAAGAAGACAGCTACATAATAATAATATTTTAAAGCGTATAAAAAATACTTTACAAAAGCTATCATTTACATATAAATAAATCACACGCAGTAAGCCTTACATACAAAATAATAAACTAATAAATACTAAAACACTCAGCAACAACATTTAAATATATAAAACATGGCCAATAAAATAAACATTTTTTTTTAGTTCGAGCTTATCTGCTTTCAACAGTTTTATCAATAGGCTTACCATTTTCATCAATTTCAATTGAAGGAATTAGCGGCGGCATAAAGCCGTATTCTATCCGCAAGTTGCCGCCGCCGAAACTGTGTCGTGCATTGCGGTGCTTGCGTGGCAAGTCAGTTGTGTGTGTTATCGGGGGTAGGTTGGTGTAAAACGGTTGTTTCGAGGTTTTAAGTAGTGTTGGGTGATTGTTGTGTGAACGTAACGAGTTGTAGAAGGAATGGTTTAGTGGGCTTTTGTGGGATTTCTGGTGGTGATGGTGGTGTGGTAGAGGACGTGTGTATTTTGGGCGTTGGTTATGGTACTTTTGGTGTTCCGCCTGTTGTTTCATGAACTCTAAATGGTGTTTGGCGTGTTCGCAGTTGACTTGGTAGTTTGGGGCGTATATGTTGGATTGTTTGTGTTTCGGATCTTTTGTGTTTATGTAGACGGGGTAGGGGCGGTCGATGTATTTAGGGACTTCAACAGGGACGGGGTGTGGTACTTTGACTTCTACGGGGGTGGGGACTGGTACTTTAACGGTTTTTGTTAGGGTTACTGGGTAGGGTTGGGGTACTAATTTTGTAACGTGTACAGGGTATGGTTTGGGGACTTCTACTATGTAGGGTTGTTGTGTGGGTATAGGCAGACTTTTTTCAGCAGGCACTTGATATGGTTTAGCTATAGGTGTCGGTTTAATTTGTTGTTGTTGCGGCAGATACGAAACATATTGTTGGAATGTTGGCTGTTGTACTGAACCACTTTCAATCAAATGTGGTTGTGGTGGTTGTATTTGATAAAACTGTATTTGTTCTTGAGGTGCTTGCGTAGGTAATTTGTACTCATAAATACTGTTTTGTTTATTAATAACATTCTGCACAGCTTGTTGTTGTTGTATGAAATAATTTTGCACATCACCAGGATGTATTTGTGCATCTACTGTCACATACTGGGATTGTTGTGGTGCAATTACCTGTGGAGTTATATTAATTAGATTTTGACTTTGTGATTGTACCCCATTTGTACTCTGTTTTTGTGGCTGCTCTTTTTGTGCTTCTTGCACAATTTTTTGTTGCTCTTGCACATTTTGTTGTTGCACATTTTGTAGTAGCACATTTTGTTGTTGCACATTTTGTTGTTGCACATTTTGTTGTTGCGCATTTTGTAGTTGCAAATTTTGTTGTTGCACATTTTGTTGTTGCAAACTTTTTTGTTGCAAATATGTATTTTGCTTCGCTATAACAACAAAAGGCTGTTGCGTATTTTGCACCTGCTCTTTCTCCTGATTACTATCATGTACCTGATACTGTTTAGTAGTCGGAGCACCTACCAATTGTTGCACTTGGTAATCAACCTGTCCAGACTCCTGTTTTTGATCCTCAATAATTTTACTTTTCGCATCAATATTATTAGCAACAAATTCAGGCACAGGTTCCTCCCGTACTAATGCTTGAGGTGTGGGTAACCCTCCTGCAGAATATTGCAATAACGTAGTCCCTAAATCCATATTATGTTGCGCTTCAGTAGCCACCGCATGATTTTTAGCCTCTTTTGATTCCACCTTAGTCTCTTTACCACTATACGGATCCTGTAAGAACTCAAAACGACCTAAATAATAAGGCACGCTCTTCTGTATTTCAACAACCACATTAGATTTCGATTCTTCAGTTGGAATAGGCCTTACAAACTCTTCCACCTCAATATTTTCAACAGATTGTAGCTGGACACCCGCGTTAATTGGAGCCAAAAACGTATTACTTACAGGTCTTGGTGTTACTACAACTGTTGTGTGTTTATCACCAAAACCACTTATAGTATTAGCTGTTTCCACCGTACTTTGGGTTGTCGAATAAATACGTTCCTCATCTAAAACATTCTCCTCCAAATCAGCTACTACTATAGGGTCCTTTGAAAAACTAATCGCAGTAGTTGATACAATTGGGGAGATTGTTGTGCTAAAACTACTACTATCACTCTCCGCTGTGTTTATATCCACATTTTTTATCTTTGCTGAATAGCTCTGGACTATAGCCCTCGCAGTGCTTGATGGCACTAAAAAGTTTTGATTTAGAACGTCGTTGATGTTCAGCACGTCTTCACCCGTTACCAGATTTTTTGTTGTTTGTATTAATTTGGATGTTCTCACGTTATTTATGTTTGTTAATTTAGCGTTTATTTTAGTGCCGTATGAGCCCGGTTGAGGGTAATAATCTTCTTCTTTTCGTCCACTATCCTGTGCGTAGTCGTTTGGAGTTTTTACTTGTGCGTTGATATAGTTGGGTTGTTCTAAATCTTTTGTAGTAGTTGGAGGTTTCGTTTCAATATTCTGTTGAATATCTTTGATATATATTTGTTCTTGAATTAGGGGAGCGGTTGATGGTTGTAGTCCATTGCTATCTTGGAAAATATGATTTGGTGTGGGTGCTGGTGGTGGTGGTGGTGAGTATTTAGGGGTGTCTTCAACTTGTAATAAGTATTGGTTCGGTTGGTATGGAGCTCCTTGAGCGTATACATAATTCGGATAATTGGGTGTTGGTAGTAACAATACATTCTCCTGATGTGCTACATTATTCGGTGTTACCAGGTATACATTCTGATGTTCTTGTTGTTGATGTTCTTGTTGTTGATGTTCATGTTGTTGATGTTCATGTTGTTGATGTTCATATTGTTGATGTTGTTGTTGCTGATATTGTTGTTGTTGTTCATGTTGTTGATGTTGTTGTTGCTGATATTGTTGTTGATGTTGCTGTTGTAGCGGAATACTAGTTGTAGCAGGCTGCCTTAAATAAACTACATTCTGTTTCGGATGCCCGTTTTGTACATTTTGAGGAATAAAAACAATATTAGGTTGAGCCGTAGCTACAACTTTAGGTACTTTACGACTACTAGGTGTAATATAAACAACATTTTCATGAGTAGGTGAAGGTGATGAAAGAACCTGAGGTAACTGTGGCCCTGGTTTGGATTGTACTTGTGGTGTGTAGTATACCAAGTTAGGCTGTCTGTTAATTTTAGGAATTAATGTAACTTGTTGCATTGGTTTAATTGGTTGTTGGGGAACTGGTTTTAGTTCAATGTGTTGCAGTTCATCATTCGGGGCATTCTGAAACTCATAGAAATTATATGAATTTATTTAAATCTGTTTTACGAGGACAAAACGCACCTTTCGGCTGTTGTGCAGGGCTTTTACTGCTTCCTCGCCGAATGCAATTTGTGCTGATGATTGGCTGTGAGGGCCTACATTGCTGTATGAAATGAAGGGATGGTAGCCCCAATCGTCCGCTAGGTATTCCACTGTTTGACTAGTACCAATATTGTGGACATTGTATCTATAAATAATTAGATATACTACGTATTTAATACATGATGGCATAACATTAAAATTATTTCTTGTGCTGTTAATCATAAAGTATTTAATGTAGTGGCGGATTGCTGCACAGGCACGCGCCCTTTGTGACTTGAGGCGCTTTCGTTTAGCATGGTTTATCATTGCTAATCACCCCCGTGTCGTGCAGTATCGCTCAGATCTTGCGGTCGTGCGCCGCCGGTTGTAAGGGCCGAGGTAGAATTATGCGCATCGAAAGCGGTAAATAGAACAAGAAACAATAAGCCCGTACCAGCCCAGAGTGATAAACTAAAGACACTTTAGTGTCACCTCTATACTTTTCTTATGACACGAATTATGACGCTGCATTAAGAGATTCAATAACAGTTACTCAGTGCAATGGCATACAATTTCTATAAGTTAATAAATACACTTTGTTATTATACAAAGTATATAAATAATAAATATAAATAATTATATACAAAGATATTTGTTTTTATTTAAATAAAAAATAGTGTCTACAGGTGGACCTATAGGTTACCGTTGATTCTAAACCATTGGAGTTTAAACTCCAATGGTTTAGAACCAACGGTAACCTATAGGTCCATCTGTAGATCACTATATGGGGAGAAAGAAAACCATACACCTGAGGTGACGTGATAGGGGCTGAGGAAGAAAGAAAAAGAAGTTATCTTTTATTCGGAAATGCAGTAGTAACGAAAATATTGATAAGGCGATTTGAAAATTGCCCTCTTAAGTGTTAAATGTTATTTAGAGCGAATGACAAATACTATTTTGGTAGGACTACTTAAATAATGAGATTTCTAATACAACAATTTTCAAAAAATTACATTAGTATTTATTAATTTTGTTTAATATTAATTTTCTTACACTGAGTTAAATACGACTTAACTGTAGCCCGTGATTACAGGTAATCCACTGATATATACTACATAAATTGATGTAAAATATGGATTTCTTACCATTACGTAGATAAGTATTAAATAATTGCATGGAATTTAAATTTCAGTTGATTAGTTGCTGTAATTATAATTATAGAGGAATATGGATCAGTGCGTTGGAAATTTATAAAATCACGTAGTAGTGGAGCAACATTGCTTCCTGTAATTATCAATTGCAAATAACGTACTAATTTTTTGAGGATGTCGTGCGTTCGTTGAAATAATTATAAGACATGACTAATTATATTCCGGTGAAACTGAATCTGCACACTTTTTCTCTAGAAAGTAATATCATTTTGTTTTCACGGCTGCGTCCAGCGCTGCAGTGCATAGCTTTTTATATCATTAATAGTTGTAATCTCTAATTCTAATTAAAATGATGTTAGGTTCAATTTAGTAAAAAATTACTTTTTAAAATTGTGTCCTGAACATTCAGAAGAAAATATTTTATATATGTTCTAGGTTAAATTTATAAATCTATGTAATTAAAAAACAAATATAAAATGTCCATCAATATTACTTATGGACATTTTTTAAAATTATATTATTCAGTAGAAGAGCATTAATAGTGGTAATCTCTAATTCTAATTAAAATGATGTTGGGTTCAATTTAGTAAAAAAATACTTTTTAAAATTGTGTCCTAAACATATAGAAGAAAATGTTTTATATATGTTCTAGGTAAAATTTATAAATCTATGTAATTAAAAAACAAATGTAAAATGTCCATGAATATTACTTGTGGACATTTTTTTTAATTATATTATTCAGTAGAAGAGCAGTCATATGCATTGCATATACTGCTCCTTATTGCCCATATTTCTATTTTCTATTATTCTATTATTTTCACTGTTACTGTAATAATAATGACTTTTATTTCCCTTGAAATACATAATTCTATATCAACACATGTTTGATATAAAGACCTTTATTTGGCATATCAGCCCAACCCTTCCCTTTACAAATTCCAGCCGCAAAAAAAACAATACTTTCACTTTTCAAGGGAAATAAAAGTCATTATTATTATTATTATATAGATCTGGGATTGCCAAACTGTTGATCTCTTTGGGTATCCTGTTTTTATAATTTATAGGCGGTCTACCAATAACGTACGTATTGAGTGATCATAAGAACAGTTGTAATTTAAAGAAAAAATAAATATAAGTTTAAAATAAACATAGATAATACTAATGTGTTCTGAATATTGATTTTATAAAAGTTCTCACTTTATGAGAGTGTCGTCAGTTATCTATCGAACCTGTTTGTTTTTTATTCTAAATTGTGGTTTCAATAATCGATATTTAATTGTGTAACATGGACAGTTAAGCTCTAGATTTACGATATAAATTACTTTTTAAAGGAAATCACTTACTGAAGTGATTTCCTACCTGCCATAATTTTCCTGTCACAAAAAAACACGTAATGCCTCTGGGCACCTTGTAGATCCTTTAGGAGTTAAATAAAATCAAATGTGTACCAAGAAAAAATTAAATAATATTAAAAAGCATACGATTAAAATTTCTCTGCACTCTCTGATGTACACCAGAAATTTTAATCGTATTCTTTTTAATATTACGGGTTTCATTGTATTTACCTTCCCAGAGCGTAAATCCCATCCCTCTGTTCTTGCTTCTCCTGCGATCCTTTCTCGTTTGAAATTTTATATCCATAATTGTACTTGGGTCCATTCTAGAACAAAGTATTGATTTAAAAATGATAATAATTTTTTTATATGAATTTAGTCCATCACAAAACAAGCTCATTACAATATGTAAACAATTTTAACAAATCAAAATTGTTTGCATATTTATATTTGTGTGTAAATCTAGCACTGAAATCCTCCATTAATTTTATCTTTTTGATGTAGATTAGAGTGGCAAAGTTACATTTAGCAAATTACTATCATAATGGCTTTAGTTCAACTCAACTCAAACACCTGCAAGAGTTTTTTAAAATTTCTTCCTATTTTATATTCGAAGGTAAATTTAGGATTGAAGTCATGCATTCAATTAATTATTTTGATACTGGTTATAATGGTGGAGCTAGAAGTTCATCCATCATATTAATCAATTTGAAAATTCATAGAGTGGTAGAGCTACATATAACGAATTACTAGCATAACTTTACTAACATTCAATTTTAGTCTCAACAACTTGTCTCAAATCAAAATACTGCTAGATCTTTTGAAAGCTGCTTCCGAATTTATATTCTTTGGCCAATTGAGTATTGAAATCATCCATCAAATCGATAATTTTGATACAAAATAGAGTGCTAGAGCTACATTTAACAAATTACTAGCATAAATTTACTAACATTCAATTTTAGTCTCAACAATTGGTGAAAACTCAAAATACTGCTAGATCTTTTGAAAGCTGCTTCCAAATTTATATTTTTTGGCCAATTGGGTATTAAAATCATCCATCAAATCGATAATTTTGATACAAAATAGAACGGTAGAGCTACATTTAACAAATTACTAGCATAACTTTAATAATATTCAATTTTAGTCTCAACAATTGGTGTCAAGTCAAAATACTGCTAGATCTTTTGAAAGCTGCTTCCAAATTTATATTCTTTGGCAAATAGAGTATTGAAATCATCCAATAAATCGATAATTTTGATACAAAATAGAGCGGTAGAGCTACATTTAACAAATTACTAGCATAACTTTACTAATATTCAATTTTAGTCTCAACAATTGGTGTTAACTCAAAATACTGCTAGATCTTTAGAAAGTTGCTTCCAAATTTATATTCTTTGGCAAATAGAGTATTGAAATCATCTATTAAATCGATAATTTTGATACAAAATAGAGTGGTACAGCTACATTTAACAAATTACTAGCATAACTTTACTAACATTCAATTTTAGTCCTAACAATTGGTGTTAACTCAAAATACTGCTAGATCTTTAGAAAGTTGCTTCCAAATTTATATTCTTTGGCAAATAGAGTATTGAAATAATCCATTAAATAGATAATTTTGATACAAAATAGAGTGGTTGAGCTACATTTGGCAAATTTCATATAATTTTCCAATAAACGTATTTATTCAAGATTTTACACTTTCAACATAACGACTATAATTCCAATGTTCTTGAAACAGGTCACCGCATCATCTAACTAACACTACTTTTGCAAAAGAAGCCCCGCGAGCAACACATACACAGTCCGCTCAGATGCCAGTATCATCATTAACAATATTTTTTTAACGGTTTTACTTTTTAGCGCACTACTCAATCGCATCCGGGTTAAGCGCACTACAATCTGTTGCAGTTTATAATTACACCATTTGCGCTGCCCGTCTATTACAAACAAAACAGCAGCTGGTAATTCTGACAAGCATTACGCGACGAGGTGTTGTAATTCCGGCAATTAAACAGCAATTTGTGAAATAATAAATCGTTAAAACTGCGAGTCGATTCCTGGAAGTGTTTCTAAAGGGTCAAAGTACTTGAGTTTAATAGAAATCTGGTATGAATTCATGTTGCAACTACAATTATTTATTACAAGTCTCATACTTTTGTTGTATATATTTAGGAAGGAATTTGTGTGATCGGTCATTAAAATAGGGACGTAAAGATGTTTCTCATGGCAAATTATAAACAATTTCAATACCAACAAATTGTAGTTTTGGAAGTTTTTCGCTGGTATCGATTTTCTACAAGATTGGTTTTCCAATACATTTTGTATTTTATATGTGATTTTTAATGTAACAAATCGTGGATTTAGAAGTTTTTCTGTCATACATATATAAGTGTGAATCCACCTCTTAGCAATCTGGGTGAGCATTGCTTATTGATGTGCTGTTGCCAGATGGCGTTTAACTTTCCTCCCTGGGGGTTAGTTGTATAATTTTTCTGTCATAGTTTTCTCGCAAAATTTGTTCGAAGTATAAGATAATACGACTTTTTCTTCAGTTTTGCGTTCATATAATTTAAAAGATCGTAACTATTTTTTATCTTATTTTATATGTAGTTCGTGCATATCTTTAATTATTATATATATTTTTAATTATTATATATATTTTTAATTATTATTTTACGAGATAAGCTAATTATGGATTTCAATATAATTATCATTGAAATGATAACTATAACATTCTATAATTAGACATTCCAGGTACGATTGTAGAATGTACAGTCGCGTAATAAACTGAATAATGACTATTAACAATTGTTAATATTAATTCATAAAGAAATTGTATATTATATTATTCATGCTTTATTATAAATTGCATATTAATTTATTAACCATCATCAACACGCACACAGGTCTCGCAAACTATTAATTAACCTTCTTCTAATCGCCTCACCACAAATTGTAGATCATCCACAGTACGATTAACATTAACTCGGTAGTCGGTAATGGCGGTAATAACGCAACAAATTACTAGAAGAAGCGTATTGCTAATAAATTAACATGAAAAACGGATGGTCATTTCGCAGTAGTAATAAATATTGCGCCCGTTCCACGTTGCAAAACCGTCTTGATATTTGAAACCGAATTGAATGCGCGTTGTGTAACTAGGCGTACATCTGATTCCAAAACGGGGTTGCGTTTGTGTTGATTCTTTTGCTGCTGCGCTTGTGATTTCAATAAATCGCTGGTAAAAGTAAGAGAGAATGCGAGTGAATGCGTTTCGCATAGAAAATCCTGCTGGGGCGATCTGAAGTGTGCCGCCGCCTGCAACGTCTTATTAAAGTTATGATAAATCTGAAGTAGGTATAGAAATAAGTCGATGATTTTAAATACAAATCTATGTGATTAAACCAAAAGTAATACTGCGGTATTAGAATAGATACAGTTTTACGATGTGTTGTTGTGTTGATTGTATCACCATATTATTCAAATAATAATAATAGCAAGGTTCTTCCTCCCCAAAAGATTACACGAGGTGCAAAAAGTGAAATGCGAAAAGTACAACCCACTTATTATTGATTTATTAGATTATAAGGATGAGATTTATAGGCAGAGAAAATTTGAGTACAGCTGTACTAATTTCAAAAAGCATTTTTAAAAGTAATTGAAGTTATGAAAACACCGAATTATCATTTTTTTGAATTTTTTTATAAGAGAAATAGTAATTCAAATCCAAAAGTAAGTGTACATTTAAAATAAACTTATATACGATGCTCGAAGATTATTGTTTTTGCTTGTGTTATAACAGCAGAGGCTTAGAGAAAAATAATTCAAGTATAAAAAGTATCAATCTCTTTAGAACGAGCCGACATACTAATTGACAACTAGTAATATTATACCTAGTTAGCTATTGCCATTGATAAATCTCTAATGTCTTATTAAACTACTTAAATTATTTATCGAGTAGAAATTGTATATTTTACGCCTCCAGACCGTGATAGGCAATTCTCGTAGAAATTATCACGCGTTTAATGTATGCGGCGAAATGATTTGTGTAAGTGGACAGTGGAATATATATAGCGCAATAAATTTGCACTTTCCTTGAACTTGATTCCTTGAAGGTTGTTTTACATCGATTATTAGAAACTACGACATCTAGAGATTATGATTACTGAATAATTAAGGTGTAATTTTTAGATTATTTATCACATAATTACTATGTATGCGAATGATATATACGGTTGATGTTTCCACTGGAATTTAGTCGGCTAGAATTAACATTTTATTATAGAGTGTTACAGATTAATTAAAGTAAGGAATTATATTAATGAAAATATAGATATAATACTAGTAACATTTTCTACTAATTATCACTATAATAGTAGTAGTCAGGGCTGTAACTAGCCTTTTAGGGGCTCTGGCTCTTATCATTGACATTAAAGTTTGAAAAAAATCTATCGAGGGATTTTTTAAACATTTGTAAATTTGTGCTTAAAACAAAAAAAGTCTTATTTTTATGAAATACTAATTTTGGCATTAAATTAGCATAAAAACTAGCCATATCATACTTTTTTTAATAATATTTATAGATAGTCTAATATATTGCTAATGCATTAGCAAAGTTTGAAAAATATTCATCTAAGGATTTTAGAAATATTTACAAATAGCCAGTTAAATCATACAAAATCGTAATTTTCTGTAAATACTGACTTTGGCATTAAATAGTATGAAAACTATTAACCCCATCATTTTTGATTATTACTTTATTACAAAAGCCAACATATTGTTAATGTGTTAGTAAAGTTTGAAGAAAATCTAACGAGGGATTTTTGAAATATTTGTAAATTTGTGGTTAAAACAAAGTAAAGTTTTATTTTTATGAAATACTAACTTTGGCAATAAATTTACATAAAAACTAACGACACTGTAATTATTGTAAATGGCATTTGTAGATAGTCCAATATGTTGCTAATGCATTAGCAAAGTTTGAAAAATATTCATCTAGGGATTTTAAAAATATTTACAAATTGGCAGTTAAATCATACAAAAACGTAATTTTGTGAAATACTGACTTTGGCATTAAATAGTATGAAAACTATCAACACCGTTATTTTTGATTATTACTTTATTACAAAAACCAATATATTGTTTATGTGTCAGTAAAGTTTGAAGAAAATCTATCGAGGGATTTTTAAAATATTTGTAAATAATTTGTAGTTAAAAGAAAGAAAGTCTTTTTTTATGAAATACTAACTTAGGCATAAAATCTCACCATAATTGTTGTAAAAAATTTATGGATAGTCTAATATATGTCAAATACATTAGCAAAGTTTTCAAAAAATTGATACAGGGATTGTAGAAATATTTACAAATTTGCTGTCACAACAAAATCGTATTTTTATGAATATTGATTTTGACATTAAATTTTCATAAAAGCTAGCCACATAATTTTTTTTTAATAATACTTAGAATAGTCTAATATATTGCTAATGCATTAGCAAAGTTTTGAAAATATTCATCTAGGGATTTTAGAAATATTTACAAATTGGCAGTTAAATCATATAAAATCGTAATATTGTGAAATACTGACTTTGGCATTAAATAGTATGAAAACTATCAACCCCCATTTTTAATTACTACTTTATTACAAAAACCAACATACTATTAATATGTTAGTAAAGTTTCAAGAAAATCTATACAGGGATTTTTGAAATATTTGTAAATTTGTGCTTAAAACAAAGAAAGTCTTATTTTTTATGAAATACTAACTTTGGCATTAAGTTTTCATAAAAACTAGTCACACCATAATTTTTGCAAAACATTTGTGGATAGTCTAATATATTGCTAATACATTCGCAAAGTTTTCAAAATATTCACATAGGGATTTTGGAAATATTTACAAATTTGCAGTACAACATTCAAAATCGTATTTTTATGAAATACTGACTTTGATATTATATAATATGAAAACTAGCAACCACGTAGTTTTTGATTATTACTTTAATAGATAGACCAATATATTGCTAATGTGTTAGTAAAGTTTGAAAAAAATCTATCGAGGCATTTTTGAAATATTTGCAAATTTGTGGTTAAAACAAAGAAAGTCTTATTTTTATGAAATAATAACTTCGGCATTAAATTTACATTAAAAACTAGCCACATCATTTTTTTTTTAAATAATATTTATGGATAGTCTTATATATTGCTAATGAATCAGCAATGTTTGGAAAATATTCATCCAGGAATTTCTTAAATATTTACTAATTGGTAGCTAAATCCTACAAGAACGTAACTTTATGAAATACTGATTTTGGAATTAAATAGTATGAAAACTATCAACCCCGTCATTTTTGATTATTACATTATTAGACAGACCAATATATTGCCAATGTGCAAGTAAAGTTTGAAAAAAATCTATCGAGGGATTTTTGAAATATTTGTAAATTTGTGGTTAAAACAAAGAAAGTTTGATTTTTATGAAAAACTAACTTTGACATTAAATTTACATAAAAACTAACGACATTGTAATTTTTTTTAATGACATATATAAATAGTCCAATATATTGCTAATACATTAGCAAAGATTGATAAATATTCATGTAGGGATTCTAGAAATATTTACAAATTGGCAGTTGAATCATACAAAATCGTAATTTTGTAAAATACTGACTTTGGCATTAAATAGTATGAAAACCATCAACAGCGTCATTTTTGATTATTACTTTATTACAAAAACCAATATATTGTTAATCTGTTAGTAATGTTTGAAGAAAATCTATCGAGGGATTTTTGAAATATTTGTAAATTTGTGGTTAAAACAAAGAAAGTCTTATTTTTATGAAATACTCATTTTCGCATTAAATTTGCATAAAAACTAGCCACATCATATTTTTTTGAAATAATGTTTATGGATAGTCTAATATATTGGATTTTAGAAATATTTACAAATTTGCAGTTACAACATTCAAAATCGCATTTTTATTAAATACTGACTTTGATTATATAATATGAAAACTAGCAACCCCGTAATTTTTAATTATAACTTTATTGGACAGACAAATATATTACCAATGTGCTAGTAAAGTTTGAAAAAAATCTATCGAGGGATTTTTGTAATATTTGTAAATATGTGCTTAAAATGAAGAAAGTCTTATTTTTTATGAAATACTAACTTTGGCAATAAATTTTCATAAAAACTAGCTATACCATATTTTGTGTATAACATTTATAGATAGTCTAATATGTTGCTAATACATTAGCAAAGTTTGCAAAATATTCATAAAGAGATTTTAGAATTATTTACAAATTTGCAGTTACAACAAACTGCAAATTTGTAAATATTTCTTAAACCCCTCTATGAATATTTTGCAAACTTTGCTAATGTATTAGCAATATATTAGACTATCCATGAATGTTTTACAAAACAATTTCTTGTGGCTAGTTTTTATACAAATTTAATGCCAAAATTATTATTATATACAACATTCAAAATATTATTTTTATGAAATACTGACTTTGACATTATATAATATGAAAACTAGCAACCCTGTATTGTTTGATTATTACTTTATTAAACAGACTAATATATTGTCAATGTGTTAGTAAAGTTTGAAAAAAATCTATCAAGGGATTTTCGAAATATTTGTAAATTTGTGCTTAAAACAAATATGTCTTATGTATATGAAATACTAATTTTGGCATTAAATTTGCATTAAAACTAGCCATATCATACTTTTTAAATAATATTTATGGATAGTCTAATATATTGCTAATGCATTAGCAACGTTTGAAAAATATTCATCTAGGGATTTTAGAAATATTTACAAATTGGCAGTTAAATCATACAAAATCGTAGTTTTGTGAAATACTGAATTTGGCATTAAATAGTATGAATACTATCAACCCCGTCATTTTTGATTATTATTTTATTACAAAAACTAACATATTGTTAATATGTTAGTAAAGTTTGAAGAAAATCTATCGAGGGATTTTTGAAATATTTGTAAATTTGTGGTTAAAACAAAGATAAGTCTTATTTTTTATTAAATACTAACTTGGCATTAAATTTGCATAAAAACTAGCCTCACCATAATTTTTGTAAAACATTTATGGATGGTCTAATATATTGCTAATATATTAGCAAAGGTTGCAAAATATTCATGGAGGGATTTTAGAAATATTTACAAATTTGCAGTTCAAACATTCAAAATGAGATATTGAATTTGATATTATATAATATGAAAACTAGCAACCACGTAATTTTTGATTATTACTTTATTAGATAGACCAATATATTACCAATGTGTTAGTAACGCTTGAAACAAATCTATTGAGGGATTTTTGAAATATTTGTAAATTTGTGCTTAAAACAAAGAAAGTTTAATTTTTATGAAATACTAACATTGGCATTAAATTTGCATAAAAACTAGCCACATTATATTTTTTTAAATAATATTTATGGATAGTCTAATATATTGCTAATGTATTAGCAAAGTTTGCAAAATATTCATACAGGGTTTTCACAAATATTTGAAAATTTGCAGTTACAACATTCAACATCCTATTTTTATGAAATACTGACTTTGATATTATATAATATGAAATCTAGCAAACCCGTAATTTTTGATTATTACTTTATTACACAGACCAATATATTGCCAATGTGTAAATAGAGTTTGAAAAAAATCTTAAGAGGGATTTTTGAAATATTTGTAAATTTGTGGTTAAAACAAAGAAAGTTTTATTTTTTTATTAAATATTAACTTTGGCATTAAATTTGCATAAAAACTAGCCTCACCATATTTTTTGTAAAACATTTCTGGATGGTTTACTATATTGCTAATATATTAGCAAAGTTTTCTAAATATTCATGGAGGGATTTCAGAAATATTTACAAATTTGCAGTTACAACATTCAAAATCGTAATTTTATGAGATACAGACTTTGATATTATATAATATGAAAACTAGCAACCACGTAATTTTTAATTATTACTTTATTAGATAGACCAATATATTACCAATGTGTTAGTAAAGCTTGAAAAAAATCTATCAAAGGATTTTTGAAATATTTGTAAATTTGTGCTTAAAACAAAGAAAGTTTTATTTTTATGAAATACTAACATTGGCATTAAATTTGCATAAAAACTAGCCACATTATATTTATTTTAAATAATATTTATGGATAGTCTAATATATTGCTAATGTATTAGCAAAGTTTGCAAAATATTCATGGAGGGATTTAAGAAATATTTACAAATTTGCAGTTACAACATTCAATATCGTATTTTTATGAAATAGGTACTGACTTTGATATTATATAATATGAAATCTAGCAACCCCGTAATTTTTGATTATTACTTTATTAGACAGACCAATATATTGCCAATTTTGAAAAAAAACTATCGAGGGATTTTTGAAATATTTGTAAATTTGTGCTTAAAACAAAGAAAGTCTTATTTTTATGGGTAGTTGCGAAGTTCAGATTTTTAATCAGTATTTTTTATTCACGTAACTTAGTGTCAATTACTAAATGTAGTCAATATGATTGTTATGGTCAGTGTTAATATATACCTTCTCTGTTTTGGGGTCTTCTTTCTTCTGGTAACCCGGTGGTGGTGTGGCCACCGCCGCCGTTAACGCCACAAACGTGAACGCGATCTGAAACAAGAACCATACATTAATTTAAAACGTCACACAAACAGACACACATACACATACAAATACACACACACACACATTGCTTACAATCTTTTTATATGAACAAAATGTTTGATGAAATATATCAATATCTATTCTATTACTAATGCTATTGTAGTTACGACACATGATAAAAATAAAAAATAATATAAATCTATATATAATATATATATATATAAAACACACGCACATATACACATCAAAACACACACACACACATATACACATAAACACACACACACACACACACACACACACACACACATATATACACATAAAAACACACACACACATACACATAAAAACATACACGCATATAAACATAAAAACACACACACACAAATAGTTTATAAACATAAACACGCGACGACACCTCAATAAACTGCGCTTATAACTTTCATTATAGAGATTACTCTCGAGTATTTACAACGCCCATTATCATACTTCCTTCTTATAATTAATTACCGCTGAGGAGGATGTAAAGATTAAGTTTATGTAGATTGCGCTTAACGACCGACATTTACTGCTCTATAATGAGCTTTTTATTTTAACCAAATAAAACTGAGACATTATAAAACGTAGAAATACTAATCAACGAGAGAGTAATAAAGTTTAGTTAGTGGAGAAGAGAATTGTATGGAATGATTACATTTTTAAAGGGGAGCCATGAATACATGAGCAATGTTGCATAACAGAATTATGGAATGGATATACGAGGATTGTATTAATAACTCAAGTACAAGATGCACCAAATGATAGGCAAGTAATATTACAACAATTACTGGTTACACTAAAAATTACTCAATTCATGTTACACGAGATAGTAGGCAACCGGTAATGCACTAAATGTTAGGCAACTAATGCTTCACTAATTACTAGACAACCGTTGTTATGGTAAACAATAATAGGCAAGTAGAGTAGTGCCAAATCCTGTCGCGGTATGCGGTATGGGATTAGAGACGTGGGGACGCATGCAGGAGTGACATAGGAAGAAGTAGACATCAGTTTGAAGAAATTTTATTTATGGAATTGAAAGAGAAAAAAAAATCAGGCATTGTTCACTCAAAAATGGTCGAAAAAAATTGACGCGTTCAATAAAAGTTACCAATATAAATCAAAAATCGACGCGATTTTTGCAAAATTCCTAAATAAAGATTTTATCGAATTTATGTCATACTTTAGAGAGGGACAACCTGTATATAAAATATAAAATAATACTGATAATAAAATCACAACGTACAGAATATAAAATATGATGGGAATGGCGTATACACACAATCTATTAAAAAAAGCGCTGTTGCTATTTCATAAGTAAATTACTAAAGCAACTCAATATGAGACATTATAATAATTAAATTTGTTCTTATTATAAACACGTTACAATCTACAAAAATAATCTCCTTAGTTACTTTGAAAGTGTAATCTAGATTTCATAAGAAATAAGCTTCTCAATCTCCTGACAATCCCTTTTCCAAGTGCTTTAAATGGAACGGCTGCGCCTTGTTGCAATTTTGCTCGTTATATAAATAATATAATGGTAAATTACAGTAGTGTAACGGATTGTTAGATTATACTGAGTGACAGATACGATATGTTTTGTGCACCGTGCGGAGACATCACAAAAGAAACGTGCAGTTCTTGTGGCGACGTTTATTAGCAGGAAGTTTCATCGAGATCTCGCCAATTGCTGCTCGATTTGAATGCAATAATACATTCAATATATTATAAGGAAAACAATAAAATATATATGAGGATGGATTTTTTCATTATTTTCCATTACTCTCTATATTCTTCCTCAACTATATCTATATATATATATATATATATATATATATATATATATATAGCAAGTAGATTGACGGACTGTTAAGGATATAGTATTTATTTTTTATTTCCAGTATTCCCCATTTGGACTCATACCCGTCATCCACTCTATATATATATATATATATATATATATCCCTTGGGTGCATGAACGGACGATGAGACATATATCGATTTTTTGTTTGTTTGTTATTACTTATAACATAAGCATGATAATAACAAAATTTAAAGTTAAAATTACTTTTATATTTAATTTAATTTAATTTAATTATTCTATATTTACAAAAAGAGATAAGGTATTGTCTCTTCCCTCTGTCTTCGCCACGAGGTTTGTGGCTGTGATTCCTTCTCGAGATGTGGGTAAAACGGAGAGATTACCAATTGTTGGTAACTAACGTGTTTTATATAGCCGATTAATTTCTAAACTATACCGATAAAAAATTATTTATACCTTCATACGAATTTTCTTAATGGAACAGTGAAAACCCAAATAGAAAAGTAATATTTCTTTCGAATATCGGGAGAACAGCAGCCTTAATGTTATAAATACCAATATTTGTTCTAATTCCTTTAGTTTGACGATGCTATATAAGTTTATTACAAGGAGATATATTATTATTAATATTACTATTAGTTTATATCCTCGTTTAATTTTTAAACATTTTAAATATTGCATTGGAAAGTACGACTTTAGAAAAAAGTTGCTGCCAATTAATACTCCAAGCTAAATCAAATATAGCCTTAAAGGATGTGACTGTTACGCTCCAATAGGGAATAACAGAAACGTACAACAAACAATTCGTCATTTATGTTAATTCATTGAACTAATCGATTACACATGCAAATTTCTATCTTTAAATTACTTCTTCTATGTGTACCGGTAGTCAGTTATAAGCAATTTTCTCCGTTATTGTGGAAATGTCGGAGCAATAACGCTGATTATAATTCAATGTAATTAAAGTGTCGGATGGAAATTAATGATCATATTGGAATATACTTTTTATAATTGTACAAAGCATGTGAAGAAATAGTAGATCAAATGTAAGCGTTCTATTTTAAAATTGCGTTTAAATAGTGAAAATACATGGCTGAATTATTTATGCATTTTCAAAATCTTATGCCCGTATTCACCAACATCCCATAAACTTTAGAACTACAGAAAAAATGACTAGTAAACGTCACATTTCTTTAGAAATAATATACAAAGTGGGGCTGTAACTACAAAACTTGAAATGGTAAAAGAATCTGGTTTAAAAATTTAGATTCCCTATTGAATCTTCTTTGAAACATGTACTGGCTTGCTCAATTTCACGCATTAATAAAGACAGAAAATTTTATTTCATTGCAAACGTCATATTTTTTAGAAACAATAGACAAAGTAGGTAATTTTTAATTTTTTAATAATAAACAGAATAATTATATTATTATTCCTAACATATATCTACAAAAAATTAAATAGTCACAATATTCTATATTAATACCATACTAACTCATTTAAATTTGCATAGATACATCTCTGAACATTTGTATGCGTGTGACTTTCTCGATTTAGATGTTACAATTTCACTTTATCAATTAATTCAATTTGGGAGGTTTCCACGTAACCAATTCCGTGGATTGTTTACAATATCGCTGCCTAATCTGGCGCGGTGTGTTGGAAATATTCGCAACACACTTTCAGAAGCGTGCTTTATTTATTTATGGTGTGTACTTTAACAAATTGCGGATGGTTATTGTGCGCGCGATAAAATCACACTCTCATTAAACGCATGGCCACATTCACTTTCCGTTGCATTAATCAATATGTTGGGCAATGTTTTGACATTTCAAGACAGGAAAGTTAGTTTTCATAAGAATCATATATATATATATATATATATATATATATATATATATATATATATATATATATATTATTGAGCGGCTATATATACATCGTAAAATAGAATTCTCATGTAAATATCACTGGGCAACAAAATGTAAATTTGTCAGAGTGATAGTAAGAACTTATTTTGGATGTATTTTATGTGCTGATTAAAAAATACCTGTAGCAGATTCAAATATTTTATTATTCGCTGATGATTTACTATGTTTTATTAACGAATTAGTTCATCAAACTTTAATTAGGGAAAGTGAAACTAACAATTTATTTATGCTAGATTTAATATTATTTTAGTTATATAATGTATGTATATAATTGTTTTACAAGGGTTTGGCCGGTATAATAAAGATTTATTAAACATTAACACGTTTTTATCTTAAGTCGCTTTCGTTTATCGTTCAGGAGCTGTTCCAGGCTATACTAAGCTAGCTAAGACCAGTCCATAAGAGCTCCCAAACGATAAACGAATGCGGTTTTAGTTGTAGATTATTTCTAATTGAAAACAAGCTAACAACGCCTCGTTTTAAAGCTAATTCAGTATCAAATATAATTCATATCATTATTAAATTGTCATTTAAAGAATTCAATTTATTACGATTTTTTATACAAAAGGTTTTGATCATCAAATCATGTGTCTTGATATTATCTACAAAAAAAACTTAATTTTGAAGCTAAAGAAGTGCTAAACGTAATTATATTATCACTTAGTTATAAGTTTAAGAATTAAATTTATTAATTTTTTATATGAACATAAAGGTATATATATATATATATATATATATATATATATATATATATATAAATATATATATATATATATATATATATATATATATATATATATAAATATATATATATATATATATATATAAATATATATATATATATATATATATATATATATATATATATATATATATATATATATTTTCGCATAAAGAGGTAATTAATTATAATATAATTCGTCTCGGTTGTAAATAGAGTGATCTCTACTATTTGTGCTCACAAAAAATTAAATTGTTTAATTACATTGTCCATTTATGATTTTATGTGTACTATTTGCTTCCCGTGCCGAATGACACTATAGTGTGACTGCTATGCTAGCTGCACTTTCGCACGAAACAAGCAAAAAGTGCAAAGCTAAAGCGTGAAAGCCGAAGACAAAGGTTGGTTATTTAGTACACTCTGGATGACACAATTGAATGCTTTTTTTGCACGTTTCGTCTCGATTTTTTGTGCAGGCAAATCGAAAATCAATTACTGATGTGCAGGGTATTCTACAGAAAGGGGACGAAAATTAAATTAAGCTATCATTTTAAATCTAAAACTAAAACACTGATTTTTTTTGTCGATTGAGCTTCGTATACGAGATATTGAAGATCAAATAAGAATGTTTGTCGATTACTCGGAATGAAAATCAAAATATCACAAAAATAATAGTGGACCATAGAAGAATATTGTAATATGTTCTTGCAACTATTTAAACATGTTTATTTAATTAAGCAATCAATAAATTGATCAATTAAAAGATTAAATGCAAGTGAATCTTCTCATAAGGCGTACTTTCCATTTTCAAACACGTTCCACTCTAAGAAAAATCTTAATAGCACCTAATGATATTTCATGATAATTAATGATCCTTTTACTTTTCATCATTTTTCCATGAGACATCGTCGCATCCATTAAATTAATTTTAAAACATTGCTACTACATTAGCGATTGTCATGCGGTGCAATATATATATATATATATATATATATATATATATATATATATATATATATATTAATTTTATTTAATAATTATAAAAATACAAATTTGAACAAGTATTTTACACATGTTCAAATTTTCATATTTTACATATATATTCAATTACCTTAGTACATACGTAAAGTAATGAAAATTGAAATTTTGTTTGCTAAATACCTTCCTTCTGGTGTAATTTTTTTTCCCACAAAGTTATTGCATATTTCCACAATCTTACTTAGAAAACGTGAAGGCGTTTCCGGTAAAACAGTACCTTCCTTTACATCAGTGATGTATTCGGAAAGTAAACATGTAATTTATAAAAATGTAATGTGGCAGAAAGGTATTTGGCCGATAGCCGAAATAAAGATTGTGTGTCTCTCTCTAGAAGAGACTTACTTAATTAACTATGTGAAATAGAACAAATATTCATGTAAATTACTGTCTTAAAATTGTTGAAATTAAAAAACAGGAAAGGACTTAAACGATCATTATAGACACCGTTTTCCTTATTATTTGCAATATATTTTGACATATATTAAAGTATCAATTTATATATTTAAATCGTTCTGCAAAATCATTAATTTAATACCCAAATTAGCACCTATTAAAAAAACCAACAGACAGCATCCTGCGCTCCTCATTTTATCATCCGTTTGTGAATACAGACACATTGAATCACCATAAACCGGACGAACAAAAAAAAAATATACAAAAACCAACTCATTAATTAGACGTTCCCATTAATCAGCCACCTTCGATGTGAAATTAATCGGCAACGCGCGCGCGCCGTGTCCATTTGTATGCCAATGTTATGGATAATTTCGCTAATGAGAATGTAATCTCTTAGTTTCCGCATGTTGGCCAGTATGTGTAATTGAGAAAAATCATTATGTAGGTTAGTGACATTAGTGTCTTTATTTATATACGCATCATTGCAATTTTTCTTTTATTGCTATTAAAAAAGATTTAGTTTAGTAGAAAAATTTTTGTGAATATAAAAATACGATTCGCGATTCAAACATTAACGGTTTTCTTTGAGTTTGTAGGTGAACAGCTGATCTTTTTTAATGTTTTATCAGCTGATTGCATTAAAATCATATGATTTCAGTCACTTCTAAAATTATGCCACTTTTAAGGTATAAATAGTACAACCTTAGCTATATAGTCATGTATAAGATGAAAAAAAAAAATTTCATGTGGCGCCGGTGGGAAAACTGTGGAAATGTGTAAGCTGGGAATAGCTATGGAATTGATCGTAGAGAAAAATTAAAAAACTCAGTTTGTGCGCGTGCTAAAAAGCCTAAGAAACATCGGCGAAAAAATTATGAAAAAATGTCGACCAGTCGGCGTGTAGTGCAAAAATAAAAAAAATAATTTAAAAAAATCGATTTTGAGCTCATTGGATAGATATACCAAAACTAACTTATCAAACTGGGAAAACTGTGGAAATGTGTAAAGCTGGGAATAGCTATGGAATTGATCGTAGAGAAAAATTAAAAAACTCAGTTTGTGCGCGCTAAAAAGCCTAAGAGGCATCGGCGAAAAAAATATAAAAAATGTCAACCAGTCGGCGTGTAGTCCAAAATAAAAAAAATTTATTTAAAAAAAATCCATTGGATAGATATACCAAAACTAACTTATCAAACTTAAATTATAATTGCTCTAAAGTTACTGATAAAGCTGCAAAAAGTAATAATGCAAAATGTCAAAAAAATTCCGTCAACGTCATAAAACTATGGCCCGTGCGTGAAAATTGTGGTCGTCCCAGAAGTGACCTGGTACTGAAACTAATGTCATTTGATTAGAAAAATAGTCCAGATAGCGAGAAAAATGTCGAGATTGTTTCAAATTGAATCTGCAAAGCTGCAGGGCTTGGCAAATTTTCAAATTAATCCTGAGAAGTTACAAGCCTTGGCAATTTTTTGAAATTTTGAAAATTTTAATTCATGATACAAAGTGGTTATTGATCTTTTCTTGTAGGTCTTTCATTTCCAAAGAGAAAAACACAAAAATATTGTTACTAAAGTGTAGTGTTTTGGCGGTAAAGGTGAAAAATAAAGAAGAAAAAAATAAAAATTGTCCAACCAAGATGAACTTCAGTCTGTTCGGTAGGCAATTTTTAAATAAATTTTATTTTATGATAGAAATGTTTTTAGTCTTATTTTCAAAGAGAAAAACATAAACATATTGTTATAAAAAGTGTACCGTTGCGGCGGTATATTATTATAAACATTAAGCAATTTTTTTCAAATCCATGAACATTGCGAGACATGGTCAAAAATAATAATTTACGTTACAAAATATATTATACAAAAACCCCTATAAAAATTATTAAAAAATAAAGCCGAAGAAGTGAATAAAAATGAAATGACAATTATCCAATTCAAATCACCTTTAGCCCGTTGGATATTATATATATATATATATATATATATATATATATATATATATATATATATATATATATATATATATATAACAAAGGATAGTTTAGAAAAATTTACCAATTAGTATCACTTTTATAATTTATTATGTGGCAGGTTTATCTTTTGTTTTAGGGCAAACTTGTATTAAGATTTTTAACTTGGTTGAAAATTATTTATCATAATATATATATATATATATATATATTATGATAAATAATTTTCAACCAAGTTAAAAATCTTAATACAAGTTTGCCCTAAAACAAAAGATAAACCTGCCACATAATAAATTATAAAAGTGATATTAATTGGTAAAATTTTCAAAACTATCCTCCGTTACGACCAAGTAGGGGTACTAGAAGTGACCTGACACTGAAACTAAGTCATTTGATTTGAAATATAGTTTAGATGGCGGAAAAAATGTCGAGATTGTTTAGAATAGAACCGGTAAAACTACAGAGGTTGGCAAATTTTTTGAACTAGGAAAATTTTATTTCATGATACAGAGTTGTGCTTAATCTCATTTTAATTCCAAAGAAAATTGCAAAAAAAAATTGTTATAAAAAGGGTACCGTTTTGGCGGTAAAGCTGATAAAGTGAATAAAAATAAAATAAAAATTGTCCAATAAAAATGGGCTTTAGCCTATTAGATAGACAATTGTCAACGAAATATAAAGTCTTAATACAATTTTTTCCTAAAACGAAAGATATACCCATCACAAATTTAATTTGAAAAGTGATCAAAATTGGTAAAAAAAATTGCTAAACTATCCTCAGTTGCGTCAAAGCAGGGGTCGTACTAGTGATTTAACACTAAAACTAAGTTATTTGATTTGAAATATCGTCTAGATGGCGGGAAACATGTCGAGATTGTTTAGAATGGAACCGGTAAAGCTATAGAGCTTGGCAAATATTTCGAACTTGGAAAATTTTATTTCATGATGCAGAGTTGTACTTGATCTCATTTTGTAGGTATTTTAATTCCAAAGACAATTACGAAAAAAAATTGTTATAAAAAGGGTGCCGTTTTGGCGGTAAAGCTGATAAAGTGAATAAAAATAAAATGAAAATTGTCCAATAAAAATGACCTTTAGGCTATTAGATAGACAATTGTCAACGAAATATAAAGTCTTAATACAGTTTTTTCCTAAAACAAAAGATATACTCGTCATAAATTTAATTTGAAAAGTGAGCAAAATCGGTCAAAAATTGCCAAACTATCCTCGGTTGCGTCAAAGCAGGGGTCGTACTAGAAGTGACCTGATACTGAAACTAAGTCATTTGATTTAAAATATAGTCTATATAGCGGAAAAAATTATCGATATTGTTTCAAATTGAACCGGTAAAGCTACAGAGCTTGGCAAATATTTCGAACTTGGAAAATTTTATTTCATGTTACAGAGTTGTACTTGATAACATTTGGTAGATATTTTAATTCCAAAAAAAATACAAAACAAAAAAATGTTATAAAAAGGGTACCGTTTTGGCAGTAAAGCGGAAGAAGTGAATAAAAATAAATTGAAAATTGTCCAATAAAAATGAGATTTAGTCTATTAGATAGACAATATTCAACGAAATCAAAAGTCTTAATACAATTTTTCCTTAAAACGAAAGATACACCCGCCCCAAATTTAATTTGAAAAGTGATAAAATTCTGTAAAAATATGCCAAAACTGTCCTCGGTTGCGTCAAAGCAGGGGTCGTACTAGAAGTGATTTAACAATGAAACTAAATTATTTGATTAGAAATATAGTCTGGATAGCGGGAAACATGTCGAGATTGTTTAGAATGGAACCGATAAAGCTACAGAGCTTGGCAAATTTTTCGAACTTGCAAAATTTTATTTCATGATACATAGTTGTGCTTGATCTCATTTTATAGGTATTTTAATTCCTAAAAAAATTACGAAAAAAGTTTGTTATAAAAAGGGTACCGTTTTGGCAGTAAAGCCGAAGAAGTGAATAAAACTAAAATGAAAATTGTCCAATCAAAATGAACTTTTGCCTATTGGATAGACAACTTTCAATGAAATAAAAAGTCTTAATATAATTTTTCCCTAAAACGAAAGATACACCCGTCACAAATTTAATTTGAAAAGTGATCAAAATCGGTAAAATTGTCAAAACTATTCTCGGTTTTGTCAAAGTAGGGGTCGTACTAGAATTGATTTGACACTTAAACAGAGTTATTTGATTTGAAATATAGTCTAGATGGTGGGAAAAATCTCGAGATTGTTTAGAATGGAACCGGTAAAGATACAGAGCTTGGCAAATTTTTCGAAATATTTATTTCTAGACACATAGTTATTTTATCTCATTTTGTTGATATTTTAATTCCAATTAAAAATTACGAACAACATTTTTTATAAAAATGGTAGCGTTTTGGCGGTAAAGCCGAAGAAGTGAATAAAAATAAAATGAAAATTGTCCAACAAAAATTAGATTTAGTCTATTAGATAGACAATTTTCAATGAAATAAAAAGTCTTAGTACAATTTTTCCCTAAAACAAAAGATACACCCGTCATAAATTTAATTTGAAAAGTGATAAAAATCGGTAAAATTTCCAAAACTATCCTCCAAACGGTCGTCATAGCAGCGGCATGATACTGAAACTAAGTCATTGATTTGATATATAGTTTAGATGGTGGGGAAAATGGCTAGATTGTTTCAAATTGAACCGAAGAACCTATAGAGCTTGGCAATTTTTTTACATTGTAAAAAAATTTTCATGTTAGAAAGGTGTGCTTGATCTCATTTTGTAGGTATTTTAATTCCAAGGAAATATCCGGAGAGATATTGTGTTAAAAAGTATGCCATTTTGGCGGTAAAGCCGAAGAAGTGAAGACAAATGAAAGAAATATTACCCAATCAAAATCAACTAAAACCTGTTGGATAGACAATGTTCAACCTAATAAAAAAAGTTGATACAATTTTTCCCAAAAACAAAAGTTAAAATATATAATTTATCATATGGCGGGATAAATTATAATAGTGATATTAAATCTGTAAAATTGTCATAACTATCCTTCGTTGCATTACAATTGAGGCCGTCCCGGAAATAGCCTTGCACTAAAACTCAAGTAGTTTGATTGGAAATATAATCTACATGTCAGGAAAAATATCAAGACTATTGAAAATGATCCTGGAAAATCTATAGGCCCTGGCAAACTTTTGATAGTGAGTTGTTCATGTTATATGTAAAACTGTACCGTTTTTGGGGTAAGGACGAAGAAGTGAATAAAAATAAAATAAAAATTGTTCAATCAAAATCAACTATAGTCCGTTGGATAGTCAAATTCCAACCAACTAAAAATATTTAGTACAATTTTCCCTAAAACAGAATTTAAACTCGCCACATGATTACATATAAGAGTGATAAAAATCTGGTGAGATTCAAAAATATTTTCTTTCACAGTTGTTTAGAAATCATCCCAAATTAACTGTTAAAGTCTTTTAAAGGGTGTAAGAAAATTTAGTGGTGAAAGAAAGTGCCTAAACGAACATACAAATGTAAAATTCATTTTCAATAAATATAATAAGAATTTTACATTTGTAGGTACGTTTAGACACTTTCCTAGTGCGAAAGTGTAACGTTTTATTAATAGTAGTTTAGATCGACACGTTCAGTCGTGCACAAAACTTCTTAAGCATGAAATAAGGTAGCATATTAAAATGGATTGTACTCAGTTAATGAACTGTGAAATAGAGCACTTAACCTATCTACTTAAATATATAGGCAAATGTAAAAATAATTGATGTAATAAAATAATTAGTGCATACTACTGTCACCTTACATGTTAACTATAGTCAAGTTAATACTACTAAAAATACTCATTTTATTATATACTAGAGCTAGTGTGGGCAAATTTTTGAGGCGAAGGAGCGAAATGGTTACATTTCGCTACTTCGCCTCTAAAATTACAACAATTTAATTTTTATCGATAGCCATATTACTTTATTGTACGAGGGTTGTACAGAAAAAAACTACATACTAGTGGCCTATTGCAGAAATTGCTAGAATAAAAGAAGTATATTTTTTTGTTGTTGCACAAATCCCCTTTTGTTTCAGGGTAAATTGAATTAAGATTTTTTATTTGGTTCCAAATTGTCTATCTAATGGGCAATTCACAAAGAGCGCGGTAGTGGTAAGCAATATTTTGCATAGCTATAAAAATTCAGACATTTAGAATTGGGCAGTAATGCTATGCTATAATTATGGTAGAGATAATTACCCATGTTCTGTCATAGTTTTACTGCGCTGCTGTAAACGCCCGCATTTTTATACATGTGTGCAATTTCGCTTACCGCTACGCTACCCCTACCGCGCTTATTGTGAATGGCCCATAACAAGTTTAACTTTATTTTGAGCCATATTATTTTATTGTACGAGGGTTATACAGAATATATATTCATACTAGTGACCTGTTGCAGCAATTGCAGCAATAAAAGAGGTATACTTTTTTTTGCGAAAACCCCGTTTTGTTTCATCAATCAAATTTTAAAATTACTTCTTGTATATTTACAAAAAAATATTATTATTATTTTAACTACTGCTATTTTATCAAATCAAAATAAAAAGGCGATACATCATTTTGTATTTTGTTATAATTAGGATTATGTTATATGTATTGACAAAAAAAGAAATGAATTATTTAATATAATATAATAATATAAGTATGAAAAAATATATAAATTTTATGACAGTTGCCAATTTATTTAACTCGGCACTATAAGTGTATAAAGTTTCCTAATTTGCTTTGAATACTTTAAAAAGTTCTAGAAATGTTGAAAATGAGGACTGCAAATTTATATTCTTTCACGAATTATGTTTTAATAACTCAAAAATTCACTATATAAAAATCCACACCAAAAGCACTAAAAATATTAGTATACAAAAAACAAGAAATACGTAAATAATTTCTGGTTTCTAAAATTGTTATTGATAGTAATCCACTAAGTGTGTGAGCACGCACCTGCAGCAACATGATGCACAGAACACGACCGAACTCACTGTGTGTGAAAAGATGCTGGCGTTTCTGCGGAGACTGATCTGCTTTAGAAATGTATCAGCATTTCATTCGGTACCTTTCACCGGGGGGACAAAACCCGCCACGGATATGCCCGCTACGACTGTACGCACCAGCCCAAGTCACCGCGGTGTCATTAATAATAAGTTTTTTTTTATTGCCTCGCCAATTCCTCCGCGTCTTTCGCATCGCATCGCATCGCACGCCACACACATGCACACGTAACTCCTTAACTGTCGCTATGCGATTAGATGGATCTACTTTTACTATTAATTAGATATGGTATGGAATTTAATGTTTTGACAGGATGAAAGAAACAATTTTTTATAAATAAATAAACTCATTAATCATACGATATTCATTGCATACAACATTAATTATGAATTTAAGTTAGATGCCTGAATATGTTAAGACATTGAAACAAACAAAAACACAGAAAAATCTATTAGTAAATAATAAAATATATAAAAATCAGATATATTGATGTTACAATATAACTTGAGGACGAAGAGGGCTTGTTACACGTTTCCATAGAAAATTAATTTTGAAAATTCCAATCAAATGACGTTAGTTTTACTTCTTGGTATCTTCTAGTAAGGCCCCTATTTTTACGCAACAGAGCATAGTTTTGGGATTTTTAACGATTTTTATCACTTTTATAATTTATCATCTAACAGGTTTGTCTTTTGTGTTTGGGAAAAATTATACTGGGATTTTTCATTCGGTTCAAAATAGTTTTTATACATTTATAGACAAGAATAATACACACAAATCTTAAAATTGTATCATAATGAATTGATATTTTAGCAGGAATGTGTGAAAAAACTAATTTCAAATTTCACACGTCATATCTTTGAAGATAATTAAGATACCGCATTGGAGTCTTTATAATTGAGTTTTTCATACATTTTTAGAGAAGAATAACACCAAAATTCTTAAAATTGCATCATGATAAATAGGTACTTTTTACCGAAATGTGTGATCATACAAATTTCAACTTTTACAAGCCATATCTTTGAAGATAATGATGATACCTCATTGGAGTCTTTATAATTGAGTTTTTCATATATTTTTAGATAAGAATAATACACAAAAATCTTAAAATTGCATCATGATGAATAGGAATTTTTGCAGGAATGTGTGAAAATACAAATGTTCACTTTTAGACGCCATATCTTTGAAGATAATAATGATACCTCATTGGAGTCTTTATAATTGAGTTTTTCATACATTTTTAGATAAGAATAATACACAAAAATCTTAAAATTGCATCATGATGAATAGGAATTTTTGCAGGAATGTGTGAAAATACAAATGTTCACTTTTAGACGCCATATCTTTGAAGATAATGATGATACCTCATTGGAGTCTTTATAATTGAGTTTTTCATACATTTTTAGATAAGAATAATACACAAAAATCTTAAAATTGCATCATGATGACTAGGAATTTTTGCAGGAATGTGTGAAAATACAAATTTTCACTTTTAGACGCCATATCTTTGAAGACAATGAAGATACCTCATTGGAGTCTTTATGATTAAGATTTTCATACATTTCTAGACAAGAATATCATAAGTCTTAAAATTGCATCTTATTTATACCTATTCATTATTATGTACTTTTACAGGAATGTGTGATAAAACAAATTATGTATGTTGTTATAACTCGCTAAAGCATTGCTGTAAAAATAGGAAATTTTCAGCAAATGTGTAAATATGATTCTATATATTTTTATAGAAATATGTATGCATGTTATATCAACCAATTTGGCATAAAACTTCTGTAACTGTTTTAGCTAGCATATCTCAAATTTGTCACACGATCAGATACATTTGAGATATGCTAGCTAAAATAGTAAGCAGTTTTATGCCAAATTCACCGATATAACGTGCATACATATTTCTAATATTCGCCAAAATATTGCTATGATGTCTATGAACGAACCGTAATATTCTAGATAATTTTATTACTGCTTACTATTATTCTACCATAATTTTATAATATTTTATTACTATTATATTTCATCATAAATTATATTTTATATAATATTTACAACTTATATGAGAACCAACAATAATAAATAGAATTTATAAAAAAAAACTACAGATGATTTTTACAGCCATTAGCTATTCAATTCCACGCCATTGATTTCCCACTGCACTTGTCGCACCTGCATCACTCTCGCGCAGACAATAAAGCAACCTGACGCCGGCATTTTTACTTTCACTATAATCGTCAACAAGAAAACCATAACACCGATCATCTTTATGGAGCGAGAGACGTGTTTTAAAAATCAAAACAGCGCCGCTATCGATGGAAAAAATCGCCGAAATTAACACGTTACCGAACTTTATTCGAATATTATTTAAATGAGCCGCTGAGCCCCGAAGGAAATGCAACGTCAGCAATTACAATTAGAAATTGATTTATATTTATATTTGTTGAAAAATACGCTACACAACAACTTTTAAGGCGGTTTCCTGTTTATTATAATGAAAGTATATTATTGTAAATAGATAATATATTCCATATATGTACAGTGTATTTACTAATGGATTTATGTATATGTACAATGTGTAGGAGTCGTGTGGAATGAATTATTGTAAAGCTCGAGGAAAGATTGCAGAATTTGGATGAATAGGGGATAGCGACTGGTGCGGGAGGTATGATGTAAGAGTCGGGCAGAGAGAGGATGAAAAACAAAGAAAGGATATATAAAAATATTTTTATATATCCTTTCTGTGGTATGGTTGGATGAAAAGCTGAGAAGAATGGGAAGTGTTTGATTTTGAAATTGAGTTCATAATACATTTTTACATACTGTAACAAAAAAAAAATTCAGTAATCAGATAATCAGGAACCGTTTTTCATGCCAGAAAAGACTGATAATACAAATTTCAAATTTAATAAGAGATAATGAAGATATATGATTAGGCCCTTTGTAATTTAGATCTTCATACATTTCTGGACAAGTATAACACAAAAAATTCTAGTTCTAATTCTAATTTTTAGGTGGAATGTTTGATAATACAAACTTCAACTTTTACGAGCCATATCATTGAAGATAGTGAAGATATCTCATTTGAGTTTTTAAAATTGTGTTCCTAATATATCTTTGAACCAGCGTACCAAAAAAATCCTAAATTTACATAATGCATAATGAGAAACCGTTTTCCTTAACAGAAAAGACTAATAATATAAATTTGAAATTTTATAAGCCATATCTTTCAAGACAATGAAGATATATCACTAAGGTCTTTAGAGTTTTTAAAGTTGAGTTCTTAATAAATTTCTTGACTAGTGTAAGAAATAAAAACTGCGAATTACATAATGAGGAATAATTTTCATTAGCAGAAAAGATTGATATTACCAATTTCAAATTAAACAAGCCATATCTTTGAAGATCATAAAGATATTCCATTGATGTCTTTATAATTGAGTTTTCCATCCATATTCAAACATGAATAACATACAAAAAAAAGTTAAAATTGCATCATATGAATAGGTATTTTTGCAGGAATGTATAATAATACAAATTTCAACTTTTACAAGCTATATCTTTGAAAATAATTAAGATACTTCATTGGAGTCTTTATAATTAAGTTTTTCATACATTTTGAAATAAGAATTACACAAAAGATTTTAAAATTGCGTAGTGATGAATAGTTGTTTTTGCAGGAATGTGTGATCATACAAATTTCAACTTTTTCTTTGAAGATAATAAAGATATCTCATTGGAATCTTATCATTGAGTTTTTCATACATTTTTAGATAAGAATAATACACACAAATCTTAAAATTGCATCATAATGAATTTATATTTTAGCAGGAATACAAAAAGAAATTAAAATTGCATCATGATAAATAGGTGTTTTTACCGGAATGTGTGATTATACCAATTTCAACTTTTACAAGCCATATTTTTGAAGATAATGAAGATACTTCATTGGAGTCTTTTTAATTGAGTTTTTCATAAATTTTTAGATAAGAATAACACAAAAAATCTTAAAATTGCACCATGATAAATAGATATTTTTGTAAGAATGTATGATAATACCAATTTCATATTTTACAAGCCATATCTTTGAAGATAATGAATATAGCTCATTGGAGTCTTTATAATTGAGATTTTCATAAATTTCTAAATAAGAATAACATTAAAATATCTTAAAATTGCGATATGATCAATAAGTGTATTTACAGGAATGTGTAATAATACAAATTTAAACTTTTACAAGTCATATCTTTGAAGATAATAAAGATATCTCATTGGAGTCTTTATAATTTAGTTTTTTATACATTTATAAACAATAATAATACACACAAATCTTAAAAATTCATCATAATGAATTGATATTTTAGCAGGAATGTGTGAAAAACAAATTTCAACTTTCATAAGTCATATCTGTGAAGATAATGAAGATACCTCATTGGAGTTTTTATAATTGAGTTTTTCATAAATTTTTAAATAATAATAACACAAAAAATCTTAAAATTGCGTAGTGATGAATAGGTGTTTTTGCAGGAATGTGTGATCATACAAATTTCAACTTTTACAAGCCATATTTTTAAAGATAATGAAGATACTTCATTGGAGTCTTTTTAATTGAATTTTTCATAAATTTTTAGATAAGAATAACACAAAAAAATCTTAAAATTGCACCATGATAAATAGGTATTTTTGCAAGAATGTATGATAATACCAATTTCATATTTTACAAGCCATATCTTTGAAGATAATGAATATAGCTCATTGGAGTCTTTATAATTGAGATTTTCATAAATTTCTAAATAAGAAAAATAAATAAATAAAAAATCTTAAAATTGCGATATGATCAATAGGTGTATTTGCAGGAATGTGTAATAATACAAATTTAAACTTTTACAAGTCATATCTTTGAAGAAAATAAAGATATCTCATTGGAGTCTTTATAATTTAGTTTTTCATACATTTATAGACAATAATAATACACACAAATCTTAAAATTCCATCATAATGAATTGATATTTTAGCAGGAATGTGTGAAAAACAAATTTCAACTATCATAAGTCATATCTGTGAAGATAAGGAAGATACCTCATTGGAGTCTTTATAATCGAGTTTTTCATACATTTTTAAATAATAATAACACACAAAATCTTAAAATTGCACCATGATAAATAGGTATTTTTGCAAGAATATATGATAATATCAATTTCAACTTTTAAAAGCCATATCTTTGAAGATAATTAATATAGCTCATTGGAGTCTTTATAATTGAGATTTTCATAAATTTCTAGATAAGAATAACACTAAAAAATCTTAAAATTGCGACATGATCAATAGGTGTATTTGCAGGAATGTGAAATAATACAAATTTCAAATTTTACAAGTCATATCTTTGAAGATAATAAAGATATCTCATTGGAGTCTTTATGATTTAGTTTTTTATACATTTATAGACAATAATAATACACACAAATCTTAAAATTCCATCATAATGAATTGATATTTTAGCAGGAATGTGTAAAAAACAAATTTCAACTTTCATAAGTCATATCTGTGAAGATAATGAAGATACCTCATTGGAGTCTTTATAATTGAGTTTTTCATAAATTTTTAGACAAGAATAACACAAAAAATCTTAAAATTGCATCATGATAAATAGGTATCTTTGCAGGAATGTGTGATAATATAAATTTCAACTTTTACAAGCTATATCTTTGAAGATAATGAAGAAAACTCATTGTAGTCTTTATAATTGAATTTTACATATATATTTGATAAGAATAACACACACAAAATTAAAATTGCATCATGATAAATAAGTATTTTTGCAGGAATATGTGGTAATACAAATTTCAACTTTAACAAGCCATATCTTTGAAGATAATGAATATAACTCATTGGAGTCTTTATGATTGAGATTTTCACACATTTCTAGACAAAAATAACACAAAAAGTCTTAAAATTGTACCCTATTCATACCTATTCATCATTAGGTACTTTTACAGGAATGTGTGATAAAACAAATTTAAACTTTCACAAGCCATATCTTTGAAGATAATGCAGATATCTCATTGGAAATTTTATGTTTAGAACTCCTTCGATGGCTCATGCCCCGGGCTGAAATAGGCCGCCCCTAACACCTTGCACGCCTGCTAGGACGGGACCTGACCAAAAGCCTCTAAATTAATTTTTTATTTATATAAAAATAACTCAGAACTTTTTACATATTGCGTTTTAATTAATAGAAACATTCCGTCGCGAGATTGACTTATTAATGAAGAGGAAGCATCTAATTAGACGTTCAACTAATAAACGCAATGGAATAAATTACGCTTCAGGATCTTTCAATGTGAATTAAAAAGTAACCGCGAACGAAAATACAATAATAACACCTCAGTCGTCTCAAATAATAAATCCGCACTTGTCGCTCGCAGACCTTCAACTTGAAAACCGCACGCACGCACGTCCTTCAAAAGTGAAATGAGATACAAGTAATTCCTACAACAATATAGTATATTATATTGGCCGGGCAACGCCTCTCACGGCGTGCTGCTTTCTTCTGGAGCGGCCGACCTTGCTGCCGCTGCGAATCCTCGCCGGCGCGCAGAGAAAGTTTTGCCACTCCAGATAGTTGCGCTCCTTAAATTTCATAATCACCGTAAAAATGTTGTTTTTTTTTTGTTGTTGTTGTCGGTGATAAAGATCTGCACGCACTTTTTATGCGAAATACCGCCGGCGGGAATTTATTATTTTCGCACCAGCGAACTCCAGCCTGTTGCATGCGGAGTTTCCTTACATGTAATAATTAAAGCCTGACATAAAAATTGGGTTATATTGTCGTATGTATGTTATGTCATGCACCGTTGTTATGTAATACGCAGAAGATCGCTTTATTAATGACTGAACATGAATAATATGCTAGTTTTGAACTTCCTATAATTTGGAGTTGTGTAACGTGAGTGCATGTTGTGAATATATGTCAATCTGTCGTTTAAAAATATTGTAATTATTGTGCAAACTTGGTCAATTATCAATTTTATTGTTGAATAATAAATTTCGCAAAATAAATGGAAATAACCTTCTTTAGAGTACAAAAGTAACAGCTTTGAGCTGTTTTAACCTGATATAATCGTCTACTACGTGGTTATTCATTTTCAATAAAGGAGATGAATAAAACTACTATATTTTTTACCACTTGTTTGAGCTCTAGGCATTATGTTATATGCCTAAAGATTAGGAGAAACTAGTTGTTTTAAATAATTAAACAAGTGGTAAAAAACATAGTAGTTTTATTCATCTCCTTTACTGATAAAAATCAGTTTGATTTTTCATATGTAAGTAATCTCTTAGCAATCTACATATCTAGATTTCGATCTTATTAGATCTCATCAGTGTAGAATGCTATTCCTTAGCGGGTACTACCCGATGATCCTCATGGCATGATCATGTTGGCGGTTATTACCATGTAAGTGTGCATTGCTAATTGATGTGGTGCCACCAGATATAATTTTTAATATATAATTTTTAACTGCAATTATTACTTATATTTTGTAACCTGTTTCTAACTTGTGTAAATCTTTATGTATACAACACCAAATACTTTACTTTACTTTACTTTACTTTATTTACTTTACTTTACTTTACTTTACTTTACTTTACTTTACTTTACTTTACTTTACGTTACGTTACGTTACGTTACGTTACGTTACGTTACGTTACGTTACGTTACGTTACGTTACGTTACGTTACGTTACGTTACGTTACGTTACGTTACGTTACGTTACGTTACGTTACGTTACGTTACGTTACGTTACGTTACGTTACGTTACGTTACGTTACGTTACGTTACGTTACGTTACGTTACGTTACGTTACGTTACGTTACGTTACGTTACGTTACGTTACGTTACGTTACGTTACGTTACGTTACGTTACGTTACGTTACGTTACGTTACGTTACGTTACGTTACGTTACGTTACGTTACGTTACGTTACGTTACGTTACGTTACGTTACGTTACGTTACGTTACGTTACGTTACGTTACGTTACGTTACGTTACGTTACGTTACGTTACGTTACGTTACGTTACGTTACGTTACGTTACGTTACGTTACGTTACGTTACGTTACGTTACGTTACGTTACGTTACGTTACGTTACGTTACGTTACGTTACGTTACGTTACGTTACGTTACGTTACGTTACGTTACGTTACGTTACGTTACGTTACGTTACGTTACGTTACGTTACGTTACGTTACGTTACGTTACGTTACGTTACGTTACGTTACGTTACGTTACGTTACGTTACGTTACGTTACGTTACGTTACGTTACGTTACGTTACGTTACGTTACGTTACGTTACGTTACGTTACGTTACGTTACGTTACGTTACGTTACGTTACGTTACGTTACGTTACGTTACGTTACGTTACGTTACGTTACGTTACGTTACGTTACGTTACGTTACGTTACGTTACGTTACGTTACGTTACGTTACGTTACGTTACGTTACGTTACGTTACGTTACGTTACTTTACTTTACTTTACTTTACTTTACTTTACTTTACTTTACTTTACTTTACTTTACTTTACTTTACTTTACTTTACTTTACTTTACTTTACTTTACTTTACTTTACTTTACTTTACTTTACTTTACTTTACTTTACTTTACTTTACTTTACTTTACTTTAGATAGCGTTTTTTTATTATACAGTTGTTTCCCTGTGGTAGCTTTTCGTCTCTCTTTATTTACCTTAAGAATCCTGGAAGTAGTTTCATCTTAGGCGATTGGCATTGAGGGTGGTAGTATACTTTTTTTTCATATAACCTGTTTTATTCCATATGTTGTTGAGTATAAGGAATTTTTAACTTTCCTCTTAGGGGGTAAGTTGCATAAGTTTAATTTTTCTTTATTAGACTTTTTTTTAAATCTATATATTATTTATTAATTTTAAACTTGATTACATATCTGTTTAAAGGGTTGCTATAACTTCAAATAAAGAAATTTTTATATAGTTATACAAAGCGCGATGATCTAAAATTTGTAGTCAAAATAAATTGTGACAGTAAAACAGTATGGAATTCATACAAGAAAGATACAATTTTACAATCATCGAATGACTAAGACGAATATACTCTCCAATTCAAAGCCCAAGCGACTAATCAATCGTAAAACACAGCCCATAACTTTTACTTTTTAATCAGTTTATTATAATTTCGCTCTGACTTTTATGGGCCTCAAATCGAGCCACCATCATGACGTTACGAGCGCACATAATTAAATCATAATGGGTGGCAACGTGAGCCATTCCAGGGAGTGTGTTGATGTGTTTCACGTCGTTAATTACTTGCTCTCGGAACGAAAAAAGCGCGGTTTCAAATCGTAATTTCGTCTGCAGCAATCAGCGAAGGTGTGGCCGCGTTTTGAGATGCAGACAAATTGGGTTCAATTACGAGGCGAGTTGAAATTAAATCCTGGTAGTAGCTGAAGCCCCGCCGGCGTTGAATTAGAAACATGAGCTGTTTTAATCAAAATATAAATTGTTCTTGAAGCATTTTGGATGGGAATAATTAATTCAAAACAAAAAATTGATTGCTTGACAAAGTTTGATGTGCACGCAATGCGAGGATATTTTAGGACTTGTATTTAATACGCAGTCAATTGAAAACGGTTAATGTATATAAACACTGACATAAGCAAAACACGACGAATTTATATTAATACGTGGAAATAACTTTTTTTTCTCAATTATCTTGAAGAACATGAAATTATCTTTGATTTTTGTATCAAAAACATAACATTTCCCCATAAATATGTCCTTAGGTATGTCAAATTAGGCAATATGTAAAGCACGACGATTCTACAATGAAACTTGAAAAACAATCCACTTTTTTCTAAAATATCCTGAAGAATATAAAATTATCTTCCATTCGGTGTATCAATAACATAAAATTTCCTCATAGATATGTCGCTAGGCAAGCCAATCTAGCCACCGGCAATTATCAAAGCAAGACAATTCTACGATGAAACTTGACAAAACTTGGATTTCTTCCCCCATTTTTTTCACAATTACCTTAACGAATATGAAATTATCTTTGATTTAGTGTACCAGAAACATAAAATTTCCCTATATCTATAGGGAAATTTTATGTTATATATATATCGGCATATCTATGCCGCTAGGTATGCCAATCTAGCCACCAGCAATGTGTAAATCACGACGATTCTACAATGAAACTTGAGAAAAAAGTCCTTTTTTCTAAATTATTCTTCGATTTGATGTATCAAAAACATAAAATTTCCCCATAGATATGTCGCTAGGCAAGCCAATCTAGCCACCGACAATTATCAAAACATGACGATTCTACAATGAAACTTGACAAAACTTTTTTTCTACTTTTTTCTCAATTATCTTAAAGAATATGAAATTATCTTTGATTTGGTGTATCAAAAACATAAAATTTCCTCATAGATATGTCGCTAGGCAAGCCAATTTAGCCACCGCCAATTATCAAAGTATGACGATTCTACGATGAAACTTGACATAGCTTTGATCTTTTTTCCACTTTTTCTAAATTATCTTAAAGAATATGAAACTATCTTCGATTTGGTGTATCTAAAACATAAAATTTCCCCATAGATATGTCGCTACGTATGCTAATCTAGCCACCGGTAATTATCAAAGCATGATGATTCTACGATGAAACTTGACAAAACTTGGACCATTTTTGCACTTTTTTCTAAATTATCTTAAAGAATATGAAACTATCTTCGATTTGGTGTATCAAAAACACAAAATTTCCCCATAGATATGTCGCTAGGTATGCCTATCTAGCCACCGGCAATTATCACAGCATGATTATTCTACGATGAAACTTGACAAAACTTGGACCTTTTTTCCACTTTTTTCTAAATTATCTTAAAGAATATGAAATTATCTTCGATTTGGTGTATCAATAACATAAAATTTCCCCATGGATATGTCGCTAGGAATGCCAATCTAGCCATCGACATTATGTAAAGCATGACAATTCTACAATGAAACTTGAAAAAACTTTTTTTTATTATATTAGCAATATTGTATAGTCTATCCACTAAGGTTATAACCAAAAAATACGATGTTGCTAATTTTCAGACTGTTACGCTAAAGTCCGCATTTAAAAAAATACGATTTTAAAGTTCTAACCCCAAATTTGCAAATATTTCAAAAACCCCTCGATAGAAATTTTTCAATTTTTGCCAATACGTTAAGAATGTACTGTTATATCCATTAATATCATTTTCAAAAATTACGGTATTGCTAGTTTTGATGATATTTAATACCAAAATCAATATTTTATAAATAATACGATTTCTTAGTTATAACTCCAAATTTGTAAATATTACAAAAATCCCTCAATGGATATATTACAAGCTTTGCTGATGCATTAACAATATATTGGTATATCCATTAAAGTCATAATCAAAAATTACGTTATTGCTAGTTTTGATGATATTTAATACCAAAGTCAGTATTTCATAAAAAAATACGATTTCTTAGTTGTAACCACAAATTTGTAAATATTACAAAAATCCCCTCATCGAAATTTTTCAAACTTTTCTAGTACATTAGCAATATATATGGCTATTAAATAAAGTTATAATCAAAATTTATGGTATTGCTAGTGTTGATGATATTTAATCTCAAAGTCAAAATATCATTAAAATATGATTTTAAATGTTGTAAACATTTGTAAATATTTCGAAAATACTTGTATGGATATTTTTCAAACTTTGCTAATAAATTAACAATACATTGGTATATCCATAAAGTCAAAATCAAAAAATACAATATTGCTAATTTTTATGCTATTTAATGTCAAAGTCAATATTTTAAAAAATGTGATTCTGTATCTTATAGAATATATATATATATATATATATATATATATATATATATATATATATATATATATAAAATTTTAAATATTTCGAAAATACCTATATAGATATTTTTTAATATTTGTTAATATATTAGCAATATTGGTTTATCTACTAAGCTTATAACTAATAATTTTGGTGTTGGTTTGGGTTGCTAGTTTTCATGTTATTTCATAAAACTACAATTTTGTAGTTTTAACAACAAATTTAAAAATATTTCCAAAATCCCTCTATAGATTTTTTTCAAACTTTCCTAATACATTAACAATATATTGGTCTATTTATTAAAGTTATAATCAAAAATTACGGTATTGCTAGTTTTCATGTTATTTATTGTCAAAGTCAGTATTTCATAAAAAATACGATTTTATATGTTATAACTCCAAATTTGTAAATATTTCGAAAATACCGGTTTGGATATACTTCAAACTTTGCTAACACATTAACAATACATTGATATATCCACTAAAGTTAAAATCAAAAATTAAACTAATGCTAGTTTTCTTGGTATTTAATGTCAAAATCAATATTTCATAATAATGTGATACTATAAGTTATGACCACTAATTTGTAAATATTTTGAAAATACCTATATAGATATTTTTTAATATTTGTGAATATATTAGCAATATATTGGTCCATCTACTAAGCTTATAACTAATAATTTCGGTGTTGCTAGTTTTCATGTTATTTCATAAAACTACAATTTTGTAGTTTTAACTCCAAATTTATAAATATTTCAAAAATCCCTCCATAGATTTTTTTCAAACTATGCTAATACATTAATAATATATTGCTATATCCATTAAAGTCATAATCAAAAATTATGATATTGCTAGTTTTCATGCTACTTAATGTCAAAGTCAATATTTCATAAAAATATGATACTGTAAGCTATGACCACACATTTGTAAATATTTCGAAAATACCTACATGGATATTTTTCAATATTTGCTAATATATTAGCAATATATTGTTATATCTACTAAGGTCATAACAAATAATTTCAGTGTTGCTAGTTTTCATGTTATTTCATAAAACTACAATTTTGTAGTTTTAACTCCAAATTTACAAATATTTCAAAGATTCCAGTATGGATATTTTTCTAATTTTTTTCAAACTTTGCTAATACATTAACAAAATATTGGTCTATTCATTAAAGTCATAATCAAAAATTACGGTATTGCTAGTTTTCATGTTATTTATTGTCAAAGTCTGTATTTCATAAAAAAAATACGATTTCTTAGTTGTAACTCCAAATTTGTAAATATTACAAAAATCCTTCGATAGATATATTTTAAGCTTTGGTAATATATTAACAATATATTGCTATATCCAATTCATTATCAAACATTACGGTATAGCTAGTTTTGATGATATTTAATGTCAAAGTCAGAATTTCATGACATTTCATGACCAGAAATTTGTAAATATTTTGAAAATACCTGTATAGATAGTTTTCAAACTTTGCTAATACATTAACAATATATTGGTATAGCTATTGAAGTCAAAATAAAAAATTATAGTATTGCTAGTGTTCATGCTATTTAATGTCAAAATCATTATTTCATAAGAATGTGATTCTGTATGTTATGACCACAAATTTGTAAATATTTCGAAAATATCTATATGGATATATTTCAAACATTGCTAATACATTAACAATGCATTAGTATATCCATTAAAGCCAAAATCAAAAATTACAGTATATCTAGTTTTCATGCTATTTAATGTTAAAGAAAATATTTCAAAAAAAATATGATTTTTATATGTTTTGACGACAAATTTGTAAATATTTCGAAATTACCTGCATGGATATTTTTCAAACTTTGCTAATATATTAGCAATATATTGGAATATTCACTAAGGTCATAACCAAAAATTACGGTGTTGCTAGTTTTCATGTTATTTCATTCTAAATTCATATTTCATAAAACTACGATATTGTAGTTTTAAAAAAAAGGGGTCCATTGCATTAGATTGATTAGTGGGAGTCAGGGGGGTTGTAGAACGTTGGGAAAGGTGTCATATGAAAGCGTCATCCTTCTAGACGTTGAGAAAAATAGGTCGGGCATTGTGGTGCTGGTGGGAAAATCTGTGGAAACGTGTAAAACCGGAAAAGCGTGAAACATGAAATTAAGTGAAGTTTTTCCAATAAAATCGAATTGGGTTCATTGGATAGATAATTCCAATTGACCGATAAAGCTTACAATTTGTTTCCACTTTTTTCTCAATTATCTTAAAGAATGTGAAATTATCTTCGATTTGGTGTATCAAAAATATAAAATATAAGATATGTCGCTAGGTATGCCAATCTACCCACCGGCATTATGAAAACCACGACGATTCTACACAAAAACTTGCAAAAACTTAGAACTTTTGTCCACCTTTTTCTCAATTATCTTAAAGAATATGAAAATATCTTCGATTTGGAGTACCAAAAACATAAAATTTCCCCATATGTCGCTAAGTATGCCAATCTAGCCACAGACATTATGCAAAGCACGACAATTATACACTAAAACTTGCAAAAACTTAGAACTTTTTCCACCTTTTTCTTAATTATCTTAAAGAATATGAAATTATCTTTGATTCGGTGTATCAAAAACTTAAAATGTCTCCATAGATATGTCGCTAGGTATGCCAATCTAGTCACCGGCATTATGGAAAGCCATCTTTATTAGACTCTTGACCCTTCATGGGTCTTTCCGTCAAGAAAATAATATATTCACTGAAATTAACTCCTGCTGAATTTAAATCCCCTCGATATGTTTTCTATACATACCCATTCTTTGGGAAGTGCTTTGAAATTTTTAAATTGAAAAGGGAGTCGCTAACTCTGTAAATACACACATGTATATAAGCAGCAATAAATTATTATTATTATTATAACCAAAAACACTAATATAGAGGATGTGTACGATAGCCTACTGTATAGCGAACATAATTTGTAATAGGATATCTCACAATAAGTGCCCTATGGTATCCTAAATATGGAATCGAAAGGTGACAACTAAGAAACCAGAAGATGTATTGTATGCTAACAGTAGAAAGGTATTTGCAATACAAAACTATTCACATTGTGGCATATAGTCCGCATTCATAACAAACCGAAGAAAAAAACAACAACACAACAGCCATTATTATTATCCCCTTTGTATTCAACTTCAGCCAGAATACAACAATTCATTCCCCAATCAATCATCTCAAACTCTCAGCAGTAAACACCACTACAGTCCTTCCGCATAAACCAATTGTATTGTTCACATTATTGAGAAATGCAATATCGCCGGTCCGGTTGGACGACACGCGTTCTTAATCCATTTAAAACCGCTTAGCCATCAATAAACAATTAATTAAAAGTATGGAAAACACTAATTAAATCCCGCCCATTCGTAATCGACATTTCGCTGCGCGTCGCTACTTTCCAACGCAGCAAAATACGAAATTGCAACCGCCCTCCAGGTACAAATCCATTTGCATTAAAATATTTATAGCCGCAGCATTTCTAACATGCCGAAATTGCGCAACCTTCGATGATTTCTAAATAATTTACGACATCCGACAGTGGTAATTTTTTAATTACACATGTGTCACTTTGTAATTACATCTTCCTGTGCGATGAAATGCTGCTGTGCTATAGGGAAGTAGTGGCAGTGGATTTGCGCAATATCAATATGATGCAGTTGTAGAAATCAAAATATTAATGCTATTGTTGTGTCGAGTTCCTGCTGCTTTCACTTGAATTAGTATAGTTTGAGCCAATTAATAAATGTACTTCTCGATGAAATGTATTTGCTTGAAAAATAAATAATAAATTATATTTTTCAAATTAAAACTAAGTTATAATATAATTATATTCGGCAATTATTTAGCTTTAAAATTAAACATTATTTGTGCTCGATGAAAAGTATTTGCTTGAAAAATCATAATATATATATATATATATATATATATAAATTAAAATTATAACCATTTTATGATATAAATTAAATATATCACTTACTATAAAATGAGTGGTTAGTTTTATTTGGACAATTAATAACGCTGAGATGTTATTAATTGTCCAAATAAAACTAACCACTCATTTTATAGTAAGTGAATATTTAATTTATATCATAAAATGGTTATAATTTTAAAAAAAGTATCCGCCAATTATGTAATTATATTTAATTTATATTTTATTGCAAGGAGAACTTGCACAAAATTATAGATTTTAATGTAGTTGAGAGTTATAGTCGTGTATATTTCAAATTCTATTAGATATTCTCAATGCGAGCATAATAATCTAGTTCATTTAATCCATTATTAATATCATTTAAATGCACAGCCGTCCAAAGTCCAAAGATATATTTAAATTTATCAATAAGCTCGAATCTTAATAGAAACTCGTTCCAATTCCAAATACACACCGCTCAGCGTCTATCCGTTATTATACAGGTGCTTCGCCAATGTAAGGCAGAAGAAAGTGAGATTGCGATAAATTATTCAGTGGAATAATGGGCAAGCCTTTAAACTAAATTGTAGCAATCGCAGATGTTAAAAGTAAGTGAAATGTGGAGAGTATCTAATTAATTTTGCAATCAAAGTCTATTGTTTCACTAATACAATTTAGATTTTTTGTATGCTAATTATTTAATATATATATATATATATATATATATATATATATATCTTACACTCTCATTTTCATAATGCCATACATAGAATTTGTTAGTTATCTAGATCTAATATCTTTCTATTTTCTTGTGATTTTATTAATGAACTTATTGAGCAGTTTATAGTCGCAAAAAAAATCCCAATAAAGAATTAACCAAGCATATATATATATATATATATATATATATATATATATATATATATAATATAATTGTATAATTGAGTGTAAGTTTTATAGGAAGCTGTGAGAATGAAAGTAGCATAAATCACATTTAAATGGTTTCGAAAAGGAGAAGAGTTTGCGTTTGCGTTTTTTGCAATTACAGACTCGAAATTAATTTATTCACAAATTAAAATGTAACTGCATATATCTATTTACATAAATACCAAACGCTAAATCTTCTCCTTTTCAAAACAATTCAAATTTGACTTACACCACTTCCATTCTCACTGGATCATATATTTGTCACAATATTTAATAATAACATTTATTGAGACTGTTCGACTTTTGGGGTGCTAGACCACTATGCGACCCCAACTGTTGTCGCTTTAGGCAGCTGAATTTTCTCTTTAATCGGAAATCATTCAAAAATAGACTAATTCAGTCAAGCCGTAATGCCAGAAACCAAAACCACTAAAAAACAGTTATCATTTGAATTATATGAGCAATTTAAATATAGTGGTTGGTATAAATAATAAAGCTAAATCATCCGAAAAATGTCAATTACATAAGCGTAACAGTTTTTTAGTTATCTAACAACTCTAGTTACCTAAGATACAATTTGCAAACCGATACCAATAAAATTGTAATGCTCTAAAAGCGATTCCATAAAACATAAATAATATATAAGCTCTGATAGCAGAAAAAATATTAGCATCTTAGATATGGAATATCTAGATCAAATTTCTTTTCCACGATTAATAATCTCGGGCAATTGGCGTGTGCGCTCATTGCATTCTTCAGCAGCTGGAAAGGACATAAAATTATTATTACTCGGCAATTGAAACGGGCAGTTTACGCGAAATGTTAACACTTTTTATTAGATTGCTATCTTATGCTGTGAAACGGAGTAATCCTAATCGTAATCGTACGAAAGTAAAATTTAGAAAGAGAATTGAGTTTTTATGTAAATTGGGACTATTGCGGCTAATGTGGGTTGCGACATCATGGCTGATAGACTAATATATTAAAAAGATAAGATGATTCAAATAAATTTAAAAAATAAAAATATTTTTAGTAATATAATTTTATAATTAATTGGTTTGATAATTAATTAATTATTAGATTATTAGATAGAGAGAATTAGATTTAAAATAAATGCAAACATTAGCATTGAGAATATGGAAATTACAGGAAAATGCTTGCTATTCAACCAAGCCTATGATACTAATATCATCATAGGTTTAGAATAAGTGCTAATATCATTAAATAGAGTGAAGAATATGGAAATTGTAGTGAAATGTCTTGAGAATCAACCAAACATAAGATACTACAATCATTTTAGGTCTGTAACTTCAAAATCTGTAATGTTATTGAAAAGATGTTTGCAGATTTTGATTCTACATTCATTTAGCTTTAGAATGAGTGTAAAGATTATTAAATAGCTTTAAGAATATGGAAATTATTGGGAAACTTCTAGAGAATCAACTAAGCATAAGATACTACTATCATTTTATATCTGCAACTCCAAAATCTGTAATGTTATTGAAATGAACGGTTGCAAATTTAGATTCTATATTTATTTAGGTTTAGAATAAGTGCTAACATCATTAAATAGAGTGAAGAATATGGAAATTATAGTGAAATATCTTGAGAATCAACCAAACATAAGATACTACAATCATTTTAGGTCTGTAACTTCAAAATCTGTAATGTTATTGGAAAGATGTTTGCAGATTTTGATTCTACATTCATTTAGCTTTAGAATGAGTGTAAAGATTATTAAATAGATTTAAGAATATGGAAATTATATGGAAACCTCTTGAGAATCAACCAAGCATAAGATACTACTATCATTTTAGTTCTGCAACTCCAAAATCTGCAATGTCACTGAAATGAACGGTTGCAAATTTAGATTCTATATTTATTTAGGTTTAGAATAAGTGCTAACATCATTAAATAGAGTGAAGAATATGGAAATTATAGTGAAATGTTTTGAGAATCAACCAAACATAAGATACTACAATAATTTTAGGTCTGTAACTTCAAAATCTGTAATGTTATTGAAAAGATGTTTGCTGATTTTGATTCTACATTCATTTAGCTTTAAAATGAGTGTAAAGATTATTAAATATCTTTAAGAATATGGAAATTATAGGGAAACTTCTTGAGAATCAACCAAGCTTAAGATACTACTATCATTTTATGTCTGCAACTCCAAAATCTGTAATGTCATTGAAATGAACGGTTGCAAATTTAGATTCTATATTTATTTAGGTTTAGAATAAGTGCTAACATTATTAAATAGAATGAAGAATATGGAAATTATAGTGAAATATTTTGAGAATCAACCAAACATAATTTACTAATATCATTTCATGTCTGTAACTTCAAAATCTGTAACGTTATTGAAATGATGTTCGCAGATTTTGATTCTACATTCATTTAGCTTTAGAATGAGTGTAAAGATTATTAAATAGCTTTAAGAATATGGAAATTATAGGGAAACTTCTTGAGAATCAACCAAACATAAGATACTACTATCATTTTATGTCTGCAAACTCCAAAATCTGCAATGTCATTGAAATGAACGGTTGCAAATGTAGATTCTATATTTATTTAGGTTTAGAATAAGTGCTAACATCATTAAATAGAGTGAAGAATATGGAAATTATAGTGAAATGTTTAGAGAATCAACCAAACATAAGATACTACAATCATTTTAGGTCTGTAACTTCAAAATCTGTAATGTTATTGAAAAGATGTTTGCAGATTTTGATTCTACATTCATTTAGCTTTAGAATGAGTGTAAAGATTATTAAATAGCTTTAAGAATATGGAAATTATAGGGAAACTTCTTGAGAATCAACCAAGCATAACATACTACTATCATTTTATGTCTGCAACTCCAAAATCTGCAATGTTATTGAAATGAACGGTTGCAAATTTAGATTCTATATTTATTTAGGTTTAGAATAAGTGCTAACATCATTAAATAGAGTGAAGAATATGGAAATTATAGTGAAATGTCTTGAGAATCAACCAAACATAAGATACTACAATCATTTTAGGTCTGTAACTTCAAAATCTGTAATGCTATTGAAATGATGTTTGCAGATTTTGATTCTACATTCATTTAGCTTTAGAATGAGTGTAAAGATTATTAAATAGCTTTAAGAATATGGAAATTATATGGAAACTTCTTGAGAATCTACCAAGCATAAGATACTACTATCATTTTATGTCTGCAACTCCAAAATCTGTAATGTTATTGAAATGAACGGTTGCAAATTTAGATTCTATATTTATTTAGGTTTAGAATAAGTGCTAATATCATTAAATAGAGTGAAGAATATGGAAATTATAGTGAACTGTCTTGAGAATCAACCAAACATAAGATACTACAATCATTTTAGGTCTGTAACTTCAAAATCTGTAATGTTATTGAAATGATGTTTGCAGATTTTGATTCTACATTCATTTAGCTTTAGAATGAGTGTAAAGATTATTAAATAGATTTAAGAATATGGAAATTACATGGAAACTTCTTGAGAATCAACCAAGCATAAGATACTACTATAATTTTATGTCTGCAACTCCAAAATCTGCAATGTTATTGAAATGAACTGTTGTAAATTTAGATTCTATATTTATTTAGGTTTAGAATAAGTGCTAACATCATTAAATAGAGTGAAGAATATGGAAATTATAGTGAAATGTCTTGAGAATCAACCAAACATAAGATACTACAATCATTTTAGGTCTGTAACTTCAAAATCTGTAATGTTATTGAAAAGATGTTTGCAGATTTGGATTCTACATTCATTTAGCTTTAGAATGAGTGTAAAGATTATTAAATAGCTTTAAGAATATGGAAATTATAGGGAAACTTCTTGACAACAAAATATTGTTAAAAAATATATGGCTGTATGGTTTTCTGTGAAGTTAAGGTAAATACCGGGTGATTAAACTCCTCTGAGCTTCTCCCTCGACCGGCAGAAAAGCCTCACGGCTGATAGCCCTATAAAAGATGGAAGTTTTTATATGGCTGTGACGGTAAAGCCGAAGAGGTGAAAAGGAAAAAATATTTGATGTACACCATGAAATAAAACCCCAATATATAAAATATTTTAAATTGTTAAATAAATTTAAAAAATATGAATTTGTAGAGTTTTCTAGTTAATTATATCTATGTTCTGATAGCTATATTTAGTTGTATGATAACATTTTCGTGTCGACCATTTTATGTGTAACACATTATGGGCAAGGATATGTAGAAAGGTTGGCACACTTCTAGCGGCGATCAGTGAAACCATCATAACTGGTTCAAATTTTTTATATCATTTTCACTTTTAAAAACGTATACCGGACCTTCCGCCGCCTATCGCGCCTATTTCTCGCGTAAAATACAAATCATTTAATCATTCGGTTTTAAGACAAGGCGCGTCTGTTCATTTGCTCACTTTTACTTTACTACTAATCTTATCGCATACATATATATCAAGTGTAATATATTAGCGAAAAATATGATTAGAATAAAAGATACTATCTTTTACCGCATTTTCTAGTCTACAATTTATATATTTTTTAATTAAATTCGAAAACTCAAAATCAAATTTACAGACATTGTCTATAATATGATTATGATCAAATATAGAAAATTGTAAACTAGTACGAATAAAATTTTGTTAATTTCAAAATATGATAACTCGAACCGTAGTTCGTCTCATACTGAGCTGAGATCGAACCCCACCGGGGCCGAATTTTCGCCTTTCACAGTTTTACAGACGTTATCTGTGAAGAATACCGGGTTGGTTGGGGGGTTTGATAAAATATAAAATAGATATAAAATACAATCCGTTCGTGTTAGTTAGTTTCCTTGCAAATTATTTGTGTGCGATTTTTTTACTAGATACGGTCCTATATTGTACTGATATTGTCGATAATTTGATTACAACCTAATATAGATTTTTACCACGATATAATTTTGTTAATTCGCTGTATTTATAAACAAACATATATTGCAACATCCTGTCTCGCACGGTGATTAAGCCGTCTATCGCATTTCTATTAGGAACGGATGGGTTGTTAAGATGTGTGATTTTGATTGCGATTTAATTGATTTGATTTGTGCCGAATCGGTGGGAAGTGAAGCGTTGTGCGGTACTCCAGCGTGCTAGCTCTAGCGTATAAATTTCGGTGCTCGAGGAAAAGAAAAACCAGGCTGTAATTATTATTAAATTATATTTTGTATAAAACCGTTTTAATGGCGTTTTATTATTTAATAAACATTTCATAAATGGGAATTTGTTTATGGTGATTAAACTCGGTTCATTTTATTAGATGTACTGGAAATTAATTAATTCTAACTTGATTTTTATTGTCATTAATTTACTTTTAAAAAGCCGAAATAATAATTAATTTTGCGTCTGTTTAAAAACCTATTAATCTATCAATCTATGGCATATCACTGCGTTGGTAAAAAAGTAACACAATCAACAAATAAAACTAAAAAAAAATATGTTTATTATATGTATAAAATCAATCCTAAACTCAAATACTTAATGTACATGCATATATTGAAAATATCGTATCAGTGTTTTTAGTGTATGTATATTATAAAACATGTAGTCAATTCTTTATAACATTATATTATTAAGAACTTTGTTATTTTAAAATAATTTTGCTTTAAAATAGATGATTTCTAGTCACTTTTCTATCAGCGATATATAATTACGTAGGGAAAAAACGGGATACATTCAATTAGCTAGACGTGAGAAAATATAGGTCAGGCATTGTAGCGCTGTTGGGAAAAGTGGTAGAATAGTGGAAAGCCTGGAAAGCGGCAAATATAAAATTAATTGTAGAGAAAAATTTATTAGTTGCAACTTACTAAAAAAATGATTACAGATCACTCGGGACGTTTTTCTACATATACCCATTCTTCAGGGGGTCCTTCCTAGCCATTTTTGAGCTTCTCGGAGGAGTTCGAAAATGACTAGAGCTTAGCCGAAACTAGTTTCAAAGTGTAACTAATGTGATAAAAAACAAAGTAAAAACTCGTTTTATGTATCCTTTAAAATGAATTATCACGAAGTAGACGCCTTAACAATCCAATACTCTAAATTAAATTAAGTTACGACCATCCAAAGTGTCAACATATCTTAAATATTCGTCTTTAAATCTTAATAAAAACATATTTTATTTGATATAGTTTTTTTTCAATAACATAAAATATTTATTTTATTTAAGGCGAATCTCGGAAAATGAAATACGGTTCAATGTTGACCTAATCGCGCGGTCTTTTCTAGTCAACATTTTATAATTTTCTGAAAATATGTTTGGATATTTCTCCAATCTTAGGATAATTTGATACTTTCTTAGGACGAAAAAGTAAATTTTTTGTGTCGAAATTGTAAAAAATATGCAAAAGTAGTCAATATTTGCATCAGAAAAGTATATATTTACTCCGATTTGTAATCAAAATTCAACAGAAATTCCTCTAAGAGATTGCAGTTTCATATTTCAAGTTTTGATAAATACAATCTGATAATGCTTAAGTATAGTAGTATAGTTTATAGACATCCGCGCAATTATCACAAAATGCTTCATTATTTCGAAATAATTTTATTTCTCGGTGCGCACCCCTCCAGTTTTTCCTGGGGCCACGGTTTATACACTCCCTAGAAGAAGTAGCAGCAGTTCCGTTAGTCTCACAACGCGTTTTCGAATAGATTTTCAGCTCGAATCCTCGAGATTTTCAAGGATTCGCCTTAAGACTCGGTAATCGTGAAATTAAATTTATTATTTTTTGTTCACAATTACCGAAGGACTATGAACATTCTCACCTAGACTACGGAATACGTGCAACATTATTCTTTCGCATACGTATTTTTGCTACTCAATTTATGTTCTAGTTAAAGAAAACGGTGCGTATTTCTTATACGTAATTTCACCTATGCTATTACATGAGCATCACAAGTTGCTTAAATTTGAAAACGCCAACCTTAATCATATGCCTTCTACCATGAGGTGTAGGCGTATATATAAAATATACTAATATAAACCTATAACATATACTATTCTGCTCACACCGTAAATAAATGAAAAGCGACGTATGCAATATATATTTGCCTCTGTAAAGCAAGTTGTATATAACGGTAACGTACATTTAATATAGACTTTCAAAATAAATGTTTCGTGGGCTTCTAACATATGTTACCAATATTACACTCGTAATATATACTGTAACAACTTTTACATGCATTCTTGTTAAAAAATATATACTGTATATTCAGGATATATAAATGAAGAATACATAATAAGAAAAAGATAAGGGATAGTCTACTTAATTAAGAATATAAAATAAGAAAAGATTCTATATTCTTAATTGCTATATTCTGAATTATATAGATAATAAAACTTAAGGATAATCTACATAATTAAAAATATACAACCTTTTCTTATTCTATATTATTAATTAAGTAGACTATCCTTAAGTTCAATTATCTATGTAATTCAGAATATAGAAATTAAGAATATAAAATATTTTCTTATTCTATATTCTTAATTAAATAGACTATCTTTAAGTTCTATTATCTATATAATTCAGAATATAGAAATGAAGAATATAGAATAAGAAAAGATTCTATATTACTAATTTCTATATTCTGATTTATATAGATAATGGAACTTAAGGATAGTCTACTTAATTAAGAATATAAAATAAGAAAAGATTCTACATTCTTAATTGCTATATTCAAAATTATATAGATAATAGAAATTAAGGATAATCTACATAATTAAATATATAGAATATTTTCTTATTCTATATTATTAATTAAGTAGACTATCTTAAGTTCAATTATCTATGTAATTCAGAATATTGAAATTAAGAATATACATTTTTTTCTTATTATATATTCTTAATTTCTATATTCTGAATTATATAGATAATGGAACTTAAGGATAGTCTACTTAAGTAAGAATATAAAATAAGAAAATATTCTATATTTTTAATTGCTATATTCTGAATTATATAGTTAATAGAACTTAAGGATAGTCTACTTAATTAAGAATATAGAATAATTTTAATTAAATAGACTATCTTTAAGTTGTGGTATCTACCATATTCAAGTTTCAATCTATTAAGGGCGGCATGCCTATAAATATAACAATATGTTTCGCTACTGTGTTAAATAAGAATAAATAGTAACTTTTATGTTGCTTCACTTTTATTTGCGTTTTCATCATAATTAGTTTGAAGTTAATAATTAAATTAATTTTTTAAATATAAATTTGCATTTATTCAAATAACAAAGTTACATATTCCATATAAATACAAAAAAATGTGAAGTTGTTTAAATATGATCAATAAAGTTTTTTTTGTCCTCTGTCTTCACCGCGGGATTTATGGGTGATTTCCCATCTCGGGCTAACGGTATCGAGGAGTGCTGTGGTTTATTTTCTGTCTTCTATTTTATTTTAAGTTGTTTATAAGTAGATTTTTTTTAAAACTGAACTGTTATATTCATTCTCCACACACAACAATTTCACTACAAAATGCAAGACAATTCCTGCATTCGTTAGCATTAAACCCACTTTCCATCCTTTAATGGGTAAATTGTATTACATTTAGACCAATTTTAATTGGAAGCATTTCGCGACCGTTAATCTAAATAACGACGTTCCGAGCTCTTCGTTCTTGCTTTTTTAAATAAATTGCATAATATTCTTGAATAATACACCGCGTGAGCGTAAGGACTTGAAAGTTTGTCCTGCCGATTAGAATCTGCACAGAAAAAGCACGTCGGTTTTGTACAGCAATGGAATAATTTTAACTGACGAAATATATTTTTTGAAGCCACTAGTAGCAAGTTTCCATGTATGATGAAATTCAACCAATGTATTGAATAATAAACAAAAAAGCAAATTATCCCTTTTAAGACAAAAATCAAAAACTTAGTGATATACGACAATATGTAGTAAAATTGCTTAAAAGGAATCGACAAACTACATACATCACCGGGATGGGCAAAGCCCACAAATCCCGAGGTGAAGAACAGCATGTTTTTTTTTTCATTTAGACATAAGTGCATGTTTGTATGTATATCTGTATTATTGTACATATCTATCTTCTATCTTTCAATTTAAAAAAAATATTCGTTACAAAACTATGGTCCGTTGCGTGAAAACTGGGGTCGCCTCAGAAGTGGCCTGGCACTGAAACTCTGGTTTATATATATTGCATATAAAAATGTAATGTGGCAGAAATGCCTTTGTCCGATAGTCGAAATAAAAATTGATTCTCTCAAAATTAATTTAAAATTTAATTTTGTTCTTTTTATATACAAAACAACTTTTAAATAAAAATTTTCTGTAACGTGCGAGTATATAATGTAACATAGTACATACTTAATTTTAAACCATATTTTTGTCTAGCATTGAGTTTATTTTTTGTATTTCCTATTCACACTACTGCCGGAACAGCGATGTCCCACATTCAACTTTAATTCAGTTGTTTGAAATGTTTTCTACTCACGGAATTTATTTAAAAAGTCTAAGTGATGAGTCTAAATCCAAATGCGTTAATTAGTGCCGTAACTACTTTATTTATTCACTCGCATAATGGTTTATGTAACTGAGAAGTGATAATTAGCCCATAGTTGCTGGCAGAAATAAAAACGCGCCTTTCTTGGCAATTTCTCCCAGTGGTGCTGGCGGTTTATTCATTTAATAGACTTTCCGCGCGATTCTCATTCCAGATTAGCAACTAGGAAACACGTTTTATAAGAAAACGTCAGATTTATATATATATATATATATATATATATATATATATATATATATATATATAATATAATAGAACAAGAAACAATATCCCGTGTCAGCCCAGAGTGATAAACGAAAGGCACTTTTGTCTAGTTATACCACGCATTACTGCTCAAGTGATTAAAATCATGTAATTTTTAAAAATGTTATCCAAATCTGAAACTGTTACATAGAGACCTACTACCAGAAAAATCCAAATCCATTAATATTTATCACCCTAATTTCATATCCCGTGGCCAAATTATGCCTAAAAAATCAATTTACTCGAGGCATATTAATTGAAGATTACTTTCACTGAACGTATGGTCTCTATATGAGAGAACGCATGTATTGGAGAATAATTACAAGACACTTACGAATAATTATATTCCATTATCTATTGAGTATTGAGATGTAAAAGTCTTAAAATTTGTTACTACGTAACACGAAATAAGTATGTAAGATAAAATAAGTTCCTCATTTTTTTTTTAAAATTTAGTATACTTAAATTATTATATTTTAATTAGTTTAATACAAATTCATATAGCAATTCAGCATATCCCGGGGGAGAATGCCAACAAGGCCCCTGGGAGTCTATGAAGATCCCCCCTTATGCAAAAAAAGTTTTAAGCTGGTGTAACCGTGGTAAGGGGTGTGGTAAAACTGTACGTTCCAAGAGCTGCTCGCACTTAACAGGAGACAACCAGCTCGCAGTAGCTTAGAGCGATAAACGAAAGCAGCTCTCGTATATGAGTATGAGATTATGAAACTCACGTATGTCCATGAATATCAAATATAATGTATAATACAAATAAGGCATTGATAAAGTAAAATGTCATTAGTGTTTCAAGAATCAATCTTTAAAAGGTATTACTATTAGCGAGTTGTAATACATATATATTATTTGTTATATTTTTTAATTTATTTATTTTTTAATATTTATATTTATACCTATATATATTTATACATTTTGTATATTATTGTTGTTTCCTGTAATTGGTTTTTTTCTTTCCGTAGGACAATAAAGCTTATTATTATTATTATTATTATTATTATTACTACTAAAAACACTCCCCATGCAAATGATAGAAATTAAAAACAGTTCAAGGCACCCACCTAATGATGGCGATCAATTCCCAGGACATAATTACCTCACGACCCTGCTTCAATTTCATATTTTTCCATACATAATGTCATTGTTGGAATTAATTGTTAATTCGATTGGGCAATGATTTAATTAAAACTGCCCGACAGCAAATGCCGCAATAAATGAGAGAGATGATCTGGATTTATGTCTTCACTGCCCCGTAATAACATCAGCGTTTGCCATAAAGGGACGTATAATTAGTATCAAAAATTCAATGAAAGATTGCCACACTGAGAATTGCGTGTTTTTTTTGTAACTTCTTCCAAGATTTATATTGTGCAATGGATCGTTATAAATTATGACTCATTGAAAAATCGTTTAGTGGAGGATTTGGATCGATTCGTGAGAATGAATCGTAATCAGTTAGTTCAATGTCATATCCAAAACAGAATATTGAAAACTATTTCGTATTATTGTATAGTTGCTGCAACCAACACTGTTTAAAAATTATTGTTTTATATATAAATGTTTTCTATAATATTTTTTATGTACTTAGTAGCTCGTTTTATTAATATAAATACGTTTTATGCGACTTTAAATAAAGAAATTTAAGAACACATATAAGTCACAAGTGCGAATAAATGTATCTTCTGATTTTTAAAAAGCCGCGTGGTAAAATATTTCGAAAATCAATTAGACTATCGACCCAACCTCTAACTTCGGCAAATCGAGATAGGAACGTAAAAGTAAAAAATTAAAAAAAAAAATAGAAGGAAAAATAAGTGCAGATAAAGATTTTCCATTTTACATTGCCATATTGTTATAAATATAGTGTAATTTTTTCAAATCAATTGTATGGCGGATCCATGGTCAAAAATAATAATAATGAAATTTGTTCGACTTGCTCGCCAAACAAAAAATACTTATAAACAACATTTTCCAATTTCCTTCGGGCATCTGGTGCACTGATATGTTTTGAACTAGGATCAGTAAAAAAATTAAACAAAATATGTTGCATAATTTTTTTTTACGCTCCTACCTCGACATGCCGATTTAAAGGCTGGGTCCTTTAAATCGGCATGTCGAGGTAGGAGCGTAAAAGTTAAAAATGTCAAAAAAATAGAAGGAAAAAAACGTGCAGATAGAGACTTTCCATTTTCTATTGTCATTTTGTTAAATGTAATTATGTAATTTTTTCAAATCAATTGTATGGCGGATTCATGGTCAAAAATAATAATAATGAAATTTGTTCCACATGGTTGCCGTAAAAAATAATACTTATAATCAACATTTTCCAATTTTCTTCGGGAATCTGATGCTCTGATATGTTTTGCACCAAGATTAGTAAAAAGAATAAACAAAATATGTTGCATAATTTTTGTATCCAACCTGCCTCTAAAATCGGCAAATCAAGATTGGAGCGTAAACGTTAAAAATTAAAAAAAAATAGTAGTAGAAGTGCAGATAAAGACTTTCCATTTTCTATTGTCATTTTGTTAATTGTAATTATGTAATTTTTTTAAATCAATTGTATGGCGGATCTATCGTCAAAAATAATAATAATAAAATTTGTTCGACTTGGTCGCCAAAAAAAAAAATTATAATAAAAATTTTCCAATTTCCTTCGGACTTCTGGTGCACTGATATGTTTTGAACTAGAATCAGTAAAAAAATTAAACAAAATATGTTGCATAATTTTTTTATCAACCCAGCCTCTAAAATCGGCATAGGAGCGTAAACGTTAAAAATAAATAATAAATAGAAGGAAAAATACGTGCAGATAGACCCTTTCCATTTTTCATTGTCATTTTGTTATAAACATTGAGTAATTTTTTCAAATCAATTGTATGGTGGATTCATGATCAAAAATAATAATTTACGTTACAACATATATTATACAAGAACGCCTATAAAAATTATTTACATGTTTATGTGTAAAATTAATTTTAAAAAAAAGTAAGGCCCGTAAAATTCTAGGAAAATATGTTTGATTCTAAATTCTAAAGAAAATGTTGAGGGATTACTAATTTCAAATAGTATTATAAGATTATACAAATACAAGCACAATATTATTGGAACGAAGAAAAAGTGAAATTTAAAATATAAAATCGAAAATTATAAAGATAAAGAAAATAGTAGATTTAAACGTTATTTTCGAAATAGTCCGTTTATTCAATATAATTGCTATATACGCAGCTATTTTAATGTCCATAAACCGAAGTAATCACTACACTAACATATTTAAAATAATATGATGAAAGCATGGAAATAATATGATTGATTAATATTATTTCTAATCCTTATTATTTTACAAGAAAATGTATTACTAAAAAAAAATGCTACAACCCTCCAACAAAATTTTTAGTATAAAATATTTATATAAAAACCGATAACCGAACAAATATTACATTCTCTCTATTTACTTAATGGCTATATAAACATACTATTTTGTTACAAATTAACTTTATCCTCATTACATTTTAATTATAGATGCTGCAAAATTTACCCGTTGAATTGGAGCACACGAGTGTGCAATAAAATAGGGTTATTAAAAAAAATGGGCACAATAAATCCTTAATTAAGTTGCATAATGCTAACAAGATTCCCTGAGACTCTTAATACCATAATTTGTGGCGCGGTTTCATCATACAAATGATGTACAGCGCGCCGTGCGCTCTCTTAAATAAATTATATGCTGCCGCAGTTTTTAAACCATTTTCAATCATTGTGTACTATTATGCAATTACTTTGTATGCGATTGCATGCAGAACTAGTTCGCCCAGAGACATAATAATATTAGACATGTTTTGTTTACAAAGAAGTTGAATTGTACACAATTGTTCATTATCGTATATAAATAGATCGACCTATTTGTTTCATTTCCGATGGTAGTTTTGTATTAGTAAGTTAAAATTAGATTATTGGGGAGTATTGTATATCAATATATAATCTATATCAAGGGAGTCCAACTTTTGTGCACATATCGATCAAAAATTGGCTACGCGATCGACTAGTTGGCAACCCTTGGTCTATATCGTATTATTGGGGTATATAAATAAATAGATAGATAGATTTTTTAGTAAATCCTGATGAAGCTCTGGAGTCAGAGCGAAATATCGATATAAAGAGAAGAGGTTTCTTTCAGCCCTAGTCGCCGCAATCCCAACATTCTCCCTCTAATTAGATATATTTATAAATGTTGACAATACTATATAGTATATATATTTTTTTGAAGATAAGTTAATTTCCTATTAAAATATGTATATCTCATGATACTTATTATTTAGCTAGTAATAAAATTAGAAAACAAAATTTTGAATTGCGAGATAATATTTTTTTCGTTTTCAGCCCTAGTCGCCGCAATCCCAACATTCTCCCTCTAAATAGATATATTTATAAATGTTGACAATACTATATAGTATATATATTTTTTTGAAGATAAGTTAATTTCCTATTAAAATATGTATATCTTATTATTTAGCTAGTAATAAAATTAAAAAACAAAATTTTTAATTGCGAGATAATAATTTTTTCGTTTGGGACTGACGTAAAAATAAAACAACTGTGATAATCCTATTAATATCAAGAGCTCACCTTTGGAGCGAATTTTCTAGAGGTGCCTAGCAACCAATTTTTTAGTATCGGAAGTGAAAAAAATATTTTTGTACCCACCCTAATATACAATATAGTTATAACAATCTAAAATGTAACTTTTTTTGAACCCTACCTATTATTTCACAAAAGAAACTGAGATTATGATCTAAATAATCTGAAAATTACACTAATGCGAGCACATTTAAATGTAAATCACAATGTTATAACAGCAACAATTGTATTTCCGATCGCAGGCTAAATAATGGCGTTTGTGTTTACACGCCGTCTGAATGTTAGGCATGTGCGTATAATAAAACAGCAATTTGCATATGTAAAAAGCTCCCGCGATGAAAACACTCATTGTTGCGCCAAATTGGCTCAGATTCACTCCATTTTTTTTTTACAAGACGTTCTCACCGCGCAACAGGCGGCCCGTCGCGGATGTTGCAACTGGAGTGTTCGTGCGTACGGTACAACGATGGAAATTGCGCGATGTGATATAATCTGGTCCGTTTATTTCGGTTTAGTTCAATCAGACTGCAAATCTGCGAACGATCCTCAAGTACAAATGATGAAATTGATTCGTGGATGCATGAGAGGTTTTATTATTGAAGGTTATAGAAAATAGTAGATTATTCTTTATATGAATCGTTATAGAGCAAGAAAATATTCTTGGAGTATAATATTGGCTACATATTAATTTATAGGACGCTCTATCTAAAAATAATTATTTTCTATACTCAACTAATCACCAAATCAGAAAATCACTAAATCAGAAAATTACTAAATCGCAAAATCACCAAATCAGAAAATCACCATATCAGAAAATCACCAAATCAGCACATCACCAAACAGAATCATTTGTTTCATCTGTTTCATCTGTTTCATCTGTTTCATCTGTTTCATCTGTTTCATCTGTTTCATCTGTTTCATCTGTTTCATCTGTTTCATCTGTTTCATCTGTTTCATCTGTTTCATCTGTTTCATCTGTTTCATCTGTTTCATCTGTTTCATCTGTTTCATCTGTTTCATCTGTTTCATCTGTTTCATCTGTTTCATCTGTTTCATCTGTTTCATCTGTTTCATCTGTTTCATCTGTTTCATCTGTTTCATCTGTTTCATCTGTTTCATCTGTTTCATCTGTTTCATCTGTTTCATCTGTTTCATCTGTTTCAGCTGTTTCATATGTTTCATCTGTTCATCGGTCTGCTGTTCATCTGTTAATCTGTTCATCGGTCCGCTGTTCATCTGTTCATCTGTTCATCGGTCCGCTGTTCATCTGTTCATCTGTGCATCTGTGCATCTGTGCATCTGTGCATCTGTGCATCTGTGCATCTGTGCATCTGTGCATCTGTGCATCTGTGCATCTGTGCATCTGTGCATCTGTGCATCTGTGCATCTGTGCATCTGTGCATCTGTGCATCTGTGCATCTGTGCATCTGTGCATCTGTGCATCTGTGCATCTGTGCATCTGTGCATCTGTGCATCTGTGCATCTGTGCATCTGTGCATCTGTGCATCTGTGCATCTGTGCATCTGTGCATCAGTGCATCTGTGCATCTGTGCATCTGTGCATCTGTGCATCTGTGCATCTGTGCATCTGTGCATCTGTGCATCTGTGCATCTGTGCATCTGTGCATCTGTGCATCTGTGCATCTGTGCATCTGTGCATCTGTGCATCTGTGCATCTGTGCATCTGTGCATCTGTGCATCTGTGCATCTGTGCATCTGTGCATCTGTGCATCTGTGCATCTGTGCATCTGTGCATCTGTGCATCTGTGCATCTGTGCATCTGTGCATCTGTGCATCTGTGCATCTGTGCATCTGTGCATCTGTGCATCTGTGCATCTGTGCATCTGTGCATCTGTGCATCTGTGCATCTGTGCATCTGTGCATCTGTGCATCTGTGCATCTGTGCATCTGTGCATCTGTGCATCTGTGCATCTGTGCATCTGTGCATCTGTGCATCTGTGCATCTGTGCATCTGTGCATCTGTGCATCTGTGCATCTGTGCATCTGTGCATCTGTGCATCTGTGCATCTGTGCATCTGTGCATCTGTGCATCTGTGCATCTGTGCATCTGTGCATCTGTGCATCTGTGCATCTGTGCATCTGTGCATCTGTGCATCTGTGCATCTGTGCATCTGTGCATCTGTGCATCTGTGCATCTGTGCATCTGTGCATCTGTGCATCTGTGCATCTGTGCATCTGTGCATCTGTGCATCTGTGCATCTGTGCATCTGTGCATCTGTGCATCTGTGCATCTGTGCATCTGTTCATCTGTTCATCTGTTCATCTGTTCATCTGTGCATCTGTGCATCTGTGCATCTGTGCATCTGTGCATCTGTGCATCTGTGCATCTGTGCATCTGTGCATCTGTGCATCTGTGCATCTGTGCATCTGTGCATCTGTGCATCTGTTCATCTGTTCATCTGTTCATCTGTTCATCTGTTCATCTGTTCATCTGTTCATCTGTTCATCTGTTCATCTGTTCATCTGTTCATCTGTTCATCTGTTCATCTGTTCATCTGTTCATCTGTTCATCTGTTCATCTGTTCATCTGTTCATCTGTTCATCTGTTCATCTGTTCATCTGTTCATCTGTTCATCTGTTCATCTGTTCATCTGTTCATCTGTTCATCTGTTCATCTGTTCATCTGTTCATCTGTTCATCTGTTCATTTGTTCATTTGTTCATTTGTTCATTTGTTCATTTGTTCATTTGTTCATTTGTTCATTTGTTCATTTGTTCATTTGTTCATTTGTTCATTTGTTCATTTGTTCATTTGTTCATTTGTTCATTTGTTCATTTGTTCATTTGTTCATCAGATCATCAGATATGAAATTCAATTATTGGATGTATTAAATGTGACTTTTTACGAGGTTGCTCCTCCTCTGATTTTAGTGTGTTACAATAGTTTAATTGACATTTTAGATGGGCTATAAAATTGCGGTTTGTTGTCCATGTATTGGTTCAGTTGGTGAGTCTCTGGTTAAATTGGTCAGATCAAACATCAGAATATAAATATAGTTCACCAAATTATTATAAACAGTATTTAGGAAACTCATTATCTTTCGTTATGTAAATTATCAAAAAAAAATTAGTGTGGAAAGTTTTCCCATTTTTAAGCTAAAAAATGGACTGGATTTGTTGAACGAAAATAAATTTAAAATGAAATTATAATTCTATAATTGAAAATTATATAATATAATTTAAATTATTAATAGATTATCCTATAATTAATTTATTTAATTTTTCGTTTTAGTTTAGTTGATGTATTATCTTAACTTTTTATAAGTACATGATTTCAATTATGTAAGCAAACCACTTATACTTCCTAGTGTTTAAACTGAAGAAGAAAATATTAATATACTGCACACCTGCGATATTCATGTCAGAAGACAACACTCTTGCTTCATGTATATTGTATTCATATAGGTGTAATATTTTAAATTTACAAATAAGTTGTTACAGCGCATAATACTGCTTTCGGATGTAGAGCGATGCACATAATTTATAATAATAAGTAACCTCCAGCTTTTCAATCTAATATTTTTCATGTGGTGTATAGATTTTGTGAAACATTGTGTGATTACGGCGAACACGATTTGCAAGACGTGACGTTATAAAATATTATGGCATAATTTATGTACTAGATTAAATATTATAGAGAAATAAATATTATGTTTTAATATTTATACTTTATCAGTAATGCTTTATAACATAATTTTTATCTCTCTCTCTCTCTCTCTCTCTCTCTCTCTCTCTCTCATTAAATGTGGTATTTTCAGACAAATCTACACTGGTAAAACAAATAATATAATGTTGTACTTTAAAACAATATTTGCAGATATATTTTGAATGAGCTGTATTAATACTTCACACTTTTGATCCTAGTGGTTTCGCAAAGAAACCTTGTTAACCTTGTTAACAAATTATTTCTAGAAATCCAGTGGTAGTTTAAAAAACAAATACATCAAATAGTAAATGTAGTGCCATTTTTGGCTCCTAACTGTAAATTGCATTAATATTTCTCGGTATAAAAGATTTTCATGATAATATTTGGAAATTTAAATATTATTTTCTATAATGTTTATTTTGGGCCTGAAAGGTTTAATAGAAACATAAAATATATATTCGTCTTCTTCATACATTCATACATTCATACATTCATACATTCATACATTCATACATTCATACATTCATACATTCATACATTCATACATTCATACATTCATACATTCATACATTCATACATTCATACATTCATACATTCATACATTCATACATTCATACATTCATACATTCATACATTCATACATTCATACATTCATACATTCATACATTCATACATTCATACATTCATACATTCATACATTCATACATTCATACATTCATACATTCATACATTCATACATTCATACATTCATACATTCATACATTCATACATTCATACATTCATACATTCATACATTCATACATTCATACAAAAAATTGTTGGATGTCTCCATAAACTATTTCGAGATACTGGTCTCGGTTGTTTTGGTGTGTTTTTAAACTCATTAAATATTATAATATTTGAATTTGTTAAATAAAATTAATTTTCTTTGAAATATTAAATGAATTATTTATTTTAAGCTAATTATGACCAAAAATGATTTACAATTTCACAAAATCTAAATATTTTGATTCAGCAAAGATACCAGAAGTCAAAAATACTAACTTTTTTTAAATTTCTGTCGTCTTTGCTGAATCAAAATTGCTGAATCAACATTGCTGAATCAAAATTGCTGAATAAAAATTGCTGAATAAAAATTGCTGATATAAACGATAAATAATTCGTTATAATAATCTGAATTTGTTGAAATTAAGTTAAGACATGTTTTTCGTGCACTACATTTCATGTTGTGTTTGTACATGACCGAGTAAACGGTTACAAAATCCTCGCCGTATTAATTAGCAATTACACTAATAACGGGTTCGATATCGTATAAAGCTCGCTTATTAGTGGAGTAACCTTCTTCCCTCCCGTTTATTATTGTTATTACGACTGAAATGGGTTCCCGCCAAATTACGCAAAAGCGACGACGACGCGCGCGTTCAAAAAGATAGCGCGCGCGCTCTCCGCGTGGGAGTGAGCCGCGGGTAAAAGTTATACTCCATTTAGATAAAGACAATAGATTACCAAATCTGCGTGCATCGTATATAAACCAAATTAGTTTTTCTATCTCCCCAGTACATCTCAGAGCTGCAACCAGTGACGAGCGTTCGACTTTTCAACTCTCTCGGCGGTTGTTTGCTTTTCTTTAGTGAGTGCATCATTTGCAACGGTTGGCGAAAACGAGCGTGTTAGCTGCAGCAGGGATTTTCTATAGTTCTATATAGATATAAATAGCAACAATAATGTTTGTCAAGGTAAATAATATATATATATATATTAAATACGTTTTATAGTGAATGTAACAAATATACCTATAAACAAGAAAATATATTAAAAGAAAAAAATCTAATTTAAAAGAAAATTTATACACATTTACAATTTATAAAATTGTCGCCGTCATGAGTTTTCTGGAGTGATTACTCTTTCCGGCTACCAGTATCAATCAACCTGGTACTGGTAGTCGGAAAGAATAATCAGTCCAGAAATCTTGTGGCGGAACACAAGCACAACAATTTTGTAAATATAAATTTAGAAGTATTACATATATATATATATATATATATATATATATATATATATATATATATATAAATTAAAATACTCATTTTTATATCCAAATACAGCAGTTCTCTATAAGGAAGGTATTGTTATAGCGCGTAAAACGTTTCAATTCAAGAATATATATCGATTATTATTTGTTTAAAAACTTAGTATCACGCCTGAGAATCATGATAATAAATAATATTGTAATAATAATATGGGTTCAAACGATTTGCGCTTTAGGCACAGACATTTGTTAAAAGCTATCCACGTAAATGTTTAATATATAAATGATATAATAAAAAAACTTGAAACTTACGTGATACCAGCTTAGTTTTTTTTATAAGCACTGTATTGTTAACAACAAATGGAGAAAATTTAAAGGGAAAAAAAACTTAAATGAGTAAAAAAACATATTTTACTTGACAACCGCTAAAAACTACTATAGCCTAATATTGAATTGAATCGGCATCTACTTTCTGATAATTCATTATAATAAATAAATTTTATTTATTTATTTATTACTATAGCCTAATTATTTTCATTTTTTATTATAAATTATGTTTACCTAAGGTATTATAAACAATTTACAATTTTTTTCATAAAAAAATATTGCTAAATATGTTGCAATTCATTTAGCAACAAACTGGAGCTACCTAATTTGACTTACAAAAAATACTTGCTGTAAACTTTTTAACTGTACTTTTTCGAAACCACTCAAGTAATGTCTTATAAACAAAATGGTTAAATAAAACCAGTGGTGTATTGGCACATAAATTTGTTATAAGCCATCCATGTAAATATTTTTATTCATTAACAAAATATGTAATAAAAAAACTTGAAACTTAGGTGATATCATCATAGTATTTTTCATACCTGTATTGTACTGTATTGTTAGCGTCGTTAATTGTATTTCAACGACCAATGGTACCGACTACCCGGGTCAAGATTCGACTCGGGCCGCCTATTTTTTAAAAAGAGGTTACACCAGTGCATTATATCGGCGTATTTCAATAATATAATCCTGAAATTTAAATTATTCTACTAGATCGTTGCACAACTATTTGCACAATTCTTTGTATTCCACGTGCAAAATATTTCACTGAACTCTTTCCACAAAAAGCGACATTAACATTGAACTAATTGTGCAATTACGGCACCCACAATCAAAACTCCACATCATGTTTGCTCTCAACAGAATAGTTGCTGGCACAACGAGTCTTGTAGCATTACCTTGAATCCCACAAGAATTACAAAACGCTATATATAGGCCATATTCTCGCATGCTTTTGATACAGTACGAATCGAACAAAAACATATTTTCCATTCAACTCGTGTGAAATCTGTTAATAGATATCACTTTGATTGTCTAACTGAGACAATAAATCATTTGCCAAACAAGTGCAATGGTGCATAAATAAGACGGCAATTGAAAAAGTTATTATTCCCAGAGAGCCGTACATTGTGTTATGAAAACTATGTAATTAAACTAATTTAGTAGGAAACGATAAATTATATAAATTATATAAATGAATTATTATTGCAAATATATAATCTTTCTATGAAGGTACATTTATAGCTAGTTACATTATATGATATTGTCAGACTAATTTCATAATAAAATAAAATACCGAGCTCTAACTACTAAAACCGTCTCTAACTGAGCATTGGGGAATCAGAGTTCGAACCCTATTGCAAGTTACAAATTTTCCAATCACTATTTATAGGTTTTTTAGTGAATTATGGGTTATTAACGTTAAGAAATTAAATTTAAGAACTGCGACTCAAAATTTTCTATTTATTAATACCAGAAACATTCAAAATCAAATATAAATAAAAAAATTTGTAATATTTTTTTTAGAAATAACACTTTATCATTTTATACAAATACCTAATAGACGTTTTATTATGGATTAAACGTCTATTGGGTATTTGTATAAAATGATACTTTTACTTTCTTTATACAGTAGTGAAGTGAAAAAAGTAATTTCTATTTATCCTAATATATGTATAATACAAGTAACACGGCAACTTTTCTCGAATAGTAAATTAAAATAATATTCATAATTTCAACTAAATCCGACATGGTAACGAGATAACCATCATAACTCTCTGTCTGCTGAAGTTAACGTGCGTTTAATAGCGCACGCACGAAACGAATTACAGCGTTTTTGGACGTGCAGGACGGGCAGATAAAACCGTAAATTGCAAATGCTGGTGCAACATCCAGGATGTGTGCAGGCAATGAATGGATGCATCGCGATAAATCTGTGTTTTGTATAGCATAACGGAACGTGAAACCTAGATTCGTCTGCACACCAGATCACGAACAAGACCGATTTTGCGTGGCCGTAATCTATTATGTAAACATTGTGAACAATTTAAAACAACATACAGATATAGAAGGTAATTATGGTAATCGGTGACGGCATGAAAGAAAAGTACTTAAGATGACCATTGAGATGATTACTTTGTTTCATTTATGTCCGCGGGGTACAAAAATTATGTACTGTACCTTTCTAGTTGTTATTTCATCATTATTTATTAACAGCATAATAGTTATATTTTTTACGATACAGTAATATATTATTACATATATTCGGATATTATTTGGCACTTTTTTTCATTACAACTATTCCTGCGATAATAAAAAAAACTTTTTAGAGCCGTGAGAATTTTGAGTCAACTTTGACATCTTATAAAAAATAGATACTATAATTTTTTTTAACTGAACTTTATTGAAATCACTATAGTCATGCTTTAGCAACAATTTGGTTTTATTTAAATAAAGGTTTATTTTCACATTATTCTGTAATCAACCATCTACGTATAAAGTTTCATTCATTAAAAATCGATATAACAACAAAATTTAGATGTCTGAAGATTCAAAAAAATATTTTTTCTAACCACTACTAGATTAGCGACAAAAGGTGAAAATTTTTAAAAAAAATTATGGGGGAAAAATGGGAAATTCACTAATTTTGAATTTGACCGACGCCAAAAACTAGTAGAACGTAATTTTTTTATTTACCCAATGTTGACTTAATGTATTATTAACAATATATAATGATTTAAATAAAATGAATATTTCTAAATATTTCGCAATTCGTTCAGCAACAAAGTGCGGCTATGAATTTTGGGTCAACTTTGACAGCTTATAAAAAATATATGCTATAATTTTTTTTAACTGAACTTTTTTGAAATCACTATAGTCATGCTTTAGCAACAATTTGGTTTTATTTAAATAAAGGTTTATTTTCACATTATTCTGTAATCAACCGTCTACGTATAAGGTTTCATTCATTAAAAATCGATATAACAAAAAAAATTTGATGTCTGAAGATTAAAAAAAAAATTTTTTGTAACCACTACTAGATTAGCGACAAATGGTGAAAATTTGAAAAAAAAAATTATGGGGGAAAAATGGAAAATTCACTAATTTTGACTTTGACCGACGTCAAAAATTAGTAGAGCGTATTTTTTTTATTTTTTAATTTACCCAATGTTGACTTAATGTATTATTAACAATATATAATGATTTAAATAAAATGAATATTTCTAAATATTTCGCAATTCGTTCAGCAACAAAGTGCGGCTATGAATTTTGGGTCAACTTTGACAGCTTATAAAAAATAGATGCTATAATTTTTTTGAACTGAACTTTTTTGAAATCACTATAGTCATGCTTTAGCAACACTTTAGTTTTCTTTAAATAAAGGTTTATTTTCACATTCTTCTGTAATCAAGCGTCTACGTATCAGGTTTCATTCATTAAGAATCGATATAACAAAAAAATTTAGATGTCTGAAGATTAAAAAAAAAATTTTTTGTAACCACTACTAGATTAGCGACAAATGGTGAAAATTTGAAAAAAAATTTATGGGGGACAAATGGAAAATTCACTAACTTTGACTTTGACCGACGCCAAAAACTAGTAGATTATAATTTCTTGATTTTTTAATTTACCCAATGTTGACTTAATATATTATTAACAATATACAATGATCTAAATAAAATGCATATGGCTAAATATTTCGCAATTCCTTCAGCAACAAAGTGCGGCTATGAATTTTGGGTTAATTTTGACAGCTTATAAAAAATAGATGCTATACTTTTTTTGAACTGAACTTTTTTTAAATCACTATAGTCATGCTTTAGCAACAATTTGGTTTTATTTAAATAAAGGTTTATTTTTACATTGTTCTGTAATCAACCGTCTATGTATAAGGTTTCATTCATTAAAAATCGATATAACAAAAAAATATGGATTTCTGACGATTCAAAACATTTTTTTTTTGTAACAACTGTTAGGTTACCAAAAAATGGTGAATATTTAAAAAAAATATCAAGGGGGAAAATATGGAAAATGCACTGATTTTGACTTTGAACGCCGTCAAAAACTAGTAAAGCGTAATTTTGTGATTTTTTTTTATTTATCCAATGTTGACTTAATGTATAATTAAAAAAAATACTTTTTGTAACCACTGTTAGGTTAGCAACAAATGGTTAAAAATTGAAAAAAAATGGGATAAAGATGGAAAATTCACTAATTTTGACTTTGACCACCGCCAAAAACTAGTAGAGCGTAATTTTTTGATTTTTTAATTTACCTAATGTTGACTTAATGTATTATTAACAATATACAATGATTTAAATCAAATGAATATTGCTAAATATTTCGCAATTCCTTCAACAACAAAGTGCGGCCATAGATTTCGAGTCAACTTTGAGAGCTTATAAAAAATAGATGCTATAATTTTTTTCAACTGAACTTTTTTGAAATCAAGTCATGCTTTAGCAACAATATGTTTTTAATTAAACAAAGGTTTATCTTCACATTAATCTGTAATCAACCGTCCACTTATAAGGCTTAATTCATTCAAAAATCGATATAACAAAAAAATATGGATTACTGATGATCCAAAACAAATTTTTTTTTTAACTATTCTTGGCAATATCATTTTATTTAACACATTGTATATTGTTAACAATACATTAAGTCAACATAGGGTAAATTAAAATATCAAAAAATTACGCTCTACTAGTTTTTGGCGGTAGTCAAAATCAAAATCAGTGAATTTTCCATCTTTTCCCCCATATTTTTTTTTCAAATGTTCACCAAATTTAGCAACAAATGGGGAAAATTTGAAAAAAAAAATGATGGGGGAAAAATGGAAAATTCACTGATTTTGGTTTTGACTGCACTGAAGAAATTAATAAATATTAGGTATTATTATTGTAGAAGATAATGTTTTTTTGTGTGTTTTCTATGCTTAATAAATGTCTTTTTAAATATGCATTAAGATAAATTTAAGATATGTGATAAATATTTGATGGATCTTTGTCATTTATACCTAAAAAAAGGTTGTTGTGAAATTTGTTCAAAATTCTCGAGGGATGCTGGGTCATAGTGATGAGGTAAAGATTAATATACTGCACTGTCCTTAAAATACGTTTGTATATTATAAACTCCAGCCACACACTGGCGACAAATAGACCGTTTTCGGGTTTGTAAAAATGAGCTACGTAAACACATGGCGGTTTCGTACCCACTTAAGTAATAATATGCGATGGGTTGGAATGTACAGCCGAGTAAAATAAAATATGTATACAATTTTAAACACTAGTATATTAATATAATATATAATTATTATAATATAAATATAATAATAATTATTAAAAATAAATATTTAAATGCAACCATTTTGTATAAAATAATTTCTATATAGATATATTTTTGGTTTCAGACCGTAGCATTCGCTTTGTGCATTATTGCTGTTCGATGTGAACCACCAGCGCCAGTAGCGCAGTACGGTGTACCTTTCAATAATGGTGGAGGCGGCGGGGGAGGTTACAACAATGCGGGCTATAATAGCGGAAGCGGTGGTCATGGAGTGAATGGAAATGGACATGGAAGTGCACCGATTAGTAGCTACGGAACTCCAAATTATGATACTAATAATAACGATCATCATGGATATGGAGAGGTGAGCTTATATTCAAAAGACTTTTGCAATGTTGTTCACTAATTTATCCGATATACGAATAGATATTACTAAAATAAATGCGTTAAATCCTAGACACTCAGCCTAAAAAGTAAGTGCCTTATAAATGTGTCTTATTATATTTAAATATAAATTAAATCTAATTACACTGGGATTAACATGCAGAAATTTAATTGTAGCATATCGCACACCATATGACCAAACTGGCAATCATTCTCTCAACATTAATTCATAATGTTCAGAGAATGATCATTTTCGCCATCCATTTCCAATCTATAAAAATTTTATACAGTCTACTTTCTTGAATTTCAATTTCAATTTCTATAAATAACTATAGATCGTTGTATTTTACCTCTAAGCATTGTGTGAAGAATCAAGTTGATTCTTCAGTCAACGCTCTAAGATAGTGATTCTTAACTATGGTGCGTGCCGCAGCACCATAGTTAAGAATCACTATCTTAGAGCGTTGAGTGAAGAATCAACTTGATTCTTCACACAACGGTTAGAAGTAAAATACTGTGCCGCGAAAATCTTGATGTGTGCCGCCAAATTTTACAAATGCATACAATACAAATAAATGTGTATGTTAAATAAATAGTGTCATGAAAAGCCAAGACATATGCCAGCTAATGTTTTAATTATTAGGTGTACCCTGATGAATAAAGGGTTGAAAATCACTGCTCTGAGGGGTGATAAATCAACGGTTGTAGATTACCTAGTAGTAAACATTTTAATAGTCCAGTTATATAATTTTTTTTTGTACTCATGTTCTAAGACAAGTCATTTCCCGCATTGATTTGGGTGCGATAAATACTACTTCCCGCACTAGTGTGGGAAGTAGCCAGTGTTGCCAACTTTCAGTACCAATGTAAATGTGTATTTATAAATATGAGAATGCATGCAAGCACAGCGTACACCTCTTATACTTCAAATAGCATTAAAAATTAACGATATGGTACTGAATAAATACAATTTTGAAGAAAATGTAGACTTTATTCTTACAAAAAATAAAATACATTATTCATGTGATAAGGCCGTTTCCCGAATTCGCTCTTAATGCAACACTCGCATTCGGCTAGTACTGTAAACTCATTTGCCCATTCGGGAAACTTGCCGTCCTGCACTAATAATGTAAATTACTATTAAACCTCATTTTCTAGTCTGTAAATTGAATTGTTGAATTGTTGGCCAAATAAATAGCTCGCGTACGCGCGTCAAACGATATTTACCGTACCCACTCACTCCACCATATAATCGCCATCAACTGGACCATAACGGGCCTGACCCGTGGCACGAGATTTCGACCCGGCACGGCTGCGATCACGATTTACGATACGGCGGCCGCGGAAATTGCAGCAAATTACTTTTCGATAAAACGCGCTAAATAAACCTTTCCCAGACGAAATTTACATTTCCACCGCCTCCGAACCATTTAAAACGGCCGGCCTAATTAGCATTTCGAAATACCACACCATGACCGTATATGCGCTCGTACATTCTTCCTTAATTGCAATTATAATTATATTCTGCGAAGTGCTTGCGATGTTACACCGGCCATAAACGCAATTGGCACCCGCCGGTCTATAATAAATAACATGGGTTATCATTATTGCACATGGTTGTAACTAAATATGTAGTTTAAATATGTTACAGCATGGTATGGAGATATTAGAGGGTAATTGAACTGAATTGGTAATATTATAGACATTTTTATGTACGCTATTATAGAATATTGGCGAAGTTAAGTTAATTTAAATTTGTATCAATTTTTTTAAACTATTCATTTACAGACCATACTTTGGTAATATTATAGATATTTTTACGTAGCACAGAAATATAATTTTATAATTTGAATAGAAAATGTGCTGAATAAAGTCTAATTATAACTCTATAATGAATAACTACGCAAATTTAGTATTGCGTAGTTATTCATTATTGGGTTATAATTAGACTGTATTGAGCACATTTTCTATTCAAATTATAAAAATATATTTCTGTGCTACATAAAAATTTCTATAATATTACCAAAGCATGGTCTGTAAATGAATAGTTTAAAAAAATTGATACAAATTTAATTTAACTTAACTTCGCCAATATTCTATAATAGCGTTTTCCATTATGCTTTGTTTATTTTTAAGGTCGTTTTAGACAAGACAATTTCTTGACCCAAAAGTTAGTCAAGATGCGAGCAATCTAAATTGTCTCGTATCATACAGCAAATTATTTGAAATATTGATCGAATGGAATGATATAACGCGTTCTATTTGTCAAGGACAAATTGTATGGGAGGAGGATATATGAATTCATTTCTTGAACAACTTTTGAGCTAAGAAATTGTCTTATCTAAAACGACCTTTAGCCGTTTATATTGAACAATAAATGAGTTCTTATGTCTAACTTCGTTTGTGTAGGTGTTTTAAACTTCAATTCAACTATTGTAGATTAGCTTTGTTCCCTGTTTGTGTACATTAATAATATTCACATTGGAGGATTGAAATCGAACTGAATACGATTCTAGTTTAAAACTCTGTTCACAAGCTAATTTACGACATTAAGATTCAATTACTGTACAATAAAAACGGCTAAAACATAAACAATGGATAATATATGTATAAGACCCATGAAAAGTAAAAGAATATTATATCTATGCACAATTTTGAGGGTAATATCTTTATACCATCCAGCATAGTAAGCTAGTGACTGTAGGTACCGTCTGAATCGTTCTGAAAACTGGGGAGCAAGAGTTCGAATTCAAACCCTGTTGTAGGCGAAATTTTGGGAATGACCTTTCACAGTTTTCAGATGTTATTCTGTGAAGTTAAGGTAAATACGGGATGATTACACTTAGTTGAGTAGCTTGTCTCTTTACCATTGGAATAGCCCGCGCTCTAATAGCTATAAAGATGTTTAGACATTTTTATCTCTATACTGAGCAAAATATCTTAATATAATGTTAATTAGATAGTAAATTACTCATTTTTTAGTAAACAGACTTTTAAAAAAGGAGTTATGAATTAGGAATAGTTTTTTTTTAATTGGCACCGGCCAGGCAATATATAACACATGATTATTGCAAATATTTGTTTCAAAAAAAATTTAATCTATGTCTGCACGCAATAGAGAGATTAGAAGGTAATTGAACTAGTCTTGCCAAATTTACATTGTGATGTGTTTCACTTTATATTCATTACGTGAGAGTATTAGCGTTGGTGTTTTAATGCTATAGAAGATGCATTTGTTACAGTAGATTTATTGGTTATTAATTGTGTTCCCATAGCTTCGTTCTCACATTTTCTTTGTTCGTGTGCAATGTGCATTTATGGGTATTTGTTGTAGTTAATGGTGTAATTACTCACACAAATGGGTAGCAATAGTCGCGTTTACATCGTTATTTAGGTTGAGTTGTAAAATGGAGAAATAATATTACATCAAACGTACATTCAACTAGCAATTTAAATTTTAATTGTTATTATTATAAGGGAGAATAAAACTCTAATAATAATCATATTTTTAATATTATTTATAATTATGTCATTCTATGTCAAATCGACCAATAGTTGGAATCGACCCCTTTTAATTTGAACGAAATTTGGTCAAAACCTTTCTTTTATCACAAAACCAAGATTTACAAACGGAAAAAAAGTTATTCAAGATTCAAAATTTTACAAAAAAAAAATTTCTAATTATTCAACTTTATTTTTTAAATATCTCGAAAACTATTATAGATACAGAAATGGTCTTTTGTTTGATTTAAAGGGCATACTTGGGGCTATTGAAAAATAATATATATATATATATATATATATATATATATATATATGACTCATTTTTAGTTTAAATGGGGCGAGTTTCAGTTTTTTATATATTGAGGTAGTATATATGTTGTATTGTTGTATTATTTTATGGTGTTTGCTTTTTGTCTGCAATTCTTTTAAAATTACAAATACCCAAATTATGTAAAATCCAGCTACTAGATTTGTAATAAAATTGAAAGGCACTGTTTGCACTATAATTATCTATTATTTTTTTGTTGTAGCCTAAAGCTTACGAGTTCGGTTACCAAGTGAAAGACGACTACACGGGCACCAATTACAACCGACAGGAGCAGAGCGACGGTAATCAAGTGACGGGATCTTACCGCGTGGCCCTTCCAGACGGAAGAATACAGATCGTAACTTACTACGCTGACTGGAAGACTGGCTTCCACGCCGACGTGCGATATGAAGGCGAGGCCCAGTTCCCAGAGCAGTACAACACCAATAATAATCACAACAACAACGGTTACGGCAATAATAACAACAACAATTACAATGGTAACAATAATTACGATAACAATTACAACAACAACAACAACGCACCCTCCAATCAATATGGAGCTCCAGTGAATCCTGTTGCTATTAATAATCATTATGCAGGCCCTAGCTCGAATTATGGGGCACCTACTGGTCAAGCACATAGCTCGGTTTCCATAAAAGATTTCTCAGGGCCTGGTACTGCTTTTAGTGCGAATAATTATGATTCTGGATATAATAATAATAATGGGTACAGTAATAACAATTACGACACATACGCGAATTCAGGTTTTGGAAATAAAGCTAAACCCAGTACGGCTTATGGTGCCCCATAAACACAATTAGTTGCAATTATTATTGACATGTGTATATAGGTAGTAAATAGCACTTAACTGCGTCAGGATTTAATATTTTTGTACATACAAAATATTATTGAATATCATTTAGTATATTGAAAGTCTCATTTATTTTTTATAGACACTTGGTTGGAAAGAAAGTACAAGTAATTAAAATTGAATTTTGTATTCACCCAGATATTACCTTAACTTCATAGAAATCCCCTATAAATTGAACTCAAAACGAGGATTTATGATATTTTTTCTTGCTAAATTCGTACCTTCATATATTTTTATTAATTTTAAGTTCCCCTATGTTTAACACGAGCATAGATTTGGTTAACAATAAAATTATCATAACTATAGAAGTGGGCAGGAGAAAAAAATCAGGGTTGGAGGTGATGTCAGCCTGTGTTAATTAATGTTTTAATCGAATGAAAGAGTTGTATGTATGATAAAAAGAGAATATGTCAACAAACAAAAGCAATATTAAAATATCTACATCCCCAAGTATAGAGATAAACCAAACAATGACCGTTAGCTATATCAAATGACTTTAAGTCTACACAACACACATTTAATTATTAAATTAGTTTCACTCGAAAATAACTATTCTTTTTTCTGATTCATTTTATTGATCGAAACATTTACAAATCAAATCAAATTAAAAAATACCGTTTGATTGCTGCACCACCCCAAAACTATTAGAAAACGTTGGTTTTCTAATCCGTTTCCACCTTAAATATAACAGCAAAATAATCTGTGTGTATGTGTTAAAATTTTGATATATAAACCATCTCTCCAGCATTTGAAGTAAAGACGCTACAGAGTTGAAACGGCAGAACAAATATAAAATATCATTAATTTCACATTTTCTCGGCGCTACAGCGTAAAAACGATAGAAGCTAGAGAAAAGCGTCTATCATCAATCTGTGAGGCTAGGAATAACTCTATATTTTCACCATGTCTCTAGTATTTGAAATAGAGACGACACAGAGTTGATACAAGGGAACAACATGAAATTTCATCAAATTCTCATTTTCTCAGCGCTACAGCGCGGAAACAGCAAGAGCTAGATTAAAGATTGCCTGCTTCTTTTTATAGGGCCAGAAATATGCTACATTTTGCTATAAAAATAATCTCTCTAGCATTTGACATAAATGCGGTACAGAGTTGAAACAGGATTAAAAAATAATCATTACAATGTATTTACTTAAAATTCTTTTAAGGGTATTTATTTTAATAAAACTTTTACTTTCTTTCTCAATTGACGAAAAAACAACTATTATTATTATTATTATTATTTGTGAACAGCTAAATCTCAATTTTTTTGTATTATACATGTACATTTCTCATATAGATATATTAGTATTTACTAACGACAGTATTATATAGATAGGAATTATATTCTGTACAATTTTATACATTTTGCAATTTGTAAAATATGTATAAGTTTTTTTATAAATAAAGCATTTACATAAAAATATGTGTTTTGGTAGAATTACTATACTATATCAACAGGATGTCAGATATGTAGATACATATATACATTGTCAAGGTTCAGTGGAAGAGCAGTCATATGCATTGCATATACTAGACTGTAACTGCGCCTTATAATTAATAATTATAATTGACTTATTTATTTATATGAAACAATATAAATATCGAGGATGGTCGATAAACAATATAAGCAATTTACAACTTCAACTTGGTTCTACGCCAGTGACGCCTCTTGGCATTGTACCATATGGTATTGCCAGTCCTCATCCTAACCCATTGTGGGATTGGTCTGTTTTGCTTGAGTTTTTTAGCAAGCTTTCGCTTGATAAATGTCTTGTGAGCCGACATTGTGGCCGTTTACGAACACATCACGGCAGAGCCCATATATCTATTTTCTATTAATTTTCTATAATTCTATTATTTTCGTTGTTACAGTAAACATGTTAATATAGCTTTTATAAGTATAAAATTATGTATTTCAAGGGAAATAAAAGTCATTATTATATGGGTACGCAGGTAGAATTGTTTTTCTCAAAAATTGTGTTAAATTGTATTTATTAATAATAATAATAATAATGATGACTTTTATTTCCCTTGAAATATATATATATATATATATATATATATATATATATATATATATATATTAGAATTTAGAACGAAGGAGCTACATGTGGAGCCAACGATTGCTAGTGGATAGTAGAGGGAATAAGCGGATTCTAGAACCTCCTTCCGATCCTTCTTCCTTTGTAACTGCTTCAGCCCTTCCTAATTAAAACATTCTTTTCTGCAGCCTGCACTCTTAATTTCATTTACATTCATCACCAAAGATTCTGTTCCACAAGTTCGAGACTTAAAACTTATGGAACAGAATCTTTGGTGACGAATGTAAGAATGACATCAAGAGCAGGCTGCAGAAAAGAATGTTTTAATTAAGATGGGTTGAAGGAGTTATAATGGAAGATAGAATACGCATGAAGAGATTAGGGAAAGGTTCGCATCAGTACAGAGGAAAATAGAAGAGGGACAACTGTAATAGTTGTAGAAACTGATGCCATTTGATTGAAAATAAAGTCTACATTGTCGAGGTTGTTTCAAATTATACTTTCTACAATAAAACAAAATTTTCTTTCTTCTACAAAGTTTTAAAAGTCCTGTCGCTTTACGGTTTAAGCGACAGAACTTTTCAAACTTGGAAAATTTTGTTTTATTGTAGAAAGTAGTGTTTGGCATCATTTTTTAGGTCCTTTAATTCCAAAGAAAATAACATAAAATATTATAGTAAAAAATGTACCGTTTTAGTGGTAAAGCCGAAGAAGTGAATAAAAATAAAATAAAAATTATCTAATCAAAATCAACTTTGGCCAGTTGGATAGACAATTTTATGCCAAATGAAAAATCTTAGTCCATTTATTCCTAAAAATAATAGATAAACCCATCAGATGCTAAATTATAAAAGTGATAAAAATCAGTAAAAAATGCCTACAACTATCCTCCGTCCCATCAAAATTGGGGCCGTTCCAGAAAAGGCATAGCACTGAAACTAATGTCAGTTGATTGGAAATATAGTCTAGATGGCGGGGAAAATGTCGAGATTGTTTTAATTTAGACCACAAAAGCTACAGAGCTTGGCAAATTTTTGAAACTTCAAATATTTTATTTCATGATATAAAGTTCTGTTTAGTAGCATTTTAAAGAACATGTACTTCCAAAGAAGAAAATATAAAAATATTGTTGTAAAAAGTGTATTGTTGTGGAGGTAAAGTCGCAGAAGTAAAGAAAAATAAAATAAAAATTTTCCAATCAAAATCAGCTTTAGCCAGTTGGGTAGACAATTTTGACCCAAATGAAAAATCTAAGTATAATTTTTGCCTAAAACAAAAGATACACCCACTAGGTGCTAAATTATAAAATCAGTAAAAATGCCTACAACTATCCTCCGTTCCGTCAAAATTGGGACCGTCCCAGCAAAGGCCTAGCATTGAAATTCATGTTAGTTGATTGGAAATATAGTCTAGATGGCGGGAAAAATGTCAAGATTGTTTCAATTTAGACCACAAAAGCTACAGAGCTTGGAAAATGTATGAAACTCGGAATATTTTATTTTATGATATAAAGTTCTGTTTGGTAGCAATTTAAAGGACGTGTAGTTCCAAAGAAAAAACTACAAAAATATTGTCATAAAAAGTGTACCGTTGTGGCGGTAAAGCCAAAGAAGAGAAGAAAAATAAAATAAAAATTGTCCAATCAAAATCAACTTCAGCCAGTTAGATAGACAATTGTGAACCAAATGAAAAATCTTAATATATTTTTTCCCTAACACAAAAGATAAACCCGTCAGATGCTAAATTATAAATGTGATAAAAATCAGTAAAAATGCCTACAAATATCCTCCGTTCCGTCAAAATTGGGGCCGTCCCAGCAAAGGCCTAGCACTGAAACTAATGTGGGTTGATTGGAAATATAATCTAGATGGCGGAGAAAATGTCGAGATTGTTTTAATTGAGACCACAAAAGCTACAGAGCTTGGCAAATATTTGAAACATGGAATATTTTATTTCATGATATAAAGTTCTGTTTGGTAGCATTTTAAAGGACGTGTAATTCCAATGAAAGAAATATAAAAATATTGTTATAAAAAGTGTACAGTTGTGGCGGTAAAGCCGAAAAATAGAAGATAAATTAAATAAAATTTGTTCAAGCAAAATCAACTTCAGCTAGTTGGATAGATAATATTGAACCAAATGAAAAATCTGTGTATAATTTTTCCCTAAAACAAAAGATAAACCCGTCAGATGATAAATTATAAGTGATAAAAATAAGTAAAAAGTGCCTACAACTATCCTCCGTCCCGACAAAATTAGGTCTGTCTCAGAAAAGGCCTAGCACTGAAATTAATGTCGGTTGATTGGAAATATAGTCTAGATGGCGAGAAAAATTTTGAGATTGTTTTAATTTAGACCACAAAAGCTAGAGAGCTTGGCAAATTTTTGAAACTGGGAATATTTTATTTTATGATATAAAGTTCTGTTTCGTAGCATTTTTAAAAACGTGTAATTCCAAAGAAAAAAATACAAAAATATTGTTGTAAAAAGTGTACCGTTGTGCCGGTAAAGTCGCAGAAGTGAAGAAAAACAAAATAAAAATTGTCCAAGTAAAATCAACTTCAGCCAGTTGGATAGACAATTTTGAAGCAAATGAAAAATCTTAGTATAATGTTTGCCTAAAACAAAAGATAAACCTGTCAGATGATAAATGATAAAAGTGCTAGAAATTGATAAAAATGCCTTTCGTCCCTTCAACATTTGGGCCGTCCAAGAAGTGGCCTGGCACTGAAACTTATGACGTTTGATTGGAAATATAATCTATATCGCGGGAAAAAGTCGAGAAATATTTCAAATTGAACCAGTCAAACTACAGGACAAATTTTTGAAACTTTCAAAATTTTATTATATGATTAAAGTGGTGTTTGGTATCATTTTGTGGGTTGTTTAATTCCAAAGAAAAAAAACCACCTAAATATTGTTATAAAAAGTGGACCCCTGTGGCGGTAAAGCCGAATAAGTGAAGGAAAATAAAATAAAAATTGTTCAATCAAAATTAAATTTCAATGAGTTGCATTATCCATTCAATTATATAGTTCAAAATTGTCTTTTGAACTAAATGAATAATCTTAATACATTTTTTTTTCATGATAGACAGTCGTGTTTTACTCTCATTATGTAGACCTTTTATTTCTTTTTAACGGTTGTGGCGGATATATATATATATATATATATATATATATATATATATATATATATTTCTAGTCACTATAACATTTATTATTTATCTAATATTTATTGTATTTTTGTAACGTGTGGTTTCTGCTAAATTTAATATTTATCTATATGATTTCAAGCGTTTATCTAATTATTTATTGGATTATTACTACACTATAACGTAGTAATACGGAGTATTTTATTAATTTCATATGTTAACTCTTCAAATATGTTAGTATTACACCTGTGGATTTTTTTTACCTTAATTTAATGATTATCTCAGTCATCAACTATGTATTATAATTTATATCATTTATGCACATTACTCCATCTATACACTAACACACACTCATTATGGACAGACACACCATCCATGAATTAATAGACCCAAATTCCGGGAATTATAATTGTATAGAGAAATAAACATACATACATACATAACTATGAGTTTTTTTGTTGGAAGATGATGTGTCACGTGAATAATAAAAGTAACGAATAATATCTCGTAATATGATTCATTTAGCCAAAATAGACAGTAATGGAAAGTGCAGGGCACATAATACATAATTCTATAATAATAAATTTTGCAGAAAATTTTAATTGTACCTTCAGTACCGAAGCAACCACGCTCATATGTTACTCAACATCTCACACAGCAAAACAGCAAATAAAAACTTGCAAACGTAGTCTCAACCAACGCACATACCAATTAATCCGTACCTCTGTGCAACTAGTGCAACCTTAAACGGTTAAACTTTACGAACAATTTCGTTAACTGGGCGCCGATTAAAATAAGAATGCAATAAACAAATATCACGGAATCAAATCGCGAGCGAGCAACAAGTACAATCCACTGACCTTTCAACTGGAACGCCCCGTGTCTATCCAATGCAAGCAGTCACTACACGCCACGGATTGTTAATTGCTGTTTACCGATGCAATTATGCTCACAATACTAAATCACTGGCCATTAAAGCGGCCGCACCAATAGACCACACGCACTCAACTGACTGCATCTACGCATGATGCACAAATAGATTTCACGGTCATTTTTTGCGGGCTATAAAAACAAGTTTTATTGCTGGCAGCGAGGTAAATATACATTCTTATCAGCAGGTGAATAAAAAGTGGGTTTTATTTATGTGAAACGAATAGACTTGTCTGGGCATTCAATTTAAATCATTTATTATACAAATTTCAGATATAATAAATGCGTGTCTTCTTTATTTTCAGGCTTGTAATTATCTTATCCACTGGTGGACGTAGGTCTCCCTTAGCCTTTTCCAGGTTTTCCTTAACTTGGGCAATGTGATACCACTTTGTGCCTGCTTATTTTTTCTCATCTTGTAATAAATGCAGTGTTCATAATTAGCGGTGATTATGATTTTTTCCCGGTTTAAACTCTGTAGCGCCTCTATTTTAAATGCTAGAGAGATGGTTTATATGTGAACATGTAGAGTATTTCCAACCCTACAATTTGATACTAGACATTTTTCTGTAGATGGTACCGTTTTCGCGCTGTAGCGGTGAGAAAAAAATATGTTTTCCCCAGTTTCAACTCTTCTCTATTATATTTGTATGTACAAACTGTCCAAATAAAATATATGACTTGAATTATTTGATAATATAATTACGTTTACTACTCATTTAGCTTCAAAATTAATAATTAATTGTTTATTTTAGACAATTAATAACGTCGCCATGTAGGAAATTTCAAGACACATGACTTTTCGATAGATACTTTTTGTTTAAAAATTCGTAATAAACTGAATTTTTAAAATTGAAACTAAGTAATGATATAATTACGTTTAACATATATTTAGCTTCAAAATTAATCATTCATTGTTTATTTTCGTCAATTATTAACGTCGCAATGCAGGAAAATTCAAAACACATGACTTTTCGATAAATACTTTTTGTTTAAAAATTCGTAATAAATTCAATTCCTAAAATTAAAACTAAATAATGATATAATTACGTTTACCACATATGTAGCTTTAAAATTAATAATTATCTGTTTATTTATGTCAATTAGTAGTCGCCATGCAGGAAAATTCAAGACACATAACTTTTCGATAAATACTTTTTGTTTAAAAATTCGTAATAAATTCAATTCTTAAAATTAAAACTAAATAATAATATAATTACGTTTACCATATATTTAGCTTTAAAATTAATAATTATGTGTTTATTTACGTCAATTAGTAACGTCGCCATGCAGGAAAATTCAAGACACATGACTTTTCGATAAATACTTTTTGTATAAAAATTCGTAATAAATTCAATTCTAAAAATTAAAACTAAATAATGATATAATTACGTTTGCCACATATTTAGCTTCAAAATTAATAATTATCTGTTTATGTATGTCAATTAGTAACGTCGCCATGCAGGAAAATTCAAGACACATGGCTTTTCGATAAATACTTTTTGTTTAAAAATTCGTAATAAATTAAATTCTTAAAAATAAAACTAAATAATAATATAATTACATTTACCACATATTTAGCTTCAAAATTAATAATTATCTGTTTATGTATGTCAATTAGTAACGTCGCCATGCAGGAAAATTCAATACACATGGCTTTTCGATAAATACTTCTTGTTTAAAAATTCGTAATAAATTAAATTCTTAAAAATAAAACTAAATAATAATATAATTACATTTACCACATATTTAGCTTCAAAATTAATAATTATCTGTTTATGTATGTCAATTAGTAACGTCGCCATGCAGGAAAATTCAAGACACATGACTTTTCGATAGATACTTTTTGTTTAAAAATTCGTAATAAATTCAATTCTTAAAATCAAAACTAAATAATGATATAATTACGTTTACCACATATTTAGCTTCAAAATTAATAATTATCTGTTTATTTACGTTAATTAGTAACGTCGCCATGCAAGAAAATTCAAGACACATGAGTTTTCGATAAATACTTTTTGTTTAAAAATTCGTAATAAATTCAATTCTTAAAATTAAAACTAAATAATGATATAATTACGTTTACCACATATGTAGCTTTAAAATTAATAATTATCTGTTTATTTACGTCAATTAGTAACGTCGCCATGCAGGAAAATTCAAGACACATGACTTTTCGATAAATACTGTTTGTTTAAAAATTCGTAATAAACTCAATTCTTAAAATTAAAACTAAATAATGATATAATTACGTTTGCCACATATTTAGCTTCAAAATTAATAATTATCTGTTTATTTACGTTAATTAGTAACGTCGCCATGCAGGAAAATTCAAGACACATGGCTTTTCGATAAATACTTTTTGTTTAAAAATTCGTAATAAATTAAATTCTTAAAAATAAAACTAAATAATAATATAATTACATTTACCACATATTTAGCTTCAAAATTAATAATTATCTGTTTATGTATGTCAATTAGTAACGTCGCCATGCAGGAAAATTCAAGACACATGACTTTTCGATAGATACTTTTTGTTTAAAAATTCGTAATAAATTCAATTCTTAAAATCAAAACTAAATAATGATATAATTACGTTTACCACATATTTAGCTTCAAAATTAATAATTATCTGTTTATTTACGTTAATTAGTAACGTTGCCATGCAGGAAAATTCAAGACACATGACTTTTCGATAAATACTTTTTGTTTAAAAATTCGTAATAAATTCAATTCCTAAAATTAAAACTAAATAATGATAACGTTTGCCACATATTTAGCTTTAAAATTAATAATTATCTGTTTATTTACGTCAATTAGTAACGTCGCCATGCAGGAAAATTCAAAACACATGACTTTTCGATAAATACTTCTTGTTTAAAAATTCGTAATAAATTCAATTCTTAAAATTAAAACTAAATAATAATATAATTACGTTTACCACATATGTAGCTTTAAAATTAATAATTATCTGTTTATTTACGTTAATTAGTAACGTCGCCATGCAGGAAAATTCAAGACACATAACTTTTCGATAAATACTTTTTGTTTAAAAATTCGTAATAAATTCAATTGTTAAAATTAAAACAAAATAATAACATAAAGAAATTACATTTTATTTACTGTGAAATATTGCACAGAATGTAGTTCATCGGCGAATTCACACACGCTGTTAGGATGCAAAAAGTGACGATGAATAAAACGAGAACAATTGACGGGTAATCCCATAGTTAAAAGTTGGGTAAGTTGTAACGAATGTAGAGTGTGCACTCAGTGACTTGCGACATCTTAAAATAATTACATGTAGTTTAAAAATTAATGCGGTTTGCTTTCAGATGCTTCCTATTAATTAAGAAGGATGGGGGTTATATATAGCGGCGGTTGCGTTGCATGGGAATGTTAAACTCGGAAATTAATTGCTTCATTATTTGGAAGAAGATTGAGATTGGTTGTTTAAACATCTATTCTTAATTTTTAATTCAATTAATTAATGTAAAATTAATAGTGAAATACATAAACAGGGTTATTCAGTTTTAATGTTGAATATTTTAATACAATATTCTTCTCGTCGTTGTAATTAAAAACTACAACGCATATATGCCTATTACTCGCTTCCTAACAAAGATACAGGTTTTTTTTTAAATTATTATTATTAATCTTATATATACATAAATACGAATTAACATTTTTTTTAAATTTATTATCATTAATCTTATATATACATAAATATTATTTAGCATTTTTTTTTAAATTTATTATTATTAATCCTACATAAATACATAAATATTATGTAGCATTTAAAAAAAAAAATATTATTAATAATATATATATAATAATTATATATACATAAATACTATTTAGAATTTTATTTTTAAATTTATTATTATTAATCTTACATAAATACATAAATATTATGTAGCATTTCGTTTTAAATTATTATTATTAATCTTATATATACATAAATAGTATTTAGCATTTTTTTTATTAATTTATTATTATTAATCTTACATATACATAAATAATATTTAGTAAAAAATAAACTGAAAATAATAAATATTGAATTGAATCGGCATCTACTTTGTGATAACTCATTATAATAAATAAATAAAACGAATTTTTTAACGTTTTAAAATTAAAACTAAATAATGATATAATTACGTTTACCACATATTTTGCTTCAAAATTAATAATTATCTGTTTATTTACGTTAATTAGTAACGGTGCCATGCAGGAAAATTCAAGACACATAACTTTTCGATAAATACTTTTTGTTTAAAAATTCGTAATAAATTTAATTCTTAAAATTAAAACTAAATAATGATATAATTACGTTTATCACATACGAATTCGTTTTATTTATTTATTTATGAAAATAATAATTTTCTCTGCAGTAGCTCCGGAGTGGGTCATCCAGGTCACCGGGTTTTGAGAAATCACAAAACAAAGACCTTTATTTGGCATTTCCCTCACAAAAACTGCTCTTCAACATCAACAACCAAAAAAATCACGAAAAAAGGTTTTAAAAAATATTTAGGGGATCACAGAAAAAATATTGTATGTATTTCACTTTTGAAACAACCTTTTTTTTTTCTTATCACGAGACATCCGTTAACTTTTCCTTAAATAAAAATGGATAAGTGCAGTAAAACATCCCGAATAATCTGTAATCAATTCGGGATGGTTACTGCACATACCCATTCTTATTTAAGGAAAAGTTAACGTTAAGTCTCGTGATATAAGAAAAAAGTGGGTTTTTTAAAAAGTGAAATACATATAGTACTTTTAATAACATTTGTATATTTAGTATGCATCATACTATTTTAAATTAAAATAATATAATTTATATAAATAAACATATATTATTTGAATTTAAAATAGTATGATGCATGCGAGTTAGAGGTATGACAAAAAAGGACAAAATGAGGAATGAGGATATAAGAAGAGAACTATAGGTAAACCGACAATAAATTACATAGAGGAAAGACAATTAGGATGGTGGGGACACATAATTAGGATGGCAGAGACAGCACCAGCCAAAAGAATATGGAGAGCCAAAATCAAAAACAAGAAAAAAGGAAGACCAAGAAAAAAATGGGTTAAAGCTATATCGCAACTATTAGAAAGAAAAGGAAAAAACTGGAAGGAAGCAAAAGAACTGGCAATAAATAGAATACAATGGAAAAAATTTATAAAAGAATAGAGCAAAATTCAAACCTTTACACCACACTGTGGTAGAAAAGGTCATATACGCTGTCAACTTTTTTAACTGTTGTTTTTTGAAACCACTAAAATGATGTCTTATAAACAAAATTGTTAAATAAAAACATTGGTGTATGGGCACATATATTTGTTACAAATAAAAAATTATTTTACAAATATTTTTCTAACATGTTTTTCTTTTTAATTTTTTTTTTTAAACTAAGGCCCAGCACCCTATTTGAAAATATTTCTGATGATTATTGTTAAATTCTAAACAATATTTTGAAAGTTTCAAAAAAAATCGTAGGGGGTACGTTAATAAAAATTGCAATTTGATTTGTTGCAAATATTATTCAAAAACAGCTAACAAACTTAACTCAATTTGTGTTTTTCTTATTTTATGATTACCAAGACATATGTAAACAATTGTAGAACAAATTAATTTTTTGTACACTCCGTTAACAATGCACCGAGAAAAAGTCGGTGATGTATCCTACATACAGAAATGCTGTTAAAAGTAATGTAAATTCAGATTTAGTATGCATTTTATTAATACCACATTTTACCTCTTTAAACCTGTTATTGTTACATTTGAGGAATTATCTTTGTATATGTAAGAAAATAATAATAATAATAATAATAATAATAAATTGATTGAATTCGTAAGATACTTATTGTAAATCTTATTAATTACTACAAGTAATTACATACTTAATTACATACTTAATAATTATTTATTGTTGTAGTAATTTGAATTTTTAACATATTTTGAAAGAGCTACAGCAATGTTTCTTAAACAATTGTATCTTCAAAATAAGGGGCTAGATTTTTTTCATACATTGGGAAATGTACACTCATAACACCAGGAACGATAAAAAGATTTATATTATCCAGCACAAATTAACAAAATGTAAATTCGGGTACTATGATATTTTGTTTTATACCTTGTTGTCTAATAGAGAAGGCATTTACCATTAAAGCAGAATGTTCACTTGGTCAAGAAATTTTTAATCGTAGGAGAATTTTGTAAATCACTTCTTAGGTGTTGTCGTATTATGTAAATTTTAATGTGCATTTCAACTGTATCATAATAAAATATATTGAACAGACATTTTGGTGCATGCGATTTTTTAATAATAATTAAAAGGTATTGTTCCCCGGGCGCGAGTTAAGCTAGTTACATCACTGGTAAGTGGGGTTGTTTTTGTGTAATGAAATTAAGATTAAGGTTGGCCTTCCAGGACCTACACCACTGCGCCCTCTGTAGAGCATTTGTGGTCCCCGGCGTGTCTTCCGTGAGCTCTGTCCTGGCTAGCAGGTTGCACAGCCTCGATATCGGTTCCTTCACATATATATGGAGATGGTTGTGGTTTGCATTTCCCGAACTCGTTAGACCGCACTGTACATAGCGCCTCGCAGTGGTATAGGCTCTGCGGTATCTACCTCTTCCTAGCAGGACCTAGAGAGCCAGGCATATTCGCAATGTGTTTGTTAAGCCTGCAGTGATGGATTTCCTTCTATTTATAAAAATAGAAGTTTTTTTTAAATAAAAAGCGACGGACGAGCCGCTTGTATAAGCGGGTAAAGGAAAATTCGCGGAAATAATCTCACATTGCACACAAAGAGCCCTGAATATAGTCGAAAAATAGTGGGCTAGAAGGATTTTCCGCTGGCAACGGAAGAAACTCACAGGAATGTAATCACCTGTATGTACCTTAACTTTACAGAATATCTCTCAACAATAACGAAAGCTGATTCGCGAAATTACGCCCATAGCGGAGTTTGAACACTCGCTCCCCAGTGGTCAGTACCAGACGGACGGTGTCTTTAACCACTACGCCACAGAGTTGGGTCTGTAATTTTATTTGGTAAAGTTACTGTTTTACTCTGCGAGGAGGAATCGTTGAATAACCTTGGGCCCTAATTACACGTTATAAGACGGCATTGTATGTTAAAAATATCGTAGCATTACTCAATTTGTGAACATGCGTGTCTTTCATTATGTTAAGTATTTTAAAGTTTATAATTATTATGGGATAATACATGTTTTGGATCCAGCTCAGTGGCCGAGTGGTTAGAGGCGTCGTTCGTTCTCGTACTGAGCAGTGGGGAGCCTGAGTTCAATCCCCAGCGGGGAACGAATTTTCGCGAATCACCTTTCACAGTTTTCAGAGGTTTTGACCGGCGGAAAAGCCTCACGGCTGATATCCTTAGGAAGATAGTAGAAGTTTTTTACATGTTTTGTTTCTACAAGCTAACAAGGTTTAAATGTACATTGGTGTACTACTTACTAATTTTTCTCACAATACAATTATGTTAATTAATATATTTACTAATATATCTGTAAGAACATGAAATTGGAATTCATTTAGACATCTAATTATATGTCGATTTCCTAATGAATTTCAATTTCATGTTTTACAAATTAATTAGTAAATACATACTTAACAGAACTTTCTCAAGCCCATATGACATTATCTAGTTTCTTATATCGTTTTCGATGCTGACACAAACTACATAGTGTCATACACACATGTAGAAAATAGAAAAATTCATTTAACAATAACAGCACCGTAATACACAATGTTAATTGTCCATTTAGAAATAGTTATAAAAAAAATAGTTAGTTATATATTTATATATATATAAATAAATAAATATATATATATATATATATATATATATGTGTGTGAACCCTCCTCTTAGCAATCTACATATCTAGATTTCGATCTTATTAGATCTCATCAGTGTAGCTCAGCTAGAGAGGATGAATTCACACAATATCTCGAGTGGTTAACTTTCTTAGATTAACTGAGGATAATATGATGCATGAATTAATTGCATGGAACATAACTAAAGAGATGTATTAGTTTATAATTAGTATGGGTAGTTATTCCCCAAAACTAATAGGCAGAGATGACGCCGAAAAAAAAAATCTCTCTCTTTTCAGTCATTCTCCGTGGAAAACGCTGCAAAAATAATATAATAATTATTAAAAACATCATCATAATACCAAATTTCCATACATACCTTATTGTTTGTATAAATATTTTTGCTTACAAATAAATATTATCAAAAAATATATTTTTACATAAATTTTTACATCAATATAATACATTGACCGAATAAATATTTTTTTTATAATGCGTGAAAATAAATCTTTAACCCTAATAATACATAAATATAGTAATACTCGTTTTATACACTACCTAAATCAATAAATCAAAATATTCATATGTATAAAAAAAAAACTTAAAAACAAAACATAAAAAATGAGACTATTATTTTAAAACTGACAGTGTAAATCTGAGAATAAATATATGGTAACTTCTTTACAATGGTATTTCGAAATATATATATATAAAAAAAATATGTGTTTGCTAATCCAATATACAGATGAGAATATTCAGATGAAATTATAAAATACTATAAAAATACTAGGGCTCATCATAATAGTGGTATTGTAGCGTTCAGCTATTCAGACATTTACAGCAGCGAGTTGAAACTGTTGAAAAAAATGGGTAATCACATGTACCTTAATTATGCCATACCATTATGAATGATTGAATTTTCATGGAGGTGCAAAACTTTTATTACCGCTACGTTACCATTAGCAGGTATCCATTACTGCGCTTATGTAGCTTTATATAGGAATTTTTGAATGAAATAAAACTGATTGCCATTTTTGCCAACGTTCTTTAAATCTATTATTAGTATTACTTAAGCCCTGGTTTCCTAGGAGAACGGTCGCTTTAAAGCGGCCGCTTTTGACGTCATTCACAAATCACAAAGGTCGTTTTAAGTATATGTAATAGAAGAACTCACAATTTTTCATCGTAATTCATTGGGTTTTTGCAGTACGTTGAGGTATTATACTTTATAGGAAACTATATTCGTTTATATACACGTAGAATTATTTTTGTGACGTAAAAATGACGTCAAAAGCGGCCGTTTTTAAGCGGCCGCTTTCCTAGGAAACCAGGGCTTTACTAAGGCCCTGTCCGTTTTGCTACTACTAGTGACTGGTAGTAACACATGCAACATATTATCCAGAAAGTATTATATAAGTCCAGAAAGTTGGTGGAAATGGACATAAATAATGCAGATAAAAAATAAAGACCAATGAGTAATCAATATTAATATGTGAATATGGTTTCCGATGTCTACAAGTTAGCATAGAGCATATGTTTCCAAAACTATTTCTCCAAAATATATAATTGATAAGATAGTTGCCAAAGTATAGACGTGATTGGTTTGAAGTTCACCCAGAGCCCCGATAGCAACGAGGTCCAGCTTTAAAGTATCGACTACTCAAATCCATACATAGAAGAACAGATTTATTTACAGGATAAAAATAACTTAGCTATGAAAACATTAAAAAAATAAATTTAAATATCATGCGCGGATCTTAAATCGCAATTACATAATAATAATGCGTTACCATGTATGGGTCGATAGCCAAATAAAGATTATATATATATATATATATATATATATATATATATATATATATATAATGAGGTATTATATATTTTTACAATTTTAATTGTGGGGGCCTTTAGCTATTTACCTCATAAAATGTACGATTTTTGGGTACTCTGAACGTCCTTTTCGATCTAGAATTTATTTTCTGCCCTACAAATGTTTTGTGTTATAAACATTCTCTAGTATTTTATATTTTGATACAAATTTTCTCATCTAAAACCGGTTTTAGTGAACACACCGTCAATCTGGCAGTGTAACTTAAAATCTAATTCCCTCAATATACTTAAATTTTAATACTTGTAGCCTCCGTCTGGAGTATACTGTTGTCCAGGAATTTGGTTAGGTCTTGAAGGTCCGCTTGGGAACGATGGTGTAGGTCTAGGTCCGCTGGGATAACCTGTGCTAGGTTTAGAAGGGCCTGATGGGAAAGACGGAGTGCTCGGTCTAGATGGACCGCTGGGGAATGATGGTGGACTTGGGAATGAGGGTGTGCTTGGTCTTGAAGGTCCAGTTGGGAAAGCAGGTCCGCTTGGTCTTGCTGGTCCGCTAGGGTAGCCTGTACTAGGTCTGGCAGGTCCACTAGGGAATGCAGGGCCAGTTGGACGAGCCGGACCACTTGGGTAACCCGGCTGGCTTGGTCTAGCTGGACCACTTGGGTAACTAGGCTGGCTTGGTCTGGCCGGACCTGAGGGGTAGCCAGGTTGGCTTGGTCTAGCTGGACCTGAAGGGAAGTTTGTTTGGACGGGCCTCTGTTGGCTTGGGCCGCCTTGGAATTGTGGGTATGTCGGTGTACCTTCAAATCTTACCTAGAATAATAAAACAATATGAATATATCAGAAGATCGCTGTTTCGAAAAGCAGCAGATAAGGTGCAGATCATGTGGCTGATTTCCGACGTCCTTTGGAGGATAAGGCACAAGAAGAAGAAGAAGAATATATCAATGAGACAATTTTTAGCGTATCTACAAACGCACTGACAGACTGTCTTTCTACTTTTTACGTCGTACGTGCAGATATATTAGCACGTACGACGTAAACAGTAGAAAGACAATCTGAAAGAGGACCTGAAAGAGGCCGTAAGAGTAATAGAAGTACGAAATTGGAAAGATCTTCCGAAAATAGAGACGGCTGAAATAAAATTGTATAGTCCAAAACCCACAAAGGGTTGTAGAGCCAAAGGAAAAAGAAGACTCACGTACGATGCTATAAATAGAGTTGTAGCTATCGAATATAGCTACAAATTTCTACCTATAACTAAAATATATTTATTTTATTAACAACATATAGCCTGATATTCCTTAGAAAAATGGCTGACGATGACTAATTTAGACTCGATACATAAACAACGTCAAACGTTTAACGTTGTTTATGTATCGAGTCATTAGTCATCGTCATTCATTTTTCTAAGGAATTAGTTTCCTGCAACTACCATTTGTGGGTGCATGTAACATCTCTACAGCTAATTTCACATACTCCGAGCCCTGATGAAGTAGCTGTTTTAGCTACGAAATATTGGCAAAAAAGGAAGTAAAGTGTACTTGAACTAAATAACGTTTTATTGCTGCACCATCCTAATGAGCTTGGCACATCGGTTTCTACTAATTATATATATTATAAAAGGAGTTTCACTGCCTTCGTTGTTTCCCAAATATAACTTAACTCATATATATATATATATATATATATATATATATATATATATATATATAAATATGTATATATATATATATATATATATATTGTTTTATGTATATAGGCAACATAAAGTGGAATATTCAAAGTTGCATATATTATTACTTTATTTAAACAATTAATAGCAATAAAAGGAATGATTTCAAACATAATACTCAAATACTATCACAAACAAGTTTTAAAGAGAATGCTGTAATTGATTGAATCTGTTTTATTTTACACTACCAATGTTATTTCTAGTAAACTTGAAAGATAAAATATCAAGCCATAAGAAACACACATTATAATTGTTCCTACGATTTCAACATTTAATAATTAAAAAAAATAATTTGTAGTATTAACCCAAGAGCTTCACCGGGCAAGGAAGCTCAGAAAAGTTTAATCACCCGGTATTTACCTAAACTTCAGAGAAGACTTCTAAATAACTGTAAAAGGTGATTCGCAAATATTTACCTAGAATGGGATTTGAACTCTTATTGTCGTTTATTCTAGGCCTTGTCTTTTATTCAAAGATAAAAATATGTTCTACATTGTAAATTGTAAATATTGGTTAAGCATTTGTAATAAATTATTTTTTTAGCGTTAGTAATGTTAACATACCAACTGGACTATGCCCATCCACTATTTCAAACGACTTGAACTCTGCACTACAACTATTATCAACTTTCTATGATTTAATTTATTTAATTTATTAATTTACGCCTAATTCGTGAGAAACAAAATGTTAAAAAAAAGCTGTATGCAAGTGTATTAGTTCAAGAAATAAACGCATACCTACTCCATTTATACGAAAATTGTATGGTTCCATAGCTATTTTTTCTAAAAACAATTTAATGACTAGCAAAAAAATAATTATGGAACCATACAATTTTCGTATAAATAGAGCATGGTGGTATTTCTTGAATTAATACACTTGCATACTTTTTTTTTACATACGTTGCGCCCAGATATTTCTATATAAATAAATTAATTGAAGCCCAATTCAGAGGCCTAGTTGGTAAAGGCATAGTTCATCTTGTCTTATAGTTCAAACCCCATCGCAAATCACCCTTTACAACTACTACTAGTTTTTGTTGTTTTGTTGTATATTTTGCAATACTTACTTGCGCATGGAATCCGCTTTTCCAGTCAGCAGTGTACTTGACAATTTGCGTCCTGCCATCGGGCAATTGAATCCTGTACTCTCCTGTTGTAACATCTCCGTCACTAACAGCGTTATGAGAATAATCATTACCGTACTGGTCGTCTTTAACAGCATAGTTGAAGTCGAAGGGCATGCCCGGCTCGTGATGGTGATGGTCATGGCCATGGTCGTGCTAAATACATAATAATTTAACAAGAAATATATTGAAATACATTTTCTAATCAATTATATGCCCATCCACTATTTCAAACGACTTGAACTATGCACTACAACTATTATCAACTTTCAATGATTTAATTAATTTCATTTATTAATTTACACCTAATTCCTGGCAAACAAACATGTGAGAAACAATGTTTATTGACTAATAAAATTCTCGTCTATTTAAAAATTAAATCACAATCACAATTACAATTGTCTGCAATAGCTTTCTTGCATGCTAATCAGAAAGTTTAAGGTCCGCGGACCCCAATTTGAGAAACACTGCTTTATACCTTAAATGTAAGATTAAAAAAAGATATATATATATATATATATATATATATATATAAATATTTAAAATAATATTCGTACGAAGCAAATTAACAACAGTTATCTTACGTGAACAGTTCCTGTTGGTCCTGACGGCTGCCCAACATACCCTGGCCCACTTGGTGGTCCTACCGGCCTTGAAGTAGGAGGTGGTCCATATGTGCTATGTGGCTTGAACGGTACTGGCGGTTGTGGACTAGGCAAACCAAAAGTAGGCCTTACTGGAGGAGGTGTTGGTCTAGGTTGGTAAGGTGTCGGTTTAGGTTGGAAGGGTGTTGGACCAGGCACACCATAAGTCGGTCTGGGTGGAGTGGGCCTAACTGTTGGTGGTTGGTAAGGCCTGTTTGTAGGCGGCTGGTACGGCCTAGGTGTAGGCGCTGGTGATGGCTTATAAGGACCATTTGCAGACGGGAATGCTACGTTAGGTTTGTTATAGTTGTAGCCAGGCTGTTTTGGAGGTAAATACGCGTTTTGTCCAGGCGCGATTGCGCCGAGCGCCGTCGCGATAAACGCGCAAAACACAGCAGAGATCTGAAAAGAATAATTGAAATTTAAATCATATAGTTTAGCAAAATGCTGAGATAGTGTGCGAAAATAATTATAACATAAAAAAAGATTTTCAAAATTGTATGGTTAGTCCTCTTTTGATTGCAATGCCTCAATTATCGTGGGAGCAATTTGGGAAGAAGAGACATAATCTGCAAACATTAGTTATCTTAAGCATTAGTCTTAAAATCCCTACCGAGAGAAAAATCACACAAAATGGGACAGATATCAGATAAAATAAAGAAAAAAAGTGATAGGTAACGAAAAAGGTAATAAAGGGACGGAAGGAATACTTCAAAGACATATTGACCATAGAACAAGCACAAGAAATGGTCGAAGACAATGCAAACAGCATAATAAAGGAGAGAGATGAAGACCAAACGATAAGAAAAAGAATAATTGAAATTTAAATCATATAGTTTAACAAAATGCTGAGATAGTGTGCGAAAATAATTATAACATAAAAAAAGATTTTCAAAATTGTATGGTTAGTCCTCTTTTGATTGCAATGCCTCAATTAACGTGGGAGCAATTTGGGAAGAAGAGTCATAATCTGCAAACATTGGTTATCTTAAGCATTAGTCTTAAAATCCCTACCGAGAGAAAAATCACACAAAATGGGACAGATATCAGATAAAATAAAGGAAAAAAATGTGATAGGTAACGAAAAAGGTAATAAAAGGACGGAAGGAATACTTCAAAGACATATTGACCATAGAACAAGCACAAGAAATGGTCGAAGACAATGCAAACAGCATAATGAAGGAGAGAGATGAAGACCAAACGATAAGAAAAAGAATAATTGAAATTTAAATCATATAGTTTAACAAAATGCTGAGATAGTGTGCGAAAATAATTATAACATAAAAAAAGATTTTCAAAATTGTATGGTTAGTCCTTTTTTGATTGCAATGCCTCAATTAACGTGGGAGCAATTTGGGAAGAAGAGACATAATCAGCAAACATTAGTTATCTTAAGCATTAGTCTTAAAATCCCTACCGAGAGAAAAATCACACAAAATGGGACAGATATTAGATAAAATAAAGAAAAAAAAGTGATAGGTAACGAAAAAGGTAATAAAGGGACGAAAGGAATACTTCAAAGACATATTGACTATAGAACAAGCACAAGAAAAGGTGGAAGATAATACAAACAGCATAATGAAGGAGAGAGATGAAGACCAAACGATAATACCCGAGGAGGTAGAGGTGGATAGTTGGCTGAATGGTAACATAGCTACAGACATTTAGGCCTCAAAATGGGCCCATTGTGAAAAGGAGGTAGAGGTAGAGATAAGGCACTAAAAATGTTTTAATGAATATGATTTCGAAATGAAGAAAGCTAATAACCATAGGAGTATGCTTACCACACACAAACAAAAGAAAACGTTGATTAATAACAACTATTAATAGATAATTATATAAAAATTGCTAGATATGATAATTAGCATGCCAATAAATTTCTTTTTTTTTCCAGAAAATTTATTTGCGACAATAAATCAAACGGTGATTATGCTGCTTTCAGCACGAACACTCACATATACATACACACGCGTAGACACAGTCATAGACATATATTTACATATACAAATAGATACATACATACACATACATGTACACACACACACATATACACACGCACACACACATACACACACATATGCATACATACATACACACACATACATACATACATACACATACATGTACACACACACGCACACACACACACACACATACATACATACAAAGACAAACAACTAAACAAAATCGACGCACACAAATAAAACTGTATAATTTTTATAATCGTGACATAATCCAAGTTTCACTACAGTTTTCACGCATTGACTAACACGCATAATTAATCGGATAATTAATCAAATTAATTATTATGCAAATTTATACACTGTAAACACTATACAAAAAAAAATTACAAACGGTATTTCTTTCGCTAAATAGCTTAATTAGTATTGCCTGTATTCGCATAGAATTGCAAATATTGTGCAACGAAATGGTGTAAATCGAAGATGGACAGAACATACAATCAGGCAGCATCATCCGCATATTTGAGCAACGTAAAACGCCGTGCTCCATCAACCTAATTTTCTTTTACAAACCCGTACGCGCGACTGCGTTGCATAACAATGAGTCCGGAACACGCGCGCTCGTGCTCAAAAAAAAGTACATGGTATGCAATCGAGTGAAGAAAAGAGGAAGATCCACTATCTCCGATTGCGCAAAACGACTGTTCAGGAAAGGTAATAAATAAAATGCTCATGGGCCTACAGTAGGAAATTGTTTATGGGGGATATCGATAAATGGAACGAGGTGTGTTTATATGAATATTTGAATGATTTTTTTTTCATAATAAAAGATAGATTCGTCTATTGCTATCTTAACTGTGATATTATGATTGTGTATTGTATACAATTCAGGATTAAAGTTCGTTTTAGACAAGACAATTTCTTAGCTGTTTCAAGAAATGAATTCATATATCCTCCTCCCATACAATTTGTTCGTGACAAATAGAACGCGTTATATTTTTCCATTCGATCTACCATCCAATTCAATATTTCAAATAATTTGCTGTATTATACGAGACTATTTAGATTGTCTCGTATCTTGACTTTTGAGTCAAGAAATTGTCTTGTCTAAAACGAGTTAAAAATGTAGGTAATTATAATGCACTCTCTTTTAAAAAATCTATATAGGCTTCTCTGTCGGTAAAGGGAGCTCAGATGAGTTTTATCACCCAGTTCTGAGACAAGTAATTCGCTAAAATGTGTATTCAATGCTATTTGCTCCTTCGCTCCGCAGTGCACCTCTACATCTACCAATACTAGAAGAGTGCTAGCGTGTTTATTTTAAACGCTACAGAAATGGTTTATAAATCAAAATATAGAATATTTCTGGCCCTACAAAATAAGCGAACACTCTTTACTCTAACTCTTACTGTTTTCGCGCTGGTGCGCTGGAAAAACACGAATTTGACAAAATTTCATGTTTTTGCCCCGTTTCAACTCGGTAGCATCACTGTTTCAAATACTAGAAAGATGGTTTATTTATAAGTGAAAATTTAGAGTATTCCTAGCCCTACAAAATGTAACATAAATTATGACAATTTATTCCCTAGATCTGGAAAAAATTAAGATATTTATAAATTTTATATTTAAAATAAAATATAGCCAATCCAACTCGTGTTTCATTCCGACTTTTCAGTCGATAGATTTGGGGGTGCGACATGCCTAATCATTTTAATAAATATATAAAACCATTTAATAACTTCATCTTCCATCTATTAAGTTGTCAAAACATCAAATAGCAACAACACAATTCAATTAGATGCGCATGAGTCCGTTACCAATTAATCACTGTCGTACGTGCATAAAAATGCCTCGATCTTCGTTCAGGATGAGTTGCGTTTTGTGTACAAATAGCGTGAGCAGATTGGAATTTACGATTGATAACGGCGGTAATTGTATGTGACTGGCTGGCACCCATTCATTATCCACACATTTTTTTTTACAGTGCGAGGCATCGAAGGCCGTACGCAAATGTCCATCGTGAGCATTCAATTTGCGTGGAGCGGTGCAATGTTGATGATGGATAATTAATAAATTATTATAAATGATAGATATTACCGGGGCCGGCAATTAATGATTCGCCTGGACTACTGTAAGTGCGCTCGTGAAAATATGCAAATGCCTTTCTTTCACGCGCGCTGGTGAGGTAAATTGATGCTATTAGTATATCTATTATTGTGTGTTTGTATGTGTTGGGGGGAATTGTTGTTATTGTTGGATTGGTAATTATGTTTATTAGTGTAATATTATGTTATTTACTGGTTTGCGAATGACAATTTATTTATGTTTATGGTGTAATATCTGCTGAGACGAAAGCGATATTTATTACAATTTATAATGAAGGATTTATAATGGTGGGTAAAATTCTAACTATAATATGTATAATAAAATAATATCTATAATATTAAGATATCATCAATCTTTCATACAAGACGGTAGGGTAGTTTTGTTGCCAAATTAGTTAGAGAGACATGATCAGTATATCAGGAAAATGGCAAGTATTATTTTTATGCACAAGAATGTATTGTTATGTGTCCGAGTTACCCTCCAAAAAAAAAACCTTTATTTGGCATAACCCCTAAAAAAATACAACACTCCCCCAATAAATACCACGAATAGTTGATAAACACAGTTCATACTTTGTAGGGGCTAAGTGTAACTATTTGTAAATTTATTCAGCAAAATTTTATTAAAAAAAATTAAAACTACAAGTCGAGTTGTACTACTTTGTATCCCCTGACTAATACTAATAATTAAATTATTATAATATTATAATTATAGCTAAAAGACCTTTGGCAGATAAGCCTTCATTTTCCATCGCCAATTCATACAAAAACAACAACATAACTATATATATATATATATATATATATATATATATATATATATATATATATATATATATATATACTATTTGTAAATATATTCAGCGAAATTTTATAAAATTTCGAAACTGCAAACAGAGTTATGATACTTTTTGACCCTTAACTAATGTCAGAATTGTAATTTTTAGGTTTAACAACCCAAAAAGACCACGAATAGTTGATATACACAGTTCATACTTTATAGGGGCTAACTGTAACTATTTGTAAATATATTTAGCAAAATTTGATAAAAAAAATTAAGACTACAAGTCGATTTATAGTACTTTCTATCCCCTGACTAATGTAGGATTTGTAATTTTTGAGTTTAACAACCCAAAATTACTACAAATAGTTGATATACATATTTCATACTTTGTAGGGGTAAAGGTCGTTTTAGACAAGACAATTTCTTGACTCAAAAGTCAGCCAAGATACGAGACAATCTAAATTGTCTCGTATCATACAGCAAATTATTTGAAATATTGAATTGGATGGTAGATGAAATGGAAAATATATCGCGTTGTATTTATCAAAAAAATTGTATGGGAGGAGGATATATGAATTCATTTCTTGAACAACTTTTGAGCTACGAAATTATCTAAACTAAACAAAAAAGACCTTTATTGGCATTTCCCTCACTGCCCTTCCACATCACAAACCACAACAAAAATATAGTTAGTGTAACTATTTATAAATATATTTAGTAGAATTTTATAAATTACTGAAGAGAACTCTGCACTACACTAATATTTTTAACATTTTATAATTAAATTGATTTCATTAATAGGCTAAATCGTAAGAATTTTCAGAAAACAATATAGTGCAGAGATGTAGTCGTTTGAAACACTAAACGGCAATAGTTTGACATGGGGTATTTTGTTTTTATATATAAAGATTAGTTTATGTCTACAAATTCCATTTAAATAGCTGTATAATGATTACTAATATATAATGTAAAATATTACATTCTAATAAAAATTCAAATCGTTATCTCCTGACGGTGTCTCCTTCTGCATAGCTGATGCATATAGTACTATTTTCGTATGATAATTTAATTATGAATATGTAAATTACATTTTCGAATTTTTACCATTCATCGGTGTGTTAAATGCGTAATGTAATAGCCTTTATGGAAATTGTGTTTATATTTATGTAAGAGTGATTTTTAATGTGACGTTTTAATCTGCCCACGGTATGAAAAGCACGCTTTACACAAATTACCATTCGTGAGGAAAATTATGAAGCAAATTACCTGGGAATACATAATTAGGTAATAAAAGAAAGTGAGTGCAGTTTAAATATTTAACAACAATAAATTATTGGGAGATACTAGAAAATAATAACCAAATTTAGTCATTTAATTTAAATTATTTTTCGTTTGTTGTATTATAATATAATAAGAATTTGTTTTGAAATATGATTTTGTATGTTTTATAAGAAAATTTGTAAATATTTCTCGGACACGATTTTTAATTTAAAATTTAAAGTGTAAATTTTGTTGGCCATTTTTGAATAAGGAACATTTTTTTTAAATGAGAACCCCATTTTTGTATTGCGAATTCTGAAAGGGATTATTTTTTTACAATGAACTAATCGAAGAACAAATTTATCTTCAACATTTTCAACAATATTTTTTTGGGAGCCAATATTGACAATTTTAATTCCTCAGATATTATTGAAAACGAATTTGTAACTTTTTATTATTTAATTAAATATTATTTTGCGTTATGTTTTTTGTTCACTCTGGCATTTGAAATGATTTTTCTCTGAAATTTCCTCATATGACATACACCATAATATACATCGCTGATCGCACACAAAAAATCCCTTTCAGAAATAAATAAATTGGGTTGTCATTTGAAAAAAATTCAATGATCATTACTTATTCAAAAATGGTCGACAAAAACTGACGCTTTCATTGGCAATTTAAAATTTAAAATCGAAATGTCCGAGCAATTTTTGAAATAATCATAAATAAAGATTCTATCGAATATATTCCATAATTCTGGGACACTGTATATTATTTTTACTTTAATGTATATTTTTTAAAAGCAGTAATCTTTGTTTATACAACCCAACCTTAATCATTTGTGCAAATAAAATTATTAAATCGATTAATACAAAATATTGAACATATGAAGTATATGATAAAGTAATATGCAATGGACATCACAATTTTTGTTTAATGTCTTTATAAGTCCAAATTTTTATCCAGCCATGTCCTCACGTTTAAGCAATAAAACTAAATCCCTATTATTATTATTGACATTATATTTTATTGCCCGTTTTTAATAGCTCACACCCAGTTTCCTCGACATCTATTAGATGCATTTTATTGAAATCCAAACCTCGGTGCATCCTTTGTTTTATTGTATTGGTGCTTGCAAGAGTTCACGGCCGGAGCTGGTGACAATTGAATGCGTATAATCGCGTTTATGTTTCAAGACAATAACTCCGGAACTAATTCACGCGACGTGTGATTATCACAGACTATTTTCTGTATACAAAAAAAATACTATGTATGAAAACGTAAAACAATAATTATCATACATATCGATAATGTTCGTTTTCCGTTTTCGAAAAGCTTATTTATAAGAGAGTATTGTTGATTGGTATAGTCAAGGTTCGATATAATCCTCAATGAGAACAATTTGAAAACATATTTATTTCCTGATAGATAGATTAAGTTAGATAAATAGATAGATAGATAGATAGATATAGATATAGATATAGATATAGATATAGATATAGATATAGATATAGATATAGATATAGATATAGATATAGATATAGATATAGATATAGATATAGATATAGATATAGATATAGATATAGATATAGATATAGATATAGATATAGATATAGATATAGATATAGATATAGATATAGATATAGATATAGATATAGATATAGATATAGATATATATATAGATATAGATATAGATATAGATATAGATATAGATATAGATATAGATATAGATATAGATATAGATATAGATATAGATATAGATATAGATATAGATATAGATATAGATATAGATATAGATATAGATATAGATATAGATATAGATATAGATATAGATATAGATATAGATATAGATATAGATATAGATATAGATATAGATATAGATATAGATATAGATATAGATATAGATATAGATATAGATATAGATATAGATATAGATATAGATATAGATATAGATATAGATATAGATATAGATATAGACATAGATATAGATATAGATATAGATATAGATATAGATATAGATATAGATATAGATACATAGGTACGATAGATATATTTATTGATGTCAATATGCTATACAGAATTTACATAAGTCAATACATGGGTTTATTCAACGTTTTAAGACCGTCTTATTATTAAGTTTTCTGGCACCAATTAAATTATCCAGGGCGATACTTTTAACAACGCACCTTATTTTTATGTTACGCACAGCTTTATAGCATTTAAATTATAATTCTGGGTGTGATATATGGAATGTAAAAAATTTTCATCGCGCGTCCCGTAAGTTTTATGTGTAAACATTGCCACTCTCGTGCGTGTTGTATTTGCCCGTGGCAGCGTCGCTGGAGAAAGACGCATTTCTCGTTGCTTGTTAACATAAATTCCAATGTCAGATCTTTTTATAGTCGCCGCGAGATTAATATGAATTTATTTATAGTTTTGATCGCTGTATTTATTAGTTTTATTGCATGTGAAATGTATTTTAGCATGTTCTTATTTGTTGTTATTATGCTTAATCGATATTTTATCCAATGCTTTCTACACTTTAGCACACGAGTTATAGCATTATAACTGGCAAAACCCTGCAAACTATGATAGATTATCATTACATTATTTACAGCAATAATAGTTTGAAACATTATTTATTATAAATAAAAGTAATTTCAATAAGGAATAACAAATTTCACAATGTACGGTCAGGGCCGTATATGAGAGGGGTAATTGATACCTTATTTTACAGATAACTAAATGAATAATCTATAACTGTATCTATAGTACTCGAAATTACGTTGATATATAAAGTATTGATTGAGTCATGATAGATTAATTGCATAAATATTGTAATTACCTTACGTTATCGTGATGATAAACATTTTCCACTTATTTATCAGAATTATTCAATAAATTATATCCTCAACAAACAGATGATGCCAGAAAATCTACATGATAGATGTGCTAAACATCTGCAAATAACATTTACACAAGACACAATTAATTTAATTGAATTTAACAAGATCCCAGAGGGCAGAGAATGCCACCACCTGTACCGTTGCAATCCAATTCCTCTAATGCAAATTCTACACTAAAACAATTACAAATTGCGATGGGTGCAGGCACACGACTCGGATGCCATGCATATAATTGCTCGTAAAATAAAGCATATCCATCCGTTCCGTTCGCAATATATACACATAAATACCTCACCGCAATATAATTCATTGATAATATAATGACATGTGTGTGTGTTTCTTAACCTACTTAACATTCATGGCAGTCTTATTGGAAAAATAATAAAATCCCAAAAAAAACGGGTTATAATTTATTTTGCCTGTGATACTCATATCATAAAGTTTAAAATCAGTTAATCTTCTCTGATGGCCGATTGGAGCATGGATACCAACATGTACTTAATTATATTGTAATAATATTGATTAAAACACTCCATCAACTTATAACAGAAACACATGACAGAAACAACGTACAAGACAGCACGTTATAAAACTCAACAAACCAAACAGATTTCGCGGGCAGAAAAACCTTGGATTTATAGCCCTTTTCAGTAACAAACATTAGTAGTAAGAAATCAAATAAATTTATATTGAATTGGACTCAAAATAAATCATTTTGTGATCATTTTCTCCCAAAAATAAAGTCTGCAGGAAGGTTTTGTACGAGCTGTAAAAAAATATAATAAATAAAAGATTTAATATATTTAAATTTATAATATTATTTTACATTCTATATTTAATTGGGCTTCAAATAAGTCGTTTTGTGATAATTTTCACCCAAAAATAAAGTCTGCAGAAAGGATTTTAGTGTCCGAGCTGTTTTAAATTAATCGACTGCGTTATACAAAATTATAAAAAATCAAAGATTTAAGATATTTAAATTTATAATATTATTTTAGATTCTATATTTAATTGGGCTCCAAATAAGATATTTTTTGATGATTTTCACCCGAAAATAAAGTCTACAGAAAGGTTTTTATTGTACGAGCTGTTTTAAATAAATCTACTAAGTTATAAAAATATATAAAAAATCAAAGATTTTAGATATTAAAATTTATAATATTATATTACATTCTATATTTATTTGTGTTCAAAATTTTAAAAAAAAATTATAATTTTGACCCAAAAATAAAATCTGCATATAAGTTTTTATTGTAAGAGCTGTTTTAAATTAATCGACAAAGTTATAAAAAATGATAAAAAAATCGAAGATTATGAAATTTAAATTTATGATATTATTTTACATTCTATATTTAATTGGGCTCCAAATAAATTATTTTTTGATAATTTTCACCCGAAAATTAAGTCTACAAAAGGTTTTTGGTGTACGAGCTGTTTTAAATAAATCGACTGAGTTATAAAAAAATTATAAAAAATCAAAGATAAAAGAAATTTAAATGTATGATATTATTTGACATTATATATTTAATTGGGCTCCAAATAGGTCATTTTTTGATAATTTTCACCTGAAAATAAAGTCTGCAGAAAGGTTTTTAGTGTACGAGCTGTTTTAAATTAATGGACTACATTGTAAAAAAAAGATAATAAAATAGAGATTTACAATATTTAAATTTATGATATTATTTTATATTTAATTGGGCTCAAAATAAAGCATTTTTTGATAATTTTCGCTTAAAAATATAGTCCGCAGAAAAGTTTTTATTGTGCGAGCTGTTTTAAATTAATCACTGAATTATAAAAAATTATAAAAATCAAAGATTTAAGAAATTTAAATGTATGATATTATTTTACATTCTATATTTAATTGTACTCCAAATAAGTTATCTTTTGATAATTTTCACCCAAACATAAAGTCTGCAGAAGTTTTTTAGTGTATGAGCTGTTTTAAATTAATCGACGGAGTTATAAAAAAAAGATAACAAATCTAAGATATAAGGAATTTAAATTTATTAAATTATTTTACATTCTATATTTAATTGGGCTCCAAATAAGACATTTTTTTGGTAATTTACACCTTAAAATAAAGTCTACAGAAAGGTTTTTAGTGTACGAGCAGTTTTAAATAAATCGACTGGGTTATAAAAATTGATAAAAAATTGATAATTTACATTCTATATTTAATTGGGCTACAAATAAGTAATTTTTTGATAATTTTCACCCGAAAATAAAGTCTGCAGAAAGGTTTTTATGTACGAGCAGTTTTAAATAAATCGACTGGGATATAAAAATTGATAGAAAAAATTGAGATTTAAGATATTTAAATTTATAATATTATTTTACATTCTGTATTTAATTGGGCTGAAAATAAGTCATTTTATGATAATTTTTAAGTCTGCATGTAAGTATTTATTGTACGAGCGGTTTTAAATTAATCGACTAAGTTATAAAAAAAAGATATAAAATCAACGATTTAAGAAATTTAAATTTATGATATTATTTTACATTTTATATTTAATTGGGCTCCCAATAAGATATTTTTTGATAATTTTCACCCGAAAATAAAGTCTGTAGAAAGGTTTTTATTGTACTAGCTGTTTTAAATTAATTGACTGAGTTATAAAAAATGATAAAAAATCACAGATTTAAGAAATTTAAATTTATAATATTATTTTACATTATATATTTAATTAGGCTACAAATAAGTCAATTTGTGATAATTTTGACCCAGAAATAAAGTCTACAGGTAAGTTTTATTGTACGAGCTGTTTTAAATTAATCAACTGAGTTATAAAAAATTTAAAAAAATCAAAGATTTAAGAAATTTAAATGTATGATATTATTTTACATTCTATATTTAATAGGGCTCCAAATAAGTAATTTTTGATCATTTTGACCCGAATATAAAGTCTGCAAAAAGGTTTATAGCGTACGAGCTGTTTTAAATAAATCGACTAGGTTATAAAAATTGATAAAAAACAGAGATTTAAGAAATTTAAATTTATGATATTATTTTACATTCCATATTTAATTGGGCTCTAAATAAGTAATTTTTTGATAATTTTCACCCGAAAATAAAGTCTGCAGAAAGGTTTTTATGTACGAGCAGTTTTAAATAAATCGATTGGGATATAAAAATTGATAGAAAAAATAGAGATTTAAGATATTTAAATTTATAATATTATTTTACATTCTATATTTAATTGGGCTAAAAATAAGTTATTTTTTTATCGTTTTTAAAGAAAAATAAAGTCTGTATGTAAGTATTTATTGTACGAGCAGTTTTAAATGAATCGACTAAGTTATAAAAAAAGAAATAAAAGCAACGATTTAAGAAATATAATTTATGATATTATTTTACATCATATATTTAATTGGGCTCAAAATAAAGCATTTTTTAATAATTTTCACTTAAAAATGTAGTCCGCAGAACAGTTTTTGTTGTACGAGCTGTTTAAAATTAATCGAATGCGTTGTAAATAAATGATAACAAAATAGAGATTTACAATATATAAATTTATGATATTATTTTACATTCTAGATTTAACTGGGCTCAAAATAAAGCACTTTTTGATGATTTTCACTTACTTTTTTCCGCAGAAAAGTTTTTATTGTACAGGATGTTTAAAATTAATCGACTGACTTATAAAAAATGAAAGAAAAATTAAAAGATTTAAGAAATTTAAATTTTTAATACTATGTTTCATTCTATATTTATTAAGGCTCAAAATAAGCTACTATTTAATAATTTTCGTCCAAAAATAATGTCTGTACGAAAGTTTTATTACACAAGCTGTTTTAAATTAATGGACTGAGTTACAAAAAATGATTCAAAAATTGAAAGATTTAAGACATTTAAATTTATGATACTATTTTACATTCTATATTTGATTACGCTCAAAATAAGCAATTTTTTTTATCATTTTCACCCAAAAATACAGTCTGCAGGAAAGTTTTTATTGTACGAGCTGTTTTAAGAAATTTAAATGTTATTATGATATTATTTTATATTCTATATTTAATTGGACTTAAAATAGGCCTATTTTTGATAATTTTTATTTGTCTCACTGTATTCTACTGTCGCCCTTTTATTGAGCACTGTTAGTTGTGTACTTTGTTCTAGTTACTTTCCGAATACAGCACTGCTCTATAAGGAATGTATTGTGTTCGCGAAAAAAATCCAAATTGCTAATTTTGACCTTTCTCCTAGTTTCATAACTTTTCTAGTCGAAATAGACTATTTTTTAAATTTGTTTAGCTGAGTTTGTTTGTTTTCTAGGTATTGATCACGTGTAGGTTTACCACGCTTTCTTTAGACCATTATCTTTGTAAATATTGGATTGTTAAGGCGTTTACATTGTGATAATTCATTTTAAAGGATAAATAAAATGATTTTTTACTTTGTTTTTTATCACACTTCAGTTACACGTAGTTTGTGAAGTGTGATAAAAAAAAACAAAGTAAAAAATCGTTTTATTTATCCATTATCTTTTTGTGTATTTCATTTATCTTGATAATTTAAAATTGATCTCTGAATTTGTTTTCTAGGTCCCCTTTAAATAGATGTGTGGATATAGTTTTTGTTTCTCTTCAAAATATTAATTTTGGAAGAGTACATTATTATATACTAGATAAATTTCAGAAAATAAAGCTAACTTATTTCTAGCAATTCATGCAAGTTGTTAGAAATACGCTAGCTTTATTTCCTGAAATTTATCCAGACAATAATTGATGATTCGTAAACACATACAAATGTGTTTACGAATCAATCAATCAATTATTGTCTGGATAAATTTCAACAAATAAAACTAACGTATTTATAGCAATTAATGCAAGAAATGTGCTCTTCCAACATTAATAATTGAAGCTTGTTTCCTTCCCACTGTGTGCAGCATGTTTGTTGTCTTATTAAACAGCCGCAGTGGGTCGATTCGAGCTGGTAGCCGTGACCATTTCATCTGAAACCGTTTTCAATCTAATCAATCGGGCCGCTAGAAAGTGCGGCATCCTTCCGTCGATTGTCGAACGCGCCCCGCAGCCTTAACCTATGGAGCAGAATCTGATCACGATTGTTGAACAGGCATCCGCCGGTGCACGCTCTGAACTTTGCATTCATCATTGTCCGGAGGAACACCAGCGAGCTGATGGCATTTCGGTTTGTTCATCTGGATTAAGGGCGACGCTGCTACCCATTAATAAATCCTGGCGCGAATCACGAGTCAATTAACGTTCTCTCATACAATTTGCTTGTGTATTGCAACAATTTGAGCGGTGAAGATTAATGAATGATCGAATACGAAGTAGGTTGTAAGAAATATGTTGGTTGGTTTGAATATTAAAACGTAACTTACAGCTCTGCTACTACAACAAAAAAATACGATAAATCACTGCAGTAAAATCTGTTTTTAATGACGAATTGTTATTTATTTGGTAAAGTATATAAATGGAATGTAGTATTTATTGTCATGGCATTCAATTGTATTACATAACAATAACAATACAAATAATAATTATGTGGTTTAAAATAATTTTAAAAAACTATTCAAACAGACCCTCTGAAAAACTGTGAAAGGCGATTCGCGAAAATTCTACCCGGTGGGGCTTGAACTTGAATATATATATATATATATATATATATATATATATATATATATATATATATATATATATATATAATTTTAAAATATTAATGAATTGAAAGAAATCCTCTCATAGTAATGCCATACCAATAAATAGCCATAGCATTAGAGCAATAGACAAATGTTTCCACATTCCTTTTAATTAATAGACTCATTAATATTTATTGCAGCCTTTCAAATTGATATGTGAGAACTGTTTGGGATGCGTATAATGAATGCATTGTAATTACGATGAGTTATTATGGAATAAATTGTTTGCGATATACACTATTAGTATAGGTATAAGTATGAATATGCGGATTTTTTAAATACCGTACGCCCACCTTTTGTGGGATAAGGCATTGACATACAGGGCCATTCACACTACTGCACACTCCTGTTTTTAAGCTGTTGCCTTCCATAGTGAACACTGAGTGGCATGTGTAGGAGTTAATTCTTCAATCAAGGTGATTTTTTATATCCTGATTTTTTTCTTTCAAAATTAGGTCTGTATTTAATTTAGTCTTATGAACAGCAGATCTAGTTGCCTTCCACGTTTTTCTCAACCTTATTTTTCCAGAACAGCCTCTTCGATAATTTTTGAGCACTCTGGAGGCATACAGTGCTGTCGTTTATGGGATATTTTTTTTCGTGAACTGTCGTTGTCAGTAATAAGATGATTAACAATTTCAATTTGAAAGGCGTTTGAGAAAGACTCACTAAACAACTCAAACTATAAAATGTATTTAATTAAAAAGTAAATATCCCTGTGTCATACAATAGCATGGCCAATTGATTGTAGTTTAATTCTAAACACAATATATACAATTTAATTTTAGAAACCCGTAGCTTTCTAAAATTAAATTGTATAAATTGTGTTTAGAATTAAATAACAATCAATTGGCCATGCTGTGTGAACATTTTGAAAATGTGAAATATTTCCTGAAACATTGAAAATAATTTAGGTTAACAAATTGTTTTATATATTAAGGTCGTTTTAGACAAGACAATTTCTTAGCTCAAAAGTTGTTCAAGAAATTAATTCATATATCCTTTTCCCATACAATTTGCCCTTGACAAATAGAACGCGTTATATTTTTCCATTCGATCTACCATCCCATTCAATATTTCAAATAATTTGCTGTATGTATGATACGAGGACAATTTAGTTTGTCTCGCATCTTGAATAACTTTTGAGTCAAGAAATTGTCTTGCCTAAAACGACCTTTATTCTTCACAACATATGAAAGAATAATTTTACGAAAAAGAAAAACATTACTATCCTTACTCAATTAGGCCACTATGACCTGAAGAAAAATAATGCCACAATTCCACGCACCGGTCGTAATGCGTAACGGTTGAAATTTGTCATAATTAAATAGTGCCCGGCGCAATCACCATATTTTTTCATTCCATGGAAGTTATTATTATATTGAACGTGATTTCAATAAAATTTGTACGTGGAAAAAGTTTCTGTTGGTAGTTCCTTTAAATTATATCCCACTAGCTTAAGTTGCTAGACTAATATAAATATATATATATATATATATATATATATATATATATATATATATATATATATATAGATATATATATATTAATAAAATAATAATAAAACTTTATTTCTGATAAATTGTAGCAATATAATAAAATACATTTAAAATGGATACAATAAATGATATATGTATAGGGCCATTTACAATAAGCGCGATAGTACAAAACAATCACCCGCCAATTAGCAAATTAACAAAGGTCTTGGGATAGAACTGAAGATAAAGTAAAAGTTTTTACTGATCATCTGACCATTGTATTTCAATTATTTCTTTCCACACCACCAGAAGATGAAGAGAATGATCTTGGTGTTCGAGCATCCCTTCATTAAATTCATCAAATTATGTGAAGTGAAACTCATGATATTTTGAGCCAATTAAATATAGAATATAAAATAAATTATATAATTAATATTAATTTTTTATCAATGTTCATAACTCAGTCGATTAATTTAAAACAGCTCGTACAATAAAAACCTTCCTGCAAACTTTATTTTTGAGTGAAATTTTTCAAAAAAAGCTTATTTTGATCCCAATTAAATATAGAATATAAAATAATATCATACATTTAAATCTTTTAAATCTTTGATTTTTTATCAATTTTTATAACTTAGTCGATTAATTTAAAACAACTCGTGCAATAAAAACCTTATTTTTTGGGTGAAAATTATCAACAAATAGATAATCGATTAATTAAAAAGCAGTTCGTACAATAAAAACCTTCCTGTAAACTTTATTTTTGGGTGAAAATTATCAAGAAAAAGCTTATTTTAATCTCAATTAAATATAAAATATAAAACAGTATCATAAATTTAATTTTTTTAAATATTTGATTTATTATCAATTTTTATAACTTAGTCGATTAATTTAAAACCTCGTACAATAAAAACCTTCCTGCAGACTTTAATTTTTGGTGAAAATTATTAAAAAAAAACAGCTTATTTTGAACCTAATTGAATATAGAATGAAAAATAAAGTGAGACATTTAAATTTCTTAAATCTTTGATTTTATATAATTTTTTAAACTTAGTCGATTAATTAAAAAGCAGTTCGTCCAATAAAAACCGTCCTGCAAATTTTATTTTTGGGTGAAAATTATCAAAAAAAAAGCTTATTTTAATCCCAATTAAATATAGAATATAAAACAGTATCATAAATTTTAAATTTTTAAATCTTTGATTTATTATCAATTTTTATAACTTAGTCGATTAATTTAAAACAACTTGTGCAATAAAAACCTTATTTTTGGGTGAAAATTATCAACAAATAGCTTATTTTGAACCCAAATATATTCAATGTAAAATAATATCATACATTTAAATTTCTTAAATCTTTTTATTTTATATCATTTTTTATAACTCAGTCGATTAATTTAAAACAGCTCTTGCAAAGAAAACCTTCCTGCAGACTTTATTTGTTAGGTGAAAATTATAAAAAATGGGCTTATTTTGAGCCCAATTAAATATAGAATATAAAATAGTATCATAAATTTAAATTTTCTAAATCTTTGATTTTTTTATCAATTTATATAACTCGATTCGATTCGATTAATTAAAAACAGCTCGTACAATAAAAATCTTTCTGCTGACATTTTTGGTGAAAATGATTAAAAAATAGCTTATTTTTAGCCTAATTGAATATAGAATGAAAAATAATGTGAGGCATTTAAATTTCTTAAATTTTTGATTTTATATAATTTTTTATAACTTAGTCGATTAATTAAAAAGCAGTTCGTACAATAAAAACCTTCCTGCAAACTTTATTTTTGGCCGAAAATTATCAAAAAACAGGCTTATTTTGATCCTAACTAAATATAGAATATAAAATAATATCATAAATTTATACTTTTTAAATTTTTGATTTTTTATCAATTTTTATAACTTAGTCGATTAATTTAAAACAACTCATGGAAAAAAACCTACCTGCAGACTTTACTGTTCGGTGAAAATGATCAAAAATGGGCTTATTTTGAGCCCAATTAAATAAATAATATAAAATAGTATCATAAATTTAAATTTTTTAAATCTTTAAAGTTTTATCAATTTGTATAACTCAGTTGATTAATTAAAAACAGCTCGTACAATAAAAACCTTTCTGCTGACTTTTTTTTTGGTGATAATAATTTTAAAATATCTTATTTTGAGCCTAATTGAATATAGAATGAAAAATAATGTGAGGCATTTAAATTTCTTAAATCTTTGATTTTATATAATTTTGTATAACTTAGTCGATTAATTAAAAAGGAGTTCGTACAATAAAAACCTTCCTGCAGACTTTGGATGAAAATTATCAAAATATGGCTTATTCTAAGCCTAATTACATAAAAAACTATAAAATAGTATCATAAATTTAAATTTTTTAAATCTTTTGTTTTTTATCAATTTTTATATCTCAGTCGATTAATTTAAAACAGCTCGTGGAAAATAAACCTTCCTGCAGACTTTACTGTTGGGTGAAAATTATCAAAAATGGGCTTAGTTTGAGCCCAATTAAATATAGAATCAAAAGTAGTATCAAAAATTGAATTTTTTTTACATCTTTGATTTTTTATCAATTTGTATAACTCAGTCGTTTAATTAAAAACAGCTCTTACAATAAAAACCTTCCTGCAGACTTTATTTTTGGATGAAAATTATCAAAATATGGCTTATTCTGAGCCTAATTAAATAAAAAAAATAAAATAGTATCATAAATTTAAATTTTTTAAATTTTTGTTTTTTTTTATCAATTTTTATATCTCAGTCGATTAATTAAAACAGCTCGTGGAAAATAAACCTTCCTGCAGACTTTACTGTTGGGTGAATATGATCAAAAATGGGCTTATTTTGAGCCTAATTAAATATAGAATAAAAGGTAGTATCAAAAATTGATTTTTTTTTACATCTTTGATTTTTTATCAATTTGTATAACTCCGTCGATTAATTAAAAACAGCTCTTAAAATAAAAACCTTCCTGCAGACTTTATTTTTGGATGAAAATTATCAAAATATGGCTTATTCTGAGCCTAATTAAATAAAAAACTACAAAATAGTATCATAAATTAAATTTTTTTAAATTTTTGTTTTTTTTTATCAATTTTTATAACTCAGTCGATTAATTTAAAACAGCTCGTACAATAAAAACCTTTCTTCAGACCTTATTTTTGGGTGGAAATTATCAAAAAAATGGCGTATTTTGAGCCTAATTAGATGTAGAATGTAAAATAATATCACATATTTAAATTTCTTAAATCTTTGATTTTATATATTTTTTTATAACTCAGTCGATTAATTTAAAACAGCTCATGTAGTACTACAAAATTGGGTCAAAATGATCAAACAATTGCTAATTTTGAGCCCAATTAAATAGAAGACAATAAAATGTTATCATAAATTTAAATTTTTTAAATCTTTGATTTTTTATGAATTTTTATAACTCAGTCGATTAATTTAAAACAGCTCGTACAATAAAAACCTTCCCGCAGACTTTATTTTTGGATGAAAATTATCAAAATATGGCTTTTTTGAGCGCAATTAAATAGAAGACAATAAAATATTATCATAAATTAATTTTTTTTAAATCTTTGATTTTTTATCATTTTTTATAACTCAGTCAATTAATTTTAAACAGTTCGTGCAATAAAAACATTTCTGCCGACAATATTTTTGGGTGACAATAATAAAAAACGGCTTATTTTGAGTCCAATTAAATATGGAATATAAAATAGTATAATAAAGTTTTGGGAATCATATTTGGTGAACTGAATATTTGAATATTTTTTAAAAAGAGTTATGACCTTTTTCATTAACTAAATTTGACTGAATTCGCTGTAAATCTAGTTGTAGTTATTGCTCGAATATTGTCGAATTTATCAAAAATATGTGTATTAATAACAAAAATTACTTTAGTAATTATAATTTTTTTTTCCTGTTCTATTCAAGAGTTTAAGTTATTTGTTAATAAAAAAAATCCTTTATTTGGCATATCAGCCCAACCCTTCCCTTTTACACAAATTCCAGCCGCAAAAAACAACACTTTCACAGAAACCAAAAAAATACAAATTACAGTATTTTGTTAATATAATTAGCGAGTTGGTATATCAAATTTATAATTAAAGTTTTTTAGTCTACTCAAATTTATAATTTTAATTTTTTCTTTTCTTTACTATTCAATGTATAATTTTTTGTTTATATGTATATATAATATTTTTATTAATAGAGTTTTGTGTTTTTCAATGCTTAGTAGTTTGTATACTGTTTGCGATAGTTTTGGTAATTCTTAAGTAATTATATAGATTTATAGAATTATATTTTTTTTGTATGTACATGTATAACCCCATTTATACCCGTATATTATATATATATATATATATATATATATATATATATATATATAAATTGTTGTTTGGCGAATTTTAAAAAAAACTATTTTTTACGGTCTGTTCCGAGAGTTGGTTCAGAATAACACTTTTTTGTTACTGACTTTACAGCAGTTTTTCGAAATTACAATACTTTCCATATCCTCCACTGCTACTGTATTCGAAAAGTAAACATAAAACATCACGAAACAATTTCTAATCATGGGAAATTTAATCGTCGCATTCATTACGCAATATAACTTTGTTTACGCTAAACAATCATGTGTATTTATTTTGAAAACATCTCAGAAATCCACAGAACCCGAAACCGACATAAAAAAAACAACTCGAAAAGAGAAAGCAAGAGACTCGCGAGCGCGCCCGCCTCTAATAACATAAAATATTAATAAATTATGCGTGATTAGAAATAGGAAGAGATTCTTGCCGGCGTTAGTCATCCGTGAATTTTTCTGCATACCGCACCATCGCAATGACTTAATACCCGCGCGCCGAGACAAGCGCGCAACGCATTAATTAACTCCCACGCAATTAATTAACTCCTTTTCCCCGACACCGCGAAACAGGCGATTTTCCGAGGCCAGGCTGAAATTATGGGAAAAGAAAAATCGCACGCTGGTGGCGTGCAAAGGCAAGAAAATCGCGATTTTTAATTCGTTTTAAAATTATGATCCTGCCGTGATTAATTAGACGGCGTATTAAATATCGTCATAATTCAAGCGGAGCCGTTTTACGACTGCCGCACGTCAAATTTTCAAGTGAATTCGCGAATTTATGGCTTATAAACAGAAAATTACAATCCGGATAGGGTTACCGGTTATAAATTACTATTCAGGAATTGATTGAGAAATTGGTTGGAGGAGTGTTTTATAGGTGCTTACAGTGTAATTTTATATGCGGTTTAATTGTTTATGTTGGAGGGTGTGAGTGAAGATGACGGAAGGTATTAATTATAGATAAATTTGAGTTTTAAGTCTAAAAAAATGTAATAATAAAATAATAATAGATAAAAATTGCTTGAAATTACCATTTTAAAAACGCCTTTTTCGAGCTGTATATTAATAAATGTTTGTGGAACCTACTTCTAGTTTATGTTGTTCGATGTAGGGGAGGGCTTTCTATAGGAGAACTCTATTATCCCCTATCTGCTTCTATTACTTTTAACGTGACGTGACTTTTTATGCGAAAAACCGAGAAATTATCAAAGGGTTAGAGATGAAACTTTTACAATAAAAATCAAAAAATTAAAAATCCTTTTATGCTACCAGTCAATACTCCTGAGAGTACTAAATAAAAATCCTAAAACCGTTTGTGAATATCTTTTTCCGTTTTCGCGTCACAACCCTTCAAAATTCATTAACAATTTTGAGGCGAATACAAGAAACCGCAGCTCTCTTTTTTAGTTATTATTATTAGTATTTATTATTATCGAGATACAGTACAAAATAAGCATTTCAAAACGAAATATTGAGATACATATAAAAATTAGGGTTGTTGTGAAGGTTAGTAAATCACTAATGCAATTGTATATTCAATTATTTTTAATTCCATAAGATACGTTTATTACGATTATTCAAACACAAAATATTAGTGAACAATTTATCTATTCTTAGATAACAGTAATTAACAGGCTTAAAACAACCCGGAACAGCTCCCGAATGAACACGAAATCGGCTAAAGATTTATGTCATATGATTTGCTGTATTATTTATGTATATAATCCATCCAATAAATACATTATTATTTAATAATACAAATAATCGTTCTCATTACCACGACCATTCACTTTCAGCACACATAATAACACATCCTCATCTCATTGTGTTCCCAAATGGAGCGAGTGTGCGTGCATTGTCGGTGGTACATTGAGCAACGCAAATTACCAACCAGCAGAAAAACGTTCCGCAGCGAACCGTTTATGGACAAATCGCCACAATAACTTGAACCCGCGGCTGTGTGAAATTGTTCAATTACACAAACATACACACACACACCGTTTCAAATCGTGCGTTTTAATTAATTTAATAATTAACGAAATAGATGCGCAAAAAAGTGTTGCACAATAGCCTGTACGAAAAGAACAACAGCTGTATTGCGGAATGGGCATTAAAAGGAAATTAGCATTTCATATTAACAACGTGAGCGATTATTATGCATAAATGGATGTGCACATTTGCAACATGCGAATGTAATTACGTTAATCGTGGCGACTTTTGCTTTATTGCCAGCCGCACCGGGCGGTTACATTAAATCACTCTCGTCGGAACGCGGTGCGCTGGGGGGTTTTTCGTTGGGATTGATTAAAACGTTCCGCTTCCATTGGCGTTTTCTGTTTTATGTAATTGAAATTTGAGATGAGGCGCGTGCGGCTGTTACATGCTGCACATAAATTCTGCGGCTGTTTAGTTCATAAAATTCCGGCCATAAATTACGCGCAGCGCGTGTTTATTAATTATTTTCCGCTCCTATGCGGAATCTTTTTGGTTATGCAAGTTTTGTTAGACAATATTTAATAATGGTATTTATAATAAACTTTGTTTTTCCCAAAAAATAAACATAAACAGATTACATCATGAATTACTAGCATGATTACACTGCCCAAGAGAGGTTTTGGTGAATGCATGTTTTTAATTGTTTCGCCTCGGAAAGGACTGGAAAACCGACAACGAAAAATGGCAATGAATATAGGACTCGTGTCCTTTTTTTATTAGTTTCAGTCATCACTGCTATATTAATTTTTAGTTTATCTACCTCATCTACTATTTATTGCGCTTTTCCTCTTAGGAGTATTCTAAATGGGTACTATATCAACGCGAGAGTAGGATAGTTACAAATTTCTCATTAGTCAGGGAATAAAAAGTACCATAACTCTGTTTGTAGTTTTCAAAATTTGATTAACTTACGATGAATAAATTTACAACTAGTCATACTATAGTTCCTACAAAGTATGAAATATTTATCTTAACTGTTCGTAGTCTTTTTGGGTTGTTAATCTCAAAAATTACAAATCCTACATTAGTCAGGGGATAAAAAGTACTATAAGTCGACTTGTAGTCTTATTTATTTTTATAAAATTTTGCTAAATATATTTACAAATAGTTACACTTAGACCCTGCAAAGTATGAAATGTGTATATCAATTATTCGTGGTCTTCTTGGGTTGTTAAACTCAAAAATTACATATCCTACATTAGTCAGGGGATAAAAAGTACGATAAGTCGACTTGTAGTGTTAATTTTGTTTATAAAATTTTGCTAAATATATTTACAAATTGCTACACTTAGCCCCTACAAAGTATGAAATATGTATATCAACTATTCGTGGTCTTTTTGGTTGTTAAACTCAAAAATTACAAATCCTACATTAGTCAGGAGATAAAAAGTACTATAAGTCGAAATGTAGTATTAATTGTTTTATAAAATTTTACTAAATATATTTACAAATAGTTACACTTAGCCCCTACAAAGTATGAACTAAGTATATCAACTTATCGGGTTTTTTTTTGGGTTGTAAAACTCAAAAATTACAATTATTACATTAGTCAGGTGATAAAAGTACTATAACTCGACTTGTAGTTTTAATTTTTTTTATGAAATTTTGTAAATATTTTTACAAATAGTTACACTTAGCCCCTACAAAGTATGAAATATGTATATGAATTATTTGTAGTCCTTTTGGGTTGTTAAACTCAAAAAATACAAATCCTACATTAGTCAGGGGATAAAAAGTACTATAACTTGACTTGCAGTTTAAATTTTTTTATAAAATTTTGCTAAATACATTTACAAATAGTTACACTTAGCCTCTACAAAGTATGAAAAGTGTATATAAACTATTTCTGGTCTTTTTGGGTTGTTTAACTCCAAAATTACAAATCCTACATTGGTCATGGGATAAAAAGTACTATAACTCGATTTGCAGTTTTAAATTTTGTATAAAATTTTGCTAAATATATTTACAAATAGTTACACTTAGCCCCTACAAAGTATGAAATGTGTATAACAACTATATGTAGTATTTTTGGGTTGATGAACTCAAAAATTACAAATCCTACATTGGTCAGGGGATAAAAAGTACTATAACTCGACTTGCAGTTTTAAATTTTGTATAAAATTTTGCTAAATATATTTACAAATAGTTACACTTAGCCCCTACAAAGTATGAAATGTGTATAACAACTATATGTAATATTTTTGGGTTGTTGAACTCAAAAATTACAAATACTACATTAGTCAGGAGATAAAAAGTAGTATAAGTCGAAATGTAGTATTAATTGTTTTATAAAATTTAACTAAATATATTTACAAATAGTTACACTTAGCCCCTACAAAGTATAAACTAAGTATATCAACTATTCGGGGTCTTTCTGGGTTGTTAAACTCAAAAATTATAATTGTTACATTAGTCAGGGGATAAAAAGTACTATAACTTGACTTGTAGTTTTAATTTTTTTATGAAATTTTGCTAAATATATTTACAAATAATTACACTTAGCCCCTACAAAGTATGAAATGTGTATATCAACTATTTGTAGTCTTTTTGGGTTGTTAAACTCAAAAATTACAAATCCTACATTAGTCAGTGGATAAAAAGTACTATAACTTGACTTGCAGTTTAAATTTTTTTATAAAATTTTGCAAAATACATTTACAAATAGTTACACTTAGCCCCTACAAAGTATGAAATGTGTATATAAACTATTTCTGGTCTTTTTGGGTTGTTTAACTCAAAAATTATAAATCCTACTTTGGTCAGGGGATAAAACGTACTATAACTCGACTTGCAGTTTTAATTGTGTTATAAAATTTTGCTAAATATATTTACAAATAGTTACAGCTTCTACAAAGTATGAAATGTGTATATCAACTATTTGTAGTCTTTTTGGGTTATTAAACACAAAAATTACAAATCCAACATTAGTCAGGGGATAAAAAGTACTATAACTCGACTTGTACTATTATTTTTAATATAAAATTTTGCTAAATATATTTACAAATAGTTACACTTAGCCCATACAAAGTATGAACTGTGTATATCAACTATTCCTGGTCTTCTTGGGTTGTTGAACCCACAAATTACAATTCTGATATTAGTTAAGGGACAAAAAGTACAGTAACTCTGATTGTAATTTCGAAATTTTATAAAATTTCCATGAATATATTTACAAATAGTTATACTTAATTCCAACAAATTATAAAATGTGTATCTCGATTATTCGTAGTCTTTTAAGGCTGTTCAACTCAAAAATTACAAATTTGACAATAGTTAGGATACAAAAAGTACCATAACTATATGTTTAGTATACAAAATTTTATAAAATTACTGCCAGTATATCCACAAATAGTCATAAATAGACCATACAAATTATAAAATATATATCTCAACAATTCATAGTCTCGTTGGGTTTACACAAATTACTGTGAGTATATTCACAAATAGTCATAATTAGACCCTACAAAATATAACATATATATCTTAACTATTCATAGTCCTTTTGGTTTTACACAAATTACAATTCTGACATTAATTTGGGGATAAAAGGGCCATAACTGTTTTCAAAATATTAAAATTACTCTGAATATATCCACAAATAGTGATATTTATACCCTACGAAGTATAAAATATGTATTCCAATTATTTTTAGTCCATTTGGGTTGTTAAACTCAGAAATAACAAATCTGAAATTAATCAGGGGACACAAAGTACCATAACTATGTTTGTATTATTCAAAACTTTATAAAATTACTTTGAATATATTTACTATAATTAACTTGTAATTTCTGAGTTTAGCTACCCAAAATACAACGACTAGTTGAGATACAAATTTCATACTTTCTAGGGGATAAGTATGACCATTATACTTTTTCATTATCTCCTAGAAAGTACCGTGTATCTCAACTAGTCTTAGTATTTTGGGTTGATAAACTTAAAAATTACAAGGAAAATTATACAAATATGCACACATTTCCTTCATGCATTTGATACACTGATATGTTACAAATAAAAATCAGTAAAGAAATTAAACAAAACATGTTGAATACTTTTTTTTATCGCAGATCCTCAAAAATGGGGCACCTTACACGATCAATATTACTGTCAATATTTTAGAATAATGACAGCATTACTGTACTATAATATGTTTAAAATGTTCATTATTCTAAAATATTGCCAGTATTACTCATTGTGTAATGTATATTAATGTTGTAATGAAGAGAATACTGATCTTTATCTGGATAATTGATTACTTGATAAATATAAAAAGAGGATTGAAGCAAATATTGACAGTACTAGTATTGACAGTATTATTGACCGTGTAAGGTGCCTTTATAAGCGTAAAATTTAAAAATCGAAAAGAACAAACAAATATGTAACTATAGAGACTTTTTATTTATTTTCAATTGTCATAGTGTTCAAATATTGCGTAATTTTTTGAAACCAAAGTCGTTATTGAAACAGGTTTAAAAATAAAAATTTACGTTACATATATTATACAACAACGCCTATAACATTGTTATATAAAAAAATATTTATATATTATGGTCGGCAAGACATAAATAAAAGATTCCTCAAAATTTGAATTTTATAGGTCACCCCCAATTGGTCAGTAAGAACCACAAAACATGTAAGAACGCACATAATTTTCACCCAAAAATAGAGTCTGTAAGAAAGTTTTTATTATAGAAATTGTTTGAAATTAATCGAGTGTGTTATAAAAAATCATAAAAAATCACAAAATAAAGAAATTTAAATTTATGATATTATTTTACATTCTATATTTAATTGGCTACAAAATATGTTATTTTTTGATAATTTTTCCCTAAAATAAAGTATGCAGGATACTTTTTATTGTACGAGCTGTTTTAAATTCATCAGACTAAGTTATAAAAAATCAAAAATTTAAGAAATTTATTTTTATGATATTATTTAACGTTCTATATTTAATTGGGCAGTAAACAAGAAATTTTTTGATAAGTATCATCCTAAAATAAAGTCTGCAGAAAGGTTTTTATTATACGAATAGTTTTAAATTAATCGAATGAGTTATAAAAAAATATAAAAATTCACAGTTAAAAGAAATTTAAATTTATGATATTATTTTACATTTTATATTTAATTGGCCACAAAATATGTTATTTTTGATAATTTTCACCCTAAAATAAAGTATGCAGGATACTTATTATTGTACGAGCTGCTTTAAATTAATCGACTAAGTTATAAAAAATATATAAAAAATCAAAAATTTAAGAAATTTATTTGTATAATATTATTTAACGTTCTATATTTAATTGGGCAGTAAACAAGTAATTTTTTGATAATTTTCATCCTCAAATAAAGTTTGTAGGAAGGTTTTTATTATATGAATTGTTTTAAATTAATCGAATGAATTATAAAAAATTATAAAAAATCACAGTTTATAGAAATTTAAATTTATGATATTATTTTACATTCCATATTTAATTGGACTCAAAATAAGCTATTTTTTAATAATTTTCACCCAAAAATAAAGTCTGCAGGATACTTTTTATTGTACGAGTTGTTTTAAATTAATCGAGTGTGTTAAAAAATCACAAAATAAAGAATATTATTTTACATTCTATATTTAATTATGCTCAAAATAAATAGTTTCTTTTATCATTTTCATAGAAAAAGAGCTTGTTTCAAAAACGAAGAAATTGTTGACGTTCCAAACATTTTTATCATGGGTACCATCTATGGCACGCGTGCCATAGGTTTGCCATTCCTGAACTAGGAGACATTCTGTTTATACATTTAGCATCAAAAATATAGTTTATACAAGGAATTGGGAAATCGAACTGTCCCCAATTCCTTCAATATTTTTTTTATTTTTTAATACTAAATGTATAAACAGAATGGTCAAAAGAGTTGGCGAGATATTAATTTCTCCTTCGGACAACGAGATTTCATCTAGTAATAATTTACAGTTTGATACATCTTTCAACTAAATGTGACATTATTATATTATGATATTAAAGAATAAATTAAAAATATCACTTAATTCAACTTTTGCAAACAAGAAGCTACTTGTCTGTTGCTAATTAGGAATCGTTAGAATTCTAATTGTGTGCGGCATTGAAATGTCACTCTTGGCGCGCGATTAAAACTGACAAGTTTAACACGGCACGAATTGTATACAGATTTTTAAAATTCTCACATAGTTAAAGTAATTATATAGATAAAAAAATTCACATTTTGAAATCGGCACTATGTCGCACCTTCACATTGTAAACAAAAGTGTATAGTCAAGTTCGCACATCGTCGCAATAATTATAATAAATATTCGATTGATATGCATAAATAATAATAAGTTAATTATAATCGAAGGACTATAGTTTAATAGTGTAATGTATATTGTATGCATAATAGGGTTATTATTTAACGAGCGTTTCATGGTGGCCAATTCATCCCAATAAGGCATAGCCATTAGGCGCGAGTAGAATATTATATTGAGTGGAAAGAAAAATATGTTACTATTCATGTAGTAACATTATATTCCTGAGGCTCTAATTTCACAGATACAACAAATTTAAATTTATTGATTACTACATGATGTTTAATTACAAAAAATGACAAATCGTTACTTTTAATATAATTAACATACACTAATATAATTTATTATTAATATACATTAATATAATTAACATACATTATTTTAATTTAAAAATATTATATAATAATATACATACACGAGTTTTAAATTTGGAAATATTTCTTTCTTTGTTAATTATTATTACACTTATTCACACAAATAAAAATTCTAACGATTGTAAACTGTACATATTTTTTTTAAATACGTTATTGAAATGAAATCTAGTGATTAAGAGCAAACATATCGAAGTAGAGGCCTGTAAAATGTTATTATGGTGAATTTCACCAGCAGGGCCGAAAGGGTTAATTCAAAGCTCTCTAACTCGAGTTGTAGCTGCTTGAATATTAATAAAAATCAATATGCATATCAAATCATAAATATGTTCGATTTGTCCATTATTAAATTATATTTTTAAGGGATTTGCAATGTGCGACTACCACGATCTCTGTCGTTTTTGATTACAAAAAACTTCTATCTTTATAGCTATCAGTCCGAGGGCTTTTCCGCTGATCAAGGGAGAAGCTCAGAAGAGAGTATTCACCCGGTATTATCGTATGTTGTTACTGTTTTCGCGCTGTATGATTATTTTATATATTATTTTAAAATCTTATAAGTATTATTATAAGATTTTAAAATTACAAAAAATTGAACAAATGCAAAATATTCTAGTAAATTGAATAATATTTCCGTTCGGAATTTGGGTCTATTAATCCATGGGCGGTGTGTCTGTCCATAGTCAGTGTGTGTTAATGTATAGATGGAGTAATATGTGTATAAATGATATACATTATAATACATAGTTGATGACTGAGAAAATCATTAGACACATTGTAAGTATCATTTAATGTAACCAAAAGTTGTACACACCGTATTTTTAACATTTGTGTTTTATCCTTTAAATTAAGTCCTGAAGAAGTGTCTAATTAAGACACGAAATATTGGCGAAAGAGTAGTGTACTCAAATTAAAAATAATAACGTTTGATTGCTGCACCACCCCAAAACTAATAGAAAACCTTCGTTTTCTAATCCGTTTCCACTTGAATATAACAGCAAAATAATATATATATATATATATATATATATATATATATATATATATATATATATATATATATATATATATTTATATATACATACATATATATATATATATATATATTTATATATACATACATATATATATATATATATATATATATATATATATATATATATATACGTGATAATGTATTTGTATTATAGATTAATTTGATATCTTCATAAAAAAATCAGGCACATTATTTTATTTATTTTGAGTGATTTTTTGCGTTTTTTTATCACTATATGTGACTTGTATTATTTAATGTATATGACTTACCTTTAAAATCATCATGTTCTCACCAAGAACCGCTCACGTAAGCAAATTACACAGAACTACAACACATAAACCGACAAACAATAATCCTAGCTGGACACGAACCCGAAAGCAAAAGGATGATCGCAATTGTCTATCATTGGGTTTTATACCTTCTCCTTTCGGTGGGAAGAGGTAGGGCGCCGCAGCAGATATGTAATAATGTAACATCTCCGGCTCGCGGCTCCCGAAGCATCCGACAGTACCCATCACTCTCAAACACACGCGGCATGTAACAACAACGGTCGCACACGGATGATATTTTTAAAAATTTAAAAATAAGAATGACCATGTACCGACTTTTCACCCATCAATTAATCGATCACTTTTTTTTAAGCGTTCCCTTGACTTTTGGTAATGTTACGGTTTGTGTATTTGCCACATCCGTCCATTACGCGTATGAATAATCGGTTTCCTGCTGCTTGCGCATCTCGGCTGCACGATAAATTTATCAAAGTCGTGCTTTCTCGTATGCAAAAATGTATAATCTTCTGTTATTAATTGAGATATTATAAAAACGAGGAAATGATTATTGTGTCATGATTTTAATCTAGCTGCGTTTTGCAAGGTGTTTTTAATGCACACACATTTAAATGTTATTGTAGTAATCAACAATTATTTACTACTCAGGTTTTTACTGGCAAAATTTTCATATGATACCAGTCAAAATTAATCATACGCCAAAATATTAATATCTTCTAAAAAAACAACAATTTTCATATGAAACCAGACAAAATTAATCATACCTAAAAATATTAATATCTTCTAAAAAAATAAAACGTTTTTCATATGATACCAGACAAAATTAATCACACGCCAAAATATTAATATTTTCTAAAAAAACAACAATTTTCATATGAAACCAGACAAAATTAATCATACCTAAAAATATTAATATCTTCTAAAAAAATAAAACAATTTTCATATGATACCAGACAAAATTAATCACACGCCAAAATATTAATATCTTCTAAAAAAAACCATTTAACTAACTTTTATACATTAGAGCGTATAATTGAGCTTTAGATTTTAAAGTGTTTAGATTTTATTAAACTTAAACTAAAGTGTTCACCATATAAAGTTTGATCAAGAATTGGTTTGAAATTGCTCTTGAAAGTATTTTAAAAATTGTAAATATTTTTCGGTTTTAAACTGTGAATCGGCAGGACTAAGGTGCCATTCAACAAGACGTGTCGCCGGGTAGACACGTGTTATTGGCACCTTAGTACTGTCGATTCACAGCTTAATATTGGAAAACATATACAATTTTTAAAATACTTTCGAGAGCAATTCTTGATCAAACTTTATATATTAAACACTTTTTGTTTAATAAAATCCAAACAGCTTTAGTTTCCTATAGATTGCAAATAATATTGTATATAACTCTTATTTGTAACACCAATATTGTCTATTTTTAGATTTTATTGATTTCGTTCTATAGACCATAACAGTCATAATAATATCTATTATATTATAATTATTATGTGTAATTGTGTGTGTGTGTAATCACACATGAATACAAACTTTCCTGCTATTTCCCAATGGATATAATAATTTCAACGCCACAAAATTAGTACTGTCAATTTACAATTTAGAACCGGGAAATATTTATATTTTCTAAAGTACCTTCGAAAGCAATTTCAAGCCAATTTTTTGGATAAAATTTTATGCATTTAACAACTTGAGATTAATAAAATCTATTGACATTAATATCACTCGCGCATACAAAGTTTCCTGCTATTTCCCAAGCGAAACACCGAAAAGCCCTGTTAACGTATTAACATAAACCGCCAGTGCGTTACATAAACCAATAAAAGACCGCCGAAGAAGGCAACAACCATCGTCGCCTTATGAATCATCCGAAATTAATTGCCTTCAATTAATATTATTTTATTGTGAATAATAAATTCCCGCATATCTGCATATGTTTATGCCGATGTCAATTCCGGCGTGCGTCGCGCGCGCAGCTCTTCACTTTCTACGGAATTAAAAATCTACATATAATCGCTTTACAAGAGGGATTTGCAATCGCACAACCGCACGCACGTTTTTGATAAGCGTTAATTGGCGGCGGCGGTGATGACTTCCTTGCTTGCGAAACAGCTCGCTGCCCTCTAGTGTCGTCGAAAACTATTCACGAGAGATAATCATCGCCACGTAATGTTTATGTTATTAGCCCGGCGCGTTAATGCACGCATTAATTATGCATAAACTTAGCAATGAGACAAAAGTTCAGATGCGAAATGATTATAAGATCGTTTTTGATTAAATTAAAAACGTGCTGCGAGAATAATTGCATGCATGCGTCCGGTGTAATTGATTCTTTGTGGTTTATGAAAGTTTATTAAAACTAAATAAAGGCGTTCGTGTGGCGAAACGAGCGTGCAATAAATATGAATAATAAATTAGGGCCGATTATGTTGTAGTTTTATCGTTGCATCGGTGAATTAATCGCGAGTTTGTTGTAGCGGGGGAACTAGTCAGTGAATGCCGTTGCTGATTGTGATTGGAGATTGTGGTGTTAAAATAAAATCAGCGTACACTTTAGAGTTGTTTATGCGAAATGTATGCAATGGTTTTGTAATTTAAATGTGATGGGAACGGATGGAGTATTATAAATTTTTCCAATATTCCATCGAATTATATCTAAAGCTTTAGCTTCCTATAGATTTGACAACATTGTATATAGCTCTTATCTGTAACACACATATTGACTATTTTTAGATAGGTGTACAAAAGAAATTTCAAGTAATTTCTTATGTAGAGCTTATTTTTTACAATTATTTTGTTACCCATATTCTTTGACATGTATAAGTCCTAATTACATAGTATCGTCATGGGGGGTACAGAATTTTTACCAGATTATTTAAGGGGTACAACGTTTCTAAAGTTTGAGAACCCCTGAGCTATTTTACAAATTTTTGCTTCCCACCTGTTATATTTGAAATAGCTTTCCATGTCGCTTAAGATTTATAATAAATAATAATAAATCAATAATATGTAACAAAGAATTTTTATGGTTATTTATGAAACACAACCAACCAATAAATAATACATAATTTAATATATTGCTTGCAAATATGCTTAGAACCCAATAAATCTTCTCTTAATTTAAATTTGTCGACATCCGCTAAAATATGCATTTGTAAATACTACGCGCCCCCGCATTCGCCCAAATAAAACTATTACATCACACGCACAATTAAACAAAAGACATTAACATAAATGATCTGACGATGATCAATAACATAACAGTTGTTGCTACAGTTGTTACCTTCACATTAAACCGACTGCTGGTTTTAATTGCCGCATTTATTAGCCCCAAAAAAAAAATTAGAACGGGCGTATGAGCATCCTTGTGGGATCTAAATCGGATAGTATTCTACATCCTTGATTGTTAAATGTATTGGGACTATTGGGTAACTGACGGTCGCAGCAGTTGAAAGTAATATAATATATTAGAGATCTAAAGCGGAAATGTGTGATAATTAAAATGTGTGTTTATTTTGCTGACACCAACAGGCAGACATACATACATACACACAGACAACAAAAATCAGGTTTATTTCGACAATTTTAGGCATAAAAAGTAACGTAATTTTTTTCTAAATGGTTCGCGACAACAATACCTACATTCTGATGCAATTTTTTTCCCGGAAAATTATCGCATATTTCCACAATCTCAGTTTTCCCGGAATTTTGTTCACAGACACACAGACATCACAAAAATCAGGTTTATTTCTATAATTTTAGGCATAAAATGGATCGAAAATTGATTTTTTTTTTCTAAATGGTTCGCGACAACAATACCTTCCTTCCGATGTATTTTTTTCCCCGGAAAGTTATCTCATATTTCCACAATCTTATTGTTCCCGGAAGTTTGTTCACAGGCATCGCAAAAATTAGGTTTATTTCTATAATTTAAGACTAATGTAATGAAATTTTTGTTTCTAAATATTTCGTGACAACAATACCTCCTTTTGGTGTAATTTTTTGCCCGGAAAGTTATCGCATATTTCCACAATCTCAGTTAGAAAACGTGAAGGCATTTTCGGTAAAACAATACCTTCCTTAACATCAGTGATGTATTCGGAAAGTAAAAGGCTGATATCGTATTTACTATAATAAAATTATGAGCGCCATAACTTATTAGTATCCCGAACCCCACAAAACTAGCTCTGTTTTCAATTAAATAGCTTTTATTAATTCTTAAATCCACATCTAATATTAGTACTTAACAGTTCAATTAGTTGTAACCGACTGTAACGTAATAAAACATAAATCTTTATGATTTATACATTTATGCAGCATATAAAAACATACATCTATAGCTATATAAAATTTATAATTCATAGCTAAATATACAATTCGCCATCAAATGACATTTGATAAGGTGTGTACAACTAATCGTGTACAATCCATAAGAAGAAACAGAAAATACTAATAATTAAATTATTATAATATTATAATTATAGCTAAAAGACCTTTAGTAGATAAGCCATTATTTTCCATCGCCAATTCATACAAAAACAACAACAATAAAACAAAATATATATATATATATATATATATATATATATATATATATATCTAATAACCAACTGGGAGAAGAAAGTGGCGAGGGCAGAGGGAGTGGACATGTATAATGTTAATTTGTAATTTTTGCGGACTTTTATTTCTATTTCTATTTTTATGTATTTTTGTTGTGGTTAGGGATATTGTGAGGAAAATGGTCCTTTTTTTTAATAACCAACTAAGACGTTTAATACTCATTGACTAAAAAGTCAATGAGTATTAAGCTATTGACTAAATTGACTAATAACCAACTAAGACTTTAGACTTTTTAGTCAATGATAATATCTAATAGTAAATTATAATCTTCAAACTCGAAAAATTCCCCCAACCCCTTGCTTTTCCACACAAGCCATTTGCAGATTTCCACACATCTCCTCCCTCTTTGGAGTACAGAAAGGTGAGTGAGGTTAATCACTCACCTTCCTGCACTCCACCACCCACTCTGCTTTCACTCCCTCACATTCGTTGCTTAAGTGCCACCATCTTCCTTCCTCTCTCAAAAATTTTATAAAAAAATTAAGACTACAAGTCGACTTATAGTACTTTTTATCCCCTGACTAATGTAGGATTTGTAATCTTAAACTACCCAAAAAGACCACGAATAGTTGATAAACACATTACAGACTTTGTAGGGACTAAGTGTAACTATTTGTAAATATATTTAGCAAAATTTTATAAAAAATTTAAAACTGTCGAGTTATAGTACTTTTTATCCCCTGACTAATGTAGGATTTGTAATTTTTGAGTTTAACAACCCAAAAAGACTACAAATAGTTGATATACACATTTCATACTTTGTAGGGGCTAAGTATAACTATTTGTAAATATATTTAGCAAAATTTTATTAAAAAATTAAAACTGCAAGTCGAGTTATAGTACTTTTTATCCCCTGACTAATGTAGGATTTGTAATTTTTGAGTTTAACAACCCAAAAAGACTACAAATAGTTGATATACGCATTTCATACTTTGTAGGGGCTAAGTATAACTATTTGTAAATATATTTAGCAAAATTTTATAAAAAATTAAAACTGCAAGTCGAGTTATAGTATTTTTTATCCCCTGACTAATGTAGGATTTGTAATTTTTGAGTTTAACAACCCAAAAAGACTACAAATAGTTGATATACACATTTCATACTTTGTAGGGGCTAAGTATAACTATTTGTAAATATGTTTAGCAAAATTTTATAAAAAAATTAAAGCTGCAAGTCGAGTTATAGTACTTTTTATCCCCTGACTAATGTAGGATTTGTAATTTTTGAGTTTAACAACCCAAAAAGACTACAAATAGTTGATATACACATTTCATACTATGTAGGGGCTAAGTATAACTATTTGTAAATATATTTAGCAAAATTTTATAAAAAAAATTAAAACCGCAAGTCGAGTTATAGTACTTTTTATTCCCTGACTAATGTAGGATTTGTAATTTTTGAGTTTAACAACCCAAAAAGACTACAAATAGTTGATATACACATTTCATACTTTGTAGAGGCTAAGTATAACTATTTGTAAATATATTTAGCAAAATTTTACAAAAAATTTAAAACTGCAAGTCCAGTTATAGTACTTTTTATCCCCTGACTAATGTAGGATTTGTAATTTTTGAGTTTAACAATCCAAAAAGACTAGGAATAGTTGATATACACAGTTCATACTTTGTAGGGGCTAAGTATAACTATTTGTAAATATATTTAGCAAAATGTTATAAAAAAATTAAAACTGCAAGTCGAGTTATAGTACTTTTTATCCCCTGACTAATGTAGGATTTGTAATTTTTGAGCTTAACAACCCAAAAAGACCACGAATAGTTGATATACACAGTTCATACTTTATAGGGGCTAAGTGTAACTACTTTTAAATATATTTAGCAAAATTTTATACAAAATTTAAAACTGCAAGTCAAGTTATAGTACTTTTTAGCCCCTAACTAATGTATGATTTGTAAGTTTTGAGTTTAGAAACCCAAAAAGACCACGAATAATTGATATAGACAGTTCATACTTTGTAGGGGCTAAGTAAAACTATTTGTAAATATATTTAGCAAAATTTTATAAAAAAAATTAAAACCGCAAGTCGAGTTATAGTACTTTTTATCCCCTGACTAATGTAGGATTTGTAATTTTTGAGTTTAAAAACCCAAAAAGACTACGAATAGTTGATATACACAATTCATACTTTATAGGAGCTAAGTATAACTATTTGTAAATATATTTAGCAACATTTTGTAAAAAAAATTAAAACCGCAAGTCGAGTTATAGTACTTTTTATTCCCTGACTAATGCAAGATTTGTAATTTTTGAGTTTTATAACCCAAAATACTACGAATAGTTAAGATACACATTTCATACTTTGTAGGAGCCAAGTATAACTATTTGTAAATATATTTAGCAAAATTTTATAAAAATTTAAAAATGCAAGTCGAGTTATAGCATTCTTATCCCCTGACTAATGTAGGATTTGTAATTTTTGAGTTTAAAAACTCAAAAAGACTACGAATAGTTGATATACACAGTTCATACTTTGTAGGGGCTAAGTATAACTATTTGTAAATATATTTAGCAACATTTTATAAAAATTTAAAAATGCAAGTCGAGTTATAGTACTTTTTATCCCCTGACTAATGTAGGATTTGTAATTTTTGAGTTTAGCAACCCAAAAAGACTACAAATAGTTTATATACACATTTCATACTTTGTAGGGGCTAAGTGTAACTATTTGTAAATATATTTAGCAACATTTTATAAAAGAATTAAAACTGCAAGTCGAGTTATAGTACTTTTTATCCCCTGACTAATGTAGGATTTGTAATTTTTGAGTTTAACAACCCAAAAAGACTACAAATAGTTGATATACACATTTCATACTTTGTAGGGGCTAAGTATAACTATTTGTAAATATATTTAGCAAAATTTTACAAAAAATTTAAAACTGCAAGTCGAGTTATAGTACTTTTTATCCCCTGACTAATGTAGGATTTGTAATTTTGAGTTTAACAACCCAAAAAGACCACGAATAGTTGATATACACATTTCATACTTTGTAGGGGCTAAGTATAACTATTTGTAAATATATTTAGCAAAATTTTATAAAAAAATTAAAGTCGAGTTATAGTACTTTTTATCCACTGACTAATGTAATATTTGTAATTTTTGAGTTTAGCAACCCAAAAAGACCACGAATAGTTGATATAGACAGTTCATACTTTGTAGGGGCTAAGTATAACAATTTGTAAATATATTTAGCAAAATTTTATACAAAATTTAAAACTGCAAGTCGAGTTATAGTACTTTTTATCCCCTGACTAATGTAGCACTATTAATTTTTCAGTTTAACAACCCAAAAAGACTACAAATAGTTGATATACACATTTCATACTTTGTAGGGGCTAAGTGTAACTATTTGTAAATATATTTAGCAAAATTTTATAAAAAAATTAAAACTGCAAGTCGAGTTATAGTACTTTTTATCCCCTGACTAATGTAGGATTTATAATTTTTTAGTTTAACAACCCAAAAAGACTACAAATAGTTGATATACACATTTCATACTTTGTAGGGGCTAAGTGTAACTATTTGTAAATATATTTAGCAAAACTTTATAAAAAAATTAAAACTGCAAGTCGAGTTATAGTACTTTTTATCCCCTGACCAATGTAGGATTTGTAGTCCGGAGCGTTTCGGTAAACCTGCGTAGTGACCTGTACAGGCGACCGGAGAAGTATCAAAATTCGATTATTTCTATTCGCAAGCGAGTGCTTCTTTAACACCAAAACAGTACACTTTCTGTAACAATATTTTTTTCGGAATTAAAAGACTTACAAAATGAGGCCAAACACGACTTTCTATCATGAAATAAAATTTTTCAAATTTCAATGTTTTGTTTCAATTCCTGTAGTTTTTCTGGTTTAACTTGAAATAATCTCGACATTATTTCCGAAACTAATATATACTATATTTTTGTTACAAAACGACAAATATGTAGCCCAGTACTGTTTACCCTACTGTGTGTGTGCAAGGCAATCTGCAGATATACCGGAGAGGAAAACCTACAGGTTTACCGGAACGTGTATGGCCGGCTGATTCTTCTCCGGTCGCCTGTACAGGTCACTAAGCCTGTGCAGGTTGTCCACACACACACACGCTTCGGTTTACAGGTTTTGTGCAGGTAAACCTCTCCGGTATACCAAAACGTGTATGGCCGGCTTTACATGATTCTTCAGACCGTCAACACGTTTCTCACAATTCTCGGCAAACGTGTACACATTCTTTAATTATAATGAACGCACGATAACTACCGTGAATTAACTTATTGAGTTTTTATTTGTTTGATACGAACATGAAAGCTAGTGGTCGCTCACAACTCGCACAGCTAGTAGATCACCAATTACATAATATTTACTGTAGCCGATAGCCTTAATCTCAAATTAATTATCTCTATATCAAAACCCATATAAGTGTTGTTTAGTAGCTACCTAATAAAAATAAAAATCCACCCAATTAAAATAACATTGCCAAATACGTTGTAATAAAACAATAAACCAGCATTGCTTTAGAATGAATTACATAAGCCTCCCATAAACCGCAAAGCCATCATTGTTGGTGGCGCTAGTCACGCCGTTACCTTTTACTTTTGCTCTGGCGGTGTGTTTCGCTTAAAAATGCTATAATTATTAATTACGTGCAATTATGGCCGTAATTAATAACCGTTAAATACTGTTTGTGTCCCTAATGGCAGCGATTTATCGCTTAAATATTATTTATTCACTGCTATTTCTGTGCATTGTACGCAACAACGCAAAAATGTTAATTGATTAATGGCGGCTGAACCGTCGAATAAAATTTCCTGCTACAGGCAACAAACGAGTCACAAATAGCATTTTTCATACGCAGCGAATTATGTGTGATGGGAAAACATCGGCGAGCTAATGGTTACAAATCGTTTAGTGATCAATTACCGATACTGGGAGTTTATTTATATCTTCATTTGTTGTCTCGGGGGATTGGAGGAAGAACGAAACGAAAAACAATCAAACAACAATTGTTATTTTTGATCTAAAATTATAGTATATTTTTAACTTCAACATTCTGAGTATGCCTAAAGACTTTTCAGATTAAGCAAAACTTGTTTCAAAGAGTTAATTTTTTCTCGAGAAATGCAAAATTAAAAAGTTTACAAGTATAGTTAGGTCGATTCGTGGACACACTGCATATATATTTCAAAAAAAATTAAATTTTTTTAAATATTTTATTGTTAAGGCGTCTACTTTGTGATAATTCATTTTAAAGTATAAATAAAACGATTTTTTACTTTGTTTTTTATCACACTTCAGTGAAGTGTGATAAAAAAACAAAGTAAAAAATCGTTTTATTTATCCTTTAAAATGAATTATCACAAAGTAGACGCCTTAACAATACAATATTTAAAAAAGTTTAATTTTCAGTTATAGTGCAAGGTGGAAATTATATCGGATGTAGGCATATCCATGAAAATCGCGATATTGCTGAAATTAAGTATTAATTTTTCCACCATTCTATTGGCTTATAATAGGTAATTATTGATACAATAAATGAGAAATATTGCGTCAAGTCTCTCACTTTTCAAAAATCAAAATCAAGTATATTTAGTAGTATTTTAAATTATCTTGGGTAATTGAGGATTTTTCATGTCGAATCGTAGAAAATTTGAATGAGATTTAATATTAGATTACACGAATCTAATATTAAATCTGATTCGTGTAATCTAATATTAAATCTGATTCAAATTTTCTACGAGTCGATATGAAAAATCCTCAATAACCCAAAATAATTAAAAATACTACTATACTTGATTTTGATTTTTGAAATGTGAGAGACTTGACGCAATATTTCTCATTTATTGTATGAATAATTACCTATTATAAGCCAAAAAAATACCCTAAATATACTTGATTAAGCTTGAAAGTTTTTTTCATAAACCAACTCTCTGCCCTTGATAACAAAAAGTTTCAGATATTGGATTATTTAGCTTGTTGGATGTTTGTTTATCGGTGTGAGCTGCTCCTGGAACGGATGTTACCTTGTCCCCTGCCGAGTATTTCTGATGCGAACCGTTCGAGGCAGCTAGACACCATAAACGAAACCAGCTATGATGTAAGAAGTACAGTGTATGTGACAATAAATTATATATTTTCTTGTGTGTTTGCTCTTATGACGCTCCCCCCACTGTGTTACAATATCGTATATTTCTTTTCCTACAATCTAGCCTTGTACATTTCATACTGTATACTGTAGAAATAAAATTTATAATTATTATTAATTTCTGAATAGGCTACAATAATAATGTCTCTGTAAATGCAAATAAAACTCGCATTATAATGTTTCTACCTGACCTTTATATATTTCATAATTAAATCAATTCGCATCGCTGCTACAGATAAACCCATAAACAAAATTATCGCATTCCTCACGGAATTACGACGCCAGGCACTCTCGCGAGCCTCCCCGCCGCATTGTGCTGTGAAAGTAAAAGTGTTTTAAGAAATTTATTCGATATTCAGGATGCGCCAAGGACGAAAGCGGATGCATGGATTTTCGTCCAACCGAATATTTTTGACGGTGCGATCATATTTTCACGAATCTATAGTTTCTCGTATTGTTGACGTATCAGGCGGAAACAATTCGAATTAATTAGGCATCGCTTTACACGGAGCAAGTTTCTTATTCGGCAACCTTTTTGTGTCGGCAATTAATAACAATTTCTCAGGACGTTGGTGAGATTTCATTTATAAATGCCGCGGCTTTAATTTATTCCTTTATTAGGAACGAACGTACTATAAATTATTTATAGGATACCAAAAAAAAATGTGCGAAATTTTGTTTGTTAAATAACAATTTAAGAGGTGTTTCGTTGTGGGAACTAGAATTTTTTTTGCAACAGAAATTGATGGTAGATAAATATGTTAGTAATTATATACAGATTTAATTAATACAGATTTTTCTCCCTAAAATCTGTATAAATTATAGAAATATTTATTTAGCATCAATTTCTGTTGATATTCTGTGATACACCTCTAAATTGTTATTAAACATTCTTCTATGAAAAGAAAATTATTTAGTCACTCTTTAAGGTCGTTTTAGACAAGACAATTTCTTAGCTCAAAAGTTGTTCAAGAAATGAATTCATATATCCTCCTCCCATACAATTTGTACTTGACAAATAGAACACGTTATGTTCTTCCATTCGATCTATTATCCAATTAAATATGTCAAATAATTTGCTGTTTGATACGAGACAATTTAGATTGTCTCGAATCTTGACTAACTTTTGAGTCAAGAAATTGTCTTGTCTTTAAATGAGTGTACTTTTTACAATATAGCTGAGTTTACATTTTTACATTTTCTGATCCAGTGTAGTTGCCTATTGGATATAGTCATGTACTGTAGTAAGTGTATTGAGTATTGGGATGCGAGAGTTCAAACCCCGTTGTAGGCTAAAGTTCTAGAATCGCCTTTCACAGTTTTTCAAATATTTTCTGTAAATTTAAAGTAAATACCGGGTGATTACACTTCATTGAGCCTCTCCCTTGAGCTTATAGCTATAAAGATAGAAGGTATTTTTATATTTTATTAATTAATTTTTTTTTCCTATTTATGATTCAGCAGTTTATATAAAATACGTCCATTCATGATATCTCGTAATGCCTATGTAATTTTAACGTTCTCACATTTTTATATATAAAACGTTAAATCACATGCTAAATAATGAGAGATAAATATCTAGTTCTACTTTTTCAATAATTATTATAAATGCAGCTATTTCTGAAAACGGTCACTAATATATATAAAATTCTATAATTATATACAAAATTATAGGATTTTATATATACTAGTGACCGTTTTCAGCAGTAGCTGCATATAAAATTATTTGAAATTCGATAAAAAACGTTTCAAAAAATTTGTTTGAGTTTTAGAAAGAGATAATAGTCACCGGAGGCGAGTTCGGGGCTGTAAGCTGGATATTGTAATTCCTTATAGCCGTATTAATTGATTATTTCTTGTGCATTATGCACCCTAAAAAGAACCAAATTATTGATTACAATAAACTCAGACATATATTGATAATAGTTCCTACTGTAATTCTCTTAATTAAACCTTGTACATAATTAAACGTTTACTGCAGGCTGTTATTTGAAATAATTATAGGTGTGCATTACAAGTATGCGCGTATACACATCAAAATCAATCAACGGGACATAAATCATCAACGATGGGGCGGTGTGTATGTGTGTTTAATTAGCCGATATATCGGCGTTATGTAATTGGGGATAAAGGACAATAGGTTAGTGTGACGGAAACCGGTGTGGGATGGGAGATCGAATCTAATTACTAATTACTAATTACGGAGCCTCTATTTAAGCACGACTCTCGAAAGTATGTAACGGATATAAAGTGATGTTATGAACGATTATATAAATTTAATGCCCGAGGGAAGAACTAGAAGAAAATTAAACTTTTTATTGCAAAATATAGTAAAGATATGATAATGATATTTGTTTAAATCTCGATAATATTATTAAATATTTTTCTCTATTATTATTATTGTTATTCGCTTTAACTAGTTTTTTTGGCGAAAAATCCGAAAAGTTGATAATGTGGAAAATGTTATACAAAATTAAATAGGTCATGTAATTCGGAAAGTCGGGCACCACACAACCTTCCGAATTACATGACCTATTTAATTTTGTATAATATTTTTGACATTTTCAACACCAGATATTTTTATATCAGTATATATAGTCTCTGGATGAAGAGCCTTTGTTTCGCATGCTAAGTTAATTATTACGTTTTTGTTATTGTGCAACACAATACGCCTATACTAATTAATAACTCGTAATGGATGTACACCGGTCGACTGATTTGAACAAATTTTTTTGAAAGATTGATGGCAGCTGAAGAACACTACGTGTAATTAGCAGGCCGACTGGGAACAATGCATGAGCGAGGTAATTGGCGACGGCGTGCATTTCATGCCGCACCGAACCCGTGTTTGTATAATAACGTATCGCGGATGATCGTTTGCGATGATTTATTTTGCTCAGGGATATGTGATAGGTCATGTGCATGAATAAAGGCTAACAGAATCGTAACACGAAATATGCGCGTTATTGTAAATTTCAACGTTGTTACACCAGGATGGAGCCCATTTGTCTATTCGCACAAATCATGAGAATGCAATTTGATGCCGTTTTGTGGGTGAATCGTTTTGTATTTGCATATTTTAGATTTGGTGCACTCAAATCATTGAAAATTAAATTAAACTCATGATAGTATTCAAATTATATTATAATTATTAATAGTGATAGACTTGCTAGTCTATATATTTGATATATTATATATCAAATGTAAATTAGTTCATCGCCAGCCATTTTTTTTAAGAATAATTTCCTGTAAATATCATTTGTACGCTACATCTATAGCTAATTCACATACTCCAAGCCCTGATGAAGTAGCTATGTAAGCTACGAAATATTGGCAAAAGGAAGTAAAGTGTACTTCAAGTAAAATAGCGTTTTATTGCTGCAATGCCCTAATAAACTAGAAATATATATATATATATATATATATATATATATATATATATATCGAGGGTAGTTTTTCGCCGGAAAATTAGTCAGAGGGAACTGTTGGGATTGCGGCGTGAGGGCTAAAGAAACTCCTTCTTTTAATATATCGATTTTTCGCTCTTGGTTCATATATATATATATATATATATATATATATATATATATATATATATATATATATATATATATATATATATATATATATATATTCGATGGTCTTTTCTAACACGGTGTGGTGTAAAGGGTGATCTAAAAATACCTTTCATTTTCCATTCTACCATCTGTAGCTCCTTAGTTTTCCCAAAACCTATTCTCTATCTTTACATTCCCATATCTAAATTTAGCAATCATTCTTCTTTCATACAGTTTCTCCGTCAGCAAATGTTCCCTCGGTTATTAGATCTACATAGGCCGCATTATACATGTAGTAACGTATTCTTGATATTTTTTTAAGAAGAAGAATATTTACTAAATGATTTTCCCAATGACACACTTACGGTTGAAATTAAAAACGCGAAACGATCATTAATAATATTACCTTAAACACGTTATATAAAAATCTATATAATTATCTAAATCGCTTATAAGTTAATTACGAAAAAGAAATCGAAATGATTAATTTAAAATAAAAAAGACCTGCCTCGGCTCGACTGGCATATGAAAATCGTGCATATTATTCTGCCCTCCTATATTTATTATTTACATTATGGGAACAAAACCGTGTGTATAAACATTCCAGATTAGATGATTTAACTTTTACATAATGCACCGCTCCTACACGCTTCTTGCATACCATATATGTTGGAGAAATAGTAGTCGGTGGTTCTTCTAATTAGGCTGTCGCTGGCGCGGCTGGATGAGTAATACAATAGCAAATTATTTTCAGATTTGTATGAATTTTGCATGCGATTACTGCAGGATTTGCAATGGCTAAATGTATTCATACAGCTCAATTTAAATAAAATTACCATAGAGGTTAATGTTTTAAATGTACAAGGATATGCACTAGCGTTTTGTATTAACAGATATTGATTTTTAATGAAAATTACCATAGCAATTCATAGTTAATTATTACATTTACAATCTTAACATTGAAATTAATAGTTAATTATTACATATACAGTAATATGCACAAATCAACTAATGGAGTTTAAAACATATTCACGTAGTGATTTATTAAATATATATAGAAATTGCAGTTGAAATATGGAAAATCGTATTTTTATGAAATTCTGACTTTGGCATTAAATAGCACGAAAACAAGCGACCCCGTATTTTTTAACTATAAGTTTAGTTGATAGACTAATATATTTCTAATGCAATAGCTAAGTTTGAAAAATATCCACCGAGGGATTTTTGAAATATTTGCAAATTTGCGGTTAAAACATACAAAATCGTAAATTTATGAAATTCTGACTTTGGTATTAAATAGCACGAAAACAAGCAACCCCGTAATTTTTGACTATAAGTTTAGTAGATAGATTAATATATTCCTAATGCATTAGCGAAGTTTAAAAAATATTCATCGAGGGACTTTTGAGATAATTGCAAATTTGAGGTTCAAACATACAACATCGTAATTTTATAAAATTCTGACTTTGGTATTAAATAGCACGAAAACAAGCAACCCCGTAATTTTTGACTATAAGTTTAGTAGATAGACTAATATATTTCTAATGTATTAGCTAAGTTTGAAAAATATCCATCGAGGAATTTTTGAAATATTTGCAAATTTGCAGTTAAAACTACAAAATCGTATTTTTATGAAATTCTGAATTTGGCATTAAATAGCACAAAAACTAGCGAGCCCGTATTTTTTTACTATAAGTTTAGTAGATAGAATAGTATATTTCTAATGTATTAATGAAGTTTGAAAAGTATCCATCGAGGGATTTTCGAAATATTTGCAAATTTGAGTTCAAACATAGAATATCGTAATTTTATGAAATTCTGACATTGGTATTAAATAGCACGAAAACAAGCTACCCCGTAATTTTTGACTATAACTTTAGTAGATAGACTAATATATTCCTAATGCATTAACGAAGTTTGAAAAATAACCATCGAGGGATTTTTGAAATATTTGCAAATTTGCGGTTAAAACATACAAAATCGTAAATTTATGAAATTCTGACTTTGGTATTAAATAGCACGAAAACAAGCAACTCCGTATTTTTTTAATTTGAGTTTAGTAGATGACTAATATAATCCTAATGTATTAGCGAAGTTTGAAAAATATCCATCAAGGGATTTTTGAACTATTTGCAAATTTGCGGTTAAAACATACAGAATCGTAAATTAAAAAAAAAAAAAACAAGCAACCCCGTAATTTTTGACTATGAGGTTGGTAGATAGACTTATATAATCCTAATGTATTAGCGAAGTTTGAAAAATATCCATGGAGGGATTTTTGAAATATTTACAAATTTGCGGTTAAAAAATACAAAATTGTATTTTTATATAATTCAGACTTTAAATAGCACAAAAACAAGTAACCCCGTAATTTTTGACTATAAGTTTAGTAGATAGATTAATATATCCTAATGCATTAGCGAAGTTTGAAAAATATCCATCGAGTGATTTTTGAACTATTTGCAAATTTGCGGTTAAAACATACAAAATCGTAAATTTATCAAATTATGACTTTGGTATTAAATAGCACGAAAACAAGCAACCCTGTAATTTTTAACTATGACTTTAGTAGATAGACTAATATATTTCTAATGTGTTAGCGAAGTTTGAAAAATATCCGTCTAGGGATTTTTGAAATATTTGCAAATTTGCAGTTAAAACATACAAAATCGTATTTTTATGAAATTATGACTTTGGTATTAAATAGCACGAAAACAAGCAACCCCGTAATTTTTGACTATAAGTTTAGTAGATAGACTAATATATTCCTAATGCATTAGCGAAGTTTAAAAAATATTCATCGAGGGATTTTTGAGATATTTGCAAATTTGAGGTTCAAACATACAAAATCGTAAATTTATGAAATTCTGACTTTGGTATTAAATAGCACAAAAACAAGCAACCACGTAATTTTTGACTATAAGTTTAGTAGATAGACTAATATATTTCTAATGTATTAGCTAAGTTTAAAAAATATCCATCGAGGGATTTTTGAAATATTTGCAAATTTGCAGTTAAAACTACAAAATCGTATTTTTATGAAATTCTGAATTTGGCATTAAATAGCACAAAAACAAGCGAGCCCGTATTTTTTTACTATAAGTTTAGTAGATAGAATAGTATATTTCTAATGTATTAATGAAGTTTGAAAAATATCCATCGAGGGATTTTTGAGATATTTGCAAATTTGCGGTTCAAACATACAATATCGTAATTTTAAGAAATTCTGATTTTGGTATTAAATAGCAGGAGAACAAGCAACCCCGTCATTTTTGACTATGACTTTAGTAGATAGACTTATATAATCCTAATGCATTAGCGAAGTTTGAAAAATATCCATCGAGGGATTTTTGAGATATTTGCAAATTTGCGGTTCAACATACAATAACGTAATTTTATGAAATTCTGACTTTGGTATTAAATAGCAGGAAAATAAGCAATCCCGTCATTTTTGACTATGACTCTAGTAGATAGACTAATATATTTCTATCTCATCGAGGGATTTTTGAAATATTTACAAATTTGCGATATAAACATACAAAATCGTAATTTTATGAAATTGTGACTTTGGCATTAAATAGCTCAAAAACAAGCAACCCCGTAATTTTTGACTATAAGCTTATTAGGTAGACCAATATATTCCTAATGCATTAACGAAGTTTCAAAAATACCCTACGAGGGATTTTTGAAATATTTCCAAATTTGCAATTAATACATACAAAATCGTATTTTTATGAAATTCTGACTTTGGCATTAAACAGCACAAAAACAAGCAACCCCGTAATTTTTGACTATAAGCTTATTAGGTAGACTAATATATTCCTAATGCATTAACGAAGTTTGAAAAATACCTTACGAGGGATTTTTGAAATATTTCCAAATTTGCAATTAATACATACAAAATCGTATTTTTATGAAATTCTGACTTTGGTATTAAATAGCATGAAAACAAGCAACCCCGTAATTCTTGACTATAAGTTTAAAAGATAGAATAATATATTCCTAATGCAGTAGCAAAGTTTAAAAAATATCGAGGGTTTTTGAAATATTTGCGGTTAAATACATTTTAGAATAAGTATATAAATAAAGTTGAAACCATTGCATGGAAACATTAACAAACACTGACAGTATCTCGGCAGCAAGGTGTCTGCTCGATGATTCGGTGTTTGAATATAGTTAGGAATTCCCGTGAGACAATACGCGCGCGGCATTGTCTCAGCACATATTCTGTTAATTACAGGTGAATATAGGCCGCGCGAAATGCTCGCCAGTTTACAAACCATAATGCGGTTACGTCAGTGCACCAGTAAAGGTTGAATCTTTGCATTTTGAATAAACTTAGCACGGCATTCTTCAAGAGATTGTCTACCGGTGATATCCTTGAATACGTCCCATTGTTGCTATACCACAAAAATGAGCATCCTTACGCGACGTTTATCGTTATTTTATAGGGAGTTATTTTGCATGGTTCATTGGATTTCATAAGATGCCGAAATTGTCCGCTCGCAATTGGGTCCGAGTGGTATCTAAATAACGCGCGATTGTGATTAATGGTGCGGCGTGCCAGAAGGGGAGTCGCATCCTTTCACTTCGACGGCAAGACTAATTGATAATTGTTTTAATTTAGTTTATTTCATTGTGTTTTAATGTTACCGTCTTATACTGCATGAACATAATAAATCGTTGGCTATGTTGATGACAGAATTGTAATTTGTTTTCGTAATATGAGGATGAGTTATGGCAATAATAAAACTGTGTTAGCGTAATAATCCGCGTTCATTTATTCCATAAAATTCTATAAGGAAAATATATAGTTTGATATATTGGATTGTTAAGGCGTTAAGGAGTCATCGGAGGAGCTCGAAAATGGCATGAGTTATAATGCCAAACTATATAAGGGATAAATAAAACGTTTTTTTACTTTATTTTTGATCACACTTTGCACTAGTTTCGGCTTAAACTAGTGTGATCAAAAACAAAGTAAAAAAACGTTTTATTTATCCCTTATATATACATTTTATTTCCCAACAGTTACCCATTTACAGGAACATACACAGAAGGAACTAATAGTAATAAATGAATTTATAAATATAAAAGTATAAAAATAAATAGAAATATAAAAGTATATACCGAATAAGAAATTTAATAAAAAATTACTATACCAATGTCAGTAATACGTTTTTTATATGTGACAAGGTGTCGTTGTGTATTTCACAGTAATGTGATACATTATTAAAAGTTCTGCACAGGAAAATCGGGGTATTAACACCTAACTTGGTTTTTCCTAGAGTACAGTAAAAAACTAAGTGGGATCTAGAAGAAATCCTAGGTACTACAAGATTGATTTATTTTATAACACATTATTGAATTGGGGCATTTGTTTCTTGCGCAATCTATTAGGATGGTATCTAGTATGACTATATTTGTCAAAAATAATAATAATAATTTATGGTATATACAGTATCACGCTACATTAATCTTCCTTATTGCTCTTCAAATATTACGCAAACGCTACACAAATATTGAAAACAATATCCACTACACCGATTGAATTTATAAGGGTTTAACTCTCTCTTCCTCATTTCAATGAATTTTATTAACAATTAGCAATTGCGTTTTATTATTCATTATCTACTTTTCATAAACCTTTTTTGGCATGAGCATGGGGAATTTTTATGACATAATTAGATTTTTTAAATGATGCTTGGTCAACGTTTGCGCCCGATGCCTCAAATAATAATATTCAGCAACACACTGGCGACAGAAAGACCATTTTGGGGCTACACAAAGTGGCTGCGTAAACATACGACACTAATTTCAATAATTCAGATATGTACTGTGACGCAAAGTTGTATTTTATAAGGATAGTGGGATCATTATCCTTATAAAATACAACTTTTTGAAACGATTTAATCAAAAAATATTTATTTATATATATTTATAAGTATATGACAAATAATTCAGATATGTACTGTGACGTATATCCCATTATCCTTATAAAACACAACTTTTAGAAACGATTTAATTAAAAAATATGTAAGTATATGACAAATGATTATAAAATAATAATAGCATTAATTACCCAGTAGTAATCACCATCATTCTTATATTGACATTCATCGGTAATCAACGATGGCATTCCATATATATTCTCCAGCATCAAGTATCACCAACCCAACCAAGGCTACTATTTGCAGCAGTAGTTTTGCAATCCAAACTTAACAACTTTAATTAAAAGGATTAATAATTTTTATTGCCCATTCTTTTTTTTTCATTTTATGATCGTTCGGTCTAATCCTGTGTCTGGATTATTCTAATTATTATAAATTAAGGTCGACAGGGTCTTTAACACCTCGTAGCCCCGCAGTTATAATTGGCAGGATAATGAAACAGTGCGGTATCAAGGATATTGGATATGCTTCTGCATGCCGCGAAAACAAATAACCGTGCTGGGCGAATGTGTAATATGCTAAACGGTAATAGGTTTTCTTCATACATAATCGATGTGTGTTATGTAAACGGATCTGAAGTTTAATGGGTTGTTGGAGATGATTGAAACGATAATAAAAGTGCGGCTTGGAGACATGCAATGTACTTATTACGCATACAGGTAATGGAATTTACATTTGTGGGTCGACTTCTTTTGTTCTTTTAAAGCTCATGATTCAGTTCTATAATTATACATATATATAGTTTTTAATTGTTTCTCCCTGTGGATATTTTAGACGATTTCAATATTTTTTACAATAATGCGTGATTGTTAATAGATTTATTTTGTTACCCAGCTCAGTGGCCTAGAGATTAAAAGCACCGTCCATCACGTACTGAGCATTGGGGAGCGTGAGTTCAAACCACATCGGGGCGATTTTTCACGAATTACCTTTCAAAGTTTACCAGTGAAGTTAAAGTAAATACCGGGTGATTAAAATCCTCTGAGCTTCTCCCTTCACCATCGGAGAAGCTTCAGGGCTATAAAGTAGAAGTTATTATTATTTTTTGGCTGATTTCTTATAACACAATACAGAACATACTTTGATTAAAGTGTTTTATTAAATAATATATATATATATATATATATATATATATATATATATATATATTATCATAAATTAAATAATATACAGCATGAACAGTAATGGCCCCATATTATTTCTCAATTTTTTTGTTACAGTTGATCAGAAATATATTATGAATTCAATTTCAAAATCGCTATCAGGCATTTTTTTGCATCTAGATTGCACGAAATCTCGGAGTAGATTGTTTTTAAGAAGGATCTTCTATTAAGCCTTGTTCAGCGAAATTCCGAAATCTTGAAATTGTTCCAAATAATAATACGTGAATGGATTATATATATATATATATATATGAACAGTAATGGCCCCATATTATTTCTCATTGGAATGGATATAAAAAAAATAAATTTGAATTGAAAATTGAGAATTAAAAATTAAAAATGTGGATTCCATATGTAGGAATATATTGGTTTGAGAATCGAGGTGGGGTTTAGATGGTTGGTCGGCCCTGGATGGGTCGGAATCCCGAGGGAGAATGTCTTATAGACATCCCAGGCGTCTTTGAAAAATCCCCACCTCAAGCCAAATAAAAAAGTAGTTAATATTTTAATTTAATAGCTTTAAAGTAATTAAAACAGATTTATTATAACACAATTAATAAAACAATAGCCGCACCGTTCTAAATTTCATTCTAATCCATTTCACAATGCAGCCGCATAAATTTGCAACACATTTCGGTTATTTATAATGAAGCGTGCGTGTGAATTTTCGACGTTCCGCAACGAATTTTAAACATGTGCGAACACCGCGCTTACATTATTAGCCGCGGATGATTACAGTAATTTACCATTAATGGCATTTTTTTTGCTGCATGCCATCATTCAGGTTAGGGTTATATTTGCTTAAAGTTCACGAATAAAACGATCAGGACACCGCGGCGGCGCCCGAAACGATTTACAATTACGCAAGCGACATTTAATAAAATGCATCGCGATGAGGTTTAATGGTATCCAGAAAATTAACATCGGTAGTCGGCGAGATCTAAATGTTGTAGGTATTTCTTGGGTGCTGTTGCGAGCGCGACTAGCGCCCACGCCCGGTGCGACTTTATTGTTAGCTTTTAACCTTCTTTGGATGTCTTGTGCAGGACGAATTGATCTGATGTTGCATCATATAACATTTATAGTGTATCACGAAAAATGCGGCCGTTGCCAAATCGGTGGGATGATTTATTGCGCGCAAACACGATTTTCGATATGAAATTGGGATGTGATTATTGAGCCGTCAAATGTTAAGGCAATTTTGGTTGGTTGGAATCTTGGTAATGTGCTATAATTTTATTGACTAATGTGAATTCTATCTGTTATGTAGTTCTTATGCTTATGTCCATTGTGAATGAGCACTAATGTGCACGCGGTAAATCCATCAAAGTATTATTATTTGGAACAAATTACAAGATTTCGGAAATTTCGGCAAACAAGGCTTTATAGAAGATCCTTTTTAAAAACAATCTACATTAGATTGTGTTGTTTTTCCTTTTACAGTAGAGTCGCGGTAATCCGAGCCTGTCTAATCCGAGATTCCGTGCAATCCTAGATGCAAAAAATGCCTGATGTGCGCCCACAAGACACCCAAAAAAGCGGCGATAATCTAGAGCTGCATAAAAATATCCGCTGGCTTTTTCTACCTCAGTTTGATGTAAGTTATTATTATTATTATTATTATTGTTGTTGTTATTATATCATCTGTAATTGGTTTCTGTTAAACTGTAGATGTCTATATTAAATAAATAAATAAATAAATAAAGGTTTTAATTTTCCTCTATTCTTTTATAATATTTTTCCATTCTCTTCTATTTTTTCCCAGTTATTTTGCTTCCTTCCAGTTGTTTCCTTTCCTTTCTAATAGTTCCGATATAGCCTCATCCCATTTTTATCTTGGTCTTCTTATTCTGATAAATTTTAAAACTAAATTTTGTATAGTTAACTAGGGGGGCTATTCTTTAAGTTTCAGATGAAATGGGCCTCATCACTCATCAGCATAATGTGAAATGCTATAAGTCAAGAAATGCAACGCCACCTAGCGCACGCTTTTCTTTTCTATAACGAAAGAGTAAAGGTGGTAATACATTTTTGGACATGAATTACATAAAAAAAATTAAAATTGCATCATGATGAATAGGTATTTGTGCAGGAATATGTGACAATACAATATTCAACTTATAGAAGCCACACCGTTGAAGGCAATGAAGATATCTCATTAGCGATTTAGAAATTGAATTCATAATACATTTTTGAACTGTCACAAAAAAAAATCTAAAATTAGATAATGAGGAACCGTTTTCTTTGCCAGAAAAGACTGATATATAATATTCAAATTTAATAACCATTTCAAAATAATGAAGATATTTTGTGTAATAAATAAAAACCGCGAATAACATAATGAGGAATGATAGTTTTCATTAGCAGAAAACAGTGATAATTAAAATTTCAAATTAAATAGCCATATCTTTGAAGATAATAAAAATATATCATTGGGGTCTTTATAATTCAGTTTTTCATTCATTTTTAGACAAGAATAACACAAAAAATCTTAAAATTGCATCATAATGATAAGATATTTTTGCAGAAATGAGTGATAATACAAATTTAAAATTTCACAAGCCATATCTTTGAAGATAATGAAGATATCTCATTGCGGTCTTTATAATTGTGTTTTTCATACATATTCAAACAAGAATAACATAAACAAATCTTAAAATTGTTTTGTTATGAATAGGTATTTTAGCAGGAATGTGTGTTAATACAAATTTCAACTTTTACAAGTCATATGTTTGAAAATAATGAAGATATCTCATTGGAGTCTTTATAATTGAGTTTGTCATACACTTTTAGATAAGAATACCAAAAATAATCTTAAAATTACATCATGATGAATGAGTATTTTTGCAGGAATGTGTGATTATACAAATTTTAACTTTTTTGAAGTTAAATGCTTATAAAGAGTCTTTCTTCTAACACTGTTAATGTATATATGTATGTATCTGCACATTAAATTTGACTTCGTTTTACATTGGACTTTCTGACATATACATTCAATTCATTAACGGATTATGGACGGATTCATGATTTGTCATGCGCGCGAATAATCCGCACGTGTGTGGCCGGCTATTATGTATTTTCTTTTCTTTCTTGTAATCCGAGGTACCATCATCCCCAATTATCTCGGATTATCTACTGTACATCCCTTTGAGGTGTCGATGATTATTTACATAAAGGTATAACCCAATTGACTGACATATGTATACTGTACTTAGAACAGAGTTTATGAAATTGAGAAACAAACCATATGACTTTCGTGTGATTGTTGGAGAGTAGTAATTTTTTTTTTGCGGTGTTTAAACCTTAATAGTCAATTAGATTTTATACTTATTTTTTGCAAATATAAATATATGCAAAATAAAAATACAAACATATAATTACAAACTAACTAATATTTTTGTATATAATTACAATCAGTAGAAGTATGTGAACATCTTTTTTATTTATGCTAGTGTTAAACTGCTAATTATTACTAATTACTACTTATTTATTACCTTGCCACATGAGATATTTTTATTTATTCAAGATTCGCGTTGGATTATGAAAAGTGATTGGGATGTGTTCATAATTATTATTAATACATAGTATCGATTTAAATGAATATTGATGTTATCTCTTCGCTATTCGAATGTGAACGGTTTTCGTTGAACTAGTGGGCAAACAGCTGATCTTTGTTATTGTTAATCAGCTGATTAGATAAAAAATTACACGATTTTGATCACTTGGACAGTAATGTGCGGTTGTTAATAAACTTTTAATATATAACTAGACAAACAAATATATGATGAGAAAATGGGTAGAGATTTCCGACTAGATTTTCTACCACCAGACTAACTTGAATTGCCCATATATAATATATAATCTATTAACCTGTCGCATCTTTTAATTTATTATTAGAGCAAAATTTGTATATTATCGAAATCTATTTATTTATATTTATATTTTTTAAGTTGCCAAATGTATTGTACTTAATTGTAACAAATGTATTTATGTTTCTAAAGGGGTTTAATAAATTATTATTATAACTATCAGCCCGAGGGCTTTTGCGCTGGTAAAACGAGAGACATTACTCTTATGTAATCACCTAGAAAACCTAATTTTTTTCTTAAGGATCGATTATACTTTTCTTATGGTGCAAATTGAGAATTTATATTGAGCTTCTACTAAAAAGTAGACAATAGAATGGCATATAATTTATACTTATAAGCATTAAATATGATTTTTTTCCCGGTTAATTAATATTATGAAATTTGCATGTGACACGTCTTTATAAGCGAATACATTGCAATACAGTCGACTAGAACAATAAATAGAAATTACACATTAATTAATAATATAATGAGCACATTTTATTCACTAAATGAATTGCAACGCTTCTATATTTGGAATTTTATTGCGAAAATAATAATATTGATTTCATGAATTTTATCATTAATTTTGTAATAACCGCGGAAGAAGCGGGTATTAACTCATTTTCTTACTCTTACTTTTCTTCTTATTCTTCTACTGTAAATAGTAATTATAATTATACAGGGCCGAAAGTACCGGAACTGTGTAAAGTGATTCGCGAAATTTCGTCCACAACAGGAGCAAGAATTCAGCACCCCAATGCTCGAACGACGCCTCTAACTACTAAGCCACTGAGCTGGGTTTCAAACATTATTGTAAGCAGGGTAACCCTAACCACAGGACTAAATGGGTTATAGCCCAGGGACCCAAGCGTTTTAGTGGCGCAATTTTAATTTTTGTTTTGTTAGTAATCTGTTACTGTATTTGTTACACAAAATTGTAACAAATACAGTATATATATATATATATATATATATATATATATATATATATATATATATATATATATTATATCATCATTAAATCGTACAACAATAACACATCAATACAACGTCTAAATAAGCATTAAATTATATATATAATTATTTTCTTTAAGCAGCCCACGGGCACCGAATATCTGATTGTAGGTGATCCGTGTGATATTTTGGTACAAAATGTTCCTCATTTATATTACGCAAATCGCGCTTCTGTAATCCAGTTACAATCTACAAGCGAGCACATGTGACGGGTAAGGTCAGTAAAAAAGAAAACAAAACAAACAAAAAAAAATATTGTTGCCGATTTAATTCCTCTGGCATTTACAAACTGGAACGTTTAAGGACATTTCCGATCCGCATTGACAAGAGATCGACTCTGCCGCAATCGATCATCAACCAACTCCTTTGTTGCGAATATTCCGCATTAATTTGAGGAGTGTTCAAGAGGGAAAGAATATCTAAATAGCTGTGAGAATCGTCTCGAAAAGTGCGGCCTTGGCAATTCCAAGAGAACTCGCAACATTTAACACCCATATAATCTTATTGTTCCATATCAGTTTCGTTCTCACCTTGGCAGCGCGGTTATTAATATTCGCGCGGGGATCTTCACGCACACCTGAATTCGCCCGTATCTCGGCATCTGGTAAAACATCCTCGAAACACGATGTTTTTGATAACTTCTTTTTAACGACGGCCAGTATTTATTGTTGGCGAGATAGTAACGAGACAGTTACGTGTCAAGGGTAGATTTGGTGGATAGCACTCGAAAACGTTTTTCAGGCGAAAACATAAAAATGCGCTGCCACACATTCACATCGCGCTCCTGCAATCGCAAATGCCATCGAAATGTGCTCGTTGCGAATGGGCGAAAGTAACAAAGAAATATATTAATGGTAGTAATTCAAATAATAACGGGCCTGGGTTATTGAAGGTGCCTACGGTTTATTATGGCGACTCGTATTACATTTCTTATGCAAATGCGTTATAAATTGTCTTATTATTGGCTTTTCTTATTGGTTGTTATGTAATTAGTGGCGTTACGAGAAGAAACGTGCTGTTTTTATTGTACATTTATATTGGTATCGATTGTTATTGTAATATATTAGCGATTGTGCAGACTTGTTTTTCGATAGCCATATATTAGAGTGGCCTATCAACTTCTTGCTCTTTCAATATCAGAATAATGTAAATTTACGTTGTGATAGCCCACCATTTCCCCTTATCTTGCAACATTATCTGCATAAGGTTTTCAGTAACTAGTTCCACCCCGACCTCTCTTGTTAGTCGACTTCTATACCAGTACCAACGTGTACTCTGCATCATCAGAGACCGCATTGGGAACATGCTGGTCACTGGATTTCCAATACAGAGCTGTATTAAACAAATAGCCAACATAACTTTACTAATATCTGACTTTGATTCGTTACAACTCAAAAATCTCCTAGATATTTTGAAATCTATTTTCATATTTATATGCAGTGATATATTCTATAATATAATTATTTATCAATTAGATTATTCAGATATGGATTAGAGTGTTAGAGCTGTATTAAACCAATTGCCAACATAACTTTACTAGCATCTGACTTTGATTCGTTATAACTCAAAAATCTGCTAGATTTTTTGAAATCTATTTTCATATTTATATGCAGTGATAAATTCTATAATATAATTATCTATCAATTAGATTATTCAGATTTATATTAGAGTGTTAGAGCTGTATTAAACAAATAGCCAACATAACTTTACTAATATCTGACTTTGATTCGTTATAACTCAAAAATCTGCTAGATTTTTTTGAAATCTATTTTCATATTTATATGCAGTGATAAATTCTATAATATAATTATCTATCAATTAGATTATTCAGATTTAGATTAGAGTGTTAGAGCTGTATTAAACAAATTACCAATATAACTTTACTAATATGTCACTTTATTTCATTATAACTCAAAAATCTGCTAGATTTTTTGAAATTTATTTTCATATTTATATGCAGTGATAAATTCTATAATATAATTATCTATGAATTAGATTATTCAGGTTTAGATTAGAGTGTTAGAGCTGTATTAAACAAATTACCAACATAACTTTACCAATATCTGACTTTATTTCATTATAACTCAAAAATCTGCTAGATTTTTTAAAATCTATTTTTATATTTATATGCAGTGATAAATTCTATAATATAATTGTTTATCAATTAGATTATTCAGATATGGATTAGAGTGTTAGAACTGTATTAAACAAATTGCCAACATAACTTTACTAATATCTGACTTTGATTCGTTATAACTCAAAAATCTGCTAGATTTTTTGAAATATATTTTCATATTTATATACAGTGATAAATTCTGTAATATAATTATTTATCAATTAGATTATTCAGATATGGATTATAGTGTTAGAGCTGTATTAAACAAATCACCAACATAACTCTACTAATATCTGACTTTATTTCGTTACAACTCAAAAATCTGCTAGATTTTTTGAAATCAATTTTCATAATTATATGCAGTGATAAATTCTATAATATAATTATCTATCAATTAGATTATTCAGATTTAGATTAGAGTGTTAGAGCTGTATTAAACAAATTACCAACATAACTTTACTAATATCTGACTTTATTTGATTATAACTCAAAAATCTGCTAGATTTTTTGAAATCTATTTTCATATTTATATGCAGTGATAAATTCTATAATATAATTATCTATCAATTAGATTATTCAGATTTAGATTAGAGTGTTAGAGCTGTATTAAACAAATTACCAATAAAACTTTACTAATATCTGACTTAATTTCGTTACAACTCAAAAATCTGCTAGATTTTTGGAAATCTATTTTCATATTTATATGCAGTGATAAATTCTATAATATAATTATTTATCAATTAGATTATTCAGATATGGATTAGAGTGTTAGAGCTGTATTAAACAAATTACCAACATAACTTTACTAATATCTGACTTTAATTCGTTTTAACTCAAAAATTTGCTAGATTTTTTTAAATCTATTTTCATATTTATATGCAGTGATAAATTCTATAATATAATTATCTATCAATTAGATTATTCGGGTTTAGATTAGAGTGTTAGAGCTGTATTAAACAAATTACCAACATAACTTTACTAATATCTGACTTTATTTGATTATAACTCAAAAATCTGCTAGATTTTTTGAAATCTATTTTCATATTTATATGCAGTGATAAATTCTATAATATAATTATCTATCAATTAGATTATTCAGATTTAGATTAGAGTGTTAGAGCTGTATTAAACAAATTACCAATAAAACTTTACTAATATCTGACTTAATTTCGTTACAACTCAAAAATCTGCTAGATTTTTGGAAATCTATTTTCATATTTATATGCAGTGATAAATTCTATAATATAATTATTTATCAATTAGATTATTCAGATATGGATTAGAGTGTTAGAGCTGTATTAAACAAATTACCAACATAACTTTACTAATATCTGACTTTAATTCGTTTTAACTCAAAAATTTGCTAGATTTTTTTAAATCTATTTTCATATTTATATGCAGTGATAAATTCTATAATATAATTATCTATCAATTAGATTATTCGGGTTTAGATTAGAGTGTTAGAGCTGTATTAAACAAATTACCAACATAACTTTACTAATATCTGACTTTATTTCATTATAACTCAAAAATCTGCTAGATTTTTTGAAATCTATTTTCATATTTATATGCAGTGATAAATTCTATAATATAATTATTTATCAATTAGATTATTCAGATATGGATTAGAGTGTTAGTGCTGTATTAAACAAATTACCAACATAACTTTACTAATATGTGACTTTATTTCGTTATAACTCAAAAATCTGCTAGATTTTTCGAAATCTATTTTCATATTTATATGCAGTGATAAATTCTAAAATATAAGTATCTATCAATTAGATTATTCAGATTTAGATTAGAGTGTTAGAGCTGTATTAAACAAATTGCCAACATAACTTTATTAATATCTGAATTTATTTCATTATAACTCAAAAATTTGCTAGATTTTTTGAAATCTATTTTCATATTCATATGCAGTGATAAATTCTATAACATAATTATCTATCAATTAGATTATTCAGATATGGATTAGAGTGTTAGAGCTGTATTAAACAAATTACCAACAAAACTTTACTAATATCTGATTTTATTTCGTTACAACTCAAAAATCTACTAGATTTTTTGAAATCTATTTTTATATTTATATACAGTGATAAATTATATAATATAATTATCTATCAATTAGATTATTCAGATATGGATTAGAGTGTTAGAGCTGTATTAAATAAATTGCCAACATAACTTTACTAATATCTGACTTTATTTCGTCATAACTCAAGAATCTGCTAGATTTTTTGAAATCTATTTTCATATTTATGTGCAATGATAAATTCTATAATATAATTATCTATCCATTAGATTATTCAGGTTTAGATCAGAGTGTTAGAGCTGTATTAAACAAATTACCAACATAACTTTACTAATATCTGACTTTATTTCTTTATAAGTCAAAAATCTGATAGATTTTTTGAAATCTATTTCCATATTTATATGCCGTAATAAATTCTATAATATAATTATCTATCAATTATATTATTCAGATTTAGATTAGAGTGTTAGAGCTGTATTAAAAAAAATACCAACATAACTTTACTAATATTTGACTATATTTCGTTGTAACTCAAAAATCTGCTAGATTTTTTGAAATCTATTTTCATATTTATATGCAGTGATACATTCTATAGTATAATTTTCTGTCAATTAGATTATTCAGATTTAGATTAGATTGTTAGAGCTGTATTAAACCAATTGCCAACATAACTTCACTAATATCTGACTTTGATTCGTTATAACTCTAAAATCTGCTAGATTTTTTGAAATCTATTTTCATATTTATGTGCAATGATAAATTCTATAATATAATTATTTATCAATTAGATTATTCAGATTTAGATTAGAGTGTTAGAGCTGTATTAAACAAATTGCCAACATAACTTTACTAATATATCTGACTTTGATTCGTTATAATTAATTAATTAATAATTATTGTGCAGGTATGCGGCCTGTGCAAACGTTTCTACCTTTGCACCGATAAACTGCACAGTTTCCTCAGTTAATCGCACAGTTTCGACAGTTCTGCCTGTGTCGCCTGAGCGTGTTGCACAATAAATTGGCAGATTTTTAGGGCATTTCTAGTACTTCGTATTCAAACCGCGTGAAAAAATCGACGTTTTGATGGTAGAATTGAAACCGTTGGAACCTAACGCGACTCGAGACAGTGTAGTAAAAAAATTAAAAACCATCGATCCACCTTTATAAAAGAATTAAAGAAGGTTAACAATTCTTCTAACTATCGGAGAATACTTAGATACACACTGCAGAAAAACTGAGAGAACTGAAAGCAAAAGTGATGGGAAAACTGAAGTAGTCCACACACCTTTAGGTGTATAGTTTTTTACTCACATGGAAACTATGCAGTTAAACTGAGCGTGTGTGGGCCCCCACTAGTGTACATTTTCTTGGACAATTGTATGTGTATGCACAAATTCTCTAATATAACAAATTTAATGATGAATACGTTTTGACATGATGAAAAATAACTTTATGTAACTGCAACCGCGGTAAGGTAAAATCTTGCGGCACATGAGAGGCTCGCATGGATAATCAAACACGATAAGATCAGCCCGGAACAGCTCCCGAACGATAAATAAAAGCGGCTATAATGATCTGATGAAAAGTACTTTAGTCTTTGATATCTTTTTCGTTCTTCATGTTATTATAAAAGTATTTAAAATCTAATAACAAATAATTTGTGTAGCTCATCTGATTTCTGCATAGAAAAGTTATAGTTAATAAATATATATCTCAGTCACTCCTATATAAGCAACTATTATCCGCTAAAGCTTTCTCACATTACCAAATGTGGAGATTAGACGCCGTTACCATAATAAAACGCACGATAATTACCCACTCGCTCTTATTTATTACCGCAAAACATCCATCGGCGACAATTAAGTTATATATCTAATTGCGAATCCCCCGCCAACGCTTACGCAATGCTCATTTTGAGTCGGCAATAATTACCTAGATATTTTTTCTCGTTACAACCGCCGATATCAAACCAACCATCTTCGCGCTCCATTAAAATATAACTCGTTACCGATAGCTAACAATCACGTGCGTAAATCACTGGTAATGTAATGGAAAACACGGATTATTTAATGCCCACATTATTACTACAAGTTAGCGGAAGATTTTTATCTGTATGTTTAAATATATTTATGGATGTTGCGTATAGAATTTGTGTTCTTGTAGTCGTGTGGGTGAGATCAAATTGCAGAAACTCGCATTAAATGATCATCAAATTCTTTAATTATCTCATGCAAGCAATATAATTTTTCAATAAAATATTTTAACCCTTAAATGCATCTAAATGCACTAAATGCCAACACATTTGTGTCGAAAGAGCTATATTCATGTCTACACAACCTGGAGGAGCTAGCTAAATATAACAAACTAGAACTCTGCTGGATCAAAGAACATAGTTGCATCAAGGGGAACGAAATAGCAAATGAACTTACCAGGAACGGATCCTTACATCCTCTAACAACCCAAGAGGATGAACTATTTTCTGCAGGTACTCTGAAAAACATAATAGAGCTCTTCACAAGGTTTCACAATGGGCCCATTTTAAGGTCTAAGTATCCAACTATCCAAAACCCTTAAATGCATATTGTTACAGAACATCAACATTGCTTTTAAAATGTTGACTGCCTAATAAAACCGTTACTACTTTCCGAAAACAGCACTGCTGTATAAGGAAGGTATTGATTTATTATTCTTTATTGAAAAAATTCGAATTGCTTATTTTGACTTTTCTCCACGTTTCATGACGTTTCTAGTCGAAATATACTATTTTTGGAAAATATCTGTGTATGGGTGTGGATATGAATTTGTTTGTGAAGAAAAAACGGCTGAATGGATCGCGACCATATTTGCAAATCGGCTGGGGAATCGAATTGCGGCAATACCGTGAAAATTTGAGTAACAATTGTCCACAAACAAAGAAGAATTCTTGATAAAACCGTTTCCGTGAAAAAATCACTTTCCCGCCATCGTCACGATGTGCTGTTTTCCCGTTTTTTTTTACAGACAAATTCATATTCACACACACAGACATTTTGAAGAAAAAGGTCTATTTTGACTAGAAAAGTCTTGAAACGTGGAGAAAAGACCGCGAAATCCCAGACATAAGGGGAAGTCGACTTAAACTGTATGCAACCCGCAAAAGTATGGGCCAGTTTACATTGCGCCTTATGGAAGATTTAATTTATTACTTTCCGAATACAGCATTGCTGTATAAGGAGGGTATTTATCTAATTATCATTGTTCTGTAATACTTGTAAAATAAGTTTCTGTTAAATTATTAAATTAAAGTTGGGAATCAATTTGATTTGTCAACAACGTAACGCGCAGCTTAGTACATCATATATGAAGCTATGCAACCACATTTACTTCGACGTAACACCCAGGTTGCATAAGTACAAAATCAAAATTCATTCATAGCACATCTGTCAAAACATTTTTTCGGAAAAGAAGCAAAACACAGGAAAAGTATAGGTAATTAACGCTCAATAAACACAACAACATATAAATTAACAGATTACTGAAAGAAACCGCCCCGGTAACTAGTTACAATGAAAATACTTTAATTACACCCACTTAAATTTCAGTTAATTATGCTCGATACTCAAAGTAAACTCAAGAATGCAAACGTTGGGGATCGTATTGAATGCACTGGCTCATATGGAACTGTTCGATATGTTGGTGAGATTGAGGGACATGCAGGTAGTTGGGTAGGTGTTGATTGGGATGACCCCAGTCGAGGCAAACATAATGGGTGTGTTAAAGGGAAACAGTATTTTATTGCAAGGTAAAATTTATTTATATTGTAGTTTTTTTTTATTAAATTAAATTAAATCTAAATAAAGGGTGTGAAATTTATTGTGTCTATGAATACACTTTGGGTAGCTGGTGCCCCAATAAAACATTCAGTTTGATAGTGTATATGAAAGATATAACAAAAGAAACATGTTATCAATGACCAAAAATCTATCAATAGCTATTGAACCCATAAGTATTCGTTGTTATAGCAACAATAAATAAATTATCTATTGGTTACTTTAGATTCCCTCTATTGGAAACACTGAATAATTAAACAAAAGGTGTCATCAAAGTTCCAATCACAATCTCTAATCAAGGGTTTTGACATTTGTTTTTGACATATTCTCTCACAATGATATTTTAAATTTATCCATTCAATAGCTTATGGGACCTATAAAGTTTATGGGATGTTGGTGAATACAGACATAAGTGTGATGTCAACTCATAATTTCAATTAATACAAACAGTACTTTTATTCCAGCTCAGATACATCAGGATCCTTCCTACGATTTGAAAAGGTACAATTTGGTCAAACACTAATAACAGCAATTACATCTCGATATGGCCAGAAAGATGATGAACTTACTGCTAAAATCCATCAACAGCAACTACTTAGCATAATGCAGAACATGAATGCACCTTTATTGGAGTTTGTTGGGTTCGATAAAATTATTGATAAGCAAGGGTGATTAAATTACATTTTATATTTACATTGTTACCTATTATTGATTTTTCTAGCAATTATCATGACTTGAAAGTGGTGAATGCTCGCTTGCAAAATGTGTCCAGTGTGGGTGAGCCTTATGATTTGAAACACTATTTTCCTAATATTGCTCAGCTGGATATCTCTAAGAATTTGATAAATAGTTGGACGAGTATATTTCAAATTAGTGATGAGCTAGTTAATCTTGTGTGGCTGAATGTAAGGTATGTAACAGGTTTTGATATTATTTTATTATTGTTATTTACTTTCCAAATACAGCACTGCTGTATATGGAAGGTATTGGCATAGCGAGAACGTCTTCATGTTTTCTAACTATTTTGTTGAAATAACGGGTAACTTTCCGGGGGAAAAAAACTACTGTATAAGGAAGGTATTGTCGCGAATAATTTAGAAAACAAAATTTTATTTATGTTTTATGGCTAAAATAGTCGAAACAACGATTTTTGTCATTATTTACACCAAAAATATTTGTTTATAGTCAAAACCGTTTGGAAATTCCTGATGACTACATGAACCATCACTATCCAAACCTAAAGTCATTGATATGTGGCTCCATGCAAATAACTTGGCCCGACCTCATGAAGTTATGCCACGTTTTTCCTAATTTGGAGGAAATTATAGCGCCCAATAATGCAATCACAAGCTTGGATCTTGATGGTACCCAATTGAAAAACCTAAAGGCACTTGATTTGGATGGTAACTGTATTGAGGATTGGACTGAAGTGTGCAAATTGGGTGCATTGGAAGGTTTAGAGTGGCTGAATTTGCACAATGCGGGTATCTCACGGATTTATTTTGAGGCGGACGGCAAGACTGATTTGTTTAAGAGTTTGAGTGTGCTGTATTTGAGGGATAATTTTATTAATGAGGTGATTATTTATTTAGGTTTAGCAAGGTGACTGGTTTGTGATCGTGTTTTGATTGCAGTGGGAGTCTGTGGGCGAGCTGGACAAGCTACAACATTTGGAACATCTGAAGTTTATGAAAAATCCAATTTTGGAGACAGAGACTTTAGCTATGTGTGAACAAATTATCATTGGGAGGATTGAGAACTTAAAAGTAAGTTGCATTTAAATTAAAATTGATAACATAATCGTAATTGACTATTAGTAACTGATATAAAATAAGGTAGTATGAAAGATTTAATTTTGGTGTTACTTTTATTTCTATTTGTATTTTTATTTTTGTATATTTTTGTTGTGGTTGGTGATGTGGAAGTGCAGTGAGAGAAATGCCAATAAAGGTCTTTTTTTATTTTATTTATTTTTTAATCTTCAACTGCTCATAAAATAGAAACACACCCAAATAAAATATTAAATACAATTGTTCCCAAGTTTTCTAATGTGTACCTTGTTTTATTATTATGTATTTTTTATTTGTTTAGATATTGAATGCTGTTGATATAACTGAGGAGCGCAAAGGAGCAGAATTCGATTATTTAAAGAAGTATGGACTTGAATGGCTCTCTGTGAAGGGTGATGAAGAAAAGCGAGCAGACTTTCTAAAAAGACACAATAGATACTCCTCTTTAATAAACAGTAAGTTTGAAGGCTTAAATTTGTATTGAAACTTTTTTTTAGATAATAATTAGTTTATATCCAATAAAAGAAGTTTTGTACAAATATAAATAAATTCTAATATTCTAGATAGTGCTAATATTAAGGTATTTATTTTTAGAGTATGGTGAATTGGAAGAAACTGAACTTAAAGTACAGACAAAAACAATAAAAACATCCCTCATTGAGGTGAAACTATTATGTGAGGGCAACACAGTGGTGAAAAAGCTGCCACCCACAATTTTAATTCAGAAATTAATCATGTTGGTGCAAAGACTATTCCGTCTCAGTGACAGACCCACTCTAGTCTACACCAGCAGCGAGCATCCAGACATTGAAATCGCTCTAGATGATGAGTGCAAGGAGCTGGGCATTTATTCTATACAGAATGATGATGTGATTGTTGTGAAGCCTTAAATGTTTACTACGCGGATTCCGGCCTTTAGCGCTTTTTACACATGTTTTATTTGTACTTCCTCAAATCCAGAGTTTTTAAGTAATTTTTTTATATGAGATGCGATTATAAATTATTATATTTATTACAAGAAAAAAAGTATTAATTATTATTAAAACTGATGAGGTTTTATTTAATTTTTCCCAGTTAAAACATCCCATATAATAGTAATGCAGTTACTACAGCCATAATTATAAAAAATAGTCAATATTCATCATATTCCCCAGAAAGAAATGCGATCTGAATCTCCCTTGTTTGAAATATCAACAAATTTTATATTTCATAAAAATTTAATTTCCCCATTAGTTAGCAGATGGGCATTTACAATAACAACCTAGAAAGTCTGCAACCCAGGACTTCACCTTGAATTAATAGGACCAATATTATAAAATGGACACTGTACTCACTCTGATTCACACTTACTTTACATGTCTATGCATTTATTTAGTTGTTCAACCATAGTACAATAAACTTATATTAAACATTTACAAGTTTATCTCAATCTGAAGGTGGTGGCAGCAAAATCCTGGTGTTCTACACATCAATGTATAGCATGTATAATTTATTATATTGTAAATAATGAAAATTACTTAAGGTTTCATTATTGAGGAAAAAGAATGTTATATACAAAGGTTATAAATAATGTTATATTGTATTTTTATATCATTTATTGAATTATAGAGAATAGCGCTAGAAACAAATAAGTACTTACATGGTTTGCACATAAACACTACATACATTATTAAGTATTATTTATCTATGATTACTTATATTAATTCAATGTATTCTTCACTATTTTAAGGTTATGTATATTTGGTTGCCAACCTCGTATATGTTGCTGCCCTGCTAATCACAAAACATGCCGAAACATTGCTAATTGTCATTTCTTACTCTGTGATTATGATATACGTACAGAGGCAATTTATTTTGCACATGTAATAGCATGGGTGAAATGCGTATCAGGGAAAACACACCATTCATCTACATCTAAAGGATTATATTTTCTTTAATCTGAACCCACTTTTACCTTACATGCATACTCAGTTGCCTACATCAACAACCTACACTTGTCAATTAAATTCCAACATGTTTGTGTTTACTTCGTGTTTACGTTATAACCTGTAAATGCTGAATATTCAAACACTATAAATATTAATAAAACTGCACCGGTAGTATATTCCATTCGGCACTCACAAAATGAAGTAAGTAGTATGCAATTTCTTTAATTGTTAGATTTTGAACATGCTACTATTAATGTTTTTAGGTTAAGTGTGGATGGTCTGATTGTTTATTTCCCTTATGATTACATTTATCCGGAACAGTATGCATACATGTGTGAGCTCAAAAGAGCCCTTGATGCCAAGGTAAGAATACAATTTGTTTAAATTGCTATAATTTGAGGGCTAAAATGTCAGAGTAAAGAAAAACATGAAACACAAACTAATACCATAAAGAAGGCGAAAAGACCCATTTATGGATTGATAGCCAAAAAAATATTGATTATATATGTATATACTATATAAAGCTAAAGTAATTATACAGTCTGATAATGAGCTAATTATCAATTATATATTTATCAATTATCAATTCGTTTTCATCATTTTCAATAATATCTGAATATATTTATCATGCTTTATGATGAATGCTCACCTTAAAATCATCTAAATCTGTTGGGCATGTTATGAATACTTTACTTTTTAAATATTTCCCCAAATGAAAAATCTAAGGGTGTCAAATCTGGAGACCTGGCTAGCCATTCAATTAGCCCCCTCTGCCCTATCCACCAGTTTGGAAAAACCACATCAAGGCATGCATGTACCATGGTTAATCTGCGAAGTGAACAAATTGACAAAGGTGATCATGGTGATCTCCAGATATTATTGAAATTGTGAAAAATGGCATTTTCATTAAAAATTAGTGATATCGAGTAATTTTTGTAATTACATTCAACATTGTAATGACATTCAACATTTTAGGGACATTGTCTGCTTGAAATGCCTTCAGGCACAGGCAAAACCACCACTCTATTATCTCTAATTATGGCATACATGCTAGAGTACCCACATGAGATACGAAAGTTGATCTACTGTTCTCGAACAGTGCCTGAGATTGAGAAAGTGATGGAGGAATTAAAGAAATTGTTTGATTACTACTGTGCTCAGGATATGGAATATCCTAAGATGACTGGAGTTGTCTTGAGTTCACGCAAGAATCTTTGCATACATCCAGAGGTAAATATAATTTTGCATGTGGGTATTAGTAGTTAATTAAGGTATTATGTGGCAACGTAATGAATTTTTTGATCAGTCAGAGAAGTAGATATGTAAATTGCTAAGAGGTGGGTTCACACTTATATATATTTTTTTTACTTTGAAAAACAAACATGCTTGCATTTTTATACATGTTTAAATTTTGCTTGTCAGGGTTAAAAAAGCATCTTTAATTATTATGATGCATATGATAAAGTAATATGCACTGGCTTTACATATAAAACATTAATTATTTTAGGTGAGCACAGAAAGAGAGGGTAAAATCGTTGATGGCAAGTGTCATTCACTCACTGCAGGGTATGTGCGTGAAAGACACAACTACGACGAAACCACCCCTGTTTGTCAATATTATGAAGGCTTTTGTTTGGATGGCAAGGAAAGCAATTTGCCCTATGGTGTTTACAATATGGATGACCTTAAAATGTATGGCACTAATCGTACTTGGTGTCCTTACTTTCTGGCTAGATTTGCGGTATGTATTGAAGATTTCAATAATCACACAAAAATTATCTAAAGTTGTCTCTTGCAAGCTGGGTTTTAAAAGGTGTATTAAATATAGCTATGTTGTCAAAAGTCAAGGACTATATACAAGAGGACTTCGAAATTGTCTATTATAGACAGTTCTTGTTTAAAAGTATTAATTAAATCACAGATTAGAAATTGATTATAATTTTATAGAACCCAGCATTGTCTAAAAACTTATGAAATATTAATCATATCCTATACCATGTGATTTTTTAAACCTGAAAACCTCAAATATCTTGAAAAATATGCTCTACGAAAAATTTATTAGTAATCATTCCAAATAGGTTTTTTTTAAATTACTTTCCCACCCCAAGCCACTAGGGCAAGGGAGGGGGTATCTTTAAAATCTTAAATAGGAAAACGACCTTAAGAATTGGCATTACATACAAAATTTCTATATTAATATGCATGTGATTATTGTTAATGTCATGTTATGAAGAAATATTTAAAATTCCTATAATTTTATTTGTAGATAATTCACGCCAATATAGTAGTATACAGTTACCACTATTTGTTAGACCCTAAGATCGCAGATGTTGTATCAAAAGAACTCAGTAAGGAGGCTGTTGTTATTTTTGATGAGGCACACAACATCGATAATGTGTGTATTGATTCAATGAGTGTCAAAATCAATAGGAGGATCATAGAAAAGTCTACAGCAAACATAACACTTCTAGAGAAAACTGTTGCAGAGTAAAAAATATTCCTTAGTGACTTGATGTTGTTATTACTTAATATGGTTATTTTAGAATGAGAGAGGATGATCAAAAGAAATTGCAGGATGAGTACCAGAAATTAGTGGAGGGACTACGCGATGCAAGCGTTGCTAGGGAAACTGACATTATTTTATCTAATCCTGTGTTGCCTGATGAGATTCTTAATGGTAAGATGGGTGACCCCTGTATTACGTTCCATAAATCTATCAATATCTATTGAATCCATAAGTATTTGTTGTTATAGCAATAATAAATACATTATCTAGAGAATGTAGTTACTTTAGATTCTCTCTATTGGAAACACTGAATAATTAAACAAATGGTGTCATTAAAACTCCAATCGCAAGCGCTATTCAAGTTGTTTTTATTGGCATATTCTGTCACAATGACGTTGTCAATTTATCCATTCAATAGCTTATGGGACCTATAAGGTTTATAGGATGTTGGTGAATACGGGCATGATTGTTGGAAATGGGTGAAATAGTTCTTTTTCTGATAATAATATTACAAGGTTATATAATATTAGCTGCCTATTGATTAGTCTAACATCAGCTGCCTAATTATTTGTGTAACATTAGTTGCCTAGTGTTAGTATACTAACTAATTACGCAAGTAATCTTATAAGATTACTTGCGTAATATTTGGTGTAATAGTATTTGGTACTCATTACAATTCTATAAAATATGAAAATTGAACACATACAATATTTAACATGTGAAATGGTCTGTACCTTATACATAATATTTTAATTTTAGAGGTTGTGCCTGGAAATATACGAAATGCAGAGCATTTTGTATCATTCCTTAAAAGATTTGTAGAGTACCTAAAAACTAGATTACGTGTACAGCATGTGGTACAAGAAACATCTGCTGGCTTTCTGAGGGATATCCAAGCTAAAGTCTGTATTGAAAGAAAACCGTTAAGGTTTTGCGCTGAAAGGTATGTTAATAACCAAGTGGATTCTGGTTAACTTTGATACCTGTTTACTGGGATACTCGCGTATTTGGGAAACGCCTTAAAATCCCTAATCACCATGAATAAATGTGTTTTAACTTTCAAATCCGAAATAAATCTGCGGATATGCGGTACAACCAGCATACCCGCAGATTTATTTAGGCTTTAAAAGTTAAAACATTTATTCATAGTGATTAATTGCTACAAAATCTCTGGATCCCAATAAATCGATATCTATAATGAAAAATTATATTTTTAGGTTGACGTCATTGTTGAGGACATTGGAAATTGCCGACTTAACCGACTTCAGTCCATTAGTTCTCATAACCCATTTAGCCACATTAGTATCAACATACACAAAAGGGTTTACAATAATTGTGGAGCCGTTTGATGATAAGACGCCCACAGTATCAAATCCAGTACTACATTTTAGGTGAGTAAGCTTTTTTTTATTTCTAAAACACCTGAAAAAATAATGGTGTCCAGTGTTCAGAGCATATTTTTCATTAGTACCACAATATTTAAAATTCATTGATTGCTTTATTTATTTAGACAAAAAGTCATTTTAAAATAACTGTTTGAATAAAATATTTATTGTCTAGTATTTTGGCGCTACATTAGTTGCATATTATGTAGGTGTGATTAGTTGCATAATATTTGATGAAACATTGGTTGCCCAATTGTAGGTATAATATAAGTTGCCTGGTTTTTAATTTAATGAACTTCTGGTTATCTAGTATTTGATGTAATAAGGGTCTCCTAATATTTGATGCAATGTCTGTTGCCTAATATAAAATGCAAAACATATTGACTAATGCTTAAGGTTGGCGTTTTCAAATTAGGCAACTTGTGATGCACATGTACTACATTGGCGAAATGCGTATAAGAAATACGCACCGTTCTCTTTAACTAGAATATAAATTGAGTAAAAAACGTAAACGTATACAAAAGAATAATGTTGCACGTATTTCGTAGTCTAGGTGGGAATGTCCAAAAATCATTTTTAATCTGATAAAAACAACCATATGGTGTAAAGAATGCTACGCAACGTTTGCGAATATGACCCTTATCGACATTTAATTATATTCCAATCTTTCCAGCATTAAAAATGAAGTAGATATTTTACAAATATTACGATACTTATGTATGTATAGGTCATGGTTATCTTGAATTTTCGACATATGATTATTTAATATAAATGGGGGTGATTAAACTACTAGATTGCTACCTTCTATACAGTCGAATCTTTAACATGCTATAACTACAAATTTTGGTCATCAATTCTTGCAAACTAAGTTTCAATGCCAAGGATGACGTGTTTTTATTAACTTGCATAAATTGTATGCCATTCCATGGCGTAGTTTTGCCTAAAAGCTGGAAACAATTACACAATTAACGCCATAAGGAAAGTATAGGCTAAATCCCAGCCTTAATATAATACGGGTAACCTAATATTTATGGAATACGAGTTGCCTACCGTTTGATGTAATACTGATTGCCTACTAGTTGATGTAAATGTGTTGCTTTTAATGTAAGAAAGATTATCTAGTATTTGATGAAATACTGGTTTCCTAGTACTAGATGCAATATGGAATGCCTAGTATTTGATGTAACACTGGTTTAATATAACATTAGTTCATTTGTTGTAGCTTGAGTTTCCTAATAGCAGATGTAACAATGGTTGTCTAATAGGTGTAACATTAGTTACATAAAATTTGGTGTACGATCGATTGCCTAATATTATGCACAACAACTTGCCTAAACATTGGTGTAACATAATACTGATATAATATGAATTTCCTACTATTTGGTTTCGGTTATATAACACCGGTTATTTTATTTACAGTTGTTTAGATTCATCAATTGCCATCAAGCCAGTATTTGATAGATTTCAAACTGTAGTCATTACATCTGGTACACTGTCTCCTCTGGATATGTATCCAAAAATATTGAATTTCCATCCCGTGATTATGTCTTCCTTTACTATGACTCTGGCGCGACCATGTTTATTACCAATGGTAAGTTTAATTAGATTTACAATGATAATTATTGTTTTAATATATGTAGGACCTAAACTACAAGTGCATTTCGTTTATCACTCTGGGCTGGTACGGGCTTATTGTTTCTTGTTTTATTTGCCGCTTCCGATGCGCATAATTCTATCTCGGCCCTTACAAACGGCGGCGCACGACCGCAAGACCTGAGTCGCCCCCGTAGCGTGCAGTATCGTACGCTACAGGGGCGACTAAATGCTAAACGAAAGCGCATATCGTATATTCTTCTGTATCAGGACCATTAATGTTGTCCCACAGTTGTTTGGTTGAATTACTGGAGAGGGCAGTCAAATATAATTATATACAATACTCTACAATTAATATAATTATTTATATGGTTTGTACAGGAATTATATTTAGTTAGTTAATATTGTAGATTGTATCTAAAGGCAATGATCAAGTTGCAATATCTTCAAAGTTTGAGACACGAGAAGATATAGCGGTTATAAGAAATTATGGCCAGCTACTAGTGGAGGTATGCATATGGTATATCAATATAACTACATATTTATAATATTTTTATAAATTTTAGGTGGCAGCTAATGTACCTGATGGTGTTGTATGTTTTTTCACCTCATATCTCTATTTAGAATCTGTAGTTGCTAGTTGGTATGACCAAGGGGTCATAGACAGTTTGCAGCGGTACAAATTGTTGTTTATTGAAACACAGGATTCAGCTGAAACTAGTTTCGCGCTCATGTATTATATTAAGGTAAGACTTTATGAAACATATCCGAATTGGCTGATGAGACCGGTTGTTACAAGGGCGGTGTGGGGATGAGAGTTCTCCTGATCAAAACCTTATTTTACGGACAATCTTTGTATATGTGTGTAGCTCAGCATACAGCAAGAATTCAAAATATCTCTAGTGGTTTATATAGAAAGTAATGCAACTTGCAAAGAGAATGTTTAACGCAATCTGGCGGTAACCACTCGGTGATCCTGATGGTATGAGTATGCTGACTCATATTACCATATCGGTGTGCATTGTCAACTTTTCTGATCCCTCCAGATGGCGTTAAACTTTCTCTTTAGAAAGTTGCATTACTTTCTATATAAACCATTAGAGATATTGTGAATTCATGCTGTATGCTGAGCGACACAGATATACAAAGATTGTCCGTCAAATAGGGTTTTGATCAATACAATAGTTGCATTATATTGATTTTTTTAGTTTTAAAATCGAATAAATTGTGTTTGTCGTTAAATGAAGTCATAATTTGAAAAATTATCATTAATTTATAAACAACTTATATATATATATATATATATATATATATATATATATATATATATATATAAGTATAAAAAGCTTTTATATCCGCTATATTATTATTAGAATAGACAACAAGAGTAATCAACTGTTTTAGGCTTGTGAATCTGGTAGAGGAGCAGTGCTCTTATCAGTAGCCAGGGGAAAGGTATCTGAAGGAGTAGATTTTGACCATCATCTTGGTCGAGCCGTGCTGATGTTTGGTATCCCATATGTGTACACACAATCGAGGATATTGAAAGCACGTTTGGACTATTTGCGAGACCAATTTCAAGTAAACAAATACAATAACTGTCAGCAATTATAGTTTTGTACTAAATGAACTGTTTTAGATCAAAGAAAATGATTTCTTAACGTTTGATGCTATGCGGCATGCCGCTCAATGCGTGGGACGAGCCATCCGCGGTAAAACGGATTACGGTATTATGATATTCGCGGATAAACGATTCTCAAGATCGGATAAGCGATCGAAATTACCAAAGTGGATACAGGAGCACCTCAAAGATTCGTTATGTAATTTATCGACTGAAGAAGCTATACAGGTAGGATTATTTCATTACAATTATTTACGATTTGATTCGATATTCATATTTATTACGAATAGAGAAAGCACGCGTGCAAGTTCGACGAATTTTCGCGAATCACCTTTCACAGTTTTTCAGAGGTTTTCTGTAAAGTTAAGGATATTCATATTTACACGAATAGAGAATGCACGCGTTCACAAAAATGATCGGTCGAATTTTAACTCGTGCATTCATGCAACCTGAATCTTGCATACTATGGATCTATGAATAATTACCGAATTATGTATATTAGATTTAATAATAAAATAACACGTCTCGCACTCTTGCAACAAAAGTGACGTACCTAAAATCATCTGATTTTTGAGTTATTGCTGTAGAAAACCGTTATTACCATTAATTAATTTTTTTTAGTATCAATAAAAATTAATAATCTTTGAGATCGATTATTCTGCGACCCCCCAAATATATTTCGCGACCTCTTTGAGAATCACTGGACTAGTAACGTACTATAAATTGATTATCATGTTATATTCTTCTCTAGATTTCCAAAAGATGGTTACGACAAATGGCGCAGCCATTCACACGAGAGGATCAATTAGGCGTGTCATTATTAACATTAGAGCAATTACAAAATAGTGAAGCCAGTAAAATTGAGAAACAAGCCCAACAAAAGTAATCAACAGTGTTAATAGCCAAGTACTAATTTTTATAAAGTATTTATAACTATCTTTCTAATATTCTCTAATTTCTCATGCCATAGAAATCCTTTGATCCTGTACTACTTTCCATTTTGTATCATCCTGCATTTGGGAACATACGACGGTAGGTAAGTCTTAGTTAATTAAAACACCAGGACCCTGTCCGTTTGGCTACTACTAGTGACTAGTAGTCACACATGCTGACTCACGCTCATACTAATAGACAGTGAGACGTCAGCATGTGTCACTACTAGTCACTAGTAGTAGCCAAACAGACAGGACCCAGGTTTTATTAGAATTTGGAAAATATTAATTATAACCCAGCTCAATGGTCAAGTGGTTAGAGGCGTCGTCCGTCTCTTAAGCCTTGGTTTCCTAGGAAGTGGTGTCGACAAAAGCGGCCGTATTTGACGTCATTTTGACGTCACACATTTGTTTTGCGTATATTTAAATAAATCTGGTAATCCAGTGACCGGTATACTTCAAAGTATTGTGAAAATGTCACGAATTACACTGGAATCTGGTGAGTTATTCAATTACATGTACTTAAAACGTATCTTGTAATGTGTAAATGACGTGAAAAACGGTCGTTGTTTATCGACACCGCTTGCTAGGAAACCAGGACATTGGGGAGCCTGAGTTCGACGAATTTTCGCGAATCACCTTTCACAGTTTTTCAGAGGTTTTCTGTGAAGTTAAGGTAAATACCGGGTGATTAAACTCCTCTGAGCTTCTCCCTCACGGCTGATAGCCCAATAAAGATAGAAGTTTTTTTTTAAAATTAATTATATTCGGCAGAAGGACCCGAAGGACGATAGGCAGTTACAGAATTATATAAATACTACTACTACTGCTACTATTAAATATACAAACATTGGGTGGATTTTTTTTGATGAACCACTAGTCTGAAATGGTTCTTATAATGTTATAGCAGCATTCAATATGTTTACACAAAAATTCAATTCGCACATCACGGCCCGGTTTGTTTTCGATCCGCCGCCGGGCGCGCGTCCTAAAAATAATAATCATTGCCCACTTTCCATCGCGCGCGCAAAACCTGATTCCGATCGCGGAACGTTTTGTACGCGTCGCGTGTATTTTTTATTGCCCCCAGTCGCGTCGCGCCGAAAGTTCGAATAAAATGCGAGCCGCATTAAAATTCCCGCGATTGTTTACGGCACGATTTGCGCAGATTTATAACGCCGCGTTGTTTATAATTGCCCTCCCGGAGAACACACTCCTCGCGCTGCCCGGATTCATTAATTTTATGTTTATGCGTGGCGTGGAAAAAGTGCGTTTATAATATTAATTATATGAATAGTTGGGATTGTAATTGTAGATTAGGTGGCGGGCATACACACGTGACGCATTAAACTGAGTTTAGTTTAAAACTGTATGGCTTTCAATAACTTTTTGTCCGAAAATAGGATTTTATTCGTCAAAAACACGGTAGGAAATTTAATGAAACATGAACTCCTTATTTGAATATTTGAAATGGATTGAGTTAGAGCCGTATCCATCCATATTTTTGTCAGTTTCACTGTCGCTGCTTATACCATCATTGTTTGGTTTCTGGTTCGCAACATCCATTGGTAATGAAAGAGCCTAATGGGCATTTTAGAGATTACAATAATTCCATTAGTTTTACCATAGAGTAAAATTTTATATATATTTTTTAATAATAATTTGGATTATTCTAAACGCAAAAAAAGGATTAAAGGAGCGTTATAATATACATAAGAATCATCAAAACAAAAATCAAAACCTGAAAATTCATTTTGGAAGTTGATACTTATCATCTCACATTCAACTGAAAATTTCGCATTTTATATGAGGAAATCAATGAAAGAATTTGTGAATTTCATTGTGATCTTACTCGTTTTTTATATACAAATTGAGAATATCATTCACAATTATTTAAATTTAACACTATTGTAAGTGTAATGGGTTATTCATAATAAGCGCGGTAGTGGTTGCGGTAAGCAATATTTTGCATGGCTATAAAAAGTAAAAACATAAACATATTTTTGAATGATCTTACCAATAGGTTAATACAACTCGTACAAAACTATAGTTGTAAGCTCTACGCCCTACAGTAAGAAAAAGAATAAGAAGAAGGTAATATCTTTGAATGAATTACACAAGTTCAACGTAAAATAAAAATACAAGGAAATAACATTACATTACATATTCACATTGAAACGCTAACAATATAAACAATTCCCCTCTCACTATTATACCAATTACCTCTATAGGATCTCAATTCCTCACTATCCCATTTTTTCTCGGAATTCAACGAATGTCTGCATAACAAAGTAATATTGTAATACGCTCATTAACTGCAGATATCCTTAAAACGCAACATAATGCAGTTTACCTTGCGTAATTCGCAGCTCCCGTAAATTAGCGCTCAGTATCTCATATGATACAATATAAATAAATTCCCATTGAATAATCCTCGCTCGTAAGATATCGCGGAAAAAGTGTAATAATAATAACTCAAACCGGACGTGGTCGGCGTTATAAAATCATAACGCTGTAAATCAGAACGCTTCTTGCAGTTATGATTGTCATCAAATATCTTAATTTAAAAAACGTATAAAATGCATACGGATTTTACATACTAAGTAGTTTATGTATGATGGTGATAGCGGATTTCATACTATAAAACTTTCATCAATTTGAGGGAACTAAACATATACGGAAATGTACGTATAATAATTATAAGCAATAACAGAAGAAAAATATAAAATTGAAAATATATAAGTGTGAACCCAGCTCAGTGACCGAGTGGTTAGAGGCGTCGTCCGTTTCGTACTGAGCATTGGGGAGCCTGAGTTCGATCCCCAGCGGGGACCGAATTTTCGCGAATCACCTTTCACAGTTTTTCAGAGGTTTTCTGTGAAGTTGTAATGTAAATGTAACTGTAAATACCGGGTGATTAGAGCTTCTCCCTTGACCGATGGAAAAGCCTCATGGCTGATAGCCCTATGAAGATAGAAGTTTTCTTTTAAAAGTGTGAATTCATATGAATTCACCTCTAAAGCCCTGGTTTCCTAGGAAAACGGCCGCTTTTGACGTCATTTTTACGTCACAAAAATAATTCTACGTGTATATAAACGAATATAGTTTCCTATAAAGTGTAATACCTCAACGTACTGCAAAAACCCAATAAATTACGATGAAAAATTGTGAGTTCTTCTATTACATATACTTCAAACGACCTTTGTGATTTGTGAATGACGTCAAAAGCGGCCGCTTTAAAGCGACCGTTCTCCTAGGAAACCAGGGCTTAAGCAATCTATATATCTAGATGTCGATCTTGTTAGATGCAGAGCTGTGCGGTAATCAGTACTTTTTCAGTCTGTTCTATACTCGGTACTCAGTCCATGAGTATTTTTATCTATATGTACTTGTAATTCTCCAGTATGCAATAACGATAATGTACTCGGTACATTTTTTGTACTCGACTACATTTTTAATGTACTTATACTCGGTATATAAGTACATTTTCTGTACTCGGTACTCAATTACTTTTTTAATGTACTTGGAACAGCTCTGGTTAGATGTAATAATTATAACTCACGTGAAGATGAATTCACACACTATCTCGAGTGGTTGGATTCATAACGAACATAACAAACCTCGATTTTTCACAGTTTCGCTTAATTAACACAGCCAGTAACAAAACATAAATCGAGCGCTCCAGTATAATAACCAATTTAAAATCAATTTTTCCATCATAAATCGATCAACAAACATAATACATATTACAATCCAATAATAGTTTGCGGCCATAAACTACAAACACAACAGTTCGTATTTCATATAACCTGCAGGTTAAACAATAAAACCTGCGACTCTTGTTGATAACAATATTAACCCAGAAAACGAAACCGGTCGACGTGGTACGTTCTTTCGTGCAGTTATTGGGATGCCAAGCCCACATGGACCAAGGACACCGTTCCTATCCTTATTTATGCGGCATTCCTCAGCAAGCAGTTGCTGGTAGAGATGCCACAACATCAACAACTACCTGTTGCAACCACTCGGTGGCCCTCAACTCGATTTAATCGAGAGAGAGAGCCCCCCCGCTCGGGTGTATGACAACGAAAATAATGGGGGTTCATTAACGGCTAATTGCGGGCTTCAAAATAGGGGTGACAAATTTGAGCCTGGAAACCGGAATGCGCGCACAATAGCGTGTGTATTGCATAACAGAGTTCACGGGCGGTGTGTCACGGAAGAACTTATTCACGCAATATTAAGTTTCGAGCTGACATGTGTGCGCTGTCAGGTGAAATATATACGCGCATAATATTTCTCATCGATTGTAACGGTGAAGCTGTTGGTCCCAATTTGTTAGTCGACGCCGTATGGTATTTTCGAAATATTTTATAAAGAGAAATCTTTAATGTTAATATCGAGTTTTTTTTAGTAAATTGCAGTGTACATACACCAAACTATAAAATATATTCAACTAATGAAATAATTGTTGTAAAAAAAAGTGTCTAATCACCTTTCACAGTTTTTCAGAGGTTTTCTGTACAAAATTGCAGTATTCAAAAAATAAAAGATACATAAAAACAATTTTTTCGAGTAAGCTCAAAATAAATACCTCAATGCCGACAACCCGAGAGAGGAAACACATATACAAATCTTACGTCCATCGCAAAGGGAATAAAAAATAAATAAAATATAAAAGCTATTTTAGCAACACTTGTTACTTTTTACTTTGTTTTTTTTTGGTACATTGTGATATACACCTTTCTCAAATGCTCATTTGGAGACAATTTGGGGCGTAAAATATCACGATATTAGGATTTAGTAAAATTAGTTTCCTAAAATGAGTATTAACAACTAACTAACAACTAGAGAGTGCAGAAAGATGAATGAATGGTTAGGAGAGCAAATTTATTAATTGAGCAAAATAAACAAGCAATGCTTTATTTTGAAGCTAAGTAAGTGACAAACATTATTATATTATCATTTATTTGTTATTTCAAGAATTTAATTTATTACGATTTTTTAAACATCAAGTTTTTATCGAAACATTATTTGTCTTGAGTTTCCCCGCATTGAGACGTTATTAATAGAGCAAAATCAACAAGCAATCCTTCATTTTGAAGTTAAGTATGTTACAAATATTAGTATATTGTCATTTATTTGTTATTTCATGAATTTAAAAACTAGAGAGTGCAGAAAGATGAATGAATGGTTAGGAGAGAATAGGAAAGGCGTATAAATCTTTTTTTTTCTGTGAAAGTATTGTTTATTGGGGGGAATTTTGTAAAGGGTTGTGCAGATATGTCAAACAAAGGTCTTTTTTGATTAACAACTGCAGTATTGCCTTTTCTCGTTTGGGAGAGCTGATTTCCTTGACTGTGATGTCTGTGATGTTCTTCATCATTTTTATTTATTACCTGAGCGTATGTATTGCCCTCACCCGGCGTGAGCATCACCGTTTGCACTGTCCTGGTTTTCCATCCCTCGCGTACATTGTCCCCGCTGCCCTTTTTGTATGTTACGATTTGTACATTTTCCTGATTCGGCGCGCTTTTTCGTCAAATTGTCGATCGAATGTGGTTTATCATACATAGAAACAGGGCCTAGGTAGTCGACCGCCCGCATGCGAACATAATTTGGCCGCCCACTTGCTGTACTTAATTCGCTCTGGATTCAGAGCGAAATATCGATCTAAAGAGAAGAGGTTTCTTTCAGCCCTAATCGCCGCATTCCCAACAATCTCCCTCTAACTAGTTTTTCGGCGAAAAACTACCCTCAACTATATATATATATATATATATATAAATGATTTATTAATTTCTCCACATATGTCCCTATATGTGGAGAAACTAATAAATCATTTATAAACACGCTAATCTGTGAAAATATTGAGTAGAATCTTTTATAACCAAGGCTTATAATTGAGTTCTTCATAAATTTTTGGACATGAATTACATAAAAAAATAAAATTGCATCATGATGAATAGGTATTTATGCAGGAATATGTGACAATACAAATTGCAACTTATAGGAGCCATATCTTTGAAGGCAATGAAGATATCTCATTGTAGTCTTTATAATTTAGTTTTTCATACATTTATAGACAAGAATAACACATAAAAATCTTCAAATTGCATCATCATGAATAGATATTTTAGCAGGAATGTGTGAGAAACAAATTTCAACTTTCACAAGTCATATCTTTGAAAATAATGAAGATACCTAATTAAAGTCTTTTCATATATTTTTAGATAATAATAACACACAAAAAATTAAAATTACATCATGAATGAATAGATATTTTTGCAAGAATGTGTGAAAATACAATTTTCCAATTTTACACGCCATATATTTGAAGACAATGAAGATACCTCATTGGAGTCTTTATGATTGAAATTTTCATACATATATAGAGAAGAATAAGACAAAAAGTCTGCATCCTATCCATACCTATTCATCATTAGGAACTTTAAAAAGGAATATGTGACAAAACAAATTTAAACTTTCACAAGCCATTTCTTTGAAGATAATGAAGATATCTCATGCCCCGGGCTGAATTTGGCCGCCCCTAATTTTGGCCGCTCCTAATTTTAGCCGCCTCTAACTTTGGCCGTCTCTAACTTTGTCCGCCCGCGTGCGGCGCACATCTTGCACGCCTGCTAGGACCGCCCCTGCATAGAAAAGAGCGTGTTTATTTAACACATAGAGCTACAGATATTTATTTAATTTCAATTAATATTTCCACCTGATACAACGGTGTGAAACAAACAATTATTATTATTATTATTATTAGTATTAATTGTAAGTTGTAACGCACTTAAACTTGATTTTATATGCTGCAGGCGTAAATTACAACACACCTATAATTACACGTGATATAAGACAGGGAAGATGTTGAGACTTTTAGTTGAACTTGAACTAGTATTATCATTTATCTGTAATTTCACTAATTTAATTTATTACGATTTTTTAAACATCAAGTTTTTATCGAAAAATTATTTGTCTTGAATTTCCTCGCATTAAGACGTTATTAATTGAGCAAAATAAACAAGAAATGCTTTATTTTGAAGCTAAGTAAGTGACAAATATTATTATATTGTCATTTATTTGTTATTTCAAGAATTTAATTTATAACGATTTTTTAAACATCAAGTTTTTATTGAAACATTATTTGTCTTGAGTTTCCCCGCATTGAGACGTTATTAATTGAGCAAAATCAACAATCATTGCTTCATTTTGAAGTTAGGTATGTGACAAACATTATTATATTATCATTTATTTATTATTTCAAGAATTTAATTTATTACGATTCTTTAAACATCAAGTTTTTATCGAAACATTATTTGTCTTGAGTTTCCTCGCATTGAGACGTTATTAATCGAGCAAAATAAACAAGCAATACTTTATTTTGAAGCTAAGTAAGTGACAAACATTATTATATTATCATTTATTTGTTATTTCAAAAATTTAATTTATTACGATTTTTTAAACATCAAGTTTTTATCGAAAAATTATTTGTCTTGAATTTTCTCGCATTGAGACGTTATTAATTGAGCAAAATAAACAAGCAATGGTTTATTTTGAAGTTAAGTATGTGACAAACATTATTATATTGTCATTTATTTGTTATTTCATGAATTTAATTTATTACAATTTTTTAAACATCAAGTTTTTATCGAAAAATTATTTGTCTTGAATTGCTCCGCATTGAGACGTTATTAATTGAGCAAAATAAACAAGCAATGCTTTATTTTGAAGTTAAGTATGTGACAAACATTATTATATTGTCATTTATTTGTTATTTCAAGAATTTAATTTATTACGATTTTTTAAACATCAAGTTTTTATCGAAAAAATATTTGTCTTGAATTTCCCTACATTGGGCCGTTATTAATAGAGCAAAATAAACAAGTAATGCTTCATTTTGAAGTTAAGTAAGTGATAAACATTATAATATTATCATTCATATATAATTTCTAGAATTTAGTTTATTACGATTTTTTAAACAAGAAGTTTTTTTTCGAAAACTTTTGTATCTTGAATTTTTCCTCATTGAGACATTATTACTAGAGCAAAATCAACTAGCAATACTTTATTTTGAAGATAAGTATGTGACAAACATTATTATATTGACATTTATTTGTTATTGCAGGAATTGAATTTATTACGATTTTTCAAACATCAAGTTTTTATCGAAAAATTATTTGGCTTGAGTTTCCCCGCATTGAAACGTTATTAATTGAGCAAAATAAACAAGCAATGCTTTATTTTAAAGCTAAGTAAGTGACAAACATTATTATACTGTCATTTATTTGTTATTTCAAGAATTTAATTTATTACGATTTTTTAAACAAGAAGTTTTTTTCGAAAACTTTTGTATCTTGAATTTTTCCTCATTGAGACATTATTAATAGAGCAAAATCAACTAGCAATACTTTATTTTGAAAATAGGTATGTGACAAACATTATTATATTATCATTTATTTGTTATTTCAAGAATTTAATTTATTACGATTTTTCAAACATCAAGTTTTTATCGAAAAATTATATGTCTTGAACTTCCTCGCATTGAGACGTTATTAATTTAGCAAAATCAACAATCAATGCTTCATTTTGAAGTTAGGTATGTGGCAAATATTATTATATTGTCATTTATTTGTTATTTCAAAAATTTAAATTATTACGATTTTTTAAACATCAAGTTTTTATCGAAAAATTATTTGTCTTGAATTTCCCCGCATTGAGACGTTATTAATTGAGCAAAATAATCAAGCAATGCTTCATTTTGAAGTTAAGTGTGTGATAAACATTATTATATTGTCATTTATTTATTATTTCAAGAATTTAATTTATTACGATTTTTTAAACATCAAGTTTTTATCGAAACATTATTTGTCTTGAGTTTCCCCGCATTGAGACGTTATTAATAGAGCAAAATCAACTAGCAATACTTTATTTTGAAGCTAAGTATGTGACAAACATTATTATTTTGTCATTTATTTGTTATTTCAAGAATTTAATTTATTACGATTTTTTAAACATCAAGTTTTTATCGAAAAATTATTTGTCTTGAATTTCCCCGCATTGAGACGTTACTAATTGAGCAAAATAAACAAGCAATGCTTTATTTTGAAGCTAAGTAAATGACAAATATTATTATATTGTCATATATTTGGTATTTCAACAATTTAATTTATTACGATTTTTTAAACATCAAGTTTTTATCGAAAAATTATTTGTCTTGAATTTCCCCGCATTGAGACGTTATTAATTGAGCAAAATAAACAAGCAATGCTTTATTTTGAAGCTAAGTAAGTGACAAACATTATTATATATTATTTCAAGAATTTAATTTATTACGATTTTTTAAACAACACGTTTTTATCGAAAAATTATTTGTCTTGAGTTTTCGTGCATTGAGACGTTATTAATAAAGCAAAATCAACAAGCAATGCTTCATTTTGAAGCTAAGTAAGTGACAAACATTATTATATCGTCATTTATTTGTTATTTCAAGAATTTAATTTATTACGTTTTTTTGAACAAGTTTTTATTGAAAAATTATTGGTCTTGAATTTCCCCGCAATTCATATTCCGATTACCTTTCGGAACATTTCCACTAGGCTTCTGGTCTGGTCTGTCGTGGAGGTCGTGGCCAGCAAGGAGGATTTCTCCTTTCTTCTTTCCTTCACACCTTCGTCCGACAATTACTTGCAACTGACGACTTTCCCCAACAGTTTTTCTGGCTGTGGGGTGTGCGGGCTTATTGTCTCTATTATTTTTGTTATTGGTTTCAAGTACATTTTCTCCCTTTTCTGCCATTATGAACATCTTCATCAGGTATGTCTCTGTATACTTCTGTTGCGGCACTTCATGTTTGTATGTATCCTTTGGCGGTGTCCAAAACATTCATATAAACATCCTTTGGGTCTCCGCTACTTCATTGTCCATGAGGTTTGCAAGTAAATCTCTTTCCAGCTCATGCTGGTTTATACTTTCACAGTGCATGCTCCGTGAGATATGTTGGCTTCACTTGTCTCTATTGGACATATCCTCGGCCTGGAAATCGAGCTCTAAGTTTCTTTGTACATGCGTCAATGCCATAAAGCAGTTTTCATTAAGTCTAATAAGATCATTATAATATAAAAACGAAGACAATGTTTCGAAGACGACCAACTTGTCATTTACGTTTTTTTTGTGCTGTCAGTTCTGGATAGTTGGCTGGTGGGTAGCTTAGCTACAGACACTTATGCCTCAAAATGGGCCCATTGTGAAACCTCTCTTTAAGGCTGCTCACTCGTCCCACCAGTCAATTTTGCGTGCGAGCTGCAAAACTCTGTCGGGTGAGGAGTTTCCAATGCTGACCATACTAGGCCAGCACTCCCCTAGTATTAGATGCCTAGTGTTTACTAGAGCTGGGCAGAGGCATATTACATTCTCTGCTGTTTCTAGTTCTTCATTGCACCCTCTACATAACGGGCTGTCCACCAGAACCATCGTGTGTAGGTGTTTGTTTAGCCGGCTGTCAGTGCTGTCTATGATACTTTTTTCTTGTTGTTATTCTTTTCTTCAAAGTTTATCAGTTCAAATGTTAATCAGTGTATTGTATTTATAGGAACGTGAGAAGATTATAGAAATTTCCTGTATTAAGGAATTATTATATCTTGCCCCTATCACTAAATTACTATGTTGAATAGCTCTTCTTGCAATTTCAAAAGTTGATATGGGGTCATCAACTTTTGAAATTGAAAGAAGAGCTATTCTGAACAGTAATTTAGTGATAGGGGCTATTTTTCCCCTCAATTTTTGATACCAATAAGTTTGCAAATCCAACACGAAGCTATTTCTTCTTTTACGATTTTTTTTACCTTGTTTTGATAATTAACAATATGATGAATTCAAAAAACTTTGGTTCGTCTGGTAAAAAAAAGCGCGAAAACAAAAAACAGCTAGATCTGATCAAAACTCGACTTCTTGTGATCTCGTTCAGCTCAAGTGACTGTCTTAAAATCATTTGAGTTGTTTGAAATCCCCATCCAACGTATCCTCTACATAGTTACAAAAGCTACAAAAATAAACATTTTTTTGTTTGTTTTGTATTGTAGAATCCATGGAAAAATTCCGATGGCAGCATGGCCGCGCGCGACCACGTCAGTTGCGTCGGGTTTCGGTCGTACTCGGTCATCGGAGTCGGTGAGCAAGTTCACGTTAGCCGATAGCGTTTCTCCAATGCACCTGCTCGGCAAATCACAGTCAGTCACAGAACCTGTTCACCTGTGCGCCAGGCATCTCAGCACGGGCCCGCGACGACACACACATACACACGCCGCGCTGCACGTTTCGAGCGGTGGCACACAACAATAATAATCTGTAAAAATTTCAAACAACAAAAAAAACTGTGCCCGTCAAAACAACTACCCCGTGCGCTATATTAAGGAAAAAAAAGTACAGTGCGCGTTGGAACGACTCAGTAACATACTTAAGTGCGTTTTTGTTGGGATTGTGGTGTTAACACTCTGGCTATTTACAAGCAATTAACAGGTGAGATTGTTTACCCATTACCGATTTGTTTGTTTAAGAGGTTGTCAAGGTTTTTTTTGTTTTGTATGGATATTTTCACGATGTAATGAATGTAATGTTGACATTATTTTTTTCAATCACTCCAAAATTTGCGTATGGATTTTACTAATAGTGTCAAATATAGTTGAATTAAATATAATGTCATAATAATAAATCTTAAATCATTATACACACACACAAACACACACACACACACACATATATATATATATATATATATATATATATATATATATATATATATATATATAAAATGAAAACGTCATTGTGACAAATTACCAAACCAAATGTCAAACACCTTGAATAGCGCTTGTGATTGGAGCTTTGATGACACCTTTTGTTTAATTATTCAGTGTTTTCAATAGAGAGAATCTAAAATAACTACATTCCCGATATATTGTATTTACTGTTGCTATAACTACGAATACTTGGTTCAATAGCTATTGATACATTTGGTAAATACAGGGGTATTGCCCGTATTCACCAACATAAACTTTATAGGTCCCATAAGCTATTGAATAGATAAATGACAACGTCATTGTGACAGAATATGTCAAAACAAATGTCACAACAATAGCGCTTGTGATTGGAGCTTTGATGTCACCTTTTGTTTAATTATTCAGCGTTTCCAATAGAAAGAATCTAAAGTAACTACATTCCCTGGATAATGTATTTATTGTTGCTATAACAACGAATACTTACAGGTTCAATAGCTATTGATAGATTTATGGAACGTCGGTGAATACGGGGATATGTCACGTAAATAAACATATTATTATTAGTTTATGCAGAAATGCTTCAAAAGTAGCTTCATTATGTCCTCTAATATACGAAACTATTGCAAAATAAAGAAGATTTTATATCTTTATATTATTTTTATCTGGAAAATGCTTCAAAAACCTTATTTTAATTCAACAGAAAAAATAATTTTGTGTAATGTTTTATTTATTCTAAATTCGTTTTTAAGTTTTAAACTTTGTTTTTATTACTATCAATATTATGTTAAAGAACACTGCACCAGCACCAACTGCACTACACAATCATAAAAAAAACTATGAAGAATTTTCATCGATTCATTCATGCCGAATGGATGAAATTAATTGAATTATAGAAAATTATACTCCACTAACTAAGTTTATCTTTAATTAATCTCCCCTAAACCTTTTTTAAATCTAAACTTTCATTTTACCTAGCTAATTAAATTTATCTTTAATTTAGTTGATTGAAATAGTGCACTAGAATATTTTGGTTGGTCCTGATTTGTGGTTTTGATTCATTAATTGAATGAATTATTTGTTTTTTATATTATCATATTTTGTATATAATTAGTATACGAAATTAGTCATACAAGTTTAAAGTTGTTTCAACACTTGTATGACTAATTTTCTATACTATTTATATACAAAATACGATTATATAAAAACAAATAATTCAATTAATGAATCATAATCACACTCGATATTTTGCAAAAAGTACTACGCTCATATTTATGACTGCAACTTTTGCAACGGTGCATAATAAAATATGATTTGTTTATGACGCCACGCTACGATGTTGATTTAAATCTTCATTAATTGTTAATTAAATGCGCAGGTTTTAATGCGTGTTTGCGCGGCGCAGAGGACGACGGGCGCGTATAAATAATATAAATTAATAAATCGAGAAAGTCGAATCATTTGCATCATTCGTGCGTATGGGTCGGTTGGTCCGCGCTGACCCTTTTCCTCCGAGGCTTCGCATGCGAGTCGCTTCAACGGAATTGTTATTAATGATTCCATTAAGATTAGTAGGGACGGGAATCGAGTATGCTCAGAAAAGGTAGAAGCATTATGTTTCAGTGTAATGCGGCTACAGCAAATTGATGCTGGGTGGAGATTAAACGCGTGTATTTATTTACTAGATGGAGAAGATTGATTTTGGAATGATTAAAAATGTTTATAATATATGTGATTGCGGGACAACGGCATATGTATAAAATTTAGAAATTAAATTTGGGCTATACATTAAAAAGTTGTATACATCTATTGAAACAATTCTTTCGTATAACAATTGTAGGCATTGTTTACCATTGTTTTAATTGAAACAATGTAAATAGAAAAACATGTAAAAATGTATATAATATATATAACTGCCTTACACCAAAATACGGAAGATAGGCATTCAATAAAATAATATGTGGATGTAAATTGTTTTAAATAAATTATAATTTTTAAAATTTTACTGTTAAATAACTCGAAGCAAAATTTGCGAAACAATTATTCTCTCAGTTTACTTTTATATAGCATATTTCGGGTACTAACTGGTCTAGATGTTCTAGATAGAAAATATTAGTTTAGTCGAATTTACTAAATATGAGAATTTATCTAATTTGTTCTAATTACAAGAACAGACTATATATGTACCATCTAAAACGTATTGTACAATTATTAGGTCATATTTTTGCAAACAAACAAATTAACTGTTGTGGCCAATAATGTTTTAATTAATCGGGCCGCGCTTAAATGCCAGCTGGTTGTAAACAACACGGCCTGATATAACGAACCACTTTTTGTAAACAAAACCAACTCGTATTTCTTGAAGTGTAAATTTTCAATACCGGTTCAGCAAAAATAATCAGTCATCACATTTGGCTTACTTGGCCGTCTGCTATATTTTTGTAACGCTAATGTGGAGAGCAGGAATCGCTATTGAATTATTTTCAAATTCTGTATGCAGAGTTGAATAACTCAAGTTTCAGTGATGATAACGTTAATAAAATTAATACATATTGCTAATTGTTTAGAATATAATTTCAAAAATTTCAATCATATACCGCACTAATTGTTTTTTTGGCGAATTTTATAGACATTAGCAACATATTTTTATTTTAAAAAAGACCTTTATTTGGTATAACCGCACACCATTTCCCCTTAACAAAATTCCCCCGATACACTAAACAATATAAATATAAATTAACATACAATATACATATTCTCTTCTATGCCGACACTACAGCCCCTCTGCCCTAACCAATTTCCTCTCCTACGTCGGTTTTCTGCAGATATTAATCATTTCTATCTATCTAAGAATTCTATCTATCTAATCAATCTATATCACGCGAGATATGGGATGAGATGAGAGATGAGAGATGAGAGATGAGAGATGAGAGATGAGAGATGAGAGATGAGAGATGAGAGATGAGAGATGAGAGATGAGAGATGAGAGATGAGAGATGAGAGATGAGAGATGAGAGATGAGAGATGAGAGATGAGAGATGAGAGATGAGAGATGAGAGATGAGAGATGAGAGATGAGAGATGAGAGATGAGAGATGAGAGATGAGAGATGAGAGATGAGAGATGAGAGATGAGAGATGAGAGATGAGAGATGAGAGATGAGAGATGAGAGATGAGAGATGAGAGATGAGAGATGAGAGATGAGAGATGAGAGATGAGAGATGAGAGATGAGAGATGAGAGATGAGAGATGAGAGATGAGAGATGAGAGATGAGAGATGAGAGATGAGAGATGAGAGATGAGAGATGAGAGATGAGAGATGAGAGATGAGAGATGAGAGATGAGAGATGAGAGATGAGAGATGAGAGATGAGAGATGAGAGATGAGAGATGAGAGATGAGAGATGAGAGATGAGAGATGAGAGATGAGAGATAAGAGATGAGAGATGGGAGATGAGAAATGAGAAATGAGAAATGAGAAATGAGAGATGAGAGATGAGAGATGAGACTTCTTTTATATATCGGGGTAGTTTGTTGAATTATTTATTGTATTAGCTGTTAAATTTCTATAATATATTTTGTTGCTTTAAATTTCTCCGCTCTTACTTCCGATTTTCTTCATGTTTGGCATCCGTGTATTTGTTTGTTTGACCCTAGTTTATTGTTTGTTTTTATTTTGTTGTTTTTGTAACTTTATATATCATTAGTAGGCTGTAAAATTTTCATTTTCGTAGTTTTTGTGTCGTATTATTTATATAATTCGGTGGTTTTTGTCTAGTTTGTATAACATTTTAAATATTGTGATTTATATACTTGTAATTTTGCATGTTTCACTTTGTGAAAATCTATCACGAATTGAATTTGTGAAATTGCAAACACAAATTTAATATGATGATTAAATAATTTGTTTTTGATTAACCATTTATTTGTTAAACATTTTTGTTTAACTTTACAGGATTATGAGTCATTTACTGCTACTAATTTACTACTTGCTGTGAATTTTTAAAACCTACAAAGGATATTTCATAATGAACTTTCATAATGGACTTTAATAAACATCATAAATTATAAAATTTGTAATGTGGCAGAAAGGCCGACAGCCTCACTAAAATGATCCTCTCTATACAATTATTATTTAATATCATATCTTCTTAATATTAATAATAATAAACTTGATTAACAATCCATTACATTTATGTACATTAAATCATACCTTCTTTTCATTTAAGGTGAGAATTATTTCCAAATTTGTAATTACATCACAATTTTCCATAATCGTTATATAAGCTTTATGGTAGCGTGCAATAAACAAAACATTCATTAACATGTAAATTCAAATAACAGGATAAAACAGAAAGTGCATATTAAATATGTTTTTATTTTCATTGGTCAACTAGCCTAGTCCATTCTTCTCGGCACGATATCGCTTTTCGCCACGGCACATGTGCACATAAACGCTGCCGTTTCTTATGACACAATTCCGAGCGTGTAAACGCATTCCATCCATATACGTGTTTAATTACGCCAGATTCTCGGAAGCCGTAAGTGCACTGTAATGCTCGACTTATTTGCCTCCGCAAAAATGGAAAGCGCACGATCAAACAACAATTTTCCCCGAAGAAATGATTGATTTCCAGCCTATAATAAATCATCTTAAAAATATATTTGCATTATCGAATTAACACCGGAACGTGTGTTTCAATCCACTCATGCCTCGTTTGTTTAATCTGTGCGTCATCGCGACATAACTTTTTTCTGATGTTGATAGACACGAAGGTCGAATCTGTTTGTTGGTCGTTATTGTATTGGTACTTGTTTGTAGAGAAAATGGCAGTGCAAAGATAAACTACATTATAATTAGTGTGGTTTTTTTAAATTCAAAACATAGTCAGGTTTAAAAAATATGTGGTGAAAGAACAAATTAATAAAAACTTATATATACTTATATATATATATATATATATATATATATATATATATATATATATATATAAAATAATAATAATTGATTACTTGATAAATATAAAAGGAGGATTGAAGCAAACATTGACATTACTAGGACTGACAGTATTTGCAGTCAATTGTCTGGATAAACATCAGTATTCTATTTATTCCATCATTACTGTACTTTACACGATCAGCAATACTGTCAATATTTTAGAATAATGAAAATTTGAAACATGTTATCGTACAGTAATAGTCATTATTCTAAAATATTGACTGTATTATTGACCGTGTAAGCTGTCTTATTGATCATCCTTCAGACAAGATTATAGTTACCATCGGGTATCTTTAAGTAATAATCAAAAATAATCACACCTTCTATTCCGAGACCTTTCGAAGGCCTATGACAGAATCCCTATGAATAGTTTCTGTAAAGTGCTTGAAGAATCCATATTATATTATATTGATACGACTCTTTCGTTTAGCATGGTTTATCATTGCTATTCGCCCCGTGGCTTGCAGTATCACTCACGTCTTGCGGTCGTGCGGGCCAGTAAGGGCCAAGGTAGAATTATGCGCATCGGAAGCGTCAAATAGAACAAGAAACAATAAGCCCGTACCAGCCCAGAGTGATAAACGAAAGGCACTTTAGATGTATTCTTCACTCTTTTCTGCTATCCAAAGTTCTATATTTGAGAAAATTCGCTGTGAAAGAGATATTTGATTAGAAATATAACATTTGAAGACATTACTGAAAAATACATACTGCCGATCATTCAAAAAATTAGATTACTCTTAACTCTTGTAACTAATAAAATTACAAAGTTGAAGTATTTCGGTAATCCATCTCTTCCGGCATATTAATTTAGTCCCTAGCATATGCAGTTTGCGAGCAATGATTATTAATTTGGTCGTAAATTTTAATTAAGTTATGCAATCGGTCCCGTTCGACCGTTCACAACTTGATGGACTTTTAAAAGTTATAGTTCTATCTGGGCGACGGGCGGCGTTATTAAATTTTGTTTATTAACGATCGTTTCGAAAATGTGCACGGTGACTGAATGCGTGTTAATCGCCCATTGGACGGGTAAACGGCCGCATTAATAATATTTAATAAATCCTGTTAGAGTAATCCATAACATATATATGCGCACGACATGTGAACGGAGGCGATATGCGTTTTATTATTAGTTATTTTTTTTACCGGTTTCGTTTGAATTTTAAACGACATGAGAGGGGATTATTTTTGTCATATTGTAGGCTGTTGATTTTTGTTTAAAGCACACCACGGGGGCGGTTGAGCGAAAAACTCGAAGGACGAGATAGAATTGTGCACATCGGAAGCTACAAGTAGAACAAGAGACAATACGACCGGAGCAGCAAATAATGATAAACGAAAACAGCTTAAGACAGCACTTTTTTTTTGAGTTGCAACTCTAAATACCTATTCGACTATTCAGAACGGTTAAATTCATTTTCAAAAATAAATTAATTTATGCTGACTGTATCTCTATATATTTTTGTTTAAAGCACACCACGGGGGCGGTTGAACGAAAAAATTCAACCACCCCGTGGAGTGCTATATCGTTTTCGGTCGCACACCGGTTGTAAAGGACGAGATATAATTGTGCACATCGGAAGCTACAAGTAGAACAAGAAACAATACGACCGGAGCAGCAAATAATGATAAACGAAAACAGCTTAAAACAGCACTTTTTTTTTGAGTTGCAACTCTAAATACCTATTCGACTATTCAGAAAGGTTCCATTCATTTTCAAAAATAAATTAATTTATGCTGACTGTATCTGTATATATAGGCGATATGCCTAATGTTTTTATAATCGGTAGAATTTATGGATTATTCCATATCATATTTATCTACTCTCAAAATTGCAAAATGAAAAGTATCTTGACATATTTTTCCTTCTATTTATTTTTGATTTTTAACTATTACGCTCCTATCTTGATATGACGATTTTAGAGGCTAGGCCTATAAAAAAAAATATGCAACATATTTTGTTTAAGGTTTTGTCATCTTTGTTCAAAACATATCAATGTACCAGATGCCCGAAGGAAATTGGAAAATTTTGATTATAAATATTTATTTTCGACGACCAAGTCGCCCAAATTTCATTATTATTATTTTTGACCATGAATCCGTTATACAATTGATTTGAAAAAAATACACAATGTTTATAACAAAATGAAAATGATAAATGGTAAGTCTCTATCTTGATATATTTTTCCTTCTATTTATTTTTTATTTTTAACTTTTACGCTCCTATCTCTATATGCAGATTTTAGAGGCCGGGTCGATAAAAATATTGTATAACATATTTTGTTTCATTTTTTTACTGATCTTAGTGCAAAACATATCAGTGCACCATATGCCCGAAGGAAATTGGAAAATTTTGATTATAAGTATTTTCTTTTCGGCGACCAAATTAGTAATTATTCCATTTTTATTTTATTATTTAATTTCTTAAATATTGTATGCATACATTAGTAATTATTCCATTTTTATTTTGTTATTTAATTTCTTATATATTGTATGCATACATTTAATTTGTAACTATTCCATTTTTATTTTGTTATTTAATTTCTTAAATATTTTATCCATACATTTAATTAGTAATTATTAATCTTTCTTGATGAACGACATCACGAATTTGTTATTATTTCGATAAATCGGACACGAGAAAGTGCTCGGATTTAATTAATTTCTCTTTTAATTTCTGAGTTAGTTTCATTCGCCTTTAATGGCCTGCCCGCGCGCCCCATTGCAACGGCAATTGTGCAAACGTAAATTGCATTTTTAATTGTCCTTCGCTGGGAGTAATCAGCGCGCTGAGTGATGAATGCATGGTGCAGTTACAATAGAATGCAATTGAGTTGAGTTCATTCGTTTGGATCGCGACGAAATTAAACGAAATAAACCTGTTCACGTTTTCTAATTAAGATTGTGGAAATATGAGATAACTTTTCAGGAAACATATTACATTAGAAGGAAGGTATTGTTGCCGAGAACCATTTAAGGAAAAAAAAATAATTTTCGTTACGTTTTATGCCCAAAATAGACGAAATAAACCCGATTTTTTATTCACAAACATGCTCCATTACATCTAGTAATACTACATGCTTCCAATATACATTATTACACAAAAAGTAATATAATTTTTTTACATTTCAGCAGTTTAACAAAAAAAAAATATATAAGTTCACATTTCTTGGAAATCAATTTCCCTCACGAATTCGACGAATTCCTTTGAATACTTCTCCAAAAAACGAATGTCTGTATGTCTGTATGTCTGTATGTGTGTATGTCTGTATGTCTGTATGTCTGTATGTCTGTATGTCTGTATGTCTGTATGTCTGTATGTCTGTATGTCTGTATGTCTGTATGTCTGTATGTCTGTATGTCTGTATGTCTGTATGTCTGTATGTCTGTATGTCTGTATGTCTGTATGTCTGTATGTCTGTATGTCTGTATGTCTGTATGTCTGTATGTCTGTATGTCTGTATGTCTGTATGTCTGTATGTCTGTATGTCTGTATGTCTGTATGTCTGTATGTCTGTATGTCTGTATGTCTGTATGTCTGTATGTCTGTATGTCTGTATGTCTGTATGTCTGTATGTCTGTATGTCTGTATGTCTGTATGTCTGTATGTCTGTATGTCTGTATGTCTGTATGTCTGTATGTCTGTATGTCTGTATGTCTGTATGTCTGTATGTCTGTATGTCTGTATGTCTGTATGTCTGTATGTCTGTATGTCTGTATGTCTGTATGTCTGTATGTCTGTATGTCTGTATGTCTGTATGTATGTATGTATGTATGTCTGTATGTCTGTATGTCTGTATGTCTGTATGTCTGTATGTCTGTATGTCTGTATGTCTGTATGTCTGTATGTCTGTATGTCTGTATGTCTGTATGTCTGTATGTCTGTATGTCTGTATGTCTGTATGTCTGTATGTCTGTATGTCTGTATGTCTGTATGTCTGTATGTCTGTATGTCTGTATGTCTGTATGTCTGTATGTCTGTATGTCTGTATGTCTGTATGTCTGTATATCTGTATGTCTGTATGTCTGTATGTCTGTATGTCTGTATGTCTGTATGTCTGTATGTCTGTATATCTGTATGTCTGTATGTCTGTATGTCTGTATGTCTGTATGTCTGTATGTCTGTATGTCTGTATGTCTGTATGTCTGTATATCTGTATGTCTGTATGTCTGTATGTCTGTATGTCTGTATATCTGTATGTCTGTATGTCTGTATGTCTGTATGTCTGTATGTCTGTATGTCTGTTTGTGAACAAAATTCCGGAAAAACGGGACAACAGATTGCGACGATATATTTAATAAACAATCATAACATTATCCCAACACAAAAACACCCCACGGTCATTATCATTAATTACAAACACCTATTGAAACAACTAAGCACACTCGATTTAATATTGTATGTTATTAGAAACACTTGAAACACTCTAGTAGATATTAGTCTACAATGTAAAGGTTTCTTCTTCATAGAGAAATGCTTACTAATTACCCGAACAATTTGAGCTGCAATTAAATAGCAGCGGTTTCCCGAAGCGCGCTGTAAATTATCGCACCGATTTTATTAACGATAGCGGGATAATTGAATAATTAAAAACGCGTTAGCGTCATTTACCCACTCAATTGTGACATTAGTTGGTAATTTACGGAATGTAGAAAATTATGGTTTCATATTAAGTTCTATTATTATTATTATATGAGATTTTAATAAACTTACAATGTCTGTGTATATCTCAGACAAGAAATCCGTGAATTTGGAATAACATTAATTCTCTGTAATTATTATTATTACTCGCCGACATAAATTAATGAACATCCAGTAAAAACTAACGTATTTTAATGAAATTTTCAGCAAACGTGTATTTTAAACGTTGAAAATTTCAGTAAGTTACACATATTATTAACACTAATAATAAGAAGAAAAAAATTAAAAAGAGAAAAAAAGGGGCGACCGTAGTGTTGTCGTGATAAACAACACACTTCAACGTGCAATTCAGATCCTGTACAGGAAAAATAAATATCATCCAAGTATATGCACCCACAGCAGATAAGAGCGTCGAGGAAATAGAAGAATTCTATAACCAATTAGAAGAAATTATGCATATAATAGTCAAAAACTCAGGCGTCACCATTGTTCTAGGCGGGTCGTTAGATTTATAATTTTTTGTGGTATGCCCATCTCTTTTAATGTTTGTTTCTGCTCACTGTATCAAAAGCGTCTATGTAAAGTATCTCGAGTGATGACTGATGTAATAAGAACGAAATCTAGATATGTAGATTGCTAAGGGGTGGATTCACAATTATATATGTTTAATATTGATTCTTATTCCAATAGCAGTTATTTTTGTATTATTGGTGTGCTTCTTTCTAAATAGCAGCATGATAAAAATTAACTACTCAATATAAAGCTTCTCTCCTCATAGAACAATTAATTTTCTTCTATGACCATACCTTGAAAATTCTATTAATATTTCTAGTATCGATTCTTATTCGTTATTTAAATTTGTTTACGCAGGTAACCTATATGAAGGTCCTGTGCTATCGTACATGACATATCTATTATTTATCGTGTTTAAAGCGTAATGTTAAATAACTAGACATTGAAGAATGTCCTAATCATACTTAAATTGTATTGTATAGTCATCAACATTCTAACCGTTGTGTTTACTTGAATCATATATGATTAATATAGGGCTTTATCAGAATTGACCTCAAAATTATGGAATAATAAAAAGATGCAACATTAAAATGGTTAAAATTTCAGTCAGTTATTTTAACAATTTTGATACTGCATGTGTTTTATTCCATAATTTTCAGGTCAATTCTGATAAAGCCCTATATTAATCATATATGATTCCGAATATTATCAGTTTTTTAAGCCTAAAACTAATTTTGCCTTTAAATCGAATTCTTGCTAGATTAACTCACCTGTACCACCACTTAAGGGTGGTTTCTCTATAATTACATAACATCCTGTTATATTACGATGATTTCGATTAATTTTTTGACTGAAACCGAACCTTTGGGATTTGGGAATTCATAACTATATATATTATATATCTGTATTAATTTAATTTGGGCGTGTACCAACGGGTTTCGGACCATATAAAGTATATTGCATACCAAATATGCCGAAAAAAAATATAAATATAATGAAATGGAAAATGAAATGAATATATTGTTATTCACATACAAATTGCATTCGCGTTCATATACGTGCAATTAGAAGTTAGAATTTGCAATAAAAAAGACCAGCTAGTTTCGTCATTAAACAAACACAGATTTTCCTTTTAGAAATTGTTAGCACGTTATAATCCCAAACAGGACCGTTAATTATGCCCACATTATTTATGTTTTATTAACACTAATTCTTGATGTGTTGTCCCTGTTATCGCTCTTTTATTACACCGTTGACCCACTCTTTATTATATTAAGACTTTTTAAGAATTCATTACATGCTGATATTAACATAATTTTATAATATAAAATTTGCGCTTCGTTATGAATTAATAAAATTTTTCTGCAAAATAATTGGTAACAAAGTCATCCACTAAAAAGGCAATAAATAATATATTCTTCTTACTTTATAGGCGATATATGCCTGTTTCTTTAAATTTCTCCTCAATCTAAGGTTGTTGTGAAAAGCAAAGATTGTCCATCTTGTGTAAGATGTACTATCACCTCCATATTCTTTTTCAATATTGTATTGTTTTAACGTCAAACTGTTAATTTCTAATTGAAAACGAAATAAAGACACTTTATTATTATTATTATCATCCTGGGTCTCCTGTGATATGGATGCGCAAGAGTCCCATTTTGGTGCTCTTGTTTTGTTGGGTTTATGTGTCATGGTTTAGTTGACGATCCGATGTGGCGCCATGGTCCCGCCAGTTTCTCCAACGACATCCTGTAGGTCTGCTCTGACTTGATTTCTTAACGTGACTCCTTGCCTGATTCTTAACGTGACTCCTTGCCTGATTCTTAACGTGACTCCTTGCCTGATTCTTAACGTGACTTCAATCGCTCTTAGGGTGGGCGATTCGGTCGTTATTAATGCTTGTTTGGTGACTTATTTCTCGGTTCTCGAGCTTTCCAAGATGCAATTTCTACTCACTTTACTTTTGATTATTTAATTATTATATATAGTTTATAAAATTTGTTATAAAATTATTTTAGTAGTTTATTTGATACGTGGAGCTCTTAATTACAAGTCAAGGGTGGATTATCAATTTTTCCAAAAAAAATGTTTCCTATATAAAAATAATAATAATATATAAATTATTAACTAATAAGGAGTATGGTTATCAATTTTTACAAAAAAAAAAATTCATAATCAAGAAAAAGGTTGTTTAAACTAGTGGTAAAAAATATATTATATTCCGCTGCAAAATTTTTGCTAAAAGCTCAATATAATTTCAGCATTCGTGTCAAAAAAGGGTATAGACGTGCCCTTTTTTCTGACACGAATGATGAAATTATATTGAGCCTTTAGCAAAATGAAATTATATTGAGCCTTTAGCTTTATGCAGCGGAATATAATATATTTTTATACCACTGGTTTAAAAATCCTCTTTATTGACTATGAAACTTTTTTTTTGTAAAAATTGATAACCATAATCCTTATTAGATATAATTTATTTAATTATTATATTAATATTACTCCAACATGTTATTTTGATGACAATATTGAGCTGAAATAAATTACATTACATAAAACGTAGACAATCAAATCTTTTTTTGTTAGGCTTGATCTATCGATCACAGTAGCCATTAACTTTGACCCTGGATGGGTCGGAATCCAGCACTTCCCGGGGGAATTCTTGTTGACCCTGGGCGTATTTGAAGATTTCCCATCTCAAGTCAAAAAAAAGCCATTAACTATGTATTATGTTTTATAAACTGTATAAACTGTATATATTAATGACTATTACACGAAACTACACTAAACTGAGGACAGTCACAACATCCATGAATTAATAGACCCAAATTACAAACTTTTACACAATTTTTACTAGTATTTGTTTTCTAGATACCATTTAATGGTATCTAGAAAAAAAATACTAGTAAAAATTATATGACATTCCACTGCACATTTTTTGCTAAAACCACAACACATTTTCATAATTCGTATCATAAGAATTGAGTATAATTGTGATCCCATCCTTAATGTAGGTGTAGGTAGAACATGCCACATACATTTGTACGAACGCACCCTAAACTAGTTTTATTAAAATCCATATGTATTACTTCTGATATTGATCTGAAATTGTACGAAATACCTGTTAGGTAATAAATTCTATTATTAATAAAAAAATCGATGCATTTAACTGCCAAACGACACAACCAATAAGCTCGTTGAAAATTCCATACGCAAACCGGGGCGATAATTACCAGCAACATATTTATGCGCCGTTCTAATAAAACTCAGCTGGGCGCGGCGGGCGATTTATGATTGAATAATCGCATTTTTTTCGCACGCGATTTATTACATCGCGAGCACCGTTGTTTCCGATCGGCGGTCGCCACACAAAAAGCGCCGCCGCTAGCCTGGCCTGGGTAGAAAAATCCAACTGATCCGTCATTTAAATTCCACAGGTGCGACCGCAAATATGGGGGAATTATCATGCTGAAGCAGTAAGAGAGGATCGAGGTGGATTCTGCCTGATTGCGACGATGGCTAAGTGTAACGTGCTGTGGTGGTTTATTAACTTTGTTGTGATTTTGTGCAACGTGCATTGCGCGATGGGACAGGAGGAGAGTGCGTGTTTTGGGTCTGGGGCTATTGTTACGAGTGTGATTTTGACGCTGGTTATTGGGGCTGCTGTTGCTGTTCTGGGGTATCTGGTGTGGAAGAAGTACTGGAAGGCTAGACAAGGTATGAATCGAAGTTATAATGTTTTTCCTATCACAATTCAATGCATGCAAAGGTAGAATTTGGTATTTTTCGTTCCGACTGTCGATTGATATTGATTAAAATTCATTAGAGGCAAACAAAATCTTACTTTTTGGTTGAAATTGATGGAAAATAGTTATTTTAGTCCTTGAAAATGTCTGTCTAGTTTTCGTGTAATTATTGATTTTTTTGTAAATCATCTCCAGCTAGATATAATTATCTACTTTATACAGTAAGATTAACTGTATCATGTAGATAATTATATCTAGCTGGAGATGATTTACAATAAAAATCAATAATTACACGTAAAGTAGGCAGCAATTTGGCAAATTTCAAGATATTAAGTAATCTTAATCTAAATTTACTTTTTGGTTGAAATCTAACGAAAATAACTATGCATATTTCTGCAAAATGTAGTTAAATATATATAGCTCTGAATAATTGGAAAGAAAAAACAATATTTTCGCGAAAAAATTAAGAAATCTGATATTTTTTGAGAGCCGATTGATATTAAGTAAATTAATTACTCTACTTACAAATATCATATTATTTTGTTGAATAAATCTATCGCAAAATGTTATAAAAATTACATTTACATATAAATAATTAAATCTAAATGTAGTACGTTCAATATTTTCATAAAATAAACTGTGTATTTTTCGATGATCGATTAATATTGATTAATATCATAGGGACGACAAAATAAATCTTAGTTTGTAGTTGAAATTTATCAATAATACCTATGAATCTTACAATTTTTTCGATGGTCCATTGGTTTTGAGTAAATTTAACTAGAGGCAAACAAAATCTTAAGGTCGTTTTAGACAAGACAATTTCTTGACTCAAAAGTTAGTCAAGATGTGACACAATCTAAATTGTCTCGTATCATACAGCAAATTATTTGAAATATTGAATTGGATGGTAGATCGAATGGAAAATTATAACGCGTTCTATTTGTCAAGGACAAATTGTATGCGAGGAGGGTATATAAATTCATTTCTTGAACAAATTTTGTGCCAAGAAATTGTCTTGTCTAAAACGACCTTTACTTTATAGTTGAAATTATCGAAAATGTCTATAAACTTTGTAGTACAATACAGATATAGATATCTAGTTTTATACCATTTGCAAGATAATTCAATATTTTCAAGAAAATTACACTATTTTTCGTTCAAGGGCCGATAGTATATATATATGTATATATATATATATATATATATATATATATATATATATATATATATATATATATATATATATATATATATATAAACTTAAAAAATATTATTGTTAGTGGCATAAAAAAATAATAATGCTTATCTTAATCTTTAAATATTTACACGTTGTGTGGAGCGCGCAATGCGGCTCGTGAAAGTAAATAAAATTCTTATGCGCGCCGCATAGAGATTTCATGGACATATATAGGAAATTATTATGCGCATATAGTATGCGAGTTGTTGTACACAAATAAGATACGTCCGACTTCCTTGGAAAGATTCACACCCTTTCTCTAAAATTTATGTAAATTTATGTCATTGTCTCCGTTATGACTAATGAATAATACGTCGAGTTGGTCGAGCGCGCGGAGGTTTTATATTGTAATTCGAGCCCTGGGGGCCGGTGCTGTGCGGTTTTGGTGCCAAAAGAAACTGGCACACACAAACACACCAGTTGGTTCAGTTTCTATGAAGATTAAAAGATGCAAAATAGCTTTCCCTATATAATGTCTGTACTTAAATTGTGATATGTACAGGTTTAAACATGCTGAAAAAGTTTATTATATAGTCCAGTAAAAATAGATGGAATTTAATAGATTTGCTTTTAATTTTATTGTTATGTATTTCTGTGTTGTTCTAGATTTTGGTGAGCATTGTATATTGGGGAATTTTTGTATTTTTTGAGGGGTTATGCCAAATAAAGGTATGTTTTTTTAATAGATTTACTTTATTTCAATATTCAAAGTGGGCTTAATTGAAAGTGTGAATCCATGTATCATTCTTTAATTTCTAAAATACTTTAAAATTAGTTTGTTTTTCTTCATATTTGAAGTGATTCCAACATTTTTTTAGATAAACATCTCTTATCTTGTTAGTGCTAAACAACTTTTAGATTTTTTGTCGTGTATTTCTCTGTATTCTTCTTTTATTGCTCAAAATATAAGACGAATAAAGAGAAATACTCGACAAAAAATCTAAAAGTTGTTTAGCACTAACAAGTGTTTGAAGATAAGAGTTTTTATCTCAACAAATTTTGGAATCACTTCAAATATGAAGAAAAACAAACTAATTTTAAAGTGTTTTAGAAATTAAATAATGATTCATGGATTCACACTTTCAATTAAGCCCACTTTGAATATTAAAATAAAGTAAATCTATTTAAAAAAGACCTTTATTTGGCATAACGCCTCAAAAAATACAAAAATCCCCCAATATACAATGCTCATCAATATATATATATATATATATATATATATATATATATATATATATAAATATATAAAATAACGTAAAGTAAATCTATTAAAAAAAAAGACCTTCGTTAGTTGTTTAGTGCTAACAAGTCTATGAAGATAATATATACGATAGTAAAATAATTAATTACTTTTTTTAAAAACCCCAAATTCAGTATTTATTGATTTCATATCGAATCTTCTGAGACATCGCTTTAAACTTAGCTATTTATTAACTCAATCGGCCCTGCGGCTATACTTTCTCGGTGGCCCGAAACGGGTTATCAATAAATATATCAAACTAACGTCAATACATTCGAGGCATTTACATCCTCTCGATCTCCTCGAACACCCCATACACACATAAATCGGGGCCGATTAACATTTTTAATTGGTCTCGTAAAGCCGGGCACCCACTGCCCGCGCGTGTAATTCCATGTAAATCGCCGCAGCTAAAGATGTCCAATTAACAACCGGCGCGGCCACTTGCAGTATATTCGAAGTTTATGATGGGCACGACAATTTGCGAAATGGGGAACCTTGTACTCTTGTACCGGTAATATTTGAAACGCTCGTGCGTTTGGGTCATCTCTGCTGCGGCGAGCATGGGAATGCCGCGGCGGTTCACGCACTGGTGGTTTAATTAAACAGCCCGCGCAAAAAAAAAAATACATGGTATAATATCCCTGGTATAATGGGAGATAGCAGAATGTTGCTGGGTAAAATTCTGTGTTAACGTGTGCATCGTAAAATATGAAATATAACTGGAGGAAATTGCGGATGTTTGTGTTTGCTAATTTATTGGCTGCTTCCTAGTTGTATATTATAAATGTTATTACCAAATAGTGATGAGATTTTTTACAAGATTTAATGAATACAAGAATATATTTGTATACTAGCATAACACGAAGAATTAATTGTATATCTGTAATTGCTATTAGATTAATATAGTGCCCCACCTCAGCTTACTCGTTCACTCTCTAAAGCAGTGATTCATAAGCTTTTTGAAGTCAAGGAGCAAGTCATATTAGTGAAATTCACATATATTGGTGGTTTCCTGTGAGCATCGGACCTCCTCTGAAGTCAAGGAGCACTATTTATCATAAGAAAAACTCGCGGAGCACCAACATCAAAGAGTAAATCACATATAGTAGATGAGACAACATTAAATTTCGGCTTTCATAATTCCTCGGGGCACTTGCAACAAGCTCGCAGAGCACCGGTTAAGAACCACTGATATAGGCTTTATTTTTGCGTGACAGTTTTCGTATTTTAAGCCCAATTAAATACAGAACGTAAACTAATATCAAAAATTTAAATTTCATAAATCTTTGATTTTTTATAATTTTTTATAACTTAGTCGATTAATTGAAAACAGCTCGTAAAATAAATACCTTGCTGCACACTTAATTTTTAGGTGCAAATTATCAAAACATGGCTTATTTTGAGACCAATTAAAGATAGAATGCAAAATAATATCAAAAATTTAAATTTGATATATGTTTGATTTTTTTATAATTTTTTATAACTCAATCGATTTATTGAAAACAGCTCGTACAATAAAACCCTTCCTACAGACTTTATTTTTTGGTGAAAATTATTAAAAAATAGTTTATTTTGAGCCCAATTAAATATAAAATATAAAGTAATATTAAAAATTTAAATTCCTTAAATCTTTGATTTTTTTTATCATTTTTTATAATTCAGTTGATGAATTGAAAACAACTCGTACAAGAAAAGCCTTCCTACAGACTTTATTTTTGGGAGACAATTATCAAAAAATAGCTTATCTTGAACCCGATTATATATAGAATGTAAAATTATATCAAAAATTTAAATTTCTTAAATTATTGATTTTTTATCATTTTTCATATCTCAGTCGATTAAGTTAAAACAGCTCATACAATTAAAACCTTGCTGCAGACTCAATTTTTGGGTACAAATTATCAAAAAAATGGCTCATTTTGAACCCATTTAAATATAGAATGTAAAATAATATCAACAATTTAAATTTCTTAAATCTTTGATTTTTTATAATTTTTTATAACTCAATCGATTTATTGACAATACCTTGTTGAATAAAAAAATCTTCCTACAGACTTTATTTTTGGTGAAAATTATTAAAAAGCAGCTTATTTTGAGCCCATTTAAATATAGAATATAAAATAATATTACAACTTTAAATTTCTTATATCTTTGAGTTTTTATCATTTTTTATAACTGAGTGGATTAATTTAAAACTGCTCGTACAATTAAAACCTTTCTGCAGACATAATTTTTTGGGGGAAATTATTAAAAATTAGCTTGTTTTGAGCACAATTAAATATAAAATGTAAAATATTATCATAAATTAAAATTTATTAAATCTTTGATTTTTTATAATTTTTTATAACAAAAAGCTTTCTGTAGACTTTATTTTCGGGTGAAAATTATTCAAAACCGGTTTACCTTTATCCCAATTAAATATAGAATGTAAAATAATATCATAAATTTTAATTTCTTATATCTTGTATTTTTTTTATAATTTTGTATAACTGAGTCGATTAATTTATAACTGCTCGTACAATTAAAAGCTTCCTACAGACTTTATTTTTTAGTGAAAAATATTTAAAAATGGCTTATTTTGAGCACAATTAAATATAGAATGCAAAATAATATTACAAATTTAAATTTTTTAAATCTCTGATTGTTTTATAATTTTTTATATCTCAGTCGATTTATTGAAAACAGCTTGTACAGTAAAAAAACTTCCTACAGAGTTTACTTTTTGATAAAAATTATTAAAAAATGGCATAATTAAATATCGAATAAAAATTAATATTAAAAAATTTAAATTTCTTAAATAGTTGATTTTTTATAAATTTTTATAACTCAGTTGATGAATTGAAAACAGCTCGTACAATAAAAACCTTTCTACAGACTTTATTTATGGATGAAATTTATCACAAAATAGCTTATTTAAATATAGAATGTAATGTAGTATCCAAAATTTAAATTTCTGAAATCTTTGATTTTCATAATTTTTTATAACTCAATCGATTTATTGACAACAGTTTGTACAATAAAAACCTTCCTACAGACTTTAGTTTTTGGTGAAAATTATTAAAAAGCAGCTTATTTTGAGCACAATTAAATATAGAATGTAAAATAAATCTTAAATTGAAATTTCTTAAATCTTTGATTTTTTATAATTTTTTATAACTCAATCGATTTATTGACAACAGCTTGTAGAATAAAAACCTTCCTACAGACTTTATTTTTTGGTGAAAATTATTAAAAAGCAGCTTATTTTGAGCACAATTAAATATAGAATGTAAAATAATATCAAAAAATAAAATTTCCTAAATCTTTGATTTTTTATCATTTTTTATAACTCAATCGATTTATTGACAACAGCTTGTAGAATATAAACCTTCCTGCAGACTTTATTTTTTTTGTGAAACTTATTAAAAAGCAGCTTATTTTGAGCACAATTAAATATAGAATGTAAAATAATATCAAAAATTATAATTTCCTAAATCTTTGATTTTTTATCATTTTAATAACTCAATCGATTTATTGACAACAGCTTGTAGAATAAAAACCTTCCTACAGACTTTACTTTTTGGTGAAGATTATTAAAAAGGAACCTATTTTGAGCACAATTAAATATAGAATGTAAAATAATATCAAAAATTAAAATTTCCTAAATCTTTGATTTTTTATCATTTTTTATAACTCAATCGATTTATTGACAACAGTTTGTAGAATAAAAACCTTCCTACAGACTTTTTTGTTCATGAAAACTATTTAAAAGTAGCTTATTTTGAGTAAAATTAAATATAAAATGTAAAATAATATCATAAATTTAAATTTCTTAAATCTTTGATTTTTTATAACTTAGTCGATTTATTGAAAACAGCTCGTACAATAAAAACCTTCCTACAGACTTTATTTTTTGGTAAAAATTATTAAAAAGCACCTTATTTTGAGCACAATTAAATATAGAATGTAAAATAATATCTTAAATTAAAATTTCTTAAATCTTTGATTTTTTATCATTTTTTATAACTCAATAGATTTATTGACAACAGCTTGTAGAATAAAAACCTTCCTACAGACTTTACTTTTTGGTGAAGATTATTAAAAAGGAGCTTATTTTGAGCACAATTAAATATAGAATGTAAAATAATATCAAAAATTAAAATTTCCTAAATCTTTGATTTTTTATCATTTTTTATAACTCAATCGATTTATTGACAACAACTTGTAGAATAAAAACCATCCTACAGACTTTATTTTATGGTGAAAATTATTAAAAAGCAGCTTATTTTGAGCAAAATTAAATATAGAATGTAAAATAGTATAATAAATTTAAATTTCTTAAATCTTTGATTTTTCATAATTTTTTATAACTCAATAGATTTATTGACAACAGTTTGTAGAATAAAAACCTTCCTACAAACTTAATTTTTTAGTACAAATTATTAAAAAGCAGCTTATTTTGAGCACAATTAAATATAGAATGTAAAATAATATCAAAAATTAAAATTTCCTAAATCTTTGATTTTTTATCATTTTTTATAACTCAATCGATTTATTGACAACAACTTGTAGAATAAAAACCTTCCTACAGGTTTAATTTTTTGGTGAAAATTATTAAAAAGGAGCTTTATTGAGCACAATTAAATATAGAATATTAGTACAATAAATTTGAATTTCTTAAATCTTTGATTTTTCATAATTTTTTATAACTCAGTCGATTTATTGAAAACAGCTTCTACAATAAAAACCTTCCTACAGACTTTATTTTTTGGTGAAAATTATTAAAAAGCAGCTTATTTTGGGCACAATTAAATATAGAATATAAAATAATATCATAAATTTAAATTTCTTAAATCTTTGATTTTTTATAATTTTGTTTAACTCAGTCGATTTATTGAAAACATCTTTTAAAATAAAAACCTTCCTACAGACTTTATTTTTGGGTGAAAATTATCAAAAAATAGCTTATTTTGAGCCAAATTAAATATAGAATATAAAATAGTATCATATATCTTTGATTTTTCATCATTTCATCAACTAGTGTTTCTTAACATTGTTGAAGTCAGAGTACACTTTTGATCATAAGAAAAATACACGGAGCACCAAAATCGTTAGAGTCAATCACATACAGTAGATGAGCCAACATTAAAATTCGGCTTTCAATATTTCTAGGAGCAGTTGCAACAATCTCGGGGAGTACTGGTTTAGAACTACTGCTCTAAAGAGACTGTTGATAATACTGAGGGGATCTGCTTATTTCGGATGATACTCGGATGAATTAAACATAGTTCTTTAAAATATCAACTAATGTAATGAAAATGTTCTCTATTCCACAAATCGTATCAATGTGTAAAATAGAAAAACCATAAGTATTCACAACCAGCACTATTTTTACATAATTACAAATCACATACAAATGCCAGCAAGTAACATATTCGATATGTCAAACGCCTGAGGAATTAATGAATTGAAACGTAATGCTCGTAAACGCCAGGAATAGCCGTAGAAATTGGTTACAACACCCCAATATAGTCAACAGCACACATGTCAATAGAAATGCGTGCATATCGTTGGAAAAGCCGCTTTTCTTTTATGTGAAATTTCACGGCTACGTTACACTTACTGCGGCGCACATTCCACGAATGTCACACTTTTGTTGATTGCTTCAGTTCACGGAAAACGGAAACAGTCATTATTCAGATAATACTAATGGACAATAAAAATATTTAAACATTTAAATCAGCCTTTTTTCAGCCGTATCTAAAGTGACCATTAAGTGTGAAACTGTGTTTAATTCAGATTTAATATTCGAAAACAATGGACACTTACAAAACCAATTTAGCGCAGTAATATAAACATAAACACTCATGTGTCCGTCAGTCAGTCAACAATTGAATTAATAAATTATTCAACTTGCTAGTAGTAGTTAGATCTGATCTAAATATACATACCATAAGCGATTTGGTTGTGCCTTTCATTTCTGACCAGAAACGGGTTTTTATATAATTTGATTTATCATTGTTTGTCTCATGAAATATTTCGATTTTTCTTTATATCCGCGGAAATTAATTGTTGGCTGCAATACGTTCTGCATGGAAGCGACATTGGATTACGATAATTGTGCAATTAATTAACATATGCATTCAGCGGGTATTACTTAATGCTTTCTATATAAGGGACATTCCATTATATGATTATAGATTTCACAATGCGCATTTGTATGATCTATTGGTCGGATTGTCTGCGCGTACATTGTTGAGGGCATTAAATATGGATTATCTTTTGCACTGATCGCTGTACCTATATGTCTATTAGCGTTTAAGGCGAAATACCAGAATGCAACAACCTTCGTGAATGTTCACGCCTCTATAGCATAAAAAGTGCATTCTTAAACAACCTGCACCAGAAGGATAATAGTGGTTTTATTTGTATTCAGTCATACTGACTACGGATGTAAATTACTCTCTGCAACAACGAAAAATATGATTAAACAACTAATCCAAGCTTCTCGAAAATGGGACTTGAAATGAATTTCAAGAAAACAAAAATGAAAAGTTTAGAAAATATATACCTACTACGCAGCTCAGTGGCCGAGTGGTTAGAGGCGTCGTCCATCTCATACTGAGCATTGGGGAACCTGAATTCGATCCCCAGGGAGGAGCGAATTTTCGCGAATAACCTTTCACAGTTTTTCAGAGGTTTTCTGTGAAGTTAAGGTAAATACCGAGTGATTAAACTCCTCTGAGCTTCTCCCCTGACCGACGGAAAAGCCTATGAAAGGTAGTCGTTTTTTATATACCTACTTTACTTTTTAAACAGCACTTTTCAATAATCCACCATCCGAACATATATAATACTGGCAATATTTTAGAATAATGTACATTTTAAACATGTTATCGTACAGTAATAGTGTCATTATTCTAAAATATTTACAGTAATATTGATCGTGTAAGGTGCCTTTATGAAATATCGTTCTCATGACACCAGAGTAGCTCCATTATCGATTACATAACATAATAGATATCCCACACACGCAAGCATTTCACCATATTTTTTCGAAAGGTGAAATTCGGACGTATTTTTTATGTTCTCCGTCCTCACACACGGGGCAATTGCATCTGGATTTCTGGGTCAATCACGAGTTTCCTTTGCGCCGTCCGATTAATTAATCACCCATCATCACCAGACAGGTTTTTTTATTATTATTGGAGCTCGACAGGAAAGTGATCGTTACTGATTTCTAGTAGCAACGTGCTTTTACAACAATAACAATGCGCGTAATGATGGCTGAGGATTATAATTTAAAAAAACAAACCGGTGTTTAAATAAATAAAGCTGAATTTGTAATGGCTTTCTAAATATTATCTGGACAATGCGTGTGTGCAGCGGCAAACGGCTGGGATATTTTGCATAGTGGAAATGTTTCAACGAGGTCGTATGTACGTACGGAGAGTCGTTTATGGTTTATGTTAGATAATTTACGTTTATAAATTTACATTCGTCTGTAAACGCGGTGATTACTTAGTGAGGACAATGCGCGTGTTAAAATTTATTTGGTTGAGTTAGTAAAATGTTTTGAATATTTGTATTTATGCTAAAAAATTATGTAATAATAATAAGCTTTATTTCACATAAATGGTAAGACAATAATAAAATACAAGAAGCACATTATAAAGATATGGATGGATATGGCAAACCAACCTTCAATAAAATCACGATTAAGATAGAAAGACAATCAAAGAGTACCAATGAATAACCATATAATGCACATATGTACATAAGATCACTGGCTTTAGAAGAAGAGGTCATCGAACACCAAAAATAAGTGTAAAGTAAACATGATAAATTGGGTCTCTCAGCAGTAAAAAGACGGGACGAAATGAATTCAATCAACTAATAATTACGTCTATCAATATTTATTCAATTTTCAATCCGCGTTCCCACAGCTCTAATAGCGGCCTCAATGCAAAACGCATTGTCGATTAAGCACCGTACGATCTCCATAAGCGTAGGCAAAGATTAACATAATCAAATTGAACGCGACAATTGATACGCACGTAGCCATCCTAATCGCGCAACAAATCCGCGCACTCGCGCGCGCATTTCCAACTTAATTAAGATGCGCACGTTACATAACGCCATCTCGCTCTGCATTGCATTTACATTTACATTTACATTTCAAACCAACAACATTGTGGTCTAAATAATCGCCGCGATTACGTCCTTGGTTGCATTCGCAATTACGCAAAACGACCGTAAATTATTTCCACCTCACTAAATATATTTGCGCGCAAATATCCGCGCACTGAACTAATCACACAAGCCATTAGCCAATTACATCACAGGTAATATTAGAAATCGATCGATCTGCATATTTCCCATGTGACTGCGAAATGCGTCTAATTTTAAAGTTTTTTTTTTTCATGCCGCGCGGAAAATCCGATTGTTCACGGTCGGTCATGCATCAAAGTGCTGTAAACAAATAGCAAGCGCGCTTGTTTTTGTGACCTTGCTGTTAATATGTCACGAGCGATGCAAGAAGTAATTGCAATAGGTTTTTATGCGGTGTAAATATTACGTTTCTTGCGGGGAGTTATGGAATTATTACAGGCTTTGGAGATTAGTTGTGAACAAAAAATATTTTTTTATCGAAATTGGAACAAGGGTCGAAAACCACTAGAACTTATATGTAACACAGAGTTAAATATTTAAATCATTTATTGTTTACTGAAGTTTACAGCAATTGAAATAAATAAATACATAATTTTGTTTGTCTTTGCAGCTCGTAAGGAAGGTATTATTGTCGCGAAGTATTTGGAATTGCTAATTTTTTCTTGTGTTTACATTTTATGACGAATAGACTATTTTTTGCAAATGGCTGTGTGTATATCTGTGAACAAAATTCCGGGAAAATTGCTTAACAGATAACCAAATTTTGAAAACTGCTGAGATCGGGAGATGGGGTGAAATTGGAGCATAATCGGTACAAAAAAACAAAAGAACCTGTTTGATAAAAGTATATTTGGTCCAACAGAAACAAGAGTAAAGATATAGTTCGACGAGCTATTGCGCGGCGAAAATCTTTAGTTTTCGACTTACAGTCAAAATACGGTAATAGTTTACTTTAAATTTCAGTATAATAAAAATAACAAATACATATGAGTAGACCCCCTATAGCTTGGTTTATGACAAACTTATCTATACCATCCACATCTTTTTCTCATCACGTATCGATGTATAAAAATGGGCTCACGTAAAAATCCGCGGAACCAGTTTCTTGCTGAGGATAATTAGCATTTTATGCGGACGCGCGCGGATCGACAGCAGGATGAGATTGCGTGCAACCGGTCGACAGCATCTAATTCTACTATTTGCGGGATTCTGGTGTTGACACACCTCATAAATTTGTCGCGTGTTCTTCCGTCTGTTGCGTAAGCTGACAAATTATAGACAGACTTGTTAATAGTTACGTCTGTAAACGGTTCGTAAAATGTTCGCAATCACGAATCAGTAGAGCAAGTAATGTTTAAATTTAAATTTGTAATAATTTCATTTGAATGGAGTTAGCAAGAACATGAAGAAGATGACTTAGCAAGCACCAGTTGGAAAATCTTAATAGAACCACCTAATTACTATACAATCACACTAAAACCAATATTACAATTGAAAATACTTGATGAAAGATGTAATTAGATAATACAAGAAGTACTAGATATCTTCATTATTTCCAAAGATATGCACCAGTAAACTTGAAAATAAATATTATTCGCGAATTTCACTGTTAAACTAGTCACTACATTGGGGTACTATTATTTATCTTAGTGATTCTAATTGATAAATATATCAGGAATGTAGATAATACTAGAAGAACTAGATATCTTCACTATTTCCAAAGATATGCACCAGTAAACTTGAAAATAAATATTATTCGCGAATTTCACTGTTAAACTAGTCACTACATTGGGGTACTATTATTTATCTTGGTGATTCTAATTGATAAATATATCAGGAATGTAGATAATACTAGAAGAACTAGATATCTTCACCATTTCCAAAGATATGCACCAGTAAACTTGTAAATTAATGCTATTCGCGAATTTCACTGTTAAACTAGTCACCACATTGGGGCACTATTATATAACTTAGTGATTCTAATTGATAAATATATCAGGAATGTAGATAATACTAGAAGAACTAGATATCTTCATTATTTCCAAAGATATGCACCAGTAAACTTGAAAATTAATGTTATTCGCGAATTTTACTGTTAAACTAGTCACCACATTGGGGCACTATTATTTATCTTGGTGATTCTAATTGATAATATATGAAGAATATAGATAATACAAGAAGTACTAGATATCTTCACTATTTCCAAAGATATGCACCAGTAAACTTGAAAATAAATATTATTCGCGAATTTCACTGTTAAACTAGTCACTACATTGGGGCACTATTATTTATCTTGGTGATTCTAATTGATAAATATATCAGCAATACAGATAATACTAGAAGAACTAGATATCTTCACTATTTCCAAAGATATGCACCAGTAAACTTGTAAATGAATGCTATTCGCGAATTTCACTGTTAAACTAGTCACCACATTGGGGCACTATTATTTATCTTGGTGATTCTAATTGATAAATATATGAGGAATACAGATAATACTAGAAGAACTAGATATCTTCACTATTTCCAAAGATATGCACCAGTAAATTTGAAAATAAATATTATTCGCGAATTTCACGGTTAAACTAGTCACTACATTGGGGCACTATTATTTATCTTGGTGATTCTAATTGATAAATATATGAGGAATACAGATAATACTAGAAGAACTAGATATCTTCACTATTTCCAAAGATATGCACCAGTAAACTTGAAAATAAATATTATTCGCGAATTTCACTGTTAAACTAGTCACTACATTGGGGCACTATTATTTATCTTGGTGATTCTAATTGATAAATATATGAGGAATACAGATAATACTAGAAGAACTAGATATCTTCACTATTTCCAAAGATATGCACCAGTAAACTTGAAAATAAATATTATTCGCGAATTTCACTGTTAAACTAGTCACTACATTGGGGCACTATTATATATCTTGGTGAATCTAATTGATAAATATATCAGGAATGTAGATAATTCTAGAAGAACTAGATATCTTCATTATTTCCAAAGATATGCACCAGTAAACTTGAAAACAAATATTATTCGCGAATTTCACTGTTAAACTAGTCACCACATTGGGGCACTATTATATATCTTAGTGATTCTAATTGATAAATATATCAGGAATGTAGATAATACAAGAAGTACTAGATATCTTCATTATTTCCAAAGATATGCACCAGTAAACTTGAAAATAAATATTATTCGCGAATTTCACTGTTAAACTAGTCACCACATTGGGGCACTATTATTTATCTTGGTGATTCTAATTGATAAATATATCAGGAATATAGATAAAACAAGAAGTACTAGATATCTTCATTATTTTCAAAGATATGCACCAGTAAACTTGAAAATAAATGTTATTCGCGAATTTCACTGTTAAACTAGTCACCACATTGGGGCACTATTATATATCTTGGTGATTCTAATTGATAAATCTATCAGGAATGTAAATAATACTAGAAGAACTAGATATCTTCACTATTTCCAAAGATATGCATCAATAAACTTGAAAATAAATGTTATTCGCGAATTTCACTGTTAAACTAGTCACCACATTGGGGCACTATTTTTTATCTTGGTTATTCTAATTGATAAATATATCAGGAATACAGATAATACTAGAAGAACTAGTTATCTTCACTATTTCCAAAGATATGCACCAGTAAACTTGTAAATTAATGTTATTCGCGAATTTCACTGTTAAACTAGTCACTACATTGGGGCACTATTATTTATCATGGTGATTCTAATTGATAAATATATCAGGAATATAGATAATACTAGAAGAACTAGATATCTTCATTATTTCCAAAGATATGCACCAGTAAACTTGAAAATTAATATTATTCGCGAATTTTACTGTTAAACTAGTCACCACATTGGGGCACTATTATTTATCTTGGTGATTCTGATTGATAAATATATGAGGAATATAGATAATACAAGAAGTACTAGATATCTTCATTATTTCCAAAGATATGCACCAGTAAACTTGAAAATAAATGTTATTCGCGCATTTCACTGTTAAACTAGTCACCACATTGGGACACTATTATATATCTTAGTGATTCTAATTGATAAATATATCAGGAATGTTGATAATACTAGAAGTACTAGATATCTTCATTATTTCCAAAGATATGCACCAGTAAACTTGAAAATAAATATTATTCGCGAATTTCACTGTTAAACTAGTCACCACATTGGGGCACTATTATTTTTCTTGGTGATTCTAATTGATAAATATATCAGGAATACAGATAATACTAGAAGAACTAGATATCTTCACTATTTTCAAAGATACGCACCAGTAAACTTGTAAATTAATGTTATTCGCGAATTTCACTGTTAAACTAGTCACCACATTAGGGCACTATTATTTATCTTGGTGATTTGAATTCATAAATATATCAGGAAAAAAGTTTTCCGTTTGAGCTATGTCCAACAAAAACAAGAGTAAAGATATAGTTCGACCAGCAATTGCGCGGTGAACATCTTCGGTTCTGCGATTGTTGTAGTATCGTGTGTAGTATTTGTATTTACAAATACTACACACAATACTACAACAACATATTGCAAAACTGAATGTGATTTTAATTTACTTTACACACTCTGTATTATGTTAATATACTTGTATGTAGCAATAATTACATTCAAAGTATTACAATATTTCATAAGGTAGTCCGTAGTGTACTCGAATGCCTAAACGCAGGAGTTTGTATGTTCTTTTTCCTTTCTGAAATGCTCATTTGGGGATATTTTGGAAGGGAGGTACATAAACAGGTAGTAGAAACAGCACAAATGTATGGTATTTAATATGTACTGTTAATACATACAATTTAATAATGGCAAATTGCCTTCTTGAAGTGTCGAACCGAAGCGTTGTTTACTGCGGCAGTGCACGCCAACCAACATAAAATAGCAATAGTTAAGCGCCCGGAATACGCGATAAATTTGATTGTCAACAGCTGTTTAAGTAACATATAATGTCTTATGCATTCTATAGTTCGCACGGATATTTTACGTATGCTGGCGGTGATGCTTTCGTGACCCTGATACTACTTTACAAGTTGAGGCGTTTTCTGTTTTTTTTTTTTTAATAAATAATACAATCGAAACCCAATCATATAGTTATTAATTTGTTATTTCCATCTAACTATCTCAGCAATTGAAGGCAATGCGTTTCTAAGACATATTACAAATAGTTATATGATCAGATTACTAATGGTGTCGTTGGGATTGATGGAAAATCATTGCTATTTCAGTAGTATATTTTAACCCATATCTAGTCGCCCTTATTTAGCTTTTTTCAAAAATATAAATTAAATCTAGCATGACTTACATTTAAAGTTTACGAAGAAATTCGATATATAATACTTACGTATATACTAGTTTTTAGCATTTTATTTAAATGGTACAACGTTTCTAAAGGTTGTGAACCCCTGATCTATATATTAACATATATCAGAACTTATAAACTGAAAACAAATAAGAACAGTTTGTATATCCGGAAACATCATCAAATATATTTCACGCTGATTCGATCTGAACTAAATCTGTCTTTTCTGGACATTCCGCTCGGCATGAGATCGGACTTATCTTAAAGTCAGCATTAACCCATTTAAAATGGCGTTTCTCTCGTTAAATTAACTGTTAACACACAGAGAAGTAACCGATGTAATTATAACAAAAGTAATCAATATTATAATATAGGTAATATTCACTTATCACAGAAAGAATTAATTTCTTGTTAGTCATTTGTTTAGGCTTTTTCAGTTTTTAATATTATATATATATATATATATATATATATATATATATATATATATATATATATATCTATATATATATAGATAGATAGATATATATATATATATATATATATATATATATATATATATAACAGTCTTTATTCGGCTATCGACCCTTCCCGGGTCTTTCCGCCTGTGTATACATTTTAGTTATAAAGTGAAACAAATATTCTCTAAAAAGTTACAAAATAAACATAAATAAAATACTATCAAATAATTTTAATATTAAAATTATACTTTTTTATATTTTTTTATATATTATTATATTTTTTTTTTCAATATTTATATTTATACCTATATATATTTATACATTTTGCATATTATTGTTGTTGTCCTGTAATTGGATTGTTCTTTCCGTAGGACAATAATAATAATAATAATAATAATTATTATTATTATTATATCTTTACTAAGCAATGTGCACATGTAAACACAAAACGGGCAGAAAGACACCCTAGGGGGTCGATAGCCCAATAAAAATGGTTTATATATAATATTAAAATTATTAAAATAATATTGTAATCCTAAGAACATCGAAAACATTCAAATGTGTTTTGTTTACTTTCTTGAGCACTTATTTTTACTTTTAATGAATAAACAAGAGTTTCGCAATGTAACTTATATTAGCAGCAACAATAATAAAAACTATGTGAACAAGAGCGTTGGGTGGATGAACACAATTTTCTTTTTAGGTTCTATATATTTTTTTAATTGAAATATGTACAACTATAAATTAAAAATATATTCTAATTGCATGAAACAAAAAAATACTATATATAAATATTCTGTTGTAATCGGTGTGTTCTTCCTACAAGCTCCCGGACTGCTTATTTTGCTGAAAACCTCAAAATTTCAAACTGTATTGAATTATCTTACACATACACAGCCCTTTGAAAATGATATTTATGACATTTAATGTTAAGGACAAAATTAAATGGTGTTTTTATGGTTAGTAGTATCAATATATATTGAAAATCTATTGAATCTTACTCGAAAATTGCTGAAAAACTCAAAATTCAAACCGTATTAAAATATCTTCAACTGTTTTTGATATACAGCCCTCTGAAGATGAAATTTATGAGATTTAATGTTATGGAAAAATTCATAGGTCTTTTTATATGGTTAGTAGTATCAATATATAAGTTCTATTGAATCTTACTCGGAAATTTCTGAAAAACTCAAAATTTCAAACCGTATTGAAATATCTTCAACTGTTTTTGATATACAGCCCTTTGAAGATGAAATTTAAGAGATTTAATGTTATGGAAAAAATTCAATGGTGATTTATATGTTTAGTAGTATTAATATTTATTGAAATTCTATTCAATCTTACTCGGAAATTGCTGAAAAACTCAAAATTTCACACCGTCTTAAAATATCTTCAACTGTTTTTGATTAACAGCCCTCTGAAGATGAAATTTGAAAAAATTCAATGGTGATTTATATGTTTAGTAGTATTAATATTTATTGAAATTCTATTCAATCTTACTCAGAAATTGCTGGCAAACTCAAAATTTCAAACTGTATTGAAATATCTTTAACTGTTCTTGATATACAGCTCTCTGAAGATGAAACTTATGAGATTTAATGTTGGAAAAAAATCAATGGTGCTTTATATGGTTAGTAGTATCAATATATATTGAAATTCTATTGAATCTTAGTCGGTAATTGCTGAAAAACTCAAAATTTCAAACCGTATTGAAATAAATTTAACTGTTTTTGATATACAGCCCTCTGAAGATGAAATTTATGAGATTTAACGTTATGGAAAAAAATTAATGGTCTTTTTATATGATTAGTAGTATCAATATATATTGAAACTCTATTGAATCTAACTCAGAAATTGCTAAAAACTCAAAATTTCAAACCGTATTAACATATCTTCAACCGTTTTTGATATACAGCCCTCTGAAGATGAAATGTATGAGATTTAATGTTATGGAAAAAATTCAATGGTCTTTTTATATGGTTAGTAGTATGAATATATTGAAATTCTATTGAATCTCATTAAGAAATTGCTGAAAAACTCAAAATTTCAAACCGTATTGAAATATCTTCAACTGTTTTTGATATACAGCCCTCTGAAGATGAAGTTTACGAGATTTAATGTTATGGAAACAAATCAATGGTTTTTTTATGTGGTTAGTAGTATCAATATATATTGAATTTATATTGAATCTTACTCGAAAATTGCTGAAAAACTCAAAATTTCAAACCGTATTGATATATCTTCAACTGTTTTTGATATACAGCCCTCTGAAGATGAAATTTACGAGATTTAATGTTATGGAAAAAATTCAATGGTCTTTTTATATGGTTAGTAGTATTAATATATATTGAGATTGTATTGAATCTTACTCCGAAATTGCTGAAAAACTCAAAATTTCAAACCGTATTGAAATATCTTCAACTGTTTTTGATATACAGCCCTCTGAAGATGAAATTTATGAGATTTAATGTTATGAAAAAAATTTAATGGTGTATTATATGGTTAGTAGTATCAATATATATTGAAATTCTATTGAATCTTACTCCGAAATTGCTGAAAAACTCAAAATTTCAAACCTTATTAAAATATCTTCAGCTGTTTCTCATATACAGTCCTCTGAAGATTTTATGAGATTGAATGTAATGGAAACATTCAATGGCGTTTTTATTTGGTTGATGGTATCTCTATATATTGAAAGTCTATTGAATCTTATTCAGAAATTGTTGAAAATCTCAAAATTTGAAACCGTATTAAAATATGTTCATTTGTTTTTAATACACAGCCCTCTATTCTCAATGGTGTGAATAAACCAAAAAATAGGCTGGGCAATTTGTAAATAATACACGTCTAAAAACAAGTGTCTACAAATGGTGCGGTTATTTTCTACACGGTCACTTTTCTTTAGTATAATTACTGAAACCAGTCAAAAGTAAGTCAGTGGAGCGGCGAATGAGACGATGCCGCGCGCACGCCGCTCTTTTTACGGCCTCTCCCAATTAAATAAATTATTGCCATTCTACTTATCTTTTTAGACAGAAAAACTAAATCGCGCTTCTGAATGAAATTGCAGTATTTGATGTAATTTTCTGCATTTGAATCATGTAATTGCATTGACATTAGATGTTTTTTATGGTAGAGATCTCCGCTATTCATGCAATATGCATACAGAATGTATGTGCATACAGAAATTATCTAGATATATCTAAACAAATCCATTAAACAAATATTGTTTAATAGATTTGTTTAGATATATCTTGATAATTTCTGTATGCACATACAAAAAATATATTTCAGTTTTATACACGAGTAATCAGTAAAGGCACTATTTTGCCTTTACTGAGTACTCGTGTATAAAACTGGAATATGAGTACATCTGTACAGACTCATTCAAGATGAATTTAGCCTAGGGCGCAACAGGAAACGGCAAAAAAAAATGAAAACCGCAAATCCGGCTTCAATAAATTACAGCAAACAATTTAATCACACTTAAATTGAACATTTACAAGATTTTGCACATCCTGGGTGTTTTTATGGAAATGTCACTCATCGCAATGCATGGCAAATAATTATTTAATTACTTTCTATATTTCAGCGAATCTCAATGCAAACTATTTCAAGTTTCTAATCAATGAATGTGTTTATTTGCGACGAATTAATTAATAAACATGGCACAAGCGCAAGTCCCATGTTTATTAAAATATATTTGCAAATAAACACATGCCGTGATTAATTCTAATTTCTCTGTATATGGGCAGAATTTACGCATATATTTAATATTATGAAATTGTAATAATTATACTTATACATCTTTTTTTGTGAGGATTGGAACTGCTGGAATTACCATAAGTGAAACTGATATAATTACAGACTTTCAATTTTATTAGTTTATTCTTTATATATGCTGTCAGCTTTTCAGTATGCAGCTATGCCATGTAAATTGAATCAGTGAGTGGAAAAACTATGTAACTATGTAAATGGGAGTTGAGGAACACCCCCCTCACATCTTATCCTCACCTCCCATTTACATAGTTACATAGTTTTTCCACTCACTGATTCAATTTACATGGCATAGCCGCATAGTGCAAAGGTAGATACTATTTTTGGGGTTTTCGATTATATCTCGAAACGGTCGACTCTAAACAAACAAAATATGTTCTAAATAAAAATGATAGATAATTAAATTTCCTATAAAATTGATTCTATGCATATTTGTTAACTATGTAAATGGGAGGTGAGGAACCCGCCCCCATATCTTATCCTCACCTCCCATTTACATAGTTAACAAATATGCATAGAATCAATTTTATAGGAAATTTAATTATCTATCATTTTTATTTAGAACATATTTTGTTTGTTTAGAGTCGACCGTTTCGAGATATAATCGAAAACCCCAAAAATAGTATCTACCTTTGCACTATGCGGCTATGCCATGTAAATTGAATCAGTGAGTGGAAAAACTATGTAACTATGTAAATGGGAGTTGAGGAACACCCCCCTCACATCTTATCCTCACCTCCCATTTACATAGTTACATAGTTTTTCCACTCACTGATTCAATTTACATGGCATAGCCGCATAGTGCAAAGGTAGATACTATTTTTGGGGTTTTCGATTATATCTCGAAACGGTCGACTCTAAACAAACAAAATATGTTCTAAATAAAAATGATAGATAATTAAATTTCCTAAAATTGATTCTATGCATGTTTGTCGGACTAACGGTTATCGAGATATACGTTATATACGAAAATCGATAATTTTTGAAAAGAAATAATTTTTGCCTCACTTTTTGTCAAACATTTGCTTCCATTGCCTCCCACCCCCGTTTCTCAGAAAAATTGTTAAAGACAAAGTTGTAGAGCATTAAATTTATTTCAATTTTATATATGCTTTTGCGACTATATTTTCAACAAAATCAAAAGTTCAACATTTTTTTTTAAATTATAACTTTTATTAAATAATTACGAATCATAAACAATAATAAAAGTATTTACATGGACTAATAATAATTTAATAAAAGTTATAATTATAAAAAATGATGAGATCAGGCAACTAGAAGAAGAATGTCGATAACTGCGGTTTCTAAACGGAATATTGTACGAAAGAATATCACGATTTGGCATATTGATATTCATCAATATTTCGGAACGTTAGGTGATTTTATTAATTTCATATTTTACCTCTTTAAACATGTTAGTTAACATCTGAGGAATAATTCTACGAAGAAATAAATAAATAATTAATATTAATAGTAAGGTAAATAATATAAAAAAGCATACAGAAATAGTTTGAAAATTAAGATATTTAAAGATAAACACATAACTAACCGTGTATTTATTTAACATTACCAAATCATCAATCAAGTTTATACATAAACGCATTACATAAAAAATCGCATTTCAATACAAATTTCAATCAAGAAAGAAATAGTGCTACAAATACAACCCACAGCTAAAATCACAAACGGCCCCCATAGGTGATGAACCTGCAATTTTTTGAAAACACTAGGCTCGTTTGGAACTACCTTCTGACGTCTATAAGCATCCCATTTATCAATCATCCCATTTTCAAACAACATCTGAATGGCCCTATTAATATTCCCCAAAATCGGCTCATTTTTCCTGAAGTAATACACATTCGGTATTACCAATGATGTAGGTAACGATTTAATTGCGATGCCTCCAGTTTTATTCATAAGCATATCCATATAATAATTGATAACACGTACATCCGATAATAAAGCAAACCGTTTCCCCATCAATTTCTGCACACATTTCAAACTACTATTACACACCATGTAGCGTTTTTGAGCTTCCGAATTATCGAAAAACAAACCATATTTGAATCCGCCATAATCCATACCCGATGCCATCATTTCATCCATCGTACTAAACTCATGTTCATAGAATGGTTTAAGTAGAGCTGGTAGCAGTAGGTTTTGATAAAACGTAGATATTAAAAATGTGAACATAATCCAGCTGAGGAAAATCATCTTAACTTTTTGTGTAATCGGAAAACTGGTTGGAGCTTGTACAAATGAACGGAACAGGGTGTATACTATTTCCGAAAAGTTCACATGGAATACTGTTTGACATAATTTTAGAACCAATGAAATTATTATAATGGCTGCGATTAAAATTGGCCAGGCTATTTTAGGAAATATGTAGAACATATTTTTCCAAGTTTCGATTTCTTCCCCTCTTGGTACTATAAAATTCGGTTGCAAGTTGGCAAATACAATGCTGGTTGCAAAATCATCCCATAAGTTATCTGTTAGTGGAAATTCTGATAAATCTATTTCCCTAGTGAATATTTTGCCTAGTGTATCAGTATAAGATCCATTGGGCATACGTATGCCCCATCTGGGAAGTTTAGGTTTATAAAAAACTAAATTAAAGTTTAAAATCCGAGCTATCTCTCTAAGTATTACAATAGCTAGTCCGGGATTATCAATTACATTAACGTCGATTGTAAACGGAAGACGGTTTTCACCTCTGGCTGTGTATGTGTGGCCTTTGTAATTCCTTACAAGGTGTTCTTGTGGGATCTTGCTGTAATTGTATAAATCGCATCTGTTTAATAGTTTCGGTTGCTTATTAACACTTACTGGAAAATATGTGTACAACTGTGATTTCAACAGAACTATTGTGTTGATAAGGTAGTATTTCCAAGCCAGTTTGAAGAGTTCGGTGATGTTTTCAACTCCGGTGAAAATTATAAATGTGGTGCACTTATTGCGAATCATTGCTGGGGAGTATTGAAGGCCGTGCAGAAAAACGTCAAATTTCGTTAAATTAGAAACTGCAAGTATGTAGAATTGGCAAACTTGGTAATTGTTTGGATATGTGATTGGCTCCTCGAATGTTGCAGTTGTTAAAGGTGTGTCGAATGTGTTTTCTAAGTTGAGGTAGCTGGTTGATTCATATGCATAAAAAATGCAGTTATTAGATGAGAGGATGTTGACGATATTTGTTGTGCAGTTTTTTAAATCGGTTGCTACTATATTGGATAATATAGAGTAGTATAAGGTTGTATCTAACATTATGTTTGTGTAGAATTACGGTTGCAAACGTTTTAATTTTCTAATATCGTTGTATGATGAACGTGTTTTTATTAATTAACAATAAGGTCTATTGGGAGATTAGTTGTAACAACCAATTTTATAATGATTGTAATGCAATGTAACATAAACATTTAGGATGTTTTAATGAAATTAACAAACTTGTTAGGATTTAATGTGACAATCGATGTTTATAAAATTTAGAAAATAATTAGAATTCTTGAGAGATTATCGTTGTATGACGAACGTTTATTTTATGTAAAGTTTGTTAGGACATAATCAGTTCTCTTCGGATATAAATTATGAGGTAATGTATTTTTTTTTAATATTCCCAATTTTTTAATGAAATTCGCTTATTCTATGGACTTACTTCTGAAAATCGATGTAAAATGTAATCAGTTCTCTCTTCGGATATAAATGATGAGAATCAATTTAACAATATTTTTTTTAACTTCTCCGAGCTTCTCCCTTGACCGGCGTAAAAGCCTTAGTAAATAATCAGACTTCTTCTGTGATGGTGTGTAATCAATAATACACGAAGATATTATATTTTTTACTTTAGAAATATGCCATCAATCTTTTATGGGAATTATTTGTGAAAACTGATAAAAATCATAAATGACAGCTCGGTCGGATTCATAACATTGTTTTTATAATAAAGGGATTAGTATAAGAAAAATATAGAACCTTTTGGGAGAAATTTGTTATGACAAATTTTTACATCACTCTACACAACACAATTTGTTGACTTTTATATATATTATCTATCTATTGCCTTTTACCTTTCGATGTAGGCTAGACTTTTATAAATTAATTTAAATAACTCTGCACTGTGTTTTCTCATATATAGAGACTGCTACAATCAACAGTTATATCTAATATGTTTTTATTTAGAATGTTAGTAAAGCCCGAAATATTGTTGATCGATAGCACTTTACTAAATTAAGAAATGATTTTCAAAACAAAAAATAATATACCAGCCTGTATCATTACGTAATGATTTGAATTCGAAAATTTTCTGATAATATATACTATAACACCTTTCTATTCAATGGTTTATTTATTGTGACTCTCTTAATTAAATTATGAACAAACAAATAATATGTTTTTGTATTTGTATTCAATCACGCGATTGTTTCTATAATAATTCGGCATTAATGAAATTATAATATGATAGTGGTCATTTAACCAAATTAACTTTCATTGAAATCAAACTAATTAGGAATGTTCAGTGTGTATGTTCTGAAAAAATAATTGTCGGCACAGTCGATATATTTTGAATTACTGTGGTGTTTATTTTCGTGGTCAAATATAGTAAGGGAAATTATATACAATGCAGATAGTTTTAAATAAGAATAAATATAATTAATTAATTTTGCACATTTCGAAGAGTAGATATAATTTCTTAATGTTTTAGCCTCATAATAAGATAAATTTCGAAGAGTAGATATAATATCTTAATATTTTAGCCTCATAATAAGATAAAATTTATTGAATTGATTGGATTATTAAAGGCACAGTGAAGAGAATCGTTAGAGAAAAGTTACGTTATATCTAATAAACGTAATATTCCAATATTTAAAAATCTAGTGTTGTCACCACACATTCCTAATTAATCAATTAATTAATATTAAATCAAAATTTAAGAGGATAAATAAAACGATTTTTTACTTTGTTTTTTATCACACTTCAGTTACACTTAGCAACTAGTTTCGGCTAAGCTCTAGCCTTCCTCGCAATTTAGATTCGCTGCGTGCTTACTGCGCATTCCTTGGTTGCAGAGTGGCAGTGCCTCTGGTGTTGGCTCAGAGCCATTACTGAGCCAAAAGTTTCACCACACTCCGGGTACTTCTGCCCCACTGACGAAATTGGCTACCAGGGCACTTGGGCATACGGTATCTTATAAAATGAGGGCGAACTAGACATTTATAAATTCTATAATCTCGCTATAATATAAAAACGAAGACAATGTTTTGAAGCTTACCGACCTTGCATTTATGACTATTGTGCTGTCAGTGCATGTCGTGTCAAATATCTTTTAATTACTGTCAGTTTTGTTCGTCAAATCAAGACAAAAACAACGTGATGGCAGATAATTTCGCGTGTATTGTTATGTTAGAAGTGGTAACTGCATTTTAGAAGAAACAGGGCGCACAATATTACGTTTGGTAATATTTTGAGAGAAAAAGGGTACAAATAGTCACTTGGCCTGGAGTTAGTGATATAGTCCGTCGAACGACTGGAATTTCACCTGATTATTAATAAAGACACATTACACGTTCAATAATACTGTCAACATTTTAGAATAATAACAGTATTACTTTACGAGAATATATTTAAAATGTTCTGATATATTAACAGTATTATTGTTTATGGTGTAAGGTATAGTAATGATAGAATGAAGAGAATACTGATGTTTATCCGGATAATTGATTACTATAAATATTGTTAGGAGTATTGAAGAAAATACTGACAATACTAGGATTGACAGTATTATTGGCCGTGTAAGGTGCCTTATAGAATCATGTGGTTACGTGCTAAGAAAATATACATATTAAACCTAATCATAGTATTTGAACATAATATAACAACGAAATCTGTTCTCCTCAAGCAATAATTAAATCAAGAACCGATCCACTTGAGGCCTCTCAAAAAAAACCTAACTGCAATTTCTCCTCCATACCACACCAGATAAGCCGCTGCACTGTATATTGATACTTGTTAAGTCCCTATCACCTCGGGCAATTAACATTCCGATACTTATACAAGACGCAACGTATACACACCATAACCTTCCCCGTTTCTTCAACACACGCCGCAATACGTGCCCGCACGTATAATTTTAATATTTCATCGCGGCATTATGGATATCCGCACATGCGACACATCCCATTTGCGGGCTCGCATGGTCGGCGAAATAACAATTTGCACTAACGGCGTCCTAACGCCCTTTACGGACACAAAACCGGCCGATTTTGTAGCTGTACATTTTCAATATTAAATATTCGCATGCAAATTGACCGCGGAATGTTCAAGCGTGCACGCAAAGGTACGCACCTCCGCCAGTTAGTGGATGCCGCGAATGTACCGTTATTGGGTCCGAATTTGTATTTAAATGCCGAGGATTTAATCATTTATTTTACGTATTAAAAGGCAATTAATTAATTTATATATAAATATTAAATATAATTTTTAAATTTATATATAAATATTAAATATAATTTTTAAATTTATATATAAATATAAAATATAGAATATATAGAATTTGGCAAGTATTATGTAATTGAATAATTCAACATTAAAACTGTTGATTTTTGTAATGTTAGAGATTACCAGTCTATTACAGAACTTAGTTTAAAAGTATCCTTACCATTTTTTTGAATGATACAAGAAGTTCAGTTTTATTTGTAACCCAGTTCTAATATTTGACTATAGAATGGGTACTACTCTCTCACAAATACCTAGGAATGCGGATTAACAGAAAATACAGAGCGCACAAAAGAAATATAAAACAGGGTAAATATATGCCACCGTAATTGAACGGTGACATGTTTAAAATGTTCGTTATTCTAATATATTGACAGTAGTAGAATATCGAACATTTTAAACGTGTTGTTGTTCAATAATACTGTCATTATTCTAAAATATTGACAGTATTATTGATCGTACCCTACACGATCAATAATACTGTCAATATTTTAAAATAATGACATTATTATTGAACGACGACATGTTTAAAATGTTAGTTATTCTAATATATTGACAGTATTACTTATGGTATAAGGTATAATAATGGTAGAATGAAGAGAAACCTTATTGAATTTTGAATGCTTCAAGGTTCTTAATGTTTTCTGCTTTCATTGTCCTCTATTACATATAATAAGATAGGGAGTATGTAGCACTTTAATACTCTAGTTCTAAGTTCTATAAAACTAGAACTTAGAACTAGAGTATTAAAGTGCTACATACTCCCTATCTTATTATATGGTATAGAGGATAATGAAGGCAGAAAACTTTAAGAACCTGGAAGCATTCAAAATTCAATAAGGTTTCTCTTCATTCTACCATTATTATACCTTATACCATAAGTAATACTGTCAATATATTAGAATAACGAACATTTTAAACATGTCGTCGTTCAATAATAATGTCATTATTTTAAAATATTGACAGTATTATTGATCGTGTAGGGTACGATCAATAATACTGTCAATATTTTAGAATAATGACAGTATTATTGAACAACAACACGTTTAAAATGTTCGATATTCTAATACTGTCAATATATTAGAATAACGAACATTTTAAACATGTCGTCGTTCAATAATAATGTCATTATTTTAAAATATTGACAGTATTATTGATCGTGTAGGGTACGATCAATAATACTGTCAATATTTTAGAATAATGACAGTATTATTGAACAACAACACGTTTAAAATGTTCGTTATTCTAATATATTGACAATATTACTTATGGTATAAGGTATAATAATGGTGGAATGAAGAGAATACTGAATTTTTTCCGGATAATTGATTACTTGATAAATATAAAAGCAGAATTGAAGTAATTACTGATAATACTAGGACTGACAGTATTATTGACCGTGTAAGGTGCCTTAATGATCTTGATGTAACATATTTTAAAAACGCAATCAAAACGCATCTTGCTAAATGCACTTTTTATATTATTAGTGATTGTTTGTTAAATTTTACGTTGTAGAGGAATTGTTTGTAAACATTGTATTGTATTAACATGAATAAATTTATTATTATTAGTTTCTGCGTTCTCATTTAAAATTTAATAATATTTTAAATGAGAACGCAGAAACTTTATAAACAACATGATTTTTTTAATAGAAGTAATATGTCGCAACAACGTATGCAGTCAATCTTATTATTATAAACATTGCATTTTAGTTGTTTACACCAAATGCATGCCAGGGCGAGTTGTATGCGAAAAATAATCTCGCATTTCATTCCATTGTCTGACCTAGAATGAAACATTTGTTGCGGGCACATTGTTATTCATTTCAATATTTGCCTTTTGTATGTATAATGCTGTATTTATCGTTGCGTGCTCGGCTCAAACACGGCCCAATTAGGAAATGTGCGCGCAAATAACAATATTTATTGTGCCCACTATAAATAGGAACGGCTATAATTAGAAGTTTAAAAAAACGTAGAGATAATATTGCGAAATTTATGTTATTGTGTCACTGAAAAATGTTTAATAGTTATCATCATGCATTTTAATTGTAAGTTGTCTATCAGCCCTGACTTTCATTTCATTAATTTTAATTCTCCAATTAACGGCTATTTAAACTAAAATGCCTGCGAACATTATAGCCGCAGGTTTGATTAAGAGGCCCATTACATTATCATAATAATTATAACGAGACTCATCTAAAGAATAGCCATACACGGGAAAGCCGCGAGGAGATATGGAAATGAGCTGAATTACATTCATTAATATACATGGCATATTAGTCAACCACTCGCATCGTTATAATTCAATTTGAATATTATTTAAATTATCGTTCATGATTAAAGGGCAGAAAGGAATTCGGCTACACCTTTATAGAGAAAAAAAAACAGTGTACAAATATTAAAATATTAACCCTCAGTTGGTATGGTGACTACCTTAGTTGCTTATGGTATGGTGGGTCAATACTGACCCACATTCTTATAATTTGTCCAGGGTTTTGCCGGTAAAAATTTTTGGGCGGTGATTGCTACATCTTTAGGATATTAATTAAGCATTACTAGTGAAATTATGCATATTAAAGTAAAAATCACAGAAATAAGGAAGAAATCAGATAACTCTGTAATATTTGGCACTGATTATGTGATAAATATAAAAATAAACATTTGTTTCTAAAAAATATTGCACTCTGGTTTAATTCTAATTGCTAACACCCCAAATCATCATAATATTTGAAAAAAAAGATAAACTATATTTCTTTCCAAAAAAGTTTGAAGTGTTTTTGTTTTAATGTTTCTTATGTATATTTTAAGGGTCTTGTAATCCTTTTTTGAGTTTAGAATAAACGAAATTATTATTTTAAAAAAGTAGACATAATTATACTCAATAGTAATACTACTGGAACTATTGCAATCTTTAAAATGCATTTATCTCTATTTTTTTGGAAGTTAGGACATTTTTGGCATCTCAGTGTGCGATATATTTATATAAAAGAAGAGACAAACATCAAAACGGTATAAGAAGAATAAGTAACGTAGCAACAAAAGAAAAAGCCGAGCATTAACGCAACAGAATGGCATAAATATGGGTGTTGTGAAATTAATATACTGCACTGTCCTTAAAATACGTCTGCATATTATAAAATCCAGCAAGTAATAATATGCGATGGGTAAAAAAGAGCCGAGTAAAAAAAAATATGTATACAACTTTAAACAATAGGAATTAAAAACTTCAATTATTTACCTGAAGAAATAAAAAAAATAACACTAAATTGAACATATTTAAACAAACATTAAAAGACTTCATAATCCTGAATCAAGGAAATCAAGAAAACTAACCATCAACAAACTCACACGAGACTGTCCAGGTCAGTGAATTGGTGATAGCGCTGAGAAGGAGGTAGCCAAGATCTATCTAAAAATTAATTAAATGCTATTATATGATTATTGCTAATTACAACTAAATGATATGAAATATATTTGGCACTTATCTTACTTCAAAATTAGGTAATGCTTGTTTTTTTTTTGTTGGTTACTTATGTCCCAATGCGAAGAATTGAAGAAACAACTTTCCGATAAATACTTTTGGTTGAAATAATTGTAGTCAATTTAATGCTTGAAATTAGAAAGAAATGATAATATATTATTGTTTAGCTTGTTTAGCTTCAACATAAAGTATAATTTGTTTACTTTGTTCAAATAATTCAAGACATATATATTTTCAAAAACAAAACTGTTTCTTTAAATAATCGTAATAAATGTAATTCTTTAAGTTACAGTATAATATTTTTAACTTATTTAGCTTCAAAATTAAGCTTTATATGTTTATTTTGGTAAAGTAATAACGTCTTAATGAGGGAAAATTCACGAAAAATATTTTTTCGATAAACATTTGTTGTTTAAAAAATCGTAATAAATGAAATTCTTAAAATAACAAATAAATAACAATATAATAATGTTTTTCACTTACTTAGCTTCAAAATGAAGTATTGCTTGTTTATTTTGCTCAATTAATAATGTCTCAATGCGGGGAAATTCAAGACAAATAATGTTTCAAAAAAAACTTGTTTAAAAAATTGTAATAAATTAAATTCTTGAAATAACAAATAAATGACAATATAATAATGTTTGTCACTTACTTAACTTCAAAATAAAGTATTGCTTGTTAATTTTGCTTTATTAATAGCGTCTCAATGCGGGAAAATTCAAGACACATAACTTTTCGATAGAAATTTGTTGTTTCAAAAATCGTAATAAATTAAATTCTTGAAATTACAAACAAATGATACTATAATCCTATTTGTCACTTAATTAGCTTTAAAATGAAGCATTGCTTGTTGATTTTTCTCTATTAATAACGTCTCAATGCAGGAAAATTCAAATCAAATAATTTTTCGATAAAAATCTGTTGTTTAAAAAATCGTAATAAATTAAATTCTTGAAATTATAAATGAATGATAATATTAGAATGTTTGTCACTTACTTAACTTCAAAATGAAGCATTGCGTGTTTATTTTGCTCAATTAATAACGTCTTAATGCGGGAAACCTCAAGACAAATAATTTTTCAATAAAAACTTCTTGTTTAAAAAACTGTAATAAATTAAATTCTAGAAATTATTTATGAATGATAATATTATAACTTTTATCACTTACTTAACTTCAAAATGAAGCATTACTTGTTTATTTTGCTCTATTAATAACGTCTCAATGTGGGGAAATCCAGGACAAACAATTTTTCGATAAAAACTTGTTGTTTAAAAAATCGTAATAAATTAAATTCTTGAAATAAAAAATAAATAACAATATAATAATGTTTGCCACTTACTTAGCTTCAAAATTAAGCACAGCTTGTTGATTTTTCTCAGTCAGTAACGTCTCAACGCGGGAAAATTCAAGATAAATAATTTTTCGATAAAATATTGTTGTTTAAAAAATCGTAATAAATTAAATTCTAGAAATTATAAATGAATGATAATATTACAATTTTTGTCACTTACTTAACTTCAAAATGAAGCATTGCGTGTTTATTTTGCTCAATTAATAACGTCTTAATGCGGGAAAACTCAAGAAAAATAATTTTTCGATAAAAACTTCTTGTTTAAAAAATTGTAATAAATTAAATTCTAGAAATTATATATGAATGATAATATTATAACGTTTATCACTTACTTAACTTCAAAATGAAGCTTTACTTGTTTATTTTGCTCTATTAATAACGTCTCAATGTGGGGAAATTCAGGACAAACAATTTCTCGATAAAAACTTGTTGTTTAAAAAATCGTAATAAATTAAATTCATGAAATAAAAAATAAATGACAATATAATAATGTTTGCCACTTACTTAGCTTCAAAATTAAGCACAGCTTGTTGATTTTTCTCAGTCAGTAACGTCTCAACGCGGAAAAATTCAAGATAAATAATTTTTCGATAAAATATTGTTGTTTAAAAAATCGTAATAAATTAAATTCTTGAAATTATAAATGAATGATAATATTACAATGTTTGTCACATACTTAACTTCAAAATGAAGCATTGCGTGTTTATTTTGCTTAATTAATAACGTCTCAATGCGGGAAAACTCAAGACAAATAATTTTTCAATAAAAACTTCTTGTTTAAAAAACTGTAATAAATTAAATTCTAGAAATTATTTATGAATGATAATATTATAACTTTTATCACTTACTTAACTTCAAAATGAAGCATTACTTGTTTATTTTGCTCTATTAATAACGTCTCAATGTGGGGAAACTCAGGACAAACAATTTTTCGATAAAAACTTGTGTAAAAAATCGTAATAAATTAAATTCTTGAAATAAAAAATAAATGATAATATAATAATGTTTGCCACTTACTTAGCTTCAAAATTAAGCATTGCTTGTTGATTTTGCTCAGTCAGCAACGTCTCAATGCGGGAAAATTCAAGATAAATAATTTTTCGATAAAATATTGTTGTTAAAAAAATCGTAATAAATTAAATTCTTGAAATAACAAATAAATGACAATATAATAATGTTTATCACATACTTAGCTTCAAAATGAAGCATTGCTTGTTTATTTTACTCTATTAATAACGTCTCAATGCGGTAAAATTCAAGATAAATAACTTCATACACATTTTTATCAAAAAGTTATTTATCTTGAATTGTTTAAAAAATCATAATAAATTTAATTCTTGAAATAACAAATAAATGACAATATAATAATGTTTGTCACTTACTTAACTTCAAAATGAAGCATTGCATGTTGATTTTGCTTATTTAATAATATCTCAATGCGGGAAAATTCAAGGCACATAACTGTTCGAAAAAAATTTGTTGTTTACAAAATTATAATAAATTATATGCTTGAAATAACAAATAAATGACAATATAATAATGTTAGTCACTTACTTAACTTCAAAATGAAGCACTGTTTGTTGATTTTGCTCTATAAATTACGTCTCAATGCGAAAAAATTCAAGACAAATAATTTTTCGATAAAAACTTGTTGTTTAAAAAATCGTAATAAATTAAATTCTTGAAATAATAAATAAATGACAATATAATAATGTTTGTCACATACTTAACTTCAAAATGAAGCATTGCTTGTTTATTTTGCTCTATTAATAACGTCTCAATGTGGGAAAATTCAAGACAAATATTTTTTCGATAGAAATTTGTTATTTAAAAAATCGTAATAAATTAAATTCTTGAAATAACAAATAATAGATAATATAATAATATTTGTCACTTACTTAGCTTCAAAATTAACCATTGCTTGTTGATTTTGCTCTATTAATAACGTCTCAATGCGGGGAAATTTAAGGCATATAACTTTTCTATAAAAAACTTGTTTAGAAAAAAATGATATTAAATTTAATTCTTGAAATTATAACTAAATAAAAATATAATTGTGTTTGTGACTTATTTAGTATCAAAATTAAACTTTAACTATTTGTTTTGGTCAAATAAAAAGCTGGTGATATTAAAAAAGCAAAAGTATATTGCATGCTGCACCCAATTATAACATCAAACACATACAAAACACATGCAATTAAACAATTTCTTGTGGGAATCGAGCCATTATTACCATCGTGCGAATCGCATTCGTATGTGTGCACGATGCAAATCGGCCAAGTAATCCTAACATTGAGATGTTATCCCGCATTTCCTGTGCACCTCCGTGTAATTATTTTTTTCCTCTCCAAATTCGTTTCCAGCCGCGGAGCAATTACGCGCGTCTAGACACCACGGTAATAATAATATCATTAACCCGCTCCCAATCTCCACCTCATTTTGTTATCAATAATGGGTGTTTATTTATCGTAATGTCTGCGGTACAGTTAGTACTTAATAAAGCATTTTCTCTTGAGACTGTTGGAAATGTATTCGGTAAACCGGTAGAATTAAAGTGTGGCGGAGTCGCCCGGTAGCACAGCCGCGGGGGGATTATCAAACACGTCGTGTTTAAATTTGTACATGATTTTGATAGCGATCTACAATGTGAGTTGCGAGGAGTGGAGTAACAAGATAATGTTGATTTATGGTATAACACTAAACGTAACAAATTATATTTATACAAAACTTGAAAATTTATACTCGTTTCACAATATAATTGGCTGGAAAAAAGATATGCGTAAAACAAGAGACATGTAAATGTTTTCTACAATATTAATTTAATTATATTTATTGTGTTAAAATACAGAAAGACATACAATTACGTAAGGACAGTAAATCAGATATAACAGGAATTTACAACCGAACAAGGAGTAAGACAAGGTGGAAAATTAAGCCCTCTACTGTTTATAATATTCCTAATATATATATATATATATATATATATATATATATATTTATATATATATATATGTATAAAAAAATATTAAGGAGAAAACAAGGAACATGGACATAACTACGACGCACATTGATAGCTGAGTGTGCTTTTGCTGATAATATTGTAATACTAGCCAAATCCGAAGAAAACCTGCAAGAGAACATTAATATATGGAACGAAGAACTAAATAAACACAACATGACAATAAGCACAGATAAAACAAAAATTAAATAGAAACAATCTAAAGTAACTACATTCCCTAAATAATGTAGTTATTGTTGCTACAACAACGAATACTGATGGGTTCAAAGCTATAAAAGCACCTTACACGGTCAATAATACTGTCAATTCTAGTCAATCCTAGTACTGTCAGTACTGATGGAATGAAGAGAATACTTCAAGCATCCTCCTTCAATATGTATCAAGTAATCAATTATCTGAATAAACATGAATATTCTCTTCATTCCATCATTACTATATACTTAAGATATTGACAGTATTACTGATCGTGTAGTAATACTGCCAAAATCTTAGAATAATGAAAATTTTAAATTTATGTTCGTACAGCAATACTGTCATTATCCTAAAAGATTGACAGTATTATTGACTGTGTAAGGTGACTTATTGATACATTTATGGAATGGAACGTATTATTGATTCAACAATACTTGTTTTAATCACCTTATGCTTCAATATATATTTCAAATTTGGCATTAAATAAAGTATACAATAGTAATTAGTGGCTTAATAATTATAAAATAAGCATACATAACATCAAGGTTAGTAATTATAAATAGAACCATTAGACTAATCACCTATTCAAGATAGCTCATAATACGTGTTAGGACTTAATTCGCAAACAATAAACATGTGTTTCTATTATAAAAAGAGGTATAATGTAGTAAACACTGGTGGGACGAGTGAGTAGCCTGAAAGGGAGGTTTCACAATGGGCCCATTTTGAGGCCTAATGCTATCCTCCAGCTAACTAGGCCCATTTAGAGGCCTAAATGTTTGTAGCTATGTTACCCTCCAGCTAACTATCCAGAACTATCCAGTAAACACTATTAACTTTTAAAGGTATTATATCCGCAATGTGAAAACCATTCGAAAATTATATGTTTGTATAAGTGTACAAATATGGAGAGGAAAATTATAAGTAATGTCCATAAAAAATGTAAAATTGCTTAAAAGGCTCAAGCCAATACAGCAATAGCAATATTAATTATTCACTGCCGTTGTTTTTGTACATTAAAATTTTAATTGATTGGCTATCAACAAAAAAATGTTAATAGATATTTACTTTAATTTTACAGAATACCTGTGAAAGGTAATTCGTTAAAATTCACCCCGATGGGGTTCGAACTCATTCTCCTCAATGCTCAGTACGAAACGGACGACGCCTCTTGCACCACTTGCTCAAACTTCTTTATCAAATGCTCTATTAAGTTTAAAAAAGGCTATGGATATGATTTTCTTATATATTGTTAACTTTCTCAATCATTTGTTTTATTGTAAAACTATGGTCCTGAAAACTTTGTTCTCTTTTTAACCCGCGTTGGTCTTCATTTAGCTACTCGGCTACTGAGCTGGGTGATAATTTAAATTAATCGGAAATACAAATTCAAATGCATCCAGGAATTCCTATGTGACACGCACACATTCAGCGAATTAATACAAAACCATAAATAACGCTCACAGCTTAGTTAAGCCGAGTGGACGTACAGTTATGCAGGTGAAATATGATGATCACATCAAACGCGCCACGGGTCCTATATACGTAATAAATATAAAATTACCGAATTAATTACATTAACAAGCAATAACATTATTTTGTTTTTAACCGGCAGTGGCCTTTTAAACATTACGAAATCATTTGGAAGTGAACCATTGAAAGAGAGAGAGACAATCGGTCATTAATTATGAAAAAATCCACGCTACCAAATTGGGCGTTTTATGGTTTATTTTTATTAATTGCAGCCCATTGTTGCTGTGATGATAATTATAGTAATTAGTATGTACTGGTTAATTGTTGTTATTAATGTATTTGTTTTTCTGTTGCAGGCAAACATTTGATTCTCGAGACGGATCCGGAAAAGGGGAAAGGAGAATATGCGTTTGATAATCCAGGTTTTAAAGGTAAACAATGTTATTTTGACTGAATTATAATCACAATAAACATAAATATGTTATTAATATGTAATTGACTGCTATATTTATATAAATCTATCTATAATGATAGTAATTACTATCTTGGTGTATAATATACTATAACTATAATAATAATAACAACTTTCAATCATTTCACTCAAATAGAAACCTAAATACAGCACAGTGTTTAAGATTCCAGTTCACTAAAACAGAAACACATCCTTTATGTATCTATATGTTTATTAATCTGAGCATACATATAATATATTATGGCAAACAAATACAATACGTTTTTTTTTTCAAAATTAATTAATAAATCAACACGTACACCAAACAAAACCACCATTAAAAAAAAACTCACCTTATGAATAAATAAATTTAAATAATTCCCGTGTAAAAACCGCGACAGCGTAATCGATAATTAAAACAGAACGTGTTGATGATATCCTGTTCTGACCACTAACTTTTATATAATTCAGTTTATTGTAGATTAATTTTTTTCTCTCTTCATCATTTTGATCCCCGCGGGACATCCATTAGCAGCGTTACAATTTAAATGAGACCGGCGACGAGCAACAAAAAAAAAACGACAGCCGCGCGTGAGATTTTGTCGGCGCTTCTGATGTCTTGTCAGTCCAGCAGTTTCCCAGCAATTATACCCCATTTTCTCTTACCGCATGGACACATGTGTATTGTTTGCAACATCGTACATGCGTATGCAAAACATGCTAATTGGATAATTTCCTGCCATTTGTTTGAAATTTCACGAATGTTAATTTATTCGTGATTTATACCATCTAACTGTTTCTGCAGGAATGTTTTTTTTTCCTTTTGCCTGTATGAAGGGGGACAGCGGGATCGTATAGAAATGCGAGTTTATTTATTGTATGTAAACTGATTGCGGCGCTTTATATTTATTCAAGTATGCTTTTGCATGGGCAGTCATATTTTCTTGTGGTTGGAGAGGTTACAGATATAATTCTGCTGTCCGGAAAAGTTATGGGAATGCTGGGAATGTTGCAACATTGATTTCCATGCGGTGAATCGCTGTAGGTGATATGCTAGTACAATTTATTGCAAATTGAAACTATTATTTGAATTTTAAAGAGACTATAATTACGCTGGGAATGTTTTAAGTATAACGATTAATTCAATAGCTATATATGTGCGTTAAATATACAAAGTACTAGCTGCTGATATAATATTCTATTGTAATTCTTGTGTTCTTCCTACAAACTCACGGACTCCCTCTTCGGGAACGAATTCCGATGGCTTATTTTGAAGAAAAAAATGTGTCCTCGATTTTCTTTGTTTTCTATTCTAATCTATTAATGTCCTTAATAGTTTTACGAAAGAAAGAACACAAATAAAAGAACAACAAACTGAAAATAAAGAAAATCGAGGACAAAAAAATAAGCCGTCGGAAATCGATCCTGGAGAGGGCCAGGCAGTCCAGAAGTTTGTAAGAATCTCACCCCCGTATTCACCGACATTCCATCATTCTATCAATAGCTATTGAACCCATAAGTATTCGTTGTTATAGCAACAATAAATACATTATCTATAGATGGTAGTTACTTTAGATTCTCTCAATTGGAAACACTGAATAATTAAACAAAAGGTGCCATCAAAGCTACAATTGCAAGCGCTATTCAAGGTGTTTGACATTTGTTTTGGCAATTTCTGTCACAATAATGTTTTAAATTTATCCATTCAATAGCTTATGGGACCTATAAGGCCCAATTCACACATAAGCGGCGTCGGGCGAAGGCGCGGTGTAGGCGAGGTGCAGGCGCGACGTTGCACAGGCGATTGTGATGTCCATATGCAGTGAAGGGGTGGACATTGCACCATATATTTACATAGAGGCGGCGTGGAAGAGTTTCGTCTCTTCGCCTACCGTGTCTTAGGAGAAGAAGCGAAGACCCGGTGCCGGCGCGGCGAGGGGCACGAAGCAAATGCCCACGTTTCGTCACCTAAGTAGGCATTGCACCACATGTTTATATAGAAGGGGCGTGAAAACGTCGTGTATCGCCGGCACCGCGTCTTGGCCTCTTCGCCTGAGACACAGTGCATGCGAGGCGAGAGGCATAACTCTTCCATGCCGCCTCTATGTAAACATAAAGTGCAATGTTCACCTCTTCACTGCATATGAACATCACAATCGCCTGTGCAACGTTGCGTCTGCACCTCGCCTACACCGCGCCTCCGCCCGACGCCGATTATGTGTAAATTGGGCCTAAAGTTTATGGGATGTTAGTGAATACGGGCATCAGTCACATTTAATATATATTTTTTTTTAATTTCCAGATGCTGGACTAACACCAGTCAACAAATCACTTGAAACAAGCAAGTTGGAAAACGGCAGCAAATCGAAATGGAACCAATGGTCCCCATTGGGAGTACTAACATTAAAAAACGAAAAGAAACGCACAGTGGACGACTCAGCTATAGATGTAAGTATGCACAAATTGTATGTGTGCCAACCTAAATTTTGATTGAAATTTGTTAAACATGAATATGTTAAATTAATAATAATACATGATAACGCAGGGCCATCAAAAAATTGTCTCCCTGCGAAGCCACGACTTCACAGGATTAGGATTCAGTATATGCGGCAGCATGAAAGACGGCATTTTCATCAAAGACGTCCTCCATAGAGGCCCGGCAATAGAATCAGGAAAACTCAACGCAGGTAATAATCATATAGCAAATTCATAATGAAGTCGAAAATTATTTTATTGCCAAGAATATTCAGTAAATAATTAAATGCACGTGAGATCATAATTGAAACTATAATCATGTATTGTACAAAAATTGTGGGAGTGATTATTTATTTTAAATTTCGTTTAACGTTCGGGAGCTATTCCGGGCTGTTTGTCTCGTGATTATTCGTGCGAGCCGTCGCAGAATTTTACCACGTCACAAATTTTATATATATATATATATATATATATATATATATATAATTATTATTTTTATAGGTGACAGAATAAATAGTGTCACCATCAGTTTCGAGCATATGGTCTACGAGGATGCACTGGCCATTCTTAGCTACGCAAGTCCCTACGAGGTAATTATCTCTGCAAAAAGTGGAAAAGGATTCAACTATCCCGCGCAATTCGGTACGCCAGGACATCCGATTTACAGAAGTTCGTCTAGTGCTGATTTAACACAGGTAAAAATTAACATATCTTTAGAAAAATCAAATTTAGAGTTATAAACGAAATATATGTCTCGCTCTAGTGCGCATTTGTTTACGCAGAGGCTTAGGTTGTATTTATGAATATTTGGACGCCATTCTGCAGAAAGGAACCAATTCACCTAATTTTAAAGTTGAGGAAACACATTTATATAAAGAAATATATAAAGATTTATATAATTTAAAAATTATCTATTCATCTTAGGTTAATTTCGGACTTCTAGAGCTTTAGAGCTATATTTCTTTACTTCGTTAAGTTAAATTGTTTATCTTGAGTATAAAGGTAAGAGATATTTTGTGGGTTGGTTCCTTTCTCCAGAAAGGTGTCCATTTAATCCTATAAATTTCCTGTTGTCTGAGCACAATCATGTACTCCTTGCGCCTCTCCTCTGGTGTTCTTCACCTCCAATTCCAGATCCTTTACTACGTTACACATTCTTTTTAGGGCTTATTTATAGCAATAACTATTGTCAGGGATTTTGTCGTTAGGTGTTTTTAATGAACTCATCTTACATTTTTATAATATTTTGTCTCTTTGTTACAGACTGAAAAACCAACCAAAAAACGTCTATTCCACACAGAAGATACCAATGACATCGGTTCGAACCACTCGAGTTTGCAAAAAAATCGCAGCAATGCAACCACATTAGAACGAACGAAATCGAAATCTCCGAAACCGAATCAAAAACCAATTAAACCTAAAACAAAACTAAGCCCAGACCAATTAAAATCCCAACTGGAGCAGAACATTGTTGAGGACTACAAAGAAACAATGCGCATGAAAAACGATATGGATCAACCCAAGGTACAGGAAGCCGAAACCCAAAAATCCGACAATAAATACCAAAAGTTTGGCATACAAGTGCTACCAATGGTAGGGGACAATAAGCTACAAAAGAGCCCAAAAAGCGCTGAACTCTCACAAAACGACAACAATATAAATCTGGAAAAAACTGCAATGGCTCCAGTATTGAGCATAGATGAAGTCGACAAAAAAGTAGCGCCTCCAGTTAAAAAACGCGAGAAAATAAACAAACCTGCTGACCCACCAAAGATAGAAGAGATTAATCCAGAAAACACAACACTTTTTGATCGTGCAAACATTTTAAACGGATCGGGAATAAAAAGGGATGAAAACAACATACCATTAGAAATACCCAACACCATGTTCAACGCGGCTTTAGCAGCGAGGAAAAACCGTAAATCCGCCATTGAAGAAGAAGACACGAAATCACCCAAGAAAACAAAAGGTAAAGCCCCATCGCCACCTGAAGCCACCAGAGATAAATTTGATGAAATCTACCCAGCCGAAGAAACCGAGAAGACCATAAAACCAACAATTAAATCAAACAATGTTGAGGAGGACGATGATGATGCCACAAAAATTGATATGCAAACCGAACTAAAGGACTACAACTCTGATTCAGATATTGAAACGGACAACCAATCATCAGTAAATACTATCGAATTAAATGCGAGTGATATTACGATACACCAAAGTGAGGAGAATGAAGAGAAGCAAAACAGAAAAACTGCGAGTACGGGCGATTTAAGTAAAATACAAAAAACTCGTAAACCCAGTACAGGTACATTGGAACGTGCTCAAAGTTTAGATATAACAGACACCACGATGCCAACACTGATGACCAAAAAACGCAAAGCGGGTAAAATCGAGGATAATTTCGATTCAAAAACAAGCTCCGATGATAGTTTATACGGAAAAGTCTTAATGAACAAAGAGCCGAGATTATCACTTATACTAGATGGGCTTAATACGTTCCAAAGAAGCCGTTTGAAAAAATCTACTGAATGGGGCAATTTGGAGGATGCGATTTTAAATATGGATAAACCAGATGACAGCGTGGAGAGTTTAGAACGCCATAGCAGTAGTTTTGAGGATTTCAAACTATCATCAACTGAAAACCTTAATAAAAGCTTCAATTTTGGAGCCAAATCCCCGGAGTTTGATGCGTTAGTTAATAAAATTAATGAAATCAAACAGGAAACAATTGAAATAATTAATGAACAAGAAAGAACGATTGAAATGGATATTGCTAGTGAGGATGTGAAAGAGATTATTAGTGATGTCCCCGGAACAATGGAAACAATGTCGAAGACTATTGAGGAAATGCCAAAATCAATTGAACCTGTTATGGTTGAATCTGAGAAGGTTAGTAATCAAATTTGGCCGTTTAATAAAAATGTTGAAACTTCTGAGGATGAAATTAATACAAATAACGTTATTACGGATGTCACTATAATGAATTCAAAGGTTGAATTGAATGATATTACATTAGATCCTTCAACTGAAAAGGTGATTGCTGAATTGAAGCAATCGCGCCCAATTGTTGATGTATCGTACAAGCCTACAATAACCAATAAGATTGTTAAAGCGGAAGCCCCGAATTTAGCTCAAGTAAACAATTTTATATTGGCTGAACGCGAGGCGAGTAGCAAGGTGTTGCAAATGGATGACACTAATGTACCTGATGATATAAAAGTATCTAGACACTCGTTGGGTAGTTTGGAGCGCCCGAAATTTACGCCGGTTGTTGAAAACTTGAATAACATCAGTAATATTACTATAAGTGATAAGGATGTAACTCCGGTGAGTTTCGAAATTAAAAATGATTACAATAAAGATGATTCAAGTTTTAAGAGTTATGATAATATAATTGTATCAACACCTGATTTGATTAAGAATATTACTATTGCTGAAGCTATTCATGACTTGAATAACGAGGTTACTGTTGAAGGGCCTACTTCGTTGACATTTGAAATACCTGCGAATAAAACTGAGGAGACTAAAATTGTTAGTAAGAAGATTGAGGTGGATGAGTTTAAGGGGCACAATGGGTGGGTGATGAAGGCAAATGGGGATATTAATAAATTGGAGGTGACTGGTGAGGCGGAGAAAAATAATAGTAGTTTGACGTATATTACTGAAATTCAGGTGATCACCCCGAATAACAATAAAAATATTTCAGAAATTGAAATCATACCTAAAGTTGAGACTACAAATAAGAACCTTGATAACGATTTCGAGAATTATATTAAGAATTTCGAGTCGAATATAAAAAATTTTGAAAACAATATTCATACATTCGAACAGACTATAAATGATGTAACAGAAACGGCTACAAAGGAACCTACTAAAAGTATTATAATTACTGAAAGTGTTGATGCCGAAAAAGAGTTGTTGAAAGTGCAGGAGATTGTTGAAGAGCAATTGAAGAAGTTGCCGGAAATGCGGTTCACAACGTCTAGCTACGAAAGTCAAATAAAACCGCCTGAAAAACGGCAAGCGTCGCAAATAGAAATCCTGCGAAGCAATTTCGAAAAAAGCTCAAGCCCACCACGGATGGCCCGGAGCGAGACCAGCCCCCCAAAATCACGCATTCCCGTTTTAAACAAAACACCGCCGACGTCACCGGAACGCCGCGACTCGCGCAACCTCGAAAACGAGCACGATAAGGAGATCCTCGAAATGATGTCCTCGCAAATGACGACCAGTTTGAAGTATCAACCCCCTAAAACACCCACCCGCAACGTAACAGTCACCTCAATACGTACCAACTCGAAAATCCCATCCGGGCTGCCGACGTACAGCAGCCGCCCGCCAGTACCTCCCCGAAAATCCGAAACCCACGACGATCACCTCGTACAAATCTCCACCAACGGCAACACCACAACCGAAAGCAGTTTCAGGCAGTGGGTTTTCAATCCGTCCGATAGCGCCGTCACCAATATTACCGTAACGGACACAAAGTATGACAATAAATAATTTTAATTGAAACAATAACAGGTGCCATACTGTTTTTTTTTTAATGGCGTACAAACAAAACTGGTGCTACAGCCCACTTTGTAAATAAATAAATAAACAGCATATTGTAAATAGTTTTTAATACATATACACATATAAACACAAATTGTGTAAATATTGTAAGGTCTCTAATGTTTTTTTCATAAAAATGACTAATCTATTATATTTTTGTTGTACATATATTTATATAAGCTCAATACAGTTGTTATCTGAAAAGGGGATTTTATATAGTCGGGATTTGTCAATTTTAACAAATAGAAATTATTTAATCGTTTGTAAATATCAATTACAAATTTTATTTAGATACCACAATCACTTACATATAAAATACCTGTAGGTTTATATATATTTTTATTGTATTTTGTTGATAGAGTATTTTATTAATAAATATTACTGATTATTTTACATAAATATTTATAAACTGTGTGTAGTCTAGAGCAGCATTTCTCAATCACGCAGCTAGGGAAACTACTACTTTGTACTAACATCGTAATTAGATTTTATTACATTCTCGTTAAGATAGTGTCGAAAATATTCAAGTAAAACTGGCAAAACTAGGTAATATAGATAGCAAAATATGAGCCTGTGAGAATAAAAATGGATTAAGTCACAGTTGATTAGCTTTGAAAAGGTGAAGAGTTTGCATTTGGTATTTATGTAAATAAATAGCCTACACCGAAAGGTACAAAAAGGTACAAAATAGGTTCAGTCGCGCGTCGAGTTGAGAAATGCTGGGCTATTTTGTACAATATTTAGGAAGATGATTAGAACCAAAGACTGTCGCATTTTCCATCGACCAATCCGATGACGGCAAAAATGTTTCGTCATAGAACGGGATATTTGGCGGTAAATTTAAATATCTTCGCAATCGGGCCAGATCGGGCTTGTGTTTGGACAGCGAATTTAAATTACGACACATCTGGTGGGGAATTAGTTGCAAATTTAAATCTGCTGTAGAACGCAGTCGGTAGGTGTGAACAATGTTATCTATAATGGAACAAACATGTGGCTGGCAACACGATATGTTTGAAATCCGACGGCAAAAATTGCGCGTCACGAGTCTACAATATGCTTCCTCTTGCAGTATTTGGCGCAGAATAAAATATATCAGGATTGCGCATACCGGAAATGACGTCAACAAAAAACCACACCAACTTATTCTACTGTTAATAATAATAATAATAAATAATAATTGGTATTAAAATTAAACATATATTTATACAGTACTTTCAAACTTGTCAAATATATCTAAAGCTCGTTTTAGAACAGACAATTTCTTGAATAAAAAATTTCTCAAGAAATTAATTAATAAATATAGTAATTCATTTGTTGAGATTTTTTTTCTTCGAGAAATTGTCTGGTCTAAAACGAGCTTTAGTCAATAAACTAAGAAATTGTCTTGTTTATTTGATGAATCTGTGTGAAACAAAATAATTTCTAGAATAAGATCATGCAACAGGCATACAATTTGTCCTTGAAGAATAGAATACATTATATTTTAGCCACTCAATCTGTAATCCAATTCAATATTTTAAACAATAGTAGGATACTGGTAACATACAGACAATTTAGACAAACTATTGGTTTAAGAAATTGTCTAAAAGAAGCTTAAATAATGATGGCGGAATTTCTCAGGTACAAGGATAACACATTTTGTTTTTACCTTAAGCACACAAATAGACATAGAATCTAATAGTTTTTGGATATAAAGTAAGTTTGTGGTTATAAAAAAATATATTGTTATTTAATTTTGTCCATTCACATGATAAAACTGTAATTTTAAATATTTTTTTTTTAATAAAAGAAATCATCTAATAAAACTTGATCCATAGTCTTAATAATATTGAACAATATTTACAATCAATAATCTAATTGTTTATAACTTACATACTAAAACACATCAAGCTGAAGACTGTTTGTAATTCTTTGTGCTCATCATTTTCTTACCACACATTGCACATATACCCTTTTTATAGGCACATGCCTGGCAGTAGTGGGATCCTGCTTGATGGACTTTCTGTCTGCAAATTCTAAAAATAATGTTCTTTAACATTAAAATACATTTTATAAGCTAGTTCAATATGAAATATATATATATATATATATTTATATATATATATATATTTATATATATCATGAGTAATGATAATATTAATAAAAAAAACTCTGCATCAGTATTCTTATATAGTATGGTTCTATATAACAATAATAATGCAGGGTTTTTATTAATATTATCATGAGTAATGATAATATTAATAAAAACTCTGTAACAGCATTCTTATATAGTATGGTTCTATATAACAATACTAATGCAGGGTTTTTATTAATATTATCATGAGTAATGATAATATTAATAAAAATTCTGCATTAGTATTCTTATATAGTATGGTTCTATATAACAATACTAATGCAGAGTTTTTATTAATATTATCATGAGTAATGATAATATTAATAAAAAAACTCTGCATCAGTATTGTTATATAGTATGGTTCTATATAGCAATACTGATGCAGAGTTTTTACTAATATTATCATGAGTAATAATAAAAATTAGATTAAAACAATGAAGGTTAGTCCACTGTAGCACTGAAAGCCTCAAATAATTATCAATTTCATTAATTTTCCCTGATTTGGAACAATTGTATATTATGACTATAACTTCTTATAATCAGAACATATATAATTTAGTATGTTTACTTACTTGCATGTTTCAAATTTAGAGGTATATGGATTAAATCTGTTCTTTGAGGCAGTCAAGGCTTTGTTTTCATTAACTTTCCTGCCACCCCCCTCAGTAGTATTTCGAGCCCCACTTTTCCATGGATCTGGTGTGATCACTTTGCTGAGTTTCTTTTCGCATTTTTCGCAAACCATTTTCTAACTATTCTGTTAGAATTGTTATTATTCGGGCAGTTTTAAGGTTATGTAAACAAGGTTGTAAATAAAAAACGTTTAATGATGCATTATCCTATGCAACCCAATCGGCAATAGGTGTTTTATAATGCAACCACGTAATATAGAGATAATATGCTGCAACTTTATAAGCATGATGATGGGTGGGTTGCATATAGACTAAAATGATTTTAAATTGTTGATAAGTGCGTTTCACAATTTCACAATAATTTGTTGTTAACTAATAAAACAATGATCCATATGTATTTCTTTATGTGAACAAAGATACCTTTTTCAATAAACTTCGGTTTTTATAAACCTTATCATAGAAATCTCGCTACTTTTCTGAAAATGTCTTTTTTGTTAAAAATATTGCGATTAGGTATAGAAACATATATTTTCAGAATTAATAGTTGGAACGTATACAGATTATGGTACCAGTATACTCCCAAAGTACACAAATCCAAATACGTTGTGGCTTGATACAAAACACATAATAGTATTCGCGATTCAAACATTAACGGTTTTTTTTTCGAGTTAGTAGGTAAACAGCTGATCTTTATTATTGTTTGATCAGCTGATTACATTAAAATTATATCCTGTCAGTTACTTCTACAATAATACGCGATTGTTAATGTACTTTTAAGGTATAAATAGTAAAACCTTGGCTATATAGTCAAGTATATGATGAAAAAACAAATGTTATACAAAAAAAATTCCTTAATAAATGTAGTTTATTATCTGCCACCACATAGAGTATTCACCGGCTTGAATCGCCAATCTACGCCAGAGGCAACTCAATACACAACCAAACCTGCCTACAAACAACACTGGATGTCGGACAACGTGCTCGGCGTAATTGATACAAGAAGACAACTCAAAGCCTGTAGCATTATCAACAAGAAACACCACGTTAAGTATAATTGTAATAATTTTTTGTATATATATATATATATATATATATATATATATATATATATAAATAAACAATGTCAATGTGACAGAATATGTCAAAACATATGTCAACAAACAACTTGAATAGCGCTTGCGATTGAAGCTTTGATGACATCTTTTGTTTAATTATTCAGTGTTTCCAATAGAGAGAATCTAAAGTAACTACATTCCCTAGATAATATATTTATTGTTGCTATAACAATGAATACTTATGATTCAATAGCTTTTGATAGATTTATGGAACGTCGGTGAATACGGGGGGTAAACTCAATAAAAAATCGTGATAGCACAGTAACCTGTATCAAAAGTCTGGATCATACAACTGAAAATTTTAATTTGTGCATATTTGGTCACATACGGTATATCACATAATATATTGGATTGTCATCGGAGGAGCTTGAAAATGTCTAGAGCATAGCCGAAACTAGTTGCAATGTGTAACTGGGTGTGATCGTGAAATCGTTTTATTTATCCTTTAGCATAATATATATTAGAGTGTTCAACTGCGGCATATTAAAATTGAATTTTTATTAAACATATATAAGTGTGAACCCATCTCTCAGCAATCTACATATCTAGAATTCGATCTTATTAGATCTCGTCAGTGTAGCTCAGCAGGTGGGTTCACACTTATATGTTTTATACGATTGCCCTTGTGCTGATACCTCAAGCCTCTGTTGGAATATTATTTCCTAGAGGCCACTACTCGGTTATCCTGATGGCATGAGCATGTTGACGGTTATTACCATATGCGTGTGCATTGCTAATTGATGTGGTGTCGCCAGATGGTGTTTAACTTTCCTCCTTGGGGGTAAGTTGTATTATTTTTGAAGTTTTATTTACTTTTCAACCTGACATCAGTCCCGTTACAAAAATTACACAATGCAAACATTGTGTGTACGACTTTTTTATGAAGTTAGTAGTACGGTGTGAGGTTTAAAAATCTATGGACGTTGATAACTCAAATTCAACTGTCTTTTATGTATATCTTAATTCTGTTTTCATTTATTTATATTCAGATTGTTATGATATGCAACTTTATTTGCTATATTACTTATAAACTGTCAAAGCTCTTTCAGACAAACTGCAGAAGAGACAAAAACGACCACCTCAAACATCGCCTGTAGGGCCTATATGTGTTGCACCTGGCTGATATCGACCCAAAAACATCTGCAAAGAAATTCAACAACATGAAACTACCACATAGTCCAAAGATGTAATGGCGAAACTAAAATGTGTAACCCGCAAATTTAAACCCCGCATCTGTGACTCTAACAACAAACTAAATACAGACATAAATGAGACCATCGAAATCTGGAGGAAATATGGTGAAAACCGCTACAGTGAAGAGCAGATTAACATCCCGGACATTGCCAACTGGGACGAAGAACCTGGCATACTACTAGAAGAGGTATTCTCCTTCAACCACGCAATATCTGGTATCAAGAAAGATTGTTCTCCCAAAAGGACAACGATTGGCAACACTAGCCCCGACCTTTCACAAACTCAACCTTGTTGAGGTGCAATTTGTGGGGAAAAAAAGTGAAAAGTCTGAACATTTTTATTTAAGGCGTCTACTTTGTGATAATTCATTTTAAAAGATAAATAAAACGATTTTTTACTTTGGACTTAATTTAATTTAAAAATGGTACTTTTATATTTAATCCAGAGATTTTATTTAAGTTGATAATTTCGTATTGGGCCGTATGGAGGAGGTAGATTATACAACCCGGAACTTTAAAAGTTTATTTTTTTACAAATTTTATTTTATTTGTTCCTTTGTCTATGTGTATTTAACATGTGTTTATAATTACTCTAATGTCTATATATGTTCAGTCGGCATCAACAGCTATATCCAAAGACGCAGTATTAGAATCCAAATAATCACAAAATGTACATAAACAAACTAGCAGTCCAAATATTTACGAAATTTATGATCTCGTGGAAAGTTCCCACGTTCTCAATAAACCTGTCCACCAAAAACAAATATCATAAATAAACCGGCAAATCCGTGCAAATACCCCTCTTTCCCTCACTCTGCTCGACTTTATACTGCTATAAATCATAATAAATCTGCCCGGTCAAACAATTTCGCGCACGTACGGTTACTTGGATGAAAACAGTAATCACGTCAGAATGATTACGGAAATTTAATTAGAGTAATCCATCCGCAAATATTAACTCAGCCCGGTTGCTATGACGGTTTTGGGTTATTTATAATATTTCTGTAATTTAAAAAAGCATGAGGATTTTAAAGTCAACTGTAAATATTGTTTTATTTTTATTTTTATGAAATCTTGTGATCTATTTTTGTGTAATTAACAACCAGTAACGTATATATAAACCGTATTATATATTTGCACCATTTTAATATAAAAACTTGCATACAGACACAGACACAGATATATATATTTGAAACACGAATTGTGAAAATGTGATTCACAGGCCTAAACTTGATTTTTTTTTGCCAATTTTAATATAAAAACTTGCATACAGGCACAGATATATATATATATATATATATATATATATATATATATATATATATATCTATAAACACGAATTGTGAAAATGTGATTCACAGGTAAGCCTGTGATTAGCAAAAAAAATCAAGTTTAAGAACTTGATTTTTTTTTGCTAATTCTGGACATAATGCAAGCAGAACTCGGAACAAGTTTCTTTATGGTACATAAAACTTTTCTATAAGGAACAGTACATTGTTACCTTCAAAATACTTAATTGCAAAAACTGCTGGACATTATTACTACCAGCTACGATTCATTCATCTAATCTTCTCCTTATTGAGTGCCGAACTCGTTCAACACACACGGTTACTTCTATTTGCATTCAATCCATTAATTATTCGTTTTCTGAAATCCTTATTTTCTACTGGTTTAGAGTAGAAAATAAAAAAAAGTCTAGACTTACCGAGAGGCATAGTCTGGGGAATCAATAAAAGACTAAGAGGGCCTAGTATTAAAACAGGCTAAGCGAAAAACAGATACACAATTATAGGAAGCCTCTAAAGTAGGGCTAAACATCAATGAAAATAAAACAAATGACAAATCAGCGCTAGCAGAGAGCTAGAATAGCTACGAGAACTAGTATCCTTTGTATGAACTATTATTAATTAATCTAGATCTGTAAATTCACTCTTATATTTACTCTCCAAATACAGCACTGCTGCATAAGTTAGGTATTTTCATCGCGAAAAAATTCGAATTGCTAATTTTTTTAATTAGAAAATAAACTAATATATTTTAATTTATTTATCATTTCAATTTTGGTCAATATTGCCATCAAACTTGCCCCCAATATAGCCAGGAAGAGCACATCGTTAGTTATATGTGTTGGGCAATTCTTCTTCTTTTTGGTAATTACTTAATCTAGATCTGGAACATGTTGATCCTGGTATGTTTTTAATAAACCCCTAAGGTTACAACTTATTCGTTTTCTTGACTGTGCAGACGAGCGTATCCGTTCGTATCTTACGACTTAGATGACCAGTTCTCATACGATTGGTTTAGAGGGTACCAAGTGGTCTGCTTCCTCTTAGTCTCTCGTTTCTTGATATTTTTGGGAATCTTCTAACCGCTGGGCGTTCCAGATTCTTCTTCTTTGACGTGTCTATCTTACGATATTATAAGGGAAGAATGCAACACACAGGACGTGTTGCATTCTTCCCTTGCATCACTTATCATCGTATTCCTATCATAGTATTCCTACAGTTATCATCATTAGTACTTTCATCTTTCTTGTTCTGAGGAATCTTTCTGTTATTGCTGTTGTTGGGCAATTAAATATACATAATAAGTTTAAATCTAAATATATCAAATGTTAGAAACCACCGCATGATATATTTCAACATCTTCAGGATTCTACAATTTATTAAATTAGTAGAACTACTGCTCACTGTTAGTTCACTTACAGATAGAGTGTACTAAAGGCGCAAAGCGAATAGCAAGTGTAACTGAAGTGTGATAAAAAACAATGTAAAAAATCGTTTTATTTATTCTTAAAAATTATTTATATAATTAACTTAATAATTATTCTAGACTATAATGCTCGTATTCACCAATTCCCATGGGACCTATAAAGTTTATGGGATGTTGAAGCAATTGAATGGATAAATTGACAACGTCTTTGTGACAGAATATGCCAAACACCTTCAATAGCGCTTGCGATTGGAGCTTTGATGACCCATTTTGTTTAATTATTCAGTGTTGCAAATAGAGAGAATTTAAAGTAACTACATTCCTTAGATATTGTATTTATTGTTGCTATAACAACGAATACTTATGGGTTCAATAGCTATTGATAGATTTATGGAACGTCGGTGAGTACGTGGGTAAGAGTTTGAAAAAGATACACAAGTAATTTGATATTGACGCACTTACAAAAATGCAAAACTAGTATTTATAATTTAACCCAAATCGGCCGAGCTTCTGTGATTACATGTTTTTCTGGTTTTACCGTACTAACAACGTTGTGCGTGCAATAAACTTATATAATCTGATAACGAAAAGTATCAAAATAATTTAAAATGAGTATACAAAAATAGATTATATAGAGCTTGTTTTTAGAAACGTAGGATGCTGTAAATATTGAAAAATATTACACATTTGGATTAAATGTGTACTTGAATCTATTTTTAAACTTAAAATACATATTTTAAAACTTTTTGGCGTAAAAAATAATGAACAAAATAGGTGTTATTTGACCGGAGTGAACTTATACCCTATGATCCCAGCCTCTATACCGTGCGGCGCCGTGGGTCCGCGCGCACGGCAGATTGTTTGCGGGTCTGTACTGATCAATTGGGGTGACCAATAAAATCCAAATTTTGAGGAATTCTTTATTAATGTCTTGCCGATCATAATGTATATATATCTAATTTTTTTAAATAATTTTTATAGGCGTTTTTGTATAATATATGTTGTAACGTAAATTATAATTTTTGACCATGATGCGACATGTTCCTGGATTTGAAAAAAATTGCCTGATGTTTATAATAATATGATAAAGTGAAATGGAAAGTCTGTATACCACCGATTTTGTTTTTCTATTTTATTTTTAATTTTAAACTTTCATGTATATCAAAAATAATAATAATGATATACGTGAAAGTTTAAAATTAAAAAAAAATAGAAAAACAAAATCGGTGGTATACAGACTTTCCATTTTACTTTATCATATTGTTATAAACATTAAGCATTTTTTTCCAAATCCAGGAACATGTCGCATCATGGTCAAAAATAATAATAATGATATACAAGTTAGTCGCCGAAAGAAAAAATACTTAGAATCAAAATTGTTAATTTTCCTTCGGCCATCTGGTACACTGATATGTTTTGTGTTAGGATCAGTAAAAAAATTAAACAAAATATGTTGCAATATTTTTTTATCGACTAATCGGATTATCGAGATATGAGCGAAAAAGTTTAAAATTAAAAATAAAATAGAAGAACAAAATTGGTGGTATACAGACTTTCCATTTCACTTTATCATATTGTTATAAACATTAGGCAATTTTTTCAAATCCAGGAACATGTTGCATCATGGTCAAAAATTATAATTTACGTTACAACATATATTATACAAAAACGCCTATAAAAATTATTTAAAAAATTTTAGATATATATATATATTATGATCGGCAAGACATTAATAAAGAATTCCTCAAAATTTGGATTTTATTGGTCACCCCAATTGATCAGTACAGATCCGCAAACAATCTGCCGTGCGCGCGGACCCATGGCGCCGCGCGGTATAGAGGCTGAGATCATAGGGGATAAGTTCACTCCGGTAATACGAAAAGTAATAATTAATGGAACAGGCCTTATAGACCGACTTATTATTAAGACGGTCTTTAACTAGTTAAGATTCGTTGGAGAAACCGGGCGTAAAAAGACGAATGTTAGGTATTAAGAAAATGCAATGAAAAGTAAAATTCAAACGATCGATAGAAAAGTAATTACACCTATCGATCGTTTGAATTTTACTTTTCATTCCAATTTTATAATACATAATACGAATAGAAAAAATCAGAAACAACATAAGAGAATAATTAGGAGTTGAATCTATGACCCACAGGATTAAGAAACAAAAGTTAAAATTATTCGCTCCTCATTAATTCTTGTTTTATAAGAATTAATGAGGAACGACTAGTTAGACTCATATGAGAAACGAGAGTACAACGAAGCAAAATAAGAGGAAATCCATACAATTTCACAAATATTTTTTGTATGTCATTCCATTACGTAATTTGTACCTGCACCTATTCACTTACACAATTCGCGCCATAATTACACGTCACAATTTTGTATAATTGAGAAGATAAATAATTTTTATCTTGAAAAGAATTTTAAAAATTGCACGATAGCATGCTCGTGTGTAATGCAATATATACTTGTATTCGGTTTATTTTAAAATTGTATTTCAAATTTTCATTCAATGTTTTATTTTATTTCTTTATTTATTTTTGATGTAAAACGCCTCATTGAGAAAACGCGAACAAACTACAAACAGAAGGCTCCGTCACATATAATATCACGGCGAATCTTCGAAAATGTCGTTCGAGGATTCCAGCTGAAAATCTATCCCAAAAACGCATAGTGAGATTAACGAAACTGCTTCTACTTTTTTGCGGGGTGTACAAGCCGTCGCCCCAGGAAAAACCGGAGGGGTGTGCACCGAGAACTAAATTTATTTCGAAATAATGGAGCATTTTATGATAAATTGCGCGGATGACTATACATTATACTACTTTACTTAAGCATTATCAAATTGTATTTATCAAAACTTGAAATATGAAACTACAATCTCTTGGAGGAATTTCTTTTGAATTTTGATTACAAATCGGAGTAAATATATACTTTTCTGAAGCAAATATTGACTACTTTTACATATTTTTTACAACTATTTCGAGACAAAAAATTAACAGTTTCGTCCTAACAAAGTATCAAATCATCCTTAGACTTGTGAAATATCCAAAAATATTTTCAGAAAATTATAAACTGTTGACCAGAAAAGTCCGCGCGATTTGGTCAATATTGAACCGTATTTCCGTCTTCCGAGATTCGTCTTAATATAAACAAATGTGCCACAACTCTAGATATTGATGTATTCAATATACAGCAGAAAATATCAATTAAATCAATAATTAGCGAGCTATGATACATGTTATATATTATATGTTATATTATTTATTTATTTATTTATATTTATTATTAACTTTTTGCATATTTTTGTTGTGGTCCAGTAATTAGATTTTGTTTCTTTAGGACAATAAAGCTTATTGCACCAAACATATGTAGATATTACTTAGTCTTACAATGTAAGACCGTCTTATCATTTTAAGATCCGACTTTTGTTTGGTGCAACGCTTTAAGAAATCCAAAATTTAATGCCACCACCATCAATAGTCAACAGTGAAGAAGGTGAGAATGGAACGTCAAATAAGTTCCAAGTCAATGAGGGAGTACTTCAATGCGACCCTCTATCTATCATCTGTTTTATTAAGCTTATTATCGTTGGTGGAAAGTGCAATACGAAAAGTAAAAATTAATGGAACAGGCCTCATAGATCGTCTTACTATTAAGAGAGTCTTAAAATAGTTAAGATTTGTTGGAGAAACCGGGCGTAAATATCAGAATCCATTATTAACTAAATAAAAACAATAATAAATCACATTTATAAAACTCGGATATATCAATTATAATCAAATCAATTATTTCTAACTGATAAGAACCCGCACAAACATAGAAAATCCGCGTCAATCCCTCTATGAAAATATTTGCGAATGGATTAACGAGACCTACCGAGATGATTATCATTCCCGGGCAGGTAAACTAATGCTAAGGTTAAGGTCACGACAACACACAATTACGGCAAAAAAATGGTTATTTAACCGCGTCGTGTTAAATTCATTATCTGCGGTTTTTCAGAGCGATTTGTTGAACCACCGTACATTAAATCCTTACGCACACAAGCGTTTTAAAAATAGAACTCATAGCAACAATAATGCAGGTATATTGACTTCTGGTGTTGTTATTAGTTTGATTATGGGTTTTAATTGATTGCTTGATGACACATGCAATTAAATTTGGTCACAAATTCGAGAGTGGTGCATTACAAAATCTGGGTTGATGTACGAAGATGTGACGACAAATGAAAACCTAATTTATTGAGATTACGCGTGATATTAATTGGAAACAGGAGAGTAATTTATTAATTTGTGTGTAAAAAATATATGTTTTAAAATCATTACACACATACGTCTATTTATTTTTCCAACACCAAAGAAAATTCTAAACTTCAATTAATGCTATACCCCGTTGTCAGTGAAATTTCACAAATCACCTTTCACAGTTTTTCAGAGGATTTCTGTGAAGTTATTGTAAATGCCGGAAAAATAAAAGAGCGAAATATTGATATTTTATAAAAAGAGTTTTACTGTATGATGCGAGACAAGTTAGATTGTCTCGCATCTTGACTAATGATCGTTTTAGACAAGACAATTTCTTAGCTCAAATGAATTCATATATCCTCCTGCTATACAATTTGTTGTTGACAAATAGAACGCGTTATATTTTTTCATTCTATCTAACATCCAATTCAATATTTCAAATAATTTTCTGTATGATACGAGACAATTTAGATTGTGTCGCATCTTGACTAACTTTTGAGTCAAGAAATTGTCTTGTCTAAAACGACCTTAACTTTTGAATCAAGAAATTGTCTTGTGTCTATGCAATTTTATCGACAGTGTGTTTAAAGTAATCATAAATATCTATCGATTTTCCACACAAATTTCAACAGAATTTTTTTTGAGAAATACAGCGACAGGGAAGTATTTTCCTTCGAGTGAGACGGTTTCTTAAAATTGCCCGTCATCTATCTGTTGTGTATGTGTTTATTATTAAATAGTAGCCACATAAACAAAATAAAGTATTTGTTTTCAAACATGTATTTCCGCTAAAATCAATTTTTTTGCATGAAATCAATATGTTGTCCCCACTTGAAAAAGTAAAAATAGAATTTTAACCCAGTTAAATTATCTTTTTCCTATAATTTGTATTTACATAGATCTCTCAACAACAAATCTAATTAATTCAATGAATCTACGAGTACAGTGTTTGCACACCTCTAAAAATTACATCTGATAAAAAACTTCTTATACAATTACACTGGCCACTAATATTAGTTCTTCACCTTCACGTTATCAATACATATAATCTATATAAGTAGGTGCACTCATCTTATAAAAACTTTCCATTATTAAGTGCATAGTATTTTAATATAAATAAATATTCTGCTAATTACATTTAGCGAGGTATCTAAAAAAAAATCTTCATTCATAACTTGAATATAATTTTAATTTAAGCTCCTTAAATTGTTTCAAACTATCATCACTGGCGGCCGGAAACGGGCTCAAGTGGTACTCGCGAAATAACAGTTATCAGGTATTAAAAATGTGATTGATGGTGCTAAAAATAGATAAAAAACGCGAGACGGATTATTTATAGATTTTTTGTTTACACAGCGTGATTTTCATTCTCAGATACTTGAATTTCAAGTGCAGGCTACAATTGTTAATGCCTTTATTTGCTTAAGATATATTATATAATATCATTGTTTTAGCAGGTATATATACGATTGATTTAAATGTATACGTGACTCTACAAGTGGAAATAGACGCCACTATTAAGTGGTATGAGTTTTTTGTTAAGTATATGTACACTATAGAAGAAGATATATTTATTGTAACATACATACATACAAGATATACATACATGTACAAGAGACCGTGGTCTTTCAGCCTATGTACACTATAATAATAATATATTTATTTTCCGTAATGTTGCACGTCATACAAAGGACACTAGATGTGTGTGTTTGTGTGTATGTCCTTTAACTCCAATTTAGGACCCAAATCGCTCCTTAGTACGCGACTAGGATTATTTGGCCTGATGTTTACATAGTTTTGCGTGTAAGTAGGCTAGCGACCCGTCAAAAGAGCCCGCGATAAAATAGCCTACAAACAAAATAGCCCCCCAACAAAATAGCCCCCCAACAAAATAGCCCCCCAACAAAATAGCCCCCAACAAAATAGCCCCGATCACTGTTATTGATAGATAATACAGGATTTAATTGATTGTTTGATGACACATGCAATTAAATTTGGTCACAAAGTCGAGAGTGGTGCATTACAGAATATGGGTTGTTTTAAAAAGTATAAAAAGTATTTTTTTTTATCAAAAATGCTAATGCTAAGCTAATGTCAAAAAGTAAGAGTAAAAAAAAGTGTAAAATGTCAAAAAAGTCAAAAATGCAAGAAAAGTCAAGAATGTTAAAAATGTTATGACATTTTTAACATTCTTGAGTTGACTTGACTGAGTCAAAAGGAAGTCAAAAATGCAAAAAGAAGTCAAGAATGTTAAAAATGTCATAAAAAGTCAAAAGGAAGTCAATGATGTCAAAAAAGTCAAAAAAGTCAAAGACGACAACAAAGCCAACAAAGTCAAAAAAGTCAAAAGAAATTAAAAATGTAAAAAAAAAAATAATAAGCTGAAACTGTCGAAAATGATACACAAAATTAAATAGGTCATGTAATTCGGAATGTCGTGTGGTGCCCACACCAGATATTTTCTTATTATAAGAGAAAAAGAGAAGTTGCCGTATACCGATTGAACTTTCTTTTATGAAAAGCTTAGAATATTGACGCAAAGTATAGTATTATAGTATTTGGGTGTTAATAAAAATCGACATGCATATTAAAAACCAGTTATTTAATAATCACCATACGCAATTAAACATTGCACTTTTACAAATTACGTTTGGAGGGATTCCCAAAGTGTAAGTTGGGTTTATTTAATGAAGTTATTTTTTAAAATTCCTCCTAATCGAATTGCAGTGCTCGAATTTTAATTTAAAAACGACTGTACATAAAAAACAAGTTAGTGTGTAATTGGACATTGCAATTTCTTACTAATTCAATTAGTCAAGAAAAGACTGATAATATAAATTTGAAATTTAATAAGCCATATCTTTGAAGACAATGAAGATATATTACTAAGGTCTTTACAGTTTTTACAATTGAGTTCTTAATATATTTTTTGACTAGTGCAATAAATAAAAACCGCGAATTACATAATGGGAAATAGTTTTCATTAGCAGAAAACAGTAATAATACAAATTTTAATTTAAACAAGCCATATTTTCGAAGATAATAAAGATATCTCATTGGGGTCTTAATAATTGAGTTTTTCATACATTTTTAGACAAGAATATCACAACGAATCTTAAAATTGCAACATGATGTTTTTGCTGAAATGAGTGATAAAACAAATTTCAAATTTCACAAGCCATATCTTTGAAGATAATGAATCTATCTCATTGCGGTCTTTATAATTATGTTTTTCATACATATTCAAACAAGAACAACATAAAAAAGCTAATAATTGCTTTATGATGAATAAGTATTTTTGCAGGAATGTGTGATAATACAAATTTAAATTTTTACAAGTCATATCTTTGAAGACAATGAAGATATCTCATTGGACTGTTTATAATTTTGTTTTTCATGCATTTTTAGACAAGAATAACACAAAAAATCTTAAAATTACATCATGATGAATAGGTATTTTTCCAGGAATGAGCGATAATACAAATTTCAACTTTTATAAGCTATATCTTTGAAAATAATGAAGATAACTCATGGGAGTCCTTATAATTGAGCTTTTCATACATTTTTAGATAAGAATAACACAAAAAAGCTTAAAATTGCATCATGATGAATATGTGTTATTGCAGGAATGTGTGATAAAATAAAATTCAACATTTACTAGCCATATCTTTGAAAATAATGAAGATATCGTTTTGGAGTTTTTATAATTTTGTTTTTCGTACAGATAAGAATAACACACAAAAAGTTAAAATTGCACTATGATGAATGGGTATTTTTGCAGGAATGTGCGATAATACAAATTTCAACTTTTACAGGCTATATCTTTGAAAATAATGAAGATACCTCATTGGAGTCCTTATAATTGAATTTTTCTTATATTTTTAGATAAGAATAACACAATAAATCTTAAAAATTGCATCATGATGAATAGGTGTTTTTGCAGGATTGTGTGATAATACAAATTTCAACTTTTACAAGTCATATCTTTGAAGATAATGAAGAAATCTCATTGGAGTCTTTATAATTGAATTTTTGATACATTTTTAAACAAGAATAACATACAAAATCTTAAAATTGCATCATAATGAATACATATTTTTGCAGGAATGTGTGATAATACAAATTTAAACTTTTACAAGCCATATCTTTGAAAATAATGAAGATATCTGATTGAAGTCTTTATAATTTTCTTTTTCATACATTTCTAGACAAGAATAACACAAAAAAATTTAAAATTGCATCATGATGGATAAGTGTTTTTGCAAGATCTCATTGGAGTCTTTATAATTGCGTTTTTCATACATTTCTAGACAAGAATAACATAGAAAGTCTTAAAATTGCATCATATTGAATAGACATTTTTGCAGGAATGTGTAATAATATGAATTTCAACTTTTGCAAGCCATATCTTTGAAGATAATGAAGATAACTCTTTGGAGTCTTTATAATTGCGTTTTTCATAAATTTTTATACAAGAATAACATACAAAATCTTAAAATTGCATTAAGATGAATAGATATTTTTGCAGGATTGTGTGATAATACAAATTTCAAGTTTAAAAAGCCATATCTTTGAAGATAATGAAGATAACTCATTGAAGTCTTTATAATTGAATTTTTCATATATTTTTAGATAAGAATAACACAAAAAAACTTAAAAATTGCATTAAGATGAATAGATATTTTTGCAGAAATGTGTGATAATACAAATTTCAACTTTTACAAGCCAAATCATTTAAAAATAATAAAGATATCTCATTGGAGTCTTTTGAATTGAATTCGTCATACATTTTTAGATAAGAATAACACAACAAATCTTAAAATTGCATCATGATGTTTTTGCTGGAATGAGTGATAAAATAAATTTCAAATTTCACAAGCCATATCTTTCAAGATAATGAAGCTATTTCATTGCGGTCTTTATAATTATGTTTTTCATACATATCCAAACAAGAATAATATGAAAAATCTAAAAATTGCTTTATGACGAATAGGTATTTTTTCAGGAATGTGCGATAATACAAATTAAAAAATGTTTAAGTCATATCTTTGAAGACAATGAAGACATCTCTTTGTAGTCTTTATAATTTTGTTTTTCATGAATTTTTAGACAAGAATAACACAAAAAATCTTAAAATTGCATCATGATGAATAGGAGTTTTTGCAGGAATGTGTGATAATACAAAATTCAACTTTTACAAGCCATATCCTTGATAATAATGAAGATATCTCATTGAAGTCTTTATTCTTTTTGTTTTCGTACATTTTAGACAAAAATAACACACAAAAAGTTAAAATTGCAATAAAATGAATGGATATTTTTGCAGGAATGTGTGATAATACAAATTTCAACTTTTACAGGCCATATCTTTGAAGATAATGAATAGAACTCATTGGAGTCTTTAAAATTGAGTTTTTCATATATTTTTAGGTAAGAATAACACAAAAAATCTTAAAATTGCATCATGATGAATAGTTGTTTTTGCAAGAATGTGTGATAATACAATTTTCAACTTTTACAAGCCATATCTTTGAAAATAATGAAGATATCACATTGGAGTCTTTAAAATTGAGTTTTTCATATATTTTTAAATAAGAATAACAAAAAAATCTTAAAAATACAAGTGTAATAATACAAATTTCAACTTTTACAAGCCATATCTTTGAAAATAATGAAGATATCTCATTGGAGTCTTTATCACTGAGTTTTTCATACATTTTTATATAAGAATATTACAAATAATCTTAAAATTGCATCATGATGATATATTTTTGTTAAATTGACGCATCTGATCAATGCTGCAATAAAACTGAAATACGTCGTCTCACACTGGGAAGTTGCGAAAGTAGTGTATGATTCTTCCTTAAACATATAGTATTAAATCTAAGGAAGTATATTTTTATGAAGAAATAAATAGTACTATGATTATATGACTAAAAAGCCTCATTCTAACTACTATAAATCAGCTACATAGAGTAACAAGCATTATAGATGATGCTCTGGAAGAAAACAAGTAGCGCAAGCATTCGATAAGGTCTGGTACGAAGGACTACAAAATAAATTCAATTCTATCCTTCCCAAACAATATACAGACATCATAAAATCAAATTTGACAAATAGACATTTAGTTTTAAACAGGAGAAATAAAAGTTCCACAGGATAGTGTTCTAGGTGCAGTTCTCTATCTTTTGTTTACATGTGCTGTACCAAAATTAGACAGTAATATAATAGTTACTTTTACTGATGATACTCCAATCCCTGCAGTGTGAAAGATAATATTAAAAACAACTAACTGCCAATCATTATATTTCAAAATAGGACTAAGAAATTGAAAATCAAATTAGATAGAGACAGTAATACGAAAATTTGCTAAAAGCTAAGAAGGACTCCTTTAACATAACAACACCGAGACTATCAAGATTCTGGATATCTTAAATCTGAAAAGAAGACTGAAAAGAACTGTGAAAATGTAGAGGATTGTTTGATTGGTGCGCTAAAAAAAGGCGCCTTAGAGAATAGAAAAGCAATGTATACTTCTTATGATGGCTTTTTGACCTTAGCTTGTTCGTAAATTGGGAATAAAAAATGTACTTATTGGTCTCTGACTAGATACATTTATAATAATTTTTTTTTTTAATAATTGTACTAACCAGTACAATCAGTAGTCTTTACGGCGGCAATTAAAAATATGTAAACCGTTTATGGATATCTCTTTTCGTTTTCAATCCACAACCCCCCAAAATTGGTAAACATTACTTGAAATTACTAACCTCCGTTTTCGAGTGTTTAGGGTACCGATTTCTAGTTTCTATTTTTGGATTCAAGGGGTGGCTTTGTACAGTATTACCCCGAATCTATGTCTATTACTTTTAACGTCTGATGCGAAAAGCCGGCCAAGGGAGAAGCTCTGAGGAGTTCACCCTTAACTTCACAGAAAACCTCTGAAAAGCTGTGAATGTGATACGCAAAAATTCGCTCCCATGGGGTTCAAACTCATTTTTTCTCAATAAAAATTATTAAATTAAAACTTTATGCTACCAATCAATAGCCTTTAAGGTGCTTATTAAAAATATGAAAGCTGTTTTGGGATATCTTTATCTGTTTTCATTCAAAACAATCACAAAATTAGTAAAAATTGCTTGAACTTTTTTAATACATTTTAATTGTAAGTAATAATGTCCTATATAATAATGGCATACAAAAATAAACAAGCATGAGTTAATAAAACCCAAAAAAACCTAATGAAAACCGTTTAATAAACATAATGATAATGAATAAAAAAAGTAAATTATGTAGTTACATAATGTAAAATAAATTACCAAAAACATTGACGTAACACAAAGCTCAGAATTTTTACCGTTTAACCGTGCAAAGCAACTTTCAAATTTCGCCGAATTGATACCGATCAACAATCAGATATCACGACTACCGTTGCAAATACCCCATTAAGCAAATTGTCAACACAAACCACACGGGAATGTGTCAACACACTAAATTATTTATAATATTTGTTTTGCGAACTCCACCACAGTTTGCTCCGGGAGGCAAAGCACCACACACACACACGTCACGCACTCGCGGTCCTTTGCTATCACCCGAAAATTCGCACCTGGCACGTAAGCAAAACAACGCTTCCTTATCAATTTGAGTGGCGTAAGACGGGGGAGTTTGACGAAGTGGCCTGGTATATAAGGCCAGCTATGCCGATTACAATTCGTCAAAGTTAGCCGCAAACGGGCACCTACTAGCACACCACAAGCAAAGCAGAGTGAATAATTGTGCGTCAATATGAAACTCAGAACCAATCTCAATAACAAGGCTCCGGTCTCTAACCCAAAATACCAGTATTTTGCTACTATTACAGGTAAATATCAATGCTAATCTGTACATATTTAATATAATATTAATATACGGTCTCTAAACCAAATTATCAGGATTCTGATAGAATTACAAAGTTAAATATTAATAATAATCAATATAATATCAAGTAATCAATTTTAATACAATATTAATATTCGGTATCTAAATCAAAATATTAGGATTTTGATAGAATTACAAAGTTAAATATTAATAATAATAGCATATAATCAATTTTAATACAATATTAATATTCGGTATCTAAACCAAAATATTAGGATTTTGAGAGAATTATAAAGTTAAATATTAATAATAATCAATATAATATCATGTAATCAATTTTAATACAATATTAATATTCGGTATCTAAATCAAAATATCAGGATTTTGATAGAATTACAAAGTTAAATATTAATAATAATGAATATAATATCATCTAATCAATTTTAATACAATATTAATATTCGGTATCTAAACCAAAATATTAGGATTTTGAGAGAATTATAAAGTTAAATATTAATAATAATCAATATAATATCATGTAATCAATTTTAATACAATATTAATATTCGGTATCTAAATCAAAATATCAGGATTTTGATAGAATTACAAAGTTAAATATTAATAATAATGAATATAATATCATCTAATCAATTTTAATACAATATTAATATTCGGTATCTAAACCAAAATATTAGGATTTTGATAGAATTATAAAGTTAAATATTAATAATACTCAATAAAATATCATCTAATCAATACATTTTTAATGTAATATTAAATCTGGTGTCTAAACCTAAATATCAGGATTCTCATAGAATTACAAAATTAAATATTAATAATGATCAATATAATATCATGTAATCAATTTTAATATAATATTAATATTCGGTATCTAAACTAAAATATCAGCATTCTGATTCTGAATTACAGGATTAAATATTAATAATAATCAATATAATATCATCTAATCAATACATATTTAATATATTATTAATATTCGGTATATAAACCAAAATATCAGGTTTATATTTATTATTTCTGATATAATTACAGACAGATAAAAGGAAAAATAACATGGTTTTATTGATTTTCTTTCACTTTTATTTTATAAATTTATAAATTCCTCAAATTTTTGGTTATATAATATAAATAATTCTATTATATTCACTTTTTCAAAAAAGTGAATATAATAGAATTATTTATATTCACTTTTTCAACATCCAAAAATTTGAGAAAAATAAATAAAGAAAATCAATAAAACCATCTTATTTTTCCTTTTATCATTTATTTATTCCAAATGATTTATTTTTATAATTTTTTTATTCCAAAATGTGTGGTCATTCCATCACACTACTATAAACACAACAAAACACAACTGATTTTCCAATAACTAAATGATAATTAAATAATCATAGGAAAAAAAACTTCTTTGATTTATATCACACTCATTTTATTATAATTATATTATATCTGTGCCGCTGATGTATACATACATAACTTTTTTATTCCAAATTGGAAACAACGTTAAAATATCAAAAAATTATTATATAATTAAAAAAAAATCTAAATTTGGTCATCCACCCATTAATTACTCTGTTCGGGGTGTAATGATTATATTTATTGTTATTAAACAAATGTTTTATAAACACAATTTTATAAATTATATTCTGTTATTACTTTGGATAATGAGAAATTTATTAATTTGATACAAAATCATAATAATAATAATAATAATAATAATAAAAACATTTATATTAATTACATACCATAATGTAATGTTATGTAACGGTTATGTATCACAATAAATATTTGTAATATTATTATTATTATTATGATTTTGTATAACAAAATCATATTTATCCCTTATATTGAAATAAAATTTGAGTAAAAAACATTTAGACAGAGAAATTGAGAAAATGAACTAAGAAAATAATAAAATTAGTTTTATTTATATTCTTCCCTATTGTAATCATTATTTTGCATGTTATTATGTTGTGTAATTATTAGTCTATTAAGTTGTTATTTCATACCAACAATTTTGGTATGAAGTAACATAGTAGGTCATAAAAATAATTATATTTTATAGACTTAATTATAATGGTACATCATCATCAACAGCTGACATGATATTTTATTGTGAATAACAATATATATTACGTTTTTGGAATGTGATGAATAAATGTAATTTCTAAACAACATGTTATGTCTTGAATTTTCCCGCATAGAGACATTATTAGTTGACCAAAATAAATAAATAATACTCAATTTTGAAGCTAAATAAGTCTCAAATATAATTATATCATCATTTAGTTGTATATTAAATAATTGAATTTATTACAATTTTTTAACGATAGTAATAGTTAGAATTGAAAAATCATGTGTCTTTAATTTTCCCCGCATTGTGACGTTAATAATTAATCAAAATAAACAAATAATACTTAATTTTGAAGCTAAATATGTGATAACCGTAATAATATTATTATTTAGTTTTAATTTTAAAAAATTGAATTTATTACGAATTTTTGAACAAGTTTTTATCGAAAAGTCATGTGCATTGAATTTTCCTGCATTGCGACGTTATTAATTAACCAAAATAAACCAATAATACTTAATTTTTTAGCTAAATATATGGCAAATATAACAATATTATCATTTAGTTTTAATTTTAAGAATTGAATTTATTACGATTATTTGAACAAAAAGTTTTAATCGAAAAGTCATGTGTTTTGATTTCTTGCACATTGCGACGTTACTAATTGACCAAAATAAACAAATAATGATTAATATTGAAGCTAAATAAGTGATAAACGTAATTATATTATTCTTTAGTTTTATTTACGAATTTTTAAACAAAAAGTTTTTATCGATAAGTGATGTGTCTTGATTTTTCTCCGCATTGCGACGTTAATAATTGCCTAAAGTAAACAAATTTTGATTCGTTTTGAAGCTAAATAAGTTATAAAAGTAATTGTATTTATCATTTAGTTTTACTTTTAGAATTAAATTTATTACGAATTTTTGAACAACAAGTTTTTATCGAAGTCATGTGTTTTTAATTTTCCCGCATTGCGACGTTAATAATTAGCCAAAATAAACCAATTATGATTAGTTTTGAAGCTAAATAAATGATAAACGTAAGTTGTGCTTTATTTTGTTTTAATTTTTAGAATTGAATTTATTACGAATTTTTGAACAACAAGTTTCTATCGAAAAGTCATGTGTTTTGATTTTTTTCCGCATTGCGACGTTAATAATTGACTAAAGTAAACAAATTATGGTTAGTTTTGAAGCTAAATAAGTTGAAAACGTAATTGTATTTATCATTTAGTTTTAGTTTTATAATTGAATTTATTACGAATTTTTGAACAACAATTTTTTATCGAAAAGTCATGTGTTTTGATTTTTTCCGCATTGCGACGTTAATAATTGGCCAAAATAAACAAGATATGATTAGTTTTGAAGCTAAATAAGTGATAAACGTAATGTGTGCATCATTTTGTTATAATTTTTAGAATTGAATTTTTTACGAATTTTTGAACAACAAGTTTCCATCGAAAAGTCATGTGTTTTGATTTTTTTCCTCATTGCGACGTTAATAATTGGCCAAATTAAACAAATTAAGATTAGTTTTGAAGCTAAATAAGTGATAAACGTAATTTGTGTATCATTTTGTTTTAATTTTAAGAATTGAATTTATTACGAATTTTTCAACAACAAGTTTCTATCGAAAAGTCAGGTGTTTTCATTTTTTCCGCATTGCGACGTTACTAATTAACCAAAATAAACAGATAATGATTAATTTTGAAGCTAAAGAAGTGATAAACGTCATAATATCATTACTTAGTTTAAATTTTAAGAATTTAATTTATTACGATTGTTTGAACAAAGAGTTTTTATCGATAAGTTATGTGTCTTGATTTTTTCCGAATTGCGATGTTAATAATAAACCGAAATAAACAAATAACGATTAATTTTGAAGCTAAATAAGTGATAAATGTAATTATGTCATTATTTAGTACTAATTTTTATAATTTAGTTTAGTACAAATTTTTAAACAAATGAATTTTTCCGCATTGCGACGTTACGAATTGACCAAAATAAACAAGTATTGATTAATTTTGAGGGTAAATATGTTGTAAACGTAATTATATTATTATTTAGTTTTAATTTTAAGAATTAAATTTATTACGAATTTTTAAACAAAAACTATTTATCGAAAAGTCATGTGTCTTGAATTTTCCCGCATTGCAACGTTATCAATTGACCAAAATAAACAAATAATAATTAATTTTGAAGTTAAGTAAGTGAAATATGTAATTGTATTATCATTTAGTTTTAATATTAAAAATGAAATTTATTACGATTGCTTGAACAAAAAGTTCTCATGGAAAAGTCATATGTCTTGAATTTTCCCGTATGGCGACGTTATTAATTAACCAAAATAAATAGGTAATGATGAATTTTGAAGCTAATTAAGCAATAAATGTAATTATATCATCATTTAGTTTTAATTTTATGAATTTAATTTATTACGAATTTAAAAAAAAAAAGTATTTATGGTCAAGTCATGTGTCTTGAATTTCTCTACATTGCAACATTATTAATTGACCTAAATAAACAAACAATGATTAAATTTGAAGCCAAATAAAAGACAAACATAACTATATTCACATATAGTTTTAATTTTAATAATTGAATTTTTAAACTAATTTTTTTTATCGAAAACTCATGTGTCTTGAATTTTTCCGCATTGCGACGTTATTTTTAGACCAGGATAAACAAATAATGATTAATTTTGAAGCTAAATAGATAATAAACGTAACTATATTATCATTTAGTTTTAATTTTAACAATTGAATTTATTACGAATTTTTGAACAAAAAGCTTCTATCGAAGTCTTGATTTTCCCGCATTGTGACGTTATTAATTGATCAAAAAAATAAAAAATAATGATTAATTTTGAAGCCAAATAATTGATACACGTAATTATATCATTATTTAGTTTTAGTATTTAGAATTTAATTTAATAATAGATTGTTTGAATCACAATTGTTTATCGAAAAGCCATGAATGTTTGCTACCTATGTTTCTAGATTAACCAGTAACATTTGATTTTTTTCTTCCAGCAACATTTTGCATAATGACAAGCGCAATGCACTACGGCTGGCCATCACCCTCCATCCCAAAACTCACCGATGGCAGCTCTCAAATAACCGTCACCAACGACGAAGGCTCGTGGATAGCAGTAATGCCCCTACTCGGCGCCGTGGTGGGTGCCCTATGCGCCGGCTCCCTTCTAGACAACATCGGACGTAAAAAAACAATTCTAGCAACCTCGCCCCCTTACATAGCCTCCTGGATAATGATAGCATTCAGTTGGAACGTCGAAATAATGTATGTAGCCCGATTCATCGCGGGAGTTGCTGATGGATTAGCATTCACAGCCGTACCCATGTACTTGGGTGAAATAGCTGATGCAAACATTAGAGGCCTTTTAGGCTCAAGCTGCTCCATTCTAATGATTGTCGGCATTCTTGTCATAAACGGGCTAGGTCTTTACTTGACCATCTACACAACAGCACTGATTTCAACAGTCTTCCCCATATTGCTATTCGTAACATTCTGGTTCATGCCTGAAAGCCCATACTTTTCAATCATGAAGGACAACTTTGAGGAGGCTAAAAAATCACTGAAAACACTCAAGGGTATTGATGATGTTGATTACGAGGTAAACCGGTTGGCGGATGCTGTTAAACAACAAGCGTCACAAACTGGAAAGTTCTTTGATCTATTCACTGTTCAGAGTAATAGAAAGGCTGTATTAATTATGATCGGATTAAGAACCGTACAACAACTCAGCGGTATCAGCGCAATTACTTTCTATACAAAAACAATTTTAGAGGAAGGTGGTGAGCATATTTCATCTGAAATCGCTACGATCATCTTCTATTCGGTCCAATTAGTACTGACGTGTCTGTCTTCACTTATAATCGATAAAGCTGGAAGGAGGCCTTTAATGATAATCTCAACAATTGGAACAACAATTTCGCTACTGATTGAAGGCGCTTATTTCTATATGGATTACCAAAGTGATGATGAAATTGGTTTTAGAATCGTACCAGTGATCGCACTATTAACCTTTATTGTAAGCTACAGTATTGGTATGGGAACCATTCCGGTTCTTATGCTGGGCGAGCTTTTCCCCACAAGTGTGAAAGCGTATGCGTTGTGTTTTGCTGATATTTACTACAGTATCATCGCAGCGATTGTCTCCAAGTTCTTCCAGATGATGAAGGATAATTTCGGCATGCACGTGCCGTTTTTCTGCTTCACAATCTGTTGCGTGCTGGGATTAATTTTTGTAATTGTTAGCCTGCCCGAGACTAAAGGAAAGACATTGGAGGAAATTCAGGATACTCTCAAGGGAATTGAGCGGACGGATGATGATGATGATTGTAAATCTGATAAAATTAGGCCATAAATAGCACTGAATTATTAATTTGTATACCACAACCATTTTAAGTCTGAGTTATAAGAGTGATTAAGTTTTTTTTTTCTCGATAAAGAAGCTTATATTTGTATGTAACTGATCTGTATGTACCTGTTATGTAAATATTTGTATTTAACTAATTTTTAATAAAATATTTATAAATAATTAAGCACATTTTGATCTATAATATATTTCATATAATTAATATTTAATTCGACAAATAGAAAAACAAGTTATTCAGGGTAATATAACTATCTGAAAATAAACTATATGTGTGAATTTATCTCTCAGCAATTTACATATCTAGAGTATCTTATTAAATCTTGAGTGAGTGTGAGTGTAGCTTGCACAGCTACACTCACACTCACACTCAGATAATTCATTCTCACTTGCACATTGAGGATGAATTATCAAAATCTCTAGTGTTTTATACAGGCTGGATTTCAATTGCTTTAGGTCACTGATGGTTGTTTGCCGTTTTGAACCTGTGAAGAGTTTGCCAAGGTTGGCCGGCAGATCAAAGGTGTTAAATTGATTTTAAAAGGGAGGCTCATCACGCAAGTAGTTGTACTGAGCCCCAGAACATCTTAGCAGTGGGACGCCATCCTAGTCCCTGATATGGCTTAAGTTTTCATATCAGGTTGCTTGTGGATGTCGTCTCACTGAGCGCCCACACCACGACAAGGTGTGTTTCTTCGTGGGCGAACAATGCACATCTATACTTCAAAATTAACTTTTTAAGTTCCCGTAGATCCGTTTGTGAACTGAATAAAAATAGGTGATGGTAATTATATAAACGAAGAGATAATATCTGGTGTGGGCACCATACGACTTTCTGAATTACATGAATTTGTATACAATTTTCAACTTTTTAATTTAGTTCTTAGGCCAATTTCCAAATTTGGTTACGATCCGATGTGCTGTTTTTCCGCCGAGAGTATTAGATTAATCTCAGCCGCCCCCAATTATGCATCGCGTTTCGTGTTAATCGTGATTCCTTCGCTCTTAGTGAACCGATTATGCTCAATTATCATTCGATTCGTCCCAGATAGTTTCTGCAGATAGTTGCCAAATTTGGTCGCAATCTGTTGTGCCGTTTTCCCGGAAGACTGAAGACTGACCGACAGACAGACATACAAATGGCTCGCGACAACAATAACTTCCTTCTGGTGTAACTTTTTTCCCGGAAAGTTATCTCATATTTCCACAATCTTAGTTCGAAAACGTGAAGGCGTTTTCGGTAAAACAATACCATCCTTTACATCAGTGATGTATTTGGAAAGTAAAAAATTAGAAAAAAACATACGGTTCATGTTTTATCTGCTGCAATACAAGTCATAGTGATTACGTTCATCACTATCCAAATAAACGCACAATATTCAAATTTTAACCGATCGGTACAGTCAGGGTAAGCTTGAAGAGGGACAGGTGGAAAATTTTGTGGGAACCTCTGATTTAAATATTACTTATAAGAGTTATACAAAGTACAACAAACATCTTTTATAATGTATTTCTATCTTCTATCTATCTCTAATGTATATATATATATATATATATATATATATATATATATATATATATATCTCTTATAATGTCTATCTAGCCTATATGGTTGCATATAACGTCTGTACTTATTTCATCAAACTAGTAGAAGATAAAAAGAGCTTAGCAGTCTGTTATGTAGTCGATTTAGGGCTATTTCTCTTCTCTATTTTTAAATTATTTGTCATTGGTTGGAATTTAAAAAGCTTATTATTACACTATTTATTAGTCTGATCTTATTTTCAAAGTTAAACGAAACATAATTCTTAGCTTAAATAATATGTTAATTATGTAACGTTTTTGTTGTACGAGGTGTTTTAAATTAATTGACTAACTTATAGAAAATTATTAAAATCAATGATTTAAGAAATTTATATTTACGATATTATTTTACTTTCTATATTTAATTATCCTTAAAATAAGCCGTTTTTTTATATAATTTTCATCCAAAACTAACGTCTGCACGAAATATTTTATTGTACGAGTCTAAATTGAAGCGAAGTAAAAAATAAATATTTAAGTAATAAATAAAACGATTTTTTACATTGTTTTTTTTTATCACACTTCAATTACACTTTGCAACTAGTTTCGGATAATCTCTAGCCATTTTAGTGCTCCTCCGATGATTGAAGAAATTGTAACCGTATATTATATATAAAGAGCGATTTATATATATATATATATATATATATATATATATATATATATATATATATATGAAACTAAATGAAGTAATCTATATTTTAATATTACTCTTCCTAAATTCTGACCAAAAATTACGTATACAGCGAGAGATTAAATTTGCTAGTAGAGTAACTTTGAACCTAGCACTGTAAAATGTATTTTACTAGTCGAATTAGGATTTAATTAAGAGTTTTCTATAAAAACTATGAAAATAGATTAAATAATCTATATATGACTATTTTTCTTCCTAAATTCTACCCAAAAATACGCATACAGCGGGAAATTATATTTGCTAGTAGGGTAGATTTGAACCTAGCACTGTAAAATGCATTTTACTAATCGAATTAGGATTTATTTGGGAGTTTTCCATAAACATTATGAAAATAGATTAAATAATCTATATAAGAATATTTTTCTTCCTAAATACTGTCCAAAAATACATATACAGCGAACGATTATATTTGCGAGGAGAGTTACTTTGAACCTAGACCTTTTTTAATATATATATATATATATATATATATATATATATATATATATATATACATATATATATATTAAAAGCTTGTTCATTAATAACATAGGATTACTACATAAACGTTTGATAAACTTTAGACTTGACCTTTTTGACCAATTCAAGCAAGCAAACATATAAACATCTCGCAGATTATATTATATATTCTTCATTGATAATTATAATACCGGTTACCTATTACCACCACACGCACCACCTTTTTCCTCCATTTGCAGCTAAATTAAGAACTGGTCTAGTGCCTCAGGCACTAAAATTCTCCTCGCGCTCTCCTAAATATAGACATCGATTTTGCCCATACCATTTCCGCTCGATTTTTTCTGGCGCACGCCGCCGTTTTTGTAGGTCAGTAACGGCCGCTGGAACGCTAATCACCCATCACCCATCCTTCATTCAATCAAATAATCTACTTTCCGGGGCATTTGCATAAATCGAAAACATTTTAATCGCCCAACAGGCGCAAAACGACCAGCGGCATTACCGTGGATATCATTATTTTACGGCTGCGGTGGCGCCTGCGAGTCCGTTGACTGGTAATATCCTCCATCGGAGAAAAAAATGTGAAATTGCAGCACGATAATTATATACGTGATATTTTTAGATTTTGCATTCTTTTAACATAAGTGCATATAATCTTCTAATTATATGGGAAGGAGACAATGAAGGTATGGGCGATTTGAGTTATTTTAGGTTTAGTCACTGGCAATAACTAAAACATATCATGCACAATTAGATATTTTTAAAAGTTAAATTAAAAAAACTTCTATCTTTATAGGGCTATCAGCCGTGAGGCTTTTCCGCCGGTTAAGGGAGAAGCTCAGAGGAGTTTAATCACTCGGTATTTACCTTAACTTCACAGAAAACCTCTGAAAAACTGTGAAAGGTGATTCGCAAAAATTCGTTCCCCGCTGGGGATCGAACTCAGGCTCCCCAATGCTCAGTACGAGACGGACGACGCATCTAACCACTCGGCTGGGTAAGTAGAAATTCACATGTCGAAAACTCTCTCTAACTAGAGTTTTAATGGATGAAATTTGATGAAATTAACAAAAAGTGATCAAAATAGATGTATTTACTTGTACAAAATCATTCATAGTTGTATTTTCAAAATTGAATTTTTTATGAATTTTTCAGTCAGCTAGAAATTCACATGTCGAAAACTCCCTCTAACAAGGGTTGTAATTGATGAAATTTTATTAAATTAACAAAAAGTGATCGAAATAGATGTATTTATTTGTATAAAATCATTCAAGGTTGTATTTTCAAAATTGAATTTTTTATTAATTTTTTCAGTCATCTAGAAATTCATATGTCGAAAACTCTCTCTAACTAGGGTTGTAATAGAAGAAATTTTATGAAATTAACAAATAGTGATCGAAATAGATGTATTTACCTGTATAAAATCATTCAAAGTTGTTATTTCAAAATTAAATTTTTGATGAATTTTTTCAGTCAGCTAGAAATTCATATGTCGAAAACTTCCTCTAACTAGAGTTGTAATAGATGAAATTTTATGAAATTAACAATAAATGATCAAAATAGATTTATTTACTTGTATACAATCATTCAAAGTTGTATTTTCTAAATTGAATTTTTTATGAATTTTTTAAGTCAGCTAGAAATTCATATGTCGAAAACTCCCTCTAACTAGAGTTGTAATAGATAAAATTTTATGAAATTAACAAAAAGTGATCAAAATACATGTATTTACTTGTTTAAAATAATTCAAAGTTGTATTTTCAAAATTGAATTTTCTATGAATTCAAGTCAGCTAGAAATTCATATGTCGAAAACTTCCTCTAATTAGAGTTGTAATAGATGAAATTTTATGAAATTAACAAAAAGTCATCAAAATAGATGTATTTACTTGTATAAAATCATTCATAGTTGTATTTTCAAAATTGATTTTTTTATGAATTATTTAAGTCAGCTAGAAATTCATATGTCGAAAACTCCCTCTAACTAGAGTTGTAATAGCTGAAATTTTATGAAATTAACAACAAGTGATCAAAATACATGTATTTACTGGTATACAATAATTCAAAGTTGTATTTTCAAAATTGAATTTTTTATGAATTTTTTAAGTCAGCTAGAAATTCATATGTCGAAAACTCCCTCTAACTAGAGTTGTAATAGATAAAATTTTATGAAATTAACAAAAAGTGATCAAAATACATGTATTTACTTGTATACAATCATTCAAAGTTGTATTTTCAAAATTGAATTTTCTATGAATTTTTTTAAGTCAGCTAGAAATTCATATGTCGAAAACTCCCTCTAACTAGAGTTGTAATAGATAAAATTTTATGAAATTAACAAAAAGTGATCAAAATACATGTATTTACTTGTTTACAATAATTCAAAGTTGTATTTTCAAAATTGAATTTTCTATGAATTTTTTAAGTCAGCTAGAAATTCATATGTCGAAAACTTCCTCTAATTAGAGTTTTAATAGATGAAATTTTATGAAATTAACAAAAAGTGATCAAAATACATGTATTTACTTGTATACAATAATTCAAAGTTGTATTTTCAAAATTGAATTTTTTATGAATTTTTTAAATCAGCTAGAAATTTATATGTCGAAAACTCCCTCTAACTAGAGTTGTAATAGCTGAAATTTTATGAAATTAACAAAAAGTGATCAAAATACATGTATTTACTTGTATAAAATAATTCAAAGTTGTATTTTCAAAATTGAATTTTTTATGAATTTTTTAAGTCAGCTAGAAATTCATATGTCGAAAACTCCCTCTAACTAGAGTTGTAATAGCTGAAATTTTATGAAATTAACAAAAAGTGATCAAAATACATGTATTTACTTGTATACAATAATTCAAAGTTGTATTTTCAAAATTGAATTTTTTATGAATTTTTTAAGTCAGCTAGAAATTCATATGTCGAAAACTCCCTCTAACTAGAGTTGTAATAGATGAAATTTTATGAAATTAACAAAAAGTGATCAAAATGGATATATTTACTTGTATAAAATCATTCATAGTTGTATTTTCGAAATTGAATTTTTTATTAATTTTTCAGTCAGCTAGAAATTCATATGTCGACTCCCTCTAACTAGAGTTGTAATAGATGAAATTTTATGAAATTATTATTATATAAATACTTAATATTTATTGAAAGTTGTGACAAATATACAAATTAAGACAAATTAAGAAGAGAAAACTAATCCAGTACAACAACAAACAACATCCTTCACACCAGGTTTTCTAGATCAACTCAACGATTGGTGATAGCACTGCGAAGGAAACTCCTATTAATTTGTTAATGTAATGTAATTGAGATATTACAAGCAATGTATGATCATAAAATAAAATTTAAAAAAAAATAGATTAAGTCACACCAATTACATTTAATTTAAAGTCTATATTTTCTTCAAAATTGTATTTATTTAGTATCATATCGTTAATTTTTAATGCTATTTGTAGTGTAAGAGATATACGCTGTGCTTGCATGCATTCTCATGTCTATAAATACACATTTATATTGATACCGAACTTTAAGTTGGCAATATTGGCTATTTTCCGCACTAGTGCGGGAAGTAGTATTTCCCGCACCCAAATCATTACGGGAATTGACTTGTCTTAAGCCCGTATGACATTATCTAGTTTCATATATCGTTTTATATATAAGAATTGATATATTAAACTGCATAACTATTTCTAAATGGAACATTAACATTGTGTATTACGGTGTTGTTATTGTTAAGTGAATTTATTATTATTCCGCAGCTATATCATTTTCTACATGTGTGTAAGACACTATGTAGTTTGTGTCTGCATCGAAAACGATATAAGAAACTAGATAATATCATACGAGCTTTAGGACATGACTGCCGGCTAAACAAACACCTACACACGATGAATCTGGTAGACAGCCCGTTATGTAGAGGGTGCAATGAAGAACTAGAAACAGCAGAGCACGTAATGTACCTCTGCCCAGCTCTAGTAAACACTAGGCATATAATACTAGGCATCTAATCTAGAGTGCTGGCCTAGTATGACCAGCATTGGCAACTCCTCACTTTTGCGGTTCGTACGCAAAATTGACTGGTGGGACGAGTGAGTGGCCATAAGGGAGGTTTCACAATGGGCCCATTTAGAGGCCTAAGTGTCTGTAGGTATGCTACCCTCCAGCCAACTGTCCAGAGAACTATCCAGAACTAGGACATGAGTACAAACAAAAATTAAGACGCGTATTTTACCCTGTAACTAAAAGAGATAGAGGCTTACGGTTTGTTGCATTCGATTCAGCTTAGTGTTAAGGGGAGTAATAGTAGCCCGCTAGATTTGATCAAAAATGCATTTTTATACAAAATAGTTTATATGAACAGGCTTTTATATAAGATAAAACATGAATTCCAGAAATATAGATATTATTTATTTCAACAAACTAATTAGTCTTATTCGTTATGTTTCTCAGTAAATGAAAATCTATATTGTTTTAAATGTGTAATTTTCAATTTCGTAGAAATTTTAGTTGCTCATTAACATAATTATGTGAGAATAACCAATTTTCGCTCTGCGTACATACAGATTTAGTGGGAATCGTTTACACAAAATAGTAATTAACGCTATTAATTTGTTACTTCAGATTACTTATCGCAGTTAATTTGCCATTGTGACCAGAAATATATGCATTAAATGCAGAGGCGTTTAAACAATACATATATGTTATTGAAACTGTACTAATATAATAATAATAATAATAATAATAATCTTTATTTCCAATAAATGAATCATTTACAATTTACTTTAGTTTCACAAAGTGATTACGCGCGAGATAAAACCTGAAAAATTCAAAATTCTATAAGTTAAAAAAAGGATTTATATTGTATATATTAATTTTTACTATCCGAATACATCACTGATGTAAGGAAGGTATAGTTTTACCGAAAACGTGTTCACGTTTTCAAACTAAGATTGTGGAAATATGAGATAACTTTCCTGGGAAAAAATTACACCTGAAGGAAGGTATTGCTGTCGTGTACTATTAACCAAAAACAAATTTCAATTTTCGTTAGGTTTTATGCCCAAAATAGACGAAATAAATTGTATTGTTTTACCGAAAACATGTTCACGTTTTCAAACTGAGATTGTGGAAATATGAGATAACTTTCCTGGGAAAAAATTACACCTGAAGGAAGGTATTGCTGTCGTGTACTATTAACCAAAAACAAATTTCAATTTTCATTACGTTTTATGCCCAAAATAGACGAAATAAAATGTATTGTTTTATCGAAAACATGTTCACGTTTTCAAACACTGAGATTGTGGAAATATGAGATAACTTTTCGGGGAAAATATTACACCTGAAGGAAGGTATTGCTGTCGTGTACTATTAACCAAAAACAAATTTCAATTTTCGTTACGTTTTATGCCCAAAATAGACGAAATAAAATGTATTGTTTTGCCGAAAACATGTTCACGTTTTCAAACTGAGATTGTGGAAATATGAGATAACTTTTCGACGAAAAAATTACACCTGAAGGAAGATATTGCTGTCGTGTACTATTAACCAAAAACAAATTTCAATTTTCTTTACGTTTTATGCCCAAAATAGACGAAATAAACCCGATATTTGCGAGGTCTGGGTGTGTTATGTCTGTATGTCTGTCTGTCTGTGAAAAACGGTACAACAGATTGCGACCAAATTTGACAAATATCTGTGGACACTATCCGAAACGACCCAGTGAAAATTTGAGTACAATCCGTTCACTAACAGCGAAGGTATCACAATCAACACGACGCGCGCGGAGCTTATGCTAAGGGCGGTGGCGGACCATTGAACATTGTTTTACATATAAATCAAAGCTTAATTAATCGATGAACTTGAACTTGAATATTAATGAAATTATGATTACAAGCTAAAAGTATATTACATTATAAATCATATTTCCGAGACGCACTAATTTCATTTCTGAATGTACCTGCTGCATAAAAAACAGGTTGCAAATACAATTTGGTTTCCCGACTGCATATGCCTTATGATTAAAAGCGAGATTTAAAAAATAAATTACTGTCACAATAGCGGCTAGTAGTAGTAAATCTGGCTGAAAGTCTGCGGTCGATGTCCATTTGTAACCCCTCAAAATAGTACAATAAAAGTTGCTTAATACTTTCAGTAGTAAATAATCTTTATTGACTGTTATGTGCATGAGGTTATCGACCGGTAGTCTTTTTGTGAAGTTGGGCAAGATTTTTTTTCTGAATCCGCATGAATAAGATTAGCCTCGCGATGCGCACTCCTTGCACTCGCACTCCTCGCGCGCTCGCAACATTTTATACAAAGTGTACACGCTCGATGGTGCATTTTTGTTTCGCGAAAAGCCGTCCCTCTGGTTCTTTTATAAAAACTTTTATTGGCGTATCAAGTTATGCAGCGGCGTTGCTCTCGTCATTTTTTTTCGTTTTAATTTCACGCGTGTGTGTGTCTTCTGGTGCGGTGGCCGCGGCTGGAATGCGGGTATATCTTGTGACCTGGGGCACATACAAAATCCTGGCGATTCTTGCCCGTACTACTGAAATTAATTAATTAACCTTAATTTCGGTTTGGAAACCGGTGCCAATCAATTACTCATCGAATTAGTTTATCGTAAACGGTAAACGATTAAAAAGGCTGCTTGCTGGTAGGTTTGCGGGCCGCGATAGTTTTTCGTTACGGCAGCGCACGACACGCACGGGCCGGTCGGTCGGCGCACAGAAAAATTCTCGGACGTACCATACGAATATTGCTTGCAGTCAGGCTGTATCATCCTTGTTTGTTCTCGCTATATATACTAAAAACGAGGTGTTAATTCGCTTGTGTTCCGGCGCTGAAGAGGGACATCGCGTGTGTAGACGGGCAGCAGATAGGCCGAAGGTGGAGTCGCGGCAAGGATGAAGTTCACGCGCACCGTTCTGAAGATATCCGAGCCGGAGAAGAGGGTGCCATATCAGTTCATTGCTACGTTTACCGGTAAGTTCTAATTATTTTTATATTTTCTACAATTTCTAATAATATAACAAAATTATAAACACTATTCGTGAAATAACTTTAATCCTCTAAGGATTCACAAAGACCATAAATAATTTTGCACCTAGAATTTAAATTAAATTAGAGTCAATGAATTAAATCAATTCTAAATAATATTGCAATTTTATAAACTCTATTCGTGAAATAACTTTAATCCTCTATGCATTCACAAATAATTTTACATCAATTTAAATTAAATTATAATCTTTAAATATCAATAGTAAATAATATAACATTTATAAACATCTAGCTCGTGAAATAACTTTAAGCCTCCGAGGACTCACAAAGACCATAAATAATTTTGCACCTAGAACGAATTCTTTTTAGAATTTAAATTAAATTAGAGTGAATGAATTAAATCAATTCTAAATAAAATAGCAATTTTATAAACTTTATTCGTGAAATAATTTTAATCCTCTATGCATTCACACAAATAATTCTGCGTCTAAAACTTTAAATTTAATTTAAATTATAATCATTAAATATCAATAGTAAATAATATAACATTTATAAACATCTAGCTCGTGAAATAACTTTAAGTCTCCAAGGATTCACAAAGGCTATAAATAATTTTGCAACTGGAACGACTTCTTTTAAGAATTTGAATTAAATTAGAGTCAATAAATTAAATCAATTCGAAATAATATAGCAACTTTATAAACTTTATTCGTGAAATAACTTTAACCATCCAAGGATTCACAAAGACAACCCATAATTCTGTACTTAGAATTATATTTATTTTTTTAATAAATTGAATTAAAGTATAGTCAATTAATTAAATCAATTGTAAATAATATAACAAATATATAATCTCTGATTTCCAAAAATTAAGTTAACAATCGTAGGTTGAAGGAATTAAAAAAAAAACAAAATGTAAATTTTTTCACGGGCAGCCCGCTGGCCTCGGGTTGTTCATCCCTGTCATAGATCAAACTATTTTGTTGGTAAGCTCTAATTCCATACAGTTTTTTCAATTTATGTATAAATAATAAAATTATTACCTTTTATTGATGACATATCGCCAATCCTCAAATAATTCAAAAACTATAAATAATCCTTGAAGTGACTCTTTTATTACGATTTTTTTTGGTTCAGTAATCTATAAAAGAAATAATTTTAACCATCCAAGGATTCACAAAGACAACACATAATTCTGTACTTAAAATTATATTTTCTTTTTACAAATTGAATTAAATTATAGTCAATTAATTAAATCAATTGTACATAATATAACAAGTATATAATGTATGATTTTCAAAAATTAAGTTAACAAGCGTAGGCTGAAGGAATTTAAAAAAATCAAAATGTAAACTCTTTCACGGGCAGCCCGCTGGCCTCGGCTTGTTCATCCCTGCCATAGATCAAACTATTTTGTTGGTAAGCTCTAATTCCATACACTTTTTTCAATTTATGTATAAATAATAAAATGTAAATAATATGTAAATAATATAACAAGTATATAAACATCTAGCTCTATACCTTTAGTCCTCAAAAATTCACAAATTATTCTATATCAAGGACGATTTTTTATTTTTACAATGAAATTAAAGTCAATAAATATCAATAGTAAATATACTAATTAAATATATGTAAAAATCCACTGTATTCGTGAAATAATTTTAAGCCTCCAAGGCGTCACTAAGACCGCAAATAATTTTGCATGTAGGATGATTTTTCTTTATATATATATATATATATATATATATATATATATATATATATATATATATATATATAAATTGTAAATAATATAACAAATTTTTAAATATCTAGTTTTAGTCGTAAAATAACTGGAACCATCCAAGGATTCACTAAGATCACAAATAATTCTGCATCTAAATCGACTTTTCATTTTTACAATTTTAATTAAAATATACTAAATTCATTAAATAAATTGTAAATATTCATGAGATAACTTTAATCGTTCAAGGATTCACAAAAATCACAAATTATTTTGTATCTAGGACGAATTTTTCTTTTTACAATTTCCAATTAAATTAAAAGTACAGTTAGTCAATAAATATAAATAGTAAATACTAATTAAATATATCTGTTATCTGTTATATTCATAAAATAACCTTAAGCCTCGAAGGAGCACAAATAATTCTTCATCTAGGACGATTTTTCTTTCTATAATTTAAAATAAATTATGGCCAATGAGTATCAATTGTAAATAATGTATCAAATTTCTAAATATCTAGCATTAATCATGAAATAACTTTTACCATACGAGGATTTACAAAGATAACAAATAATTCTGCATCTAGAACGACTTTTTCTTTTTTACAATTTGAATTAAATTAGAGTCAATGAATTAAATCATTTATAAATAATATAAGTAATTTATCAACACGTAGCTATATTTGTGAAATAACTTTAATCGTCCATAAATTCACAAACATCACAAATAATTCTGAATATAAAAGTATTTTGTTTGTTTTCAATTTAAATTAAATTATAAGCAATGAATATAAATTTTATTTATTTATTTATTATTTTATTGTTTATACATTAATCATCTCAGATACTAATATGCAAAAACATTTAATATGTTTAAAGAGGCAAATACAATTTAATTCGTCCCATAAAACTATCCAAAGCCAAAATTTGCTTATAAATTTGATCGATTTCTACTTGACACCATAGCCGACGAAATAAAATAATAATAATATAATAAATTTATAAACCCAGCTCAGTGGCCGAGTGGTTAGAGACGTCGTCCGTCTCGTACTGAGCATTGGGGGAGCTTGAGTTCGATCCCCAGCGAGGAGCGAATTTTCGCGAATCACCTTTCACAGTTTTTCAGAGGTTTTCTGTGAAGTTAAGGGAAATACCGGGTGATTAAACTCCTCTGAGCTTCTGCCTTGACCGGCGGAAAAGGCTCACGGCTGATAGCCCTATAAAGATAGAATTTTTTTTTAAACATCTAGCTCTACTGGTGAAATAACTTTCACCATCCAAACAAAAATCACTAAGGCCACAAATAATTCTGCATCTAGGACAAGTATTTAAAAAAATATAAAATAAATTATGGTTAATGAATATGAATTATAATGTAAATAATATGACAAATTTATAAACATCTAGCTCTATTGGTTACATAACTTTAATTCTTCAAGGATTCTAAAAACTTCCACATATTTCAATACATGTGCCATTTTTTACTTTCCGAATACACCACTGATGTAAAGAAAGGCTTTACCGAAAACGTGTTCATTCTACAACTTAAATTAAATTCTAATCAATGGATATCAATTGTAAATAATGTAACAAATTTGTAAACATTTGATCTATTCGTGAAATAACTTTAACTCTACAAGAATTCACAAAGGCCGTAAATAATTCTGTATTATTTTCACAATTAAATTTACGTATAGTCAATAAATAGCAATTTGTAAATAATAAATAAATAAACATCTAGCTGTATCCGTTAAATAACTTTAAAAACATCCAAGCAGAGTCGCCACAACTTAGTTCGGACGATACCAATTTTTAAAATTACCTACACATTTTTTTGGTAAAAGTTGCTATTTATATATATATATATATATATATATATATAATAATTTCTCAAAAATTTCACTCTCCGGAGAGTGAAATTTTTGAGAAATTATTAATTAACATTGATACATCTGGTGATTCTTCATTCAGATAGCCGACAATGGCAAGAAGTACTTCACTATATATATATATATATATATATATATATATATATATATATATATATATATGTTTTTATATGTTTTTAGTCTATTAGGGTAGTGCAGCAATAAACTAAAAACATGTTATACTTATACAGCAAAATAAATATTTACTCTATATATATATAAAAAAATGCGACGCACCAACTGAAAGCCCTACCAAAAGTTGCGTTCCAACGTTGCTTCCAACAGTGACAGAACCATAAGAAGAAATGTGTGCCTGCTCAAAGGGACTACTTTGAAGGAGATTACTTTAAGATTATTGTATCTGAATACTAGTATTTCCCACTAATTTTAAAATCGGATACTATAATATATACTAATGAGGATAATAATATGTACAAATTGTAATTTTCAACATTTGATATATTCACTAAATGTTGTGAATATATCATCAAATGACCATGAAAGTGTTTTACAATAAAATTCTAGCGGGTTTTTAAATGTTTTAATACCGAAAATATTTGCTAATTGTTCTGTACTACGTGTAAATTGAACGTTAATTTTGAAAGTAAAACCAGCTTCCGTACATAACGAAGATTTATCGCAATCGTATGCAAAGTATGTCAATACCGTTATATTTAATAATCATCAATACGATAGACGAAAATAGATTTTACAAATGCATTAGTGGCACTAATACTATTTTGTAAACATTTATGGCTTGAGATCATTAACACTTCACAGAGTATGTGAATGTGTGTGAGTGTGTGTGAGTGTGTGTGAGTGTGTGTGAGTGTGTGTGAGTGTGTGTGAGTGTGCGTGAGTGTGTGTAAGTGTGTATGAGTGTGTGTGTGTTTAATTCCTTAAATCGACTAATAGTTTAAACACTTTAATGGTGTTATGATTTACTATTAGTTTTACTATGCACACACATATTATATAATAGCAATTTTATCGTTATTATGTTGATTGACGAATTTAATTTTCAATTATTTTATATTACTTTTCAGTAGTTATTCATAATTTATAAAATATTGGTAAAAATGTTATTTTGGCGGAAATTTCTAGTCAATTACTGATAGGTGTATGCTACCTGAAGTTCAGAAAGAAAGAGCCCTATGAACCATCCATATATCACCATGCTTTAAGGTCGTTTTAGACAAGACAATTTCTTAGTTCAAAAGTTGTTCAAGAAATGAATCCTCCTCTCATACAATTTGTCCTTGACAAATAGAATACGGTATATTTTTCCATTTGATCTACCATCCAATTCAATATTTCAAATAATTTGCTGTATGATACGAGACAATTTAGATTCTGTCTCATCTTGACTAGCTTTTGAGTCAAGAAATTGTCTTGTCTAAAACGACCTTAATTTCAACTTTGAAACATATAAAGTAGTTTACACGGTCAAAAGACTGCACAGCGGCGAAAAACTGTTAAAGTGTAAAAGCGTTTACTGCAGTGATTATAAACGTTGCGGAGGCCTGATACGAAGAAGACATGCAAAAATTAATAATCTATTATGATTATAATTTAAACCATGCCCGGTACCAAGGTGCCAATTAAATAATTTATTTCTTTAATCGACTTGCATGCTCGTTAACTATTTTGCCCATTACTTTGCAGACTTTGGTTGTATTATAGGTTGTTAATTGAATGGAATATTTTGAATACGGAAAACAATCCTATTATATTAATACATAAAATTAGTCATAATCTTTGAATAAAACTTTCCCCTGTTCTTATACGAATTCCTTTATTTAAAACTATGATTGTAATTATATAAAATATGAGCATTATTTCTATATATTTGTGACTAAAGATGGTATACATGGTACTATCTTTAGTTACATATTACATACATAATTTATATGAGAGAAAATAGGAGTTCTGTCATATAAATTATATAAAAAACAGGGAAAAGTTGATTCACAGATGACACATCTGAAAATGTTTATACATTAAAATAATGGGATTGTTTTTCGTATACAAAATATTCCATTCATTTAATAACCTATAATACAACCTTAAGGTAGTTTTAGACAAGACAATTTCTTAGCTCAAAAGTTCAAGAAATGAATTCATATATCCTCCTCCCATACAATTTGTCCTTAACAAATAAAACGCGTTATATTTTTCCATTCGATCTACCATCCAATTCAATATTTCAAATAATTTGCTGTTTGGTACTAGACAATTTATATTGTCTCGCATCTTGACTAACTTTTGAGTCAAGAAATTGTCTTTTCTAAAACGACCTTAAGTCTGGCTGCAAATTAATGGGCAAAATTGGTCAAAGCGTCGACCAGTCGCCCGTCTAACTCTTCCCAGTCGCACGCATGTCTTGTGTACACATATTACGTATTTTTATTAATAAACTAAAAAAAAGACCTTTATTTGGAATATCAGCCCAACCCTTCCCTTTTACACAAATTCCAGCCGAAAAAAACAACACTTTCACAGAAAGAAATAAAAAAGACACCAAAGAAAATACAAATTAACATAAAATAACATCATTTTTCTAACCACTAAAATAAACCCCCTCTGCCCTCGCCAATTTCCTTTCCCACGTCAGCCTCCTGTAGATTTGCACGCCTTTCACATCCTCTCCTAACCATTCGTTCAACTTTCTGCACTCTCCAGCCCACTCTGCTTTCACTCCCTCACATTCTCAGCTAAGGTGCCACCACGTGTCACTCCCCTTCCTTCACAGCACATACGTGGTGTACCCAGCCCCATCCACACTTTTCTTCCTCGCTCTTCTGACCCACATCTCGCTCTTGCCATGCATACTTTGTCCTCTCTACTCCACTCTCCCCTGGCTAAGTAGCTCGGAAGTTTCCCCTGTACTTGCCACTCTACGTAGCCCGAGTTGTATGAGCTCTCAGCCATTCTCACTTGGCTTTCTTGCCACTCAATATCCCTCAATCTCTCCCTTATCTCAGTTCCTAGGCTACCCCATTCTCTCAGCTTCTCCTCTACCCACACCTCAGACATACCCACTCTTTCATACATCCTTTCTCTATCCTTCCTCCATCTATTCTCTGTTCTACTCTTACACCTCCCGTACCAGTTTTTCCTTGCCCAAATCCTGAAATCTTTCCTCAAACTTTACAACCCTCACACACGACTCCCACCACATACTCATGCGACTTGTCTCCTGCAACAGCACTACCCTCGGTGCCGACCTTTCGAGCCCTAGCAGATTCTTCAGGAACCAACTTTGCTCCCTTTCTATTACCTCCCATTCACGCAATCCCCACACATTAATAAACTAATTAATTTGTGAAAATATTCATATATCATTATTTTCTCTTGATAATAAATATGTATTAGTATTATCTATTTATATTTTAAATTTAAACTTATTTTTGGCTTTAATTTACTACTTTTCTTAAGATCACAAAATATATACGGCGTTAGTAGACCGCCTATAATTTGCCCAAAGAGATCAAAAGTGTGGGCACCCCTGGTATATATGGTACTATCGTTAGTTAGTTAATTATATTCAATAATTATCCGTATAAAAATGTTGCTACTTTTCTTAAGATCACAAAATATATACGATGTTTGTAGACCACCTATAATAGGTTGCACAAAGAGATTGAAAGTTTGGGCACCCCTGGTACTATCGTTAGTTAGTAAATTATATTCAATAATTAACCGTATTAAATATCTTTATAGCTATTAGTTCAAGGAATTTTCCGCTGAAAGTACGTAGAAATTGCACCCATAGCGAGGTTTAAACTCTCGCTCCCTAATGCTCAATACGAGACGGACAGCGCCTCTAACTGAGCTGGGTTAAACGTATAAATTATATAAAATTTGGTTATAAAAATTCACCGTTATAATATAATCCGATCGTACGATCGTACCTCAGAAAAGAATTTAAAGAAAGCACCGATTTTGTCAACGTATTTTTTTATGTCAAGATACAGTAATTACCGTTACAAATGCCAACTTTTATAAACGAAGCAGAAATAATTATGCCACAGCATCTTATCCCTGTTAAATCCGGAATATTTAATATATTCTGAAACAGTCGTTTTCGGTATTTCGCAGTTTATCACTTTACCAATTAGCACACATTTTTAAATTAATCTATGCGTACTTTGGTAAGGCATTTATGGTGATACGTGTCATTACAGATATTCACGGTTTGAATAAGTTATCACGTAATTTACTGATTCATTTGTATTAGAATTAATTATAGATTATAAATGTAATTAATGTAAGTGAGCAATTGACTGAGAATTTTTTTTTTTAACTGTGATTAGCTAAAGAAATTACTTACTAATTTTACTGGTATATCGAGATATGGGATTTTAAAATAAAGATTTTAACCATACGACGCATCTCATGATATTTAACCCTTTCAAGGTTCAAAATCCGGACGTTCATATCCGATACCGGACAGTGACCAATATCACAATTTTTAAAAAGGATTCAGCTGTTTTTTTTCTTCTTCGGAATCGCTATGAATTTTTTTATAATCATATAGACATTATTATGAAAATAGGAAGTAATTTTCAGTCATTTTCAGCTACAAATTTTGGAGTTATTAACGGATTAATTCGTCTGAAAACCAATGTTTAGTAATTTTCAGTTAGCTATAAAACTAGTTTTGTATGAGAAAAAAACTATACCCTATACAGTTTTGTATTGCATGAGTAGTCTATTTTGTAATAATAATGAAAAATATGCATGTTAGTAGTATATATTTTTGAGATATCGAATGAAAATGGATGCCGTGATTCCTGTAGTTGTAGTCATTAAAAAAAAATTCTCGGTCACAGGCCTCCGTCCTTGGGTCCCTGCTCTGAAACATTGCATATGACGACGCATTGAGACTGTTATACAGTCATCAAAAAAATATATGATAATTTTTAAATTACATTCATCTAGATAGATAGAATCTAATATATAAATATAAAATTTGAAGTCTATTGAAATACCTGAAAATTTAGGTAAAATATAAAAATTTTAACCAGCTCAGTGACCGAGTGGTTAGAGGCGTCGTCCGTCTCGTACTGAGCATTGGGGAACTTCGAGTTCGTTCCCCAGCGGGGAGAGAATTTTCGCAAATCACCTTTCACAGTTTTTCAGAGGGTTTCTTTGAAGTTAAGGGTGATTAAACTCCTCTGAGCTTCTCCCTTGACCGGCGGAGAAGCCTCACGGCTGATAGCCCTATATAGATAGAAGTTTTATTTTTATTTTTATGGGTGCTATAAATTTGCTAATATAGAGTATCTCAAAAACTAGATCTAACGATTATTTTGGATTCTGCATTTAAAAATATACCAATAATGTTATTGTTAATTTTACATATACATATATGTATATAAAAAAAAAATTAATAAATATTTTTATATTGTGTAGCATCTAAGTACTTGGTGTTTAAAAATGATACAACTAACCCACTAGGAGGAAAGTTAAACGCCATCTGGCGGTACCACATCAATTAGCAATGCACACCCATATAATAATAACCGTCAACATGCTCATGCCATCAGGATCACCGGGTAGTGCCCTCTAGGGAAGAATATTCCAACAGAGTGCTTAAGATATCAGCACAAGGCCAATCTTATAAAAATATATAAGTGTGAATTCACTCTCACTAGCTGAGCTACACTGATGAGATCTAATAAGATCGAAATCTAGATATGTAGATTGCTAATGGGTGGCTTCACACTTATGACTTAGTATTTAGTCCAATAAGTTGAGTATTGTTATCATTGTACTAAACATAACTTTATTTTATCTTTCAGGATCCATTGCGATACTATGCACGGGCATGACGTTTGGTTGGGCCACCCCATCCCTGCCAAAACTACTAGCAGTAGACTCTCCTATCCCAATAACACAATCAGATGGCTCCTGGTTGGCCGTGATGCCTTGCATAGGCTCAGCAGTGGGCTGCCTGCTAACAGCTAAAATCGTGGACACAATTGGCCGCAAATACTGCATGCTGCTCGCATCACCGCTTTATTTCCTGTCATGGATCATAACAGCCTACTCAAAATCAGTGCTAGCATTTTATTTAGGACGGTTTTTATCCGGCAACGCTGATGGAATAGCGTTTACAGCGTTTCCAATGTATTTGGGGGAAATAGCGGATAGTAAAATAAGAGGATTTCTATGTGCTTCGATTCCAATTACGACAGTACTGGGATTTTTATTAATTTCAGTTATAGGGTCGTATTTTAGTATACAGACAACCGCATTGATCTCAGCGCTGTTCCCCATAGCGCACTTTGGGTTGTTTTATTTTATGCCGGAAAGCCCTTATTATTTATTGATGAAGGGAAAAGCTGAGAAGGCTAAAGAGATGTTGATAAAACTAAGAGGTTATGATGCTGTTGAAGATGAGCTACAACGTTTGGAATACGCTGTTGTTGAAGATAATGAGAATAAAGGCAGCATGTGGGATTTATTTACTGTTAAAAGTAATAGAAAAGGGATTTATATAGTTATAGGATTGCGAGGTTTGCAACAGTTTTGCGGAACTATGGCGATTACATTTTACGCTACTATTATTTTCCATGAATCCGGCAGCAGCTTGTCATCATCTAGCTGCACTAGTATTTACTTTAGCATACAATTAATTTGTTCTATGATATGTTCGGTATTAGTTGATAGAATTGGACGACGTCCGCTACTAATGGTATCCGTAATAGGTGCATGCTTCGCATTAGCAGTTGAAGGCACTTACTTCTACCTCAGAGACCACACCGCGGTCAATCTACATGGACTTACATTAATACCCGTAATCGCTCTACTATGCTACAACGTAGTTTTTAATTTAGGAATGGGTACGATACCAGCTATGATGTTGGGTGAACTTTTCCCCACAAACGTAAAAGCATTTGCCCTTTGTTTGGCCGACATTTATTACGGATTGGTCGTTATAATCGTCTCCAAATTCTTTCAAATTACAAAAGATATGTTTGGAATGCACGTACCGTTTATGGCGTTTTCAATATTTAATATGGTAGGACTGTTTTATATTATCTTTTGCATACCCGAAACTAAAGGGAAAACACTGGAAGAAATTCAGGATTATTTCAAAGGAAAACTGCCTGATAAAAGCAAAGTCGAATCCATAACGTAACAATTACAAATAAAAGTCTGAAAACAAAAAAAATAATGTTTGTTTGTAATCAGTATTATGCGATTGCACAGAATTCCTTTTAATTATTATTATTATTAATATTGTCATTTATTTTGTACGTAATAAATTGTATGAAAATTAGATTTATTATTGTGTTTGCGATTAATACTTTTTTAAAGGCACATTTTATTACAATTACACAGCTATGTTTGTATATAAATATATATAACTGTTGTTCCTTTTACTAAAAAATCCCTACCCTCTAATCAATATTATAATCACACTAAATTACGTTGGGTGTCACCATAATCACATAATCTGCTAAACAAACAAACAAATTGTTTTTTAAATGCATTGCCTGCATTCGGCAATTTTCCTCTGGCCGAGTGGCAGGGGCGGCCTGAAGTTGTTCTTCACGAAGCCATCGAATTCATCAGAGGGACATTCGTCGTCGGGGGTGTACGATCTTAAATTTCTAAATGCTTGCAACTGTAAGAATAATAATGGATTAATTACTTTCCGAATACATCACTGATGTACACCCAGTGATAAAGGAAGGTATTGCTTTTTAATGTTGTAGAACTTTGTTCAAACTCATCTCTAAGATTGGTTCTGGTATGTATTAAAAAATTATTTTTTTTGAATTAGAGCATACTCAATGAATTTCACATTTTTTTTAAATTAATAGTTAAGCCTATACCTTTCATCTATTTAATTTATGTACAGTATACCTTCTACTGCTTTTACTACTACAGAACTGATGGCAACTTCTACGTCCTCTTGCATACTGTCCTTGGTAATAAGGTACTAACTGTAGGTCACATTATGTTTGCTGTATCCATCATGAAACGACAGTTTTATTGATCTGGTTAATATTACTACTAATGTTCAATTTGATGTAACAATTAATTGGATTAATTAGATTAATTAGTACAATAAATTCCCGAATTGTCTTAAAATGTATGGGAATAAAGGATAACATTTGGGTTGTCTAGTGATTTTATAGATATTTACCTGTAGAGCGGATATTTCAATTGGTTCCTTAAAGAGGATCCAAATTACACATTCTGAACATGGCGGGGTTGTCAGAGAACCCTGGTAGGTCCAGTAGCTGCTATCGTAAGGTATCATATGGCTGGGGTCTAGTGGAGCTGCGATTTTTGTGTTTTGGCCTTTGTGCTGGATCGAGCTGAATTTGGAGACTATTTTTGCCATTTCGTTATGTGCTTTGCCGGGCTAGAGAATATTTAATTATAACAAAGTGACTAGTGCTCGTATTCGCCAACATCCCATAAACTTTATAGCTTCCATAAGCTATTGAATGTATAAATTGTGAAAATGTCATTATGACAGAAATTGCCAAAATAAATGTCAAACACCTTAAATAGCACTTGCAATTGAAGCTTTGATGACAAATTTTATTTAATTATTCAGTGTTTCGAATAGAGCAAATTTAAAGTAACTAAATTCCCTAGATAATTTATTTATTGCTGCTATAACAACGAATACTTATGGGTTCAATAGCTATTGATAGATTTATAGAACGTTGGTGAATACGGGGGTAAGTAAGATAATCGATTTTTTATAAGATTGAGTTTGCTACGTCTATAAAACCAGGCATGAACGTTTTGGGTACCTAAGCTACATTAAATTCTTTGTGACATTAATGAACATGGTTTTATGTCGAACCCTACGATACGTCAATTAAACCAGGCTTGAACGTTTTGGGTTCCTAAAACTAGCTTGAGGGCGTTCAAGAATTCAAGAATTCAAGAATTTTTAGTAACTGTTTCATGCTTCATTAGATGCACATAATGGTTGAAATTAAAGGTTGCTCTAGTAAACAAAGAATAACTTGCAAAATACAAGAGATATAAAGATAAAAATTCACAATCATGTTCTCAAAACATAAATCAATTTAAATAAAAATCGACATTTTTAGTAATTTACTAATTTACATGTTATAGCTATTGAAACAAATGACAACTTTATGCCAACGTTATAGATATTAATATCAAATTTATAGGGTTGTTAATTTTTTTCTATGATTCTGTATGTATTTAAAATATGTTTGATAAATTTGAGTCATGTAGCTTTATTACTTTAGATGTTATGATTTTTTTTTGTTTGATCCTTCAACGCGCATCCAAAATGGCCGACATTAAAGATTGCTTGACTTATTAAATATATATCTCGTAAAGTAAAAGAGATATTCTCATAAAAATTTACAATCATGTTCTAAAAACAAAAATATATTTAAATAAAAATTGACCCCATTAGTAATTCACTAGTTTTCATGTTATTACTATTGAAACAAATGACAACTTTATGCCAACGCTATCGGATAAATATTAAATGTATGGGATTGTTGATTTTTGTCTATAATTCCTAATGTATTCTAAATCTTTTTGGCAAATTTGAGTTATGCAACTTAATTACTTTAGCTGTTATACTTTGTTAAGTAACCGTTCGATGTTTCATTAGATGCACATAATGACTGACCTAAAAGGTTGCTCTATTAAAAAAACAATAACTCGCAAAATACAAGAGATATAAATATACAAATTCGCAATCATGTTCTTCAAACATAATTCAATTTAAATTCAAATAGATATCTTTAGTAATTTACTAATTTACATGTTATAGCTATTGAAACAAATGACAAATTTATGCCAACGTTATAGATATAAATATAAATTTTATAGGGTTGTTGATTATTTTCTATGATCCTATATGTATTTAAAATATTTTTGATAACTTTGAGTCATATAGCTTAATTACTTTAGGTGTTATAATTTTTTTTTGTAACTGTTTGATCCTTCAACCCGCATCTAAAATGGCCGACCTTAAAGATTGCTCGACTTATTAAACATATATCTCGCAAAGTAAAAGAGATATACTTATCAAAATTTACAATCATATTCTGAATACATAAATATATTTAAATAAAAATTGACGCCGTTAGTAATTTACTAGTTTGCATGTAATTACTATTAAAACAAATGACAACTTTATGCCAGCGCTACAGTTCTAAATAGTCAATTTATGGAGATATTAAGTATTTTATATAATTCTTCATGTATTTAAAACAATTTTAGCAATTTTGAGTTATATAGCTCAATTATTTTGGCTGTTATGATTTTTTTAAACCGGTTGATGTTTCAACGAGCACCCAAAATAACTGACATTAAAGGTTACTTGATTTAAAAAAAATATATCTCGCAAACTAACGGAGATAAAAATATATAAATTAACAATTATATTCTAAAAACATAACTCAACTGAATTAAAAATCGACGTTCTTAGTAATTGACTAAATTGCATGTTATGTTTATTGAAACAAATGATAACTTTGTGCCAACACTATCGGATAAATATTAAATTTATGAGGTTGTTGATTTTTTTTTATAATTCTATATGTATTTAAAATCTTTTTAGTAAATTTGAGTTATGTAACTTAATTACTTTTGGTGTCATACTTTATTTAGTAACCGTTCGATGTTTCATTAGATGCACGTAATGGCTGACCTAAAAGGTTGCTCTATTAAAAAAACAATAACTCGCAAAATACAAGAGATACAAATATACAAATTTACAATCATGTTCTCAAAACATAAATGAATTTGAATAAAAATCGACGACGTTAGTAATCTACTAGTTTTCATGTTATCGATATTGAAACAAATGACAATTTTATGTCAACCTTATAGATATAAATATAAACTTTATGAGGTTGTCGTTTTTTTTTCTATGATCCTATATGTATTTAAAATATTTTTGATCAATTTGAGTCATATAGCTTAATTACTTTAGGTGTTATGATTTTTTTTGTAACTGGTTGATCCTTCAACGCCCATCCTTCAACGCCGATCTTAAAGATTGCTCGACTTATTAAACACATTTATGCCAACGCTACAGTTCTAAATATTAAATTTATATGGGGATATTAAGTATGTTCTATTATCCTTTATGTATTTAAAATAATTTTAGCAATTTTGAGTTATATAGCTCGATTATTTTGGCTGTTATGATTTTTTTAAACCGGTTGATGTTTCAACGAGCACTGGTGATAGTTATCCCAAATAAATTTATTCAATATATATATATATATATATATATATATATATATATATGTATATATATATATATATATATATATATATTTATATATATATATATATATATATATATATATACATATATATATATATATATATATATATATATATATATATATATTTATATTTATATATTCAATAATAATAAATCAAAACAAATAAAATAATACTGTGAGACTAGGTACCCAATCTTATACAAATTCGAGTATAATTACTTTTAGGAAGACTCCTAATACGCAAAGTCCATCTGGATGTTTAGCAGCTTCTTGAAACGAGCTGTATTTCGTGTTCCAGTGAACCAAATGTAGCTAGAAATAAATGGGTTTTAATGTGTTTACTATAAATGTTCGTTTTGGGCTTACTTCGCCTGCATATGTCTGGCCTTCAACTGTGTGTTCGGAGCCTACATCGTCTGTTGCACCCCAATGACAGTGGAATTGTTCTAGAACGTATCTGCCGTCTAATGGGCCACCAGCAAGTTCTTGAAATAAATATAATTATTTACAATTTACATACTTGAACATTATAGCCATCAACTAGTTCTCAATCAAATGTAATCAAATTTATATATGGTTTGCAACCGTCGAATTGCTAGACAAGCAGACATAGCAGACAATGGCTTGAAAATTACCATAGACATTTTTATTACTATGAATTTTCATAATTATAATAATATATTTTCGTAATTTCATATTTACTTGATTCTCATCAACATTGTTTGTACGATTTTTTTATGACGTTAATAGTACGTAGACAATCTTGTTATTTATGGCAAGTTGCTGGCGGAATTATTATTAAATAATCTAGCGGAGTACTGCGGCCTAATAGTAAATAGGGGGAAATTATCAAGTTCAGGAGGGGGAGGCTAGTAGCAAAAGCAAATCAGTTCTGCTTTAAAGAAGAGGTAATAGACATTACAAACTTCTACATATATCCTGACCCTGCAAATGTTGACATTCACGGAGCACCCGAAGGGCAGGAAACTACAAGCTAGCAGGGCAAACACAGACTCTCAATCGAATATGCAGGACAACTTTTTAGACAAAAGATCATGACAATTAGGTAAGGTTTTATGATGTCAAGTGTTATTGGGTAATTTCTTTTAGCACATTAGTAGCGACTTATGTGCTAAAAGAAATTTCCCAATAACACTTCACATCATGAAACCTTACAGGGTACCTAACAGGATACAATGGGGCCTATTTCTGTTTTGTTGATTGCTTGCTTTTGAATTTATCAGTAAGCCAGATAGATACTTTATGTTAAAACATAAAGTATCTATCTGGCTTACTGATAAATTCAAAAGCAAGCAATCAACAAAACAGAAATAGGAGTATATTGAGGTATACTTATTAATAATTTTAGATACATTGTAATTTACCTGATCCTTTTCCGTCCATATGTACTACCCACGAATGTCCCGAGTTTGTAACAGTTTTGGCATTTTCTGGAATATACTTCCATGTCAACTTTTTTACATTCAAAGTCTTCAGATCAACGGGACTAATGTCGACTGGACTCTGTCTATTCCCAGCCGCTGCAGGGAATATCTTTGACCATGTTTCTGGACCTAAAAAATACAACATGTAAATAAATCTGTTTTATGCTTTAAATTGGGATTAATACAAAATATATAAATTATATCAAAAAATCTGATGTGGCCAGTGTACATGTATATCTACTTATCATAAATTCATAATCTATCTTAATATTTTAATTTTAATTATTATTATAATTACGCCTACACCTTATGGTAGAAGGCTTATGATTAAATAAAATTATAATTATGATTTTATTAAAGAGTTAAGGCGGAAAGACCCATGTATGGATCGATATGGACCAAATAAAGATTGATTATATAACAATATTAAAGAATTAATCGAAAAAATATTTTTTTTTTAAATTGACATCGGTAATAAATAATAAGAATTTTGTTCCAAATTTCGTACAAATATTGTCGGACAGACAGAGATATTTCAAAGATGATCAGAGAATATAATAAAATAGATTTACATCAAAATTTAAATACTTTCGTAAGTAAAAACTAGACATTAGTAATTGTACTATGTATTGCCTATTTAATATTCTTGTATATTGTGTAGCAGAAGGATAAAATACATATTTTTCGAGTTTTAAAATTGTTATGCAGAATCAAACGTCCCTATGAATCTTAGTAATGCAACTTTTCCTGTATAGAGAAAGTTTACAGCCATCTGGAGATACCACATCAATTAACAATGCACACCGAATGAATCTTATTGAAAAATATATCAGCAATCCAAATATCAATAGTACAATTAGATATCTTCAATATTTCCATTTATAGGTATAAGTAAAGTTGAAAATTATGGTTATATACAAATTTCACTAATAATACTAGTCACCACATTGGGGTACTATGATTTATCTAGGTGATTTTTATTGACAAATATATCAAAAATTCAGATAATAATAGTAAATTTAGATATCTTAATTATTTCCAAAGATACGCTTCAGTAAAGTTAAAAAATATAGTTATTTGCTAATCTCTAATAGTTAATTGTTAAACTAGACACCCTATTATGGTACTAAGATTTATGTAGGTGATTCTTGTTGACAAATATATCAGAAACTCAGATATTGATAACATAATTACATATCTTCATTATTTTCAAAGATATGCATCAGAAAAGTTCAAAAGTATGGTTAGTTGCTAATTTCACTGTTAAACTAGTCATCAAATTGATGTATTATGATTTATGTAGGTGATTCTTATTGAAAAATATACCAGAAATTTAGATATTGATAGAACAATTACATATCTTTATTATTTCCAAAGATATGCATTAGTAAAGTTCTAAATAATGGGTATTCGCTAATTTCACAGATAAATTAGTCACAACATTGAATGACCATGATGTATCTAGGTGATTCTTATTGAAAAATATATCAGAAGTTCAGACAATACTATAATCATTAGATATCTTCATTTTCTTCCAAAGATATGCACCAATAAAGTTGAAATCACTAATAAAACTAGTCACCACGTTGGGATACTATAATTTATCCAGGTGAGTCTTATTGAATAATATATCAAGTATACAAATATTGATGATACAATTAGATATCTTCATTATTTCCAAAGATATTCGTCAGTAAAGTTCAAATTTATGGATATGGGCTAATTTCACTATTAAACTAGTAACCACATTGCGGTAGTATGATTTATCCATGTGATTTTTATACAAAAATATGTGAGGAATTGATAGAATAATAGAACAATTAGATAACTTCATTATTTCCAAAGATATGCACTAGTAAAGTTGAAAAATATGGCTATTCGCAAAGTTCACTAATAAAACTGATCGCCACATTGGGGTATAATGATTTATCTAGTTTATTCTTATTGACAAATATGTCAAAAATTCAGATAAGAATAGTACATTTAGATATCTTCATTATTTCCAAAGATAGGCTTCAGTAAAGTTGAAAATTATAGTTAATCGCTAATTTATAATTTTAGTTGTGAAACTAAACACCCTATTGGGGTACTAAGATTTATGTAGGTGATTTTTGTTGCCAAATATATCAGAAATTCAGATATTGATAACATAATTACATATCTTTATTATTTCCAAAGATATGTGATTATCTATTGTAATCTTTTTTGGTTAAATTTTTTAATTTTTTAGTTGTTTTTGTTGTAATTAATTTATAATTCTCCGTATCGATGACAGGAATTTTGCCTAGCATTTATATATTTTAACAATTTATTTACGTACTCCCTACTAGTCAGTCTTTATTAAACCTGGTTGAGTGTTGTTGCGCAGTTCATCAATAAACCGCTCTATCGGAAGAATTGCTCAGTAATGCGATGTTCACCTTATTAGCTCATCGAAATCAGCTGAACGCACTTATGCCAGAAATAAAGAACACTTGCGGCACAAACAATGCGGCTTCTTGGCAAGTCGCACGTCTCTTTTGGTTGTTTTCAAGATACCAGCGCGCGAAGGGGGCATAATATTTTCAATGCAAATGTTTCCGCCTCACTTAAAATAGATGTTGCGATACGATCAACACCAAAACAGACTCGCAATGAATTGCAAAATAAATAGGTGAAGTGATGAAAATGTGCGGTGCTATTTATATGAAATGCAAATACTATAAATGTTTTTAAGAAAATATTGACTATTACAGGGATGTCGATAATTGATATATATATATATATATATATATATATATATATATATATATATATATATATATATATATATATATATATATATATATATCATGTTTAGGGGCTGTAATATTTCAATAGCACCTACACTTTATGTAGTATAATGTATATTGTTTGCAATTAAAAACGAGCATGTCCTCCTGAAAGAGCCCTATAAAGCCCGTATGACATTATCTAGTTTCGTATATCGTTTTATATATAAGAATTGATATATTAAACTGTATCTACTTAACTTAACTATTTCTAAATGGAAAATAAACATTGTATATTACGGTGCTGTTATTGTTAAGTGAATTTATTATTATTCCGCCGGTATATCAATTCTCTACATGTGTGTATGTCACTATGTAGTTTGTGTGTACATCGAAAACGATATAAGAAACTAGATAATGTCATACGGGCATAAGACAGAGATAATTACATCAATCAATTCCAAATATACCCAGAATGAGATAAGTAAAACTAAACATTCCATTCAGTACATTCCATATCTATTTTTTTAAACGGAATTTACATACATATTTAAAAAATATGTATGTAAATTCCACTTATCGCTCCACTTTGAATTGTTATGCCAAACACACGTAATTCCTACGCTAGAATCATACCAATCAGCCTAAATTAGTATCCTAATGCATATGCACATCTCGTGGACATTATCCGAATTGCAGTATTCTAACAGGAATGGGTGGCCTGACTATTACGTGAAGTGGTTCATTAAAAACGTATTAAGAATGATGGCATGTCAGGCGACAAAGATATAGTGCGATTTGAAACAATATTTCGAGGTCGTATTGTTTACTTTGGAAAATAATGTGCGGTTTTCTTTTGACACAACCCAGCACGCAGTTCTAATAACTATGATGAGGATGAATGGTTGTTTTCTTACATGAATGATAATTCATTAGTGGAACTATAATTTGTACATATTAACGTGTATTGTGTTAATGACGGACATTAGTAAGAGGATTTAAACAAAAAACTGTTCTGATCATTATTTGTTGCTATACATTTCCGGTACGTGTATTCAGCGATGTCATTCTACTTTATTAACAATTGGACAAAATGGATCGTTGGTTATAATTATTTCAGTTATCTCATCAATATGCGATTCAATTCAAAATTCTTTTCCACAATTTTTTCAGATAAATCAGTTTTATAAAGCATTTATAACCTGATTTAAGTCTGTAGGATTTCTTTCTCTGGGGGACACATGAAGCAAATTGTTTACAATGGTGAAATTAATACTCGGCTACAATTAGTACAAAAAATACAAGATGCTGCGACTCAAATCAAAAATCATCCACTCATTCTACACCGTATTATAAGATCGTTGATTCGTCAATGCCAAAAGTGCATTCAAACTGAATTTCGAAAAAAAAAATTCTTATTACTTTATAGCTACTCTGTAAATAAAACGAATCAAACCAGTGATAATACTAAAAGTGAAGTTAATAATTAATGTCACTTGTGCAACATTTGTTTTTTTATGGTTATATACATATTTGATAACAAAGAGTGCTATAACTAAATAACGAATCGTAACTATGTTCATATAATATATTTTTCTTAAATTCACATCAGATTTCATCTGCCAGAGTTTGTCATAGAGCAGCTAGTAGACCATCCTGTATTTAGATTGCTATGAAAATATATGTTTTTAATGCCATGTAAATCGACATACACAGTTACATTTTTATTTATGGATAAATTGATTTGAAGTCTGTAACTACGCACGTTGATTTACATAAGTACCAAACGAAAAATCTTCTCATTTTCAAAACAATTCAAATGTGACTTACACTAGTTTCATTCTCACAGGCTCATATAATACAATTTTATTTTATAATCAAATCTTCAAACTAGTTTGGCTATATGGTGTCCACTTATGGGGCTGTGCTAAAGAGCTAATTCCAAAATAAAGTGAACTATAGTAAATGCATCGTGGTTTGAAAATATGTAGTAGTTTGATGATAAACACAAGAAACTCTTTAAATATTAAACAATACTTTATCCTATACTATATCCATATGATAATTCTATGTAATTATTTGCTATTGAATATGAGCTTTTATTAGTTAGTAGATGGCGTATTATCTACTAACTAATAAAAGCTCATATTCAATAGCAAATAATTACATAGAATTATTAAATCCCGGGCAGAAAGACCGCCGTTCGTTAGCCTATTACAACACGTAACAATCCCAACTAGTAAAGTAAAACAAATGTATTGAATTATATGTAATGTTGTTGTGAATAAAGACAATTATATATAAATGCTCATTTATCTGAAACATATCTATGATTTTAAAAATCGAACGATGTATAATATGTTTTATTTAAGATTTGCCTTATACAATCCATGCACCATTGAGTTTTTGACTCTAGTTTCATGTACATATGTCCTTGTTATTAAAATAGGATTACGCCATACAAAAGTTTACATTCATATCACACTCACAATCTAAAGTAAATCTGTCTGCATGCTAAATCTCACATGATTTGACTCTTAATTAATTATGTTTAGAGCGTGTATATAAATATCTCATCCTTGTCATTACGTATGTAAATATATTCGTTCATTGTTTAGATTAAATTTAAGAAATTATTGCTTTTTATAACATATACATACATATTTATAATTTAAGAAGTAGCAAGAAAGAAATAAAACGAAGCAAATGCAGATAATTTGTAAAAACTTTTTTTTTAGAATAAACGCACAGTTAATTTATTTAAAAATAATTATTATCTGTAGAACCAACAATATTGCACCGGTATCTAGTTATCCTCTAAGATACCAACCTCTATACCGCACGCACGGCGGATTGTTTGCAGGTCTATACCAATTGGGGTCACAAGAAAATCAAAATTTTATTATTACATATATTTAGTTCTATATTTTTATTAATAATTTTTATAGGCGTTGTTATATGATATATGTTGTAACGTAAATTATTATTTTTTATCATGAATCCGTTATACGATTGATTTGAAAAAATTACACAATGTTTACAATAAAATGACAATGGAAAATGGAAAGTTTCTATCTTGACGTATTTTTCGTTCTATTTATTTTTTATTTTAAACTTTTACGCTCCTATCTCGATATGCCGATTTAGAGGATGGGTCGATAAAAAAATTATGCAACATATTTTGTTCAATTTTTTTACTTATCCTAGTGCAGAACATATCAGTGCAATGGATAACCGAAGGAAATTGGAAAATTTTGATTTTTTTTTTGGCGACCAAATAGAACATATTTCATTATTATTATTTTTGACCATGGATCCGTCATCCAATTGATTTTAAAAAATTACACAATATTTATAACAAAATTTCAATGGAAAATGGAAAGTCTCTATATTAATATATTTTTCCTTCTATTTATTTTTTATTTTTAACTTTTAAGTTCCTATCTCGATATTCCGATTTTAGAGGCTGAGTCGATAAAAAAGTTATGCAACATATTTTGTTGAATTTTTTTAGTGATCTTAGGACAGAACATATCAGTGCACCGGATACCCGAAGGAAATCGGAAAATTTTGATTTTTTTTTTCGGCAACCAAATCCAACAAATTTTAATTATTATTATTTGTGACTATGGATCCGTCATACAATTGATTTGGAAAAATTACACAATATTTATAACAAAATTTCAATGGAAAATGATAAGTATCTATCTTAACATATTTTTCCTTCTATTTATTTTTTATTTTTAACCTTTACGCTCCTATCTCGATATGGCGATTTTAGAGGATGGGTCGATAAAAAAAATATGCAACATATTTTGATTAATTTTTTTACAGATCTTAGTGCAGAACATGTCAGTGCACTAGATGCCCGAAGGAAATTCGAAAATTTTGATTATCACTATTTTTATTCGGCGACCAAATCGAACAAATTTCATTATTAATATTTTGGCCCTGGATCCGTCATAGAATTGATTTGAAAAAATTACATAATGTTTATAACAAAATGTTAATGGAAAATGGAAAGTCTCTATCTTGACGTATTTTTTCTACTATTTATTTTTTATTTTTAACATTTACGCTCCTATCTTGGTATGCCGATTTTAGAGGCTGGGTCGAAAAAAAAATTATGCAAAATAGTTTGTTTAATTTTTTTGCTGATCTTGGTGCAAAACATATCAGCCTAAAGAAAATTTGACAATTTTTATTATAAGTATTTTTTTTTTCGGCGACCAAGTAGAACATATTTCATTCATATTATTTTTGACCATGAATCCGCCATACAATTTATTTGAAAAAATTATAAAATGTTTATAACGAAATGATAATATAAAATAGAAAGTCTCTATCTCTACATATTTTTCTTTTTATTTATTTTTATTTTTTAACTTTTACGCTCATATCTCGATAATCTGATTTTAGAGGCTAGGTCGATAAAAAAAGTATGCAACATATTTTGTTTAATTTTGTTACTTATCTCAGTGCAAAACGTATCAGTGCACAAGATTTCCAAAGGAAATAGGAAACCTTTGAGTATAATTTTTTTTTACGGTGACCAAGTTGAAAATATCCAAACTTCCAAGAAATTTTTTCCCAGAAAACAGTATTCTATGTCGATATAAGCACAATATTTTTTTTACTTATAATCAAAATTTTCAAAAATTAATCAGTAAAAAAATATGTTGCATAATTTGTTTATAATATCTCGATATTCCGATTTTAGAAAAAGTAAAAGTTTAAAATAAAAAATAAATAGAAGGAAAAATTTGTCAAAATAGACACTTACCATTTTCCATTGTCATTTTGTTGTAAACGTTGTGTAATTTTGTCAAAACAATCGTATGACGGATTCATGATCAAAAATAATAATTTACGTCATAACATATATTATACAACAACGCCTATAAAAATTATTAATAAAAAATTAGAACTATATATTATGGTCGACAAGACATAAACAGAAGATTCCTCAAAATTTGGATTTTATTGGTCACCCCAATTGGTTAGTACAGACCCGCAAACAATCCGCCGTGCGCGCGGTACCGCGCTGTATAGAGGTTGAGATCTTAGAGGATACCTTTTTACCGGTCAATATTGAATACAACTTATAAGAACCGCTTAAAATAAATAATTGACCATGTAACCAAGAATCCAAGACAATTGAAGTAGTTTCCTAAACCAAGCAGACGGAGGAGGTCTTCACCGAGGGAACTACAGCCCATATGCTTGCAGGAAACATGATTTTTTTTACGATTTGTATTACATTTGTATATGAAGAGTACAAGGCAGGAAGGGGGAATGTCAGTGTAACTCTAGAAAACCAAATTTCATGCTTAGAACACATTTATATACACAAACCCACAAATATATATATATATATATATATATATATATATATATATATATATAAATGTGCTCTAAACAAGAAATTTAGTTTTCAAGAGTTACACTGATATTTCCCCTTTCTGCCTTGTACTCTTCATATATTATTTTATCTTAGTCTTAATTTATTATGTTAATTTTTATTTCTTGTAAAAAATGATTCCAAAATTTCACAAAAAGGAAAGTATGTTCATACTATTAATAATTAAAGAATTACGAGTCACTGATCAATTCAAGCTATCAAATAATCTGTTTCTATTAAATCTAGCCGATTTAACACCTTGAATTTTTTTTTTCGTAACTAACTTTATTGATATGTTTACATGATTGATAAGTTTGGCATAGACTAAATGAATCTGTATTCTCCTGCCAAAAGGTCAAAATAATTGTGTGCAAGAAGAATTAAAACCATTTCGCTTAATTAACATGAAAACAAATTTCACACTGCCTTTAATTTACCCAGGCAATATATAAACGTGTCTCGAGGTAAAGTTCAATGCCGTCGCACTTGCTTAATGTTGTTATCGTGCCAGCCAAATGCAGGATGGTAAATTTCTTCCGCGTATATATTTGTAACTTGAACAAAAACAAACTGTTTAAAATTAGAAACTGTTGATACTTATGCGTGCACATTTTGCAATGATAATTCACCGCGAGGTTTACAAAATGTGGACATATTTTATTAACAGTGTTATATAAATTATAAACATATGTATTGTTCAGTCCAATAAAATTGATGCTATGTTTTTTTATAGACAGAAAAGTGTATATAAGACATAATTCCTGAAATTTTCAATATATCGAAAAATACGCACTTTACGACAAAAAAAAATTAGTGATGCCGAGCGGGAATTACATTAGCTTTAAATTTAGTTCCCCACCCCCAGAAGCTGGGAGGTAATTATTGTATTTTATATTTTGTATGGTATTTAATATATCGAATTTTAATTTATTATACACTCTTTTAAATTTATATTTAATGTTTTATATGGCTATTTTTATTAAACAAAACTCTGTAAGTGTAGCTCGAACTATAGATATGTCCTGTAATATAAGTTTATTTTTCCGTAAACAAAATACCTGTTACAGAAAAATACAAGAGTATAAAAATAGACTAGTATTTATGATAAATGCATTTACATATCATTCGTAATTAAGTTGTAAGCCATTTCATAATCAACAAAGATGTCTATAGTGACAATTTGTGGCCGTGACGATTTGGAACACGCTTGCCGCTCAAATGAGAACCTTGAGTGTTTTTATTGTTACAATTCGATACGCAAATGAAGCCAGTAATTTATACTCGAGGTTTAGCTAATGTGGAAAATTTGCAGAAACACATTACAGTTGAATTGTGCGAAAACGATCACTCATATAAACCTAGTATGGAAAATATTAGTGTTAGATATTAATAGTTATAGTTATTTGATTGTATTCACTAGGAGGATAATTGGCAAACATAGTCATAGATATAAATATAAATACATAAAATAAAACAAAAGTTCTCACTTCTTTTGTTAGAACAGATTACAGCCAGAATTATTTTTTTATTCGAAAAACGTGCGATAGAATAAATAATATAAGAACTTCTGATCTACAATATGCTATTGAATTTATTTCCCACCGTCAGTATTCGGTCTTTTGTTTTTATGAATATATTTTCATATTTTACAACACAAACATGTCCTGCATTTAAGTTAAAACCACCATAAAACTGTATTTACTCAAATAATTAATTCAATGGTCTGTTTTTAATGTTTAATTTAATATAAAATTTACATACAATTGAATCGCTTAATTTATAAATATTAATATCTTGATTTATAGTTATAAACTTGTTAATGCTCGTAGTAACGATGTCATTATTACAAATATAAATTTGATGTGCAACTGAGCAATCAATAATACTAACATGAACAAACACTAAGATTATGTGGGCAGTAGTTAATCGAATCATAATTTATTATGCCTAGTGGAGGATGTAATGTATTTGAAGTAGTTTATATAATTAATTGTTACATGAATTGTTGTTGTTTCATCACAGTCATTAAAATTTCTTATTAAATTCTTATATCGTAATATATCAGGTGTTCTAGTTTACATCATACATGTCTCCGGTACTCTGGCTTCTAAAATCACTGACCATAGTTCTATCATACTTAATATAGTCATAGTCATTTTTTCATACAATAATCTTCCTCAGATGTACTAATACATGTTTAAAGAGGTAAAATATACAATTTATAAAAACTCCAAAATTCCGAGTGTTGAATTATTCCAAGTCCCACCAGCAATTATCCACTTAATTTACATACATACAATAAACCATAATAATAATAATAATAATATATAGGTGATTGCTGTGGCTGACACATGCAAAATTGAGGTGCATTCATCCACTTAATTTACAATCACCTATTATTATTATTATTATTATTATGGTTTAATGAATGTATGAAAAATCCGAGTTCGAAAAGTGGTCTGGTTACCGTCTAGTATTACTATTGATTAATATTAAAGTAGTTTATATAATTAATTATTTAATATGCCAAATCTTGACATCCATTAATAGAATATTATATATATATATATATATATATTAGGTTATCAACTAAAATTAATAGGCAAATTGATATTTCTCCCAATTCTTATACGATTATTGACTAACGACAAACTACGTAAATTTTTTAATACTATAAAATAGCAGCCTTTACAAGAAGTAAATGTAGATTCAGGATTTGAATTATTCTTAGAAAGCCTTTACGGGTATATAAGGGAACTATCAAGCTATACAAAAAGGTAATATTTTAAACAGCCCAAAGCGTAAAGAATCGATTGCACAAGAAATTATTGAAAAAATAAACATCAGAGACAATCTTCATCTAAAAAATAAAAATAACGAAATTAAATATTTAACTCGCCTTTATACAACCGAGCCTTAATTGTCAAAAATTGTAACTTATATTCATTACTAGCTTTCTTTAATTAATAACTCAATTGGACAGTCGATGGCCTCTTGTACATGTATGTACATTTATTGTAACATACATACATACAAGATATACATTTTGTATGTATGTATATTAGAATAAATATATCTTTTTCTTCTAACTCAATTGAACGTGATTGAAACGAAAAATTCATTTAATTATTCAATCGATTATAATATTATCTCCAAATTAAAATCTTTATAATTATTTCGGTTTATATAAAACAAAAATAAATCAGAACACGCACAAGGCTAGATACATGTGATATCATTTCCATAATTATAGACATTAGGCTTAATTAGTCGGTGTGGTCGAACAACAGTGGAGAACCAACGGTTTTCGTGGCAAACGGATATTGCAAAGGAGTTACCAAATAAAGTCGTCGTCATCGTCGCGAGGAAACATACATATTTATGATACAATTTGATAATTTTTCTAGCAGACGCTGTTCGTGTCTGCATTATTCATCCGGCCGCGCAATTTATATTCCATATCGACAATGGGCTGTTTTCACAAAATTATATTAAGTGGCCGCTTATTACGTAATCATAAATCGGGTAAAACGTAAATAGTGGGGGCGTGTGCGAGCGCTCAATTTGTTTTATACAAATATATTCTAGGAAGAGAAAAGGCAATATGGGTTATTATTAATTATTACATACAGGTACAAATAAAACTGGATGATTTTACACTATACACACTAAATAATGTTCAAGATATTATTATTAAGGGTGTCTAGGGTTTAAATCCTGAAATAATATTTATTGGGAGTATCTCGAAGAAATATCGCTGGCTAGCAAGGGTAACTCAAAAATTATCCTTTTGAGAAAATCATACTTATGGGCCATTCACAACTTGTTATTCATATACTAATTGAGAATATCATTCACAATTATTTAAATTTAACCCTATTGTAAGTGTAATGGGCCATTCATAATAAGCGCGTTAGTAGTAAGCAATATTTTGCATGGCTATAAAAATTCGACGTTCAGAATTGGGCAGTAATGTTATGCGATAATTATGGTAGAGATAATTACCCATTTTTGGTTTATTCTTCTATTTGTTTGATGAATTTTCTTCAAATTTTGACGAGATCACCCCAGCCTGATTTCTCAGCCGATTAACAATTTTAGTCGGAATGGATAGATTCCCGAAAGTTTGCTCATAGACGTCCATACATCCAGACATACATAAACACACGCAGACATTTTCTAAAAAATAATCTATTGCGACTATAACTACAGTACTATATCGGTATGTAAAAAACTTTAGTTATTTTTTTTGGTACTATAAACGCCTTAATAGAAAATTGCTTTATGAATTTTGATATTATTTCTTGTATTATAAATCCACATTAAGGTTTAATTATTTACACTTTAAAAGTTTTTTTATATCATTAGAGCAAATCAGAAATAAATGTCCAGTAAATACTATTTGCATAGTGTAAGTAAAAATCGTTTTATTTGCCATTTTGAAATAAATTTTACCACGACACCTAAACGGGTACAAGAGGATAAACATCAAGAAAGAAAGAAAATGAATTATGACAAAGCCTGTAATAATCCTATTTTTAACTAAAAATATAATTATTTACTTTGAAATAAATAAATAAATAGAGTATGTATTTATGTATTTTTTACAGGATAAACAAGTGGAATTATGACATCAGACAGTGGAAATGGAAGCGTTGCCATATGTGTCTTGCAAATTATGTTAATTCAAAAAATTAGCAACTATTGCGCACTGTTATTATTTGCACCAATAATTTAGAAATGGAAACATCGCAAACGCGCAATATTTTCTTGCGTAGGAAAATTGTAGCCGCAGCCGGTAGTCGTAATTATCACATATATTGTAAACATATAAAAAAATAAACATATTATTTCTTTATATCAATATTATCGTCTATAATCCATTAATTCCTTTTACTATTCAATTGAATATATTATACAATAGTTTTATATATATATATATATATATATATATATATATATATATATATATATATATATATATATGTAATGTTAGTATTTGTATGCAAATGTAATAGTTTTATTGCTACAGAACAATTATTAAAACATTTTTTTACTCACCATTTTCAGTTCCATAGCCCCAATTGAAAGACATCCTAAAATTATAATAAAAGTTTATTAGTTCAATGATTCATAAACACCAATTTTATCTTTTTAATCAAATACCTATCTACCATATTTTGGTGTAAAGGTAAATACCAATAAGTTATACTAAAATTATAAAATATATGAAATATAAAATTGTATAAATGTATAGATACAATATTTGGTATTATTTTTACAGACGAATTTTTAAAGACAGGTATGTATATAAAGTATAACATTAGGAGAAATTAATAAAGTGAGCAGAACTTAACATAACGCGGACAAATATTCAAAACTTAGCTTGAGTAATCAAGTTAATGTCTAAACTTGATTACTCAAGGTAACTTTTATGCAGGATTAGGGGCGTGTTATTGAATCTTTCATATAATTTTCATATTAATGACATAATTAGTAAGGCTTTGTCGATTTTTTCTAATTGGTGGTATTGATGTTATAGGCCTTTTGATTTTATTAGTGTGAATAATAGTTTTCTTCATTAGAATCGAGGCTTTGACTAATAGATTTTCTTGATTTCTCTTGTCAACTTTTGCATTATATTGTTTACAATAGTCTTGTCCGCTGGGTTTCTATCTTCATCAATCATGTTACCATCTTCATCAAGCTCTTTTCTCTGTGACAAGGTCTCAGGTGATTTCGACTGGGTAGTTTACCCCTTCAGTTATGCGGGTAATTTTCTTAGTAATATTATAAGCTACTATTTGTAGTAACTTCGTGAATTTTTATTTCATGACAGAAAACTGTGGTAGATCTCATTTTGTAGATCATTTAATTCCAAAGAAAAATAAAATATAATTGTTATAAACCGTGCACCGCTTTCGTGGTAAAGCCGAAGAAGTGAAGAAAATAAAAATGAAAATTGTCCAATCAATATGAACTTGAGCCCATTGGATAGACAATTATTGACTGATTGAAATTAGTACGACTTTTCTCTAAAACAAAAGATAAACCCGTCACGAATTTAATTTGAAAAATGATAAAAATCGGTAAAGTTATCAAAACTGTCCTCCATTGCGTGAAAGCAGGGGCCGTCATAGTAGTGGCATGACATTGAAACTATGTCCTTTGATTTGAAATATAGTCTAGATAATGGAAATAATAACGAGATTGTTTCAAATGGAACCGGTAAAGCTACAGGGCTTGGCAAATGTGTCGAACTTTTATTTGATGTTACAAAGTTGCTGTTGATCTCATTTTGTAGGTCTTTTAATTCCAAAGAAAAATAAGAAAAAGAATTGTTATAAAAATTGTACCATTTTGGCGGTAAAGCCGAAGAAGTGAAGAAAATAAAAATGAAAATTATCCAATCAAGAAAAATTTTAGCCCGTTGGATGGACAATTTTTTAACCAAATGTACGATTTTTCTCTAAAACAAAAGATAAACCAGTCATGAATTTAATTTGAAAAGTGATAAAAATCGGTAAAATTGCCAAAACTATCGTCGCCGCAATTGTGCAAGATTTAATGAAAAATATGTACCAGATTCGGTATAAGAATATATTTCTTTAAAAACCGGAATATTAGTGTGTAATTTTTTTCCGGGCAGATTCCTACCAAAACTTAAATGAGTATGAGGCTATCTATTATCTCAAGTAATAATTAAGTAATTATTATTATTCTAACTAAACAATACTGGAATATTTTATCATCTACGTCTGCATAGTAATTATACATAATAATCGTCTACAAAACCAATAATAGGTCATTACCATACGTGCCTCGTGCACACCAAACCTACGTCTCGAAATTAACGATAACAATAATCCAATCACTCGGACCGTAACGCACGCAACCACCAACGAATTGCATCACAACAAAACTACAACAAACGGATGCTACTTGTTTCAAGCAATTTCCAAATCCAATTGCCCGGCCCCATGGAGCAGTGCATCCCTATCAAACGGCGACAGATAGCACATTTCCTTTTTCATTATGATAAAACCTTGTGCTGATTAGTGCGCGGTGAATTGTTTGCGGTCGGTATGTGCGTCAAAAAAATTACAAATTACGAGCAGCGAAAAATTAAATCGGTTAAATAAAGAGCGAACGAGAGAGAACGAGGTGGGCCTGAAAAGCAGTCGACACAGATTTGAGAACCGGCTGAGCTGTGTAAGGACGAGGTTCTCAATGTCAATGTCTTTAAAAAATTGATGTTATTTAATAGTACATAATATAGCATTCATAAGTACAAAAGTAATAAATACATGAATGTATTTAAAGCCCAGCAGAATTAAAAAAAAATCCAATTGCAGCTTTTTAAAATAGTGTGGTTCTCGAAAAACAATACAATACTTAAAAAATTATACAACTAACCCGCTAGGTGGAAATTTGTTTTGCAAAATTGGCTTTGCTTTGATTTTTGAAATGATATGTATATGTATAATGATAGTAAATGCTGCAGTTGAATAGAATAGCCAATTTTGCTTAAGTGGGCGATTTTCTTAAGGAGTTACACCGCCTTTCACCTTTCGCCTTTTTCACAAAATCGATTTTTTTTCTTGGCAAAATAAATTCTTTATACTTTTAAGAATATTGTAAACGTTTATATTCTTAAAAGTATAAAGAATTTATTTTGCCAAGAAAGAAAATCGATTTTGTGAAAATCTTAAGGCGTTGTAACTCCTTAAGAAAATCGCCCCTTAAGCAAAATTGACTATTCTATTCAACTGCAGCATTTACTAATATTTAGCTAGTGAAGAGCAATTAAACTACATACTTCTTCCTAATCACTCAGCTAACATAACAGCTAAGCGACTTATACAATTAGACATTAAATAAGCTCGTTATCGCTCGCTAAACTTATCAAGCAATTATATACACAAACGCATAAGGAAGATAACAGTAATTAACTCCCGCTATTTAATTCAATTCAATTTTTATTACTCATGCCTCCTATTGTTATGTTCTTTTTTTACTGACATTATCCTATTCGCCTGTCATTATTATTGTTCGTAATTTCACTTTCATGCTGATGTGCGTGTTTTCATGATTGAAATTCGCCTGACGTTTATGTGCACAGTAATAATTCATTCGGGAAACACTTTGAAAATATCCAACTCGCGCACATTTACTATGTACGTTTTGTAAACATAATTATAATGTATTGCGAATGGATGTATTGACTGTGGATATTATCTATTATCTACATAGGATTTGATTCTTTTTATTCAACGAGTTAACATAATGATAGTTTTTATATGACGATAAGTTGAGAATATTTAATGAACGTATTCGCCTTCATTTTAAAAATAAAATCTAAATAAAATTCTAGTTTAATTTATTATTTTATTAAGTAATAGACGGCACCCTATTAATATGTATACGTTTAGTTAAAATTAATAACAAGTCAAAAGAGTAATAAAAAATGAAAATTCAAAATACAAATTAAAATAAAAAACCCCTCTGCCCTCGTCAATTTTCTCTCCCACGTCAACCTCATGTAGATTTTCACGCCTTTGCCATCAACAAGAAAATAATATTTTTTATAAAAATAAAATTAGGGAACGTGAGTTCAAACCTCAATGGTGCGAATTTTCGCAAACCACCTTCAACAGTTGTGTGTGTTAAGTTAAGACTTCGCACAAAACTATTGAAGGTGGTTTGAGAAAATTCCAACATTATTAATAAATGGGATGTTGTATTATTAATTTGTAATTGTCAACTAGCCTTAAAAAGTACTAATAAACCAAAATTCGATAATTGAAATAACTAAAATCGTGAATTTCTCGTATTTTGCGAAGTGACTCTTAATAATTAAAATACGTTTAAAATGAATGGTTTCAAGAAACGCACCCCTGAGTAGTTGGAAAGTACTATAGTTAAAAAGCTTAGGCCACAACGTGGGCGATATTAGCTGTTTCTTTATAATCCTGGCGATACACACATTTTCAAGTGACTTAAATTTTACCTGTTTTAACCTTGAATGAATTGTGTAAACCACTTAAACTAGTGTCCTATTACAATCTAATTCTATAGAACAACTTTCTCTTTTTTTAATGCACTTTGGTTCCAGTCAAAAACACATTTAAATAATCATCCTGAGATAATTTGAATAGTTTTATTTATCGCTATTAGACTAATTAGGTATTCCGTTTGAGTATTTCGTAAGAGTTTTTTTTAAATACAAAGCGCATTTGGACGGGTCGCTGTTAGATTTGAGCTGCATAATTTAACGACTTAAGTCTGCATAAGTATTTAATTGCATGGAAATTAACAAGATGATAATATATAGTGTGTTTTATTATGAGTGTATCAGACGCAAACATGCAATAAACAATGATTTTCTGAAAAAAATAATATACATAAAATAAAATAGAAAATTATTTCTGTTGCAAACAGTACAAATCTGGCAGGAGCTAATATATGATAATTTGACTAACTAAATGTCCATATATTCACAACTTTAAATAAGTTTTAAAATTTTTTTAGCATTTATTCGTACAAAAAATAAGATACATTATTCGTGCGATAAGCCTATTTCCCGAATTCGCTCTATTGCCTTCGGCTCGTACTCCAAACTCATTCGCTCATTCGGGAAACTTGCCTTCCTGCACTGATAATGTAAATTACTATTATGTAACAAAAAATTTGGTAATTTAAAATTAAGTAAAATAATTGAAATAGACAAGGCAAATACTAACAGATATTATAATAATAATAATAATAATCGTTCATTAGTGTTATCACTTCAAGAAGTTTACACAAGTCAATACAATATGAAAACCAAAAAAAAATACACATTTAATGTCATAAAAATTAGATGTTGTGACATGTATATTTTTCCCACAAAACAAATTTTTATCAAAACTGCGATTTGTGAATTATGTTTTTTCACTCACCAAGTCAATTATAGATTGTATGCCGAATGTTTATATATATATATATATGTTTACTAACAATTCATATTTTTTTTTAGGTTTTCTTGTGAGTGGGCCGACAGGGGAAATAATTAGACCTAGGTTTCATTCAGTTAACATTCATTACGTCCCATTTTATTCTAGTGTATTTCAATTCATGTTTATTTACGAGCAACAACATTACAAACCAAGTGCTCGTTGCATACAATATATGAAAATAAAATCTTTATCGCAAATTTCTATCTATTCATGCAAATAACATAAACCGTTCCACTCATATCGCTAATAAATTCTCAATGTGCTACCTAACAAGCAACAAACGCCTTGATTATAGGAAATCGCGCCATTCATAATGTATCCCTCATACGCCCTAGTATGCTTCATTTAATAAATCGATCGACGCGGAGAAAGAATTATCTCCACATGCGCGCTTGTTTTAAATCGTTACAGCCTTTCGCTACTGCGATTATAATTTTTTATTCTCATCTTGGTTAACTCTTAAATATATTTTTAGGATGGGGAATAAAATTTTGTCCGATACTGAACTGGAAGAATATATAGGATATTAGACGAAAATTTTCTTTTATCTTTATAGGGCTATCAGCCGTGAGGCTTTTCCGCCGATAAGGGAGAAGCTCAGAGGCGTTTAATCACCCTGTATTTATCTTAACTTCACAGAAAAAATGTGAAAACTGTTATTCGCGAAAATTTGCCCCCATGGGGATCGAACTAATGCTCGGCGGACGACGCCTCTAACCACTCGGCCACTGAGCTGGGTTCAAAAAATATATTTTCCCGATTTTTAAAATAAATTATTTTTCTCATAATGAATGCCAACACTTAATGTCAATGTATTATTTAATATCAATTTAAAAAAATGCATTTAAGGGTTAATGAGAAAATTTAAATATTGCGGATGCACTTGGTTTTTTTTAGGTGCATAGGCAGTGGCGATATTGATACTGCATTGTGTGTTAAATTTATTTGAGAGAGCGCAACAATCCTGGGGAAAAGTTCAAGTTTGCATGGGAATAAATTCACGAAAGGTCGCGAGTGTACGAACCTTGAAATTATTAATAGAAAGAGGAGTTTTAAGAATGAGGATTGTTTATAAAATATGTTTCATTTAAATAATAATAACATTGGTTGAGTATGTGTTTTGTATGTATTATATAATTTTATATGGAGAAAGAAGTTCAGAAGGATTTTACTGATTTATGATAATCACAATATATGGTTTTACATAACCACATTTTGTAGATATTATAGAGAAAATTACAAAGCTTCTTCCAGGTTTTGGCAAAATTTTAAGGCGAAGGAGCCACATATAAAATATTTAATTCCTTTTCGAGGATCATAGTATTTAATTTTAACATACGTGGTATGTGTAATCGTGGAGAAAAAAATAGTTTAGGCAACAGAAATTTTCGCGTTCCAGCATATTTTGTATACGTGCCACCACTGGCACGCATGCCATAGGTTGGTGGCGAACCTATGGCATGCGTGCCAGTGGTGGCACGTATGAAATATTCACGAAAGGTGTTAATTTGCATTTTTTTTCAAATGACAATCCAATTTTTTTATTGTGGATTCTGAAATGGATTATTTTTCTGCGATCAGCAATGTATATTACGATATAGACCACATAAGGAAATTTTCGAGAAAAATCATTTCAAATGTCGAGCGTGAAGAAAAACACGAAACACTAAATAATATTTAAAGCTAAAGTAAATTCAATCATCATAATATACATCACTGATTGCAGGAAAATAATCCCAATCAGAATTCAAAAATGGTTGATAAAAATTGATACTTTCATTAAAAATTGGCAATTTAAAATTATAAATCGACGTGTTTTTTTTTTACAAAAATCATAAATAAAGGTTTTATCGAATTTATTCTGTACTTAGGGATATCCTGGGATATTCCCCTTCTTTTTGGTTTCTATTACTACTAAGAAGTTGAGGCCAGATTTCTCAAATAAATTCAGTTTTCTGATAATAAATGAAACGAAAACAGAATACATAATCTACAAAAGAAAAACAACAACAATTTTAATGAAGAGAAAAAAAATCAAAGAAATTCTCTAGAAATGAAAATGCGAAATAACTATTCGTAATACAAACGATTATAAAAAATTAAATTTTTGAATTTTGAAAATAATACAAATTTCATCGTATTTCCCATTTATTTAACGTTGGGAAAAAGTTTGATTCAATGATTTGCCTTAATTATTAACGCCGTAGTGCATGAAAGTCTATATAAAGTCACTATTGGTACTACAAACAATTGTAAAAAATCAAATTTTTGAATTTTGAAAATTATACATATTTAATCGTCTTGCCCATTTATTTAGCTTTAAAAAAAAGTTTTATTCATTTATTTACCTTAATTATTAACCCCGTAGTGCATGAAAGTTTATATATAGTCATTATTGGTAATACAAACAATTGTAAAACATCAAATTTTTGAATTTTGAAAATTAAACAAATTTCATCGTATTTCCCATTTATTTAGCTTTGGGAAAAAGTTTAATTCATTGATTTGCCTCAATTATTAACGCCGTAGTGCATGAATGTTTATATAAAGTCATTATTTACCATACAAGAGATTGCAAAAAATCAAATTATTGCATTTTGAAAATTATACAAATTTCATCGTATTTCCCATTTATTTAGCTTTAAGAAAATGTTTGATTAATTTATTTACCTTAATTATTAACTCCGTAGCGCATGAAAGTTTATATAATGTCACTATTGGTAATACAAACCATTGTAAAAAATCAAATTTTTGCATTTTGAAAATTCTACAAATATTATCGTATTTTTCAATTATTTAGCTTTGGGAAAAAGTTTGATTCATTGATTTGCCTCAATTATTAACTCCGTAGTGCATGAAAGTTTATATAAAGTCACTGTTAGTAATACAAACAATTGTAAAAAATTAAATTTTTGAATTTTGAAAATTATACAAACTTCATCGTATTTCCCATTTATTTAGCTTTGGGAAAAAGTTTAATTCATTGATTTGTCTCAATTATTAACGCCGTAGTGCATGAATGTTTATATAAAGTCACTATTTACAATACAAAAGATTGCAAAAAATCAAATTATTGCATTTTGAAAATTATACAAATTTCATCGTATTTCCCATTTATTTAGCTTTAAGAAAATGTTTGATTAATTTATTTACCTTCATTATTAACGCCGTAGCGCATGAAAGTTTATATAATGTCACTATTGGTAATACAAACAATTGTAAAAAATCAAATTTTTGCATTTTAAAAATTCTACAAATTTTATCGTATTTTTCAATTATTTAGCTTTGGGAAAAAGTTTGATTCATTGATTTGCCTCAATTATTAACGCCGTAGTGCATGAAAGTTTATATAAAGTCACTGTTGGTAACACAAACAATTGTAAAAAATAAAATTTTTGAATTTTGAAAATTATACAAACTTCATCGTATTTCCCATTTATTTAGCTTTGGGAAAAAGTTTAATTCATTGATTTGCCTCAATTATTAACGCCGTAGTGCATGAATGTTTATATAAAGTCACTATTTACAATACAAGAGATTGCAAAAAATCAAATTATTGCATTTTGAAAATTATACAAATTTCATCGTATTTCCCATTTATTTAGCTTTAAGAAAATATTTGATTAATTTATTTACCTTAATTATTAACGCCGTAGCGCATGAAAGTTTATATAATGTCACTATTGGTAATACAAACAATTGTAAAAAATCAAATTTTTGCATTTTGAAAATTCTACAAATTTTATCGTATTTTTCAATTATTTTGCTTTGGGAAAAAGTTTGATTCATTGATTTGCCTCAATTATTAACGCCGTAGTGCATGAAAGTTTATATAAAGTCACTGTTGGTAATACAAACAATTGTAAAAAATAAAAGTTTTGAATTTTGAAAATTATACAAACTTCATCGTATTTCCCATTTATTTAGCTTTGGGAAAAAGTTTAATTCATTGATTTGCCTCAATTATTAACGCCGTAGTGCATGAATGTTTATATAAAGTCACTATTTACAATACAAAAGATTGCAAAAAATCAAATTATTGCATTTTGAAAATTATAGAAATTTCATCATATTTCCCATTTATTTAGCTTTAAGAATATATTTGATTAATTTATTTACCTTAATTATTAACGCCGTAGCGCATGAAAGTTTATATAATGTCAGTATTGGTAATACAAACAATTGTAAAAAATAAAATTTTTGAATTTTGAAAATTTACAAACTTCATCGTATTTCCCATTTATTTAGTTTTAGAAAAAAAAAATTAATTGATTTGCCTCAATTATTAACGCCATAGTGCATGAAAGTTTGTATAAAGTCACTATTTGTAATACAAACAATTGTGAAAAATCAAATTTTCGAATTTTGAAAATTCTACAAATTACATCGTATTTCCAATTTATTTAGCTTTAGGAAAAAGTTTGATTCATTGATTTGCCTCAATTATTAACGCCGTAGTGCATGAAAGTTTATATAAAGTCACTATTTGTAATACAAACAATTGTGAAAAATCAAATTTTTGAATTTTGAAAGTTCTAGAAATTTCATAGTATTTCCAATTTATTTAGATTTAGGAAAAAGTTTGATTCATTAATTTGCCTCAATTCTTATCGCCGTAGTTCATGAAAGTTTATATAAAGACACTATTGGTAATACAAACAATTTAAAAAAAACAAATTTTTTTATGTTGAAAATTATACAAATTTAATCGTATTTACCATTTATTTAGCTTTGGGAAAAAGTTTGATTCATTGATTTGCCTCAATTATTAACACCGTAGTGCATAAAAGTTTATATAAAGTCACTATTGGTAATACAAACAATTGTAAAAAATCAAATTTTTGAATTTTGAAAATTATACAAATTTCATCGTATTTATCATTTATTTAGCTTTAGAAAAAATCTTGATTTATTAATGTGTTTAATTATAAACGTTGTATTGAATAAAAGTTTAAATAAAGTCACTATTCGCAATACAAAACATTGTACAAAAATCAATTTTTTGAATCTTGAATATTATACGAATTTCATCATGTTGCAGATTTATTTAGCTTTAGAAAACAGTTTGATTTTAAAAAAATTATAAGGTTGTGAGGCTTTTCCGCCGGTCAAGGGAGAAGCTTAGAGGAGTTTAAGAACCCGATATTTATCTTAATTTCACAAAAACCCTCTGAAAAACTGTGAAAGGTGATACGAGGATTCACCGCGATGGGGTTTGTGCTCAGGCTCCCCAATGCTCAGTACGAGACGGAGGCGTCTTACCACTCAGAGCTGGGACAGATAGGCGATTTATTAGTAATTTAATAAAAACAAACAATATTTCAAAGTGAAACAAAGTTAGAAAGACATTAAACATACTTATTTATTATTGATGGATGTTGTGATATAGACGCAAGTGGCAAAGCTGATATGAATTTAATAATGAAAATTGGTTGTTAAATCACTGATTTATTGTTATTCTAGCAATTTTCTACGACCCTCCAGATTGAATACTGGACTCCCCTAAACAAAGAATTTATTTTATGTGTAAGTAATTTATCACAGGTTTTTTTTAAATTATTTATTACACATTAAATGAATTTTTATTTTATTTTATTTCATATGTATGATATATTATATATATATTATATATAATATTGTATATAAAAATATAATATTGTGTATACAAATATAATATTTTATATAAAAATGCAATGTATAAAAATGTAATATGGCCGATGTACGAAATAAAGATTGATTCTCTCTATGACTTATCACTTTTAAACATTTGGCTTTTCCGCCTCAAAAGAATGTCAACCCCTGGACTAGAGGACAACCTGCTTTTTCATGATTTCTTGTTTTTCAAAATAATGCCTAAATTTACATACTAATTCGAATCTGTATAGATTTTTAAAATTAATAAAAAATACTGACGGTTTTGAAAAAAAAAGTTACAGGGTTGAATTGAAAAAAAAACGTCTATCTTTATAGGACTATCAGCAGTAAGGTTTTTCCGCCGGTCAAAGGAAAAGCTCAGGAGTTTAATCACCCAGTATTTACCTTAATATCACAGAAAACCTCTGTAAAACTGTGAAAGATGATTCGCGAAAATTCGCCCCTATGGGGTTCGACTCAGGCTCCTCAAAGCTCAGTATGAGACTGAATTGAATAATTTCCAATATATACAGCCTAAGATAGAACTACTTCCAACATACTTAAGCTCAAGAAAGAGGGATGAAAACAATCACAGGGAAACATCTGTATAATGACTATAAAATATGTATAATGATTATAAAAAAATATAAATTGTATTTTTTTTATATATTTGTATTAATAACTTAAATAAATAAACTTATATGGAGTACAACGGGTTAGATGAAAAAAACATACTACATCTCTCAAAACTAACAGCCGAACTACTTTCACGATACTTAATGTGAAGAAAGAGGGATGAAAACAACCACAGGAAAACATCTGTTGTATAATGACAAAAATGTATAAGATTATAAAAAATTGTAAATTGTAAATTTCTTTATATAGTTGTATTAATACATTAAATAAATATACTTAAATGGGTTGAATATTTAAAATTGAATAATATAAAAATAAATAAATATATATATATATATATATATATATATATATATATATATATAATTCAAAATAGAAACTATGTTTCTAGCTTATTAGGGTGGTGCAGCAATACAAGGCTATTTAGTTTTAAATATTTACTCTATATATATATATATATATATATATATATATATATATATATCCTTTTTACAGTTTAGATATAATTAATGGCTACAATACAAATTTAAATCCTCAATTCAATCTCACAATTATTTTGTACACTTAACAAATAAAAATAAAACGAACATAAAACTTACGTTTGACTCAATAAGCAAATAAAAACGGTAACAAAATCCTGCCCCTAACTTCCCGGGGTTGGTGTGTGAAAAGCTCGGTGCGCGCGGGTCAGCAGCAGCGTTTCAAGTTCAGCGGGAAAATAAATGACCGATACTCGCGCGGTGCGTTTTAAGCCGCGTTGTTGTTGTTGTTGTCTTCCGCCGCCGCACCCCCACCCGTGCAGGAGTTTTCAGAGGACGGTCTCGCAGGATTTTGTGGCCGTGGCCTGTGTAAAGGTACGCACACTTATTTCTGTGGGTCTGTGTGTGCGCAGCAACGCGACGATTGTTGCTCGGAAAAATTGGTGTGTTTCAGACGAGATTTTATTTGGGTTGCGATTTGCAATATCTTTATTTGTCAACGCTTAATGGGGACCGTTTGCGGCTGTATATTAAATAAACCAGCGCCACTTTTGCGTCAGTCTGTGATAAGAGTGATTAGTTTGTGGCAGGATGATAATTTTATGCCAGACAGGTAGTTTGGCCTCATTAACGTGTAGTAGGTATTATTTAAAAAAAAAATATAAATATATATTCATTCTTTTTCAGTAGGTATACAGGATAACCAGAAATGAACAATAAAGCATTTAATACGCCTAGTTACGACCTTACCTATAGTAGTAACTAGGCAGGGGCAACAGGCACTCGTGCCCAGGGCCCAGATGGAAGGGGACCCAGAAAGTCCACAGTAAAAATTATATTAAAAAAAACTGTAGACGTTTTCATAACTTCTAAATATGTTTGCATTGTTTTTCAGTAATATACAGAATATCCAGAAATAATTAACAATAATGCATTTAGTACGCCTAGTTACGACCTTGCCTATGGTCGTAACTAGGCAGGGGCAACAGGGACACGTGTCCAGGGCCCAGATGGTAGGGGGCCCAGAATGCATAAAAAAATGGCATTATATTAAAAAAAAATTGTAGGCGTTTCCATAACTTCCAAACATTATTGCATTGTTTTTCACTAGGTATAGAGGATAACCAGAAATAATTAACAATAAGGCATTTGGTACGCTATAGGCAGTGTCGTAACTAGGCTGAGGCAACAGATATACGTGCCTAGGGCTCAAATGGAAGGGGGAGGGTAGAAAGAACACAGAAAGATCGAAAAAATCGCATTCTATTTTTTTGTAATGTAGGCTTTTCCATAACTTTTAAATATTTTTAGGTATATATGATAACCAGAAATCATTACCAATAAAGCATTTAGTACGCTATAGGCAGGGCCGTAACTAGGCAGGGGCAACAGGGATACGTGCCCAGGGCCCAGTTGGAAGGGGGGCCCAGAAAAACCACAGAAAGATCGAAAAATAGCATTATATATATTTTTAAATGTAGACTTTTCCATAACTTTTAAATATTTTTGCATTGTTGTTCTGTAGGTATACAGGATAACCAGACATAATTAACAATAAGGCATTTAGTACGCTATAGGCAGTGCCGTAATTAGGCAGGGGCAACAGGGATACGTGCCTAAAGGCAGAAAGGCCACAGAAAGATAAAAAATCGCATTATATATATTTTTTAAATGTAGTCGTTTCCAGAACTTTTAAATATTTTTGCACTGTTTTTCAGTAGGTATACAGGATAACCAGAAATAATTACCAATAAAGCATTTAGTATGCTATAGGCAGGGCCGTAACTAGGCAGGGGCAACAGGGATACGTGCCCAGGGCCCAGATGGAAGGAGGACCCAGAAAGACCACAGAAAGATCGAAAAAATCGCATTATATTTTTTTAAATGTAGAGGTTTCCATAACTTTTAAATATTTTTGCATTGTTGTTCAGTAGGTATACAGGATAACCAGATATAATTAACAATAAGGCATTTAGTACGCTATAGGCAGTGCCGTAATTAGACAGGGGCAACAGGGATACGTGCCTAAAGACAGAAATGCAACAGAAAGATCGAAAAAGCCGCATTATATTTTATTTAAATGTAGGCGTTTCCATAAGATTTAAATATTTTCGCATTGTTTTTCAGTAGGTATACAGGATAACCAGACCTAATTAACAATAAGGCATTTAGTAGGCTATAGGCAGTGCCGTAACTAGGCAGGGGCAACAGGGATACGTGCCCAGTGCCCAGATGGAAGGGAGGGAGGGCAGAAAGGCTACAGAAAGATAAAAAATCGCATTATATATAAAAAACTTTAGGCGTTTCCATAACTTTTAAATATTTTTGCATTGTTTTTCAGTAGGTATACAGGATAACCTATCTTGTCAAGGACTGATTGAAATCTGCAACTCCCGTATATATGTTACAGAACTTTAACACTTAGAATTATAGATTCATACAAAAATATCGTAGTTGCCCTACGAATATTTCTGACTCTTCCCATTTCGACTCCTTCGTGTGAGAGGAGCAGCTATTACCGTTTTCGCGTTGTAGCGGTGAGAAAATGTGAATATTATGAAATTTCATATCTTCCCCCAGTTTCAACTCTGTAGCGTCTTTATATCAAGTGCTAGAGAGTGGTTTATATGTGAAAATGTAGAGTATTTCTAGCCCTACAGATTGAGACTAAACATTTCTCTGTAGCTGTTACCGTATTCGCATTGTAGCGGTGAGAAAATGTGTATATGATGAAATTTCATGTTTATACAAAACCTTTATTTAGCATAACAACTCAAATAAATACAAAAACCCTTCAATATACAATGCTCATCAAGAACAACAAAAAAAAATAATTATATACATAAAAAATAAAAATAAAGTTTATATATATTGCAGTAATATGCTACTTTTTTCGCTAAATAATGTTTTTAACATAAAAAAACGAGTTCTAGCATATTACCGTATTGTTTACTATACAATGCGGTAATATGCTAGAACATTTAACTCGATTATTTTTCAGGAATGTAATTTCAAACCGACACAGTATTTTATTTGATAAAAATATAACTAATTGAATCAAATCTAAGTTTAGAGTATTCAACATTATTTGAGTAATGGTTGTATGTTATATAATGAATACAATTAAATACGAATACATTTTAAAATCATTAACTCCAGTCATTTGTTCAAAATAAACCGACAATTATGGTAATTCCTTAAATTCTATTGTGTTTATATATACATAAATTACTGGTGTGATTAGTTTTGACATATGTATTACTAGCCGCAGACCGAAAACCGCAAAATTATCAATGTCAAGCAGATAACGGCCTACGCACACAATATGTCTATGAATAGATTGGAGTTAATCGCATATTTTCTGTTTAAAATATAAACAAATATCCGGACAGACAGAAAGAATATGAAGATATCGATAATTAGCTGGTGTACAAGCAATTGAAAATTTGTTTTCGATAGTGTTTATCGCGGTTGCAACAGAAACATCTAGTTGATTTATTGGTGGTGATTTTTAATTGTTTAAGAAATTAAACAAACAAGGAAGAAGATTATTATTTGATGTGTAACTTACCATTATTAATTTCATCATTGAAATACTAGGACTTGAGTAGTGATGGGAGGCCATAAATTTTCCTGAAAAAAATAAAACTGTTAATAGGATTTTATTGCTTATAATACAACACGTCATAATTATATAAGGCATTAATGATAACAATGGATTGACCCTTAAATTAATAAATAAATAAATTATGTTAGTACTTATAATAATAATGATAATAATCACCGCTTGCTTTTGAGATATATGGAGAGTTCAATATCGGTGTGACTCTACAGTAGTGGAGCATTAAAAAAATTTGATTTTTGGTACAATTGTTTAATCATGTCTTGGTAACCATAATATAAGAATTAAACAAAATTAAGTTTAATTTAGTTAGTTGTTATTGAATAATATTTGCAAGAAAACATTTTGCAATTTTTATCAACTTAGCCCACAAAGTTTTTTTTTTCAAAATGTTCATGTTTTGTTTAGAATTTAATAGTAATCATCAAACATATTTTTTAAAGTGGCACTGACCTGTTTTTTTTTTAAATTAATATTGAACTTAAACTTGTTAGTATACGTCGTGGTAAAAAATCAATAAAATCGATTAGAAACTACGTTATGTGTTTATATTTTCTATAATGATTAACACTTACAAGGTCAGCATGGGTTGGAATAAAAAATTAAAAAATTACGCCCTATTTTTGGCGGCAGTCAAAGTCAAAATTATTTAATTTTCCATCATTGTCCACGGAGTTTTTCTTTCAAATTTTCACCATTTGTTGCTAACTCAATATAGGTTACATAAAGTATTTTTTTTAGATTGGCAGGGATACAACATGACTTTAGTGGTTTCTAAAAAGTCCTATTGTAAAAAATGATAGCAAGTATTTTTTAGAAGCTGCCAATGTTGACCCGAAATCTATGGTTGGACTTTGTTGCTGAAGGAATTACGAAATATTTAGCAATATTATTTTTATTTGAATTAATGTATATTGTTTATACTACATTAGGTCAACATGGGGTAAAATCAAAAATCCAAAAATGACGCTCTTATAAGTTTTTGACGGTGGTCAAAGTCAAAATTATTTAATTTTCCATCATTGCCCATGGAGTTTTTGATTTCAAATTTTCACCATTTGTTGCTAACCCAATAGTAGTTACAAAGACTATTTTTTTATATTGGCAGGGATACATTTTTATTAATCGATTTTTAATTAATTAAACCATATAAGTGGACGGTTGATTAAAGATTGTTGTGAAGATAAACCTTTGTTAAAATCAAACCATATTGTTGCTAAAACATGACTTCAGTGGTTTCTAAAAAGAACAGTTCAAAAAGTTGACAGCAAGTATTTTTTATAAAGCTGTCATTGAATAATATTTGCAACAAAACAAATTGCAGTTTTTATTAAAGTTCCGCCCACAATTTTTTTTGGAACTCTCAAAATATTGTGTAGAATTTAACAACAATCATCAAACATATTTTCGTATATTTTTGCATGCTTTGATGATTTATATGCTTACGCGAAATTCCCATGTCCGATTGGGATTATTATTACTTATAAAATAACTCTCTACTATAAGGATTACAATTCATTCAAAATACTTATTATACCAATAGTATTATGAGTTATAATATGTAAAAAGACTACACCCTTGACGGGAATTGGAACCAGCGACTCAAAATTCAATGTAATTTATTATATATATATATATATATATATATATATATATATATATATATTATATATATATATATATATATATATATATATATATATATATATATATTATATTATATTATATATTTGCCTTTTACCTTTCGTTGTAGGCTATACTATACATTTATTTAATAATTATAGAATGAACTGTTAAAAATATATAAAAAATTAATTGAAAATTTGGCAACCACTATTTATAGAGTGGAGTTATGTTTTATAAAAAGTGGTTTTGTTGTGACATTTTTTATGAATTGGCATTTAAAAACCTAAAATACAACAAGTTATATAAGCAGAAAATCATAAAACGTATTACTAGTATAAATATCTCAGACATTGTCAACTTGGTATATCAGACACGTAATTTGCAATTACACATTAAAAATTAAAACATCAATGCACATTGTGGTTTGGTTTGACACGACACGACACGTGCAATTTTAATGGTTGCGGCATTATGAATTATTATATAGCCTTACTCTTATTATACGAGGATTTATATTACATGTCGTAAAGATAAAAACATGTTTAGTTTGAATGTTACTTAAGTCAAACATATTCATTATATTAATTGTAGATTGCGATAAATATTAGTTTTTAACTATTTAACACATAAAAAGTAACTTTTTCAGAATATTCAAATGAAAACAACAAATATTGGATTGCTAAGGTGCCTACTTTGTGATAAATTATTTTAAAGGATAAAGTTATCAGAGGAGCTCGATGTTAGAACTAGATAATAGTTTTTTTTTCTTGGATCTCCATCTCCATGTGTTCTACAAGCTTTGTCCCGCCAGTTGCAAAGTGTAAATGAAGTGTGAAAAACAAAATCGTTTTATTTATCCTTGAAAACAACAATATTAGCCAAAAGAAACTAGTATTCATAGTGAATTTCCACTATTTTTCCATTTCTTATTATTCTTAGAATGTATGTGTTAATATTATACTAATAAATACAAATGAATTATGTGGTATCATCTAATTCTTTATTTCAGGAGTTGCCTATATGACTCTTTTAATACAATTTTTTTTTAACCTATCTTTATAAGGCTATCAGCCGTGACGCCTTTCCTCCGGTCAAGAGAGAAGCTCAGAGGAGTTTAATCACCTAATATTAACCTTAACTTCACAGTAAACCTCTGAAAAACTGTGAAAGATGATTCGCGAAAATTCGCTACCCACTGGGGATCGAACTCTGGCTCCCCAATGCGCAGTACGAGACGAACGACGCCTCTAACCACCCAGGCACTAAGCTGGGTCAATAGAAAATATTATGTAATATATTATGTATTCTAACGCGATTTATTTCCCTGGGTAGTTTTTTAGAAAAACATTTTCATGAGTTTACGAATAACGGATATATTAATTATATCCACCCTTGTGAAAAAATCACGATCCGTAGGTTGATATATTATTGAAACTAATTTAAGTTTGATAATAAACGAATTGTTAATTCTAGGAGATATTTCGCGATACATATCTATGTGGGATGTAGAGCTATAATCCGGGTCTATCTCCGAAAAAAATCAGGTGCATCCATGATACCAAAATCAAGTCATATACCATGATTAGGGAGACTATGCTCTCCTTAATTATGGTATATGACTTGATTTTGGTATCATGGATGGATGGACCGGATTTTCCGCGATAGATGGTATCATGGATGGATGGACCAATAAATAATACCGAGAAGCCTGAAAAATAAAATATCAAATATCTTTCCTATTATTACATATAATAGGAAAGATATGTAACTTTTCATTATATATATATATATATATATATATATCTATATATATATATATATATATATATATATATATATATATATATATATATATATATAAATATATATATATTTTAAATATTAACTTTATTCGGTATACATTACAATGTAATAATAAATTTTAAAAAAAGACCTTTATTTGGCAACCGCTCAAAAAATACACAACTCCCCCAATACACAATGCTCATACATCTACATCAAAAAACAAAAAAAATATACATAACAATAAAAATAAAAAGTAACAGTCCGCACAATACAAATTAAGAGAATATAAGAATATACATATTCGTCCTGAACCCCCTCTACCCTTGCCATAATAATAAATAAATCATAATTATTATTATTATCCTTGGAGTTTGAATCGCGAATTATATGATAAAGAATTCAATATAATTATATTGAGATGTTTTAATATATACAACGCTATATTGTCGGGTGCTCGACTGGTTTTCTATAGTCTTATAACGTTTGTAAAATATTATGCGGTCAGATATGCGCGCGACATTTAATTAACTATGGATAGTTAGAATTATAGAAAATTAATTATCGACTAGATTAGAGCTATCGGATTAAACAATTAAATGCAACTTTTTTCGAAAAAAAAGCCTTTCAGATTTACTATACACGAGCTCATCTAGAAAAAATGTAACAGACTAACGCCCGGTTTCTCCATCGAATCTTAAAGCTCGTCTTATATATATATATATATATATATATATATATATATATATATATATATATATATATATATATATAAGACGAGCTTTAAGATTCGTGGGAGAAACCGAGCGTTAGTCTGTAACAATTTTTCTATATATATATATATAACCACGTCTTAAATTTTTATTCTGTTGCACCAACAATATGTAGATAACTTTTATTAAATTATTATTAGTCTATGTAAATACTTTTACTATTATGTATGATTCGTAATTATTTAATAATAGTTATAATTATAAGATAATGTCGAACTTTTGATCCAGTTGAAAATAAAGTAGCAAAAGTATATATAAAATTGAAATAAATTGAATGCTCTGCCACTTTGCCTTTGACATTTTTCCTGAGAAACGGTCGTGGGAGGCAAAAGAAGCAAATGTTTTACAAAAAGTTAGGCAAAAATATTATTTTCGAAAAATTTATTAATTAATCACATGCCTTCTACAGTAAGGTGTAGGCGCATTTAAAAAAAAACGTATAACTCGAAAGCTGTTGGAAGTAGGATGAATATGTATAGGAACAATTATATAGGAAAGTCCTGAAGTCATAAACTCTCGCATATTTCATGCACACTCTACAATATATATATATATATATATAAATATTAGTAAATGTTAACCAGTAGGCGTGTACTGCCGAAAAAGTGGAAAAATAAAAAACGATTTTTCCCGAAAAAAATCGTGTTTGGGCTCATTAGATAGATAATTCAAAACTGACTAATCAAACTTAAATTATAATTGCTCCAAAGTTACAGATAAAGCTACAAAAAGTAAAAATGTAAAATTTCAAAAAATGTCCATCAACGTTACAAAACTAAGGTCCGTTGGGTCAAAATTGGAGTCGTCCCATAAGTGGCATCGCCCTGAAACTTATGCCATTTGATTAGAAATATAGTCTAAATGGCAGGAAAAATGTCGAGATTGTTTCAAATTGAACCAGAAAAGCTACAGAGCTTGGCATATTTTTGTTCCTTTTACACATTTTATTTAAAGATAGAAACTGATTTTTGATCTTATATTGTAGGTACTTCATTTCCAAAGAGAAAAGCACAAAAATATTGTTATAAAAAGTGTACCGTTTTGACGGTAAAGTCGAAGAAGTGAAGAAAATAAAAATAAAAAATGTCCAATTAAGATAAACTTCCACTTGTTGGATAGACAATTCTGAACCAAATAAAAACTCTTCATATATTTTTTCGCTAAAAGATAAGACAAAGCCGTCATATGATATATTATAAACGTGATAAACATCGGTAAAAATACCAAAACCAGTGTCCGTCCGTTCAAAATTGGGGCCGTCACAGATGTGGCATGGCCCTGAAACTTATGTCATTTGATTAGAAATATAGTCTAGATTGCGGGAAAACGGTTGAGATTGTTGCAAATTGCACCTACAAAGTTACAGGGCTTGGCAAATTATTGAAACATTGAAGATTTTATTTCAGGATAGAAAGTGACTTTTGGTATTATTTTGCAGGTATTTCATTTCCAAAGAGGAAAATACAAAAATATTGCTATAAAATATGTACCGTTTTGGTGGTAGGCCCGAAGATGTGAAGAAAATTAAATTAAAAATTGTTAAATCGAAATCGACTTCAGGCTATTGGATAGACAAGTTTGAACCAAATAAAAAATCTTAGTCCAATTTTTCCCTAAAACAAAAGATAAACCCGTCACAAATTTAATTTTAAAAGTGATAAAAATGGGTAAAATTTACATAACTACCTTCCGTCTTTCCAAAATTTGGGCCGTCCCAGAAGTAGTATAGTCCTGAAACGTATGTCGTTTGATTGGAAATATAGTCTAAATGACGGGAAACATGTCGAAATTGTCTCAAATTAAACCTGAAAAGCTACAGGGCTTGGCGAATTTTTGAAACATTGAAAATTTTATTTCATCGTAGAAAGTGGCTTTTGGTCTTATATTGTAGGTATTTAATTTCCAAAGAGAAAAATTCAAAAATATTGTTATAAAAATTGTACACGTTTTGGCGGTAAAGTCGAAGAAGTGAAGAAACATAAAATAAATATTGTCAAATCAAGATGATCTTTACCCTGTTGGATAGAAAATTTAAACCAAATACAAAATCTGAATACATTATTTCCCTAAAACAAAAGATAAACCCGTCACATGATAAAATATAAAAGTGATAAAAATCGATAAAAATGCTATCGTCCGTCCGATCAAAATTGCGGCCGTCCCAGAAGTGACATGTCCTTGAAACTTATGGCGTTTGATTGGAAATATTGTCTAGATGGCAGGAAAATTAATTTTGAGATTGTTTTAAATTCAACCGGTTAAGCTACAGGACTTGGCAAATTTTTGAAAATTAAATTAAAAATTTTATTTAAAAAATTGCAAGAAATAGTAGCTATCAGTTTTGAAAATTCTAATGACACTAATGTGTTATCAGCTTAAGTAGCTACAAAATAAGATATAATATATTTAGATAGCTAAATCATTAAGATCAGAATAATAAAAAGCGTAAAAAATAACCTTGGTCTATTTAAAAAATTGCAAAAAATCGTAGCTATCATTTTTTATAAAATTCTAATCACATCTATGTGTTACCAGCTTAAGTAGCTACAAAATATCGTATCTTGGAAAGTATCGTAAATATTTAAAATATAATAATTTTTGAGGATTCTGGAAGATTTCTGCTATTATACAAGGTGATACCTAAATACCAGACATTTTTTAACTCCATAAATGAGAATAAAAGGTTTCAATATTGTAATACATACTAAACTAAACACCAGTTTAGTATCTACTACAATATTGAAACCTTTTATCTTTAAAGTATCTAAAAAACTATATGTTTAAGCTAAATGAAGAAATGTGAAGGTGAAGCGATTATATTATTTTTTTTAGATGTTTAAATTTCGCACTTTTATTTATATTTTATTAGGTGATTGATAAAAGAAAGTATGCAACATGTTTTGTTAAATTTTCTTACGGATTCATATGTATAACATATCAGTGCAACTATTTGTATTTATTTAATATGAATTTAAACACCAGTTTAGTATCTATTACAATATTGAAACCTTTTATCTCTAAAGTATCTAAAAAACTATATGTTTAATCTAAATGAAGAAATGTGAAAGTGAAGCGATTATATTATTTTTTTTAGATGTTTAAATTTCGCACTTTATTTATATTTTATTAGGTGATTGATAAAAGAAAGTATGCACCATGTTTTGTTAAATTTTCTTACGAATTCATATGTATAACATATCAGTGCATCTGATGCCGAAAGGAAATTGGATAATTTTCATTATTAACGTTTTTGTTTGGCCAGAAAGAATCAATACAAATGAAGAATCATAAAAATACATCAGTACAAAAAAAATCTAATGATCTGAGATTTTGCCAGTTTCAATTTTCAGAAAGTAAAAATTTGTGTTTTATTAATTATTTCTTTAATTGTGTCAGCTAAGTCCACTTTTATTCTCTTTTACAATCATTACAATTTAACAATATATGCAGTACTATGCATTGGGGAGCCTGAATTCGATCCCCAGTGGGGAACGAATTTTCGCGAACACTTTTCACAGTTTTTCAGAGGTTTTCTGTGAAGTTAAAGTAAATACCAGGTGATTAAACTCCTTTGAGCTTCTCCCTTGACTGGCGGAAAAGCCTCCCGGCTGATAGCCCTATAAAGATAGAAGTTTTTTTTTTATATTTGTATTTACTGTAAAAAATTGTCTACAGTAAATGTAAATATATTTGGGTTACCCATTTGTATCCGAAATTGTTAAAATGTAATTTTTGTGCCACGAAAAGTATTATTGTATGTATTATAACAACTAAACAGTTGTGTATAGTCAATAGTCATTTCCGGCATTGATTTCCGCGTTAATCCCAACGGCAATATGCCAGCATTTTTATTTTTGCCGCACCGTGTCTCTCTCACATTACCATCCACAATGGGTCGCAATATAATAAAATCAGCCCCGGTCACTGATTCGCAATAAATCGCCGCGGAAAGGCAGTTCGTTTTACAGGGAAACGGCACGCCCGGCGCAGGTTTAATGGGGCTCAATAAATCCGCGCGACCCATCGACCGGAACAACAACGCCGATTGTCAGGCGGTCTCAGAAGAAAAAAAAAGCGCCCCAGGATTATTAGATTAGATAGATCTATCGCTCCCATTACATGATGCGCGCTCGATTGTTATTTAATTCGCCGGCTATACGATTTGTTGTTATTACCAACAATAAAATATCGTTGGAGACAGACCTAATTGAGACTACTTGAGCGGTATTTGCTACTTGCTTTGTAATATAAAGTTAGCAAATATAATCGAAGGTGTATATAAATTAATTTACACACACACAAAACTTAATTGAGAAATATGTAAAGTATATTCTATTATAAAAAAACTGTGTACAATTGTGCCGATGGTTTGATTTAAAGTACAACTTTTTGAAGATACTTTTTTATCAAATTTTGTAACTTAATCATATCGCCTTCACCTTTCACAGTTTTTCAGGGGTTTTCTGTGAAGTTAAGGTAACTACCGGGTGATTAAACTCCTCTGAGCTTCTCCCTTTATATACTACTATACTATATAATATTATTATATTATATAAAAATTTTTTACAATTTACAATTTTTTATAATCATTATACATGTTGTCATTATGTTCCCCTGTGGTTTTTTTTCTTTCTTCACCTTAGGTATTTTGGAAGTCCGTCTCGTACTGAGCATTGGGGAGCATTTTTTGTGAAGTTAAGGTAAATACCGGGTAATTAAACTCCTCTGAGCTTCTCTCTTGACGAGTGGCAAAGCCTCACGGCTGATAGGGCTATCAAGGCAGAAGTTTTTTAAAAATTAAATATAATAAAATAACGTAAAATTAGAACAAAATATATACTCAAATTTAAACATGTACTTAACTAATGATATTGGTTAGAAATATTGCTAGTAAATATTATTTTATCATATGAAGTATGGATAAAGAATTATAATCGTGCGCAACAAAAAGTTCTATACAGTTAGGTGTTCATATATACAACAAATAATGAATAGGTTAATTGGAGCACATTTTTAATTTCATGAATATAAGCCGCGTTAATCATTAATAAATCAATCAATGACACCCTGATTGCATCGTTCATTCACCGCTGTGAATGTAATTAAATCGAGTATTGTGCATGTCCACCAGGAAGCCTAATGGCAGCTATTTCGCGCGCAAGTAATTTAATAAAATTATCATTTCAACTTCCAAACCATAAATTATTCAATTACAACAATCACTTAAATCATTTCAGAAGCCACAACTGTACTTTCCGACTTCTAAAGAAAACGGGCATTCTTTAGCCCATCCCGGTCTTGCATTCATGATAGTGTAAGTATATAAATTTATCCAAACAAAGTGAATAATTTGTTGAGTTATTACTGTAAATAAAGCGTTTAGTAAATGATAATTAAAATATTCATCCGGGGTGCTTTGTTGGCCAAAATTAGATAGAAAGATATATATATATATATATATATATATATATATATATATATATATATATATATAATTTTTTTTTTTCGGCGACCACGTCCAACAAATTTCATTATTATTATTTTTGACCATATATGCGTCAGACAATTGATTTGAAAAAATTACACAACGTTTACAACAAAATGGTAATGGAAAATGGAAAGTCTTTATCTTGGCATATTTTTCCTTGTATTTATTTTTTATTTTTAACTTTTACGCTCCTATCTCAATATGCCGATTTTAGAGGTTTGGTCGATAAAAAAATTATGCAACATATTTTGTTGAATTTTTTTACTGATCTTAGTACAAAACATATCAGTGCACCAGATACCCGAAGAAAATTGGAAAATTTTGATTTTTTTTTTTCAGCGACCAAGTCGAACAAATTTCATTATTATTATATTTGACCATGGATCCGACATACAATTGATTTGAAAAAATTACACAACGTTTATAACAAAATGAAAATAGAAAATGGAAAGTCTCTATCTTGACATATTTTACCTTCTATTTATTTTTTATTTTAAACTTTTACGCTCCTATCTCCATATGCCGATTTTAACGCTGGGTCGATAATTTTTTTTTATAATCGATATATTAATTTACATATCTCCAAATATTAATATATCGATTATAAAAAAAATAGTAAAAAAATTAAACAAAATGTTTTTTTATCGACCCAGCGTTAAAATCGGCATATCGAAATAGGAGCGTAAAAGTTTAAAATAAAAAATAAATAGAAGGAAACATATGCCAAGATAGAGACTTTCCATTTTCCATTGCCATTTTATTATAAACGTTGTGTAATTTTTTCAAATCAATTGTATGTCGGATCCACGGTCAAAAATAATAATAATGAAATTTGTTCGACTTGGTCGCCGAAAAAAAAAATCAAAATTTTCCAATTTCCTTCGGGTATCTGGTGCACTGATATGTTTTGCACTAAGATCAGTAAAAAAAATCAACAAAATATGTTGCACAATTTTTTTATCGACCAAGCTTCTAAAATCGGCATATTGAGATAGGAGCGTAAAAGTTAAAAATTAAAAATAAATACAAGGAAAAATATGTCAAGGTAGAGACTTTACATTTTCCATTATCATTTTGTTGTAAACGTTGTGTAATTTTTTCAAATCAATTTTATGACGGATTCATGGTCAAAAATAATAATAATGAAATTTGTTTGAGTTGGTCGCCGAAAAAAAAGTAATCAAAATTCTCCAATTTCCTTCGGGTATCTGGTGCACTGATATATTCTGCACTAATATCAATAAAAAAAATTAAACAAAATATGTTACATAATTTTTTTTCGACCTAGCCTCTAAAATCAGAATATTGAGATAGGAGCGTAAAAGTTAAATATAAAAAATAAAAACAAGGAAAAATATGTCAAGATACAGACTTTCCATTTTTCATTGTCATTTTATTATAAACGTTGTGTATTTTTTTTAAATCAATTGTATGGCGGATTCATAGTCAAAAATAATAATAATGAAATTTATTAGACTTGTTCGCCGAAAAAAAAAATCACAATTTTCGAATTTCCTTCGAGTGTCTGATGCAATGATATATTCTGCACTAATATCAGTAAAAAAATTAAACAAAATATGTTGCATAATTTTTGTATCGATAAAGTCTCTAAAATCGGCATCTTGAGATAGGAGCGTAAAAATAAATACAAGAAAAAATATGCCAAAATAGAGAATTTCCATTTTCCATTGTCATTTTATTATAAATATTGTGTAATTTTTTCAAATGAATTGTATGACGGATTCTTAATCAAAAATAATAATTTACGTTACAACATATATTATACAAGAACGCCTATAAAAATTATTAATAAAAATATATAACTATATATTAAGGTCGACAAGACATATACAAAAAGTTCCTCAAAATTTGGATTTTATTGGTCGCCTCAATTGGTCAGTACAGACCCGGCGCCCGCTGGGATCTTAGAGGTTAACTTCACAATCTCTGGTTGATCGGTTTCAAAACATTTACTTCATTTTTATTTTATAGGGATGACATAATTTAAAGATAATAAAACTGGATAATTAATATTAAGCTATAGTCTTACGGATATTTCAGTCTGAATTTATCTCTGTTCATGCACCGTTCGCAATTAAATCATCTGCTGATTAATGATGAGGCTCAACGACTCCGGGGAATGTGTGTCAAGACGAAAACTTGATTTTTTTAAATTGCCGCCGCACCGTTCCGCTGCATTCTACATTCACACGAAATTCCGAAAATGCCATTTTCATACCGCACGACCTGTGTTGGTCGCTGTCTAATTTTTATGCGGACCGTAAATCAACGGGCCATTAGAATTATTATATTCCAACCGTTAAATTAACACTGTTAAATTTCAACGATTCCAGTGCTATAAAGGATACGTGTAGGTTATAGCTAAACTGGAAATAAAAAACAAATTTTAGGAATAAATATAATTGTTTGATGTTTGTAGAATTAATTAATTAATTAATAATCCTTTTTTTAATTCAGAATCATCCCCTATTGCAAACTGATAATTTACATGATCCCTATATTATAAAAAAGAAGAGAATGCTTTGAAGCCGACCTATTTCTCAGTTATGATTTTTGTGCAGACAGTGCATAAGTAACCGGTATGAAGTTAAATAATTTCGATAATTAATGCGGGCGGATTCGCACAGTGGGGTCTTTTTCCTCGGTGCATTGTGACTAAACGGAGTGTAAAAAATTATTTTTTTATAATTGTTTACTCATGGCTTAGTAACCATAAAATAAACAAATTAAACAATTTTTTTTGATCAAACAATTAATAATAATAATCTGTCACGAGGTGTCTCAAAATAATCCTGAGATATATATTTATATACATATATATATATATATATATATATATATATATATATATATATATAGATATATATATATATATATATATATATATATATATATATATATAGAAAAAGATTTCAGATGTTTGGCAATACAAACTAAAAATAAAAATGATCTATGGATGATTGATAATGGACTACCTTTGGCAAGTGAAAAAACTGAATTAATTATCCTTGAAGGTAGAAGAAAATTAAATAACTTTAATTTAAATATAGGTAACAATGTTATTAAAGTAAAAATTAAATTAAATATTTAGATGTTTGGCCAGATAAAGGATTAATTTATAAACCATGTTAAAATAATTCGAAAAGAAACGGTAGTAAGTAGGGATCGCAGATTCGAATCCCATCAAGTATGGTATTCTTTACGTTTTTCAAGCAATACTTAATTGGATAAGTGTTTTTAGTAAATAACAAATTTTTACTTAATGACTTGTTGTTTTTTACATATTAAAAATTAATTTATTCATTATACATCGTGCAATAATTCCCTTTGATAATTGATTCATGATACTCTCTCGAATGACGGGAATTTCATCTAGTTAATAAATAAAATTCAAATATAGTTTTAATAAAAACTAGTATAACTTAAAATTCCATTATTTATTATAGGCGACAATTATATAAAACGTTCAGCGTACAATTATTACAGTGAACCAAATAATTGTACCCGTTTAATTGCACAATGAGTACCGTAACCGCAGCAGCAGCGTGATGCGGTGGTGAGTTACGGTTTCCTCGCCTCATCAATCATTGAATTTCGGACCGCGCGATCTAATCCATGTTATTATTTGAATACGCGCAATTAGTGCTCGGGCCGGGCCGGTAATTACTCATTGCCGCGGATCGCGCTTAATTAAGACATTACGCATCTTCGTGACGGTGCGGCGCCTGTAATTTCAGTAATTTTATTTAGATTAGCACGCCGCGCGCGATCCACGAAAATGGTATCACGTAGCGGCCATTTGTTTACACGCTGCAACAATTTTAAGTGTTCATTCCGATAAACACGGGCAATTTGCATTTCTTATCGATTATTAAAAATCTAGATCAATGTATTCCACAGTTATTTCCGACGATTTATTTATTGAGCGGTGGGCTTAATCAAGCGGCGCGGCGTGTGTATGCTGGGACACGCGTTCAAAACTGTTTAAATGTTTAAAGCACGCAGTTTTTTTGATTAATTAGGTTAATGATGCGTGTGGGTAGGAATTTCTTAATTAATTGTTTTTACTAGGAGTCGATTTGATTCGTTCATTTTGATCTGGTTTAGCGTGATTTACTGGGCAAGTTTTTTTTTAAACTTTGAAAATTATTAAAATTATTATAATTGCTTTTATGTTATGATGGCCGTATTTATTTTATTAATAATAATACATGTGAGTACGTATAGTAAAATAATGTGCACTGGCCAGAGCAGATTTTTAAATATTTATTTCAGATTTTTTGTAAACATTACTAATAAACAACATTAATTAATTATGTATTCGTTAACGCACAAACTGACTTGAATTTTTTCTCTAGGATCAATTTCATGTTTCGCGCTTTCCCGGCTTTTCAGGTTTCCACAGCTTTTCCCACTGGAGCCATAATGCCCAGTTTTCCCGACGCCTAGAAGGATAACGCTTTCCAATGATATTTTACCCACCCCTCTACCACCACCCTACCGCCCGCTAATCCAAATATATATATATATATATATATATATATATATATATATCTTTATAAGGCTATCAGCCGTGAGGCTTTTCCGCCGGTCAAGGGAGAAGCTCAGAGGAGTTTAATCACCCGGTATTTACCTTAACTTCACAGAAAACCTCTGAAAAACTGTGAAAGGTGATTCGCGAAAATTCGCTCCCCACTGGGGATCGAACTCAGGCTCCCCAATGGTCAGTACGAGACGGAATACGCCTCTAACCACTCGGCCACTGAGCTGGGTATATATATATATATATATATATATATATATATATATATATATATATATATATATATATAAATTTATGTTTATGCTGCATTTATTATAATAATATATTACTATATAATAATAAATTAATCGTTTTATTTATTATTATAATGAATTATCACAAAGTAGACGCCGATTCAATCCATTATCTATCTATCTATCTATCTATATATCTATCTATATATATATATATAGATATTGGATTGAATCGGCGTCTACTTTGTGATAATTCATTATAATAATAAATAAAACGATTAATTTATTATTATATAGTAATATCTTATTATAATAAATGCAGCATTCGAATACATAAATTTATGACGATTTAAAACTGTAATCCTGTACGTAAACGCGGCAGTGTGTGGGCATTTACGGAATTCGAGGTTTTAATGGTGTAAGCAATTATCGCAAATGGAGAGCATTAATTTAGCAACGCAATGTTGTATTTTCGATATATGTGCTGAAAATGTTTTTTTTTTAAATCAATGCCTATAATTATGACATTAATTATCACAGCAGCGAAAGAATGTTATAGTGTTGTTTATTAATTCAATTTCATTGGAAACCTGTATTAAATAATAATAATGTTCATCTAAAAGAAATATTTCCAAACCATCCTAAGCACCTCTTATAAACTACCAGACAAGTCGATATAAATGTTAATGCAAATTTAACATACCAAACGTCGTGTAACGTGAAATATGTAATTTACAATTGGCAGAGACATATTAGCAACGTTATCACGGAATAAATGTCGGACTCTGCACAGTGTTTTACTATAATTATAAAGGCGATAACCCAATAAATGCAAATTCGAAACACGGAGTAGCGTATTAAATTAAGAAATCGTGTTTTTCGCATCTTTAAATTTTTACTGCCAAATCGGTTTGCATATACACACTTATATGCTTCAAACGAAATACGTTAGTATATTTATTTCGTTAAACTATTCACCAAAAATTGAATTTAGTAAATTTTTATTTAATTTTCTCAGAAATGTTACATGCATGTGTTTTACATATTTTCGGTAAAACTTGGTCAAAATCAGTCCACGTTTTAAAGACTTTTTGAGGATTTTAAGTATTGAAGGCCGCAATGTTAGCATATTTATTGCGTTTAAAAATTCACCAAAAATTAAATTTACAAAATTTTCATTTGATTTTCTCACAAATATTACATGCATGTGTTTGACATATTTTCGTAAAACTTAGTCAAAATTGACCCATGTTTTAATGACTTTTTGAGGGCTTTAAGGATTGAAAACCGCTATGTTAGTATATTTATTTCGTTTAAATATTCACCAAAAATTTAATTTACAAAATTTTTATTTGATTTTCTCAGAAATACTACATGCATGTATTTAACATATTTTGGCAAAATTTGGTTAAAATCGATCCACGTTTCAATGATTTTTGAGGGTTTTAAAGATTGAAAACCGTTATGTTAGTACATTTATTTCGTTTAAATATTCACCAAAAATTTAATTTACAAAATTTTTATTTGATTTTCTCAGAAATACTACGTGCATGTATTTAACATATTTTGGCAAAATTTGGTTAAAATCGATCCACGTTTCAATGATTTTTGAGGGTTTTAATTATTGAAAACCGTTATGTTAGTACATTTATTGCGTTTAAAAATTCACAAAAAATGGAATTTACAAAATTTGTATTTACTTTTCTCAGAAATGTTACATGCTTGTATTCTACATATTTTGGTAAAACATGGTAAAATTCGGCAATTGTTTTAATGATTTTTTTGACGGTTTTAATGTTTAAAGTCGCAATATTAGTACATTTATCGCATTTAAAAATTCACAAAAAATGGAATTTACAAAAATTTTATTTGGTTTTCTCAGATATGTTACACGCATGTGTTTTACATATTTTTGGTAAAACTTGGTCAAAATCAGTCCACGTTTTAAAGACCTTTTGAGGATTTTAATTATTGAAGGCCGCAATGTTAGCATATTTATTGCGTTTAAAAATTCACCAAAAATTAAATTTACAAAATTTTCATTTGATTTTCTTAGAAATATTACATACATGTATTTAACACATTTTGGTAAAATTTGGTCAAAATCGATCCACGTTTCAATGATTTTTGAGGGTTTTAAAGATTGAAAACCGTTATGTTAGTACATTTATTTCGTTTAAATATTCACCAAAAATTTAATTTACAAAATTTTTATTTGATTTTCTCAGAAATATTACATGCATGTGTTTAACATATTTTGGCAAAATTTGGTTAAAATCCATCTACGTTTCAATGATTTTTGAGGGTTTTAATTATTGAAAACCGTTATGTTAGTACATTTATTGCGTTTAAAAATTCACAAAAATGGAATTTACAAAATTTTTATTTACTTTTCTCAGAAATGTTACATGCTTGTATTCTACATATTTTGGTAAAACATGGTAAAATTCGGCAATTGTTTAAATGATTTTTTGAGGGTTTTAATATTTAAAGTCGCAATATTAGTACATTTATCGCATTTAAAAATTCACAAAAAATTGAATTTACAAAATTTTTATTTGCTTTTCTCAGATATGTTACACGCATGTGTTTTGCATATGTTTGGTAAAACTTGGTCAAAATCAGTCCACGTTTTAAAGACCTTTTGAGGATTTTAAGTATTGAAGGCCGCAATGTTAGCATATTTATTGCGTTTAAAAATTCACCAAAAATTAAATTTACAAAATTTTCATTTGATTTTCTTAGAAATATTACATACATGTATTTAACACATTTTGGTAAAATTTGGTCAAAATCGATCCACGTTTCAATGATTTTTGAAGGTTTTAAAGATTGAAAACCGTTATGTTAGTACATTTATTTCGTTTAAATATTCACCAAAAATTTAATATACAAAATTTTTATTTTATTTTCTCAGAAATATTATTGCATGTGTTTAACATATTTTGGTAAAATTTGGTCAAAATCGATCCACGTTTCAATGATTTTTGAGGGTTTTAATTATTGAAAACCGTTATGTTGGTACATTTATTGCATTTAAAAATTCACAAAAAATGGAATTTGCAAATTTTTTATTTATTTTTCTCAAAAATATTACATGCTTGTATTCTACATATTTTGGTAAAACATGGTCAAATTCGGCCTATGTTTTAATGATTTTTTTGAGGGTTTTAATGTTTAAAGTCATAATATTAGTACATTTATCGCATTTAAAAATTCACAAAAAATGGAATTTACAAAATTTTTATTTGCTTTTCTCAGAAATGTTACATGCATGTGTTTTACATATTTTCGGTAAAACATGGTCAAAATCAGTCCACGTTTTAAAGACCTTTTGAGGATTTTAAGTATTGAAGGCCGCAATGTTAGCATATTTATTGCGTTTAAAAATTCACCAAAAATTAAATTTACAAAATTTTCATTTGATTTTCTCACAAATATTACATGCATGTGTTTGACATATTTTCGTAAAACTTAGTCAAAATCGACCCACGTTTGAATGACTTTTTGAGGGCTTTAAGGATTGAAAACCGCTATGTTAGTACATTTATTTCGTTTAAATATTCACCAAAAATTTAATTTAGTAAATTTTTATTTCATTTTCTCAGAAATATTACATGCATATGTTTTAACATATTTTGGTAAAACTTGGTCAAAATCGGCTGACGTTTTAATAACTTTAGGGTTTAAATGATTGAAAGACGCTCCTTTATCGTATTTAAAAATCCACAAAAAATGGAATTTACAAAATTTGTATTTAATTTTCTCAGAAATATTATATACATGTGTTTTAAATATTTTGGTAAAACATAGTCAAAATCGGCCCTCGTTTTAATAAATTTTTGAGGGATTTAAGGATTGAAAACCGCTATGTTAGTACATTTATTGGGTTTAAAAATTCACCTAAATATTACAAGCATATTTTGTACATATTTTTATTAAACTAGGTCAAAATCTGAGCTCGTTTTAATGACTTTTTGAGGGTTTTAAAGATTGAAAACCGCTATGTTAGTACATTTATTTCGTTTAAATATTCACCAAAAATTTAATTTACAAAAATTTTATTTGATTTTCTTAGAAATATTACATACATGTGTTTAACATATTTTGGTAAAATTTGGTCAAAATTGATCCACGTTTCAATGATTTTTGAGGGTTTTAATTATTGAAAACTGTTATGTTAGTACATTTATTGCGTTTAAAAATTCACAAAAAATGGAATTTACAAAATGTTTATTTACTTTTCTCAGAAATGTTACATAGGTACTTGTATTTTACATATTTAGGTAAAACATGGTCAAATTCGACCGATGTTTTAATGATTTTTTGAGAGTTTTAATGTTTAAAGTGGCAATATTAGTACATTTATCGCATTTTAAAATTCACCAAAAATTCTATTTACAAAATTTTGATTTGCTTTTCTCAGAAATGTTACATGCATGTGTTTTACATATTTTTGATAAAACTTGATCAAAATCAGTCCACGTTTTAAAGACTTTTTGAGGATTTTAAGTATTGAAGGTCGCAATGTTAGCACATTTATTGCGTTTAAAAATTCACCAAAAATTAAATTTACAAAATTTTCATTTGATTTTCTCACAAATATTACATGCATGTGTTTGACATATTTTCGTAAAACTTAGTCAAAATCGACCCAGGTTTGAATGACTTTTTGAGGACTTTAAGGATTGAAAACCGCTATGTTAGTATATTTATTTCGTTTAAATATTCACCAAAAATTAAATTTAGTAAATTTTTATTTCATTTTCTCAGAAATATTACGTGCATGTGCTTTAACATATTTTGGTAAAACTTGGTCAAAATCGGCTGACGTTTTAATCACTTGTTGAGGGGTTTACTGATTGAAATCCGCAATGTTAGTATCTTTATCGCATTTAAAAATCCACAAAAAATGGAATTTATAAAATTTGTATTTCATTTTCTCATAAATATTTTATACATCTGTTTTAAATATTTTGGCAAAACATGGTCAAAATCGGCCTTCGTTTTAATAACTTTTTGAAGGATTTAAGGATTGAAAACCGCTATGTTAGTATATTTATTTCGTTTAAATATTCACCAAAAATTTAATTTAAAATTTTTTTATTTGATTTTCTCAGAAATATTACATGCATGTGTTTAACATATTTTGGTTAAATTTGGTCAAAATCGATCCACGTTTCAATGATTTTTGAGGGATTTAATTATTGAAAACCGTTATGTTAGTACATTTATTGGGGTTATAAATTCACCTAAAATTTAATTTACAAAATTTTCATTTGTTTTTCTCATAAATATTACAAGCATATTTTTTACATATTTTTATAAAACTAGGTCAAAATCTGCCCTCGTATTAATGACTTTTGGAGGGTTTTAAAGATTGAAAACCGCTATGTTAGTACATTTATTTCGTTTAAATATTCACCAAAAATTTAATTTACAAAATTTTTATTTGATTTTCTCAGAAATATTACATGCATGTGTTTAACATATTTTGGTAAAATTTGGTTAAAATCGATTAACGTTTAAATAATTTTTGAGGGTTTTAATTATTGAAACCCGTTATGTTAGTACATTTATTGCGTTTAAAAATTCACAATAAATGGAATTTACAATTTTTTTATTTGCTGTTCTGTTTCATGTTACAAGCTTGTATTTTACATATTTTGGTAAAACATGGTCAAATTCGGCCGTTGTTTTAATGATTTTTTTAGGGTTTTAATGTTCAAAGTCGCAATATTAGTACATTTATCGCATTTAAAAATTCACAAAAAATGGAATTTACAAATTTTGTATTTAATTTTCTCAGAAATATTATATGCATGTGTTTTACATATTTTGGTAAAACATAGTCAAAATCTGCCCTCGTTTTAATAACTTTTTGAGAGATTTAAAGATTGAAAACCGCTATGTTTACATTTATTAGGTTTAAAAATTCACCTAGAATTGAAAACCGTTATGTTAGTACATTTATTGTGTTTAAAAATTCACAAACAATGGAATTTCCAAAATTTGTATTGACTTTTCTCAGAAATGTTACATGCTTGTATTCTACATATTTTGGTAAAACATGGTAAAATTCGGCAATTGTTTTAATGATTTTTTGAGGGTTTTAATGTTTAAAGTCGCAATATTAGTACATTTATCGCATTTAAAAATTCACAAAAAATGGAATTTACAAAATTTTTATTTGCTTTTCTCAGAAATTTTACATGCATGTGTTTTACATATTTTTGGTAAAACTTGGTCAAAATCAGTCCACGTTTTAAAGACTTTTTGAGGATTTTAAGTATTGAAGGCCGCAATTTTAGCATATTTATTGCGTTTAAAAATTCACCAAAAATTAAATTTCCAAAATTTTCATTTGATTTTCTCACAAATATTACATGCATGTGTTTTACATATTTGCTTGAAACTTGTTCAAAATCGGCCAACGTTTTAATGACTTTTTGGGGGTTTTAAGGATTGTAAACGGCTATGTTAGTACATTTATTGCGTTTGAAAATCGTGGTAAAATCTAAAGGAGGCCTACGTTCAGAAGTGGACAACAATGGGCTGAAAGAAGAAGAAGAAAGTGAAATTCCCGAGCCATCTAACCGATAGCCTCTAGCCACTGGACAAATGTGCTTTTGGTCCAGTAAAAACGACTTGGTCTAAAGTTTTGGTGGAACACGGTCAAAGACCATGACGTCTCTCGAAATTTGAATTTACAAGAAATATTGAATAAAGTGTGGTCAATAATTTCCACCAAAAATGTTATCAGGCTTTAGCCCCACTAGACTTTTACCACTGGATGAGAACCAAATTACTGATGATCTCTTTGAAAACATAAAATTTTAAAACGGACCAGGTCACGAGGGTTGGTCCATTTTTAAAATCAGAAAAAAGATAATGCAGCCGCTGCAAGACTCTCATACAGCAATGGCAGTGATTTATCTTCAACACCGATTATATTTGAAGATCATTCACTGAGTGAAATCATTCCACTGAATGATAATCCTGTAGATTGTGAGGAACCAGTCAGCTTGGATTTGAGTTTTCGGCGAACTGGTAATAATGTGACAAACGAAAATGGATTTGATACTAGAGTTATCGATAAGGATGATATATTTTTAATTAGGAATACTGATTCCTCATCGTCTGGAAGCCCTGTGAAAAAAAACTGTTGCTCGTCTTAGATACCAATCCTAACATGTGATGAAGTTTTTTTAAGACACCCAGTGAGGAAGCAAGTAGAAATGAGAAGGCAAGTGTAAGGACCGAAAACCCGAAGCATAACCAAGAGGAAAAACCCTAAAAAGTGACGAGGTTCAAGATAGTGACGACTTGGAGGTAGGCCAGATAGATTAGATTAAGAATGGGTAGCCTTTCAGGACCTACACCACTGCGCCTTCTATAGAGCTTTTGCGATCCCCGGCGTGTGTTAAAGAACTTCTATGAGCTCTGTCCTGACTAGCAGATACCAAACCTATGGAAAGGACCTCACAATTGATGAAGTTGTTTTAAGACTCCAAGAGGCAGTAGATAAAAAGAACACCCAATGAGGTAGTAAGTAGAAAGGGGAAGGCAAGTGGAAGAACCACAAATCCGAAGCGGAACCAAGAAGAAGTAACCTAAAAAGTGATAAGGTTCATGATAGTGACGACGTGTAGGTAGCCCAGATAGATTAGATTTGATTAAGAATGGATGGCCTTTCAGGACCTGCACCATTGCGCCTTCTGTAGAACTTTTGTGGTCCCCGGCGTGTGTTAAAAAACTTCTATGAGCTCTGTCCTAGCTAGCAGATACCAAACCTATGGAGAGGTCCTCACATGTGATGAAGTCCTTTTAAGACTTCAAGAGGCAGTAGATAAAAATAACACCCAATGAGATAGCAAGTATAAAGGGAAAAGCAAGTGGAAGGACCATAAAACAGACGCGGAATCAAAAAAAGAAACCTAAAAATGTGATGAGGTTCAAGAAAGTACGACGTGGAGCTGGCCGAGATAGATTTGATTAGATTAAGAACGGGTGGCCTTTTAGGACCTACACCATTGCGCCTTCTGTAGAGCTTTTGTGATCCCCGGCGTGTCTTAAAGGATTTCTATGAGCTCTGTCCTGGCTAGTAGACTGCAAAGCCTCGTTGTCGGTTCCTTCATATATTGAGTTGGTTGTGGTTTACCTAGCAGTGGCATAATGTGTACTATTCGGTTTCTTTACCTTCCTGACAGAACCGCAGAACCTACAGAATATTTTTTCTGCCAGGGATATTCGTGTCAAGTGCTTGTTAAGTCTGTCCGGAGGCCTAATATCATTCTGACGGTTTTCCTGTCTTGTCTTGGATCAATTTAGGGCTTCGGCCTTTTTTATTTCTTTCCCCTTGTGTGGTCAGCGCAAGCGTCGGATGCCAGTGACCCTCTAATACCAGGGCTTCGGCCTATTATGAATTATTTTGTTTTGCTCTGCCCTGGCTAGTTATCAACCAGTTCTGAGACTTTATTGCTATCCATTTTTTCATAGATATCTTTATGATGTTTTTGAAACTCTGCAATATGGGTACATTATTTAAAGACATAATTTATGATGTTGCATACATGATTTGTAAACTATCGCAATAACTCGAGTTGTAATAAAATGATTTTCAACCAGAGTTCGTGATTTTAAAATTGTAATACATTATTCATAACAATATACCAGTTCATATAAAAAGGATGGATACAATTTCAAAATAATTACATCTTAACTCGATATAAGTTGAGTAAATACGAGCGAATTCAAGTTTTTAAAACAATATCCATAATGAAAATCGCAATTACAAAAGAGAAACCAAATTGATGCGTGACCGGCAACGCAGGCTGAACCTGCGTTCGGCCAGTGCGCCCCCGATTTTCGCGAAATTTGGGTTACCCGTCGCAGCAGAAGAAATCGGCGCGCCGATTACTCTTCCGCAAACCCGTCCTGCGGAGAACGGGAAACGCCTGCCCCGCAATGAGCCCACCAAACAATACCCCACACAAGCACACTCACTCAACAATTCCTGCCGGCAATTATGTATTTATAACGCGGCGCCTAAAACAAACAGCGACTAGTTTTCAGCAACAACGTGACGAAAGAAATCGCGTTACATTTCCATCCGCAGTCCCCATACATTGACAGTGGCAGTGGCCAAGATCGCTACCACTTCTTTTAACATTCAGCACACGCCGGTCATCTTCAGTAGGCCTCAGCATCTCGCAGCAACAGCCGAAGAGATAATCGCTCGGCAACTCGCGAAGTCGCAACTTCGTACGCGCGCACAACGCAACAGAACCATGTGAGAAATAAGGACTTGTTTCCGGGACATGACCAAATAGTAGTTGTTTGCGCGCGTTTTAAATAAAACCGAAAAAAGTAGGTTTATGGCCTACAAATAGATAACACAAAAAAACCGTTAAAAATAAACTGGTACCAAAAATGTGATCATGTGTGAAAATAGCGTATAAACAACCATCATGTCGCTGTGCAACAACGTCAACGAACTTTTCACAAAGAAATTATGATATTTCTCCCCAAGTACCTGATTAAAGTTATACCCCCGCGCGATTATTGCCATTAAGCGACACTACTAAAGAGATCGGCCAGCCAGGGAATAAGGCAAGTAATAAAACTGCAATTCGCCACGCTTCGACGCATAATAAGCCTCATATATGAGTCGTTTTTGTAAAAGCCGTTTCAATAAGGCACGCTCTATAACAGAACATGCGGTCCGCACATTTTTGAAATACTGCCTTTTAAAGCACCCCCCATTACGAGCGATTAGTGTAACTCGTTCGACAATTAGAGGGCATAAAAACATGTGATTGAAAAACGGAATCAATGTGATTTTACAACGAGTACCTGCGAACGTGCAATAATAATAATAATTAAGCTTAGTAGAGTAATGGCCTGTAACGACTGAAAACTAAACTATGTTCCTCAACCACAACGAGTACATTCCAATGAAACACGAGGGATCATCGGATGGTTTCCTGTCGCCGCGCGTGTCCAGTCCGGAAAGTACGTACAACTACACCCTGTCCAGCAGCCCGAATAATAGCGAAACGGGTATGTCGTCGCAGCCCTACATCCCCAACTGCTACACCAAGCCGGAGGATAATTGGAACCGGCAGCAGTATTACGGGGAGAATAATAACGTGTACAACAAGTACGATTATAATAAGGGTGGTAGCAGCATGAACTACCAACATGACTATTATAAGTCGACGTATGACAACAGCAATAAATATAAGAAGGACGTTAAGAAACCGACGGGGAATCCACAGGTGGACGTAATGAAGAAACGGCGATTAGCTGCGAATGCGCGTGAGAGGCGGCGGATGAACAGTCTGAACGATGCGTTCGATCGACTAAGGGATGTGGTGCCTTCGCTGGGGAACGATAGGAAGCTTTCCAAGTTCGAAACGTTGCAGATGGCGCAAACTTATATTGCTGCACTGCATGAGCTGCTGCAGCGGGATTAGTCGATAAGTATTGTTTTTTATTTTAAGGTGGTAAAATTAATTAAACAACAGATGATTGAGATGAATTTGATTGCAATACCAAAAAATTATGTATGTGGATTTGTGGTGAAAATAAGATGCTTTATGGGTGAATTTAAATATTGATTGTTTGTTATTGGTGTTCATATCGGTAGAAAACAGTTAATAATAATAATAATAATATCATTTATTTGCCTAATAGTTGTACAACATACAAACGACAATAGTTGAGATTAAGTTTACTATTGAAAAATATGAAACTTTGAAACTCTATTATTTTGCAAAATGCTGTTAAATGTGTATTTAATATTGAAAATATTAAATCTCACAATATTTCAGTGGTATTAACTAAAATAAATTTATTTATTCTCAAACTCAGACTAATAAATAAATGTATTTATTAGTCATATGTTGATATATATCTTTCAAGTGCAAAATATATTGTATTTTGTATATTTTGCGATGATTTAAAGAAAAACAATATTATTATTCTCAGACTAAGACTAATAAATAAATTTATTTATTAGTCTGAGGTATCTTTTATATGGTGATATATATCTTTCAAGTGCAAAATATATTGAATTTTGTATATTTTGCGGTGATTTAAAGAAAAACAATATTTTTATTCTCAGACTGAGACTAATAAAAAATATTATGATCCCAATATTAAGACTATTTTATAATTGAAGTCGATGCTAGCTTTTGATCTATAGCTGTGATTTAGAATCAAACAATCACAAATATTTATATTTGGTAATTTGAGATTGTAAAAAAAGTAAAAGGCAAATAAATAATATAATTTGAGATTGTTTCATACTAAATGAATGTGATAGCTCACTAACGGCTGGTTTCTCCAACGAATCTTAACTAGTTTAAGACCGTCTTAATAATAAGACGGTCTTAACGCGTTGCACCAACCAAAAATCGGATCTTAAAACGATAAGACGATCTTATATTGTAAGACTAAATAAGATCTACATATGTTTGGTGCAACAAAATAAAAATTTAAGACGTGGTTATATATAAAGGTCGTTTTAGACAAGACAATTTCTATACTCTAAAGATAGTCAAGATGCGACATAATCTAAATTGTCTCAATCATACAGAAAATTATTTAAAATATTGAATTGGATGGTAGATCGAATGGAGAATTATAACGCGTTCTACTTGTTAAGGACAAATTGTATGGGAGGAGGATATATGAATTGATTTCTTAAACAACTTTTGAGCTAAGAAATTGTCTAAAATGACCTTAAGACGAGCTTATATAAGATGAGCTTAAAGATTCGTTAGAGAAACCGGGCGTAATACCTGTTTATATATTGTATATAATATTTTAAAATTCATATAGCAACTTATTTTAGCACATACTTTGCAATGAACATAGTCAAATTGAATAAAAGTAGAATACCAAATATTTACCTTTATTAGGTATTAATATAACATGAAATATTAACATCAGAATCTATTTATGTTTTACATAAAATTAATTACTGAAACTGGCTGTATATCTCAGCAATTATGTCTGTTGTTTAATTATTTTAGATATTTTCCTAAAGAGCATTTAATTACGTTTGCGATAATATGATTAAAATTTTTTAGCAATAGCTATGAATTATTTTAGAAGATTATAATAAGTTTCTCATCGTGTCTAAATATATTTGCATCAATATTTCTGAATCATACTACTAAGAGTGACCAAATATTTATAAATTTAAAAGTACAGTAGAAGTTCCTAAAACAAATAAATGATAACAATAATATTTAAATTGAATACGTCCTTAAAAATCTTGTTTAGACGAAATGAGAGGCTATGATATAAGTATATAAATTCCATATATGGAAAAGTAATACCTTTCAGAATCCTCAATAGCAAAATAGGGATGGCATTTGAAAAAAATGTCTATGACGTTATGGCTCATTAAAAAATGGTCGAAATAAATTTAATATTATTTCGCGTTTCGTGTTCTTTTTACTATAACATTTGAAATAATGTTTTTCAGAAATTTCTTTATGTGACCTATATCATAATATAGATCACTGATCGCAGAAAAATAATCCCTTTCAGAATCCGCAATAGAAGAATAGGAATGGTATTTGAAAAAATTGTCTACGACGTTATTGCTCATTCAAAAATGGTCGAAAAAAATTTAATATTATTTAGCGTTTCGTGTTTTTTTTTACTCAGACATTTGAAATAATTTTTTTTTCGGAAATTTCCTTATGTGACTTATATCATAATATAGATTACTGATCGCAGAATCCTCAATAGAATCCTCAATAGAAAACTAGGGAAGTCATTTGAAAAAAATGTCTATGGCGTTATTGCTCATTAAAAGTTGGTCGAAAAAATTTACACTTTCATTAAAAATTGGCAATTTAAAATAAAAAATCGTATATAAAGGTTTTATGGAATTTATGCCAAAGGTTAAAGGTTATAAAATTTGAAAGAAACAAATTTAAATTCTTAACATATAACTAAATAATATATTAATATTTTTATTTTGTATTTGTCTTTACACCACACTAGTAGAAAAGGCCAGTGGATATATATATATATATATATATATATATATATATATATATATATATATATATATATATTTATATATATATATATATATATATATGTGAATCGAGTTATTTTGCTGTATTGAATATGAAACCAACGGATTAAAAAACCTCCACGTTTTTTAATAGTTGTTGGGGTAGTGCAGCAATCAAACGCTATTAGATTTAATTACACTTTAATCATTTGCCTAATGCAAATGATTAAAGTGTAATTAAATCTAATAGCGTTTGATTGCTGCACTACCCCAACAACTATTAAAAAACGTGGAGGTTTTTTAATCCGTTGGTTTCATATATATATATATATATATATATATTTATATATATATATATATATATATATATATATATATATATTTATATATATATATATATATTATATTTGTGAGATAGTTTTTCAATAATTTTTTGTACGTTCTGTAATGACCTCAATTTTTGATCGCTGCGATCACAATAATCTTATTGTATAATTTAAATCCCCGGAAGATCGCTGGTGGCAGATCATTGTATGATTTGAATCCCTGGAAGTAAACACTATTGTATGTTCGTGCTTTGTCAAAATGTGGAATCCAAAAGTTATTTGCATTTCGTGTAGGGTAATTAGTTTTAAAATATTTCCAAATGCTGTCACCGCCGCAGTGATAGACTTTCTATAACAATATTTTTGTGGACTATTCTTTGAGATTCAAAGAACAACAAAATGAGATCAAACACAACTTACAGTCTTTCAGTCATGAAATAATATATACATTCTGAGACGGCCCCAATTTTGACGCAATGGAGGGTAGTTTTAGAATTTTTACCGATTTGTAGCGCTTTTATAATTTACCACGTAACGCGTATGTGAATAAAAGTACCTTTATTGAAAATGAATTACCACGTAGTAGACACCAAAACCATTCAATTTCTAACGCGTCTTTTGTTTTAGTGTAAAATTGTATTAAGATTTTTTATTTTGTTCGAAATTGTCTATCCAACGGACTAAAGTTAATTTACCGCCACAACTTTTATAGCAATATTTTTGTGTTTTTCTTTTAATTTTTTTAATTAAAAGACCTACAAAATAAGGCCAAACACGACTTTCTATCATGAAATAAATTTTTTCAAGTTTCAAAACATTGCCAAGCCCTGTAGCTTTTCTGGTTCAATTTGAAACAATTTCGTCCCGCCATCGATCGACTATATTTCAAATGACATTAGATTCAGTGACAGGCCCCAATATTGACACAACCGAGGGTACTTTTGAAAATTTTACCGATTTTTATCATTTTTATAATTTATCATAGGACAGGTATGTCTTTTGTTTTAGGGAAAAAATGTACTAAGATTTTTTATTTGGTTCAAAATTATCTATCCCACAGGCTGAAATTTATTTTAATTAGACAATTTTTTTCACTCCTTCGGCTGTACCGCCACAACAGTACATTTCTTATAACAATATTTTTCTGGATATTTCTTTGAAAATAAAAGCTCTACAAAATGAGACTAAACACGATGTTCTATCATGGAATACAATTTTTCAAATTTCAAAAATTTACTAGTAACTTTTTCAGTTCAATTTGAAACAATCTCGTTTTCTCATTTCCCCGCCATCTAGACTATATTTTCAATCAAATAACATTAGTTACAGCGCCAGGACACTTCTAGGACCGCCCCAATTTTGACCCAAAGAAGGATAGTTTTGTCATTTTTACTGATTTGTATCTCTTTTATAATTTATCGTGTGACGGGTTTGTCTTTTGTTTTAGAGAAAATTATATTAAGATTTTTTATTTGGTTCAAAATTGTCTATCCAACAAGCTAAAGTTGATTTTAATTAGACAATTTTTATTTATTTTTTATTCACTTCTTGGGCTTTACCGCAACAAAGGTGCATTTTTTATAACAATATTTTTGTGGAGCTTTCTTTGGAAATAAAAGTTCTACAAAATGAGACTAAACACGACCTTCTATCATGTTGAGGCAACGAAGGATAGTTTTGGTATTTTTATAACTTTTATAATTTATCGTGTGACGGGTTTGTCTTTTGCTTTAGAGAAAAATTATACCAAGATTTTTTATTTGGCTCAAAATTGTCTATCCAACAGACTAAAGTTGATTTTAATTAGACAATTTTTATTTATTTTTTATTCACTTCTGGGGCTTTACCGCAACAATGGTACATTTTTTATAACCATATTATTGTGGAGCTTCTTTTGAAAATAAAAGTTCTACAAAATGAGACTAAACACAACTTTCTATCATCAAATAAAATTTTCAAAGTTTCAAAGATGTGCCAAGGCCTGTAGCTGTAGCTGTAGCTTCCTTTGAAACAATCTCGACATTTTGCCCGCCAAATATTTTCAATATTTTTTTGTACGTTCTGTGATTATATAGAAATAATGACATTAGTTTCAGTGCCAGGTCACTTCTAGAATGGCCCCAATTTTGATGCAACGAAAGATAGTTTTGGCATTTTACCGATTTTTATCTCTTTTATAATTTATCATGTTACATTTCAAAACATTGCCAAGCCCTGTAGCTTTTCTGGTTCAATTTAAAACAATATGGTCGCGCCATATAGACTATATTTCCAATCAAATGATATCAGTTTTCAGGCCCCTATTTTGACACAACAGAGGGTAGTTTTGACATTTTTACCGATTTTTATCACTTTTATAATTTATTATGCGACGGGTTTGTCTTTTGTTTTAGAGAAAAATTATATCTAAATTTTTTATTTGGTTTAAAATTATCTATCCAACAAGCTACATTTTTTTATTTATTTTTCTTCACTTCTTCGACTTTTTATCAATATATTTTTATTTGGTATTCAGAGACCTACAAAATGAAGCCAAACACAACTTTCTACCATGATATAAAATTTTACAAATTTCAAAAATTTGCCAAGCCATGTTCCAGTTTAATTTAAAACAATCTCGACATTTTTTCCGCCATCTAGATTATATTTCCAAACAATTGATATTAGTTTCAGTGCCAGTTCACTTGTAGAACTGCCCCAAATTGATGCAACGGAGGATGGTTTTGTCATCTTTGCCGATTTTTATAATTTATAATGAGACGGATTTAACTTTTGTTTTAGGGAAACATTGTACTAAGAAAAAATTAATAAAACGAATTTTTTGTGCATTTTTATCACTTGTTTATTGCTATTTGCCAATATTTTCGGCTACGCTCTAGCCATTATCAAGCTAATCCGATGACACAACACAACATTAAATTTTGTAAAAAAAAACCAAACGAGACTGCCCTTAAAAAAAACCCAGATTGTAAAAAGATCATAAAAATACATATTTTAGGCGAGTTAGACACCAACACAAACTGCATGTGCAAGTGATAAAAAAAAACAAAATAAAGTAAAATCAAAATTGTATGATCATAATGAACTTGAGATTATTGGATAGACAGTTTCGAACCAACTAAAAAATCTTAGTACAAAGAAAAATTTGTTATATATATTATATTATAATGAATTATCACAAAGTAGATGCGATTGAATCGGCATCTACTTTGTGATAATTCATAAATAAAACGAATTTTTCTTTGTACTAAGATTTTTTAGTTGGTTCGAAACTGTCTATCCAATAATCTGAAGTTCATTATGATTATACAATTTTGATTTTACTTTTCTTCACTTCTTCGGCTTTACTGCCACAAAGATAAACTTGTTATACCAATGTTTTCAGTTTGAAAGGACTTAAAATAATAATCTTAAATAAGAACTGTAACATACTGTTAATTTGCAAACGTAATATAATGCTCTTCGACGTGTGTGCAATAAAAAAAAACCTGTTATATTTTTAGTAAAAATCTTGTGATCTGACAATCCTTCTAAAAAGGATTGAAATGTAATTAATGTGCAATATTTAAAACCTAATTTATATATTTTTATGTTTATATGTTTAATTATACAATGTAACTTATGTGCAATATTTTTCTTATATTAGTATTTTAAGCCCTACCCACTAAGTTATTATTAATAGTCATAGGTAATTTATTCACTAAACCCGTTATTATTATATTTTGATGATAATACCGCAGAACTTTTCAAAAAACATATATTTTTGTGTGCACATATATTGTGCTCTCTGTACAGGCCGGTTGTTTCCTTTGATATTTATAAATAGGATGTCGGGGCATTATTACAAAACACAATGTGTATACTCGCGCGCGCGCCGCACGTGCAAAGTGTGCGAGTACAATTTTATTGTTAACTCTTAACGTTTTTACTCCAATGTTTTTGTTATCAGCACGAAATTAATTATAATCATGATGTACGGGACATTTACAGTAATAATTGTTTATAATTATAATCATCTGTAATTGTACCTTAATTTATATTTATTTGTTGTCTATGTATGTACATATATTTCGAATGTATGTATGTATGTATGTATGTAGGATTGTATGAATGTATGTATGTATGTATGATTGTATGAATGTATGTATGATTGTATGAATGTATGTATGTATGTATGATTGTATGTATGATTGTATGAATGTATGTATGACGGTATTAGGCTCAGTTGTATAAAGGTAAGCAAACTGTAGCCCGTATTTAATATAACAAATGCATAAATTGTTATCACAGGCTCATATATAAATACTGTCACAGGCTCATATATACATACTGTCACAGGCTCATATATACATACATTAAGGTTTGGTTGTATAAACAATAGATTACTTTCATAGACTTCGAAATTACTTTACATTTGACAACTTTGACTTATAAAAACAACATTGCCAGATGTAAACAGAGATGTGTGCCTTTTATAACTTTTTATACATGTTAATTTATAAGTCAAAGTTATCAAAAGTAAAGTCACTTTGGAGTTACGAAAGTAATCTGTTTTTATACAACCAACCCTTAATGTATGTATATATGAGCCTGTGAGAATGAAAGTGGTGTAAATTACATTTGAATTGTTTTGAAAAGGAAAGGATTTAGCGTTTGGTATTTATATAAATCGACGTACGCAGTTACACTTTTATTTATGAATAAATTAATTTCATGTCTGTAACTGCACATGTCATTTGCATAAATACCAAACGCAAAATCTTCTCCTTTTCAAAATCAAAATTCAAATGTGATTTACACCACTTTCATTCTCACAGGCTCATATGTATCTATGTCTCACAGGCTCATATGTATCTATGTTTTACAGGCTCATATGTATCTATGTATAAGATCCCTGGTATAAGCCTGGTATAAGTATGAATGCATGCATATGTGCATATATGCAGGGTGGCCCCAGATAGGTCACAGAAAGATGAAACAAATTCATTATTAATTCATAATATTAAAAAAAACTGTACTCCTTTCATCAACTTTTTGGGAACCTGTCCGAAAATAGTAGAACGCATGTATGTATGTATGTATGCATGTATGTATGTATGTATGTATGTATGTATGTATGTGTATAGGTAGTTATGTATCATTTTGCTGGTTAAATATTTATTTGTATACATTGTGTGATTTCTACAAATAATATGTGTGTATATTATGTTGGGCATGGAAATTGTATTAGTATCTAATTATTTTGTTATTTAATATAAACATACAAATATATTCGATTGTAAATTGTAATGGTCACTACAAAAAAAAAATTGCCAATTTATAAAAAGAAGTTTATAACGGACGCGTACTATGGGAACGAACCCTTAGGCGTATACAATAAAATCAACCACTAAATATATTTGTATGTTATTTGAATGCTTTGCAATTTCCACAAATGTCTGTTAATTTACATTCCAGTTGTTATGAATTTTTGTAAATATGTTTGTACTAAGAATGCAGAATATATTTTTATTAAAGGTTTTACCAAATTATTGTGTATTTCTTCTTCCATATCAAGAATTATATTGCTTGGAGAAAAATGGTAAGTAGTTTCATTTATGAGATTTTCTACAAATAATGTCCGTTCGATACTTTCAGTAATATTTTTTTTATTATTGATTATATTTAATAAATAAAATATAATAATAATAAAATAATATAAAAATATTGTATTATTTTTTTTTTTATTCAATATTTTTTTTTTATTTAAAAAAATTAAAATTTTTCCATTCCCCATGTGGCGAGGATTGCGCCAAAGCCCGCCACAGACGCTCAGTTTAAAAAAAAAATATTGAACATATTTTATTATTTTGATAAAAGTTATTCAGAGTATAATTATAATATAATAATACACTGATTATGAATTTATAAATTTTTCGTATAATAAATGACCCACATTATGCTCAAATTTTCTATAAATAATTAACCCAAATTTTGCAAAAATTTTGTTTCTTGTTCTTCTACTGCGCAAAATTCCGCTTCCAATGCGCAAAATTCTACCTCGACCCTTACAACCGGCGGCGCACGACCGCGATATTGCACGCCACGGGGCGACTATTATATTATTATTATTTATATTAGTATTCTATATTATATATTTTATTATATACCTGTATTAGTATTAAACTATATTAGTCATGAAAGGTAAAAAACTAGATTTTTTTCGCGTTTACAATAGTTTTCTTATACAACACTATTATTCGGAAAGTAAACATATTTGTATATACATACATTAAGGGTTGTATGTATTTATATAAGACTTGAACTTGAATATATATATATATATATATATATATATATATATATATATATATAAGTATATTTATTTCAACTGCAATTACTTTTAAAATGTCTTCCACAATAATTGCATAAACCAGTATAATGTTTATTGTCGTTTATAACGAATTCATAAACGTCGTCCGTCCGCTAATTATTTGTTGGTGGATTCATGTTAACAGAGCTCGTAAATCCGGTGCTGATGATTCCATTAAAAGTTATGTGAGCGCGATAAAAAGCGTCATAAAGGTGGCTTATCTGCGGGGCCGGCAATTAATAACATTGCGATTACGCCGGTACGGTTAATATTCAATAAAAAAAACACACACACACGAAAATTACGCGTCCGAAAAAAAAAGTCGAATGCGAAATGAACTCGGGATGATTTAAACCGGAACGCGAGAGGAGCTTAACGGTCCGCAGTTTTAATTGCGCCCTGGGTGCGGCCATCAACCTGCATTTTATTCAAATTTTTTAAATGACACTGCTAAGAGTGTTCACCCTTTATGAGGAATTAATTTTGCAAGTTATATGCGATGTGACTAATTTGGTTTAACTTGGATGGGACAGTTATTTAATTAATACTAAGATCCAGCATAATTAAATATGATTAAATTAGATATTTTTACACAAAATAAAACAGAAATTAAACAACAAAATCACAAAACATTAAAATAAAAACATGAAATGACACTGGAATAAAACATGAAATAATCAGAAATTAAACAAAAATTAAATATAAATAAAATATCAATGAACTGAAATAGAAATGAAACAGAAGTGAAACAGAAGTGAAACAAAAGTGAAATAGAAGTGAAAGAGAAGTGAAACAAAATTGAAACAAAAGTGAAACAGACGTGAAACAGAAGTGAAACATAAATAAACATAAGTGAAGTAGAAATGAATCAGAAATGGAATTAAAAATGAAACAGAAGTGAATCAAAAGTGAAACAGAAGTGAAACAGTAGTGAAACAGAAGTGAAACAGTAGTGAAACAGAAGTGAAACAGAAGTGAAAGAGAAATGAAACAAAATTGAAACAGACGTGAAACAGAAGTGAAACATAAGTAAACATAAGTGAAGTAGAAATGAATCAGAAATGAATTAAAAATGAAACAGAAGTGAATCAAAAGTGAAACAGAAGTGAAACAGAAGTGAAACAGAAGTGAAACAGTAGTGAAACAGAAGTGGAACAGAAGTGAAAGAGAAGTGAAACAGAAGTGAAAGAGAAGTGAAACAGAAGTGAAACAGAAGTGAAACAAAATTGAAACAAAAGTGAAACATAAGTGAAACATAAGTAAACATAAGTGAAACATAAGTGAAACAAGTGAAACAGAAATGAAACAAGTGAAACAGAAGTGAAACAGAAGTGAAACAGAAGTGAAACAGAAGTGAAACAGAAGTGAAACAAAATCGAAACAAAAGTGAAACAGACGTGAAACAGAAGTGAAACATAAATAAACATAAGTGAAGTAGAAATGAATCAGAAATGGAATTAAAAATGAAACAGAAGTGAATCAAAAGTGAAACAGAAGTGAAACAGTAGTGAAACAGAAGTGAAACAGAAGTGAAACAGAAGTGAAATAGAAGTGAAAGAGAAGTGGAAGAAAATTGAAACAAAAGCGAAACAGACGTGAAACAGACGTGAAACACAAGTAAACATAAGTGAAGCATAAGTGAAATAGAAATGAATCAGAAATGAATTAAAAATGAAACAGAAGTGAAACAGAAGCGAAACAGAAGTGAAACAGAAGTGAAACAGAAGTGAAACAGAAGTGAAACAGAAGTGAAACAGAAGTGAAACAGAAGTGAAACAGAAGTGAAACAGAAGTGAAACAAAATTGAAACAAAAGTGAAACATAAGTGAAACATAAGTAAACATAAGTGAAACATAAGTGAAGTAGAAATGAATCAGAAATGAAACAGAAGTGAAACAGAAGTGAAAGAGAAGTGAAAGAGAAGTGAAAGAGAAGTGAAACAGAAGTGAAACAAGTGAAACAGAAATGAAACAAGTGAAACAGAAGTGAAACAGTAGTGAAACAGAAGTGAAACAGAAGTGAAACAGAAGTGAAACAGAAGTGAAACAGAAGTGAAACAAAATTGAAACAAAATTGAAACAAACGTGAAACACAAGTGAAACAGAAGTGAAACAGAAGTGAAACAGTAGTGAAACAGAAGTGAAATAGAAGTGAAACAGAAGTGAAACAGAAGTAAAACAGAAGTGAAAGAGAAGTGAAACAAAATTGAAACAAAATTGAAACAAAAGTGAAACAGACGTGAAACAGAAGTGAAACACAAATAAACATATGTGAAACATAAGTGAAGTAGAAATGAATCAGAAATGAAACAGAAGTGAAACAGAAGTGAAAGAGAAGTGAAAGAGAAGTGAAACAGAAGTGAAACAAGTGAAACAGAAATGAAACAAGTGAAACAGAAGTGAAACAGTAGTGAAACAGAAGTGAAACAGAAGTGAAACAGAAGTGAAACAGAAGTGAAACAGAAGTGAAACAAAATTGAAACAAAATTGAAACAAACGTGAAACACAAGTGAAACAGAAGTGAAACAGAAGTGAAACAGTAGTGAAACAGAAGTGAAATAGAAGTGAAACAGAAGTGAAACAGAAGTAAAACAGAAGTGAAAGAGAAGTGAAACAAAATTGAAACAAAATTGAAACAAAAGTGAAACAGACGTGAAACAGAAGTGAAACACAAATAAACATATGTGAAACATAAGTGAAGTAGAAATGAATCAGAAATGAATTAAAAATGAAACAGAAGTGAAACAGAAGTGAAACAGAAGTGAAACAGAAGTGAAACAGAAGTGAAACATAAGTGAATCAGAAATGAATCAGAAATGAATCAGAAATTAATTAGAAATGAATCAGAAATGAATCAGAATGGTTTAGCATTGCTAGTCGCCCCCGTGGCTTGCAGTATCGCTCAGGTCTTGCGGTCGTGTGCCGCCGGTTGTAAGGGCAGAATTGTGCGCATCGGAAGCGACAAATAGAACAAGAAACAATAAGCCCGTACCAGCCCAGAGTGATAAACGAAAACGTCTAATAAGTATAAAATCAGGTTTTTCATATATTATAAATTTCATAGGGTTACTTATTTCTGCCGCATCCAGTAATATAACGCAGAATGCGGAATTGATTTTACAAAATCCTTATATTTTACCTGCTCTCTGCTCTTCTGATTCGTTAAATAAATATAAAATATAAACAATGCGAGGCAGATAAAATTCAAATTATACTAAAAATAGTCTGATTTTTAGTATAATTTGAATTTGATTCATTTAAAAAAATGTTATAATCCAAATATAATTAAATTATTGTTATCATAAATTGGTAAATTGCATTAAACGGTCGGAATTTCGCATTTAACGGGCAAATGCGAACGAGAATGATTTTTTTTTTGGCGGACTATTAAACTTTTAGTGCTTTTGCGGCCGTTTACAGTTGCACACAGAGGACGCCGAAATATTGAGCGTATCGTAAAATAAATCACACGGATTGACCGGGCGCGACCTTGAGCCGGGGAAAATTAAACGGTTAACTGTAAAAATTAAGATGTTGTTAAAGAATAATTGTTGCGTCGGGCGCTGAGTGAGCTGAGCGTTTTTATGTCTGAAATCGATTATAACTCTACTTTCTTTCATATGTAATTACAATTATGCATTCTGAGAAAAAATATTTATTATTTCAGAATATTTTTGAATATTTCGGATTATTTCGGAATATTTCGGAATATTTTGGAATATTTTGGAATATTTTGGAATATTTTGGAATATTTTGGAATATTTTGGAATATTTTGGAATAGTTTGGAATATTTTGGAATATTTTAAAATATTTTGGAATATTTTGGAATATTTCGGAATATTTTGGAATATTCTGGAATATTTTGGAAAATTTTGAAATAATATGGAATATTTTGGAATAGTTTGGAATAGTTTGGAATAGTTTCGAATATTTTAGAATATTTTGGAATATTTTGGAATATTTTGGAATATTTTGGAATATTTTGGAATATTTTGGAATATTTTGGAATATTTTGGAATATTTTGGAATATTTTGGAATATTTTGGAATATTTTGGAATATTTTGGAATATTTTGGAATATTTTGGAATATTTTGGAATATTTTGGAATATTTTGGAATATTTTGGAATATTTTGGAATATTTTGGAATATTTTGGAATATTTTGGAATATTTTGGAATATTTTGGAATATTTCGGAATATTTTGGAATATTTTGGAATATTTCGGAATATTTCGGAATATTTCGGAATATTTTGGAATATTTCAGAATATTTCGGAATATTTCGGAATATTTCGGAATATTTCCGAATATTTCGGAATATTTCGGTTAACTGTAAAAATTAAGATGTTGTTAAAGAATAATTGTTGCGTCGGGCGTTCAGTGAGATGAGCGTTTTTATGCCTGAAATCGATTATAACTCTACTTTCTTTCATATGTAATTACAATTCTGCCTTCAGAGAAAAAATATTTATTATTTCAGAATATTTTTGAATATTTCGGATTATTTCGGAATATTTCAGAATATTTCGGATTATTTCGGAATATTTAGGAATATTTAGGAATATTTTGGAATATTTTAGAATATTTTGGAATATTTTGGAATATTTTGGAATATTTTGGAATATTTTGGAATATTTTGGAATATTTTGGAATATTTTGGAATATTTTGGAATAGTTTGGATTATTTCGGAATATTTCGGAATATTTCGGAATATTTTGGAATATTTTGGAATATTTTGGAATATTTTGGAATATTTTGGAATATTTTGGAATATTTTGGAATATTTTGGAATATTTTGGAATATTTTGGAATATTTTGGAATATTTTGGAATATTTTGGAATATTTTGGAATATTTTGGAATATTTTGTAATATTTTGGAATATTTTGGAATAGTTTGGAATATTTTGGAATATTTTGGAATATTTTGGAATATTTTGGAATATTTTGGAATAGTTTGGAATATTTTGGAATATTTTGGAATATTTTGGAATATTTTGGAATATTTTGGAATATTTTGGAATATTTTGGAATATTTTGGAATATTTTGGAATATTTTGGAATATTTTGGAATATTCTGGAATATTTTGGAAAATTTTGAAATAATATGGAATATTTTGGAATAGTTTGGAATAGTTTGGAATAGTTTCGAATATTTTAGAATATTTTGGAATATTTTGGAATATTTTGGAATATTTTGGAATATTTTGGAATATTTTGGAATATTTTGGAATATTTTGGAATATTTTGGAATATTTTGGAATATTTTGGAATATTTTGGAATATTTTGGAATATTTTGGAATATTTTGGAATATTTTGGAATATTTTGGAATATTTTGGAATATTTTGGAATATTTTGGAATATTTTGGAATATTTTGGAATATTTTGGAATATTTTGGAATATTTTGGAATATTTCGGAATATTTTGGAATATTTTGTAATATTTTGGAATATTTTGGAATAGTTTGGAATATTTTGGAATATTTTGGAATATTTTGGAATATTTTGGAATATTTTGGAATATTTTGGAATATTTTGGAATATTTTGGAATATTTTGGAATATTTTGGAATATTTTGGAATATTTTGGAATATTTTGGAATATTTTGGAATATTTTGGAATATTTTGGAACATTTTCGAATATTTTGGAATACTTCGAAATATTTTGGAATATTTTGGAATATTTCGGAATATTTCCAAATATTTTGGAATATTTCGGAATCTATTAGAACATAACTAAAATTTATTTGAATAGGTAAAAATGTTGATTATGTTTGTATTTTCTTGCTATTTACATATTTTATATAGAGTTTAATTTGAAAATGTATGTATTCACTGAATTCCATGCGATTTTAACGTCTATTGTTAATGTGTTCTGCTAACCCAATTAAGTGTATGACATAATGTACGCTATAATGTTAATGTTGTTGGGATTCCTAGAATTACATTAAATATTGAAGTCACACAAATGAACTTCATGTAATCCACGAGAGACTACAATTGAGACAATTGAGAGAAGACAATTAATATTTTTATTACATATTTATATATAATAATAAGAGTAAATATTTATTTTGCTGCATAAGTGTAATTGAAAATAGAAAACTATGTTTCTATGTTATTAGCTATTTTAGCTACAAAATATTGGCAAGAAGGAAGTAAAGAATACTTCAACTAAATAGCGATTTATTGCTGCACTACCCTAATAAGCTAGAAACATACTTTTCTATTTTGAATTATATGTATATATGTATATATATATATATATATATATATATATATATATATATATATATAATCTCAAATATTTATTATATTAATATTTGATTCATTTACATTGGCTTCACATTTCATGTCATGTCAAAGATATGTTTCTGTACTCGGTGTTAAATTCGTATAATGTAATTCGGAAGTCGTGTAAAACCCGCAATTGACCCGCGTCTGATTTGAGACTTACACACCGTTTTCTCGCCATTGTGACACCATCATCGTCGCCGATAAGTGTTACGACCCGTTTATCGAAAATCGAATGTTAATTTTCACTGTGCACAGTTATTGGCGATTTTATTACCCGTTCCCATGATACCCAACCGTCTGATGGTACTCTGGTTAAACAGACTTTTTAACGATGACAATTTTATTAGGCAATAAATTCAAAATTGGGAAAATAGAGTTGTCGCGCTAAATTTTAATAAAAATTCTGTTTTATTTATGCAATAATATGTTTATAGCTAGTAAACAGTTACAGCTAAGTATATATTTGGAATTTGCGAATATAATTTTTGGCAACTGCTGCACTTTTATATTGCTAATACATTAGCAAAAAAAACAAGAAGGGATTTTTGATATATTTACAAATTTATCTGTAAATTAAAAATCCTTTCTTGTTTTTTTTTGCTAATGTATTAGCAATATAAAAGTGCAGGAGTTGCAAAAAATTAGATTCGTAAATTCCATACAAAATCGCAAATTTATAAAATACTGACGTTCCTAGTTATAAATGTTATTTAATACACCGTAAGGAGGAAAGCAAACGATAATAAATAAATAAATATATATTAATTCTAAAATTCTATAAAATTCTATAAAATTCTATAAAATTCTATAAAATTCTATAAAATTCTATAAAATTCTATAAAATTCTATAAAATTCTATAAAATTCTATAAAATTCTATAAAATTCTATAAAATTCTATAAAATTCTATAAAATTCTATAAAATTCTATAAAATTCTATAAAATTCTATAAAATTCTATAAAATTCTATAAAATTCTATAAAATTCTATAAAATTCTATAAAAATCTAAAATATACACTAACCTAATTTTGGCATCAAAATCAGCCACACTTAATTTTAGATCATGACTTAGTAGTAGATAAAATAATATATTATTTATTCATGGGAATAGTTTTAAAAATATCTATCTAGGGATTTTTGAAATATATATATGTGTGGTTTAACACAAAACCAAGTTATTAGTTTTTCTGAAAGTTTTGCTAAATTATTTAATAGAAAAATTGGTCTAAATTTCAAAGGATCACCTATATTTTTTACAGGTTTTGGAACTAAGACTAATACAGCTTCTTTACAAATAATTAGAAAAATTCCATCATGAATAATTTTCTTAAAAACATTTAAGAAAATATCTGGAATTTCATCCACTAAAATTTTTATTATTTCATTTGTAATTTTGTCATTTCCTGGAGCTTTCTTATTGTTTAGCCCTCTACTAGCATTTTTTAATTCAACTATGCCAACATTTTATTTTTTTCCAAAATTATCTGAATTCCAAACAGTTGTATGGTGATCAGGAAATAAATCTCTTGCAATTTTGTATTGTTCATCAGATTCAATAAATATATTTTTCTTTTGAAATTTGTTGCAAATTATTTTGTATGCTTTTCCCCTATAACTTGTTTTCTAAATCATCACAAAGATTTTTCCAGTTATTTTCCTTTGCTTTTAATTTTATATTTTACTTCTTTAAACCTATAGTACATCTCAGGAAAGTATATGTGTATAAGGCACCTTACACGGTCAATAATACTGTCAATCCTAGTACTGTCAGTATTTGCTTCAATGCTCCTTTTATATTTATCAAGTAATCAATTATCCGGATATACATCAGTATTCTCTTCATTACATCATTACTATACCTTACAAGATAAGTAATACTGGCAATATTTTAGAATAATGAACATTTTAAACATATTATCGTACAGTAATAATGTCATTATTCGAAAATATTGACAGTAATATTGATCGTGTAAGGTGTCTTTATGAAGCAATATATATGATAATGACTATGACTTCTGAACAATTAATTGATTACACATTACATAATAAGCTCCTTGATTATTATTATATTATACATATAGTAGTAGCCTATAATATGTTTCGGCCACATCCGATTTCCTAATTCGATTCCGGTAAGCGGCACGTGTTGTTAAAGAGCGACCACAAAGCTGACAAAAGTTTTAATAATTTAATGATATTAATTTACGAACCTCATTCCTTTAGATTATTCCTTATTTAGCTAATGCTCAATGTTCTAGCATTACCAACGCTACAAGCGTAAAATTTGTTGTAGTATTTAGTGACATATTATATAAACAACGACTGTAGCAAATTTAATTGGTTTCTGTGAAAGCTTATCTAATATCAAATTTGATGATGTATTTATTCACATAAATTAATTAGAGAATTCACTACAGATATTTAGTTTAAACCGGTGGAAAATTAATTAAATAAACTACCATTTTCAGTATTCGTTGTTAATTTCGCAAACGCTCGAGTTATAACGATTTCTATAATAATAATTTTTTTCTTATTTCGAAGTTATTACGTTATATTTTCTCTATTGTGACATTAATAACTCAGTGGAATAAACAAATTATATTATTGAATTTTATAAAACGAGTTATTAAAAATAGTCTTCTGTAAAATTGTAGTCGCAAATAATTATATCTAAATATTGAATATGAACACAAATATCTTAGCCGCTTTCGTTTATCGTTCGAACGTTGTTCTGGGCTGTTTTAGCTGATTTAGAATAGCCTGGAACAGCTCCCGAACGTCCTTGAGAGAGCACCACACGACTTTTATTATTTATTTACCTTACATATAATATGATTTAATTATTTAGTTAATAAATAATTAATTCATATTATATGTAAGATAAAACGCAAATATATATATATATATATATATATATATATATATATATATATATATATATATATATAGGTATATATAGGTATATATAGGTATATATATATTATGTATCTATTTGTCTTTTACCTTACATATAATATGAATTCATTATTTAATTTATTCCTGTAGTCGCAAATAATTAAATCTAAATATTGAATATGAATACAAATATCTTAGCCGCTTTTTTTTATCGTTCGAAAGCTGTTCCTCGGCTGTTTTAGCTGGTTTAGAACAGCCTGGAACAGCTCCCGAACATCTCTTGAGAGAGCTCCACACGACTTTTACTATTTATTTATTATTTATTAATTAAATAATTAATTCATATTATATGTAAGGTAAAAGGCAAATAGATATAATATATATATATATATATATATATATATATATATATTATAGCAATTATTTATTTATTTACTAATGGATGCATTATTGTATATTTACTTAGTTATAAGGGATTGAATAATAAAGAACAAACAATCATTATTTATTAAAGATCCGAGTCACATTATATAAAGCTAAAATGTATACTAAAATATATTATAAATATATTTTATTATAAATTGTTGCTTTTATATAATGTGACTCGGATCTTTATTAAATAATGATTGTTTGTTCTTTATTCAATCCTTTGTAACTAAGTAAATATACAATAATGCATCCATTAGTAAATAAGTAAATAAATAATTTCTATAATCCTACTTGGAAAATTCAATAATATAATGTGTTTATTCCACTGAGTTATTAAATAGATTATAAATATATTTTATTACATATCGATAGCTGTTTGATAAATTGCTATGAAGATTATTTATTTGTGTGTTACTTCGTAATCATTTTAGCGTTAAGTAGATTATATTACATTATATTAAAATGATTACGAACTAAAACAAAAAAATAATCTTGATAGCAATTTATCGAAAGGCTATCGATCAACCGAAATTGACCTATTGGTAACGGTTATTTAAACAACATTACATATAAAAAAACATTAGATATAAAAAAAGTATACCAAAGTCTAGTAAAGAATTAGTCTCAGCTAGAATTGTTGTATTCAGTCGTCATATATATATAATTTAATAATATTCGCAACGTTTTAATTAAATAATAAGATTCAATAGTGGCATCATGCAACAATTAAACTTCTATACAAAAACTTCAAATAAGGAAATCTTGAAGAAACTAATAACCAGCATAAGAACCTGTTGACACCACAGCCTGTAGAAGGGTTTAGGACCAACGAGAGAGATAACTAAAATATTACTGCAGTGGTATATAATTAAGTAAAGCCGAATTTTCAAATGGGTAGTCGTAGTACGAACTGTTGTAAAACGTAAAATCCTCTTCTAAGGCTATATAATAAAGAACATTTAAAAAAAAATCAATCCTTAAAAGGCTTTACAAACGGGAAATCTGGGTACAGAAAAATTCACCCGGTATTTATATTAACTTCAGAGTAAACCTACGAAACACTGTGTAAAGGGTGATTCCTCCACAACGGCATTGCAACTCACGCCGCAGGAGACGTGGGCAATAATTTTCATTAATTTTCATTAATTTTCATTAATTTTCATTAATGTTCATTAATTTTAATTAATTTTCATTAATCTGAAAAGTTGAAAACTGATAACATAAATACTCTAAACTGCAATAATAAACTAGATTATAATGAGATTTGAATAAATTACATCAAACAAAGAATCCTCAAAATCAAAAGTGAATTAAACAATTCAAATCAATAGCATAAAATATTACGATAGGATTCATAAACATACAAAATCAATAATGTTGAACATGACATTTTACTCCAGCCTGCTATTCGCCACAACGACAACCGATCTAGAAAATTGCGCCACAAATATCGTAAACACCCTCTCAGGCAAATGCATTTTTTATGCCTACGACTCGTCCAGCTATGTCCACCTGGAAAGCACATACGACACATCATTCACAACTGCAAACCTTGAAGACCCGATAAAATTTTCCAGCGACTACCAAGTATGCGAATTCTACCTGTTCGAAACATCAAACTTAACAAAGTTGGAAAGTTTTCTAAAAAAACTCCAACACTCCCCAGCTGTGATTCGCAACAACTACACCACAATTATAATCTACACCGGTTCTAATGACGTCGCCGTTCTTTTTAAACTAGCATGGAAATACTACCTGATTAACACAATCGCCATCACGAAATCATTAGGGCTGTACACATATTTTCCATTAAGCGTGAGTAAACATCCAACGTTTTTGAACCAGTGCGATTTGTTCGATTTCAGCATCATACCAGAAGAACACTTGGTGGATGATTATAGAGGGCTTGTTTATAAATCAATGGCTGTATCAGCAGTTCCATTTACAATTGATATTAATGAAAAAGATAATCCAGGATTATCTGTTGTTATACTTCGGGAAGTAGCGAGGACTTTAAACTTTACATTAGTTTATATTGAAACGGATCTACCTAGATTCGGCCGGCGTCAGCCCAATGGAACCTACTCTAATGTAATAGAAAAAATATTGAAGGGAAAAGTAGATGTATCCGACAGTCCACTTATCGTCGACCTTCTGGATGATTTTGCATGTAGCAAACCGTTTGCTAATTTAATTATGAACTTTTTCGTTCCGAGAGCACGGGCAATTGAAACGTGGAAAAACATATTTTATTTGTTCCCTGCTTTGGCTTGGCCGATTTTAATCGTAGCCGTTTTAAGCACAACAGCATTGATTAAGTTATTTGAAAACGTGAGTTATTTGAAAATGGTTTATGTTCTGTGCCGGACATTTCTTACGCCCGCAAACAGGTTTCGGATTAAACCTAAAGCCAAAATTATTTTCTACAGCTGGATTTTATTTAGCTTTATAATTTCCACGTTTTATCAAATTTCGTTGCTAACAGCTCTGGTAAAACCGTTTTATGGGAGAGAGATGAATACGGTTGATGAAATGTTTGCGTCTGGTATTGAGTATGGGGGTTTCATATATGGCTCGTATTTTAATTACTCGCAAACTAGAAGGCAGTACTCTTTATGCTACACTAGTGGTAATTGTTTGTCGAAATTGTTGAAAAATAAATTTGCGTTATTATCGGATGAACGCATTATAAATTTTAATAAGAAAATGTTTGCAGATAAAACTGGACATCTCGCTATAAAACCTTTACTAACATCACTGGTAATACCGTCTGTGTTTTACTTCAGAAAAAATGAACCGATTTTGGAGAATACTAATAAAGTTATCCAATCGTTGCTAGAAAATGGGTTGATTAATAAGTGGGATGTTTACAGACGCGCAACGTTAATTGAGATAGATACTACTATTTACGACAGTCTGCGTATAGAGCATGTATGGGGGTGTTTTGTGATTTTAGCTTCAGGCTATGTTTGTAGCATTATTTCATTCATGTTTGAATATTGTATTGTAAATTGCAATTTTTCTGTTGTACGTGTATTTGTAGTTAGATTATTTACCAATTTAAAATTTAAAAATCAAACGAGTGTTAAGAAATAGAATTGTGTAAAATTGTAGCCGCAAATAATTACATTCAAATATTGAATATGAACACAAATATCTGCTGTAAGCACCACACGACTTTCCGAATTAATTATTTAATTTATATTTAAATAAAAGTTGTCAGTAAATAAATTATTATAATAATAATAGTAATATATTTTTTCAGATTATTATTATTATTATAATAGTGATATATTTTTTCAGAAATTGAATGGTTTTGGCGTCTACTAAAGATTCAAAAAGACATTTTTTGCGTCGCCAGTATTACAACTAAAACGTGTACTACTTAAATATAATTATTGTAACGTCTATATTTCGATTTTTGGTATATATACTCTTGGAAAAATAAAAAATAATAAATAAATAGAAATATGACTGTATGTGTGTAATTCTGTAAACTGTAAGAGAATATTGTAAACAATGTTGTAAGTATTGAAGACCTCCCAGGATTACTCAAATAGCGAATAAACTAAACAACATAGCTACAAATCTCCTACACGGACATTCTTCAATACCACGCGCCTCGGCTTGAGTAAACGTAATAAAATCCGCATCGAAAAGATATTAGAAACATATAAAATTATACAAATTAATTGAAACTGCATCCACTATTCGATTACCGCGATGTGACCCGTGCCCATCAAATCATAACGATGTGAAAGCCTTAATAACTTAATATTACCATCGGAGCGAGCGCCCAATTAGCCGAGCAGTTTATGCGACCTTATAAATCCCGAGCTATAAACGAAATCGCATTTCAATCCCGTGTACAGCTATTTGTCATATTCTCGTCGTTTGACACGTTTTGCGACTTTCCGCGAACAATCAAGCGATATTACTATAACGGTCGCGATTTAACAGCGCGAGCCGCGAGCGACACGAGAAGGGTATGATTAGACATTTTTACTACAACCGTACGCAGGCCATCTTTTTAATACACTGTAATAACAATGTAATTATACTGGTTGAGTTGGGGTGATTAAATTTTATGCTTTCAAAATGTGTCTATTAGATGATGGTAAGTGAGATGATTAGTGTTTCTTGCGGTGGTTAGTAACGCATGAATTAGTAATTTATGCTAATTCATTCATTCAATAGTACATATATTATTAATTAACTGTTTTTACTCAATATAGAATTATATTCAGGAAATTTGTTGTTGAATTGTGGGATTTTTTATGAATTATTTATTAGATACTAGGGTTTTATGTTTTTCCACTCTGACATTTGACGTTGAAGATCAATACTATGAACAGAGTAGAAGCGTTTGAGATGTGGATCTTTCGAAGAATGCAGAGAATATCTTGGGTGGAGCATATCACGAATAATGATTTTCTTAGATGCATGGACAGAGACAGAAAACTATTGTCTACTGTGAAGAAGCGTAAGACAGCGTACCTAGGACATATCTTCAGAAGTACGAAATATAACCTTCTAAAATTAATAATGGAGGGCAAGATAGAGGGTCGCCGTGGTCCAGGACGAAGGAAATGCTCCTGGTTAAAAAACATAAGGGACTGGACTGGTCTGGACTCCCACTCATTGTTCAGAGCGTCACAAAACCGTGCGGAATTTGCCATGATTATTGCCAACCTTCATTAATGGAGAAGGCACCTAAAGAAGAAGATATTTGATATAATTTTTCTCGGACATTTCCTTATGTAACCTATATCATAATATACATCTCTGATCGTAGAAAAATAATGTCTTTCAGAATTCGTAATATAAAAAAAATAGGGTTGTCATATTACTTATAGTAATTTCGCGTAATATTCGCTTATAACTATATTATTTAATCGATTCGTATAAGTAAATAGTTGTAAGCGTCAAACGATTGTTTTCCACTATCACAATTTGTGTATATATTACCTCAAATGTAATCCATTTTACCATAACTGGAGACTTCAGACGATTCTTACCTGAAATAAAAGAAAAAATAAGTTACGTTTATATACAATTAATACAAATACAAGATTAAAAACAAATTATTTATGCATAGATCAATTGCACACACAGAATTTTGCTAGACTATCAGGGATGTGAAATCTTCGTAGTAGAGTAGCAAATGAATGAGACTATCCCAGACATTCTCAGACCCACTCAGATTCCTTTGAATTAGTTGAGTGAATTCAAAGGATTCTGAGTTGGTCTGAAAATGTCTGGGATAATTTCATATTTATTTGCTACTCTACTACAAAGATTTAATTTTTAGATTACTCTGTATGTACGCTATGTAAAATAACCCTTGGGGAAAAAATAAATCGGGGACCAAATTTATAAATTTTAGTTTATAGTTTATTATAACTAGATAATTTTTTTTTGAAAGTAGTGTTTTTTATATCCACTCATAAATATCACTGTTTTTTGGTACGACTCATGAACTACCACCAATATATATATATATATGTTTATTATAATATATATATATATATATATATATATATATATATATATAAATATACATATATGATAATGATGATGATAATGACCCCGCAGGATGACAGACACAGCAGTCACTTGTGATTGACGAACCCATGGACCCCCAGTCACCTAGATTAATACATGCGCCATACCCCGCAAAGTTCTCAACGTGAGGAGCTTATTATTTTTGTGCCCAAATATGTGTATTCCTGCTGACACGGTAAGATTTCGATGTATTTTTCCACTAGCTGATATTTCCTCAACAAGATGAAGTACTTATGGGTGTGCATTGCTAATTGATGTGGTGCCGCCAGATGGCCTTTCACTTTCCTCCTAGGAAGTTAGTTGTATCATATTCCCATAAATTGAAGTTTTGTTTAATTTTTATTTTAGAAGTTTTCTCGTCATGAATTCTAGATATTTATATAGAATATCTTATATATTTAAATAAATAATAATAATAAATAAAAATGTGGGGGGGGGTCGGACCATGTGCCGGTGGAAGTGGTCTTGAGAAGGACAAAAGAAACCTTTTGTGAGGGAGGAGAAAAAGGGACAGCAAGGGTTTGGATGGAGCGAAGTAGAAATTGCGGTGTATGAGAAAAACCTAACGGGCGTGAAGTGGGAGGAGGTGCAGTCAGTTAGAGTTGGAGAGACTGATGGCGGCTGCGTTGGTGGTGAGGAAGAAGAGTGGACGCCAGAGGGAATATTGGTTCGACAAGGAGTGTAAGATAAAGAAGACGAGGTGGCGGAGGGAAATGGCGAATTGGAGGTACGGCAGATGTGCAGTCTAAAGGGTTAATCAGGCGGAAAGGGAGTTCGAGAGTACGTGCGAGATGAAAAAAATAGAGGAGTTACAGAAAGTGGAAAAGAGGTTGAGGGAGTGTGTGGTGGAGTAACGGATGTGGGAGATCTTAAAGGGAAGGGCTAATCAGGATAAAGTGAACATAGAGCTAGCAGAGTGGGAGAGGAGTTGTAAACAGATGGCGGGGTCTGAGGTGGAGCTGGGCAGTTCGAGTGCGAGACAGGTGGTACGAAGGGAGGCGGTTTCGCCGGAAAGAGTTGGAGGTGGCCCTGGCACAGTTAAAACTAGGAAAGGCAGCGGGGGAAGATGGGCTGAAGGCAGAGGCTTTCAAAAAGTTACCGGAGGAAGGAAGGGAGAAGGTGCGGCAGAGTATTAACAAGGTGTGGAGTGGAGAGGAGGAAGTGCCGGAAAAGTGGCGTGTGGGGGTGGTGGTCCCGGTGCACAAAGGAGGAGAGGCCTCGGACGTAAAAAACTATAGGGGGATCACCATTATGAGTGCCGGTTATAAATTGATGATGAAGGCAGAGGCTTTCAAAAAGTTACCGGAGGAAGGAAGGGAGAAGGTGCGGCAGAGTATTAACAAGGTGTGGAGTGGAGAGGAGGAAGTGCCGGAAAAGTGGCGTGTGGGGGTGGTGGTCCCGGTGCACAAAGGAGGAGAGGCCTCGGACGTAAAAAACTATAGGGGGATCACCATTATGAGTGCCGGTTATAAATTGATGATGACTATGGTGAAAAATAGAATGGATAGAGAAGTGGAACAAAAAGGGCTGCTGCCGGAATGTCAGGGTGGGTTCAGAAGGGGAAGAGGGACGAGGGAGCAGATTTTCACGCTGGCGAGAATGGTGGAGGAAGCGCTGGAATGCAAAGGGAGAGTGTATGCGGTGTTTGTGGATTTAAAAGCTGCGTATTACTCAGTTCCTAGGGGGAAACTGGTGGAATGTATGGATAGATTGGGTATGGAAGAGGAAGGAGTGGAGTGGGTGAGAAGGGTGTACGGCGAAAGCAAGAGTGAATGGAGAAATATCTGAGAAATTTAGGGTGACTGTGGGAGTACGGCAGGGGTGCACGAGCGAGTTGGAAGAGGTGCTGAAGAGAGGACAGGCAGGAGAAGTCGTGGTGGGTAGATCCACCACAAGTGTGGATGTTGGCGTATGCAGATGACGTGGTGCTGGTGGCCAAGAGAGTGGAAGAGATGCAAAAGATGTTGGATAGAATGGGTAGATACCTGGATAAGAGGGGGCTGGTGATGAATGTGGAAAAGACCAAATGGATGTTGTTTAGGAATAGGGGCAGGAGGGGTAAGGACGAAGGGCTGAAATGGAAGGATTGAGAGAGTGAATGGCTTTAAATATTTGGGCTTTTGGTTTGACTGTGGAGGAGGGCTTAGGATGCATGTGGAGTGTATACAGGCGAAAGCAAGAATGGCTTGGGGGATTGCGTGCAGAAAATGGGGGAGTTTGTGGGGTTGTAACCTAGTAATGGCGTGCAAGATATGGGATGCATGTGTAAAACCTATATTGTTGTATGGAGTGGAAGTGTGGGGATTGCGTGAATGGGAGGTAATAGAAATGGAGCAAGATTGGTTTCTGAAGAATCTGCTAGGGCTCGAAAGGTCGACACCGAGGGCAGTGCTGTTGCAGGAGACAAATCGTATGAGTATGTGGTGGGAGTCGTGTGTAAGGGTTGTGAAGTTTGAGGAAAGATTGCAAGATTTGGGCGAGGAAAGACTGGTACGGGAGGTATGGATGAGGTGTAAGAGTAGAACAGAGAGTAGATGGAGGAAGGATAGAGAAAGGATGTATGAAAGAGTGGGTATGTCTGAGGTGTGGGTAGAGGAGAAGCTGAGAGAAAGGGGTAGCCTAGGAACTGATATAAGGGAGAGATTGAGGGATATTGAGTGACAAGAAAGGCAAGTGAGAATGGCTGAGAGCTCATACAACCCTGGCTACGTAGAGTGGCAAGTGCAGGGGAAACTCCCGAGCTCCTTAGCCAGGGGAGAGTGGAGCAGAGAGGACAAAATATATGCATGGCAAGAGCGAGGTGTGATTCAGAAGAGCGAGGAAGAAAAGTGTGGATGGGGCTGGGGTACACCGCGTGTGCGCTGTGTAGGAAGGGGAGTGACACGTGGTGGCACCTTAGCAAAAAATGTGAGGGAGTGAAAGAAGAGTGGGTTGGAGAGTGCAGAAAGCTGAACGAATGGTTAGGAGAGGATGGGAAAGGCGTGAAAATCTGCAGGAGGCTGACGTGGGAAAGAAAATTGACGAGGGCAGAGGGGGTTTATTTTAATGGATAGAAAAATGTATTTTATGTTAATTGGTATTCTTTTTTTTGTGTCTTTTTTTATTTCTTTCTGTGAAAGTACGGTTTGGGAATGTACACACATTCCCAAACCGTACTTTCACAGAAAGAAAAAGGAAAGGGTTGGGCTGATAAGCCAAATAAAGGTCTTTTTTATTAAAATAAATAAATAAATAAATAATAATAATCATAAAAACAGGGAATTATACAGCGTATGAAAAGCTATGTAATAAATTATTATTATTAATTTAATAATAATACATTTATTTTGTATATAAACATAAACACAATATATAACAATAGTAAAAATAATATATAACTTCCTACTAGTGTAAAATCCTAAAAGATTTAGCTGCAAAATAATTTCTCAGCTAAATAAACCAATTAATACACAACTAATCGCATCAAAAATTCGCCATGCAAGCAAGCAATATTAAGAAATAAATTTAGCCAAACTAGTCGGTATCCAAGTCAAACACCTTAGTTATGAGTAAGAAGACATTAATCATTTATTAACTCAATGGATTGACAATATAAATTGCAATTAAATTCAACTTTTCTACAACTAATCATCGAATATAAACATCTACCGCTATAATAGCACACACACAATTAATCACCATTTAAATGAAGGCCATTAATTAGACACCGGATAGTTAACAAATAATTAATAAATTGTGTTAATAAGTAACAGGACTGCGCACCCGCCGTGGCATAAATTAAAGTCGAGTAACCAGGGAGGTGGCAACGAAAAGTCGCAACCCGATCAAGAGAAGAGTCGTGCGTGCACTGGAGGGACCGTTATGATGAATAAATTCGGATATCACAACGTCATATTAATATTAATGCATAATTAATGTTGTTTTATTTATTAGTTTAGTGTGCAATTAATATAATTTTAAAGGATAAATAAAACGATTTTATACTTTGTTTTTCATCACACTTCAGTTATAATTTGCGTAGACTCATCGGAAAAGCTCGAAAATAGCTAGAGCTTAGCCGAAACTAGTTGCAAAGTGTATCTTCCGATATTCAAATTAAAAAACGTAAAGTTGAGCTTCAGTCTCAGTCTCTTTTGGAAACGTTTAATAAACATAAAGACATTATTTCGATTCCAAAACTTCCTAATAAAAATGGAGTATGTTTAATAGGATCGGATAATAAAATACAAAAATTTACATGCACTACCTCTAAAAAATCCTTGGTTTGCTCGTAAATATAAAACTAAACATTACATTAAAACTATTTACAGACTCAAATCCAATCATGGTGCATATGGCTCACATTTATATAGGATAGGTTGTAAAGCAACTCCACGTTGTAGCTGTGACGAAGTGGAAAATGTCCTAAATATTATATTGAAAGAAGTAGTTTATTATCTGATATAAATAAATAAATTCATAGTAGGGCCTTATAATCTAAGTGTTATACTCAGCTATAATGATATGGATTTATTTGATATTCCCTTTGATTATTTAAGTAAATGTAGATTAAATTTGTAGTATTCATTGTCTTCCTCTGTGTTCACTTCTGCACCCTTCGTACTCCTCAGTTAAGAGTACTAATCTAATAGACTCAAATCTATTAGATTAGTACGCTTAAAGTTAGATTCATTATTTCGTCCTTTTGTCGTATTTATATCATAATTATTCATCGAATTGCATACCATTTGAGTAATATCACAGCGGATCTAATTAACTTGTTTTGAATTGTGTACATAGTGTTCAAGAGAACTGAAATAAACGAAAAAATAGTATAAACTATTTCAAATTATAACAAGAATGAAAATTGATCGAGTTTAAAAATATATTTCTTTTAATTAATATGTTAAATAAGATACAGTTATGTGCATGTGTGTTTTGTCCATACTAGATATATAAATTATTATCCATTATTGGCTGCATTCATTAAATTAGAATCCATTGAAGTGTCCCAACTCATCGTCGTTGCAAACAAACCATATGCAATTTTAATCAAAACACAACATGTAAGCATTTTTTTTTCACAAGTTAAAATTTACAACGCTGTTTATATATGGAATAGATCGTAACTTTTCTCCATCCATATAAATCAATTAAAATATTATATTTCCTTATAATAATTTATTTTTCACACCTGCTATATGCATAAATCCCCGTTGACAGCACCTTTTTGTATCTAAATATCGCCTAAAAAAGCATTGACTATAAACGGAAATACATTGCACATTTATATAATATAATTATTTTATTACCTCTCATGCATACATCAAAGCGCGACTACACAGTTTACCCATTACATTGGTACTGTTAAATTTATTTTCCCCATTGTCTTAGAAACGCGCACACACATTAGACATATTGTTTACGTGCATAGACTGGCAACTTTGTAATAAATTGCAAATTAATGCAGCGCCACACATACTAAACTCAACTCGCGGCGAAATTGTCGAAAATAAAATGTTCAAACATTTCCATAATGCACGCCACTAACATACATAAAGCACATGGTGCGTGGTGGATCCGCGGTTTTATGAACAAACTGTAATTTATTTTATTGCAACATTTTACAATCCATCGAAATATAATTTAATAAGGTAACTTTGTCATATAATAAATATAGAAATTCATGTATTTACATAAGGTACCTTGTGTGAATGAGTCTTTCTGCTACAAATTAGGAAGAGTATTTTATAACAATATAGTTGCGGATATAGAAAATAATTGTATGACCATAAGTTTTCGTAAAAAAGTTCATTATTTATGAGTCATTTGTATGGTTTTTTTGTTGTTGTTGTTGAAAGGCTATCCAGGACAACACCGATTTTGAACGTATTGTTCCAATTATGTTGATAGAAAGGATAAATGTTATTTGAATTGATTAAAACAGTAGGTTGGCGTTCTAGTTAAAGACGACCACCTATTCTGAAATTTTACGTATATATATATATATATATATATATATATATATATATATATATATATATATATATATGAGCTAATGTAATGATTAAAAAAATATAATTATTTTAAAGAATAAATAAAACAATTATTTTTCATCACACTTTAGTTATACTTTGCAACTAGTTTCGGCTAAACTCTAGCCATTCTCGAGCTTCTTCGATTTCTCATTTTATTTACGCTCTAAAATGAATTATCAAAAGTAGACGCCTTAAAAATCAAATGTTTCATAATAATTTTGTTTAAAAATTCCTAATAAATTCAATTCTTGAGATTAAAACTACATGTTACTATAATATTGATTGACACTTGTTTGGTTTCGAAATTACGCATTATTTGTTTATTTTGGTCAATTAATAACGTCGCACTTAACAATTTTAGACAGATTTTCGATTAACTTTTGGTAAAAAAAAACCTCCATAAATTAATGTGTTCAAATAATGGCAAGACAATAATTCAATCAAAATATGAATTATATTTGGCACGTATTTAGCTTCAAAATGAGGCATTATATTTTAAATAATAAATAAAACGAGTCGAAACTGGCTAGAGCTTAGCTGAAACTAGTTGCAAAGTATAACTAAAGTGTGATGAAAAACAATCGTTTTATTTATTCTTTGAAATAATTATATTATTTTAATCATTACATTAGCTCATATTGAAAATATATATATTTATTATAGATAATTAGTTCAAAAATTCAAGACAGATTTTCGATTAACTTTTGGTAAAAAAAAACCTACAAACAAAAGTAAATTAAGATAAAAAGACAATATCTTTTAAATTATTATGTTATTTTTTAATCATGACATTAACTCATACTAATATTGTATTGAATTGCATATTGTTTGTTTTCTAGCACATCGCAGCACATTATGATAATTAAAAGACAGTAGTCAAGAAATTTATGAGCATAAATGAATAGCATAACACAATGATCCGGTTGTTAATTAGTTATTAACTTTTAATAACCCACGACTGAACGAATGAATGTATTACTGTGTGCGCTCATCTTTATCTAACTATTTTACAATCACTCCAAGAAATTTCGCGGCCCACGCCGAATTATTGAGGACTCTTTGTTTATATTTGCAATTAGATATTTGTAATTTTTGTAAAAATTGCTAGGACACATTTTAAATTGCCAATTTGTATGAAAGTTTCAATTTTTGTCATAATTTGTAGAGTTTAATTTTTGGTGTTTTTTTTTTTGAAATAAGATTTTATCGAAAATCTGTCTTAAATTTTCGCGACTTGCGAGGTTCTATTTTAAATAATAAATAAAACGAGTAATCAAAGCAGTTCCAAACTATGTAATGAAAGTTTCAATTTTTTTTGACCATTTTTGAATGTGCAATAATATCATCGATAATTTTTTCAAATGACAAACCAATTTTTTTATTGCGGGTTCTGAAAAGGATTATTTTTCTGCGATCAATGATTATTGTAATATAGGTCACATAAGGAACATTCTGAGAAAAATCATTTCAAATGTCAAAATGTTAAAACTAGGACAAATCCCGACAAATACGGACGGATGGCAACCCTAGGGCCCTGTCCGTTTGGCTACTACTAGTGACTAGTAATGACACATGCTAACGTCACGCTGTACTATTAGTATGAGCGTGACGTGGCATGTGTGACTATTAATCACTAGTAGTCGCCAAACGGACAGGGCCTAGGTTTAGTCATCACAGTATTAACTCTACAGTACTCGCATGATCATGTTTCATATTGTCACATGGGGTTAAACTGCACTGCACTTAAACAACACAGCGGTTGCCGCTACGAGACGAGATTAATCGAACTGGCTCTCCGCGCTCTGCGGATGTGGTGATAAGGAAACCAGTTTTTTGCTCAATCACATGTACACAAAAAGTATCTACGCAGTAAATTCTGATCTATTTTAGTCAGCATAAAAATAAATGTGACTTTCCTGTGACTGCTATTTTATTTCAATGGAATAATTTATTTTGTGTACTTAAAATTAGCGTAATAATTTTTCTCATATTATTACACTAATATTAAATACCGGTCTCTGTAAAAAAAAACACAACACAACAACACAACGACAAACTGCTACTATAGATGGTAGCAGTTTGTCGTGTGTTTTTTTTAACATTATTACGGAGAACCAGTAATTGATACAAAAAAATACTGGAAAGTAAATTTTGAAAAATAAATACCTAAAATCTATGAAAATAGACCAACTGGCGGAAAGATCAGGTCCAACATTCTAGGGGATCAGCCTCTGTTTTCCTTCGTTCTTTCTTTCGTAGATTAGAATTGCCCCCCTATATCGTGTGATTTAACACTATTAGATTTATTTTTATGGGGTTATTTGAAGTCAAAGGTCTATGTCAACAAGCCCACAACCCACAACCTGTACATTACAAGACGAAATTAAACACTACATCAACTAAATTCAGCCACATTTATGCAGAATGGTCATGGAAAATTTCGATAAAAGAGTGCGTATGTACCAGCAAAACCGTGGTGTTGCGTTATTCCATAAATAACCGTATCCTATGTACTTTATGATTCAATAAAAAATAACAATCTAAACACTAAAAACTGTGTTTTCTATTTAATTCAAATCTTGCATTAATTTTGGGACTTAGTTCGCATATTATCTATTTTTAGTATAATAGAAAAACGGTAAACTATTATTAATGAAGACAAACTTTGCATAATCGCTACAAAATTAACAAGTCTATCAGTATCTAGAAAAACATATAAACATAATTTGCAGCGCATATTAATACTCGAACTCAAGGTGAGGAATAGCGTAATTTAATTTATTCGGACTAAATAATTCCCCGATAGACGGGTATATATTCACATGTTGTGACTGCCAAATCAGTTCTTGAGCACACGAGCAAGAAGTAACAATAATACACGATGTTGGCCTTAAAAACCTTCCTTATCGCTGCCCTATTTGTGGCAGCAACGCATCAAGCAACACCTATTGCTCCTGGTAAGTATATTTTTAATAACAGAAATGTAACTTTGCTCGATATTATCCTGCGGCTGTATATTTGAGCGATCGCTATGAATATAGCGATCGAGAAACGTTCGCTATTATCATTGAAAAAGGAGTCTAGACTTCTCAATGCAATCGCATGTGAATTAGAATCTTATACATTATTAATTGTTTATGTTTCTATTTTTTTAGTCTATCTCTTTTTTAATGGCAAATTATTGGATACATAATGTAACTTTTTTCGTGTTGAACTGGAATTCAACTATCTTTGATTCACTGTGTAGAATTTGGTAGTTTACAGATTACGGCGGTAATCTGTACCGCCGTATAAATTAAATATTTAAAATCTATATTCAAGATGCGTATAGTTGATATCTGATAAAGTAAAATAATAAAAATTTTAATTTCTACTAGATGCAGGCTGCAGAAAACCATCTGATCTGAGAAGATGTCCACAATATTTACCACCGAAAGATTGCACGAAAATTCGTTTTGCCCAAGATGACTCAAAACCATGGCCTGGTTGTTGTCCGAAACTATTTTGTGATGAATTTTCAACTGTCTAACATATATATATATATATATATATATATATATATATATATATATATATATTATTGTTAAATTGTTGTAAAAGTTACATATAGTACAACTCTGATGCCACGAAATATTTATGATGTTCGAGTATATAAATAGTTGAATTGCTTAATATATGAAGAAATAAACATTAAACAATATAAACTTATTTGCAATTATTGATATGAAATAAATTGTTAGTATAGAGCATAGGTTCTCAAACTATGGTACATGTACCACTGGTGGTACATTAAGCTGTTGCAGAGAGTACAAAATAATTTTCAATAAATATCTTACGTATAGCTTTATTTTCAAAAATGTAAATTAGATCTAAATCACAGTCTGGATATTTAATTTTCTTTGTTTTTTTTTGTTCTCTCTGAACATTCCATTTCGTTCTCTTTATACCAGGGTTTCTTAAACTTTAAAAACATTGTACCCCTTAAATAAACTGCTATAAATTATATACCCCCGTGATGATATTTTGTAATTCGGACATAATAGAATCTTATGTACAGCTTTATTTTCAAAACTGCAAATTAGATCTAAATCACAGTCTCGATATTTTATTTTCTTTATTTGTTTTTGTTCTCTCTGAACATTCCATTTCGTTCTCTTTATACCAGGGTTTCTCAAACTTTAAAAACGTTGTACCCCTTAAATAAACTGCTATAAATTATATACCCCCATGATGATATTTTGTAATTCGAACATAATAGAAGTCAAAGAATGTGGGTATTCTTTGTCTTGGCACACACCACTCACTACATTGATGTGTTTTAGCAAACCTCGGAATTATTTTGTTTTTAACACAAAGCTAAATTCAGATAATATTGATTGCAAAAGAAATCCTGGGTGTCCACAATTTGGTTATCCAATAGGTTGCGAAAATGATCGCATTGTCTCCGATATGAATCAAGTTTGATGTCCATTTCACGTAATTGTCTGTATGAAAATTTATTAAAATAAGATGAGGTCGTAATGAAAAATTGATGAGAAACTCAAATTTAGATGTTGTATTCAAATAGCTTCAAGGGTTTGTGATTTACAACCCAAAAGTCAAATCTGTATGATCTCTCAAATTTGAAAATCGCATTCAAATATCTTGAAGGATTTTTGATTTACAACCCTACAAATTCAAATTTGTATGATCTGTACATATGAAACAGGTTTAATTGCCATTTCACGTAATTGATGGTATCAAAATTGTCATTGTCATATTGAAAAATAGCTGAGAAACTGAAATTTGAAAATCGCTTTCAAGTATCTTCAAGAGTTTGTGATTTATAACCCTACGAAGTCAAATTTGTATGATCTGTAGATATGAAATCACTTTGATTTCCATTTCATGTAATTGTCTGTATCAAAATTTATTAAAATGAGATGAAGTCGCAATGAAAAATGGACGAGAAACTCAAATTTGAAAATCGCATTTAAGTATCTTCAAGGGTTTTTGATTTGCAACCCTACGAAGTCAAATTTGTATAATCTGTAGACACGAATTAAGTTTGATTGCCGTTTCAAATTATGGTCCGTATCAAAACTATATTAAAATGATATGAGGTCGTATTTAAGAATGGAAAAGGAACTCATATTTGAAAATCGTATTGCAATATTTTCAGGGGTTTGTGATTTACAACCCCACAAAATCAAATTTGTGTGATCTGTTGTTATGAAATAAGCCATTTCACGTTGTTGTCCGGATCAAAATTTATTAAAATATGATGCGGTCGTATTGAGAAATGTATGAGAAACTCAAATTTGAAAATCGCATTTAAGTATCTTAAAGGGTTTTTGATTTACAATCCTGCAAAGTCAAATTTGTATGATCTGGACATATAAAACAGGTTTAATTGCCACTTCACGTAATTGTTTGTATACAGATTTATTAAAATAAAATAAGGTCATATTGAAAAATGGCTGAGAAACTCAAATTTGAAACTCGTATTCAAGTATCTTAAAGGGTTTTTGATTTACAACTCTACAAAGTCAAATTTGTATGATCTGGACATATGAAACAGGTTTAATTGCCATTTCACGTAATTGTTCGTATCAAAATTTATTAAAATAAAATGAGATCATATTGAAAAATGGATGAAAAATTGAAATTTGAAATTCGCATTCAAATAGGGTTTTTGATTTACAACCCTACAAATTTAAATTTGTATGATCTGGACATATGAAACAGGTTTAATTGCCATTTCACGTAATTGTTCGTATCAAAATTTATTAAAATAAAATGAGGTCATATTGAAAAATAGCTAAAAAACTCAAATTTGTAAATCGCATTAAATTATCTTCAAGGGTTTGTGATTTGCAACCCTACGAAGTCAAATTTGTATGATCTGTAGACATGAGTCAAGTTTGATTTCCATTTCACGTAATTGTGTGTATCAAACTTTATTAAAATAAGATGAAGTTGCAATGACATATGGATGATAAACTCAAATTTGAAAATCGCAGTCAAGTATTTTAAAGGGTTTTTGATTTACAACCCTGCGAAGTCAAATTTGTATGATCTGGACATATGAAACAGGTTTAATTGCCATTTCACGTAATTGTTCGTATCAAAATTTATTAAAATAAAATGAGGTTATATTGAAAAATGGCTGAAAAACTGAAATTTGAAAATCGCATTCAAGTATCTTCAAGAGTTTGTGATTTATAACCCTACGAAGTCAAATTTGTATGACCTCTAGATATGAAATCACTTTGATTTCCATTTCATGTAATTGTCTGTATCAAAATTTATTAAAATGAGATGACGTCGCAATGAAAAATGGACGAGAAACTCAAATTTGAAAATCGCATTCAAGTATCTTGAAGGGTTTTTGATTTGCAACCCTACGAAGTCAAATTTGTATGATCTGTAGACACGAATTAAGTTTGATTGCCGTTTCAAATTATGGTCCGTATCAAAACTATTTTAAAATGATATGAGGTCGTATTTAAGAATGGAAAAGGAACTCATATTTGAAAATTGTATTGCAATATTTTCAGGGGTTTGTGATTTACAACCCCACAAAATCAAATTTGTGTGATCTGTAGTTATGAAATAAGTTTGATTGCCATTTCACGTTGTTGTCCGGATCAAAATTTATTAAAATATGCTGGGGTCGTATTGAGAAATGTATGAGAAACTCAAATTTAAAAATCGCATTCAAATATCTTGAAGGGTTTTTGAGTTACAACCCTACAAAATTAAATTTGTATGATCCACAGGTATAAAACAGGTTTGATTGCCATTTCACGTAATTGTCTGTATCAAAATTTACAAATAAGATGAGGTCATATTGAAAAATGGCTGAGAAACTCAAATTTGAAAATCGTATTCAAGTATCTTAAAGAGTTTTTGATTTACAACTCTACAAAGTCAAATTTGTATGATCTAGACATATGAAACAGGTTTAATTGCCATTTCACGTAATTGTACGTATCAAAATTTATTAAAATAAAATGAGTTCATATTGAAAAATGGATGAGAAATTGAAATTTGAAATTGGCATTCAAATATCTTGAAGGGTTTTTGATTTACAACCCTACAAATTTAAATTTGTATGATCTGGACATATGAAACAGGTTTAATTGCCATTTCACGTAATTGTTCATATCAAAATTTATTAAAATAAAATGAGGTCATATTGAAAAATAGCTGAGAATCTCAAATTTGAAAATCGCATTAAATTATCTTCAAGGGTTTGTGATTTGCAACCCTACGAAGTCAAATTTGTATGATCTGTAGACATGAGTCAAGTTTGATTTCCATTTCACGTAATTGTCTGCATCAAAATTTATTAAAATAAGATGAGGTTGCAATGATAAATGGATGATAAACTTAAATTTAAAAATCACAGGCAAGTATTTTGAAGGGTTTTTGATTTACAACCCTGCGAAGTCAAATTTGTATGATCTGAACATATGAAACAGGTTTAATTGCCATTTCACGTAATTGTTCGTATCAAAATTTATTAAAATAAAATGAGGTCATATTGAAAAATGGCTGAGAAACTCAAATTTGACAATCGCATTCAAATATCTTGAAGGGCTTATGATTTATAACCATACGAAGTCAAATTTGTATAATCTATAAACATGAATCAAGTTTGATTTCCATTCCATGTAATGTCTGTATCAAAATTTATTAAAATGAGATGAAGTCGCAATGAAAAATGGAGGAGAAACTCAAATTTAAAAATCACATTTAAGTATCTTTAAGGGTTTTGGATTTACAACCCTACAAAGTCAAATTTATATGATCTGTAGATATGAAACATGTTTGATTACCGTTTCAAATTATGGTCCGTATCAAAACTATATTAATATGATATGAAGTCGTATTGAAAAATGTATAAGGAACTCATATTTGAAAATCGTATTGCAATATCTTCAGGGGTTTGCGATTTATAACCCTACAAAGTCAAATATGTGTGATTTGTAGTTATAAAACAAGTTTGATTGCCATTTCACGTAATTGTCCGGAACAAAATTGATTAAAATGAGATGGGATCGTATTGAAAAATGGACGAGAAACTCAAATTTGAGAATCGCATTCAAATATCTTGAAGGGATTTTGATTTACAACCCTACAAATTCAAATTTGTATGATCTGGCCATATGAAACAGGTTTAATTGCCATTTCACGTAATTGTTCGTAACAAAATTTATTAAAATAAAATGAGGTCATATTGAAAAATAGTTAAGAAACTCAAATTTGAAAATCTCATTCAAGTATCTTGAATGGTTTGTGATTTACAACCCTACGAAGTCAAATTTGTATGATCTGTAGACATGCATCAAGTTTGATTTCCATTTCATGTAATTGTCTGTATCAAAATTTAATAAAATAAGATGAGGTCGTAATGAAAAATGGATGAGAAACTCAAATTTAAAAATCGCATTCAAGTATCTTGAAGGGTTTTTGATTTACAACCCTACGAAGTCATATTTGTATGATCTGTAGACCATGTATCAAGTTTGATTTCCATTTCACGTAATTGTTTGTATCAAAATTGATTAAAAAAAATGAGATGGGATCGTAATGAAAAATATATAAGAAACTCAAATTTGAAAATCGCATTCAAATATCTGTAATGGTTTGTGATTTACAACCCCACGAAGTGAAATTTGTATGATCTGTAGATATGAAACAATTTTTATTGCCATTTCATGTAATTGTAATAATGATCTAAGTATCCTATTATTATCTGAAATTAGATTAATGAGGCTACCTAAAGACATCTTATCTCTTATGAAATATGAGTTAGAGCTTTCTGAAAAATCCTGAAAATGTTGATCTTACCTAAATTTTAATCGACTCTTTTTATATTCGTATTCGATCATTCAAATAAATGTAATATAAGAATTTCAGCAACATTTTTGTTACAAAAAAAGATCAGAAATCCTTATTGCATTCCCACTATACGAAAGCATTTCCCGGATGTTGCAATAGAGAGATTTGTATAGATTTAGCACGAAAATAATTAAATGTTCTAACAATTATTTTTATGAGAGTATTTTCTTAGCCTAAATCTAGTTAAATAAAAGTTGCTTTTTAGGAACTTGCCACTTACATTAAACTTTTAAACTCCTATTTTTTTTTTCAAAGATGCTAATGTATAAAACACACATGTTTTAGAAGAGAAAAAGAGCAAAATAAATAGTAATTATAGTATTTGTAAGTAAGTTAAGTAATTCGTTATCGACCTTCGCGTCATTCTGCCCTGGATGTGTGTGTTAAAACTACTTAAAAAGTTTTCTAAAATATCGTTAAACATTGTGACCCTAAAGTATGAAATTTTTGCAAAAATTGCTCGGACACTTCGATTTTTAATTTTAAATTGGCAATTTTTAATGAATGTATCAATTTTTTTCGACTATTTTTGAATGAGTTATAACGCCATCGACAATTTTCTCAAATGACAACCCTATTTTTAAAGGGATTGTTTTTTATGATCAGAGATGTATATTATAATATAGGTTACATATTATAGGAAATTTCCAAGAAAAATCATAGCAAATGTCAGAGTGAAAAAACATGAAACGCGAAATACAGACATACAGACATACAGACATACAGACATACAGACATACAGACATACAGACATACAGACATACAGACATACAGACATACAGACATACAGACATACAGACATACAGACATACAGACATACAGACATACAGACATACAGACATACAGACATACAGACATACAGACATACAGACATACAGACATACAGACATACAGACATACAGACATACAGACATACAGACATACAGACATACAGACATACAGACATACAGACATACAGACATACAGACATACAGACATACAGACATACAGACATACAGACATACAGACATACAGACATACAGACATACAGACATACAGACATACAGACATACAGACATACAGACATACAGACATACAGACATACAGACATACAGACATACAGACATACAGACATACAGACATACAGACATACAGACATACAGACATACAGACATACAGACATACAGACATACAGACATACAGACATACAGACATACAGACATACAGACATACAGACATACAGACATACAGACATACAGACATACAGACATACAGACATACAGACATACAGACATACAGACATACAGACATACAGACATACAGACATACAGACATACAGACATACAGACATACAGACATACAGACATACAGACATACAGACATACAGACATACAGACATACAGACATACAGACATACAGACATACAGACATACAGACATACAGACATACAGACATACAGACATACAGACATACAGACATACAGACATACAGACATACAGACATACAGACATACAGACATACAGACATACAGACATACAGACATACAGACATACAGACATACAGACATACAGACATACAGACATACAGACATACAGACATACAGACATACAGACATACAGACATACAGACATACAGACATACAGACATACAGACATACAGACATACAGACATACAGACATACAGACATACAGACATACAGACATACAGACATACAGACATACAGACATACAGACATACAGACATACAGACATACAGACATACAGACATACAGACATACAGACATACAGACATACAGACATACAGACATACAGACATACAGACATACAGACATACAGACATACAGACATACAGACATACAGACATACAGACATACAGACATACAGACATACAGACATACAGACATACAGACATACAGACATACAGACATACAGACATACAGACATACAGACATACAGACATACAGACATACAGACATACAGACATACAGACATACAGACATACAGACATACAGACATACAGACATACAGACATACAGACATACAGACATACAGACATACAGACATACAGACATACAGACATACAGACATACAGACATACAGACATACAGACATACAGACATACAGACATACAGACATACAGACATACAGACATACAGACATACAGACATACAGACATACAGACATACAGACATACAGACATACAGACATACAGACATACAGACATACAGACATACAGACATACAGACATACAGACATACAGACATACAGACATACAGACATACAGACATACAGACATACAGACATACAGACATACAGACATACAGACATACAGACATACAGACATACAGACATACAGACATACAGACATACAGACATACAGACATACAGACATACAGACATACAGACATACAGACATACAGACATACAGACATACAGACATACAGACATACAGACATACAGACATACAGACATACAGACATACAGACATACAGACATACAGACATACAGACATACAGACATACAGACATACAGACATACAGACATACAGACATACAGACATACAGACATACAGACATACAGACATACAGACATACAGACATACAGACATACAGACATACAGACATACAGACATACAGACATACAGACATACAGACATACAGACATACAGACATACAGACATACAGACATACAGACATACAGACATACAGACATACAGACATACAGACATACAGACATACAGACATACAGACATACAGACATACAGACATACAGACATACAGACATACAGACATACAGACATACAGACATACAGACATACAGACATACAGACATACAGACATACAGACATACAGACATACAGACATACAGACATACAGACATACAGACATACAGACATACAGACATACAGACATACAGACATACAGACATACAGACATACAGACATACAGACATACAGACATACAGACATACAGACATACAGACATACAGACATACAGACATACAGACATACAGACATACAGACATACAGACATACAGGCATACAGACATACAGACATACAGACATACAGACATACAGACATACAGACATACAGACATACAGACATACAGACATAAATGGTAACGAAATTGTTTTTTTTTGCTAAATTGTTCACGACAACTATACCTTCTTTCTAGTGTGGTTTTTTTTTCACGGAAAGTTTTCGCATATTCCCACAATCTTAGTTAGAAAACGTGAAGGCGTTTTCGGTAAAACAATACCTTTCTTTATATCCGTGAAATAATCGGAAAGTAAAAATGCTAGCCTCATTTTTTTCAAAATTACAATAAAAATTAGAAATATTATATTGTGAGAATGCAAAGTAGAAGTAAACTTGCTTCACATTATTGCTGTGAAATCTAGAATGTAAATACTGTAATAGATATAACAGACAATTCTGAAAAAATATTCGAATCCCAATCAGGAAATTTTTTAATTACTTTAAACAGCAGCTATTCCTGCATAATGCCACTAATTAGATCATAATTAACATGTGTGCGTTTATACCAATAAACGTCTGCTTTAATTCAATTTCATTATTAAAAATACAAAATAATTGAATTCGATTTTAATTTTGCGCTACTTCTATAAAATATGTAATTTATATCGGCTAGTGTGTTTGTTTTTGTTGTAAGTATTCAAAAATCCCTTAGTTCTGTTATGTTTATATTTGTAGTTGACTTTATATATCGTTTGTTATTAGTGTTTTCAACACTTTACTGATATAATTTTATGTTTGTATCGTGAAATTTAATTTATTATAAATATTATATTACTAACATTAAAATGATTACTAAACAACGCAGCAAGTAATAATACTTGTAAAAATAATTCAGTCATTAATAAAACTCTTATCAACCAATAGTATTTGAATAATATATAATATTTGACTCATTATTACATTAGATATAACAAAATGCAACGCTATGAAAACTAATAACATAGTAGAGTGAACTAACCCATTGCTAAACTACGAATAATAACTAATATTAGGAGATATACCGAATAAAAACGCCACAAATAATATCTGCCTATATTCAAATATATAATAATAATAATAAGTTTATTTCCGTACTTATTTTTATACAATACTACAATATATAGAAATGCAAAAAGCAGCTTTTCTGTAAAAATGGGTGATCAAACTGCTCTCAGTTTCTGCCTTTTATCGGCATAAAAGCCCTTGGGTTGATAGTCTTATAAAGATAATATAACAGGAATGCAATACTAATCGTAATTTCACATCAATAAATTTACTTTTGAACATTAATATGGTTTTGATTTGCAGGACGAGATTATTTGCAACTAGAAGTCGAGCCATGACAACTACGGCAAGTTTCTAAATATAATATTGTATGAAATAATATCAAAATTTAGAATATTGGTATTTATCAATATTTTGGAACGTGTGGATTTTATTAATTTCATATTTTACCCCATGTTATTTATACATTTCAATTATTATTATACAAAGAAATAAATAATAATAATAATATTAATACTCTCAAGAATTCAGATATAATAAAATAAATCAAAATGTTAAATCTAACATTATACTACACGCTGTTGTTTATAACACCAATAAATGAGCTAGAAAATTGCGTTGCAAACATTATAAATCAATCTGGTGGCTGTATTTTTTATGTACGTGAATCAAACAGCAATTTTCATCTAGAAAACATCATTAAAACGTCTTTGACTACCATAAATCTTGAAGAACCAATAACATTATCTAATTACTATCAATATTGCAAACTCTATGTTTTCCACATAACAAATTTAGCGCTATTAGACAGTTTTTTAAATGAACTTAAAACGTCCCCAGCAGTGATTCGTAATGATTTTACCACATTAATAATCTACACGGGCACTGAGAACATCACCGAACTCTTCAAACTGGCTTGGAAATACCTGCTTATTAACACAATAGTTATTACGCCATCATTAGAACTATACACATATTTTCCAATAAGTGTCAATGAATACCCAACATTTTTAAACACATGCAAGTTTTTTAATAACAGCAACATACCCCAGGAGCACCGTTTAAGCAATTACAAAGGACGTACATATAAAGTAATGTCAAATTCAGCGATTCCGTTTAATATGTACCCTGAAGAAACTCCAGGACTATCAGCCATAATACTGCAAGAAGTAGCTAGAATTTTAAATTTTAAAACACTTCAAGTTGAATCGGGTCCTTGGCGTTTTAGAGAGAATTTTTCATTTCAACCTGAAGTATCACAAATTTTAAACGGTGAGGCACTTTTAACTGATTATCCAGTTATTATACGACTACTAGAAGATTTTGCCTGCAGCAAAGCATTTGCTTACTCGAATATGCATTTTTTTGTACTACGTGCAAAAAAAATTGACCCGTGGAAAACAATTTTCTATATATTTCCCGCAATCACATGGCCGATTTTATTCGCAGCCATGATAGCAATGACACTCGTTGTTAAATTATTACAAAACGATTTACAATTAGTTGATGTAGTTTACATACTTTTCCGTACATTTCTTACACCGACCAACAACTTTACAACCACACAAAAAATTAACATGGTTTTCATCAGCTGGATTGTTTTCACGTTTATAATTGCAACGTTTTATCAAAGCATGCTTTTGCCTGCGTTGCTTAAACCTTTTTATGGGCGTGAGTTGAATACGGTGGATGAAATGTTGGCTTCCGGGATGGATTATGGTGGATCGAGGGATGGCGAGTTTTTTGATAATACGCAAACAGAAAAACGGTACTACATGTGTAACAGTGTTTGGCGATGTTTTGCAGAGAATTTTAGTGAACACTTTGCAGTGTTATGTGACGCTCGGTGGATAAATTATAATAGCGATAATTATTCGGATGAAACCGGGCAGCTTATTGTAAAGCCGTTGCGTACATCGATTGTGATATCTGTCGTGTTTTATTTTAGGAAGAATGAGCCGATGTTGGGGAGTTTTAATAAGGCTATTCAAATATTGCTGGAAAATGGGTTGATTGATAAATGGGATGTATACCGAAATGGGAAGGCGGTTCAAGAGGATCCGAGTGTTTTTAGAAATTTAAGTATTCATGACCTTTGGGGACCTTTTGTGATTTTAGTTGCGGGCTATATTTGTAGCTCTGTTTCTTTGCTGTTTGAATATTACTACTCTGTTTGAACACTACTACTCTGTTGTTTGAAATTCGACTGCAACGTCCCTACAAGCCGGAGAAGTGTGAATTATTAAAATGAATAAATTAATTTAAATTATTAACTATACTATGTTTGTAACTAGTTATGGACCGTTGAGTCCTAATCTGTGTGTTAGTGTCTGTAAATGTGGGGATAATATAGTTATAATAAGCATTTTATTATCAGGTTTTCCCTATCCTGACAACATCAAAGAAACTTTTAGATTTGTGCTGTTACTGCTTCGGCGACGATATGACAAGCAGAATAGAATAGATTTGACTGGAGGGATACAGCTTTAAGTAATGGGTATGTAACTAGCTTGAAGTCTTTAACTATTATTATTTAAACCATTATTAATTATTAGTCTGAATTTTATTCATTTCTTCTGTCAATTTATTTGTTCGTCAATAAATTTCATTACCAACTAAATACACTGTTTTTAATGATTTTTTTTTTAACTTTTAATTTATATCTGTACATAAAAACAAAAATAATATATCGTACTGTGAGATGACAAATGTCGTAACGCTCCTTTAATCCTTTTTTGCGTGTAGAATAAACCAAATTATTATTTAAAAAATTAGATAACATTATACTCAATGATTAAACAACTACTGGAACTACTGCAATCTTTAAAATCCATTTATGTCAGAAACTGTTTTTGGAAGTTACATTTGTCATCTCACAGTACGATATATTATGGATAGTACACAATTATGTAACGCAAGCTGCTACATAAAATGTGTTTCTGTTTTTAATTTATTTTATTTTTGTTTATAGGTCGTTTACGTACTAAAAGTTTATGTTTTATTGTATATAATTATCTCTCTAGAGGAAAAAATGTACAATTTATATATAATCACTCGAGATATGTGAATTTATCCTCACCAGCTGAGCTACACTGACGAGAGATAACAAGATCGAAACCTAGATATATAGATTGCTAAAAAGTGGATTTAGACTTATATAGCATATAATTATATTCTATATATCCTTGCCTAAGCAGCAACACCACACATCTAAAATTGTATTTGAGGTTGATAGGAGAGAGAAAACCTGATGATACAATATTTAGTATTTCAGTATTTTACTCTAACAACAAGTTATCAATTTTTTATTGTATTATTTATATTTTATTTATTTAAACCAAGAGCAATTTAATTACTTCAATGAACATTGTACCGTCAGTTTTTCTCTCTCCTGTCAACCTCTAATAAAATTTTAGACGTGTGGTGTTGCTGTTTAGGCGACGATATATTATATCTATTCGTGAGGTTTATCATACTCATTAAAGCCTCCAATAACAAAATAAATAAAGTTATGTTTTAGTAAATAAAATCATGCATACGTTCGCATAAAAACCCGTAATTACGTCTGAGCAAAAAGCGCCCGCCTGGTTCGCCGCCTTCGTTTCAGCATTCACCGTTGGCAATTAACGCACAATTTATGTGTCACTTATTGCCGATTAATTCAATTCGTGAAACTGATAAAGCGATATAATCGCTACCGAAAATGCCAAATATTTGCTCCCGCAGGTGGAATTGGTTGAATTATGTAATAACACTGACCTTGATTCGGCGTTGCGGAAGAGCGCCAGCAGAGTTGGTTAATTAGGTGCCATCATCGACAGGTTTTTGATTCAATTTCTACACACTACACACCACACACAAAGAAAACTAGGGTTAATTCGCGGAACATTGCGCTACGAACGGCTTCGCGATGTGCACTAAATGTATGCGTAGGAATGCGAACAGCGAGCGAGCGTCTTCACCAAAAAAACCTAATCGAGCAAAAACTAGGTCTATATTTATACGATCGGATGTTTTATTGTTACTAAGGTGACTTTGGTTGTTAGATTAAATGTAAACAAGTTGTTTGGTTTGAAAAGAAATAATTTTCAACACGGAGCACTAATGTATGTGTTAACCCTTATAATTTACTTACTTTACATATAAATTTTGTTAATTATTAAAGCCACAGTTGATGCAATTGTTATAAATCATAATCTTAGATTTTACAAATGTATTATTTATTATTACTAATAAAATTTCTACAAATTACTTAATGTTAGCAATGATTTTCATATTTTATTAGATACGCAGACCATCATTAATTTCTCCTCTCAATTAGCATCCACTCATAACTTGTTCTATTTCAATGCTCGCTCTAATATGTTGCATAACAAATATCTTCATTAGCAGTAGGTGGCTAATGAGCCACAAAAATAAGATTAATACAATTGTGAATGCACGAATAGAGCACATCAAATGAAAATCGCCGATATCCTCGGTGGTCCTGTTGCTTAATTAACACCGGTCAATGAAATTAGGCAAGTATTTAACAATAATCAAGATTTATTTTAATTGTGTAACCTAAATTATATAATGTATTAATAATTAAAATAATTATATTTTTAGTATTATCCTGAACATACGGATTTATATGTGACGATGAATTGACTATACACGTATACTCAAAACTGGCAAAAAATCTGTCGGTATACTGACCGATTTTTTGCCAGTTTTGAGCATACGTGTATAGTCAATTCTATAAAGTCATTCATAAAAGTAGTCGCCACGAATAATTCTGACCAATTTTGCATGCAAAAGTGTTCGTGTATGACCAGTTAAAGGATTATATGTAATCGTGAGTTACAATTTTATAAAATTAATAAATTTATATTTATATTGCAATTAAAGTATTAACCACAAGGCCAGTTCGAAATCATAGTGGCCGGGGTATTCATGTTAATTAAGTTGAACTTTTTGCATGTATTTCTTGAAACCACTCATGTTAGTCAGTGGATTTAAAAATTATGAAAATGAAGCATATGAGGAGAGTTAGAGGAGTGACAAAAAAGGATAAAATGAGGAATGAGGATATAAGAAGCGAACTAAATGTAACACCGACAATAAATTACATAGAGAAAAGACAATTACGAGGATAGGGACACATAATTAGGATGGCAGAGACAACACCGGCCAAAAGAATATGGAGAGCAAAAATCAAAAACAAGAAAAAAGAATTGAGGGTAGATTCCCGATTGCCAAATATCATTATAAATTTCCAGGAGCTTTCGTTTATACATTGTGGACATATTGTAAATCATACTATAGTGAATATTATCTATACCAGGAGCGGAATTTGAATTTAAAAAATTTATAATAATAATAATAAATTCCATGATAAAATTACCCCTACATCAGTGAATGAATGTATCAATTTCCCCATCAATGCGGAAGTTATTTCAGAAGACCTTACAAGATCCTTTAACATAAAGGAACTAACATGTAGCCTCAAAAGGCTACATGTTAGTTCCTTTATGTTAAAGGATCTTGTAAGGTCTTCTGAAATAACTTCCGCATTGATGGGGAAATTGATACATTCATTCACTGATGTAGGGGTAATTTTATCATGGAATTTATTATTATTATTTTTATGTTTTATTAAAGTTAGAAAATGCGCCCTATACTCATCTGGAGTTTATTGATTAGCGTTGATTGACGTATTGATTTATAATACTTACAATAAACGATTTTAGGCAAGCCGAATGCTTTTCAAAAACTATATAATCTCAAAATTATTGTCAATTTTTCTTTAATAAATAGAAACCAGTTGACCTCTTTTAAACATATTTGGAATTACAAGTTATGATGCTATAATCACCTATCAAGATTGTAAATAAAGCCCCTCGAGATCAATCACCCTCACGCATGATGCTCACCATTTAAATCCCAACACTTTTTCCCTTAATCCCTTTCGGCGAGTTTTCTTTTATACAGTTTGATCGCACCGCCGCATATTTATGGAGACGTCGATTTATTTGTAATTGTCCCATGCCATAACCGCCCAGGTTTTTCGCTGCTGACGGTGTTACCTCATACATAATTTATCGGATGTTCTCGCATCGTTCTTCCGAAGATGCGCCGCAAAAAAATAACAGCGCACAGAGAAACGTAAACATTTGCAAGCGCGTGTCGCGCGCGTGAGTATGTCAATTGGCAAAAAAAATACTTACTAGTTTCTGGTAAGGGATTGTTAAATCGTTAGATGTTTTGTGAGGCAATGAACGAATGGGTTAGAATATTATTAACAAAATAATCGAAATTGAATTATTCAATTCAACTAAATATAAATAAAGCAGAATATTAAGGGCCGGTTCTACAATTGAATTTAACCGGAGAATAAGGCTATTCGTGGAATAAGTATGAGATATTGACGCAAATATCTCAAACTTATTCCACGAATAGCCTTATTCTCCGGTTAAATTTCAAATGTAGAACCGGCCCTTAGTCGGTTACAAAAATTAAACGAGAGCAACGCAACAAAAAGCAACTACATAGGAAGACCAAGGAAAACATGGGACGCAGAATGATAAAAGAAGCAGAAAAAAATATATAAAATGGAAAGAGATTAAACAATTAACACAAGAGAGGAAGAAATAGAGGGAAATATACACACAAGATAGGAAGAAATGGAGGGAAATATACACACAATGTAAATATAAAAAAAAATATTTAGAAATGTATATAATGTAACAGCTTACACCAATAATACGGTAGATAGGCATTCGATTAAATAAAAAAAGGACCTTTATTTGGTATAACCCCTCAAACAAAAACCCATCAACATCAAGAACAACAACAACAACAACAAAAATACATAAAAATTAAAATAATAAATATTCGATTCAATAAATAAAAACAAAAATTACAAAATAAAGTCATGAGAAGTATTTTGGGCTGTAACATGTATACCTCACAAAACATCTAATCTATCGATTTAATATTAGAAGTATTACATTTTATGACTGTCAATGAGGATATTATTTTTAAATGCTTGAATATAATCTTTGTAATTAAGAATAAAATGGTACCAAACTATTTGTAGAATAATATTAGATATGTTGGCGACATTCATAAATATAATATAATTTTTTTTTTGTTCAAACGGCTGAAACTGGAAAAGTGTACAAAACAATAATCTATAGAAATATATATATACTAGTGGCCCGTTGCAGCAATAGCTGCAATAAAAGAAGTATACTTTTTGTTTGCGGAAATCCCTATTGATTTCAAGCTAAATTGGACGCCTTTCTGCAGAAAGGAACCAATCTACCTAATGTCAAAGTTAAGTAAACAGATTTATACAAAAATTTATACAAAGATTTATATGAATTAAAAAGTATCTCAGGTTAATTTTAGATTTATAGAGCTTTAGAGCTATATTTTTTAATTCATTAAGTTAAACAAACATATTTTGTGGGTTGGTTCCTTTCTACAGAAATACTTGCAATTTTTATAAGTTTCAGAGTCATGCCGCTTCTGGGACGATAGTTTTAGCATTTTTACCGATTTTTACAGATTTGTCATTTGTTTTAGAGTAAAAATGTATTAAGTTTTTTAATTGATTCAAAATTGTCTATTCAGCAATAGAGAAATAGAACTTTCAAAATTTCAAAAATTTGCTAAGCCCTATTGCTTTATTGGTTCAATTTTAAACAATCTCGACATTATTCCCGCCATCTACACTATATTTCCAATCAAATAACATAATTTTCAGAACCATGCGGCTTCTGGGACGGCTCCAATTTTGTACGGACGGAAGGTAGTTTTGGAATTTTTACCAATATTAATCATTTTTATATTATATCATGTGGTGGGTTTGCCTTCTGTTTTAGAAGAAAAATGTGTTAAGATATTTTATTTGTTTCAAAATTATATATCCAACAGGCCAAAGCCCATCTCGATTGGATAATTTTTATTTTATTTTTCTTCGCTTCTTCGACTTTACCACCAAAACGGTACACTTTTTATAACAATATTTTTATGTTTTCCTGTTTGGGAAATGTAGAGGTATCTACAATATCAAACCAAAAACCACTTTTTAACATGAAATAATATTTTCAAATTTTCAAACATTTGCCAAGCCCTGTAGCTTTTCAGCTACAATTTGGAACAATCTTGACATTATTCCCACCATCGACTATATTTCCAATCCAGCGACATAAATTTCAGGGGCATGTCTCTTCTGGGATGGCCCCAATTTTGAACGGACGGAAGGTAGTTTTAACGATTATTAGCATTTTTATAATTTATCATGTTACGGCTTTGACTTTTGTTTTAGGGAAAAACTATATAAGGGTTTTTCATTTGGTTCAAAATTGTCTATCCAACAGGCCAAAGTTCATCTTGATTGGACAATTTTCATTTTATTTTTCTTCACTTCTTTGATTTTACCGCCAAAGCGGTACACTTTTTATAACAAAGTTTTAAGGTTTTTATATTTGGAAATTAAATAACTACAAAATAACACTAAAAACAACTTTCTATCTTGAAATAAAATTTTCAATGTTTCAAAAATTTGCCAAGCTGTGTAACTTTTCAGGTTCAATCTACAACAATCTCGGCATTTTTCCCGCCATCTAGACTATATTTCCAATCAATCGACATACGTTTTAGAGCCATGCCGTTTCTGGGACGGCCCCAATTTTGAACCAACGAACGATAGTTTTGGCATTTTTACCGATTTTTAGCACTTTTATATCATATCATGTGACGGGTTTCTCTTTTGTTTTAGGGAAAAAATATAATCAGACTTTTAATTTGGTTCAAAATTGTCTATCAAACAGGCCAAAGTTCATCTTAATTGGACAATTTTCATTTTATTTTTCTTCACTTCTTCGACTTTACCGCCAAACCGGTACACTTTTTATAACAAAGTTTTAAGGTTTTTATATTTGGAAACTAAAGGCCTACAAAATAAGGCTAAAAACAACTTTCTATCTTGAAATAAAATATTCAATGTTTTATATATTTGCCAAGCTCTGTAGCTTTACAGGTTCAATTTGAAACAATCTCGTCATTTTTCCCGCCATCTAGACTATATTTCCAATTAAACTACATACATATCAGGGCCATACCGTATCCGGGACGACCCCAATTTTGACGCAACGAAGGATAGTTTTGGCATCTCTACATTTTTCCCGCCATCTAGACTATATTTCCAATCAAGCAACATAAGCGTCTGGGTGATGCCACTTTTTGGACGATCCCAATTTTGACGCAACGGACCATAGTTTTGTGACGTTTACGGACATTTTTTGAAATTTAACATTTTTACTTTTTGCACCTTTATATTTAACATTATATTCATTATAATTTAACCTTCATCAGTCAGTTTTCAATTGCCTATCCAATGAGCCTAAACTCGCTTTTATCAGAAAATTTTCATTTTTTATTTTTACACTTTTCCGGAAGTACACGCCTACTGGTTGACATTTCCTCGCACAAACTGACAGTTAAATTTTTTCGCTACCATCAATTTCATGCTTCCCACTTTCCCGGCTTTCCACGTTTCCACCGCTTTTCCCACCAGACCCATGGTGCCCGGTATAATTTTCCCGTCGTCTAGAAGGATGCCCCTTTCCAAAATATATATATATATATATATATATATATATATATATATATATATATATATATATATATATTATTTAAGTTATTGTATTTTCTGTAGGAAAAAGATTAATAATATTTAATAATATATCAAGTGATATAGAAACTATGATAATTATAAAAATAAATTAAGTATAGTCATTCCTATTACCTATTATCTATTGCCGTTTACCTTTCGGTGTAGGCTATTATATTTACATTACTTAACATTATAATTTACAATTACTGCTGTTTACAAATGTAATTCTTTCCACACCTGTTTTGTTTGATTATTTTTGTCCATCCTAATTAAATGTCCCCACCAGTTTAGTTGTTTCTTTTCTATATACTTATCTATAGCTTCAATTCCCAGTTCTTCTCTGAAGTCATCATTTCTTATTCTGTCTCTTCCCGTAACTTGTTTTACTTCTCTGAGATATTTCATTTCCATTGCCTGTATTCTACTTTTGTCCCAGTTAGTTTCCACGTCTCGCTCCCATATGTCAGTATAGGTCTATATATGCTTCTGTATATATTTCTTTTTGTCCTTTTGCTGATCTCTTTTTTGTTAATCAGTATATTGCTCAATGCGTGGTATGTTTTTACTGTGTTGTTTATTCTATTACTAAGTTCACCTTCCATTTTTCCGTCTTCTGTCAGTACTACTCCTAGGTATTTGAATTATTCTACTTGCTCTATTTTGTGTTGTTCTATCTTTATATTTATTTGTTCTTTCCGGTTTCCCATTATCATCACTTTTGTTTTGTTCTAATTCATTTTCATATTATACTTTTCTAGATGCCTATTCAATACACTCAGGTTGTGCTGTAGATTAGTTTCATTTTTCATCGGCGAATGCTCCTTCCGATATTTTTAACACTTGCATGTTTTTGTTACCTATATTTGTTTTTTTGATTTCTTGTTTAATGCGCTTCATTATTTCATCCATGTATATGGTAAATTACGTAGGACTGAGCCCGCCTCCTTGTCTTAGTCCAGTGGTTGTCTTAAGGGGTTATATACCTTTATTTTCTTTAAAAAAAAAATTTTATTGCTTTATCTGAAAGTAAAACTCTTTGAGAATATTTTACGAAATTTTCATGGAGACCCAAGCAATAGATCGAAAGTTACAGCGTTTCGAAGCGGGGTACCATGTTTCCTGGAACATCTACTCCATTCTCGACCATTCAAATAGCGTATGTTTTGTGACAAATCCCTTATAATCAGTTGTATATGAGCTTCCGAAGCGTTAGCATCGATTATCGATTTTTTTTCTCTGCTGTTTGTTTTGCCGTCTTTTCACAAAATCAGTATGGATTCCCGAAACAAAATTACACGCTAAACTCGATTATCTCGAAATGGTGTTTTCCAAAAGTGCGTTTGCCGTGATTGCCGAAAAACTATTTGACCGATCTTCTTCATTTTTTTTTGTATTGTTTGTAATTAATGTTGTCAGTACTTGAACGATTCCTTTCTTATGTATAAATTTTTATTTTGCAAATACGAATTTTTTAATAAAATTTTTAGAGCTCAAAACATTGAGTTTTTGGGAAAAACGTTCCCGTATGCTGAAAAAACAAAATATTTATTTAAATAATCGTTCAAGTACTAGGAAGGTCCCTATACTAGTGAATTTTTTTGGGTTTTATGATTTCAATTGGCCTGCTTGACTGTCATGATGATCACCGCAAGCCTCATCAAAAAAAGAGGGTTTCGGGGAAAGGGCCATAACTCCGCCAATTATGAATTTTTTTTTATAAACTAATACTTATTTTTTTCACTAAAAAACGTACTATTAATAAATTATAATTTTGATGTAAAAAAAATATTGCTACATACCTTTACAAAAATTGAAACTTTCCTCAATTTTTCCGCACAAAAAGGTATATAACTCCTTAAATGTTCTTGATGTTTGTCCCTTGTGTATTATTGCATGGGTGTTGTTGTTATAACATTACAACATATTTTATTAGTAGTAACTATATTTGTTACAATTCTGTAACTAACTATCTACTTTCTGATCCTTCTGCCGTGTGTTAGCATATGTGTATATGAGTATCACGACTTTTGTAATGTTATATTAATCTAAAAGTATTTATTTCATATTTTTAATTTTTTTTAAATTTACATATTTTAATTGTAAAGAGGCAGATGTATTTTCCGTACAATTCCCCTCTAATTACTCACCGTCGACCCGGAATTAAACATTATCTCGCCTTTATTAGATTCCATTATTATTTTAATTCCGCTCGCGCGCGTGCAAATTATCAATGAGAAATTATGAATTTTACACACGCCACGGCCCGATAAAATATTAAATTGTTTCAAATAATTATAAAACTTCAACCTGTTCGCCAGTCACCTGCTAACGAATGAATGCGGCGAGAGATATAACGTGACAGGTGATGTTGTTTTTTTTTCCTTGCTACTGCTTTTGATTATAGCTCACGAATGTACAGTTTTTTTTCCTTATCAGATAGAACAAAAAACATAAGTACTGTCATTCGAATAGTAAATGGTGTGGAGAATGACTATATATTATTAAACAAATATGGATAGTACCTTTTTTAGTTGTTACTGTTATTTGTAATTCTGCCTTTTTTTCATTTGTGATGGAGATATACAAAATATACAACCTTAGTTTTCGAATATGATTAATTTTGTAAACAATATTTTTAATATAATATATAATAATATATATTATAATTTAATATATAATATTTAATATGCATTGGTATCATAGTTCTCTAATAGGTTAAAATAAAATTATATATAAAAGCATACCATAAAATGCTAACAAGGCGGAAAGGCCAGCGGCGGAAAGATTGATTCTCTCTCTGCTAACAAAATAAGCTTAATTTCATATAAAAGCGACACGTGATCGTTAATAAGAGTCAAAATTTCACCTCTAACCGTTTGATCATTTCTTAGTTTTGTCATAATCAAAAATAAGGGGGATATACACAGATGATTTTCTAATTTTTAATTAGCAACCTAAAAAGTATTCATTGATAGCATAAAATCAATTTTTAATTTTTTAAATTTTTATTGTAAAAATTTTACCTCTAACCCTTTGATAATTTTCGGATGTCACTTTAAAAATAATGGAGAAAGATTGGGGATAATAGATTTCTCTTATGAAAAGACATCCCTTGAATCCTAAAACACAAACTAGAATTCGGTACAATAAAAAGCGACATTTGATCCTTAATAAGAGTCAGAATTTCACCTCTAACCGTTTGATCATTTCTTAGTTTTGTCATGTTAAAAATAAGGGGGATATACACAAATGGTTTTCAAATTTTTAATTAGCAACCTAAAAAGTATTTATTGATAGCATAAAATGAATTTTTAATTTTTTTAATTTTTATTGTAAAAATTTCACCTCTAACCCTTTGATAATTTTCGGTTTTTCGCATGTCACTTTAAAAATAATGGAGAAAGATTGGGGATAACAGATTTCTCGTATGAAAAGACATCCCCTGAATCCTAAAACACAAACTAGAATTCGGTACAATAAAAAGCGACATTTGATCCTTAATAAGAGTCAGAATTTCACCTCTAACCGTTTGATCATTTCTTAGTTTTGTCATGTTAAAAATAAGGGGGATATACACAAATGGTTTTCAAATTTTTAATTAGCAACCTAAAAAGTATTCATTGATAGCATAAAATGAATTTTTAATTTTTGAAATTTTTATTGTAAAAATTTCACCTCTAACCCTTTGATAATTTTCGGTTTTTCGCATGTCACTTTAAAAATAATGGAGAAAGATTGGGGATAATAGATTTCTCGTATGAAAAGACATCCCCTGAATCCTAAAATACAAACTAGAATTCGGTACAATAAACACTTACTGAGATACAGCTCGAAAAGGACGTTTTTGAAATGATAATTTCAAGTAATTTTGACGAACATTGAAGGGCTGTGACGCGAAAACGGAAAGAGATATCCATAAACGGTTTAGGGATTTTTAATTAGCATCATAAGGAATATTGATTGGTAGCGTTAAATAAATTTTTAATTTTTTGATTTTTACTGTAAAACTTTCACCTCTAATCTTTTGATCATTTTCTGTTTTTCGCATGTAACTTTAAAAGTAATGGAAGGAGATTAGAGATAATAGATTTATTGTATGGAAAGCCACCCCTTGAATCCAAAAACACAAACTAGAAGTCGGTACGGCTAATACTTACTGAGATACAGGACGAAAACTGCGTTTTTGAAATGGTAATTACAAGCAATTTTTACTAAATTTGAGGGGTTGTGACGTGGAAACGGAAAGAGATAACCACAAACGGTTTTCATATTTTTAATTAGCAATCTAAGGAGTATTGATTGGTAGCATAATTTTTTTTTTTTTTAAATTTTTATTGTAAAATTTACATTTATAACCCTTTGATCATTTTCGATTTTTCGCATGTCACTTTAAAAGTAATGGAGGGAGATTGAGAATACTAGAGTTTTCTTATGGAAAGCCACCCCCTGAATCCAAAAACACAAACTAGAAGTCGGTACGACTAATACTTACTGAGATACAGGTTGAAAACTGCGTTTTTTAAATAGTAATTACAAGCAATTTTTACTAAATTTGAGGGGTTGTGACGTGGAAACGGAAAGAGATAACTACAAACGGTTTTCATATTTTTAATTAGCAATCTAAGCAGTATTGATTGGTAGCATACAATTATTTTTTTAAAATTTTTATTGTCAAATTTACATCTATAACTCTTTTTCATTCATTTCATTTTCAATTTTTCGCATGTCACTTTAAAATTAATGGAGGGAGATTGGGAATACTAGAGTTTTCGTATAGAAAGTCACCCCCAGAATCCAAAAACACAAACTAGAATAGTATATAGCATAAAATGAATTTTTAATTTTTAAAATTTTTATTGTAAAAATTTCACCTCTAACCCTTTAATCATTTTCGGTTTTTCGCATGTCACTTTAAAAATAATGGAGAAAGATTGGGGATAATAGATTTCTCGTATGAAAAGACATCCCCTGAATCCTAAAACACAAACTAGAATTCGGTACAATAAACACTTACTAAGATATAGCTCGAAAAGAGCGTGTTTGAAATCGTAATTTCAAGCAATTTTTACAAACTTTGTAGAATTGTCTAGATCTCTCCAATTATTTTCATCATTTCTATATTTACTTAATTGAAATTAAATTAGTATATAATTTATTAATCACTAATATATAAATAGAGCTAAATTAGACTCTTGACTTTCTTCCATTAACCATATGTGTACAGTGTATATAAGTTGTAACAATAAAATATATTATAAACTACCTCGTTTAGCTAATAAACAATTATAAGTGTGTCACTTAAAAGATATTACAATATAACTAGCTAATAAGGATTAATTAAGATGCAGTTGCCCTCTCACAACAATTTTATATATGAAGACAGCTCGTAAAATCCGCTTTTTGTTACATTTGGAAGCCGCGGCGCTTTCATATGAAAGTCACGTATTTTAAACAACACACGACAATATTATGACACCTATAATTACCTTGTTAACTATCACTCACCAAACCGAAAAACCTATCAACTTACGCCGGTTGGCATTATTATGATTACCATATGCAAATGCATCTGGGTGATAACTTTTAACGCATGGGAAAATAATAAGAGTCCAGGTTTCATAGCAGATTGCATTCTCATGGCAAAAGAAATGTATAAGAAACAATCCGCGGCGATATTTTCAATTAATTTAATGCCCGGTAATAAATCCGCGAGGCGCGCTTTATAAAGTAATTGTAAACATTACAATGCATTAACCTAATTCATCGTCGGGTCCATCTCTCACCGCCTCTAACAGCCGCAACGTTTGCCATAATCATGGCAAAAAGGCTTCTGATGATTTTCTTCAGCCCGGAAGGAGCAACAAACCGATAAACGTTGTTACGCTAACGAACGCGAATGGGAAATGAGATTTACTAGTGGCGTTGGGGCAACGATTATCGTTGATTAGGTGCATTTTTGTAAAGATTTGCAAGGTACGGTTTCAATTATTACAGTTGGAATTGAGTGGTTTTACAAGGAATGGCCATTTGTGATTCTTATAATTAGTGTTTAGAGTTGACTGTTGATTGAAAAAAAATGACTATCTTATAGCAATATGCACATTAATTTTAATAAAATAATCAATTAGAAACATTTTTCCTTCAAAATATATAGATATGAATAGTTAGTAATTATTCTCATGTTTTACCCTAGAATTACTCTTAACCCAGGCAGAATATATGTGGAGTGTGGTTGGTGGAGGTTAGGAAAATCTGTAATTTATAAATATAATTAACTGGAAGTTATATTCTGTGTATGAGACGCTTTCTTTTAGCATGGTTTATCATTACTAGTCACCCCCGTGGCGTGCAGTGTCGCTCAGGTCTTGCGGTCGTGCGCCGCCGGTTATAAGGGCCGAGGTAGAATTATGCGCATTCTATGCGGCAAATAAACCAAGAAACAATAAGCCCGTACCAGCCCAGAGTGATAAAAGAAAGGCACTATGAATGAACACATCATATATCGGCACTCCAATGCCAAAACCAGACATATGCAAACTCGCCTTTACTCGAAATCTGAATTTTAAATTTCGACTCTTCTTATTTTTCAATACAGAATTTTGAGATTGAACTATTCAAGACAAAAAAGTCTGAATTTTAAATTTGACTCATCTTATTTTTCAATACAGAATTTTGTGATTGAACTATTCAAGACAAAAAAGTCTGAATTTTAAATTTGACTCATCTTATTTTTCAATACAGAATTTTGTGATTGAACTATTCACGACAAAAAAGTCTGAATTTTAAATTTGATTGATCTTATTTTTCAATACAGAATTTTGTGATTGAATTATTCTAGATAAAAAAGTCTGAATTTTAAATTTGACTCATCTTATTTTTCAATACAGAATTTTGTGATTGAACTATTCAAGACAAAAAAGTCTGAATTTTAAATTTGACTCATCTTATTTTTCAATACAGAATTTTGTGATTGAACTTTTGAAGTCAAAAAAGTTTCATTCATAGTATGTTTTCATGCAGAACGTGTTGTTGTTGTTGTTGTAAATTGATATTTTCTATCGAAAATTGCACTTTGCACTAAACTAACCCCCTAGGAGGAAAGTTAAACGCCATCTGGTGACACCATATCAATTAGCAATGCACACCCATATGGTAATAACCGTCAGCATGCTCATGCCATCAGGATCACCGGGTAGTGCCCCCTAGGGAATAATATTCCAACAGAGTGCTTGAGATATCAGCACAAGTCCAATCTTATAAAACATATATAAGTGTGAATTCACCTCTTAGCAATCTAGAGGCCACTACCCGGTGATAGTATGGGCATGTTGGCGGTTATTACCATATAAGTGTGCATTGCTAATTGATGTGGTGACGCCAGATGGCGTTTAACTTTCCTCCTAGGGGGTTAGTTGTATCATTTTTGTATATAACCACTAACCACATGTTCTAGTTAGGTAAGAAGAAGAGTTTCGAAATTGCAGCAGAGGGCTCAAAAAGGATATATTAAGATTATATAAATGTATGTACTTTTATCCTTGCTTTCAGAATATTATTCCAACCTCATACAGCTTTCGTTTTGAAATGATTACATTAAATTAGTTATTAAATTACTTCACACACACACACAAAAATCTTGTTTTCAATTTCAGGACAATTGACATCCTGAAATTGAAAATAACGCAGAATCATTTTAAATAATCTCCGAACATTTTCTCTTTGTTATACTTAAAGCTGTGTGTGAAAATCAATTGCGTTCGGGGCATGAATGAAGTCGCAAATTGTAATCAATCAAATGGTGCAGGTCGTGAAATAAACGAATTCCAGCGGCTTAATTGCACCGCATGCGATATTATAAAGTTTCCAATAATCGATATGGCGTCCGTTTGTATTCAGGAGCGCGGTGGAGGTGAATGGATCACTTGACAAGCGTGAAAGATGAATCTGTCACCGGCAACGAGCTTCTGGTCGTGTTCGACGTCGTCGGCGCGAGGGTCTCGCTCCTGAAAGAGGAGATTGCTCGCTTATTACTTCGCGCAGCACATGCTCATGAAGTCGGAATCGATCTTGTTACGTCCTAGAAATTTACATAAACACAAGTACGTAATCATATCGTAAATTCTAGTTTCTACCTCTATTATTTTGAGCCTGTGAGAATTAAAATGGTGTAAGTCACATTTGAATTATTTTGAAATGAAAATTTTGCGTTTCGTATTTATGTAAATCGACGTACACAGTTATATTTTTATTTATGAATAAATTGCGCTTTCATTCAGTCAGGCCACTTTAGTACATGATCTAAGACAGTATATATTACTAGCTATTCCTAAATGTAAGTGATTGTATTATTATTATTATTAGTAATAGTATTCTAATAAATAATGCATTATTATATTTTTTAAATGTATTCAAATCTGTCTTTGAAAGTAAATTCACTTTATACCTGACATCATGTTTATGACATGAAGCATACTAACTACATTCCCCATGGACAGTTTCCGTATGATCTATCGCGCGCATGTAAATCGAATAAAAACGAAGAGGTGAACAAGATCTGTGCAATATTTCGCATATCTTATTGGTGTTTTATAGATATTCATGTGCGTAAGTGCATCTTAATGAAACTTTTTTTTTACTAAAACGCACCTTCATGAATAAGAAAGAGTCGCGATTGCTTATTAAAAAGAGCGAGGCAATTTTTCATTTGCAATACAGTGGGACCTTTGCAGAATATTAATAAACAGTCCTAAATCATATTTATATATAAATATATAATATTTAATATATAAATATAGTAATCAAATATAAAATAACATAATATTAAGGTATAAGTATTTAATGTTGTAAATATAGCGGCTGACCAAGCTCACACTGAACACTACAGGGTTTTTCAGGAGGAATGTTACTCATAAAGAGACTAACATAAGGTTATATATATATATATATATATATATATATATATATTATTATTATTATATATATTATATATCCAAACGTAATTGACTTATTGATTGTATGTATTATTATTTAATTTATATAAAACACACGAAATATGAATTCAAAGTAGATTTTCAAAAACTCCACCACTGACAATGCACTTTTGAAGTCGTTTGCCAATACTACGTGTAGCTTTCCTAAGGTCTTTTGTGAGGGCAGCACTATTCATCATTCGCAGAACCAATTCGTCTCTTATATTAACCTTTGTAGACTTTGGTTTATAGCTATCCCCAAAGGCAAACATCTAAAAATTTAAGGTCCGGGCAACTTAATGGCCAATAAACGTGATCACCTTCGTTTACATGTTGTTCATTTGCATGTGCAGAAGTAATATGACTGCTGGGTTGTGATTTTTGAGCGGTCGTTATCACATTGCGCTATAAAACGATTAGTTTCATAGTAGTGGACTAATAGCATTAGCTCTAATATTAATAAACAAATATAAACCGGTATTTCGTCTGGTCTTATTGCCTTTGTATCTTTTGAGTTCTTGATAGCATAAATTATTTCTTCGGCTATTATTATTGGTCCTTGCGACGTTTCTTTTATCTCTATTTCATCTCTGGTGCCTTCACATAGTTGTTGTATGTATTCCTCCCATCTTTTGATCTTTTTCTCTACGTCCACTATAATATTACCGTTGTTATCTTTTATTATACCAGTCTGTTTCTTCTTCCCCATGCCAGTGAATTCTTTGATCCTTTTATGTGAGTTAAATGAATCATACCTCAGCTGAAGCGATTCTATCTCCTCACATTGGTTTCTCATAACTGTTTCTTTGGCTTCTATATATTTTTTCGTATTTCTTGTTGAATTTCTTTGTATTTATTTCTATCCTTGGCTTTGTATTGTTTTCTCTTTTCCATTCTTGCTAAAATTTCTTTTGAGGGTTGGGAGTTGTTTTTTCTGTTTCAATTTATCCTTACTGCCATCCCACAGAGCTTCTTTTATGGTGCCCCATGTCTTATCCACATCTACATTGGTGGCTATAACTTGTTGCATGATTTGTTCGAGATTTTCGTTGATATTCGACTTTGTCTTATTTATGTTCTTATTTGGACTTTTTTCAGTTTGATTTGTAGGGTGACGATAAGGGGATTGTGATCCGACCCGACATCTGCTCCCGGGTATGTTTTGACTGTGCGAATTGCGTTCATATATTTTTTGTTAATTAGAATATAGTCTATCTGGTTTCGTACTATATTATCTCATCTATGCCTTGGGGATGTCCAGGTGTATAGCCTTCGTTGTGGTAGTTTGAACAAAGTGTTAGTTATTACCAGATTTCTAATCTGAGCGAATTCAATAAGGTCCATACGCATGCTTTGTAAATTCTTTATATGGTTGCTGCTGTTATGTTTTTGTTCTTCCAAATAGGATCTAGCATTGCTCCTGAAATCCTGGATGCTTTGCTAACTGGATAACGCTGACTTTTAGGTCACCGCATGCGTTTATCCACAGACCACATAACCATCCATCCATTATTAATAAGAAAACTACGTGCAAAATGTTCCCTCCATTCAATACATGCATTATTAACGTCGGCATGTTTTTTTATGAAGATATAAGTAAACTCCGTTTAGCAACCGAGGCGTTAGCATAACAAATTAACCAGATTGAGCCGTAACTGTCAACTAATTATAATCGCGATACATAATTACAATAATTAGCGCTAATCGAATAAATCTCGCATGCGGGAATCCGCGGCAAGAACTCAACTCGTCGGGCGTTTATGTAATATTACTCTAGCGCGTGCACTTCATACGAACTTCCTCAGACCTCAGATGTATTATTAATAAGATTATCGGATGAAGCTGTAAGATATACGACGCTGCCAGGATCTATTACATTTACAAATAAGGCAAATAAAATAGCTGTGGCTAATATCACTTAATTCGGCATCGTAGTGTTCATTTCGCGGCTTGCAATTGATTAACAACGGCTTATAACATCTTTCTAACTGATTTTTTTTATATAATCGCCAGCCCACCCGGAGAAACGACACGGCTATTGCCATTTTCGGAAGGCGGACATTTCTAGATATGATTATATTGTGTGACATTGTGGGAATTAATTGATTAAGACAGTGTTTAAGCTTTAACACGTGGCAAATTTAATGGGAAATTACATTCTACAGATGATATTTAATTAGCGGTTTAATGAATACGTTCACGTTAATAAGAGTTGCGAGTGTGGTTGCAATTTTGTGATAGTAATTATATTTTTATACATTATACGAAGTATTGCATCTGTGTAAAGTAAATAATAATCTTATTATATTAAGCAGTCTTTAATGAAGACACGTATTAGATTATACTGAATTAATCAATATTATTGCATATACATATTATTATGTAAAAACTTAATTTGCGTGCTATTCTCTATGTCAAACACGGCCCACGGCCGCAAACAATGAACGCGAAAGTAGAATTCGCGTTTATAAGTTATAAGATGACTTTCGAAGTTCCGATCAGTTGTAATTATTTGTAGTTTAATAATTATTTTATAACAAATTACAAATTATCATGACTACATCAATTATAAACATAATATTGTTATATATGAGTATTATATTATATAAAAATAGCAATAACAATACATTCCTTAAACATCATTTGTATTCGGAAAGATAAATGTAAAGGTCGTTTTAGACAAGACAATTTCTTGACTCAAAAGTTAGTCAATCTAAATTGTCTCGTATCATACAGCAAGTTATTTGAAATATTGAATTGGATGGTAGATCAAATGGAAAAATATACCGCATTCTATTTGTTACGGACAAATTGTATGAGAGGAGGATATATGGATTCATTTCTTGAACAACTTTTGAGCTAAGAAATTGTCTTGTCAAAAACGACCTTAATATATAAATATGTTTAAGCACACACACTGTTAATAAATAATTCTTTAATTCGTGACTGACGAGGTTATAAAAAACTGTACGCACTTTTATTAAATAAACAAATGTGTTATAATAGGAAGAGTGTATAAAACGTACGGTATTGCATAATAGATCCGTCAGGAAGCAATTGCCAAACGAATTAATCATTATGTAATAAATTATTCTCGCCTGTGCGCATTTGTGCCGCTGAGTGCAAAATTGGTGAACGTGTGACTCTCATCGGGAGCCCGTTTCCTTGGGATAATCCCATTGCGACTTCTTGTCGTTATAATGTTAATAGTGGCGAGTCATTGAAGCAAAGGATGGTTTAGATGGAAACGGTTTACAGGATGCAATTGAATGATATTTTCTAGGTACCATTACAATGATTGTTATTAAATGTATATATATATATATATATATATATATATATATATATATATATATATATATATATATATATATATATATATATATGTCAGGAATTTTAGGGATATAATCTAATAAGAGTTAATAATTCATTTAAATACTGTTCGGTATAAATAATTATTATTCTACGTTATTTATCATATACGTGGATGAAATAATGAAAGCAGAAATCAAAAAAGCAAATATAGGTTACAAAAACATGCGATAAAAATATCGAAAGGAGTATTCGCTGATGATGTCGTAGTGATAGCAGAAAATGAAGCTAATCTACAGCACAACCTGAGTGTATGGAATAGGCATCTAGAAAAGTATATGAAAATGAATTATAACAAAACAAAAGTGATGATACTGGGAAACCGGAAAGAACATATAAATTTAAAGATAGAACAACACAAAATAGAGCAAGTAGAATAATTCAAATACCTAGAAGTAGTACTGACAGAAGACGGGAAAATAGAAGGTACTTAGTAACAGAATAAACAACACAGTTAAAACATACCACGCATTGAGCAATATACTGATTAACAAAAAAGAGATCAGCAGAAGGACAAAAATAAATATATACAAAAGCATATATAGACATATACTGACATATGGGAGCGAGACGTGGAAACTAACGAAGAGGGACAAAAGTAGAATACAGGCAATGGAAATGAAATATCTCAAAGGAGTAAAACAAGTTACTAGAAGAGACAGAATAAGAAATGATGACATCAGAGAAGAATTGGGAATTGAAGCTATAGAAAAGTATATAGAAAAGAAACAACTAAACTGGTGGGGACATTTAATTAGGATGGACAAAAAGAATCAAACAAAACAGGTATGGGAAGCAAGAACTGGAAATAAAAGAAGAAGAGGTAGACCAAGAAAAGAGTGGGACAACAGAATAGAGGAAATAATAATCAAGAAAGGAAAGACACTTAAACAAGCGAGAGAACTGGCGAAGAACAGAAAAGAGTGGAAAGAATTTACAAATGCATAAACAACAACAATTACTGTAAAGTATAATGTAAAGCAATGTAAATGTAATAGCCTACACCGAAAGGTAAAAGGCAAATAGATAATATATATATAATTATTATATAGTTGATACAGTCAATAAAACTTGATCACTAGAATGATTGAAAAATTAATATATTTAAACACAAACTCAGCTCCGCTATTGCCGGTCCTAAGCCCGGATGAGAAAGGAGTATCAACCTTGTTAAAAAAACCTGAATTTAGTTGGCTTCGGTTATAGCACCCAGGAAGATCTACATGGACAAGGGGCCGTCCAGGGAATAAATGAAGATATGTACAATAAAAACATGGCAGTAATATATTTATACCAATAGTGATCGAAACAACAAGAACATATTGATTAAGGAAACAGGAGAAAATGGAAGAAAGCATATAGAACATTTATGGAAACTATACATCACTGATAGAGACAGCAATACAAACGTTAATAAATTTAATGAAAAAAATATTCACAAGCTGCCACCAAGCTGCACTGCGCTTTTAAAATTCGTACAGATTAATATTGATCCGAAAGAAACTCTTGATCGTATCTTTGTTGAATCTCGTCGGTTATGTGATTTAAAGGATCGCGTGTCGCGAAATTAATTATTGTGCAATTAAAGGCCGCTGCCTGCACAAAGGCGGGCGCGATGCCGCGCCACGTGTATATGGGTCGATGCAATTTATCGATAAACTAAATTTTTATTAAACCATAATTACCACGTAGCGATTACGGGCGAACAGTTATTGCGTTCAAGTGTTATGGCGCTCTCCGGTACGGACGTGTACGTACATTAACAGCTTCATGCTAGATATCTCCCGATAACTAGAAGAAATCGGCGCGAATGTCGTAAAAGTGTAGCAAATGACCGCCAGTTTTTTTTGCATTATCAGGTGCTTGCGATTCATTTAACTTTGATCTTATAAAAACAGGAGCAATGTTGTAATGGCTAATTTGATACTTTTCCAGATTCCATTACGATTTTTGGTAATATGCAATAACTTTAAATTCTTGAAATGCGATAAAAGTGAGTTATGGTAAAATATGGATAGACTAAGATTGGTACGAAGTCAATGATATAACCGGAGAGCTGAAAAAATTGCAAAAATTCACAAGGAGGGGTGTGCGGAAGATAGTGGGAGGATGGGACAGAGAGTAGTTCTATAGCTATCACCCCGAGGGCTGGTAAAGGGACATGTTTAGAGGAGTGTAATTATCTTAAATACATATAAATACTTCTGTAAAACTGTGAAACGTGATTTGTGATATTTCGCCCAAAACTATCGCTTCCCAATACTTACATATATATATATATATATATATATATATATATATATATATATATATATACTTATACTTATACGATGGCGTTTCTAAACATGATATGATAAGAATAAGAGCTAAGTGGATACAAATTTTCAGAATCTTCCTGCTACGAATTTTGAATACATAAGAAATCCTAGTTAATTTTAAGCGAAGGCAGTAACCAGTTGTTCAAGTCACTGGGAGCATGTCGGCTATGTGAATATACATCAAAATTGACAAAGATTAAAAATCCTACTCATTAGTTACCAAATATTTTTTCCACATTTGTAAAATTGTACTGCGCTAAAACTCAGCTATGAATTTACTCCCAACACGGTCTCTAACCACCAGTCTACTGAACTGGGTATATTTTTATAACATGAATTTCTTAAAATATGACTATATTTTCATAACAAAAATCTAGAATGTATATAATAATGTCTAAAATTATCATCAGAAATCATTTTTTATTGTTGCTTTTGAACAGTAGACACTGCATGCGCCAATCCTATCAGTAACAATTAGTTGAAATCCAGTTTTAACAACCGTTTTACTTTCCCACGCGCCGCACAGCGCACCGGTTTGATAACAATATCCATACATCACGTTTTTATTGTCGACACTACAACCCGTCCAGCAATTAAATAGAGGATAATGATACGATTCTCGACTAATTATTTTTGGAACGTGTTAATGAAAACATTGTTTTTATGCACGTGTTTCTGTCTCACTACAAATTGGTTTACATGTGATTATATTTTAATAGGAATTTTAGTGATAACAATTCGGTTTTAATGAATTGGGATCGTTTAATTGGTTTGTTATAAAAATGATTAATAGTGTAATATAGTAATAAACATATTTTGTAATAAGTTAACTATTAATTGGGCTGCAGTTTTCTAAATTTTAATACACACTTGTATGGGATAGTTTAATGAATTATCATGCATTTTTTTTTGCAGATTTATGCCTATATTCATAACCATCTATTAAAAATAAAGTTCCGTTCATTGCAAAATGTTGTATTAACCCTTAACCGCCTAGGTATAAAAATACGTATCATGTACCTGTCACTGATACCGCAACATTTCTTGTAGAAGTTTAAATTATTATTTATGTGCTGTAAGTAGCTTAAACTATTTATTGGGTATTACTAATTAAACGGGTATGTCTGAGGTGTGGGTAGAGGAGAAGCTGAGAGAAATGGGAAGCACTGAGGTAAGAGAGAGATTGAGAGATATTGAGTGGCAAGAACGGCAGACTAGAATGAATGAGAGCTCTTACAACCCTGGCTACATAGAGTGGCAAGTGCGTGGGAAACTCCCGAGTTACTTAGCCAGGAGTGAGTGGAGCATGGAGGACAAGGTATGCATGGCAAGAGCGAGATGTGGGTCAGACGAGAGAGGGAGGAAAGTGTGGATCGGTCTGGGGTACACCGCGTGTACGCTGTATAGTAAGGGAAGCGACACGTGGTGGCACCTTAGCGAAGAATGTGAAGGTGTGAAAGCAGAGTGGGTGAGAGACTGCAGAAAGCTGAATGAATAAGCGAGGATGGGGAAGGCGTGAAAGTCTGCAGGAGGCTGACGTGGGAGAGGAAAATGGCGAGGGCACAGATGAGGTTAATTTGTAATTTTTTACGGAGTATTACTTTTATTTATATTTGTATTTTTATTTTTGTATATTTTTGTTGTGGTTTGTGATTTGGAAGAGCAGTGAGGGAAATGCCAATAAAGGTTCTTTTTTTACTAATTAAACCACATAAATTCTTTTTTCTTTGATTCGTAACAAAATAATTTGTTTTACAAAGCAAACATTAATTTGCTATTTTACAACAGATCTCAGTGACCGGACTTAAGTGGTTAAGGGTTAAAGTTGTAAACTTTTTCACATTTCCACCACTCGGATTTAACGGATGAGACGTTTCAGAATAAGTTAACATCGGTGTGATTTTGTATATTTTCATTGACATTAACAAAAATAAATAGATAATTCTTCATTTCAAAGCTAAATAAATGCCAAACATTATTGTAATGTATGGGTGGTTGGTCCAATTACTAAAGACAACCTTGAACCTTCTTAGTTATAAACTATATTAGCAGCACTAATATAAACTAATATAACATTATACAGTATAAATTTAAATAATAAATGTTGTCTATTATTACAATTTTTATATTATATCACTGCATTATTCGAATGTCATTAATCTTGTCGTGATATAATTATTCAGTTTTAGCTGCTAAATAAACTAAAATTCAAGTCGACTGCTGGCAATTAATTGTGACATAATTTATTGCATTCCTATAGGGCACAACACAGGAGCGATTTATGGTATTTAATTGGACGATTAAAATGCGCATATAAATGAAAATATGTAATATAATAGTGCACGAATGAAAACACAATAAATTTCTTCAAGATATTCGATATTTCACAGGAATGTCTTACTGCTTACCGGTATTGTAATAAATTCTTTCAATAAAAATGTATACATGAAATTTTTGTGGAGGATTAGAAATCCCTTTCTATAGACTTTCTCACAGTAACTTTATTAAGGTATATAGTGTTATGATACAAAACATACAAACTAAAGCAGTGCGTTTTCTACTTATTTTAATCAAAAATTGTGTGTTTTCTACTCAATGTATCAATATCGATATTTTTTTATAGAACTTAAAGGTAAAACATAAAATGTTGACACAAATTACCTAGCCAATATATTAAGGAAAATTTAATATTTCCATGATTAGAACATTTCGTATAAAATGAAAATGCACTTAGTTTTGTTGAATGTGAGTGTACAAAATGATGTCCTAAGTAACTAGTTAGCACTAAACATTCACTGAACCAAAGCGGCCGTTTATCTGCATTTTCCCCGCAATATTAACATGTACCTATCGTCCTCACCACCTATACCTAGCAATAAATTTTGTATCTTGCGCATTTTCCTACATTGAAACGTTTTTTTATTGACCTAATACATAAATATGGCTTCGACAACAAAGAACGAAGAACTTTTCGTTCTGCAGCTTGCAGATAAGGGAACAACCCTGACATATGTATCGTTACTAAATCAACTATATAACTATACACAAGTACTGGCAGACTTCCCGGACAACCATCACCGACCAGTTCTAATAGAAGCCGACTCCAATATATCAATTATAACATCCTTTCCTTGATCAAAATTAAATTTTAAAAGGATACTGATAAACTGGATAACCGCCTGGAATAGATACGACAAACAAGGCAAAATTAGAACATTTAATGAAGAAGTAATTGCCAGAGCTAAAGATATATGATATATTGACACCAATTAGACTACGGATTGGCCTGGTGGTGAGTAAAGCCACCCGTAGGGAGTAAATTGCCTACGTCTGCAGGCACCGCTGGGAGGATGGATACAGCACAGACACGTTCAATGACGTAGACAGAAGAAGAATGTGTCTCAGGTGTGTAGAAGAGGGTCATCAAACCAGAAGCTCTAAAAAAAGAAGTGCCCTACTCCGCACTCAAGACCACGCCGCGCAACATACTGGTGGAACTCGCGGAAAGACGAAGTTAAACCAACAGGGCCAGACGACGAGCAAAGACGGCTAGAGCGCCTGGGGCACCAATCAGGCCCAGTACTGTTCAATCCAGATGCAGGAAGAGATTATGCGAGAAGGTTGAGGAGGACTCATGGGGCCTCCCGTATAAGATCATCATGAAGAAAATAGGAGCTTATCCTCTTGGACCAGACTCATCGGTGCCTGGAGGAATAAGGGCGGTAGTAGCCCTCCTCTTCATGGCTGGAAATAACACCGACCCAGCAACAAACGAAGTTGACCATCATGGAGGTACTGCGCAGAAGAAATGTCCCGAAAAACTTGCGCAGGATAGTGAAGCACTATCTAAAGGGCAGGATGCTCACCTATGAAGGCACCACAAGAGCGTCAACTTTTGAGGCGACAGCAATAGGGATTCATATGCTCTGGAATGTCGTGTATGACGCCCTGAGGCTGAAGGTGACCCTACTCTCGGTCAAATGACTCAAAACTGAAAGAAGCACCACCCAGAGGATAATAGGCGAGAAGAATAAGATATACATTGTGTTTCATTTTTAATGTTGAATATTTTAAAGCAATATTCTTCTCGTCATTCTGATTGAAAACTACATTGCGTATATCCCTCTTAATCGCTTCCTCACAAAAAAATATGTATAATATGTATGTATGTATGTATAATGTCTATATTTTCTTAAATAGTAACTTAAAACTAGTATGGTATACAATATACTAAGCAATGTACACTAATAATACGCCGAACGGTTTCAACTAAATATTGTACCTCGCATCTGGCGCACACTTGTGCCCCTAACAATCGGAGAATTCATGTGTGACTGGCAATGTTGTAGTTGACCTGGTCGATAGGCTGTTACAGAATCGTAACAAATGCAGTAACTACAACTAATTTTTATTTAATCGAATGCCTAACTGGCCTAACCTAACTACTGTATTTTAGTGTAAGGCTACTACTACTATAGGAAATTAGAAATTAGCCCTAAAACAATAAGGAAGCTCAAACGGTGCGAATAATAGACAAGCTAAACTATAAAATAAATTATGATTTTCTAAATTTGATTTAATTTTCCACGTCATTTTCTAACCAATTTAAAATTACGTTCACAATAGAAATATCTTTCAAAACCGTTTTCATTTACTTGATTTTGACGTAAATTCTCATCTCAGCAATAATTTACCTACTCTTGAACCAGCACGTACGCGTAATAACAATCCATCTCCCCACAAAACGCATGTTATTAGTTCCGCTACTGTTGTACCAGGTAGCCTTCTTCATAGCTAATAAAGCGGAGCGCCTCGGTATAATAAAGGCGAAGACGTTCGTGTAGGCTAGTGCAACTCTAGCCGCAGGGGGGACATTCGTATGCACTACACACGCGCCGCTATGAGCCATTGTGTACGTCGTTTATCTATGTTAGGTGCGAGAGCAGCAAGCAGCACGCGCCTACACGCCTCGCTAATTGATGCGGCCCACGCCGGAACACCAGATGACTCCACCTGCACGCTTCGCTGCCCACTTAATTCACCCTGGAATATCAATAACAACCCCGGCCACCCCGGTGGTGCACAAAAAATACTATAATAGAGAAGAGCACGCCCTATTCAATAGGCACCTCCAGTTGGGGTTCATTGGAAATTGATTGATTTGAAATAACAGTTGTTGACTGACTAACAATACAACAAAAAGGTTTGCCATATAGTTTGTTTTTTAATTATATAAATAAATGTGTGACGGAATGAAATACTATCAGGCAACATAGTGTGTAATAAAATTTTAAAACTGGATTTTATTATCAGTATCGAAGGTCTTTGGGATGCTAACGAATAACTAAAAGCCAAATGTCTGTAACAAATTCAGTTTACGTGGTAGAAAGTGTTGAAAATATGAAGATGAAATTACAATTTTAAAAACGTACTTTTCGATCTGTATTTAGTTCAAAGTTTGGGTTAAACACATTTGGCTTTTAGATCCTTCATTCGCATCGATAGGAATAATAAAATTAAGGTTTTTAATTTTGATATTTTATTGAAAAAAATTACCTCTACCCCTTACTTCAATTCCCTTCAATGCGCAGTTTTTAAGGCAATCTAATTGTGTTAGTCTGATTTATTATGTCAATTCCGATAGCTAATAGTCAAAAATATAACCCGAAGGTAGCCAATCGGGTTATATTTTTGACTAATAAATAACTCGCATTTTCGCCTTCACACCTATGTCAACAAATGACACCATACATAAAAAAATTAAATGAAATAAAATATATTTAATTAAGTTTATTAGCCATAAATAAGATTCTAAACTCATTGAGTAAGTATAATTTGAATGTATTTGAATTTATCTTGTCAACAACTGTTTCGAAATAATAATAATATTCCGGTAGAAACACACGTAGCTATACCTAAGTGACACAACAATAAATTCCAATTCTTATTTCGATTTACACGAGAGAAAAATATTCCGGTATTCACCCGAGCCGATACCTACTGGAATAAATGCATAAGTCTCGCATAATCGCTGAATTTTTGTAGCGCTAATGAGTTAGTAAATTATGCATTTCTTGTAATACCGGACGAGAAATCGTTAACGGCGAATATTAATAATCATTTACAATATCTTTACGAGGCAACAAATCACGCCGCCAATAAAATTCGATTTGTGGTCGCCATAAAATCATCGCTATTTACATTTAGAGGCGTAAGTGTGAATAAACGCGACACCGCGCCGCGACATAATGAGGTACAGACAGGACGAGACACGTAAAGGGCACTCATATACCTATAATGTATTATTTATTATAATAGTTGTGTGATATGCAATAAGTAATCTATCAAAACTATCCAGCTAAAAAAACTTGTGCAAAAATTAAGGAGATGAATAAAACTACTATGTTTTTTTTACCACTTATTTAATTGTTTAAAACAACAATTGTATTAAGTAAATGTTAAAAAAACTCATTGATACTATAAATGCCTTGTTGAAGTAAAAGTTCTTAAAACATTTCTTAACAAAGAAAAGAGCTTAGGCTAAACTAAGCTCTTTTCTTTGTTAAGAAATGTTTTAAGAACTTTTCCTTCAACAAGGTATTTATACTATCAATGAGTTTTTCTAACATTTACTTAATACAGCAAAGCTTTTATAATATCAATAAGTTTTTTAACATTAATTTAATTTAGTAATTTAATTTTTAATATTAATATTAAAAAAAAATTAATATTATATATTTTTTGTATCGAAATTAGTTTTTTTTAGTGTTAGTGTTAGTGTTAAAATTATTGAAATAAAAAAAATCGACATTTTATCGAGTTTATATGAATTTTCCAGTTATCAATAAAAAACGACTGTGTCATAAATACACAGCAAAGAAGATATTTATTTTTTTAATTTAATCTAATGATTATTCGTCATCAACTATGTATATACTAAAAAAAAGTTCTATCTTTATAGGGCTATCAGTCGTGAGGCTTTTTTTCTGTGAAGTTAAGGTAAATACCGGGTATGTATATACCAAAAAAAAAAGTTCTATCTTTATAGGGCTATCAGTCGTGAGGCTTTTACGCCAGTCAAGGGAGAAGCTCACAGTTAAACTCCTGTGAATTTCTCCCTTAACTGGCGTAAAAGCCTCACGACTGATAGCCCTATAAAGATAGAACTTTTTTTTTAGTATATACATACCCGGTATTTACCTTAACTTCACAGAAAACCTCTGAAAAATTGTGAATTCGCTAAAATTCGCTCCCCACTAGGGATCGAACTCAGGTTCCCCAATCTGACACAGTACGAGACGGACGACGCCTCTAACCACTTGGCCACTAAGCTGGGTTATTATATTTATTATATCTTATTTTTTATTCTACGCTTTCTATTTACGTATTTATATAGCTGTGGATATAAAACAATATTATTATTATTATTATTATTAATGATGATTAATATCTTATTTTTTACTCACTATATTACAAAATTTTAGACCACCCAAAGATATTTGAAAAGGATATCCTATAGCATTATAATTATTATTGATGATTAATATTAACTTATCTTATTTTTTAATCACACAATTTTAAGCCATTCAAAGATATTTAAAAATTATATCCTATAGTATTATAATTATTTTGTCGTGTCAAGCGCAATTAATCATACATCGATTCCAAGGGACAAACTACAGCTATACCTCTGAGAATTTAAGAATAATGCCGTTATTGATTACTGCGTTAAATTAAAGACAGTTTCCATCAGTCACTAATAGCAATCAAGTAGACTCCTGTTGGTTTACAAATGACAAGGTTTGTAGTTTGCAATAAATAGTTTTGCCTACTTCAAGAATGGACAATTACAGTATTGCTACTTTATATAGGTATTATTATCTGGGGGTAAAAGTTCTGGTGAATGTATCCATATCGTTGATCCGAAAGTTTATTGGTGACAAAAAACATGGAGCCTATAAAAATCAGACTTTTCGAGTTTATTTTAGGTAGATAAATAAATGACTCGACCAATTGTATCCCCAAAAACGATTTCCTCATAAAGACACTTTACACGGTCAATACTAGTACTGTCAATATTTGCTTCAATCCTCCTTTTATATTTATCAAATAATCAATTATCCAGATAAAAATCAATATTCCCTTCATTACATCATTAATATACCTTGTACGATGAGTTAAACTGGCAATATTTTAGAATAATGAACATTTTAAATATATTATCGTACAGTAATACTGTCATAATTCTAAAATATTGAGTAATATTGATCGTGTAAGGTGCCTTATAGTTTTAATCTGGTTTTTACTACTGGCAAAGTGCTTTGGCAGATTCGTTGAAAAAATTCAGAAGAATTCCATGCACTAAATCTGCAATGGGGGGCGATCATACCGCAGTGCTCTAACTGAAACCACGACGTCCATGCAGTCATCAGTATTAATAGACTCTTTTCCGTTCGGAATTTGGTTTTATTAGTGTGTGTATACATAGAAAAATAAACATAAATAGTATATACATAGTTGATGACTAATAATCATTAGATTAAGGTAAAAATAGATATCTTCATTGTTGTGAATCACCGTATATTTATCACACAGACGTTTTTTTTATCGAAAACTGGCAAACTTATATGGACTCCTCGTTGGTTAAAATGATCACGCGTGTTTTCATGATTGGTTGATTGATAGAGGTTTTATTTGTCAGAGAATATATATATATATATATATATATATATATATATATATATATATATATATATATATACAAGAAGTCGACGTTTTATTTTTATCGGCTCTAAAGGTCGTTTTAGACAAGACAATTTCTTAGCTCAAAAGTTGTTCAAGAAATAAATTCATATATCTTCCTCCCATATGATATGTCCTTGACAAATAGAACGCGTTATATTTTTCCATTCAATCTACAATACAATTCAATATTTCAAATAATTTTCTGTATGATACGAGACAATTTATATTGTCTCGCATCTTGACTAACTTATTTTATTTTATGAATATTTTTTACCACGATTGAGAATCAACAATACTTCGAGTTTTCTTAATACGTGTATCACAATACTACGATTTATCGCAATAATTTTAAATTAAAAAAAAAACTTAATTCGATACAAAAAAGTAATGAATTATATTATGTGTGTGATTAATCAGAAACAGATATAATAAATAAACTAGTCCTGTTTCATTTAATTGTTCTGGTTGGTTTGCTCCGAAATGATATCGCCTCAATAATAGGCCATTCGGAAAAAATAGTGCCTTTACATAACGACTTGTTTATTACTGGAATACAATGCAACTGTTGGGCTTATTTACAACCGACTTCGGTGCAAACCACCGCCCTTTGCCATATGTTGTTGCATCCATTCTTCATTCCGGCGCGCGGCGGCAACCCCATGCGATAAACGTCAACACGCGATGATCTAAACAAATGTTGGGGGAGGCGAGGATGATGATACTTGTGGAATATGGGTTTCGGGATATTATTAAGGGGCGTTTCGGTGGTCTAACAGGATGATTATGCTATTATAGGTACGGGCTAGTTAAAAGGGACGAATATTGAAACGTGGCTAGATTCAAAATGCAATCAATCATATGAAACTAAATGAACTATAAACACAACAAAATAAACAAACAAAAAGCCCGAAATTAAGATATATATATATATATATACATATATATATATATATATATATATATATATAAACAAATAAGCAAATTTATATTTAGGCTTGGTTCATACAACAAGATTAAAGAATAGCGGATCCTAAACTCCTCTGGGATGAGAGAAATTTTCAGGCTCTCTTAAGATTATTTAAAGGTATTTTAGTAAAAAAATTGTCCCCAAAATGTTGGGTCACCATACCATTTTGACGATTAAAAAAAATTCTAAATTCTGAAATTTGTTCATTTTACAATTTTTTTCCAAAATATAATTTTTTCAATAGCTCCACGTATCCCCTTTAAAACAAACAAATGACGATTTCTGTATCTATAATAGTTTTCGAAATATTTAAAAACAAAAGTTGAAAAATTAGAAAAATGGTAAAATTTTGAATCTTGAATAACTATCCCTTTGTAGATCTTTGTTTTACGATAAAAGAAAAGTTTTGACCAAATTTCGTCTGTTCCCCAGAGCTGGATACCGTAAGTCCATATTGGCTTAATAACTGTCTTATAGTAGTATGGTAGTATTTTATGTTCCAAATTAAACTAGATTTCTTACCCAACATCCAGTATAAACTACTTCGTTTAACTTAGGCCAACTTGAAGTAAAAAATTGATTGAATACGACCGTTCAGTTCCAATAAAGTGAGTGCTTCTTTATAATTCGTTGTTAATTACCTATACGACAATGCAAATACTAATATACTATCACCTGCAAATGAAAATTGGATTATAACTGAAACTTGCAAAAAATAGAAAATATCCCTCTAACATTATTTACTTATGTAAGTAGGTCTGACACTATTTCCCAATTTAATGTCACCTGTACGTCTTGTAAACGATTCATTTATTGGAAATAAAGATTAATAATAATAATAATAATAATAGTGCAAGTTATTATTGGGAAACAGCGAGGGCAGTAAAAAACTCCTTTTATAATATATCAATATATATCGTTAAATTTCGAGCATCATATATTGATATATTATAAAAGGAGTTTTTTTTACTGCCCTCACTGTTTCCCAATAATAACTTGCACAGATTAACTTTCGGCGAATAAATACAATAATATATATATATATATATATATATATATATATATATATATATATATATATATATTAATTATTATGTCCTATTTATTAACTAATTTTCTATCTTTTTTCAACAAACACTTACCTGAACTATCAATGCTTATTTCATGCATATTCCTGCTCAAGTACGCGCACCGCCTAATTTTTACGAGCTAATTGCATATACCAAATTTATCATAATAACATGTAGCTGTATGGATATGCTAAACATTATTCATGTGTTCTCATTACTATTATTCATTAGTTAGATAACAATTTATTTCGTCCTTACAGAAACAACTAGGTGCGTATATATACATAGTACGTGTACTTGGTGAATGAACTCTTAAAACAATACAATGTTTATTAAATACTTATTTTTTTCCGTTATGGTAGTATGGGTAGATTCTATTAGAGTATGTGATAATTATTTTAGTTATTTATACGACCCGGGCAATAAGAATTGTAGAGATAATCCAGATAATATAGATTTAGTAAGTATAAGTCTTTATTGTAAGTATTTATAATTTCAAGTGTGAATCCTAGTGCAGAAAATATTAGTGCACGAGATGCCCGAAGGAAATTGAAACGTTTTGATTATAAATTTTTTTTTTCGGCGAACAAATTTTATTATTATTAGTTTTTACCATGAATCCGTCATACAATTGATTTGAAAAAATTACACAATGTTTATAACAAAATTACAATGGAAAATGGAGAGTCTCGATCTCTACGTATATTTCTTTCTATTTATTTTTATTTTTTAACTTTCACGCTCATATCTCGATATTCCGAGAGAGAGAGAGAGAGAGAGAGAGAGAGAAAACAATCTTTATTAATTGGCCAGTGGCCTTTTCGCCTTAGTACTTACAAATGATATTTGAGTAACATAATCAAATAAATTAAATTAAATTTCACTGTAAAAATAAAATACATTCTTAATATTAACCAAGTACATACAATAATAGACTTATATTTTTTTATTTATATATTTACAGATACTAAATTTATACATAACAACATACCTGATATAGTTTTTCAAATAACGTATGTGTTGGATGTTTGCGTTTCGATGTCCCGATATTCCGATTTTAGAGGCTGGATCAATAAACAAACCATGCAACATATTTTGTTTAAATTTTGTACTGATTAATTTTGGAAAATTTTGATTATAAGTATAAAAAATATTGTGCGTATATCGACATAGAATACTGTTTTCTGAGGAAAAGTTTCTTGAGGTTTGGATATTTTAGACTTATAATAAAAATTTTCCAATTTCCTCTGGTCATCTGGTGCACTGATATATTTTGCACCAAGATCAGTAAAAAAAATTAAACAAAATATGTTGCATAATTTTTTATCGGCCCAGCCTCTAAAATATGCCGATATCGAGATAGGAGCTTATTAAAGGTTAAAAATAAAAAATAAATAGAAGGAAAAATATGTCAAGATAGAGACTTCCCATTTTCCATTGTTATTTTGTTGTAAACGTTGTGTAATTTTTTCAAATCAATTCTATGATGGATCCAATGTCAAAAATAATAATAATGAAATTTGTTCAAGTTGGTGGCCGAAAAAAAAACAAAATTTTCCAATTTCCTTCGGGTATCTGATGCACTGATATGTTTTACACTAAGATCAGTAAAAAAATTAAACAAAATATGCTGCATAATTTTTTTATCGACCCAGCCACTAAAACCAACATATCGAGATAGGAGCGTAAAGCATTTGTCACAACTAGTCACTAGTAGTAACCAAACGGACATAGCCCAAGTTATCACTTACATAACCAAAGATTCAACATGTAAATACATTAGCTACATTTTTCTTTAAACAGTCTTCCTTTTATCAGGACTTTATGGCTTGAAGTGACGCTATTGATTTATTTAAAATATGTAATCATTTTAGCCTGGTTTAGTAACCCAACACAACTACCAACTAACAACTCATAAGGTCACAACCGGTGATGGATATATTTTGCAAGTATTCAATTTACGAAAAGAAAATCCGAAAGGTGTAGTTTTCCTTCAACATCCTGCTGGAGCATCATGCACAGCTTGGCTAGATAAGGGAAATGCATCGTTGGGTACGTTGGATCTGTTTATTCTCAGTGGTGTATTGGAAAATAAAATGTACCGGAACGCTAAAATTTGGTATGTAGAGGCAGGGCCGGTCTTAGGTAGTCGACCGCCCGCGTGCAAACTTAATTTGGCCGCCCACATGCTGTATGTACTTAAGGGGTTATATACCTTTATTTTCTTCTGAGTTTTTGGGAAAAACGTTCCCGTATGCTGAAAAAACAAAATATTTATTTAAATAATCGTTCAAGTACTAGTAAGGTCCCTATACTAGTGAAATTTTTTGGGTTTTATGATTTCAATTGACCTGCTTGACTTTCATGATGATCACCGCAAGCCTCATAAAAAAAGAGGGTTTCGGGGAAAGGGCCATAACTCCGCCAGTTATGAATTTCATTTTATAATCTAATACTTATTTTTTTCACTAAAAAACGTACTATTAATAAATTATAATTTTGATGTAAAAAAATTATTGATACATACCTTTACAAAAATTCAAACTTTCCTCAATTTTTCCGCACAAAAAGGTATATAACCCCTTAAGGTCGTTTTAGACAAGACAATTTCTTGACTCAAAAGTTAAGGTCATTTTAGACAGGACAATTTCTTAGCTAAAAAGTTGTTCAAGATATGAATTCATACATCCTTCCCCCATACAATTTGTTCTTGACAAATAGAACGCGTTATATTTTTCCATTCGCTCTACAATCCGTACAAAGCAGTTGTACTTTAGTTACTTGTGTAGATTACTACTTTATTTTTTGTAGCTTATGCATTATTCCACGCTGGTTATGATGTGTGGTTGGGAAATTTCCGTGGAACTTTTTACTCTCGAGCGCACGAGAAGTTAAACCCAAATCACAAAGCTTACTGGAATTTCAGGTAAATAATCCTCATAACTAAAACAAAAACTCAAATTCACAATGGACTGTGGAAGCCTTTGGTATGAATTTCTATATAGCTTCAAAAGCTAATGATAGTATACGAGGGTGGTCTGAAAAATCACAAAGATACAAAACATTTTCGTTCAAAATGTATGTTATATTTTCAACATTATCTCCTTGCGAAGCCACACTTCTCCCAGTAATGCTCCCACATCATCAACCTGTCCAAATAGTAGTTGGGAGCAAAATAGTTGCTTACGAAGTTTATGGCTTCTTTGTTCGTCGAAAATCTGTCCCTTGAGCGCAACTTTGAGATATAAAAATAAGTCACTCGGGACTAAATGAGGCGAATACGGCTGGGTTGTCCAGTATTTTCAACTCTAACTCGTTGATTTTCGCAAGGTGTATTGTCCTGATGGAACAACATTTTCTTCTTCAGCAAATGTGGCCGTTTTACTGCGATTTCTGCCTACACCGTATCAAGTAATGATGCGTAGTATGCTCTTGTAAAGGTTTTCCCTTAATGAAGATTAAGAAGACTCCACGACTATCCTTAAAAACAGTCGCCATGACTTTTTCAGCCGAAAAAGAAACAGTTGTCGCATTCTTTGAAGACATTTCTCCCTTAATTGTCCACTGTTTTGGTTACATTTTTATTTCGGGTGTATAATGGTGTATCCATGTTTCGACTAATCGTTTGTTGGGTACAGGGTTATTTTTCGATACGCTGGAACGAAATGGCATTCTATCAAACGCCTGTTTGACTTAAAGGCTGCGACGGTTCTAAATTTCGGTTTCATATCCTACACGCCCCTGAGTACTTATGCATACAATTTACAAGAACTATATAATAATAATAGTAATAATAGACTTTATTCTCCAAGAATTTAATAATACACAGATTTATAATTATTAATAAACAGCACGGAGGCGAGGTTCCGGTATAGAGGTGTTAACCTCACCAATCTTCCACCTAACCTAATACATATATTCTGTAGCTATCATGAGATGGGCATATATGACATTCCAGCACAATTGAACTTGGTAAAGAAACAAACCAATGCCAACAAAATTACATACATTGGGTACTCAATGGGATGTACTGCAGGAGTGATTTATGCATCCATGCTACCAGATCATTCTGAAGCAAATGTAAACAAGTTCATCCTGCTAGCTCCGCCCGTCTTTTTAGGTCACTTACAAGCACCAATTAAGGTTTTAGCACCGTTCGAGAAAATTCTACTCGTGAGTATATAAAAAAAAATTGTGTACATTCCCTATTCAGAGAAGCTAAAATATGTACCCTCAGTAATAAATAAATTCTCTCTAATCTGAGCTACGTATAAAATACAGTAGTAGCTATATTCGCGATTCAAATGTTAACGGTTTTCTTCAAGGTAGTAGGTAAACAGCTAATCTTTGTTATTGTTTGATCAGCTGATTGCATTAAAATCATATGATTTCAGTCACTTCTACAATAATGCGCGATTGTTAATATACTTTTAAGGTATAAATAGCTTGGCTCTATAAGGCACCTTAGACGATCAATATTACTGTCAATATTTTAGAATAATGACACTGTTACTGTACTATATATGTTTAAAATGTTCATTATTCTGAAATATTGCCAGTATTACTCATCGTGTATTGTATAATAATGATGTAATGAATAGAATACTGATCTTTATCCAGATAATTGATTACTTGATAAATATAAGAGGAGGATTGATTCAAATATTGACAGTACTAGGATTGACAGTATTATTCACCATATAAGGTGCCTTATAAGTCATGTATAAGATGAAAAAACAAATGTTATGCAAACAAATTCCCTACTAAATGTAGTTCATTTCCTGCCACCAGATGGAGTATCAGCCGGCTTGAATCGGCAATAGTTTTTCTGTGAAATTAAAATTAAGGTACATACCGAGTGATTAAACTTCTCTGACCTTTAGTACTGGCAGTAGAGATCTTCTGTAAGTACTGAAGCTCAGAGACGATAGATTTTTGTATTCAAATTAAATAGTATCCGCCTAGGGTGTAAAATGTATGTACTCTACCAACTAGTATTTATTTAAGACAATTTTCGATGAATTTGGATTAATGGAATTGGTACCACACAACGAAATGACACTCCGAATATTCGGCTTTTGCAGAACATACCCCGGCGTGTATTTATGTCCGTTGGTTACGCAGTATTTTATGTCTGGTGTTAATGAAACAAATATTAATATAGTGAGTTTAGTTTTCAAAATATTTATAAAAAATATATATTATTTATTATTAAATTATTTTATACTTTAGGCCTATATACCAGTAGGATTCTCACAATTTCCTGCTGGATTGGGTGCGAAATGCTTGGCCCACTACGGCCAAAATATTAATGGCGGTGGGAGGTTCGCCCAGTTTGACTACGGTGACAAAAATGAAGAGCACTATCATTCTAAAATATCTCCCGAGTATCCCATACACAATATTAGGAACAAAATGTTCATGATGTCCGGAACGAAGGATGAGTTATGCACGGAAATCGTGAGTTTATTATAACATATATAAGTTTAGGAGCGATAATTTTTTGAAATTGCAGGATATTGAAAATTTCCATAATAAACTGCCGCCGGCTGCTAAAGACAAGTTGTATGTTGTAGAAGGTTACACCCACTATGATTTTGGTACCGCAATAAATCTTGCAGAAGTGATTAATCCTACTGTTATCCAAGAAGTTAATAGAGCATCAACAATTTAGTTATCTGTTAACAATAATAAGACTATATTTTTAAAAATGGTCACAATTTACAAATTTAATTTGATACCATTAATATAATATTATTATTAATGATGACATTAAAACCCGCCCTGAAAAGTCAAATTCGGATGACAAGAAAATTAGTATTAAATCATTCAGCGCAACAAAATAATTAAACACTCGCCAAGAACTATTAAAACTAATATTTTCATCGCGGCCGTCAACTGCAAATTAATAGATCCGCCCTGAAATACTTCAAGCCAAAAACCTATAATTACAACATGATACACTCGGTCGGCGTTTACGATCCTCGGTGTGTTCGCCACCCATAAAAACCGAACGCAATGATAAATAAAAACCGCACACCATATGCGTGCACATTTGCATATCGAGCGTTCAGTTTTTTTTCTTTCGGTATGAAATCCACTGTGTGAAATTTAATTATTACCGAACGCGCCTCCGTTCGGAATGTAGAATATTCGAAGGCGAGAAAAAAACTTTGTTCGGTAGAGGATGCCATCTGGTGCGAATGTGCTTCAGTCAAATGGGCCCGGAGTGAGTTGTACAAACCTCGAGATTGTTTAATGTGATAATGGAATACGTCGGTTTTTTCGCACTTTGTCGAAAGCGAGCGTAATGAAGGAGCTCGTTTTCATTGTTAACCAAACTGTTTCAAGGGGGGCGGTGAGTGTGTGCTTTGGGAGGCGGATGGTTCCGTATGGAACGGGCACCGAAGCGAGAGACTTACTTATTTGTGTAAGAGTATTCAGGATTCGTTTTTTTATCGGCTGCAAAGACGTTAACGACAAACTAGAAAAGCATTAGCTTGATTTACACACACACACACACATACACACACAAAACAATTGGAGAATAGTAAAATAATGTAGGATTCACATGAAGTGACTAGTCATACTTGCTATACAAAATTTTCGTAAACTATTTGAATTGAATAATAAATAGAATTGTTGTTACCTCTGTATTATTGTGTTGTAAAAGTACCTGATGATGAATAGGTATGAATAAGATGCAATTTTAAGACTTTTTGTGTTATTCTTGTCTAGAAATGTATGAAAATCTCATTCATAATAAAGAGTTCAATGAGGTATCTGCATTGTCTTCAAAGATATGGCGTGTAAAAGTAGAAATTTATATTTCCCCACACATTCTTGCAAAAATACCTATTCATCATGATGCAATTTTAAGATTTTTGTGTGTTATTATTGTCTAAAAGTGTATGAAAAACTCAATTATAAAGACTTAATTTTCATACATTTATAGACAAGAATAACACACACAAATCTTAAAATTGCATCAAAATGAATAGATATTTTAGCAGGAATGTGTGAGAAACAAATTTTAACTTTCACAAGTCATATCTTTGAAAATAATGAAGATACCTCATTCAAGTCTTTATAATTGAGTTTTTCATACATTTTTAGACAAGAATAACAAACAAAATATCTTAAAATTGCATCATGATGAATAAGTATTTTTGCAAAAATGTGTGATAATACAAATTTCAACTTTTACAAGGCATATCTTTGAAGATAATGAAGATAATTCATTAGAGTCTTTATAATTGAGTTTGTCATATATTTTTAGATCAGAATAACACAAAAAAAATTAAAATTGCATCATGATGAATAGGTGTTTTTTACAGGAATGTGTGATCATGAAAATTTGAACATTTATAAGCTATATCTTTGAAGATAATGAAGATACCTCATTGGAGTCTTTATAATTGAGTGTTTCATACACTTTTAGACAATAATAACATACAAAAATCTTAAAATTGCATCATGATGAATAGGTACTTTTGCAGGAATGTGTGATAACACAAATTTCAACTTTTACAAGCTATATCTTTGAAGAAAATGAAGATAACTCATTGAAGTCTTTATAATTGAGTTTTTCATACATTTCTAAACAAGAATAACACAAAAAATCTTAAAATTTCATTATGATGAATAGGTAATTTTGCAGGAATGTGTGATAATACAAATTTCAACTTTTAAAAGTCATATCTTTGAAAATAATAAAAATATCTCATTGGAGTCTGCATAATTTAGTTTTTCATACATTTATAGACAAGAATAATACACAATTTTTTTAAAATTGCATCATAATGAATAGATATTTTAGCAGGAATGTGTGACATACAAATGTAAACTTTCACAAGTCATAACTTTGAAAATAATGAAGATACCTCATTGAAGTCTTTATAATTGAGTTTTTCATACATTTTTAAACAAGAATAACAAAAAAAATCTTAAAATTGCATCATGATGAACAGGTATTTTTGCAGGAATGTGTGATACTACAAATTTGAACTTTTACAAGCCATATCTTTGAAGATAATGAAGATAATTCATTGGAGTCTTTATAATTGAGTTTTGCATATATTTTTAGATCAGAATAACATAAAAAAAATTTAAATTGCATGATGATGAATAGGCGTTTTTACCGGAATGTGTAATCATGAAAATTTTTAAGCATTTTAAGCATTTATAAGCTATATCTTTGAAGATAATGAAGATACCTCATTGGAGTCTTTATAATTGAGTTTTTCATACACTTTTAGACAAGAATAACACACACAAATCTTAAAATTGCATCATGATGAATAGGTATTTTTGCAGGAATGTGTAATAATACAAATTTCAACCTTTAGAAGCCATATCTTTGAAGAAAAGGATGATAACTCATTGAAGACTTTATAATTAAGTTTTTCATACATTTCTAGACAAGAATAACACAAAGAATCTTAAAATTTCATCATGATGAATAGGTAATTTTGCAGGAATGTGTGATAATACAAACTTCAACTTTTACAAGCCATATCTTTGAAGATAATAAAGATATCTCATTGAAGTCTTTATAATTGAGTTTTTCATACATTTCTAAACAAGAATAACACAAAAAAACTTAAAATTTCATTATGATGAATAGGAAATTTTGCAGGAATGTGTGATAATACAAATTTCAACTTTTAAAAGTCATATCTTTGAAAATAATAAAGATATCTCATTGGAGTCTGCATAATTTAGTTTTTCATACATTTATAGACAAGAATAATAACAATTTTTTTAAAATTGCATCATAATGAATATATTTATAGACAAGAATAACACACACAAATTTTAAAATTACATTATAATGAATAGATATTTTAGCAGGAATGTGTGAGATACAAATGTCAAAGTCATATCTTTGAAAATAATGAAGATACCTCATTGAAGTTTTTATAATTGAGTTTTTCATACACTTTTAAATAAGAATAGCACAAAAAATCTTAAAATTGTATCATGATGAATAGGTATTTTTGCAGGAATGTGTGATAATACAAATTTCAACTTTTACGAACCGTATCTTTGAAGATAATGAAGATAACTTATTGGAGTCTTTATAATTGAGTTTTTCATACAGTTATATATAAGAATAACACAAAAAATCTTAAAATTGCGTCATGATAAATAGGTACTTTTGCAGGAATGTGTGATATTACAAATTTCAACTTTTACAAGCCATATCTTTGAAGATAATAAAGATATCTCATTGAAGTCTGTATAATTTAGTTTTTCATACATTTATAGACAAGAATAACACACAAAAATCTTAAAATTGCATCATAATGAATAGATATATTAGCAGGAATGTGTGAGAAACAAATATCAACTTTCACACGTCATATCTTTGAAAATAATGAAGATACCTCATTGAAGTCTTTATAATTGAGTATTTCATAAATTTGTAGATAAGAATAAAACAAAAAAATCTTCAAATTACATCATGGTGAATAGGTATTTTTGCAGGAATGTGTGATAATACGAATTTCAACTTTTACGAGCTATATCTTTGAAGATAATGAAGATAACTCATTGGAGTCTTTATAATTGAGTTTTTCATACATTTTTAGACAAGAATAACTCAAAAAAATCTTAAAATTGCATCATAATGCATGGCTATTTTAGCAGGAATGTGTGAGAAACAAATTTCAACTTTCACAAGTCATATCTTTGAAAATAATGAAGGTAACTCATTGAAGTCTTTATGATTGAGATTTTTACACATTTGTAGGCAACAATAACACAAAAAATCTTAAATTTGCATCATGATGAATAGGTATTTTTGCAGGAATGTGTGATAAAACAACTTTCAACTTTTACAAGCCATATCTATGAAGTTAATAAAGATATCTCATTGGAATCTGTATAATTTAGTTTTTCATACATTTATAGATAAGAATAACACAAAATATCATAATGAATATATATTTTAGCAGGAATGTGTGAATAAATTGATTTCATGTCAGTAACTGTTCACGTCGATTTACATAAATACTAAACGCAAAATCTTCTTCTTTTCAAAACATTTCAAATGTGACTTACACCACTTTCATTCTCACAGGCTCAAATATTAAGTGTATTGGCAAAATACCAAAAATTCATGATTTTGATATTCATTCTGATAATATCATTTGTACCTGTGTATTCTATAATCTTAAATTTCATATTGGTAACCGACAATATTTAGCTTGTTTGAAGAAATGAGTCAGATAAACATTTTGTACATTACAATATATGTAATATTTTTTTAGGACTGATCATCGTATCGATTACACTTAATCACCCCCATTAGTGATTTATCACAAGAGTCGTGTAACGTGCGTCGCAATTATCTCAGTCGATAGAGCGTAAAATGGGCAGAACGTGCTGCTCCTTTATGTATATAATTTCAACAAAACAACAACTAAAAAAACTGCCCTGCGTACGCCAAGCGAAACGCCCCAATTGTAACCGAGTAGGCTAATGATAATTTAAAGGACTGGCGTGTGCCGGCATCGTTAGTTGCCCGCGACAACATATGGTAAAACTGGTAAAAACATGAAATGACCCTTGGCTAACCTTAGAACAAGTCGGCGCGCTGAAAAGTGAGCTCTAGTTTTTTTTTTGCGCGTAGAAGGAAACGGTACTGGCCACGGAAGAATATCATATTTTCATACCGGGCGACAGGTACCTATAAAACATGTCGTGAAGTGTATAAATCCATTTCGTTCAGCGTCGGAATTTATTATTACCGAGAAGTTTATTACAGATTAAAACGGGGTTTATGTTGACAAGTATTTATTTTAGGATTTCTATTTTTGAACAAGCTTATCCCATGAATAGTCATTGTTTAGTATTAAACAATCAATTTAATGATTCCATAATATTACCCCGTGTTCATAATAATAATAATAATAATCTATAGTGAAGTACTTCTTGCCATTGTCGGCTATCTGAATGCAGAATCACCAGATGTATTAATGTTAATTAATAATTTCTCTCCCACCGGAGAGTGAAAATTTTTGAGAAATTATTAAATAATAATAATTTTTTTAACGGCAAACGCCTTGAATAAAAATGAGATACAGAAGGGTGCGAAATGGACAAACAAAAAAATTACAATTACTCTTAAAAACTAGTTAAATAAATTAAATAAATTAGGTAATTACAAGTGATCTAGTAACGTAATAGATATAATTATCCTAGCCGAACAGTTCCTTTTAGTAAAAACGTCGAAACTGGAATTTGCTTGCAATTTATTGCATAAGTGCATTAATTTGCAAATCGGATTATAGTATCCATAATTTGTCCTATGTTTTATCTAAAAAGGAGAGAATTTCGGCAGTATCTTGGTTCTAATTTAATTTAGATAAAATATCCGAACCAATTCTACCCTTAATTAGATTATGTAAAAAATATAAATCAAGACACAATCTTCTAACCTCCAGGCAGTTTAAGTTATATAAAACTATTTTGGTTTGTTTCATTATACTCAAGCCTTTTGAAATACATTAGACGTGTAAAGAATTGATTTTGGATGCTTTCAATTCTGTGAGTGAATGGTATGTAAGCATAAAGAATATAAAAATTGGTCATAAACATCAATTGAACGATAATTGTTTACAATGACCCTTGTTTTTCCTTAAAAAAACAACATTTTTAGTAAAAAAATATGACACAATTTCATAGAAGTTTGCACAAATTGTAATTAACAATATTCATATATCGACGGTGTAGCGCAAGAAGGGCCAATCTGATTTTTTAACAAAAGGTCCAAACTGATTTAAAGGATATAGAAATTGGTCATAAACATGAATTGAACGATAATTATTCACAATGATGACCCTTATTTTTTCTTAAAAAACAACATTTTTGGTCAAAAAAATATGACACAATTTCATACAAGTTACAAGGACTTAATAAACAAAACTAAAAGGGGATCGCTCTCAAATTTTATTTTACAATAATTTAAAGTTAACTATTAAGCTCGTATGACATTATCTAGTTTCCTATATCGTTTTATATATAAGAACTGATATATTAAACTGTATAACTATTTCTAGAAGGAAAATTAAAATTGTGTATTACGGTGTTGTTATTGTTAAGTGAATTTATTATTATACTGCCGCTATATCATTTTCTACATGTGTATATGACACTATGTGGTTTGTGTCTGCATCGAAAACGATATAAGAAACTAGATAATGTCATACGAACTTTAGTATTAACTCCTTTAAATCAGTTTGATATTTTTGTTAAGAAAAACAGATTGGTCTTTCTTGCGCTAACAGTCATATGTGTGATATATTTTTTATTATTATGAAATATTTTTGTTTTGTAGAGTAATATCTAAATTCCTGATGTAAATTCATCGCTTATAATAATATATAATTCAGATTTATATTTAAAGCAAATAAAATCTGAACAATTTAATCTACAATCACGTCAATCAAAACATTATGATTACATTTTCTTGTCTCGCCGCTATCAACTCGATCATTTTTTCCAGTCAATTAAATTATTTATACGCAATATCACAATCGAACCGCATTTCATTAGCTGTGTGAATTTTAACTATCACCCGCATCAGTTAGCTGTGAACATTTTTTTTTTACGTGTCGACTACATTATCTGGCGCAAACGTGCCCGCGACGCGCATTTTTGTGTCCGTGGGACCCGATTTTTTGTTCCAGCTCGCCAAAAAACCACCCATGCCGCCTTTCTCTGTGGGAGCCAGCACAGTGTGAGCGATTCATGCGACTGATTGCGGTGCGTACAACTGTTCATGAATTTCATGCCACAAACGGCAATCAATAAGCGGCTTAGCGGCGCATAAGAATAACTAGTTAATAAATATAATTTCATGTCGACACCGTTAGGTGTTGGAAGCAATTTCGACGTTTTTAAGGAATTGATTAGTAAATCGTCTTGCAAGATTGTATTAATGATATCGTCTCTTTTGCCAGTGGCTATTGAATTTTGCAAAGCAATGCTGGTGGTATTATATACAATTATAGTGTTTCGATAGTTTCATTGCAGTACCCTGAAACTCTATAAAGTTCCCTCTCAACAAACAAAAAATATCTGGTGTGGGCACCACAAAACTTTCAGAATTCTATTCACAACCTTCACTTTTTTTAAATTTTCGAAATTATCAATTTTTTAGACATTTTAGTCACATTTTTTGAAATATTCACAATTTGTCATATTTTTTGACAGGTTTTAACATATTTTAACACATTTTAACAAATTTTGACACATTTTGGACATATGTTGACACATTTCTGACACATTTTTGACACATTTTTCACACATTTTTGACACATTTTTGAAAAAAATTTGACATATTTTGACAAATTTTGACAAATTTTGACAAATTTTGACAAATTTTGAAAAATTTTGACAAATTTTGAAAAATTTTGACAAATTTTGACAAATTTTGACAAATTTTGACACAAATATTTTTGAAATATTTTGCAAAATTGTTGACTTATTTTGAAAAATTGTTGACATATTTAGACATAGTTTGACATATTTTGACATATACATATTTACCAAATTAAACCCTATCTGACACAAAACTTTCCAAATTCTATTCACATTCTTCACTTTTTTTAAATTTTCGAAATTATCAATTTTTTAGACATTTTAGTCACATTTTTTGAAATATTCACAATATGTCATATTTTTTGACAGGTTTTAACACATTTTAACAAATTTTGACACATTTTGGACATATTTTGACACATTTTTGACACATTTTTGACTCATTTTTGACACATTTTTGACACATTTTTACACATTTTTGACAAATTTTGACAAATTTTGACAAATTTTTACACATTTTGACACATTTTTGACATATTTTGCAAAATTGTTGACTTATTTTGAAAAATTGTTGACATATTTAGACATAGTTTGACATATTTTGACATATTTTGACATATTTTGACATATTTTGATATATTTTGACATATACATATTTACCAAATTAAACCCTATCTGAGATGCTTTTATTTCTTGTGTAATATTTTAGTCAGTAATTTTTGATATTTCACATTAATTTTTAATCATCTATACAATAACTTTAAATTTAATACGCCATCATAAAAAATGTATCATAAAAGGGGACCAAGAACGGATCCTTGTGGAACACCCATCTTCATTTTTATTTATTTTTTCATAATTTTTATTCCCCAGTATAATCCCTATTTTCGAAATAACTTTTAATGATGTTTATTAGATAATCTGAAATTTTTTATTTTTTTTAATTGTTAACAATTTTATACCATTGAGCTGTATTAAATGCATTTTTAATGTAAATTGAGTATAATACTCATTAAATTACCAGATTATCACCAGTAAGATTTTTTAATTGAATGTATTTACCACAAACATCCCGCCAATGCTGCAAGCTTAAACTTTCCTCTTCAATAGGTAATTAACTAATACCTATAAAAACCATCAACGCCACTACGTTGGACTTAAAAAGAAAAATGCGGATACAGCATTCTAATCTGTGCATCGAACTCACTCAACGCACTGACGAATGTAAAAATTGCCGCGGAAAATGGCAGCCGCCATAATTTCCACAATTATTTCAGTTAATTGCGGATTTAGTGCGCGCATTATCGTTCGCACAATGCGCGCACGTTTATACGCGCCATATAAAATATACATATATAATTAATAACTAATTAATTTCGAACCGGTCGCCAAGAGGTTGGAGCCGATCAACTCGCTAAGACGCATGAGTTGTGTAGCACCCGCGGATTATTCTTTAGGGCAATTGTAATCATTGATGCGCGCCTCATTAAGGCCCTATTAGTCACGATAACGGGTCATCTTTTCAAACGCGAAATTGCAAAGTGCTAATGCCTACTTTTTCGCTCTTTTTATTCCGGACCTGGCTGCAACGGGATGCCAACAATAGAGAGATAATGAATTTCTATTTTATTCACAACTTTTACGTTCATATTGTTTTTTTATCAAATATTGTATGTTAGTCCATTTATGTAGGGACCAGCTCCCCTAATTCTTCATATTTATATAATAATTAATCTGAAAATCAGTGATGGAACGTGTAGCATCATTTAATTTTCAGATTATTGATATAATGGCAACAATTACGCCCGGTTTCTCCAACAAATATTAAAACTCGTCTTATATAAACTCGTTTTATATATAACCACGTCTTAAATTTTATTCTGTTGCACGAAACATATGTAGATCTTACTTAGTCTTACAATGTAAGACCGTGTTATCGTTTTAAGATCCGATTTTTGTTTGGTGCAACGCTTTAAGACCGTTTTATTATTAAGACGGTCTTAAACTAGTTAAGATTCGTTGGAGAAACCGGGAGTTAGGTCTGTGACAAACTTGGACATATGTAAAAATAGATTCGTATACAACAATCCTAACTAAGAGAGAATGGGGAGGGGAGGTATCTATGCCCCATGAAGTGCATATGGTCTAAATCTATGGTCATTTCCACTATTAACGGATTTTTCAAAATTATTTATCAAAATTATTTTTAAAAAATACAAAAAAAAAGTCAGGGGAGAAGCTCAGAGGAATTTAATCACCGTAATTACCTTAACTTCACAGAAAACCTCTGAAAACTGTAAAAGGTGATTCGCAAAAATTCACTCCCCGCTGGGGATCCAACTCGAGGAGCCTGAAATCGATCCCCAGCAGGGAGTGAATTTCACCTTTCACAGTTTTTCAGAGGATTTCTGTGAAGTTAAGGTAAATACCAGGTGATTAAATTCCTCTGAGCTTCTTCCCTGACTCGCTAATAACCGTATGAAGATAGAAGTTTTTCTATAGAGCTCAGTGCTCAGTACGAGACGGACGACACCTCTAACCACTCGCCCTCTGAGCTGGGTCAAAATACCAATTTTAAGATTTTTCAAAAACATGAAGAAAAGAGAAATGATGATGAGAATTGAATTTTTATACGCTTATAGAAGAAATAAATTTATATAGCGTGAAGAGCCACATACAATTTGAAAACAAATTTATATTATTCCTGAAAAAAATGACCATAATAGCAAAACTTTTCGTTACAACTTATTTTTAAATTATATCAATAATCTCGTAATATACTAATTTTTTTTAAATTCCACCACCATCCTTTGTTTTAAACAAATAAAACTTCCCCGGCCACTTGTAACACTTAAAATTAGCGCCGTTTTAACACTCTATTATTATGATTAAGCTTTATAATTAGCATCTCAACTAATTGCTTAATTAGACGACACAATGGGCGTTAAAGTTTTTCAAACGTAATTAAGCACATCATCCAACAGCGTGCTGCAATTAATAACGGGGGGAATCTTCGCGTGTAAACAGACAAGCGCGTCCCATTATGAGCAGAGAGGTGATGACGAATGCAGATTTAATTAATTGGCGAATATTAATAATAACGGCCTTCGCGGCGCGAAAATGTTTCCCTCATTCAATGCGAACGGTCAATGGCATTTCGCACAATGACAAAATCGCATTAGCATAATTAAATTGTCGTTTGGGTGGCTAAAGATGCTATAAGTTATCGGAGGAGGATATTAATTATCATTATAGACAATTGTTTATTTATTGGTATAATTAGAATAGGTTTAAATCAATTCACGACAATATTTCTGTAGATTTATATGCAAATACAAATTTCTATTTTAAGTCGAATATTTCCATGGATAATTATTATGTTTATGAACTCTTGGACCAAATGAATGCAGCATTTTGTTGCTCAGTGTAATTATTACACACTGAATGAGTTTTCGAGGAAATCCACTGCACCGCGTCGTGCACAACGGAACATTCTCACGCCTCACATTTCCAATAATTAAGTTGTTAGCTTTTAAATTGTATGCCATTATACAAATTTAGATATTAGTCTAATAATTTCGGGTTGACGATGATGGCACACTGTAATTAACATTTCGCGTTCCACTCGAGCCCGTTTGTGATGTGTAGGCAGGCCCAATGCAAATAAACTGATAATTCAATAATTTCTTTACTGTTATATGAGCGATGAGACAATCAGGTCGCGATTTCATTAAGCTGTCAGTCAGCCGGTAATTAGGATGCGCGCCGCGGCGACGAGATAGTATCTGTAATGTTGAGCAGCACTCACATTTCGATCACAATCGAGGCACGACAAAAAGAAATCGACTCACTGTTTGGGTTTTCATAGAGTAGTTGTTTATTTAATAAATATTTGTGTTTGTCAGTGTAAAACTTATATAGGTGTGAATCACACTTTATATGTATTACAAAATTGGCTTTGTGCTGATATCTCAAGCACTCTGTTGGAATATTATTCCATAGAGGGCACTACCCGGTGATCCTGATGGCATGAGCATGTTCACGGTTATTACCATATGGTTGGGCATTGCTAATTGATGTGGTACCGCCAGATGACGTTTAACTTTCCTCCTAGGGGGTTAGTTATATAATTTTTGTCAGTGACTATTCGGAAAAAAATTTCATATCTGCATTTTCGAGAATATCCATCTTCTTCCTCAAAATATTATATTAAGGTGGGAATCCTCAGCGTATTCACCCTGGATTTGTATTTACTGATATCCTTATGAATATAGACTATATTTTACATATCCATATTTAATAATGTCTGATGATGTTTATTTGCCAAGAAACAGGGTTCATAAATGTATTATTGGTGAAATATTTTATTCTACCCAGCTCAGTGGCGGAGTGGTTAGAGGTATCATCCGTCTCGTACTGAGCATTGAGGAGTCAAAGTTCGATCCCCAGTGGGGAACGAATTTTCGCGAATCACCTTTCACAGTTTTTCAGAGGTTCAGAGGTGAAGTTAAGGTAAATACCGGGTGATTAAACTCCTCTGAGCTTCTCCCTTGACTTTTTAAATTCTGAAAACAACCACTTAAACTTTTCTAACCGTAAAGATTCTGATAATACTATCGAACACTGCTTTACATAAAATGAATAGGAACAGTATTCTGGTCATCGCACGGTGAGGCTGATTCCCGAAAACGTATTTAATTTAAATGTAGAGGTGGGGTTAGTGATGAGGGTCCCAACAAAACTAGTTAAGGCCCTAAAACTATATATATATATATATATATATATATATATATATATATATATATATATATATATATATAAATTACTGATGGGTGCAAATATGTGCCTATAGTACAACACAAATCATATTTATCCACACCTCTGTTTGTATTTGTATTCCTCACGCTGTTCCGTTTTCATCTCGCGGTTGAAGAAAATAATAGTCGCCTCTCTGAATGCACGGCACAAAGCAGGACTTTCGCACAATTAGTGCGTGGATTTTGAAAAATCATCGCGCTGCTACCGTGAATACCCGCCAAAGTGCACACATAAAGATGAGATATTACAATTCCTTTCCATCGCTTCCACGTATCCGGCCATCGATGCGATCAACATAAAAGAAAATAATTGTGTTGTGATCCGCGTCTCGCTATATAAATATATGGAGTCGGCGCATTCCTCTGCCCCGCCATTAAGCGACATTTAAGCGACGATCTCGCTTGTTCCCGCTGGCCGCACGTTACACTTGTGCTTTACGCCTTTTGTCAATAAAATAATTACGATGCTGCACGCGGCGTGCCGCTGACTACTGTTACCGCTACTGATTTATCGGGCGTACGAGCTGAGCCTGTTTCGCCTCATTTAGCGCGCTTTTAATTGCAACGCACTAATTTTGGAAGAGTTTATAACATTTCTTCATTAGTTATCATGGACGATAAATCTATTGCGGGCATCGAGGAATCCCGGGAAAATTCCAGACTATATAGAAAAACCACGAGTAATTAAACATTTGTTTAGTAGAAGACAACACTAAATGGCGACCACAAATAAAATGGAAAGGAATTTCGATGTTCGATGACATATTACTTTATCATACCATATAAACGAATGTAAAAACTTCCGTGAAACTTTCTGTACAAAATTCTCAATAAGTATTTATGAAAATAATACAAAAAAAAACTAAAACAAAATTTCAGCAAAAAGAAGCAAACAGGACGATACTTGATAACAGTTCGATGACGACACATGATTTCCTTTCACCATGCAATACGGTGTCCTCTTGTATATAGTCATTGGGAAAGAGCTGGATACATCGTGAACATCATGGAGGTCCCGTGCTATAACCGTCCAGCCAGAAGGGCGGAGAGGTACTTTAAGTACCACCGCACCAGCCCGTAGCTTACTCTCAAGACCTTCTTCGTAACGGTGAATCGCCTTAGAGATATGATGCTATATAATAACTGCCTAAAGCTTGCGTTGGAAGCCCCGGAAATCAATCAGGAGTGTTTATCTGTGGACTCTGAGGCGGACATAACCCTATGCGTGCGACGGAACCGAAGCCCAACACCAAACCAACCGCCCAGCTGATAGGAGAAGGCTCCGGTAATAATACAAAACTAGACCCTAGTAGTGAAATGGTCCTGGTACCTACACGGACCTACTAAAAAATCTTATGGATCCTGAGAAACTAGACCTGCAAGTCTTTCAGGTAATGATGCCTAAGGTGGGGATCTCCTGATGAATGACAAGAGTATCCAGGCGGATCAACTAAAGTAAGATAGTGCTGAAAGAATAGAGGGGGCAACAGCCACCGTGGGAAGGCCAGGAAGGGTGGTGCACATCGAAGACTTGGACATGACTGAGGAGGGGATTATATCTACTCTGAGTAGATCCACCAATACAGAAGAAAGAGTACACAGTTAGCAGACCTGCATATAGGATTACTCAAGCGGCTACGTTAATCAGAAGGGGCTAGCGGGAATTAGAGGTTCGTAATTGGCTTACATGGACAAAGAGACCATGCGGCAGGGGATAGGCCTTTGTTTAGCATAACAGGATGTTGCGTATACTCCGTATATACTGCCTCTAATGCGGGACTGGAAAGTCTATATGAGACGTGGGTCGATATTTTCCTATGCATAACCGTGGACAGAACAGGAAGCCACTGTGTGGTGGCTGAAGATTTCAAATCCCCAGACTGATACTCTCCTACCACCAATCAGAGATACACTTTTTTCGGAGTACAACCTTGTCTCGGTCAATGAGGTAGGACGATCTACTTTCCGGAGAGGCAATTATAAGAAAGCCATTCTCGACCTAACGTTTGGACCGCATCCATAAATAACATCAAGGAACTGGCAGATGTTGGAGAAGGAAACCTTCAGTGACTATGTATATAAAAGCTTCTGCTACGGCCGTCACATAAGGTACCAAGACGCTCCTAACGGGACACTGCACATTGAATAAACACCTGCACAGAATGGAGATAGACAAATCACCAACGTGCAGAGGCTGTGGGGAAGAAGAAGAAACCCCACTACATGTAATAACTAGCTGCGAGGCATTCAACTCAAGCAGGAAAAAGCTCTTTGGCTCAACGCGAATGAGCCAAAAAGAGATCCAAGCTCGCCCATTCACGAGACTTCTGGACTTCATTGAAGACACAGAGCTCATGAATGAGGAATAGTTATGGGGGAGCACAATAGGCCAACCGTGGCCGCAGTGCAGTGGGATGCCACAGCGACACCAGACCCTTCAGGAAAAAAAAGGCGCTCCAACCCAGCTGGCCGATACGACTTCCGAAAAATTAAGAAGCCAGCGTTCATGAAACTTATAGAACGAGACATGACTAGGTTTAGACTGGCGATAAATCTCACGCGAGTTGCTGTCGGACACTGTTGTCGCGTATGTAAACACCACAGCAAGTCCGCTTGTCAGGACTTGCGATAGACTTTAGGGACTTTTCCAGACAGCATCTTTAAAATTGATTCATATAGAAATTCAAACTATAAATTTCTTCAATTTCCCACACAAATTTGATTTTTGGATTCTTCTTCACACTACCGATTTAATTAAAAATTCATCAAGATCTGATGCCGATATTCGAATGAATTTCTAAACTGTCCTGGATCTTCCATTTTTAATTCATTCAATAAATTATTGTAGTATCTCTTCTTAAAATCCACGTATTAACCCAGCAGTTTATTTTTTTCTTTTATTTTATATTATTATGATAATTAGTAAGAATTATCGCATCTGCAGCTCTTCTACTTTGCGTCATAGGCGTCATGTTCCACATAACAGCGAAGTAGATGCGAGTAGCGTTTGCTCAAGTATATAATTAGGTGTAAACACTAAACACACGACAGAAAATTGCTACAATTATTTGTCATAATGTAAACGGACATGCGAGGCTGTTGCGAGATTTATGTCGCAAGTAACTTGCAAGTCTAAACATAGCATAACGGACCTGTACATAATCCAAAATTCTTAACTGCGTAAGGTACAAGATAATGTGAGACCAGCGGACCTCCGGAAAGGATTTCTGCGCATAAAAAGGCTGATGAATTGACACATGGGTGAACCCGGTGAGTATCAGGACGTTTCATCCTACAGGCCAAAAAACGGGATGAGATCCGGGCATCTAAAAGGCATAAATGGGAGGAAGTAGTTGCTGCGATTGACGAAGATATCTGTGGACAAGGTTACAAGATTGCTCTCAGAAGGATGAAGTGCAAACCCGCCCTGCCGAAAATTGAATCCGACCAAGCCAACACCATAGTCACAGCCTTGTTTCCCAGTTGACACTGGGGAACAAGGCTCTGACCTTGATGTTGGCCTGGTGATGGATAGTTGGCTGGAGGGTAGCAAAGCTACAGACACTTAGGCCTCAAAAAGGGCCCATTGTGAAACCTCCCTTTAAGGCTGCTCACTCGTCCCACCAGTCAATTTTGCGTGCAAGCCGCAAAACTCTGGCGGGTGAGGAGCTGCCAATGCTGACCATACTAGACCAGTACTCCCCTAGTATTAGATGCCTGGTGTTTACTAGCGCTGGGCAGAGGCATATTACATGCTCTCCTGTTTCTAGTTCTTCATTGCACCCTCTACATAACGGGCTGTTTACCAGACCCATCGTGTGTAGGTGTTTGTTTAGCCGGCAGTGGCCGGTTAGGATGTTAGTCAATAATTTCAGATTAGTTCTAGATAAGTTAAGGCGGGCCTTGGCTGCAATTTTACAAGGTTGCCTAATTGCTACCTTTGATTGTTTGCAGCCCGGCGTTTCTCGCCATCTTACCTTGTGTAGAGCATGTGTCCTATGCTCTATTATTTTTTTCAGAGTACCTGCAGAAAGTATTTCATCCTCTTGGGTTGTTAGAGGATGTGAGGATCCCTTCCTGGCAAGTTCATCTGCTATTTCGTTCCTCTTGATGCCACTATGTCCTTTTATCCAGCAGAGTTCTAGTTTGTTATATTTAGCTAGCTCCTCCAGGCTGTGTAGACATGAATATAACTCTTTCGACACAAATGTGTTGGCATTTAGTGCATTTAGAGCTGCTTTGCTGTCGGTGAGTATTTCGATATGTTTATCCTTAATATTCCGTTCAGCTAAAATTTGAACACACTTTAGTATTCCTGTTAACTCCGCTTGGAAGACTGACGTGAGTCTTGAGATCGAGTTCTGGTGAGAATATTCCATAGCCAGTTCTCGTCTTAGTTTTGGATCCATCAGTATACATGGTTATGTTGGCGCCTTGTGGGATACCATCCAATGTGATGATGGTCTGAAAGTGTTTGACAAAACTGTATTTGGGTAGAATTCTGTCGCACTTACCTTCTATGAAGGGGTCTAGTTTGATAGCTTCACTCATTATGCTCCTGTGTCCAATGATTCTACCTTTATCATGCCACAGGTTGAGTGAAGATAGCCTTAATGCTGTTTTTACTGCAGTCTCCCTTATAAGAAGGTCGAGTGGTTGTAGACATAACAGTGCTTCTAGAGCTGATGTTGGCGTTGTTCTCATAGCGCCGGTGATGGCAAGACACGCCATCCGCTGGATGTGTGATAGCTTTGAGATTGTTGTAACTTGTTTGGTTTTCGACCACCAGACTATTGCACCATATGCTATGGTTGGTCTTATGATCGCGATATATATCCATTGGGTGATCTTGGGAGACAGGCCCCATGTTTTACCAACCGCCCTGCGGCATTGCCAGAATGAGATGCAAGCTTTTTCCAGCTTGGATGTTATATGCTCATTCCAGTTCAGTTTTGTATCCATGATTAGTCCTAGATATTTTACTTTATCTGTGAGGGACCTTAAACAGAGTTGGCATGTTCATGAGCTCGAGTTTCCTCTTCCTCGTAAACAATATTAGCTCTGTCTTTTTTGGGTTAACTGTTAGCGAATGGCTATCGCACCAGTTCTCAACAATCTGTAGGGCCTGGTGCACTGGGAACTCAATCTCGCCGACGAGGTCTCAGGGCCGTACTTTGAGGAAAAGCTCACTGCCAGCCGGTTACGGTGCAACAGAGCCTCGGATGCGATGGAGTGTATTAATTATTAGAATAAATACAGAGGAGTTTCCAGTAACTACCCTTCAGGTCACAAATGAGGCACTAGAAACAGGGAGTTTCGCCGCTATGTGGAAATACGTTAAACAAGTCCTCATCCCCACACCTGACATGCCTATGGACAACCGGTCCTCCTTCAATCTGCTCTGCATGGTTGACAGATTGGGAAATCTGCTAGAGTATGTTATGGTTGGGAGGATAACTGCATACATGGAAGGTCAGGACGGCCTAGTTGATCACCGCTACTACACAGGACGTTCGCGAGGACACCGAGGATTCGGCAAATCTTGTTACATTCGACATCAGAAACGCTTGTAACATAATTTCATAGCCGCTTATGTAACAAGGAACATCCAGATGTGAATTTACGGAAAATGTGTGAGGCTCATCTAAAGCGATCTAGAGGGGCACGAACGTATGTAGGACGCAAGAACCTGTGTTCACTGGTGTTCCGGAAGGTCCCGCCCTAGGCCCCCCGTATGACCGGGTACTGCGGCATTCTAGATGGAGTAGAGCTGGTGGAAGATGTTGATGACCTGGCATGTGTGGCAGCTGAAAGTAAAGAGGAGCAGCTGGTCTGGAAGGTGGATGATAGTCTAGATCAAATCAGCATCTGGATCCTGAATAATCAACTATTCCTGGCCCGATATAATTGTCTATAGTGGGACAACGAAGCTAGCCTCAAATACCTTGGTCTGACCCTGGACTGCCCTAGGCCCCCCGTATGACCGGGTACTGCGGCATTCTAGATGGAGTAGAGCTGGTGGAAGATGTTGATGACCTGGCATGTGTGGCAGCTGAAAGTAAAGAGGAGCAGCTGGTCTGGAAGGTGGATGATAGTCTAGATCAAATCAGCATCTGGATTCTGAATAATCAACTATTCCTGGCCCGATATAGTCTATAGTAGGACAACGGAGTTAGCCTCAAATACCTTGGTCTGACCCTGGACAAGTATCTAAACTTTTCGGTAATGCACAGGCACATGACACACGGACCTTAGCAGCATCATGCCAAACCTCCGTGGGCCAAGAGCGAGCAAGAGAAGGGTACTTGCCTCTACAGCAGAGAGTATCAAGCTGTACGGTGCCTCTGTATGGACCGGTAAGATTTAAATAGCATGGAGGAGGGCAAATCTAGCCAAAACGCAGAGGGTGGCCAGCACGTACCCCACAGTTTCTAGAGAAGCAGTTCTTGTGGTAGCTTGGATACCACTAATCAAGCTCCTCGTCAGCGAACAGCTGGGTTTGTTAGGCAGGATAGGAGGGTACTAAAAGGTTGAAAGCCACTAGTCAACCGCGGTCGACGCATTGGCCACTCCTCCTGTATATAAATCAAAATATGCTATTATATGCTATTGAAGGTTATAATGTTATAAAATTATATATAAAAAACTTACATATAAGACGGAAACTCCACAATGTCTATTCATATTCCAATATTTCTAATCCACTCTTCACATATCGCACTATTCTACCGTAAGAATTCAATACTTATATACATTTACTACACATTTATAAGTTGTTATAAGTGTAAAAGCCATATTGTATAATATATGTGTTTGAAACAAAAAATTTCCCTTTTCCGCAAACGCACGTTTTATTACCGACTTTTTGTTTTTGCATCGTCGTCGGCCATTATGAAATATTTGAGACAGAACGAGCGGTTTCGTAATGTACGACAAAGATAGTCATTACATTTGATATTCCTATAAACAACTAGCAACAATTATAGCGATATGTTTATTAGAGGGTACCCCTAAAAACGAAAATGTATAAAGTAAGTGGCTTTCAATATAAAATATTTGATCATAAAAAATAGTAATTTAAAGCCAAACTTAAGTTTAAATTTTAAATAAACATAGATAATTCTACTATATATTCAATTTCAAGTTATTTTAATAAGAGAAAATTATTATACTATTATTATTAAAATAACTTGATATTCAATGTGTAGTAGAATTATCTATGTTTATTTTAAATTAAAAGTTTCGCTTTAAATTACCATTTTTTACGCATAGTTTTTTATGGTATAACATACATCTCTTTATTGTTGAAATAATGTAATACTTCTGTACCTATATAAGAAACCATCCGAACTAACCTTGCGCTTTTTTACGTAATTTTGTATGATTCAATTAATTTAATTCGCCGTCGGACAGTGGGCATTTCTGCTAGTGTTGAAGTAATGTGCACATTTCAAATAACTTACGTTATTTAAAGTTTTAACAAAATTCACAATTTCTATTATTTTACCTTGTTTCTTGTGAAATATGATATCGCAAACGGTTTTTAATGACTAATTAATGGCACCTTGTCACATCCATACACCTGAAATTCAATTAATGCCCGCCACCGTCACATATTTCACCAAAATCACCATCGTCGCCTCCGAGAGGCTGTTCCAACCGCGGAAGTCATCTCCACCGCCAACGCCCGCTCATTTATTCCAACGGGCGTTCGTCTTGTATTACAAAAGAAGACGAATGCGCTCGGTTGACATTAACAACTATTTACAACAAAGCACGCGCCTGTTCAAAACTCCTACGAGAGGAATGCGTAAATATTTTCCGCGAAGACAGGAAAAAAAAAGTGCGATTATTAATTTCGCGGCCGGCGCGCGTGCAAACGCGCTTTCTACATTGGCGGCACGCGCAAAATAAATATAACCGTAAAAAATGCTAAGCAAACCCCGGCGTACACATTGTGCAACAACAATAAACCCAACAATTAAAGCTGTTCTTCTATCGGATTACACGGAAATTTACATTAAGCGCCTATAAAGTTTGTTGGGTGACGTCGCGTAAATCAATCCGTGTACAAATATTCTGCAACAAGCATGAAATGGGTGTATGTGATAATAAACAAGCAAAATGCAATACAAACAACGATGTTATGTTACTGTGGTTTTTCTATACTTAATCAACACCGCGCCGGCAATTATTTCAAGTTGCTGTCTATCATGGTGTTGGATTAATTAATGACCTCCCCGCGCCATTACGCGTGGCGTATTAATTAAACCGCGGGTGCGATCTTAATGAGATCTACCGTCTCGAATATAAAGGAAATAATGCCGCTGTGGAAATTACCTTGGCTACTGTTAATTAAGCTGTGTTTGCAAAAATTAGTGCGGTAAACACTTTGGCTACCATATAGGATCAAATGAATTAGTCAGGTTAGAGTTATGTTATTAAATTAATCTTGTTTCGTTAAATAAAAACTGTATATAAGTTTTAATGAGTAGTAGTAGTGGTAGTAGTAGTGCAACAATATCGCTCTTTATAGTAGCTATTGTAATGTCATAATTAGATTCTTAGTTTCTTTGAATACAGTCATATATGAATTCTCGAATATTATAAAACTAGGTGAAATTATTGATGATATATTTATGTATTAATTGGAATATGCTGAAATTCTTGTTTTTCAAATTAATTCATGATAACCCGTTGAACTACGGGTTATCATGAATTAATATAAACAGGCTAAAATGCTTGTTGAATGAAGGATAAGTATACATTTATTTTATTATATAGAAATTTGCATTTATTCAAACAACAGTTATATATTCTATATAAATACAAAAATACAAAATATGTGAAGTTGTTTAGATATGATTGATGTTTTTTCCCTCTGTCCTCGTCGCAGGATTTATGGGTGATCTCGGGCTAACGGTATCGAAACGTGCTGTGGTTTGTTCCATGTCTTTTAATTTGTTGTGTATTAGTAGATTTTTTATTTTGAGTTTGAAGGGAATTAATTTAAGTGTTTTAATATACTCATTTAGTTCATTATATTGTTTTATGGCGGTTGTTGTTAATGTCTGTGAATATTTTGTGTTTATTTATTTATTCCTGATCACTATTTAATGCAAAAATTTGGTTATCAATAGAATTTGAATAAACGTAGCAATCTACAGATCTAACTTTTGGATAAATTGTGTTAAATGCCGTCAGCGTAGCTCAGCTAGTATACACACAATCTCAAATGTTTTTTTTGTTGCCGATATTAAGACTAAACTTATATTTAAGGTTTAATAGATTAGTAGGGGTTGGTGTATGTACGTCACTGTTAGAAATAAACTTGAACTATCCGATTCAATTAATTCCCTGTTGATATAAACAAGCATTAAAAGCGAATTAAACTTGACAAACTGGCGAGTTTCATCAGCGCAGATGTTTGGTTTATGCGTGAAACTTGTACATCGCGTTAGTTTCCGCGTAAATGGGATGCGGTCATTAATATGTAAAGCGTCGGCAAGCGCGAGACTATACGCGCTCAGGTGCGCGCACTTGCAGAAAAATACGCTGCATCAGGAGAACCTGCGACGAAATCGGTCGGATTTTGACCCAATAAACAACAGGTCGCCGCTACTTTCTCGCAATTAGCCGTTAATAAATAAAGCGGCGAGCACGGAACTTTCTTAAAACTACTTCTTCCGCGCGCGACCGCCAATCCTGCTGCGTATGGCTGCAATTGGTCGACGGCGATTTTCCTATTTGTGTCTGTCATAACCACAAACCAATTCGATACTAGATGCGACTGCCTTATATAGTGGAAATATTTCTGACGAGTTACTATTTATTAGGTATCCAATATGTGAACAGCATTTTGGTTATTGCAAGTAAGATCCTGTATGATCAGTTTCTTCTAAGCACTGAGTAGTCGAAATTACGAGATAAATACATATTGTTCTATTAACATAAAGTGATAACAATAACTACAACCATATTTTCTGGTTGCTATAAATAATAAACCTTGTTGACAAACTTTCCTATTTAGAAAAATTTGGTTTGGTTGGTTGGTCTAGATTTTTTTAATATTATACCTTCTGCCATAAAGGTCGTTTTAGACAAGATAATTTCTTGACTCAAAAGTTAAGGTCGTTTTAAACAAGACAATTTCTTAGCTCAAAAGTTGTTCAAGAAATGAATTCATATATCCTCCTCCCATACAATTTGTCATTGACAAATAGAACGCGTTATATTTTTCCATTCAATCTACCATCCAATTCAATATTTCAAATAATTTGCTGTATGATACGAGATAATTTAGATTGTTTCGCATCTTGACTAACTTTTCAGTCCAGAAATTGTCTTGTCTAAAACGACCTTTAGTCAAGATGCGAGACAATTTACATTGTCTCGTATCATACAGAAAATTATTTGAAACATTGAATTAGATCGAATGGAAAAATATAACTCGTTCTATTTGTCAAGGACATATTGTATGGGAGGAGGATATATGAATTAATTTCTTGAACAACTTTTGAGCTAAGAAATTGTCTTGTCTAAAACGATCTTAAGGTGTAGTCTAGAAATGACTAAGTGAAATATCCGTCGTCTTATCATTTTTAATTACAAAAACCGATTTAATTCATCAATTCAATTGAGGTATCATAGAACCAAAAGGTTTTCATAATATCAGCTATAATATATTGCATGTTAAGGTCGTTTTAGACAAGACAATTTCTTGACTCAAAAGTTAGTCAAGATGCGAGACAATCTAAATTATCTCGTATCATACAGCAAATTATATTTGAAATATTGAATTGGATGGTAGATCGAATGGAAAAATATAACACGTTCTATTTGTCAAGGACAAATTGTATGGCAGGAGGATATATTAATTCATTTCTTGAACAACTTTTGAGCTAAGAAATTGTCTTTTCTAAAACGATCTTAAGGTGTAGTCTAGAAATTACTAAGTGAAATATCCGTCGTCTTATCATTTTTAATTACAAAAACCGATTTAATTTATCAATTCAATTGAGGTATCATAGAACCAAAAGGTTTTCATAATATCAGCTATAATATATTACATGTTAAGGTCGTTTTAGACAAGACAATTTCTTGACTCAAAAGTTAGTCAAGACGCGAGACAATCTAAATTATCTCGTATCATACAGCAAATTATTTGAAATATTGAATTGGATGGTAGATCGAATGGAAAAATATAACGCGTTCTATTTGTCAAGGACAAATTGTATGGGAGGAGGATATATGAATTCATTTCTTGAACAACTTTTGAGCTAATAAATTGTCTTGTCTAAAACGACCTTTATTTTCTAATATAGCACTATTAGCAGATTTGTTACTACATCAAACTTTGGGGTCCGATTGCGGATGAACTACAAAAGCCACGATTTTCATTTATATATTTTCTAAAAGCTTCACTTTTTAACTATTAAACTAGTGAATATCACGAAAATATATTGTAAGGTTTTCCAAATATCATCATTAATGGATGAATTGCACAAATTCCTATTTGAATTTTTTTTTAATTCAGTTTATAAAATTATTATATTATAATTTTGAAATGAATTTTGGTTATCTGTGCACGTTATTTATTATTTAATGATATGTCTTCTACCGTAATTGTACACATGTTCTAAATATAATTAGCAATTTTCATGAATATTCATGTATGTACTATAATGTTAATTTCTTATAAAATTACTTTTCAAAAAACTTATCAAAATTAACTTAATAATTAAATGAATTAATTTTTACTTGATTAAAATGATTGAGTTGATTAATAAATTTTATTATGCTACAAAACCACAATTTGTTGCTATATATTATCTCCTTTAATGCTGCACGATATAACAGTTAAACGTACAAAAACCAAAACCGTCCTCCCATTAATTAACGTAATGGGTGCGTTTTGCTGCGGCAGAAAAAAAATATAATCCAATTATTTGCGAACCGCTCGCGCGCCCGTACCGAGCTTTAATTGGAATCCTTTCCGGGAGCGGCCTTACAGGCCCCCAAATAGCGGTCAAACAATAATTTCGATTCGGATTCTTCGCGCGATCGGATTCCGTTGCCTTTTGCGAGCCGCATCAGGAACAGAAGGGGGCAAAAACGATCCCATTACCCACGAAATGTTATTTTTAATACGGCACTGCTTATCGCAATTGCCCGCACAAATTGACGAGGTGGTCCCCGCTAATGGGACGAAGAAAGTCACTTAGGCGATCGGGTCATTGTTTAATTAAAACCTCCGCGCTGCTATCGCGACTGTCGTCATTAATAACTTTGATTAAATGAGGTAATTTTTCTTCGTTGATTGGGTTTTTATTTTTATTACTACTTTATTGACTTAATTATACCTACTTCAAGCCTACTGTTTTCTCTACGCGTTTATAGGTATCAATATTGGGACCTACTATTTATTCTTATACTACTTTATTTTACTATTATATTTACTATTATTATTATTATTATGATAAATTATTATTATTATTATTCAATAGGTAAAAATTACCCTAGGCATAATCACGACTTTAAAGCACAAGTCAAAAGCAACAAATGAAAAATAATAATGAATCAGAGTGAACAATACCAGATAACAATATTCATAGAAAATAAAGTAATAAAATTAATATATTTCACCGCATAGATGTTGTCATCGAGGTAGGTTCTGGATAGTTGGATGTGTGGTAGCAAGGCTACAGACACTTAGGCCTCGAGGTAGGTACATTCTGATAAGAAAATTGCAATTGATTAGAATTATTTTTCTCAAACTGCTGACTATAGTTTGTATACGCACCGTAAGTCTGATATATAAGAAATCTTAACGCTAGATTAAGCGAGTATGGGTTACTCGCTTAATCTAGCATTGCGATTTCTGAAAAGCTGCATCAGCGCGATTTGGGACCATTCACAGTTTATAGCAATTTTCAATAGCTACAACTCAAGTTATAACTGTTTTACTGAAATATGTTTGTAAATAAATGTGATTGAAATTTTAAAAATTCGCCAAAAATTCAATTTTTAGTTAGTAAAGTAAATTCATTGTTTTAAACGCAACAACAACACAAATGTGTATGACTTTTAAATATTATGAAAGAAATATTTTATGTTATCATTCTATTTTGTAGATACTTGTAAACATAATTGATATGATTTATTTCTTAAGCCATGTTGGTTACTGATACAAGCACTTCCCTTTGTAAAAATGAGAGGCCCTACGCGATTCCTCGCCCTTAAAATCGAGATGCAAATATCCCTTAAAGCCTTTACGATAACTCTATAAGTGGCAGTTATCGTTAAGGCTTTAAGGGATATTTGCATCTCGATTTTAAGGGCCAGGAATCGCGTGGGGCCTCTCATTTTTACAAAGGGAAGTACTTGTATCAACGGTATACAACGGTCTTTATGTATTTTCATTTTTAATGCAGCACCATAAATATTTTCATTTTCATTTCGTTAAAAGCAATAATAATTCATTTGCCATTTATTTCAATTATCCATGAAAATAACTCATACATCATTTGCCAATCCAATCATTATAAAAAATAAATAGACAAATGAAACGTTGCAAAGCAATAACTCATAATCGATATTTCAAATTAAAAATACTAAAATATGTAGGAGGAGACGTACAGTCCGTTCATTACTTAATTACTATACGAAATGAGCTTCAACTTACATTTATGCTATTCGAGCGTTGTAAAGAATCGTGTGTAGGACTTAAATTAGTCACGATAGTTACAGTTAATACTACTATACGCGTACGCTGCGGCATTTATTTTATTTTCATTTAACGTATGAATTATTCTGTATGAATAATGAATACTTTTAGAAACAAAAGCGCAAACGCGCGCGCTATTTTATTTGATATTTCCACGAACCCCGACGGCTTATTTCGTGTATAAATTGTAACGTTAAACGGTTGGAACAAAGCTTTAAGGTCGAGTGCCTCTCCCGAGTGGCGTTGAATTGACATTGGAAAGTTGTAGGAATATAATGGAGGCTTGCCATTCATTCATAGTGATGGGTAATTAATAATTAATAGATTACCTGATATTTTTTTACAACGAAATTAAGGATGAAAAAACGGTACATCGGTATGCTGCTAATGTTATAATAAATTAACCTTTATATTTATATCATATCCATAGATCACACACCCACTATATAGAAAATATAATAGAAGTTATATATTTGTTACAATTCTGTTAAAGATCTAGCTATGAACCGTCAGAGGTCCTTTAGTCTGCGGCCCTTGACGGACCTATTGTACCTCAAATAACATCCATGATATCCTAGCCGAGTCAACTCTTTGTAGAAAAGTTTCCCGACTAGCAGTTCACACCTACTAGTATATAACTCCCTCACAATAATTAGCAAAAAAAGAGAAACCACAGAAGACCGCCCTAGATGGAGACAAGTGGTGGAGGCAGCTAAAACCCACCCCGAGTTGTAGTGCTACGGCGAAAAAGAAGAATTATTAGCAATTAAAAATAAAACAAATTCTAGATCATTGAACTGTTTCCTTAATAATCCTTACACTCACGTCACCATATTCGTATTTAGTTTCTATTTGCAAATAAAAATATAATCACATTGAAATGAGTTCGTAAATTATAGTTCAAACAGGTATATGTTATTAAAGTACAATCATGATTAAATTCGATTACATTCCAAAATTCTCAATGGAAAGCACGCACCGCGTTCCACAAATAATTGGATGATTTTTCGAATCGAATAACGAAGGGAAATTTATTTGCATATATTGTTTTTATTTTGTACGTCGTTATGTGGTGCTTTCTGCATAATTTCATATAGAAATTGTAGCCTTGTGCCGTTAAGCGGTTAATCACGCCTCTTCTTATCTCGTTGCGCACATGCAAGCTTTCATCATTCTTCGTATTGCCGATAAAGTCTACGTATTTATATCAATTTAATTAGAGCAGAATTTACTGAGGTCATGAACGTGTTCATTATTAGGAAGATGCAATTATTGGTAATCAGTAAAGGGCTAGTCCAGTGGTCCAGTGATTCTTAACTTGTTAAGTCAGGGAACACATTATATATATATATATATATATATATATATATATATATATATATGTATATCGGTCACATACAGTAGATGAGCCAACATTCTATTTCGGCTTTCATGATTTCTCGAAGCACTTGCAACAAGTGTTTCGCAGAGCACCGGTTAAGAATCATTGATTAGACTTTATTTTTGGTAATTATAAACAATCGGCTTATTTTAAGCCCTATTAAATTTGCCATAAAATATAAAATAATGTCATAATTTAATGCTATATCTTATGTCTATTCTTCTATTTCTATATTTTTTATAACTCGATATAAGTCGATTAATATAAAACAGCTCGTGCAATAAATACCTTCCTGCAGACTTTATTTTTGGGTCAAAATGATTAAAAAAATGGCTTATTTTGAGCACAATTAAAAATAGAATGTAAAATAATATTAGAAATTAAAATTTTCTTAAATTTATGATTTTTTATTATTTTTTTCAACTCAGTCGATTAATATAAAACAGCTTGTGTAATAAAAACCTTCCTGCAGAGTTTATTTTTGTGTAAAAATTACCAAAAAGCAAGCTTATTTTAAGGCCAATTAAATATAGAATGTAAAATAATATTACAAATTTAAATTTCTCAAATCTTTGATTTTTTATCATTTTTTATATCTCAGTCGATTAATTTAAAATTACTCGTGAAATAAAAACTTTCCTGCGGACTTTATTTTCGGGTGACAATTATTCAAAATAGGTTTATTTTGAGCCCAATTGAATATAGAATGTAAACTAATTTCATCAATTTAAATTTCTTAAATCTTTGATTTTTTATTATTTTTTATATCTCAGTCGATTAATTTGAAATTGCTCGTGAAATAAAAACTTTTCTGTAGCCTTTATTTTCGAGTGAAATTTATTTAAAATGCCTTATTTTGAGCCTAATTAAATATAGAATGTAAAATAATATCACAAATTTAAATTGCTTAAATTTTTGATTTTTTATCATTTTTTTATAACTCAGTCGATTAATTTAAGACAGCTCGTACAATAAAAACCTTCCCACAAACTTTATTTTTGAGTGAAAAATAATAAAAATAAGTTTATTTTGAGCCTGATTAAATATAAAATGTAAACTAATTACATAAATTAAAATTTCTTAAAACTTTGATTTTTTATAATTTTCTAAATCTCAGTCAATTAATTTAAAATTGCTCGTGAAATAAAAACTTTCCTGTAGCCTTTATTCTCAGGTGAAATTTATATAAAAAAGGTTTATTTTGAGCCCAATTAAATATAGAATGTAAACTAATTACATAAATTTAAATTTTTTAAATCTTTGATTTTTTTATCATTTTTTATATCTCAGTCGATTAATTTAAAATTGCTCGTGAAACAAAAACTTTCTTGTAGCCTTTATTTTCGGGTGCAATTTATATAAAAAGGTTATTATTCTAAGCCCAATTAAATATAGAATGTAAAATAATATCATAAATTGAAATATCTTAAGTTTTTGATTTTTTATCATTTTTTATATGTCAGTCGATTAATTTAAAATTACTCATGAAATAAAATTTCCTGTAGATTTTTGGGTGAAATTTATTTAAAAAATGTTTATTTGGAGTCCAATTAAATATAGAATGTAAAATAATATCATATATTTAAATTTATTAAACTTTCGAATTTTTTCATTTTTTATAATTCAGTCGATGAAGTTAACACAGCTCGTGCAATAAAAACTTTCCTGCATACTTTATTTTTGGGTGAAAATTATTTAAAATAGGTTTATTTTGAGCCTAATTAAATATAGAACGTAAAATAATATCATAAATTTAAATTGCTTAAATTTTTGATTTTGTATTATTTTTTTTATAACTTAGTCGATTAATTTAAGACAGCTCGTGCAATAAAAACCTTCCCACACACTTTATTTTTGAGTGAAAAATATTAAAAATAGGTTTATTTTGAGCCCGATTAAATATAAAATGTAAACTAATAACATAAATAAAAATTTCTTTAAACTTTGATTTTTTATAATTTTTTAAATCTCAGTCAATTAATTTAAAATTGCTCGTGATATAAAAACTTTTCTGTAGTCTTTATTCTCCGGCACAATTTATATAAAAAAGGTTGATTTTGAGCCCAATTAAATATAGAATGTAAATTAATTTCATAAATTTAAATTTCTTAAATCTTTGATTTTTTATCATTTTTTAGATATATAGTTATAGTTATTTATAGTCGATTAATTTAAAATTACTCATGAAATAAAATTTCCTGTAGACTTTATTTTTGGGTGAAATTTATTTAAAAAATGCTTATTTGGAGCCCAATTAAATATAGAATGTAAAATAATATCATAAATTAAAATTTATTAAACTTTCGAATTTTTTCATTTTTTATAATTCAGTCGATGAAGTTAAGACAGCTCGTGCAATAAAAACTTTCCTGCATACTTTAGTTTTGGGTGAAAATTATTAAAAATAGGTTTATTTTGAGCCTGATTAAATATAGAATGTAAAATAATTTCATAAATTTAAATTTCTTAAATCATTAATTTTTTATCATTTTTTATATCACAGTTGATTAATTCAAAATTGCTCGTGAAATAAAAACTTTCCTGCAGACTTTATTTTCGGGTAAAAATTATTTAAAAAAGGTTTATTTTGAGCCTAATTAAATATAGAATGTAAAATAATATCATAAATTAAAATTTATTAAAACTTTGATTTTCATTTTTTAATCATTTTTTATAACTCGGTCGATTAATTTAAAATTACTCGTGAAATAAAAACTTTCCTGTAGACTTGATTTTCAGGTGAAAATTATTTAAAGTCTAAGTCTAAAGTCTAGTTAAATATATAATGTAAAATAATATGAGAAATTTAAATTTTTAAACTTATGATTTTCGATCATTTTTTTTATAATTCATTGGATGAATTTAAGACAGCTCGTGCAATAAAAACCTTCCTACAGACTTTATTGTTGGGTGAAAATGATTAAAAATATGTTTATTTTGTGTCTGATTAAATATAGAATGTAAAATAATTTCATAAATTTAAATTTATTAAAACTTTGATTTTCTATAATTTTTTATATCTCAGTCGATTAATTTAAGACAGCTGGTACAATAAAAACCTTCCTGCAAACGTTATTTTTGGATGAACATTATCAAAAAATAGCTTATTTTGAGCCTGATTAAATATAGAATGTATAGTAATATCATAAATTTAAATTCGTTCAATTTTTTATTTTTTATTATTTTTTTATAACTCAGTCGATTAATTTACAACAGCTCTTGCAATAAAAACCTTCATGCAGACATTATTTTTGTGTAAAAATTATCCAGAAATAGTTTATTTAGAGCCCAATTAATTAAAGAATGTAGAATAATATCATAAATTAAAATTTCTGAAATCTTTGATTATTTATTATTTTTTATTTGTCAGACGATTCATTTAAAACAGTTCGTACAATAAAAAACTTCCTTTAGACTTTATTTTTAGGTAAAAAATATCAAAAAATAGTTTATTTTGAGGCCAATTAAATATAGAATGTAAAATAATATCACAAATTTAAATTACTTAAATCTTTGATTTCTTATAATTTTTTTATATCTCAGTCGATTAATTTAAAATTGCTTGTGCCATAAAAACTTTCCTGCATACTTTATTTTCGGGTAAAAATTATTAAAAAATGGCTTCTTTTGAACCCAATTAAATATAGAATGTAAAATAATATCATAAATTTAAATATCTTGAATTTTTGATATTTTATCATGTCAGTCTATACATTTGAAACATCAATAAAAAGTTTCCTGCAGACTTTATTTTTAGGTGAAAATCATCAAAAAGTATCTAATTTTGAGCCTAATTTAATATAGAATGTAAAATAATATCATAAATTTAAATTTTTTTAATTTTTGATTTTTTATAATTTTTTGTAACTCAGTCGATTAATTTAAAACAGATAGTATAATAAAAACTTTCCTACAGATTTTATTTTTAGGTAAAAATAATTATCAACAAAAAGCTTATTTTGAGGGTTATTAGACAGCCTATTTTGAGCCCAATGAAATATAATATTTATACTATATACTATTTATAATAACCACTGTGCAAGTTTTTCTTTAAATGTTTATAATATTCATATTATATCACACTATATTATACAAACAAGTTATGGTTAAATTTCATAGAACAATTATATTAACAAACTATATTATACAAACAAGTTATGATTAAATTTCATAGAACAAATAATCTATCTTTATAGGAAGATGATGTATGTATCGTGATCACTCGAAACATCAATAAAACTAAAATTGATGTTTTCATACCATAAACTGATATTCGATGTTTTTAATGTTGAAAACGGTGTTTCTGAAATGTCTTTATGTTTTACAACTAATATTGTCGAGATAGACTAATATTTTCCAGATAAAGATTTATATATATTATATATATATATATATATATATATATATATATATATATATATTAGCTGAAAAATCACGGATCAGTAAAGTTTGAGAACATCTGCTCCAGATTATACTCCATGAACAACTCATTCAATAATTAAGTCACTGAAATTTACTTCGCCGACATGACCCCGAAGCGCGCTGATGCAACTGGACAAGAAATCTCAACGCTAGATCAAGCGAGAAACCCATAATTTATTAATCACGCCTGCCAGTTTCAGTCGTCGCTTCGAATCAAATTATCCATTGCAATTAACACATTTCTATAGAAATTAACTTCAATACATGTCACACCATATCACCATCAACTAATCCCAAAACTATAATTAATTTAATTTTTTTGGGGGGCGCTTTGTTGGCTCTACTAATTCCTATCGGCCATCAAAATTAAATCTTTCGGGCCATCCTTTGTAGGTTTTTCAACGCGTTTGCGTCATCGTGCCCCCCTACTACCTATTACATGATAATATATTCACATTAATTGTGCCGCCGAATCAAAATGAAATTAATAATTATATTTTATTGCCGTGTAGCGTGGCTTTTAATCTTGTCGGCGACGGATCCGCAGGAAATATTATAATTAAGCAGTTTGACTCGCAGGCAAGTATTTAACAATTTTGTGTGTCGCGTGCGTTTTATTGGCCTGCAGCTGAGTAACAAAATATATTCATTGAAAAAAAATATTTAAAATGTTTATAAATATTTATATAATATATACTCACTTTCATAAAAAAACAACGCAACACACAGAAGTTTTTGACTGATTTTAAATAAATAAAAAATAAAACCCAGTTCAGTGGCCGAGTGGTTATGGTAGCATCTTATTCTGTAACTGCAGGAAACATGCACTTAAAGCATTGTAAGTTGCAGAAACGACCAGCCTCGAGCTATATCTAAAGCTAGACACCCCAACAATCCATTTTTTAATCCTCCTAACCGACTCCTATACTGTAAATTCAAAATTACCCCAATAAATGTACGATTACAAATATTAAAAGAAAAATTCATTATCAAAAACAATATTGAACTAATTGCCCAAAATCTTATCCCATATAACCCATCAATACGTAATAAAAGAAAAATCCCATCACTCCCTCTAATACAACAAATCAAACAGAAATAACAATATTAGATTAAGATTAGTTTAAGATTCCAATTATATTGTAAATTTGACGAGGGCAGAAAGATTTCGGTCGTTAGCCCACTGTGGTATGTAATGTAATGTAAATTTTAAGTATCACAATAAATATTTGTAATAAATATTATTATTATTTTATTGAAAGGAGGCTTCACTGCACTTTTCTTTTTCAATAGGCTAACCTAATCTAAAAATGTCGACAAAAACTGCCCTTATTTAAATTTTACAAATTCAAACCTAATCAGTTTTGCCTAAAACTAATTTAAATATTATAAGGGATTTTAATTGGTTTTAGGTAAAACTGATTAGAGCTATCAGCCTAGGGGGCTTTTCCTCAGAGGAGTTTAATCGCACGGTATGTAACTAAAAACCCGATTCTGATATTTACAACATTTTAGAAGATATGCAATAGTAACCATATTTATATACAAATCTAATAGATAATCTGTACTGCTAGTATTATACTTTTTACTAATTTGATAAAATAGCCATACCAGGTGTGTGTAAGAATAATTACCAGTCAATATTTATATTGAGCGTATAGTATAAATAAATTGAAATAAAGCGTCAATAAGAACGGACATAATTTCACGCTCTTAATTTATATACGCGCCCGCGGTGCAAAAATATTTGCATAATAGCGGCCCGTTAATTCACCCGGAGGACAGACCTGGAATTCAATTTACCATCGACGCGCCCTCGCCCAATAAAATATGAAACAATTACGTATATAATTCAATTAAACATAATTGCGAACTGCTGCTGAATTTGCATTTTACACGGACGAAGGATTAATAAAAACAGCCCTATTTATACGAATAAAATATGGCCCAACGGTCATCTAGCGACTAGCGCGAGTTGCATACATATTCATGTATCTGGCGCGGTGATCTAATCACTTGTAGCATCTTATAGTTAATTACCGCATCTGTCCGGCTCATTAATGGGAAACGAACGGGGTAAGGTATTTTCGACCCTAAGCGCGGACGGTGTAAGGCACGGGGTTGATCTATTGTCGGCACACGATCCCCCCACCATGTAAGCCACGTGCGCGACATAAGGTGTTCATGTTGAAGAATGCCGAAAAGAAGAGAGGCATGGTCGCGTGCCGGCAGATGCTCCAAAACAGGGGTGTATTTACAAATATTTTAAAAAAGTATTCAGCCTATTTGTAAAACCCTCGACTCTATGGGTTACTCGCTTGATCTAGCGTTAAGATTTCTGACTAGCTAATTCAGCGCGCTGCGGGGCCAGTTACACAAGTACATTAAGTGATTGATTTAAAATTGTTAATTCCGGGACATTTTCCGGGACACAGAGCTAAAATTCAGGGCTGATTCGAAAAATCCTCGACCCTATGGGTTACTCGCTTGATCTAGCGTTGAGATATCTGACTAGCCGCATCAGGGCGTTGGGGGTCCAATTACATAAGTACATTCTGTTATTTAACGGAACATTTTCTGGGACACAGAGCTAAAATTCAGGGCTGATTCGAAAAAACCTCGACCCTATGGGTTACTCGCTTGATCTAGCGTTGAGATTTCTGACTAACCGTATCAGGGCGTTGCGGGTCCAATTACATAAATACATTCAGTTATTTAAATGCAACAACAACAAATTGCTATTGAATATGATTCTCTGATTAAATGTGAGTACTTGCTCCGGCCCTGTCTCTATTATCGGGTGTTGAATCTAAAAGCACGCGACACGGGACTAGAGCAGGTCAGTGCCAACCCCCGAACCGATCAGTTATCCAACTTCCGCACTTCCGTAAACTTGGGTCATCGCTCGGCGTACGGGCACACGCACGACGCACGCCAAAACGGCAACATCAAGCCGCCCCACGGGACCCACAAAGCACACGTGTGCGCGCACAGTTTCTTGCAATTGCAACCATTTGCGCGTCCCGTTTGATTGCATAATAAACCAATCAGTGGCTTATTGATTTCGATCGGAATAAAATGGTAATTCATGTTTAATACCATGAGTTTGATGCGACCGTACGCGAGCCGGCCGGACTTGCAGAACGGGTACCTGCAGGCCGGCTACGACGGCTACAACTTCATAAACCTCTCCAATCTGCGATGTGATGAGCCGGCGGCGATTAAACTAGAGCGGGATTTCAATATCCGGATAACGGAGCCGAACGAGCTGGAGAATTTCGATGGGAACACCTACGATAGTTACGCGTCCGCGGGGGATTCCTTCGAGGAGCGCTACGGCTACGGCTGTTTCGATTACCCGGCGGCGATGACGAATAATAATAATAATAATGTGGAGACGGTGGCAAAGTTCGCGAGGAAGCGGCGGAAACGGAGTGCGGCCGCTGGGGATAGGCCGCCGTCGCCGACGGTGATGAAGAGGCGGCGGCTGGCGGCGAACGCGCGCGAGCGACGCAGGATGAACGGGCTGAACGAGGCGTTCGATCGACTCAGGGAGGTCGTGCCCAGTTTGAACGCGGAACAGAAGCTGAGTAAGTTTGAGACGCTGCAGATGGCACAGACGTATATATCAGAGTTGATGGAGTTGCTTGAACGAGATTCAATGAATAGATAAATGGGGATCAAGAGGGAAGTTATTGATTTGTATGTGCCAAGTAATGATTAATATTGAAAAATGTATTTATATATTTGGACAAAATGTTTCAAGACAGAAATGTTAGATTTCACTAATATTACACTAAAGCCTTGGTTTTCGACCCTAGGCTATCGGGATTAATAAATTATGGGTTACTCGCTTGATCTAGCGTTGAAATTTCTGACTAGTTGCATCAACGCAGCACGGGGTCAGTAACAAAAGTAAATTCAGTAATTTAAACGATACGATAAATATAATGCTATTGAATATGATTCTGCAATCAATTAAGTAACCGTAGAATTGAGTGAATGGTCCATTACACTTACAATAGGGTTAAATTTAAATAATTGTGAATGATATTCTCAATTTGTATATGAAAAACGAGTAAGATCACAATGAAATTCACAGATTTTTTCATTGATTTCTTCATATACACGTACTAATATTTGTGTTTCCGAGAATATCCACCAAATTTTATATACTAAAATCACTATAATACAAGCATCTGCAGTTATGTGTTTACATATATCTTTTGTCGGAAATACACAACAATTCCCAAAGATAAATCACTCAAAATAAAAACACGCATAATTAGAAAATTATGCGCGAGCCGCGTCGTAACCTTAAAGACGAATTAATGAACTCCCCGGTAATATTAATCGTTCAACTTGGCACTAAAAATGGAAATCTTCAATCCGTTATCGATTTTATAGTATCTCTTATTCAGAGAACAACCTATAATTTACCAGAATCGGTGAAAAATTAATGTAACCGTCCATAATAACTGAACGTTCCACTTTCTAGTCGTGAAACCAAATTATTGTATTAATTAATTATTAAATAATTAAGTAATATTCTGTAAGAATTATAAAATAGGGAAGATTAGTCTATGTTTAAGTGTATACGATTTTTATTAGTATTATTAGTTTTTAATAGGGACGATTAATGTCAATTATTAATCAGCGATTGATCTCGATGTCATTAGTTTTAGTTATTTATTTTATTTTATATTATTTTATGTAATAATTTGATTTGTATAATGAACAAATTCAGGAAATACAAGCGTCCGTTTTTTTAAGAATTTCAGTTTATTTATGTACAATATTTATATAAAGAAATTTTCTGAATTAATTTTCATTTAATTTCATTCATTACCAAATTGTTTTAATAGTTTAATTAATAAATTAGGAACGTTAGTAATCTATTATATCTATATCTATATAAATTATTATTATTGCTCATTGAAAATATTGCCGATGGCTCATGTTTGCCTAGGCCTACACTGTGAATATAACATATAAATGATAAAGCATTGTATTAATTTTTTTTTTTTTTTATTATTCACAGTATAGGCCTAGGAAAACATGAGCCATCAGCAATATTTTCAGAGACCAATAATAATAATATTTCTACTTTGGGAATATTCTCAGAAAATTGTTAAGAGTTTCATAAAAATATTAAAAAAGTAAATATATTACTAAAAACTGAAATTTTACCAGAATTGTTGTCAATAATACATTTTTGAAACGTAAAATGCTAGCAGTGTAGCCGCAACAGTACAAAAGAGATCACTAGGACGGTGATTTTACTATTATGAAGTCGATTTAGGTTTAATTCAATTATTGCCTGTTAAAAAGCGGTCACCTTTTATCTGAGCAGTTGTTCAACACAAAGGTGACAGAAAGACAGTTGTTCTCTAGCCAAAAACTTATTATTTCGTCCAATGTATTTAGAATGAGCTTGTTATGATTACTACTGGTGATATATTTGAATTAAACACTGCAACATTCAGAAACATTATACAAACACCTAACTACTATTATATTTGTATGCAAATCACTACACGCTGATTTAATTGTGAAACCCGTTTAAGTTTAACTTAATGGCACTTTTATTGTAACCCCGATTATATTAGACCTCGCACCTCTATATGTATTTAACTAGAAAATGTAAATACCGTTTTTATGTAAATAAGTACAAAAATATGTAAATATCTAGCAGTAAGGCATTTCTGTAAAGTAATTTTATGACTGTATAAAAATAACAAAAAGAGTGTATTTTTTATATAATAAATTTTTATATAACTGAGGCTGGTTGGTGTTATTTCTTTCCTGACAGGTGGCTACAGGGGAATAATTTGTGTAAATACTGTGCTGCAATTGTAAGTTTTAGAGTGTGTTGGATTTAAGAATGCAACGGAAATAAAAGTCGCTCGCGGATGGTCTGGCCTGCGTGGTGCGTGGAGAGGGTTTATTAATGAGGCACCTGTCGTGCCATTAGTTTATTGGATGCATTATTAAATATAGAGAGTTATCTGGAGATCTAAACGCGATTTTAGAGTATTTACAAGGAAGCTATTTTGTAAATAATGGACTTAAAAATGACGGTTGAATTGGTAAGAATCTAAAGGTGTGTGAGGCGAAGCTACTTAAAGGGTAATAAAAATATTAAAGTTGTAACTAGTGCTTGGGGTATGGGTTGTCATATATTTACAGTTTTATAACGTTTTAAATTTTTTTTCTCATGTAGTTAGACATTTTAGATAGCATTACAAAGTTAGTAGGGAAATAAAGGATTCCAAACATTTTTTTGCGGAACAATTAGTTTCACATTTTCTATTTTTTTGTTTTAAAGGACAAAACAAGTAAGTATAAAAGAGAAGAAAGCCCTTATAATTATACCTATAAATGTTTTCTTTTCAAAACTAAGGTTTTCTGAATTAATTAAATCTCAAAAATTCGCAGCCGTGTGGGACACGAACCCGGAAAAGTGGAGTATATATATATATATATATATATATATATATATATATATATATATATATATATATATATATATATATATATATATATATTCCACACAGAAAATGTCTCAGAAATCGGAATAACTTCAACTCTTAAGTATTATAAATTTTGAAATGAAATTATTATTAGATTTTCATAAAAAAAGTAATAATTACGCCGCGTATAACTTTCCATGCTCTTTCCCTCGAAAGCAATTACATTCAAAAAATATTGTTTGTAAATGCCCCTCAATATAATTTATTGAAATCTCCGGTGGTTTAGTGTATATTTATACCGCCACTTTCCTCAGTTCCCAAATGAATGAAGCCATTTATTTAATTTCCGTCTCTCGCTGTAATTAATAGGCGGGTAATCACCGGCAGCTAGCGTCCAGGAGGCCGACACCTATTCAAATTTATTATTTTAGAAATGGTAAATGAAAGTGCACACAGCGTAGTAATGTACATACATGTGTAGGAGAGCGCGAGCCAACCATTAATATATAGGTTTTGTTCTGGTCGTAAATTACTTTTTAAAACGTAATATTGGGAGAAACGACACCGAATTTAAGATTAATTTGTTCTTCACAGTGTTACTGCTGTGTATATTCATTCTGTCACTTGTTCGAATGATAAATTATTTTAATGCTACTATTCGTTATATCTTTAATAGCAACTAAATTAAACGATTATATTGGTTTACATTTAAGTTGATTTTATGAAATAATTTTGCGGTTGAGATTATTCATATGAATCCAACAGATAAATAAAATTGTTTTTATACCGCTGCCCGAATAAAAAACACTAAACAGGCGAGCGCAAATACTAACGCCCGGTATCTCCAACGAAACTAGTTTAAGACCGTCTAAATAATAAGACGGTATTAAATCGTTGCACCAAACAAAAATCGGACCTTATAACGATAAGACGGTCTAACATTGTAAGACTAAGTAAAATTCTACATATGTTTGGTGCATATATAAGACGAGTTTATATAAGACGAGCTTATATAAGACGAGCTTTAAGATTCGTTGGAGAAACCGGGCGTATGGTGCTTTCATTGAAGATTACTAGTCGCCGCGTGCACGAGGTAGAATTATATATAAATAGAATATAATATAATAGTAATATAACTAGAAACAATAAACCTGGAGCAGCACACAGTAATAAACGAAAACAGCTCTAGTGTGGTTGATTGAAGTATTTCATCAACACTAGTGCCTAGAGCTGCCTGAGGTTGCAAATTGTAAGAAGCCAATTGCTAGCTAAAAATTGTTATAGCAAAAGTCTAAATTCACATATTTTCTCTAAAATTTTCAATTTTCAAATATGACTTGCGTAAGACTGCTCGATATCCTCGAGTTAAAAAGACATGTATGTTATAAAAATGGCTAAAATGGTAAAAAACACAAAATATGTATAGATTCATAGATCATTATATACAACCATACATGCATATGCCACTCTATGCAGGCATATATACATATGTCACTCTATGCAGACATACATACATTACATACATTCATACATCATTCTATACAACCATACATGTATATGCCACTCTATGCAGGCATACATACATCTGTCACCTTATGCAGACATACATACATATGCCACTCTAGATAAGCATAGATACACAAATCACTCCATGCAGCCATACATACATTCATAAATCAGTCAATGTAACCATATATGCATATGGTACTATATGCTTGCATATGTAACTATATGCAGACTTACATACATATATCACTCTAGGCAAACATAGATACACAACCAGCTCAATGCAGCCATATATACATTCATAGATCATTCTATACAACCATACATGCATATGCCACTCTATGCAGACATACATACATATGTCACTCTAGATAGGCATAGATACACAAATCACTTAATGTAACCATACATTCAAATGGCATTAAATGCCGACTTATATACATTGTCACTATATGCAGACATACATATATCACTCTAGGTAGACCTAAATACACAAGTAACTCAATGCAGCCAAATATACATTCATAGATAATTCTATACAACCATACATACATATGCTACTCTATGCAGACATACATACATATGTCACTCAAGGTAGGCATAGATACACAAATCACTCTATGCAGCCCAACATACATTCATAAATCAGTCAAAATACATACATACATGTCACTCTATGCAGACATACATACAAGTATGCCAGCATAGAGTGTATGTATGGTTACATTGAGTTTTATGAAAGTATGTTTGGCTGCATAGAGTGATTTGTTTATCTATGTCCACCTAGATGTCACATTAGGTGGACAGAAATTAACAAATCCCTCCATGCAGCCAAACATACATGAATAATCACTCAATGTAACCATACATACACTCTATGCTGGCGTATCTGTATGTATGTCTGCATAGAGTGGTATAAGCATATATGGTTGTATAGAGTAATTTATGAATGTATCTATGGCATTGTGTTCTTATTTTACCTAGGTCTGCCTGGAGTGATATGTGTATGTAGACCTGATAGTGATTTGTTTATCTATGCGTACCTAGATGTATATATGCCTGCAAAGGGTGGCATATGCATGTATGGTTGTATAGAATGATCTATGAATGTATATATGGTTGCATTGAGTTGTTTGTGTATCTACGTTTGCCTAGAGTGATATATGTATCTAAGTCTGCATTATTTCGTTGGTCTGCATATAGTTGCAAATGTGTGTATGCCAGCATATAGTGCCATATCCATATATGACACTCCATAAAGCCCAACATAGTCATAAATAACTCTATACAACCACATATGCATATACAACTCTATGCAGACATACATACTAGTATGCCAGCATATAGTATGGTTACATTGAGTGATTTATGAATGCATGTTTGGCTGCATGGAGTGATTTGTTTAGCTATGTCTAGCTAGATGTCACATTAGGTGGGCATAAATTAACAAATAACATAAATCACTCAATGTAAACATACATGCATATGCTGGCATACTTACATATATCATATGCAGACATACATACGATTCTAGGCAGGCATAGATACATAAAGCACTCCATGAAGCCCAACATACATTCATAAATCATTCTAGATAACTATACATGCACTTACCACTCTATGCTAGCATATATACATACACATGTCACTCTAGAATATAGATTTGCATTATATTACTTTCCGAATGCATAAGAACGGTATTGTTTTTGCGAAAAAAAAATCGAATTGCTATTTTGACTTTTCTCCACGTTTCATGACTTTTCTAGTCGAAACAGACTATTTTTGTATGTGTGGGTGTGTGGATATGAATTCGTCTGTGAACAAAATTCCGGGAATACTGCTGAATGGATCGTGTGCATATCGGCTGAGAAACCAAGTTGGGATGAAAATCCCGTGAAGATTTGTGCAACATAGGTCCACAAACAGAAACAATCTTGATAAAACCGTTTCCCAGAAAATCAATTTCCCGCCAAATTGAATTCCACAAACACCAACTTAAATATGCGCGCGAAAAAACAACTTGGGTTGCCTATTAGTTAAAATAAAATTTAATTACGCACAAATGAATGAAAATTATACAAATAGACAAATACTGTCAAATTGTGTCATAGCACATGAATAATTGAAACTAGAAAAAATTTCTTAACGAATCTATACCCGAGTCCCCGAAGGAATTAAATGAAACTAGAAAATCGCTTAAGTTTCTTGACGAATCTATACCAGAATCCCCGAAGGAATTAAGGGAAACTAGAAAATTGTTTATGTTTCTTGACGAATCTATACCAGAATCCGCGAAGAAATCACGTGAACACTGCGTGCACGCTCCCAATAGCCCTGTCCACTCTATGCGTCCTAATTACACTGTACAAACAATTTTAGGCGTCTTGAACACTAGAGCAAAGCGTATCACAAAGAGGTTGCAAAAGTAATGCCGTTTATACTACGGTCCTGCGCAAACAGAGTTCTTGAAATTCGCTCCCCGCCTTTGCTAGACAAATAAGAGCGCTCCGGAAAATCACGCGTTTTCATTACTCAATTACTACGGCGCGCAAGGTATAGTACAATATAATTCACGCTTTAGGATATCTTCACGGCAGAAGATGTAGTTATCGATTTTTTTGTAGTGGAATATGCAGGCAGAAACACATTATATACGGGGATTAAAAAAGGATACATGGTTAATATCTGCAATATAGACAGTTCCTATGAGTGAGCTGTGTCGATCATAAGGGACAGGATAAATATCACAATTATTGCTCAGAGGGCGAGACGATATCAATTGAGTACTGCAAAATTAATTATCCGGCGACGAAATGAGCTTACACGGAGTATTCTTCAATAATGATGACATGAAATATAAATGTTGTCGATATTAATATACCACCCAAATCAGCATCTGTTATAAAACAAATGTATAATCTGGTAAATTTCAAATAAAACATAGGTGTATATCTTTTAAATATTATTTACAAAACTCTTCTCTACTTTGCTTCAACCTCCTTGGGAGCGGTAACATCGGCTGGAATTGCACCTACATCCTTCAATAGCTGCATTTTTTCACCAAAATAATCCCTATACCATTCCAAATGGTCTCGCTTTTCTTTTACGCTCATATAAGGATTTTTAGACAAACCCACACAAACCAACTCCATAAAATGCCTCACAGGACCTTTCTTTGGGCACCACGACTCTATATGTTCGTCCAAAAACACATGCTCAGTGAAATAAATATCATGCTCTTCCTTCAAATCTAGAATATAAAACGCTTTTAATCACGTGTAAATTCATACTAGTAAAAAATAATACACTGGCTTATTTGCCACACTAGTACCCAAATCATTGCATGCGTACACAAAAATACTAATAATGTAGGTGTATTTCTTTTGTCAAACCTTGTTCATTATCAATGGGAAATTTCCAAATTTTCCCTTGTTCCGTCCACAGAATCATCTCTTGGAAATAATTCGCTGGCGGATGCGTGACTGCCAATCTCAATTCCCTCTGTTTCAACATGTTCCATGTCTTATTCATTTCAACTGGCTTATCGTCAAGTTCATTAGTGAAGATTCCTAAACGTGGACTTCCAAAAACATCAATGGTCTCAATTTCTCTATAAAACAAATTATCATACAAAATGTACAATTAGTAGTTGCATCCGTAAGTACGACACGTCTGATTAACGTCGGTTTTAGCTGTTCTGATGCTTATAAACCTGTCTAAATCACTTGTTTCATTGTATTAAAAGTTTGAGCCTTCTCCACTATGCACCTCACTCCTCTCAGGTTGCTCCAAACTAATAAAAGTTGAACAAAATATATGTCTATGTTAATAGCGTTGATTTACATACTGCAGAATTTGTTCATGTTCATTGCAGAAACCATAAATAATAGTATATTAAAATTGCGGCCCGGCTAGTCCGTACCATTTGTCGTTGGGATACAATTAACGACATTACAGAAAACTCGGGGATGATTTTCAGTGGTAAGTACTCAACACTCAATTGCACTAACATACAGCAGAAGGGCCCACAAAAGTAGATAGTTAGTTATAAATTATAAGAAATACAGTAGCTACTAGCAGTATATTAACCCTCTAATGCTCAACTCCGCCTCAAGGCGGAACACGATTAATTACATATAATAATAATATATTTAATAGCAAAATATTGTATAGCTTCGATGCCCAACGGCTCAAGGCGGGCATACCTTTAGTAGGTGTAGAAACTGATGGTATACCGATAGCCAACATTTGAATACAGATCCATTCATACGTTCATCAGCAGTCTTTAATTATATGAGGAACATTTTTGCGCGATGATAAAAAACTTGGGTATTAAAGTATAAGTGTATAAATAGTACTACTTAACAAGATATTCACATGATTGTTGGAAGAAGATTCATTAAGAAAATTGCTTGCATCAAATAAATCTTACCCCGCTTCACGTTCTTGTACTCTAGGTACCCTGCGCTGACGAGGAGCTCTATTGTCACTGTTTTGTGCAGCGTGTGGTCTTTGATTGTGCTGCTGCAATAATTGACGCACATGTTGCGCCCTAGACATTGCTTCAGGCGCTTTAGCCTCTCTATCAATTTTCATTCCTTTTACAATGTCACTGAAAGAAAATCTTGGATTAAAGACTCTACTATACAGAATAGCTGAACTTTGTTAGAGCTTCATTAGTGGTTCAAATATAAATTACATGACTTCAATTCCTTCTCTTGTCAACATTTTATTACACCACTGTACAGAGATTTCATTATATTTTTATATGATATGAAGGTGTAGGTTGTTCTTGTTGATAGCTTCTTCCAATGCCTGAATATAACAGCTATTTTCTTACTTTTAAGTTGCATATGATATATTTTGACTTGAATTGCTTATAGTTAAATTATAGAGGATGTAATGAATGTACATATGTTGCATTATTTACCTCAAACTCATTGGCCCATTTTGGATATTATCTGACTCCTCCTTCACTGGTCCATTCAATAGTTTGGATAATAATTCTGATTCTGTCTGTTTTGTATTTCCACCAATGGATTCTGCCACATCTTTTACAGCTGTGACAATTTTCTTTTCTGAAAGAACAATTAAAATTAATGTATGTGTTTTAATATATTTATAAAATATACGTACCAACTGGTTCTGATTTTACAGATTTTGTGCCAGGTTCTGCTCGAATTTCTCGTCGACCTTTCGGCCTGGCCAAATCTAATTTTGTTTTAGTAGCATCATCCTGGAATAATTGATTTATAAGATATAAACTACTGATTATGTAATCCAAATGAATAGAATTAAAAATATGAATACAATTTTCCATACACAAAAAAAGGAGACAAGATAAACTACAACAGTGTAATTTCATGGGAATCTCCAGAGACCCACAAACAATGAAGGATGCTGCACAACATTTAGGCTCAGTTGTGTAAAACTAGTAACTCTCAAGTTAAATTGATTAAAGATAAAAGTAATGGTAATGCTAGTAATGTAAAAAAAACTTTGTAGCTATCAGCCAGAGGACTTTTACACTGGGAGGGAGAATCTCAGAGGAGAGTAATCACCTGGTATTTAAGTTCACAGAAAACCTCTGAAAAACTGAGTGGTTTGCAAAATTTAATTCTCTCCCCAATGCTCAGTATAAGACTGACAGTACCTCTAACCAGTAAGTTGGGTGCTGGTAATGTAATAGGTGGTACTATATCACATATGCACAAGAATTCAAAAGTAGTTTTTCAAAATACTTTAAGCACTTTACTATAACTACCATAATATAATTACCGAAACCATTTGTTGCAATAAAGTGTTAAGTTTATTAAGGGCTTTCTCATTTTTCTTAGTAGCAACATCTGATTTTTCTAGTTTTGGTTTATCATCCTTGTCCTTATTTGATTTTGATCCATACAATCTTTGTGGAAGATAAAATGATGCCTGCACTGTTTTATTTCCACTTAACAAAGATCTGAAAAATAAATAATGTTGTTTAATCATGAAAGATGGTTGATTCTATATTGATAGATTCATATTCATTTACTGTTACATAATGAAATTAAGTAGTAGTAGTAGCAGTAGTAGTAGTAGTAGTAGTAGTAGTAGTAGTAGTATTTATTGAAAACACAGTTATTTGTGTATAATACAAGAAAAAGTGAACACTGTATGAAAAACCTAGTTCTTAGAAAGTTCATATTTGACTCTCTACATATTATAATGATAATAATGACTTATATCTTGAGTATCCGAAATACATTGACCAAATAAGAAGTTTCAATACTGTCCAGACTCTAAGTCATTATTATCATTATAATATGTAGAGTCAAATATGAGCTACACTTATATACATGTGTCTAGAAATATCTAAAAATGCATATAGGTAACTATGAAGTCTTTAAAAGTCTGGTATGTGTCCCTATTACCTACTATATATCTGTAGAAGTCCCCATAAGTCTCTATAAGTATTTATACATCTGTATAAGTATCTACAAGTATCTGTTAGTTGTTATAAGTCTACAAGTCCATATAAGTTGCTAGAAATTCCTATAAGTATCTATCAAGTGTCTATAACCCTCTATAGGTCTGTATTAATGCCTATAAATATCTATTATTAGTCTCTACAAATCTGTTTATTTGTCAAGTCTCTATTACACACTATACATCTCATTAAGGCACCTTACATGGTCAATAATACTGGCAATCCTAGTACTGTCAATATTTGCTTCAATCCTCTTTTTATATTTATCAAGTAATCAATTATCTGGATAAACACCAGTATTCTATTCATTTCATCATTACTATACCTTACACGATCAGTAATACTGTCAATATTTTAGAATAATGAAAAACATATTATCGTAAAGTAATACTGTCATTATTCTAAAATATTGACAGTATTCTTGACTGTTGAAGGTGCCTTTATAAGTCACTATAAAGTCTACATCCTTGATAAGTCTGTATTAGTGTCTACAAATACCTAAGTATCTACAATCCCTATTAGGGACAAAAACTCTCTACAATTCCCTATTAAATGCTGAAGGTCTCTACAAATCTATATAAGTCACTATGAATGTCTATAAATCTTTATAGGTCTGTATTAGTATCTGCAAATATTTATTAGTAGCTTTTTGAAAAGTTGTCCCTCACTGAATAAATAATTCTAATAACTAAACGACTTCTCAATGAATCATTAAAATATAATTAGTAGGAATATTAGTTACCTTGCTATTAGTTGCAGCCGCACCATTTTCATAAACAATAACTAACAAATTTTATCAATTATTAAACAACTGCAAAACAAAATCGGTAACCTAAAAATTTCATGGCACACTACTCATGGTCACCAACATAATATAAACAAGTAAAATCTTAAAAAACTCCATTCAATAAATAGTAAATCAAAACTTACATTTTACTAAGCAAGTTAATTAAAATCAATAAATTTACTTGAAAACCTCACAAAACTACGCAGTAGCAGCCATAGACCATAGACAAGTAACAGCCGTCAATTTTTTAAAGTTTAGTATGCTATAGTTGGTACGCCTGATGCGCAGGCACAGCTGACATATGTCAGCTATATTTGTGGAAAAGGCCAAGTGAAGAATATTCCGGAGGTAACCGCCGCGAAATTACGCAAATTTCCATCTAAAAATAGAGGCCGACTGTGTTGTGTTGCCTATATGCACGTGCGCACGGTTCGGGCCGCGGAGCGCTTTCATCCCATTTAAAACCGTGACCCCCATGAAGTGTCTAAATTTGGGCTCATTGTTTATAGAAGGTGATTAGCACAACGAACCCGGCAATGTAAGTCCGCCAGCCAGCCACTCCAGTTCACACACTCATTTGCTGTTTGCAATTCACACAGGTCGTTTGGTTTTCCAATGCCTAGCAAGTGATTATTGGACCACTTTGTTGTCTCCACCGGCCACTGTGATATTTTCATTTAGTCAAGCAGGGATCTCTTTCAATATGGATAATATGAATAAGTCGATCTTCAAGGAGATTTACTATGAGCCATATAGGAGGCATCAGGTTAAATTATACAACTATGCTAAAGGTGAGACTTAATTTTATTTGTATATATGAAGTATGGTTTGGGAATAATTAGGCCCTAGATGATGTAAAGGTTGTTTTAAACAAGACAATTTATTAGCTCAAAAGTTATTCAAGAAATGAATTCATTTATCCTCCTCCCATACAATTTGTCCTTGACAAATAGAATGTGTTATATTTTTCCATTCGATCTACTGTACAATTCATATTTCAAATAATTTACTGTATGATATGAAACAATTTAGATTGTCTTGCATCTTGACTAAATTTTGAGTCAAGAAATTGTCTTGTCTAAAACAATCTTAAGTAAGGCATCAAATAATACCCTTTTTGTATACTGCAATATACACAAATTTGTCTGATTATATAGTGGTCTCAAAAAGCTTTTTCACTTATAAGAAGAGGTGTCTTGGAGAAAAAAAACTAGAAATCAGAGAAAATTATGAAAATCTATAGACATTGAAACCTGTATATTTTTATATATTAAACTAGAAGTTCATAAATTATTTGACCCTATATCCCATTTTTACAATTCAAAATTAGTCAGCAATGATCAGTTATAACTTATGAAACATATGTTGCTATAATCTGGTTTTACGATACAAAATTAGTCAGGAATGATCAGTTATAACTTGTGAAACATATGTTGCTACAATCTAGTCAGAGACCAATAAGTACTGTTTTTATAATCCTAATTTACTAACAAGTTTAAGGTCAAAGAATCTTCCTAGGATGTATACTTTGTTTTTCTATTCTCTAGGGTGCCTTTTTCTTGTGCACTAATGAAACAATACTCTCCTTTTTCACATAATCCACACTAGACTAGCTCATGAGGTTTGCTTCTTTTCAGTCTCTTTAGATTTGAGATATTCAGTAGCTGGATAGCCTCAATATTGTTATGTTGTCTTTCTTTGTGGATTTTAGCAACTTTTTACATTATATTATTTACATACTCCACCATAAGGTCTCTATGTAGGTCTTCATTTTGGATATACCATGGTGTGTTGACTATACCCCTAGATACTTTTTTATGGATAGTTTGTAAAAAAAAACCCATTAATTTTTATAGGATATGATGCTTTTCTGCCAGTCAAGGGATAAGCTCAGAGGAGTTTAATCACCTGCTATTTACTTTTACTTTACTGAAAATCTCTCAAAACTATGAAAGATGATTTGCAAAGATTTCGCCCAATGGGAACAAATAGTTTTACCAATTTTATTTATTATTTTTCTTGTACTGTATCCAAAATTGCACCAGCTGTTATTGTCCCTCAGAAATATTCTATTATACTCCAATAGACAGTACATAGTACTCTCTGAAAAAGATGCCCAAGTTGCCTTTAATTAACCCTTTACCTATAGACATATTTTATATATATATATATATATATATATATATATATATATATATTCATATATTTGTTAATGACAGTCTTACTTAGTTTTTTTGGGGTTTATTGAATTTTTTTTAATCATATGAGTATATACTTGTAATGGTGAGATATCAAATCTTACAATAATAAATAGAATCATCATTAAATGACTATTGTTTATATTATTATTCATCAAATCACTTATAGATGAAACGTTTGCTTTATCATCTATTGACAGCAGCTGTGGTCATCAAAAATATAAACATAAAACTTAAAATTAATCATTATTGTTTTATAATTTGTATTGTTATGTCTTGCTAATTACTATTTTCATAACTTTTCTTATCTTATAAATTATAAACTAACAATATTTATCAGATTGCTCATTTTAATGATGAACCATGATTAATTTAGATAATATGGTTCATGATTATTTGTTATATTATTAGAATCTTTAGTAGTAATATTTTACATACTATGTAACATGTTGGATTGTTGTGTCCTCGATTTTCTTTGTTATTTGTTTATGGTCTTTTATTTCTTTGCTTTCATGTGTTCTTTATAGACTTTTTAAATCTGTTAATATTGTATCCTCGTTCCTCATTTCTATGACTGTGCCAGAATTATTTTGTCACTGTATGATTATGTGTTATATAAAGAAGTGAGTGATAAATGAATATCTCATTGTGTATAACAATACTACATAAGAATTAACTGCTAGAAATGTTCATTATTTTATAATAATACCTTGTTTATGTTTTTTTTTAGATAATTTGGACATGATACAACGTTTGGGCCTGATGCAAAAGCTGCCCGTGCATGATGGCTGCGTCAACACCCTTTCTTGGAGTGCGAATGGGCAGTATCTGCTATCAGGCTCAGATGATCAGCATCTGATTGTCACAAATGGCTTCAATTACAAAGTTGTATACGACTATCGCACCAGCCACCATGCAAATATTTTCAGTGCAAAGTTCTTGCCATGCCATAATGATCAACAAATTGTTTCTTGTTCAGGAGATGGGATCCTGTTACACACAGGTAACTCAACACCTAAATTATTCAGACAATGATCTAGTGTGCTCTTTTTAAGATAGAAAATTAGTCAGCAACAATTTAGTAAAACTATTTCTTCACTTTTCATTTCACACAAAATTCAAGTTGTAACTGAACTACAACTTGAATTTTGTGTGATATGAAAAGTGAAAAAATAGTTTTACTAAATTGTTTCAACTGCATTACACCAGCTGTTGTCTCAAAAAGATTCTAGCATACTCCAATGGGCAATAGACAGTACTCTATTTGTAAAATGCCCAACTTGTTTTTAACACTTTAGTTACATATAATTATAATTTCATATTTAGAACCTTCTGTTAGTTCTAAAGGTCATTTTAGACAAGACAATTTCTTAGCTTATAAGTTGTTCAAGAAATGAATTCAAGTATATTTTAACAAAACATACAAAAATCATTTTTATCGTTTTTGTTCATAATTTTAGGCATAATGAATGTGTCGCTTGTTTTAATTCAATTTGGTGTGATTGTGATAGCCATAGGGTAACAAATCAATATCACACATGTAAACTGATTCAAAAGTTAAAATCGTTTTAGACAAGACAATTTCTTGACTCAAAAGTTAGTCAAGATGCGAGTCAATCTAAATTATCTCGTATCATACAGCAAATTATTTCAAATATTGAATTGGATGGTAGATTGAATAGAAAAATATAACGCGTTCTATTTGTCATGGACAAATTGTATGGGAGGAGGATATATGAATTCATTTCTTGAACTACCTTTGTCTAAAGATCGTTTTAGACAAGCCAATTTCTTAGCTGAAAAGTTATTCAAGAAATGAATTTATATATCCTCCTCCCATACAATTTGTCCTTGACAAATAGAACGTGTTGTGTGTTTCCATCCAATTCAATATTTCAAATAATTTGCTGTATGATACGAGACAATTTAGATTGTCTCGCATCTTGACTAACTTTTGAGTCAAGAAATTGTCTTGTCTAAAACGACCTTAGAAACCTTTAGAAACATTTCCAAATAACATTTGCACGTATCTTAAAAAAAAACTTAATTTCTATGTGTTTTAGATTTGGCTCGTCCCACAGAAACGTTAAAGAATCAATTCAATTGCCACGCGGGCACCACGTACGAAGTGATCACGATCCCGAACGATCCCAACACGTTCATAAGTTGCGGTGAAGATGGCACAGTGCGTTGGTTTGACCTGCGCATCAAGACCAAGTAAAAACCCACACAAACACACAGTTGTTTAGTTTGTTTTATAATTATTGTTGCCGTTGTCTCAAATTGGAGTCACTCTCTCACTCCCTTTCTCATTTCGCTTGTTGTCGCGCGTTGTCATTGTGTGAACGTTGACGGTGTGCTTTTTAGATGCAACCGGCCCGTGTGCAAGGACGATATTCTCATATCGACGTCCTGCGCGGTGACGGCGCTAGCGATAAATCCGATGGTCTCGCACCAGCTTGCGATCGGCTGCTCGGACTCTATTGTTCGAATTTATGATCGCAGGTGTTTAACAACTCAAGGTAAGATTTTGTTGTATCATTATTATTTCCCCCATAGAAATCATAGAAGATGTATAAAAGTTAGCACTATGGGCGGAGAAGAGAGTGATACGCCTATAGTGCCGTGAAATAGGATGATCTAGAATCATATTTAAATGTTTATAAAAATGCAATGAATCTTAGTATTGAACCAAAAATCCATAGCCCAGTTGTGTGAAGATGGTGATTTCCAGAATTTTACTTCCCAAAATCGCCTTTCTATAATTCAAAATAATAAAATAAATTCACCAATTATTTTCTGTTCATTCAGGTGAAAGTGGCAGTCCATTCTGCACGTTCATATCGCCGGATTTAGAGGATCGGCCATACAGAATCACATCACTCAACTACTCTGGTGATGGCCAAGATATGCTCGTCAGCTACTCATGTGATCATCTATACTTATTCACTATAAAAGTAAGTTTCTTAAGGTCGTTTTAGACAGGACAATTTCTTGACTCAAAAGTTAAGGTCGTTTTAGACAAGACAATTTCTTGACTCAAAAGTTAAGGTCGTTTTAGACAAGACAATTTTTTGACTCAAAAGTTAGTCAAGATGAGAGACAATCTAAATTGTCTCGTAGCATACAACAAATTATTTAAAATATTGAATTGGATGGTAGATCGAATGGAAAAATATAACGCGTTCTATTTGTCAAGAACAAATTGTATGGGAGGAAGATATATGAATTCATTTCTTGAACAACTTTTGAGCTA